>OZ020613.1:2596915-3894123 GCA_963971575.1 Liopterus haemorrhoidalis
AGTGCTACCCCATGTTGCTTATTCACCAGACTTGGCCTCTTCAGATTACCACTTGTTCGCATCGATGGGTCACGCACTTGCCGAGCAGAACTTTTGTTCATATGAAAATGTGAGAGAATGGCTAGATGAATGGTTTGCGGGGAAAGGGGAAGAGTTCTACTGGCGAGGTATTCACAAATTACCTGAATAATGGGGAAAATGTATAAGTTCTAATGGAGCATACTTTGAATAAATAAGCTTTTACTGTTCTTTGGAGTTAAAATCCGCATTTCATATTTGTAGACCTGATCTATTTTAAATAGTTCTGTCTTCCGGGCCCCCTCCAAACAAAAATCCTGGCTACGCCACTGTTTGTGATTAATTTATTGTTTAGACTAGTACAAGGTGTCTCAAAAGAAATTTTATATTTATTTAGCTTACTGCGTGAACTCAACGTATCCGAGGGGCGCGGGGGTTATGTCAATCGGTAGCCTGGCTCTTGGGAATTCAGTCGCTATGGAGCGTTGCTCAGGAGCAGACCGCGCGTTATGCGTGCGAGAGTTTTACAAAAACGGTGATTCGGCGACTGTAGCGCGTAGAAAATTCTGCAGTATTCGAGGTTTTCGCCACTTAAATGATGCGCCAAGCAAGGTTAAAAAGTTTGAAGAGACTGGTACAACGCTGGATAAATCAAAATCCGGGCTACCTAGGTCATCAAGAACGGTAGAAAACGTGGAGAATGTTAATCAGTCTGTTCGTGACGACCCGAATCTTTCAATTCGGAAGCGCGCAAGTGCTTTAAATGTGCATAGATCATCATTACATCGCATTATGCACAAAGACCTAAAGCTGCACCCCTACAAAATTCAATTGGTGCAAGAATTAAAGCCCCAAGATGCTAGTCAGAGGCTTAATTTCGTAAATCAGGTGATTGAGCGATTTTCAACGTTTACCAACATTTTGTTTTCGGATGAAGCTCATTTTCATCTTAATGGCCACGTAAATAAGCAGAACTGCCGCTACTGGAGTGCAACGAATCCGAAACGCAAACATCAGAAACCCCTACATTCGCCAAAGTGACCGTATGGGCTGCGATGTCGGCGCGAGGAATTATCGGCCCTTACTTTTTTGAAGACGAAAGGGGGCGTGCAGTTACAGTGAATTCAGAGCGTTATGTGGAGATGTTAGACAACTTCTTGGTACCTGAACTGCAAAACTTTCCTGGCTATAACCAAAGAACATGGTTCCAACAGGACGGAGCAACTTCACACACGTCCAATATGTCTCTGCCACGTGTTCGTGAAATTTTCTCAGGCAAATTGATTTCCCGGAGAGGTGACATAAATTGGCCTCCACGCAGTCCAGATTTAACCCCTATGGACTTTTTCCTATGGAGTTATCCTAAATCTAAAGTTTACGCCAATAAACCGACTTCACTGGCGCATTTGAAAGAAAATATCCGTCACGAAATGGCAGCCATCCCTGAGTCCACCTGCCGAGACGTCATAAGTAATGTTCGATTACTGTTCGATTAAATGAGTGCCGAGAACGCGAGGGTCTACATTTAGACGATATTATTTTTAAGAAATAAATCCCCAAAAAGTGTATTTTAATAATTAATAAACATTTTTTCTATATACGGCTTACTTTTTTTTTAATCGATCCACTAAATATAAAATTTCTTTTGAGACACCTTGTACTATTCTTCTTTTCAGTAATTTATTAAATAAAAATGTTATTCAGATTTAAATCTATACAATCAGCACGTAGTAATAGTACGGGATTCCCAGTTTACACTTCTTTTAGTATTATACAATAATAATTTATTATCAATAACATGAATGAAATCTATATGGGAAAGCTGGATCAATATTAATTGATAATACAATAAAAGTACATTTAAATGAGTTCATTACAAGAAATAAATATTGTATTTGTTTATAAATCCTTGACATTATTATATCAAATTTTAAATAAAATTCTTTTAGATATAAGGTCATTTAAATTTCTTTGAAAGATATTTAAAAATAATGTAATATAAATATTTAAAGTGACATTGAAAGTTAAGCGCCAGTTTCAAAGCCGTTGGCAGATATATCTATAAAAAAACTTATTTACAGTTTTGATCTAGCAGTAATGTATGTTTTTACAGAGGTACTAAAGTACAGTTGGTTAATATTTACAAAAGGATTTTTTACGAAGGATTTTGTACTGAACCGTAATAAAATAATAAAAGAATAATGAGGGAATGCTGGGACGAAAGAGCCAGAGAGGAACGGAAAGGAAGATGGTACGCATGGGGGGAGATGAGAAAGTAAAGGGTGTTTTTTTTTAGAGGTATAGAACTTTAAATTGCAATAAAACAACGATGGATTATTCGATTGACATGAATTTTTTTTTATTCGAAAGATAATCTTGTGGCATTACATTTTAAATATGATTTTTGGCATATGACCGCCACGGCTGTCTCGGATGTAGTCCAATCTGGACGTCCAATTTTCGATGACTTTTTCCAACATTTGTGGCCGTATATCGGCAATAACACGGCGAATGTTGTCTTCCAAATGGTCAAGCGTTTGTGGCTTATCCGCATAGACCAATGATTTTACATAGCCCCACAGAAAGTAGTCCAGCGGTGTTAAATCACAAGATCTTGGAGGCCAATTCACAGGTCCAAAACGTGAAATTAGGCGGTCACCAAACGTGTCTTTCAATAAATCGATTGTGGCACGAGCTGTGTGACATGTTGCGCCGTCTTGTTGGTATGATTTAATGTAATGCCACAAGATTATCTTTCGAATAAAAAAAATTCATGTCAATCGAATAATCCATCGTTGTTTTATTGCAATTTAAAGTTCTATACCTCTAAAAAAAACACCCGTTATTACTGGAGATGTGGAGTGGATGTGACAAAGGTGGAAAGGAGAAGAAAAGACGGGATAAGCGTGATTGAGGAGTTGTGGAAGAAGGATAAGGAAGTGGGGGAGCAAGAAAGGACAGTCAGAATAGACAAATCAAGGAGCACAGGGAGATATAAGGAGGTCAGAACTATAGGGGTACCAAGCTACTTGAAGGGAGAAAGAGGAAGGTCAGGAGGGAGGGTTAGTAGGATTGCGAGGCTAAGGTGCGGGAATGAAGAGAGAGGAAATAGATATTGGACGAGACAGGAGGATAAGATGTGCAGGATGTGCGGGGAGGAGAAAGCAGATATAGCACCTCGCGAAAAGGTGTTTTTCTCCTTCAAATAATCAATTGTTTGACGTGCTGTGTGGGAGCTTGCATTCTCATGATGAAGAATGATGCGACGTTTTTGGTTGTTTTTTCTGATTTTGTCGATGACTTCTGGCAAACAAACTGTTGTATACCATTCAGCATTAATTGTTCTCCGATCCTCTAAAGGAATGGTTGCGACATGTCCAGTACAACCAAAGAAACAAGCGATCATTTTTATGGAAGTTTTTCGTGAACGAACAACTTTTGTGGGTTTCGGTTCATCTTGGAAGACCCAAACAGTGGATTGTTGTTTAGTTTCCGGTTCATAAGAATAAATCCAAGTTTCGTCACCTGTAACGATATTGTGTACGGATTTTACAGTGCCTAGGTTGAATTTTTTTAACATTCCCTTACACCAATCAACACGAGTCTTTTTTTGAGCTTCGTTCATATAATGCGGAATTCATCGGGAACAGATTGTTTTCACAGCTAAATGTTCAGGCAAAATCGAATGTATTGCAGTCTGCGATATGCCAAAGGATGCCTCTATCTCACGGTAAGTCACATGTTGATCTTCTTCAATCATTTTGTGTACAGCATCGATGTTTTTTTGAATCAAAACCGATTTTGGGATACCTTCACGAGATTCATCACTGGCGGACGCACGACCACGACGAAATTTTTCAAACTAATTGTAAACAGTCTTTTATGATGGTGCTTCATTACCAAAAGTTGAACGAAGCGAATCAATGCATTGTTGTTGAGTTAGACCTTTACTAAAATCGTAAAAAATCATCCAACGAAAACCTTCACGAGTAATATCTATTTTTTCACTTGTTTTATTTACGCTCACTGTCAATAAATTACTCGGTCAATTTATAAGCTGCCACTGATTTCACAATAACAAATGTCAAATTTTACGAATATAGTAATGACATATTACAATATTGCCATCTAGTGGCCGTTTATAAAAACATAAAGGTAACCCTCGTAACTGATGCACAGGTACAGGGCTCAGGACGGGGCTGAAAAATCGTCAATGGGGCCCATCATACTTTGGATTACCTTTTTTCGCAACCTTCACAGGAAACAAATAAAGCTAATTACGGCTCTGTAACAGAATAGATATATATCTCCCCAAATATTATTTCGTAGAATTGATATGAACTAATCCCATATGTGCAACAAAATAAAGAAAATGTTATTGAACATTTCGAAAACCTTTCTACATAATTAAATTAAAATTATGTCATTTCGTGGAAATATAGATTAAGTCCTGCACGAGCAAATCAATGTTCCTGCTGGAATACGCCCCAGTGACTTGTACAACTTCATTAAAACACATAACAAAGCTAACTAATGAAAAACATGCCAAAATGATTTTATATATTACATTATGTAGTCACTAGTTATATTCTATTGTTGTTTTGTAACTAAAAACGTTGAACCTTTGCAGAACTATTGTTAAAGTTTCTCATATTAAAACCATTCAACAATTATAATTTCAATTTATGATTATGGTAATACTTATATACAATTTTCTTACATTTTTATAAGAAAAGATAATTTTAGAGAACTTTAAGCATTGGTAACTTCAAATTTCTCCCCCTCCCACGCATTTTTTCTTAACGCTGCTAAAATAGACTAACGGGTGTATTCTGTAAGAAATGCGTTAAAATTGGCGTCAGGTTAATATTTTTATTTTAACTCCATGTCTAACGTCATTATCCAAAAATGCTATTCTGTAAGAGCATTTGTTAAGGTAAGCGTTAATACAATATTTCTTAACGCGAGGCGCGAACTCACCCTGTAGAGAGGCTAATATTAACTGCACGCGCATGCGCTGTTAAGTTGAATTTTAACAGGAGTATTTATTTAGTCAAATGCCAAGAGAATCTTAACCTAATATTTCGGTGTTGAATTAAATATTCAGTGCCGACATTTATTTTAAAAATGGAACAGAAATGTTTGGTCCTGTCATACTCATTATAACTGGTTTCCACAGTGTATTAAATAAAAATATAATTTTATTCAACTTTTGTTTAGTCAATTTATATACTACATTGTATTATAACAGTTTATCTAATTTTTTAATAATATGTGAATTATATGTTCATTCTATTTTTAAAAAGGTGTTCGGTGATATTAATTATTAAATTTGATTTATTACGCTATTTCTACCCTGGAATAACACTGTTGTGATCGTCATTATCAATCTCATCAATTGTTTCTTCAAATAAGACACCATTAAAATGTACTGCGATATTTTGAAACACGGCGGAGGCATAAGTGAAGTTTTGTAGCTTTCAGAGGATTATAATTTTAAGTTCTGTGTCTCAACAAAAACCAAAACTGCTCTCTAATACTCCATTTACTTCCTTTCTATACAATTACTTGAACTTGCGTCTGGGTTACTTGTATAACAAAAATTATGAAGCGTCATTCTTATCTCTACTGTAAAGAATTCACTTTAAAAAGTAATAGAAAGTTGATTAATATTCCTACCGTCTTGTGTTTTATTATTATTTTTTTAAATAACATGACATTTACTTAAATAGGATCAGCCATTTTTACAAACTAAACACTAGCGTTAAGTTTTAAAGCCACCGTTTCGGTAGGCGCTTATTGTAGAACGTTAACTGGCTATTTTAACGCCGCCGCGCTATAATATTAACACATATATGTTTAGCGAATAGCATTTAGGTTAAAAATAGTGTTAAAAAAATTAACGTCAGTTTCTGACGCTAAGATTTTAACATTATGCTTAGAGAATAGACCCGCATATCGGTCTGTTCTGTATTTAGATAACAACAGTGAAATTAATAAATTACAATTACTACAAAATAGAGCGATGCGTATCATCCTAAAATGTAACAGATTAACTAGTATAACAAAAATGATAAATGTTTTAAAATGGTTAAATATTAAACAATTTATTAAATATAATGGTATGATTTTTATGTATAAATTGGACAAAGGTTTATTGCCACAGTATTTGGGGTCAAATTTAAAAAGGATTGAGGAATACATTCGTATAATACGAGACAGACTGGGTCATTTTACATAACGGGTACAAAGAAAGTAAGCACAAAAAAAAACATTATGCATAGAGGAGCTTTAGAATATAATAGTTTACCAGGGAATTAAAATCAATAGGTTCACTCACTATATTTAAGAAGAATTTAAGAATATTTTTAAAGAGTAATAATTAATATAGGCTATAATTTTATTTTTTCATTAACTATGTAAATATATTTTTTGTCAAGTTGTTTATATATACATAATATTTTGTAAATTGCTATTATTAGCTACAAGCTATTTAAATAAAAATTATTATTATTATTATATTAGTACAAGGTGTCTCAAAAGAAATTTTATATTTATTTAGCTTACTGCGTGAACGCAACGTATCCGAGGGGCGCGGGGGTTATGCCTATCGGTAGCCTGGCTCTGGGGAATTCAGTCGCTATGGAGCGTTTCTCGGGAGCAGACCGCGCGTTATGCGTGCGAGAGTTTTACAAAAACGGTGATTCGGCGACTGTAGCGCGTAGAAAATTCTGCAGTATTCGAGGTTTTCGCCACTTAAATGATGCGCCAAGCATTCCTCTCATTCGACATTGGGTTAAAAAGTTTGAAGAGACTGGTACAACGCTGGATAAATCAAAATCCGGGCGACCTAGGTCATCAAGAACGGTAGAAAACGTGGAGAATGTTAATCAGTCTGTTCGTGACGACCCGAACCTTTCAATTCGGAAGCGCGCAAGTGCTTTAAATGTGCATAGATCATCATTACATCGCATTATGCACAAAGACCTAAAGCTGCACCCCTACAAAATTCAATTGGTGCAAGAATTAAAGCCCCAAGATGCCAGTCAGAGACAATTTTCTCAGGCAAATTGATCTCCCGGAGAGTTGACATAAATTGGCCTCCACGCAGTCCAGATTTAACCCCTATGAACTTTTTCCTATGGGGTTATCTTAAATCTAAAGTTTACGCCAATAAACCAACTTCACTGGCGCATTTGAAAGAAAATATCCGTCACGAAATGGCAACCATCCCTGAGTCCACCTGCCGAGACGTCATAAGTAATTTTACTGTTCGATTAAATGAGTGCCGAGAACGCGAGGGTCTACATTTAGACGATATTATTTTTAAGAAATAAATCCCCAAAAAGTGTATTTTAATAATTAATAAACATTTTTTCTATATACGGCTTACTTTTTTTTTAATCGATCCACTAAATATAAAATTTCTTTTGAGACACCTTGTACCTATTTACAGGTATCTGTATCTGTATCTAGATATTTTTTTAAATGTATCTATTACTATAGTGGCGTAAAGAAAAAAGCAATCCACTTGTTTATAGACTGCAACTAATAGCCTACAATTAAAATTGCAGGAAAATGTCAATATATTGCATATCAATAAACTGTCCATTAATTTTATGTTGTGTAAACTAAAAGGAATAACATAAAATGATAATAAACCAACATGTTTAACATGACAGATATGTAGACATTACTAGCAAAACATATTATTTCAAACATGTATTTAATATCTTTAAAATTATAGTTGTGAAAAATATAGCTACTGTTATACAATTACACTGTAATTATTTATTGAACTTCAATATATTGACAAAGTTTACCCGTTTAATACTAGGAATGTCATTAATGTATACGTTTTGTCATTACAACTTTATAAATCAAAATTGTTGTTCACTAGTTCAATTTAATGGCTGGAAAAAAATTAATTGTTTTCTAAGTAACAGTGTAAGGAAGTAAATTATCAAGAAGAATGGTTTAAGAACTTTTAAGAAGTGTTTTTCTGGGAATTTTTTTTGTTGGGATTTTTGGAAAATTAAAAAATATATTAAGTAGACAATGCTTTATATTTCATAAGGTTGGCTCTCTTTGCATTCTCCCGTTTACAATTGAGAACTGACACGCTCGGATACGCAGTCTGGTGGTGAAATATTGTACTACGCGACTGTAGTACTGTTTGAAATTATTACATATGTTCTGGTGTTGATTTTTTGTTAGAACGTGTATAGATACATTTTCATAAAATAAAAATGTACTGTGCTTAAATTAACCTGTTCCCTGTTAGCATATTGACAGCTGAATACTAGACAATTCAGCCATTTTACCATGAATTACAGCGCCGCCAACGGTAATGTCACTTCTCAATAGACCATATTAGTGTGTCGTCACATACATGTGCTGCCATCTGAGAGCTGAGTCCTTTTTGACTGGTTTAAAATACATGTGACATTACTTTTGTTACCTTATTTTTATGAATATCTTCAATTTTGGAGCAAAAAATATGTGTTTTTGACAAATATATACTAATATATACAGTCCAGATACTTTATATTATAGAATAATGATTTTATAAATATATAAATAAGGATTCGAAGATATATTTATAGGTTACGTTTTTAAATAATATAAAAATCGAAATATCTTTAGTATTTATTTAATTAACACTAAATAATCATTAATATTTTGTTTTAGAATGTATAATGGTGTATTGTTTTGCTCCAAATTGTAACCATTACAGCTACATTCCGAATTGTAAATTTTTTCGTTTTTTGCCAGATGAAAATGAAAAACAATAATGGATAAAATAAAAACAACATATTGTTCTTTCAAACCATTTAACCATTTTTTTTTTTTTTTCATAACTTCAATGAGAAACCTAGTGGCGAAAAAATAACTAAATCAATTTTTTTTTGTATGTGACTAATATTGCTCTTTACTCTTTTATTTTACTAAAACATACCTTCTGAAGTGATATTTAGTTTGTGTTCGATAGTCATTTTGAAGATTTACAAATTTTAAAAGTGTTTATTTAATATAGTGACATTTGTATTGGTATCCCTGAATAAAACGATGTTTACATTTGTCATTTAATAATACGACTTGTGTTCAAATATCTAACTTATAGTAATTTCTAAAAACCTTTTTTATTTAGATTGTTGTTTATTTAGCAGTTTTGTGTTTAGTTATATATTTTCTTATTTGATTTTGTGTGTACTGCATAGTTTTTAGGTTATATTCAACTTATTTTTATTTTCTTTTCTTTGATCATATTTTTGGATCACATCAGTCCTTTGTAGGGCTATTTCGCCTATTAGAATAGTTTATTTGTTTCTATTCTGTTCCTATTCTTATATTTTCATTTCATTTCGATACAAGTGACAGCGTACAAATATTACATTCGTTAAATAGATGAATGTAAACGTACTAAACCTGACGTCACATTTTTTTTGTGACGTTTCAAGTGACGCAACTGCACTGTTTCGCCGATTTACCTATATTAGGCATTCGAATATCAACAAAAAAAATATTTTAACATAAAATTTGTTTTGGCATCCCAAATAATCATCATTCACTTACTAAATACCTGCGAAACCCTGAAATGTGTGAAAATGAACACTTCACATCAATTTTTTAATACCAACATCACATACAATTTCAAAGGTGCAAATTATTGAAATCAAAATTTCCTCCTAGTTTGTTTTTACAAAAGTGAACAGCTTATACAATAACATCTTGTTAATTAAATTCTGATTAACTTGACATACATCTGTATGCGATAAGTGAATTAGCTGTCACCAAACTGTCAAACCAAATGTCACAGCTGTCATATAGTGACAGTGTTTAATGACACATCATTTTGAAAATCATTAAAACAACCTCATATATGTCCTGTCATCTAAATTATATAGTTTCCCTAGTTTTTATGTAGGGAGGTAGCACGATAGCAGATGGTCTGGGTTGGATGGTTTGGGGCTGTTTGGGACAATTCTTAATATGAGAATACCAAGAATTTCAACCGTCATCTGTCAAATACCCAGGGAAGGATTGGAAAATAGTTTAATAACACCAAGATGTTAAAGTTATTGCTATTTAATGATTCATTTCTTAGAAACTTAATTAAAACGTATATTAGTGATAAAATTATTGTAATTATTATTTTTAGAAAGTGCACATAAAAAAATTTACGGTTAAAAGTAGACTATTTTTCTCACACTTGAAAAAAGTTTTATTTGTTGAGAACATTTTATTTTATAGTGAAGCCACAAGGTATTGGGATGATTTTCCAATCATCAGTAATTGGAATAGGAATATTGAAGTTTCATTAATACGAAAAGGTATTAAGCCGCATTCAGACCTCTTTAAATTAACAAGCTATAGACTGTTCGTTGTGTCGCTCTGAGTTATGCTTTAATGTATTCTTTTAACGTTCCATGTACCGTTCACATCTGTTATAAATTAGTACGTTACGAATAGCCCTCCATCTGTGAATTTTGAAACCAACTATTTAGCTTCGTAAAATATTTTATATGTATTATCGTTCTTATAATTCTGTTGTCTTAGATTTTAACTACCTAATTACCTAAATTAATCATATTCATAATTAGTCTTTGTAATTTTGAGCAAGATTTGTTAATGATGACAAGTATGTTAAGTTATGTAAAGGCATACGATAACTACGGTGTCACTGATAGAATGCGATAGCCAATGTGTTTATATGTCTGTCTCATTAAAACATCTCACTAGCTATAAATTTAGAAAATTATGCACAATCCACAACAAACAGCGTATTAAATTCAGAGTTCTGAACGGTTTCACGTCTTACCATATGACAAACTTTCTGATGACAGTGAACAGTCCATAAGCTACAGTGCATAAGCTATTGATTTAAGAGCTCTGAATGCGGCTTAAGAAAGACATTTTTTTTGGAACAAACTGTTTTATTGCTTTACAAAATATTCGCCTTTAAGATTTATACACTTTTGCATGCGTTCAAACCAATTCTCGAAACATAAAATTTGTTGATAAAAAAATGTAATTGTTAATCCCTGTATCAAAAACTTGATTTTTTCTTCGATAAATACATATTTCTTTTATTTATGTTCAGTTCTCTAAATCAGCCGCTTGGCCACAATTTGTACCGACCGAACAGACTCATGTGACGGAATAAGGATTTCTTGATTATACCTACGAAAACCTACAAATAACATGCAAATGTGCATTTTCTGTTAATTTCAACACTAATCATAATAAAATATAGCTTATTATTATTGTAAAATACATAAGTTATTTTGCTGTACGATTATGATAAATTTGTTAAATTTTCATTTCATTGGACCTTCAGAGGGGGCTTGTGCTCCCCCTCTGAATACGCCACTGTTGTTCAGTACAACTTATATCAGTCCTTTTTGTGTGTAAAACATTATAATTTCAAAAATACCTAAGAAGATATTGATATGCACATTTATCTACAAAATAAAACCAAATACCAATTTTAAGAGCGCGATTTTTCCAAAACTACTCTCTTTATTAACCGAAGTCAGATTTCCACTTTATCTTATCGGAATCGAGTAATTAGTTGTTTAAAACAGTTTTATCATTTGACTGGGCGAATGTTTTAGTCAGGGGGAAAAAGGATCAACGCTCCCCTTCATATAATTCGTTGGAGCATATTTGGAAAGTGATGTATTTTCATCTATGTAACAATACTTATGTAACTTTATCAAGAGTAAGCAATATTAAAAAAATGTTTATTTATACGAAAAAAAATGCCAATATTGTTTACAATGAAGTAATTGAAAAATTAACTACTGTTGTGGTTAAATTTTATCTTCAACTGCCTGGGCAGCGCCGTGTAATCTGCTGGTCCTGGGAGGGGCCCAGGCCCGCCCGCCCCCTTGTCTGCGCCACTGGTTGTCGTTGACAAATTTTATCTTCAACTCTCCGAGCAGCGCCATGTAATTTGTTGGTCCTGGGAGGGGCCCAGGCCCGTCGGCCCCCCCTTGGCTGCGCCACTGCTCAGCTCTAAGCCATAACAGTATATTCATATTTCGCAACCCTACACTAAAAGGGTTTCAATGCCCATATATTATTTTTATACCAAGCCATATGTCCCAACAACTGCCCTGTGTAAATCACATCAATAAATCATCTTTCTGAAAACTTCGCAAACATTTTTCTTTTTGTTCATTTTTAACATCGTTTCAAGAACGTGATATCTTCTTTTGAAATGAACTATGATATTACTTACACCTTACAAAAACGAGAAAAACATTATTGCTTTAGAAAATCCACTTAAAGTGCACTAGACCGAAACGAAATCGGTAAAAAAGGAATAGTTTCCGGTACATGGACAACATCGAAACTTTGAGTATTAGTTTAACTTTATTTGAAGCGGAAAATCCAATTTATTCTCACTCTTTTCTTCTTTGAAATGACTTTAAAAAGGCAGGAAACAAAAATTTATGAAACTGGAAATGGCATTCTTGAAATTTATTGAGAAAATTTAAAAAATAGATTAGATTTATGTGAGAATTTAAATTTTTATACGGGTGTTACCTTTTATGTTTACCCAGCAAACATTTTTATACGGGCCAGTACTGTTGAAGCACATACTCCCCGGCATTGAAAGTAATGGGCCAGTACCCCGGTGTCCCCGTGGCTGTTATCTGGCCCATTGATGTATCAAATGCGTCCCCAGCAGCGGTAAAGTGCAAAATAACCGCATTAGTTGCAAGATTTATTTCTGACGGACCACCCACTCTGTAGTATTTCAAATGTAACATATGTATATTTACCTTATACTTACCCAGTATTAAAATAAATTAATGGTTAGGTGCAAAATAAATACTCATTTGGCCATTTCACCATCGTTGAATAAATTTATTTAACAAATAAAGTTGACAATATCGCATCGGTTTTAAACTATTAATGAAGAAATTAACGTTGCTGTCAATAGAATGATGCGATATTGTCAACTTTATTCGTTGAATAAATTTATTCAACGATGTTGAAACAAAAGTAAAATGTAACATACTATCAAAAATAAGGAGTGCTCATAAAATGCTGGTAAAGTACTTCGTATAGGAGGAGTGCGAAATACAAATGTGAAGTACATTATTAAAGTGGGGAACAGAATGCAACTAGTTCTACGGCGCGTTGACGGCGTTTGGACGGCGCTATCTGTCAGAAGAAAGTTAAAACCAAGCTGTCGTACGCAAGTGCACAGAATGTGTGCCTAGCGGCGTTCGAACGCCGTTGATCGCGTTGAACATTCAGTTCGTCAACTTCCAACTTTTGACGCCGTTGAACGTTGACGCAGAACATCTAACCTCAGTTTTTACTGAATGGTAAAGTGTTTGTATGTATAAATAACTTGCATACAACATAAATAACATCACACACAAGTCTTCATCATCCATTATACTTTTAATAAAAGAAAGCGCATGTATAAACACAGATATAGGTTGTCAAGTGACACTTGACGGCGTTAAAAATTATTGCATTGCGGCGCTAACGCAACGCCGTCGCAAATGACGGCGCGCTGACGGCGTTGCGCGCTGTGCATTCTGTTCCAGGCTTAATACTGGCGTTGCATAAACTTTTAGTGCCAGAAATTTACCAACAGAAAAAGTAGTTTGCCGGCATTCGGTCGATGGTTGAATGTTTGCTGGGATGTTAAGCCGTTTGGATACAATTTCTACCGTACAGACAGACACATGAGTGATGTTATAAGGGTTTTTTGGTGGTCATACAAAACCCTAAAAATAGGTCTGAAACCAACTCTGTATTTAATTCTCATCAAAATCCATTGTAGCCCAATAAAAGCATGTGCTATTTGCGAACTGTGGAGGGAATAAGCTCTGGCACATACGTGTGGGAACCCGCCGCGTTCTCTTCGATACATGTGTGCCACGTTCTGGGAAGTGGCCACCACTCGATGGTCCGTGTTTCCAGGAACATGGACCCATCTCCACGGACAGCTGCAATGAACGCATCTTGTTAACCGACCAGCCGTGCCGTACCGAACCACCAACCAGCAACCAGCAACCAGCACATTGCATTCACTTCGGTATTACTTCAACTTCATTCAATTATGTAATGACGGACATTGTTTAGAGATGATGGGGAGAAAAATAAATAAAATGTAATTGGTTTAAGGAGTTGAAAGAATATAATTATTAAATACTGGAGATTTATGAACAGTGGCGTACTAGGAAACGGCATTTCTTTTAACCCTTTACCGCATAGTGTGCCATATATGGCACATTCCGATTTATATTTTTTATTTTACTTTTAAAACTGAATCAGAACGTTAGTTCATGAATGTTCATATATGACACATACACAGCAATGGATCCTGCAGTATCTCAAGTAATGGGCTGCAATAGATTTGAGGATATCAAGCAGAATTTGCACTTCAACGATAACTCTAATATATTGAGAAAGGACAACTAGAAGATTCGACCTTTTCTTTCAAAAATTCGAGGGCGAATGCTTTTAATCCCTAATGAAGAACACCTAGCAATTGACGAGCAAATAATACGGAATCATTTTCTTTTGTAACATAATTTAGAATCATAATGTTCCATGTATGGCACAATCCCTAAATTATTATTTTAATTATTATTTTTTCATAAAAATAATAATTAATATTTTAAATATATTTTTTTAATTAATTATTCTTTCATTAAGAACCAATGCCCATGAATTATTTCAGCCAAAAATAAAAATTCATGCAGTAAAGGGTTAATAACAACAATCAATTTTTAAATGAATCATTTTGGAAAGGGATCATGTCCATTTTTAGGGTTTTGTAGGTATGACCAAAAAACCCTAATACCGTCATTTTGTCGTCTGTCTGTCAGTAAAAATTGTAGCTAAACGGCTAAACCTAGAGAGTTGATATTTGGCATGCTTGTACAACTCTTTGACCCACATATAGGAAAAATATTAAAACATCTAAAAAACATACCCCCCTAAAAAATATCTGCTCATCGAAAAAAAAAATGTTTTTTTTTTAATTCAGAGTAGGGTATCAAATGAAAGCCCGTAGTACGTAAATCCATCCGTACTGCTGCGTCCCTTTCTAATAATTCTTGATGATTTTGAAATTTGTATGATCGAAACTTTTTCTTTTTTAAGAAGTTAAATACAGATCCAATATTGACACCAACGGTTTGTGCAATTGATCTTAAAGTATTTTGATTGTTTTCTTCCACTTGTAATAATATTTCCATCTGCTTCTCTTCTGTAAGCACGTGGGATGTTGTTTTTTTTTATTATGTTTTGACTTAAGACATCCTTCGCGATGAAATTTATTAACTAGTCTTGAAATTGTAGAAAGATTTGGTATTGGCCGATCTAGATAAGTTGCACTAAATACAGCAGAAACTTCTCTTAAACTCATTTGGGAGTATACCAAGTTACCATCATTATTTTTTCTTCATCTGTATACATGTTGATTAATTTTTAAATCGGCAATGAGTAAAAGTATACACACTAATTGTCTATGTTGCAAATGAAAATGAACACGATTTATATTGCTGTCAAAAACTGTATCTATGGTAATGATTTAGTACATGTTGCATTAAAAAATAAATTCACTGTATTAAATAAGAAAGTAAATAACAAAAGATCTTCAAGAATTTAATTTGCAAAATTTAATTTGCAATTTGCAGTGTTATGTTGTTATTTGTGTTGCATCAAAGAAACGAAACAAAGAAGCTAACAAGATGCCATTTATAGTTCCTTTGAATAGTGCTTTATTGAATGTAATCTAATCAGCGGAAGGTCGCCCTAAGGCCTTCCGAACACAGCTACCCTTGTCTTTATTATAAAAGAAAATGATTATAAATTGTGTTATTGTTGTGTAGTACGATCTGACATGTAATACTTTGTAATGAATGGAGTCACGCAGTGCCGTAACTAGGCAGGGGCAACAGGCGCACTTGCCCAGGGCCAAAATCGAAGGGGGCGCAGAAAAGAAAATATTGGCAAAATTGTAATTTTTTTTATTATTTATTTTTATAAAATTTATTTCAGCACTTAAACTGTTCATATTATCTTATTTATTTACTATTACTTTAGCACAAATTTGTTTTAAAAAGTGAGGTTATCAACTTTGTCTGGAAATGTCATTCGCCAGCCTGGAAAACCGTTCGATTGTATTCCTGTTTCTAGCAGTTCGGAAGAAGTTTTAGTTGCACTGTGACGTCAGTTGTTCTTGTCCTGGACAAGTGGTGCAACACAAACGAACAAACCTGATTTGTCGTGAAATCATTTCTAGACATGACACTACATCGAGTTAAGCTAGTTTTTTTCCCCGAATTTTGACACCGAGCTCAAAAGGGTCGCCATTAATGACATCTAGAAGATATCTAGGAGACCGTAAAAAAAATATCTGGGCTAACAAAAGAAATATCCAAACTTTTATCAACATCTTAAATAACTTTTTATAAATTTACAAAACAAATTAATTTAAGTTTATTTTAAAATATTTCTTGGCCAATTTAGTAAATGTAAATTGGCAGACAAACACAAAAAAAGTCACAGAAAATGTTTCTATAACTATGTATAACCTGGGAAGCTGGGAAACGAGGATTATTTTCTTTTTATTTGAATAACGTAAAGAGAAACAAGTGCCGTGTAAACTAATTAGCTGTAATTTAATTAGTGCAAACATTAATTAGTTTAATTTAATTGTTGAGTTTGTATTTAATTAAGGCTTACTATTTCTAATTACGGGTATAAGTGAAAAATAAAAGTTTAATAAATAGTGAACAAATGCAGAGGTAAAATGGACCTTCTAAATATGGTAAGAACTTTTTTAATTCTCGCGTTATGGGTAAGAGGAACACTATTTGCGGTAGCTAGTACTGTAGAAATGTAGGAATTCAACTTTTCTAGGTACCAGTTATTATAGATTATAAAAGTTAAAAGTTACTCTCTCCTTCTGAAAATATGATATACATTTTGATTTTTTTATTTCGGCCGCGGGCCGTATCCGGCCCGGTACTAATTTTTAAACGACACGTATTAAGCGGCCTTTTAGGATTTCCCAGGTATAATCAAGAAACGTTTTGGTTTTGTTAATATACGCAGAATCATGCAAATTTGAATAATTGATTCCTACTTACCATAAATTAATTAATTTAATAAATAATGATAAAATTGAATAAATAATAAAGGTTATTCATGACCTATGATAATTAATAAGAATTTTAAATCAAAATCATGCAAAAATTAAAAATAGAATTCCTAAAGTAGTTAATAATTTGCATACAAAAAATTAAATTTGCATTGAATTAATTATTTTTACTTAATTTTTATTTTCGGCAAAAGAACTGGTGAATCATTTCTATTTAAAATTTAAATAAAATTCATGAAGGTGAATAATTCTTATTTCGTCATGACATTTCCGTAAAACGCAGGTCAGTAATGAAATTGTTTTCATATAAATTTTTACTTGCCCGACCTTAATATATAAGGGGCAAGTATTGTAATCGCGAAAATTTTCGATGTCGAGATTTTGACGGATGACCACGTTTCATGGTCCAGGGAATCCAAAAAACCTATTTTCGAAGTGCCGTCCGTATGTGTGTGTGTGTGTGTGTGTGTCTGTCTGTCTGTGTGTATACACGATAACTCAAAAACGGTTTAACTTAAAGAGTTCGTTCTGGTACTAAAAAATTCTCCTATTAAATAGGAAGAACCCTATTGTTTTTTATGAAAATCGGTTGACTAGAAATGGGAGTTTACTCGTGTCGATTTTAAGATTTTTGCGAATATTTAGCAACAGAAAAATATTTCGAAAAAATTTATTGAGCAAAATTGACTATAAATGCAATAACTAATAACTTTTATTTGAGACGTTTTTTGATTAAACGAAAAATTTCGAAAATTTTTTGTAAAATTATTTTCATACTTATATGTAACGTTTCCATGGTCATGATAATTAATTCGTAACTAGTAAAGCAAGCCTTGGACAAAAATTTGTATAGAACATAATTTGATGTATTTTTGAAGATTTATCTAAATATTTAAAAAATTTTTTTTTTTAGTTTACATTTTTTTTTAAATATTTTTTTTTATGGGAGGGCAAGTCTAGCGGAGGTTTCCTCTCGCCACTGGTTTTAAATCTTTTATGCCGGTCACCATGGCGTAGTCGTTAGTGTAGCGACGCACTGGCTTCTAGACCATGAGGGTTCGGGTTCGAATCCCATGGATTCGTTATGGCATGGATTTTTCAAAAATAAATGCATCTACTGGATAATGGCCTAAGTAGCTAAGTCCAAAAATAAAAAAAATAAATAAAAAAAAAATCTTTTATTAATCATACATATTAAAAATCATAAGTTTTCATAACTTTTGAAAGAATAAACGACTTACTTCCATCTAGAGACTTCAGATGCTCTGCCTGTATATCTGTTCAGTAAAAATTGTGGCAAAATGGCTAGACCTGAAAAGTAGGCACGCATATACAATTGTTGGTAACCAGACAATTGTCTTACGGCCCCAGTTGTCATGGAACCGAAATAGACAGGTTGGAAAGTACTGGTATAAATATCTAAAACTTTACAACAATTTTCTATTTTGTTTTCGAAGACATTTTTATCAATTTTTTAAACTTGTTACATATGTATTATAATACATAATAGCTGGTTATGTATATCATATCTAAATGGGCATAAATACTACAAAATTAACTGAAATAAAAAAGCCTTCCGTTAATTATTGTCATAATAATTTTACTTATAATTTCTAGTAAACACCAGTTTTTGTTGCGAAGTAATATATCAAAAATATTTCCAATAATTTTTTGTGACTCATCTATATATTTAAAATTTTATTTCATTACAAAAAAAAAAAAAATTATGTGAATAACTGTGAATTTTCACCCATTTCAGGATTTTATATGTATAGGGGAAAAATTTTAAGATCGTAGCGCCACGCGGATTTTTTTGAAACCATTCTAAATCAGATACCACTTGACATTCACTAGTAAATAATAGCGAAAAGTGTATCAAAAAACGACAAAAAATAAATAATTGTTTGGGATTTTCTGATTTTGTGAAGTGACATTACTTGTAAACATCTAAAATACTACATTTTGTGATCTGGTTTTAAGTTATGGCGGTTTTCCATTGTCGATTATTTTAACTATATTGGGGGAAATAATAATTCCCGTGTTGTTTACCAAGGGGTAGAAATCTACAATGCTGGGCATATAATATTGTGTGGAGTCACTGAAAAAAACAGAGAGTTCATAAAGATTTATGCATTATGCCTACAGACTTGTGCATTAAAAACCCACACACAATAACAGGAATTTTCAAGATATGCGATAATAAATACAAAATTGAAAATATTTTTTGTAGTCACTATCATTAAAATGTAATGAGCAAACTTTGATATAAGGGCTCACTTTTTTTCCAATTTTTAAATTGTTTATCTAAACATCGCGTCGATTCCTAACCTCTTGCTTTCCCAATTTTGTTTCGAACCGTACGGTGTCTGATATTAGTGGAAACAAATGAAACGATATTTCCGGGTTTCTTCTTTTCAATGAATTGCACATAGGCACACAACAATATGTATTATACATTTTTCAATGATTATAATAAAACTTTAAAAACAAACTTCATACAAAACCAATACACAAAACGAAATGTTATCTGATGTACACAAGTTCATGAAACGCTCACCAGATGGTAGGGTGCTTAGCTGCAAATCCCTATACTGTGTTTACTTTAAAATTTTGTTTTCAATAGTTCCCAGTACAGATATAGACCGGGAGCTCATGACAGTTTATGGTCTCCGATTTCATACAGCATGTCTTTTGGGTGAGAGAATATTTACCATGTGACAACAAAGAAAGGAGGGTACTAAACCCCTGCACACATTCCGATTATATGGAAAACTGCATTTCCACTTTCACAAAATTTTGTGTTTTTCTCTGATTTAATAATGCTTGCCCTTTTATCAAAAGAAAGACAAATTTAAAGTCTTAATAATTATAGGCATGCGATTCGCAGGATCACAAAGGGCTCAAACGGTCACGTGATCTTGTAATAAAAAAAATATGATTTTCCGCATTTTCATGCAGCGTGCCGATGAAATGAATTAAAGTTTGTGTCATAAAGCCCCTATAAAAAATTGGCATTGGCTGTAAATTTGATTATACAAAACTGAAAAAAAAAATGAAAATTAAACAAAGAACGCAGTAGTTTTTTGTGTCAATAGATCATTTAATTCTACTAATTCTATATTTAGATAGTGTTTTGTTAAAGCAATCTATCCAAATTGATTTTGATTGGCGCTGTTTTTCTTTGTTTTATTCTGGGAATTTGTTATTATATAATTTTACGCGTGGAATATTATTGATAATTAAATTATAATTTTTCTTGATTCGTGTTTTGTATTATTTCGCGGGTCAGTAGCCATCTATTGATAACTTTATGAACTATTCATCATTGACGGCTCGTCAGGTGAAGCAAATGAGACTGGTGCCCTTTTCACACTAGATCTTTAAGACGAGTGAACTTAAAGTTCACCGATGTTTAAGATCGGTATGCTTTCACACTTGATGTTTAAATCTCTGGTGCTGTCATCAGCTACAGTAATTTTGTCCTTAAGTTACCGTCATGAAATTACCAATTTTGAACTGTCTGCGCAGACGCACATTTTGAATTATTATAAACAATTAAGGATATTTCATTTCATTCTACAATAAAGGCACTACAATAAAGAATATATTACACCTGTATTAACATGTAAGTCGATACATTTTATCTCAATTATTGTAGTTCTGTATTTTATTAAACACATTATTAAAATAAATAATTTTATTATAACAATAAGTATAAACTTCTTATAACGTCGATATAATACAGTATTCTTGTTTAATATAAAATGTTGACAGCACAAATTCAAGAAGTATTTTTTTATAATAGAAATTAAGTTGGCAATGCGGGCGAAGTTTAAGACGCAGATCTCTGTCTTAAACATCGGTCGTGTTTAGACGAGGCCGTACGGTTTCACATTAGCGTTTAAAGATACATTCACTTTAACATCCGATCTTAAAGATCTAGTGTGAAAAGGGCATGGGCTGCCGAAGCCGCCCCAAAAATATTTTTAAGGGGCCCATAATTTTGCTTCGGGCCCCGCTATTTTGCCCAGGGCCCCGCAAAGGCTTAAAACAGCCCTACCTAAATGTGGAGTCTTTAAAATTGTTACTCTAATTTAACCCATTATTAAAAATTCGATATACCAAGAACAGTTATTATAAATTTGAAGGTTAAAATCTTAATGTATGCATTATTAAAAAATAATAATAATGAAATGCCGCAATCCATAATCAATTTTCATGTGACAAGGAGCAGCATAATTGTGCCAAACCCAAAAATAGTAATATAAGTAATTATATTATGTATTTATGTTAAAGAAAAATGCAAAAAGTTGTTCATAGTATAAAACATAAACATAGTATGTATATTTACGTAATTATATTAATATTCTTATACTTGGAATCATTATTACAAATAGTTAATTATTAAGTTATTTACTTCGAAGAATTCCTCGTTAAAAACGGTGTATAATAAATGGCAGAAAAACTGGACTGAATAAAAATAAACTAATAATTTTACTTTTGACGTTTTGGAAAAGCGTAATTGTAGCAAAAACTGAGTATAATATTTATCAACACATATTTTTGAAATATTATAACTTTATTGGAAATATAATACAGTGTCGGAATTGGGAAATTTTTGAAATGTATTTACCTATCTTGAAAAAATTGATTGAGATTGTGAAGTCTGAATTTTTATACATTTCAGAGTTTTGTAGGTAGTAAGTAATAATAATTTGTGGGTACATATAATAAATTAATGTGAATTGTGAATTTTCACGTATTTCAGGGTTTTGTAGGTATTTAGTAAGTAATGGGGTAGAAATTTGGGGATGGAAGGAATGGGAGAAGGTAGAACGAGTACAGTAGCGGTATTTGAGATGGATCTTAGGGGTAGATAGAACAACATCAGGGTATATTGTAAGAGAGGAACTGAAAAGGGATAAGATGAAAGTGGATACAGGAAGGAAGGCGGCTAAGTACGAGGAGAAAGTTAGAATAGAAACAAAAAAATAATGAGGGAATGCTGGGAAGAAAGAGCCAGAGAGGAACAGAAAGGAAGATGGTACGCATGGGGGGAGATGAGAAAGGAGTATTACTGGAGATGCGGAGTGGATGCGACAGAGGTGGAAAGGAGAAGAAAAGACGGGATAAGCGTGATTGAGGAGTTGTGGAGGAGGGATAAGGAAGTGGGGGAGCAAGAAAGGACAGCCAGAATAGACGCGAGAGATGTTTTGTTTCTTTTTTTATTGTTTTCAAAGCTTGCTACGTTCAACTTTGTAAAACTTATGTTGATTATTATTTTGTAAATAAATGGTTGCCATTTTGAAATGGTTAACATAAAAATATGATTTTTTGGTGTCATTGTAAAGTTAATTTAATGTACTTTTAGGAAAAAAATATAAAATTATCGATTCCCTATGCTAGATCAAAAGTTGACATCATTTCCGGTGAAACCGGAAGTGCCTCAGAATTCTTATAGTAACCTTTAGATGGGCCTTTTTGTCTAGTTTAACTTTTGTTCTGAAGATTTTTTGTATCTTTCCAAATAAAGGAGATTTTCGGGGTACCCCGTTTCAAACAAACACCCTGTATATAAAAGATGTAGACTCTACATATTATATCTCAATAGTAAAAAAACACTAAAAAATAAACAAAAATTACAGAAAATGAACAAAAGATCATACAAAACTAACAAAAAGTCTCAAAAATAATCATTTGTAAGTCTTTCGCTGACCACTAAAATTTTGCTAAAGACCACCAGTGGTCCGCGAACCACCGGTTGATAAACACTGTATTAGGTGATGTTTCTTCAACCACCCCTTATAATCCTAACTGGGTAAAAGTAAAAAAATTTGCTTTCTCTTATTAAAACTTGCTGTAAAAACTTTTATTATTTTCGTAATATAATTTCAGTGAGAAGATAAAAATTATGATTCTCAGTAAACAAATAAGAAACAAAGAAAAAATGCAAATGACTTTCTTAATTGTTTTTCTTAAAATGGAATTGCAGGAGCAATTAGCATGATACTATGATAGTAATAATCATAATAATAACTGTTTTTTATATAACTACCTACAGATTTATTAAAATAATTAAAAAATTTCATTAAAATACACCCACATCTCTGTTAGTTCCACGTTGCCGTGTTCAGATCTACAAGTAGATAATTTGTTTTGATATGCGTTGCATTTTACATCAACTTATGTTAAAAAGCATGTAACAATTAAAATATCGAGGTCGATTTTTATTATAATCTAGCCTTAGAGATAATATCGATGATGGAATTTGAAAAAATTGCAAACCAGTATGTGCAAAGGCATCTATCAAAAACTATGTTCTTTGTTTATAGATAAAAATTTTCTGCAATTATGTTGGAGTTAATTATGTTAAGAGCAATAAGGAGATACGTAGGCAACCCACAAGACATTTGTGCCATGCGGTTAGCCGACTTATGTACTTAAAAAAAGCACAACTCAAAAACAGTTAGAGACAGCGACCTTTGGTTAAAATTTTTGGATTCTTCGTAGTTTATTTAGTGTAGAAAAAATTTGGGGCTTTAATCGTTTTACGCGTTTTGAGATTACGACAATTTTTTTAATGGCATAATTTATATTATTTGTGAAAATAGTGAAATAAAAAAAAGTACAACTCAAAAACGGTTAGAGACAGCGACCTATGGTTGAAATTTTTGGATTGTACGTAGTTTGTTTAGTGTAGAAAAAAATTGGGGCTTTAATCGTTTTACGCGTTTTGAGATTACGACATTTTTTTTTTAATGGCATAATTTATATTATGTGTGAAAATAGTGAAATAAAAAAAAGGTCAACTCAAAAACGGTTAGAGACAGCGACCTATGGTTGAAATTTTTGGATTCTACGTAGTTTGTTTAGTGTAGAAAAAAATTGGGGCTTTAATCGTTTTACGCGTTTTGAGATTACGACAATTTTTTTAATAGGCGAAACTTTTTAAGATCCTAGCGCCATATGCGGCAAAGCTGGAACACTCGAAAGTGACATTAAACTGTTACTCGTGTATTTGTTTACATGATGAAAATGAACACGAGTTGCATTTTTCTTGTTTTCCGAGCTTTTTTTTTTTATTTAAAGGTAATCTACGATTTACAAGATATGTAATAATATACTATTCTAAAGAAATTTCAAGGAAAGTTTTAGTTTTTCATTGTATTTTTAATTCTTTTTGACTGTCTGTCAATATAATAACAACAAAAATATGGTAAATATATTAGTAAAAATTAATATCTCTGCCTGAAAAAGTAGAAGGGCCTTTTAATATATCAACTGATAATTTAGGCAAATTTTGGGTGGGATAAATGCTTTTTTTCAGTCTTTTCTTGGACGTAAAAAATCACTTTCCATAAAATGCAACGAGCAAACATGCATGAGCTTGGATTTTTGCCCATTTTTAGTTTTTGGGTCCATAAAAACCTAAGATCCACTTTCTCTCTGCCTCCAAACGTCGTTTCAATTGATATTTTTTTCAATTTAGGTAAATTATGGAATGTTTAAGAGGGATTCTTCCTTATTCACGATTTAAATTGCGGCACACAACAAAATTCATTGTTTTTTTTTTCATGATTAACAAAATAAAACACAACAATAAAAAAACACGTATTTCTCCATTGAACAAAACAAAACAATGTCACTTTCGTATCTTCCGCAAATTGCCACTAGATGTTAGAGCGCTTAGGAAGTTTCCCCTATGGCATAAACTTCCAAAGGACTCAGCTCTCAGATGGCAGTACATGTATGTGACGGCACACTAATATGGTCTATTGCTAAATTTTATTTTGTTTACATTTGCCGACATATTACGTTCTGATTGGTTTTGACATTTGTGTTCACATATCTATCTTATTGAGAACTGACAATAACTGACGCCTAGCGGAATATTTTCGAACTTAACGGAATAGGATTTTGTTGGATGTGGCTAATTTAATTGCATTGTTTGTATGTGTTAAAGTGAAGAAAACTTTAACAAAATGTCTTTAAACTCACAACATTAACTGCAAAATTAATTGCAATATGAATTGTTATATATCAAATGGCAATTGTCAAAAATATCCTATTCCAATCGCCATTTTGTAAGCGACAACAGCGCCTCTATAGGGGAAAAATTTTAAGATCGTAGCGCCACGCGGATTTTTTTGAAACCATTCTAAATCAGATACCACTTGACATTTACTAGTAAATAATAGCGAAAAGTGTATCAAAAAACGACAAAAAATAAATAATTGTTTGGGATTTTCTGATTTTGTGAAGTGACATTACTTGTAAACATCTAAAATACTACATTTTGTGATCTGGTTTTAAGTTATGGCGGTTTTCCATTGTCGATTATTTTAACTATATTGGGGGAAATAATAATTCCCGTGTTGTTTACCAAGGGGTAGAAATCAACAATGCATATGCATATAATATTGTGTGGAGTCACTGAAAAAAACAGAGAGTTCATAAAGATTTATGCATTATGCCTACAAACTTGTGCATTACAAACCCACACACAATAACAGGAATTTTCAAGATATGCGATAATAAATACAAAATTGAAAATATTTTTTGTAGTCCCTATCATTAAAATGTAATGAGCAAACTTTGATATAAGGGCTCACTTTTTTTCCAATTTTTAAATTGTTTATCTAAACATCGCGTCGATTCCTAACCTCTTGCTTTCCCAATTTTGTTTCGAACCGTACGGTGTCTGATATTAGTGGAAACAAATGAAACGATATTTCCGGGTTTCTTCTTTTCAATGAATTGCACATAGGCACACAACAATATGTATTATACATTTTTCAATGATTATAATAAAACTTTAAAAACAAACTTCATACAAAACCAATACACAAAACGAAATGTTATCTGATGTACACAAGTTCATGAAACGCTCACCAGATGGTAGGGTGCTTAGCTGCAAATCCCTATAGGTAATGTTTATTCTCAATATAATTTCTTATAGATATCTTATAGATTTCTGTAGTTGTTGTTAGTTGTCAAAGTATTTAAAATCTTTATTCTACACCCCACGTATATTTGAAAGGAATTTTATCATGTAATCTTAAAAATATAATGGCTTCTTTCATAAAAGGTATCTCTATAATATAATAGAATTCTCTACACACGTTGGTCACGCTATGTTATTCAGTTTCAGTTGAATACTTCACCAGGTGAAAGGTGAACTTAATTCTATACTAACCACTTGCCACAGGTGCACCAGTTACTAATAATATAAATATTGAAATCTGCATTAATTAAATTGTGGTTAAGTTACAATGTATAATCTTTCAAGGGCGTTTTAACTGTCTATATTATAAGTTATAGGAAAGCTGTCAAAAATATGGCGGGTTGTAATTGTTATATATGGAATAGCATCTGGCTAGAAGCTACTGAGGCGTGGCACCATTTGTACTCTACTGTCCCACCTGGCTTTAGCTAAAATATTGACCCAGACTAACTCCCAGAACAGTGGCGCACTGATAAAAATCTTTCTAAAACATTAGGTACAGTAATAGCCCGCCTCTCGACGTTAATTCGTTCTGAAAAAGCGTCGAGTAGCGATTATGTCGAGTGGCAGGTCGAATTTCTCCATAAGAAATAAAGGGAATCACATGTACATATATACATATACATATAAGGAAATACATACAGTCCATCTATATAAGTCTGGCAGATGACCTTGGGTGCGCAGTAGCAATCACTAGAAATTGGAGTGGGGACGTCAGTTGACTCCAGACTGTCTTGCTGCAAGCATCAGTGAAAATACATTCGGATGAAAAAGTATAATGGAGTTTAAGACGAAACTATGCGGGCGCGTAAACCATAGTCAGTGTAAGGAGATTATTAGTAATGTGATTGACTTTATGACTAAGTAAGCTGCAGCAGGGAACGTTCTAAATTAACAATCATAATAAATATCTTTGTTATAAGACGCAACAAAGCTGTTCAACAAAAACATTTATTTTGTTTGGTAAACTTAGTTCAGTTCTTAACAGGCTTTTCATTTTTATTTCATTGTTATATTATTTATACATTATTATTTTCTAAATTCAGGTGAATGTTCCACATTTTCGTCACCTAGAAAACAGAAAGAAAGAAGTGAACAGAAAATATGAAATATAAAAAGTAATCCATTAAATTGTGGAAAAAATTAATCTTTTGATGAAAACTTGTGTCTCGTACTGTACAGTCAAAGCGCTCGACCCTCTCTTTCTTTCCGAATGCGTTCTTCCTCTTCGCGAAACTGATTTCCCACACGCCAGTACTAAATAGATTTGCTGTATATGTATATGTTTTCCTTTTAGCTATGCTTGCATTTCTATCATTTGGATCCATAATTATAAATATAAATCACTTATTTTAGCAAAAAACAAAAAGTTTATAGCTGCACTAAATCTGAGTTGTTGTCAAGATATCTAGGCGCGACCTGCTGGCCATGCATTCATTTTGCTTTGTTTACCAAAATATGTATCACGTGATCGGTACTCGATCACGCGTCGGATAGCGATGCTTCCGTCGACTCTCACTCTCGACATTGAAGTCGAGTGGCGAAAACGTCGAGCTAAGAGGCAGTCGAGTAACGGGGTATTACTGTACTTTAAAACAGTGGCACAACCAGGAGTGGAGGAGGGATAGAAGACAAAATTATTTAAATTATGAATAAGATTCTAACTTCTAAATTTCAAGTGATGATCTAAAAAAAATGTCCTTGCTTCTGAAATACAAGTGATGACATAAAAAAAAATCAGCTGTGGCCACCACAGGACCAACCGCCATCATAAAGTACTTGTATAAAATACATTCTAGCAGCAGAGTACAAATAACTTGGCCTAATATTTTTTAACAGAGATATTATTTACCATGACCATGGAAACGTTACATATAAGTATGAAAAAATTGAGACTTGGAAAAATTTCGAAACATTTTTCGTTTTATCAAAAAACGCCTCAAATGAAAGTTATGAGTTTAGCATTTATAGCAACTTTTGTAGAATAACTTTTTTCGAAATATTTTTCTGTTGCTAAATATTAGCAAAAATCTTAAAATCGACACGAGTAAACTTCCATTTCTAGTCAATCGATTTTTACCAAAAGTTGATCAACTCGTGCCATTGATGGCTGAAGCTTAAATATGAAGTTTCATAAAAATCCTTTTAGCCGAATTTGTTCTGCACGTGCACACAAACAGACAGACGTACGGACGGACGGACAGACGGACGGACGGACAGACGGACCGACGGACGAACAGACAGACCGACAGAGATCATGCTAAAAATAGTCAAAACGTTATGTAGGGACTTCAATTCGTGGAGATCCATCGAAATCTCGAAATGTCAAAATTGGTAGGATAACAATACCTCCCATATATATGTTGGCGGTCGGTAAATAACGAACGCAGCAGCCCCCACCCCTTAAATACACCCCTGGTTTGATTCTTTAGTAGCCAAAGTTAATTTTTAATTCCAAACTTTACCTAATAATACGCTACCCGAGTCTTACTTAATAACCCAGCAAAATTCTCAAAACTGTGAATTGCATTAAACAATTGTATTATGCTAATCCACAAGTCCATTATGGGACCTTGCTACTGTGTTACGTAAAAGCACTTCTGTGTAAACCAGTTAAAACTTTTGTTTTGATACCATACTTCCTTGCGAAATAAGTCTTTTTTTTCTAAACATTTCTGTGAACATTTTATAAACTTGAACGTAATTGTTTCCATGAAACTATATAATATGGTCGTCAATACCATTCTTGGCTTTGGCTAATTCATGCATGTATGACAAGCACTCAAAGAGGAAGTAACAAATAAACTGAGCATTTGACAAACAAATGAATTGAGAGCTTGTAGAATGAATATATAACTACATTCACTGACACTATTTTCTGTGAAACAATTTAAATTAACTTGTTAAATGTTAACGCGAGTTCTTTGAGTGTTGACTGTTACATTTGAGTATGGTGCATTCTTTAGGACGGATATACATCGCCGTGGGATTGTTATACATAGATCTGACACAGGGTGTGTACAGAAATATCTGTGGGAAAACTATGACATTTCATTTAAAACCATATATGGTCACTTTACTATACTATGTTTGCCCACAGCAAATGAAGAAATGCAGTTGTGTTATGAGCAAAGCTGTAGGAACTGCCTGATATCGGGGAAGTGCCATAGAGCTGAGAACTTTTTTTTTTGCTCATCACTTGTATTTTGGAAGTTAGGACCTTTTTGTTTTGCTCATCGTGCATCATTTTCATGGTGTCAAAGGCGCAACAGGGGTGAGAGGCGTGGTTTTATATTTACAAGTTCGAATTTCATGGTGGGGTTGGAGGCGTGATAAGTGCGCGTTTTCGATTTTGACAACATTTGTATCTAACCCAAATCTAACCTAAAAGTTTATACAAGTGTTTGGAGTAAACGGTTATTCAATTTCATTAAATATGTCGTCAAATCGAAGAAGACGTCTAGCTCTTTTTTATACAGAGTGATTATTTAATGGCGAGACGACGTCACCGAATTTTACGTGCCTCCTAGCAGAAATACTGGTGAATACTACGACTATAATAACCTTGAAGAGATATAATAATCTTGATGCGCATGCGCGCATAATCGCCTACTACGATGTGTATGAAACGGCAAATTATTAAAACTTCCAGTGACGTCGTCTCGCCATTAAATAATCACTCCGTACATATTTAGACTTATTGCGATATGAAGAAAAGCGATGGTGAGTACGTCCCATATATACATAGAAACAGAAGGCAACAGGGAGATTATTTTAACTTGTTGCAAAAAATGAGACACAAAAAACAGAGACAGTTACTTCAATTACAAGAAAAGAATTTAATACACAATCTTTTTTACTTGACATCACAGTTTAGAATGAAGATTCTGTTGGCCCCTGCTTGGGGGGTGTATTATTAGTATACCCACTGCATGACATTTCTGCAGACCAGATATTTGAAACCGAATCCATAATAATAAACTTTATGACTGCCGACAACATTGTAAAAGTCGCTATTTCGTTACATCAATTTACGTTTTTTAATTTTTTTAAAGGAAATTAATATAAGTGTCTCGCTAAAGATCGCACCATTCCGAAAAAATATATCTGTTTCTATGGTTTCGACGGTGCGGCCAGCGCTAGAGTTGAAATTTCTGAACTTGCATTATTTGCATGTGAATTATAGACTAATATTGCTCTTTACTCTTTTATTTTACTAAAACATACCTTTTGAAGTCATATTTAGTTTGTGTTCGATAGTCATTTTGAGGATTTACAAATTTTAAAAGTATTTATTCAATATAGGTACATGTGTATTGGTATCCCTGAATAAAACAATGTTTATAGACGGTTCACTTTTGTAAGAACAAACTAAGAGGGAATTTTGTTTTCAATAGTTTGCACCTGTGAAGCTGTATGTCAGGTTGGTATTAAAAAATGTCACTTTTTTAAAATGTCGCTACATTTGACATATGTCATAATGAAAAATGATATCTTAATTATAATGATCATAACCTTATCAACCTAAAGTCGGTTTTACAGCGTAAGGAATATTTTTAATTGACATTTAAAGTCAGTAACACACCATAAAAGTAACCAAAATAACCAGATCTAGTGTGTTCTTACAAAAGTGAACAGCTTATACATTTGTCATTTAATAATACGTCTGTTGTGTTTTGATACTGACTTTTGTTCAAATATCTAACTTATAGTAATTTCTAAAAACCTTTTTTATTTAGTTTGTTTTTTATTTAGCAGTTGTGTGTTTAGTTACATATTTTCTTATAGATTTCTTATTTGATTTTGTGTGTACTGCATAGTTTTTAGGTTATATTCAACTTATTTTAATTTTATTTTCTTTGGTCATATATTTGGATCACATCAGTGCTTTGTAGGACTATTTTGCCTATTAGAATAGTTTATTTGTTTCTATTCTGTTGTTATTCTTATATTTTAATTTCATTTCGATACAAGTGACAGCGTATAAATATTACATTCGTTAAATAGATGAATGTAAACGTACTAAACCTGACGTCACATTTTTTTGTGACATTTCAAGTGACGCAACTGCACTGTTTCACCGATTTCCCTATGTACAAGATTGATATAGAAATGAAAATTTATAATTTTTATCTCAATAAAAATAGGGAAACTTAGAATATGTATATTTAAGCGTTTGTTTTGGCGCCCCTAAGAGCTGGCGCCCTGGGCCTGTGCCCCTATCTGCCTTTCACCGCCACTGATAATTATCATATACGTATAAAATAATTGAATGCATTGAGCAAGTGCATTTAAAGGCTGGCATTTTCACGGAACGATGCTTCTATTCAAATGGGGTCATTTTGAATAGTATAATGGTGTCACAAATGATTTGACGTTATAATAATAGTGAGTTGATCGCGTGAGAGTGCCGTGCAATGACGGTAGTTGTTTTGGAACTGAAATTAAAATTGCTTCTTAGAAAACTGTTCTTATGTAGATACACTTTTTACTCTCAAGGCTTTCAGAGACATTAAATATTTTAATAAACGTTAATAATCAATATCTACTCAATTATTTCTACAAATTATATAATAATATAATATAAATTTTCTATGAATAATGTATCTTTAAATTTTTTATGATGTCTATTGTTATCATATTTAATATTCTATTTAAGATTAATTTGTATGCAGTATTATTTAAAAAGATGAATTCTTAAACGTACAGATCCTCAGTTTTTACAATTTTTTTATTATATTTTTAATTTCAAAAGACAACTTACACTATAAGGATTTTTGTAAGGACAAACTACAGTCTATTCTAAACGATTAGGCGGAACTAACCGGAATTTTAATTTTTGTAAGTTGTCATTAGCTATTTTTTAATATATTGAAGTTGGCTTTTCCTGAACAAAATGATCAAAAGCTTCAATCAATCGGTAAAAGTAACTAGAATTGAAAATCTAGTTCCGCCTAAACCAAAGGAACAGATTTTAATACTCCTTTAAAACTTTAAAACATTTTTATTGATTCGTCATTATCCGCATTTAAATATTTTTTTCTTTCGACATTTTACAGGTTTACAGCGGTGTTTATAAGCTGTTCACTTTTGTAAGAACAAACTATGGTCTATTTCAAAGTAGAAAAAAGTAGATAGCGCTGCGAACCGAGTACGATTTACACTGATCAGATACAGTATAGCGGGAAATTTAAAATAAGTTTCAACTAGGGCATGGGCGTAGCAACTGGGTTAGAAAGTGATTTTTTTTTTTAATATAAAAAAGGTTAATAAGATATTGAAATAAACAAGGCAGATAATACACTTACGTTATTTATACGACATAAATTTAGTTTAATGTGAAATTTGAAAAAGTTAAAAAAATATTCATTTTTAAAATTATGTACTATATATAAAAAGAGAGATTTGGCTAAAAGAGTTTAAACAAAGCAATAAAACAAACAATATATCTTCAGAGCTAAAGTTTCTTATTTAAATAATTATTGTAAATAACAATTTAAAAAATATGTATATATGAAGGTCTAAAAATTATATCAATAACTTCTTCTTTGGGCACAATCAGCTGGGCTGTCTTTTGGCCTCACATTAGTCCTCTCTCTTGATCTGTTAAATGTCAAGTGTCAAAAAACATTTATATGTCAGATAACCTAAAAAATTTATAACTGCGGAAAAACAAATTACATGGAGAATTTTCTCCATAAAATCTACGCCAAGAATATAAATAAAAGTCTAAATATGTAAATAATAACAAAATATATGAGAAAAATTAAATAATATAAATAATATATATTTCCAATGTACGACACTGAACATCTGTCAACTTGGAATAAAAACAATATTTTTACAGTGTAATAGGGATGACGATCTAAACCAATCCGAAGCAAGGACAAACAGCTCCTATCTTCTTACACACATTTTTCTACTTTGAAGTAGACCATAGCTCTGGTTATTTTGGTTACTTTTATGGTGTGTTATTGACTTTAAATATCAGTTAAAAATATTCCGTACGCTGTAAAACCGACTTTATGTTGATAAGGTTATGATCATTATAATTAAGATATCATTTTTCATTATGACATATGTCAAATGGTTCGACATTTTAAAAAAGTTACATTTTTTAATACCAACATGACATACAGCCAGAAGCGGATTTAACGGCGGGTGCCCAATATTCTTACTGCGCCCGGGGCCTTAACTGACCTAAATCCGCCACTGATTAGTAAGACTCTACTTTTGAGCCCCAATAGTAAATCTTATTCAAATCAGTCAATAAATATTAGCTACAGACTAATTTCAAAGTTGAGGGACTCCTGAGGCCCTTGTTCTGTTCATATTTTATTTTCCTACATCTAACCTTCAAAATTACTTAATTGCACATTACTGTTCCAAATCCCAGCGATATCGGTCCATAAATAGACAAGTTACAGCCGTGCTCCAATTTCAGCAAAAACTGGTAAACCGTTTTGCTAAATTTTAATATTTATCACTAAGACTTTACTTTTACCCCCGATAGTAAATCTCATCCAAATCAGTCAATATATACGGAAGTTGTACACATTTTTCAACTTTGAGGGCCTCTTGAGGCCCGTGTGCACCACATATCCCCATTTTATGCACCTACGTTTAAAGATTACCTAATTTTACATCCCAGTGCAAAATCTCAACAATATCGGCCCATAAATAAGCGAGTAATAGCCGTGCTCTACTTTCGACCGAAACTGGAGCAGAATTTTTGTCAAAGTCGGAATTTGGCACTTTTAAGGGTACAGACAGAAGCATCTTGATGTCCTGATTCCATAAGTGTGATTTTTTTGAAAATCGGTCCATAAATAAGGGAATTATAGGCATTTGAACTAGTTTTCACTTAATCCGCGGTCTAGTTTGCGGATTAAGACTGAAACTAGACCGGATTAAGTGAAAACTAGTTCAAATGGCTATAACTTCCTTATTTATGAACCGATTTTCAAAACCATTACATTTCTGGAATCAGGATTTGAAGATGCTTCTGCCTGTACCCTTAAAAGTGCCAAATTCGGACTTTGACAAAAAATTCTGCTCCAGTTTCGGCCGAAAGTAGAGCACGGCTATTTCTCACTTATTTATGGACCGATATCGTTGAGATTTTGCACCGGAGTGTAGAATTAGGTAATCTTTAAACGTAGGTGCACGAAAGTTAAATATACGAAGCTCGGGGGCCTCCGGAGGCCCGCAAATTTAAAAATTATCCATTACTTGCTTATTTTACGAGCAGATTTTATTTAAATTTCTTATAAGGTCACAAAATTACAAAAGACTTAAAAGACAAATTAAAATAGGTATTTAGATAATCTCAAATATTAATTTATATAAAAATAAGCATTTTTAAAGCGTTTATGTAGAAATATAGTTCAATTTAGGCAACACGAGCTAAAATAGGCATTTTAGGCACTATAAAACACACATCAAAAGTCATAATTTCCCTGAAATATTTACCCAGGAATAAAAAAGGCAATTTCCCTTCAATCCGCTCTTTAGTTCAAGCAAGGATGAATTTCTAGATTCAGTTAACTGTTGAGACTTTTCTTTTTTAATTCTGTTATTTCGAATAAGAACCCAATACGTTTTGTGAGTGGCTATTAAATTTTAATTAAAATAAAATAAAATGTGTGTTTATTGTAAATACATTACTTCAAAATGTCCAGTTTTCTAATTCATAACGTAAAGGAATTAATTTATGATAATTTAAGGCATCAGTTTCAATAAAAAAATTGATAAAAACTGTTTTCATAATTTTTGTAATAAATCATGTAGGTTGCGACATCTATGAAAGTATGTTGAAATTATGACCATGTGCGCTGTAAAACCGTCTTTGGAAAAATGACGTCATTTATTCGTTTATATTTATCTTGTACACTGGTTGGCGCTGGTAATAAATTCAACGGTTTTCTTTTAATTTTCTTTGAAATATATTCATAGAATTTATATTTAAACTCTACACAAAGGTGTAGTTACATGTGGAGACAAGAAGAGGTAAGTTTTATAAAGTAATTGTTAAAATTGAAAGTATTTGATTAAAATATGCAAATGAGTGTTTGTGTGACACATATTTGCGTGTGGTGCATTACACATGCATCCTTGAGTTGGTCCTGTTCTAATTTTATGTTTGGCAACATTTGTTTTGTCGATAGTTTAAAATCATTTTTATTATTTACAGATTACATAAACATGGAGTTAAGGACTAATAGATCACGATCTAGAACACCTTTATTACATACAGAAGGTGAAAAAGTTACCTACGAACAGCAACAAATTTTGACCGAAGAAACTGTAATACAGCATTCTTTACGGAATAGAAATATCGTGTAAGTTTTCATTTATTTTATTTGTTACGAAGTGGTATTTATAAAAAATTATCAAAGTTCGAGTGTAGTCAGGTATGTTTGTTTATAAATAATAAGTGGGCGGTGAAGAATAACACAAGTTTTTTGCCTTGTGCCACTTAAAAAATAAAAAAATTAACAGATGTTTGACAAAGATATGGTCTTGTAAAATTACATCATTTCGGAACAATGTGAAGGACATTAACTATTTCACCTTAATATCTTTGAAATTAGTTATTTTTTTTTGTATTTTTGCTACTTAAGTCATGCTGTTAAATTGTATTGTAATTAATTTTTCCATTTACCGAATAAAGTAGAAAGAGTAAATATGCATGTAAATAAATGTTTAATTTTCAAATGCTTAATTTGCAAGTATTTATTTCATTAAATATCTGGCATAATAGCCAATTTTGAGCAATTGCTGACTTTCTTTTCCATGGCGTCTGAAATTTTTATTTACTTTTTTTTTAATCACGTATTTCAAGAAAAAAAAAATCTCCAAGACATTCGAACAAAACTTTGTATGCAACCCATAAAAAAATCGGATTTCATAGACTCATTTTATTTACCAGCCTTCTCGATGCACTATAAAATAGTTCGCTCATAAAATTCCTACTTTAAGTACTTGTTACATAAATAGCTATTAAAGTCGGCATTTTTTGAGTTATCAGTCTGTTATCTTATATGCTTATATTGAATTTATTTATCTCAGAATTAAGGATTTTTAAAAATAATGCAGCAAGTTACTTTTTAAAATCTATATTAAAACTATTAAATACTTTGGTTATATTATTTTGTTTTGTAAAAGACCTGAAACTTCCTGTGTTGTGTTACCTACTATCTTTAACATAAGTTTATTTATAGAAATGCCATCTTATAAAGTCTGTAACGCTTAAGAGTATTTCTATTATTCTTTATAAAGAAAACAAATATGAGGAAAAATAATAATTTATCAAAAATATTTTAATTCGGAAAATTAAATAATTGCTGCACAGTAAAAAAAATATTATTTCAGTGATGGGTTAAATACCAACATACGTTACCTTCGATTTTAATTATTTAATTTAAGAACGTTTAATTTATCAAAATAGTTTTATGTAGGGTTTTAACAATGTACGATCTCTCATCAATTGGTACGTGTAACGTGTAAACAGCACTCATTCGGCAGTAACAATATTTTTACTTTTAACGGTTTCATTGTTGCTTAGGCGGAAATTCTATTGCGCATGTCAAAAACAAATATGAGAAATGGTAAGCAAAAGATCTAGTGTAATAAAACACAATAATGACAAAAAAATTAATAAATGGGAAATTTGTATTAAGAATGACACAAATAATCAAAATATAAAGAAAATGACAATTTAAAATGATATTAACCTTAACCAAAAAATGTTTATTGTAAGTATGATTTACAAAGCTTAAACAAAACGGTCGAAAAGCACGATTTAAACGATGAAAGTAACTAGATTGCAAAATCTAGTTCCGCCTAACCGTTTGGAACAGACTGTACAATAATATACAAATAACAAATAATCAAAACACACTTTAAAATTTACTTCAACTAAGCACAACTTGAATTTTTGAACCTGCAGTATTGTTAACCCGCCGGCACCCCGTTATACCGCTTAATGAACACACTGACCAGCGTATCGTCTAAAGTCTGTTCCAAACGCTTAGGCGGAACTAGATTTTGCAATCTAGTTACTTTCATCGTTTAAATCATGCTTTTCGGCCGTTTTGTTTAAGCTTTGTAAATCATACTTGCAATAAACATTTTTTGGTTAAGGTTAATATCATTTTAAAATGTCATTTTCTTTATATTTCGATTTTTTCTGTCATTCTTAATACAAATATCCCATTTATTTATTTTTTTGTCGTTAAAATACGTAAAAAAATAATTTAATTTTGATTCGTATCATTCGTTTCTATGGTTTCATTGTTGGAATTTTAAATTTTGACATTCTAACGTGAAAAATGAAATAACCCAAGCAAGGTCCCTTCTCGTGACAACCTAAAAGAACGAAATTTCCATTTAGTTCCGCCTAACCGTTTGGAACAGACTGTACCACATGTATCAGATTAATTTATTTACTATGATGTTCTTTCTGTGATTACTTCTGATCTATAAACGATAGGTACATGGGTCAAAGGGATTTTTTTCGTTAGTAAATACACTTGCCTTTAAAGTACATTTTCTTCGTAAATCTTTAAAGGTAACGATATTCCACAACAAACTGATCGTTATAATTTTTGCAGAAAATTAAAACTTATAAATGATAATTGTGAGTTATTTATTGACCTGCGATATATGCTCTCATGGACTTTTTTGTAGTAATATTAAACCTTTGAAGTCTGCCATATAATGAGAACTGACAATAACTGAATTGACGCCTAGCGGAAATTTTGGAACTTAACGGAATAGGATTTTGTTGGATGTGGCTCATTTAATTGCATTGTATGTGTTAAAGTGAAGAAAACTTTAATAAAATCTCTTTAAAATCGCTACAGAAAATTAACTGCAATGTGAATTGTTGTGTATCAAATGACAAATGTCAAAAATATCCTATTCCAATTTCCTTATTTCCGTCTGTAGGCCCTAAAAACATATACATCATTTAAAAACCGATTGGAGTGCAAAATTTGATATAAATCGGTTAAACAGCCTAGGAATGTATAGTGAACAAACAATTTTCCTCTTTTATGTACATATATAGAGATTCAACCCTCGAAAATCTAACTCGACTATTTTATATAATAAATTGTTAGTTACTAATGCCTATAATTTTCGGAGATCAGTGTTTCTCAACCAAAAATTTAGCTTATACAGACAACAAAAGAATTTTTTACGTTGACCGGTAACCATATTATTTTAAAAAGTAATTTTTTATTGTAAAAAATTTAAATTCCTTGCTTTGAAATGAAAAGAATGATTATTAATTACAATTCTTACTGTTTTATCATTAAATCAGTGGAATACAGTAATTTAAATTTATTAGTTAACTGAATTTCTTAATTGTCTTATTTTAAGAACTGATTACACACGCCGGTTGTGATAAATATTTTTTGTCTACGCTCAGATAAGCTTGGTTGCACTGTATTAAGGATTATAATTCTAAAATTACTGACACTATATGTATAATTATGTAATTTTTTTAATTATTCAAAATTAAATTCAATTTCATCATAACTTTTTGTAGTAATTAACAATTTTATACATTTTCCCCTCCCATACAGAAAAGAGTTTTAACTATTATTTAAGTAAAAATTAAGATTTATATTTTGTTTCTAATGGTAGTATTAAGTATTCTGTTGTTATGTTTTTTCAAAGAAAAAAAAAAAAAATGTATATATATTTCATAAACTAAAAAAGATAGGGACCTGCGGTTGGAATTTTTGAAGTTCTAAGGTCTGAAATATGGTAAAGGCACACTTTAAAACATATCCTAAACAAAAAAAAAAAATTGTAAAATTTTGAAATTTTTGTAATAAAATTCTATTTTTCAAAAAATTATATCTCAATAACGGTAAAAGATAGGGACCTCTGGTTTAAATTTTTGAGTTCCTCATGTCCATTTTAGTCTAGAAAAAAATTGGGGCCTTAATAACCAAACTTATACAAAAAGCAGGAACTTTAAACAAAACCCTTAAAAATAGCAAAATATCGTAAGAATCGTAAGGGGTACCCCTTTGAAAAAAAATCGCGAATTTTTACAAAAAAAAATATTTCGGATTTTGCTCGAAATTGATACACTTTGGGCCGTAGATCACAAAAATAAGGTTCATTTTGGATTTTGGCCAACTGTTTTTGGGTAAATCGGAAAAAAGTACCTAAAATTGACTATATCGGGAAAAAGTACCTAAAATTGACTATAACTCAAAAACTAAGGCCTCTTGATTTTTTTGAATATTTTTGCATTAATCCTCACCCCAAAATTACCTAACGGCCATATTTTGGACTGTATTAGGAAAACTTTTTTTTTTCAAAAAAATAAAATAAAAAAATATGTATATGTATTTCAAAAACTAAAAATAATTTGTAAAATTTTAAAATTTTTGTAACAAAATTTAATTTTTCAAAAAATTATATCTCAATAACGGTAAAAGATAGGGACCTCTGGCTTAAATTTTTGAGTTCCTCATGTCCATTTTAGTCTAGAAAAAAATTGGGGCCTTAATAACCAAACTTATACAAAAAGCAGGAACATTAAACAAAATCCTTAAAAATAGCAAAATATCGTAAAAATCGTAAGGGGTACCCCTTTGAAAAAAAAATGCGAATTTTTACAAAAAAAAATATTTCGGGTTTTGTTCAAAATTGATACACTTTGGGTCGTAGATCACAATAATAAGGTTCATTTTGGATTTTGGCCAACTGTTTTTGAGTAAATCGGAAAAAAGTAGGCTAAAATTGACTATATCGGAAAAAAGTACCTAAAATTGACTATAACTCAAAAACTAACGCCTCTTGATTTTTTTAAATATTTTTTTATTTATCTTCACCCCAAAATTACCTATTGGCCATATTTTGGACTGTATAAGGAAAACTTTTTTTTTCTTTGAAAAAAAAAAGTTTAGTTTTTGGGTCCATAAAAACCTACGATCCACTTTCTCTCTGCCTCCAAACGTCGTTTCAATTGATATTTTTTTCGATTTAGGTAAATTATGGAATGTTTAAGAGGGATTCTTCCTTATTCACGATTTACATTGCGGCACACAACAAAATTGATTGTTTTTTTTTTATGATTCACAAAAATAAAACACAAACAACAAAAAAACACATATTGTACAAAACAATACAATGTCACTTTCGTATCTTCCGCAAATATTTACTCTCTTTGAAATATGAAACTATTAAATTTTTTTTAATTTAAATTTTTTAAATTAAATTTAACTTATTGTAGTTTTAAATTTATCTTATTGTAATCTTAAATTTTCAAAATTACAGGTCTACCAGTACTGATGAAGTATTCATATCACCTCAAAAGAAAATAAAACCAATCCGAAGAAGTACAGAATTAAGAGCAAGACAAAAAACATCAGACTATTCATCGGAAGAAGGAGAGAATGAAATATCGTCATCTTCTCGAATAACACAGGAAGACGGTAACAGAACTCGACTCAGTACTTATACAGTTAACAAATCCTCTAACGGACAAGCAAAAACTGCATTTCAAGTATACAAAGAAGCCGGAGAGTATTGGAAGTAAGTTTTTCTTCTTTTTTTTTCCACCTATATTTAAAACAGAGGTCAGTAATCTTGACTCACTAATAAAATGTGTGAAAAATAAACACAGGAAATTGACAGAACATGTTTACATTGTATGGTAAATATGTACTAGAATTCTGTTTTATATTTCTTAGAATTTTTGAAATTTAAAAGGTTAATTGGTGTTTAATTTAATAAGCAATGATAAACAGTTGTTTAATATGTATTTCAGATAAATTTTATTTGTTCTGATAAAAATTTTGGTACTTAATGGAATTTATATTGATTATATTGTTTACTATTGTTATCTGGTTGTTATGCTACAAATGTTACTTTTAAAATAAGTCTATTTCAAAATATCTTGTTTTTCTTATGCCCGGTTGCAAGAATCAGGATCAATTGGCTTCTTATCCGATCAACGTTGATTTGTATAAAATCGTGTATCAAACTATTGCAAGAATACAAATTACCCCTTGATCGCGGAACAAATCGCGCTTAAATGGATACCCGAAAATTCACCGATCAAGTCGAGATCAAGCCAAATTCGTACCGCCATTTTATGTTAAATATTTTGACGTATGACATAGATCTCGTTTTGAAACATTTTTACTATCGTTTACCCTTTTTTTAATCATTTTTGTACTTTAATATAAGCACAGCATATTTCTTGGAGATATGGACATGGTAATTTTTGTTTTAATTGATAAAAAGTTACAAGTGAAAAAAAAATAACAGTTTTAGAATGTATTTAATTATTTATTAAATAAATATTTTTATAACAGACAAAATAAAAACCAAAGAAAGAAACAAACTAAATTATTGTAGTGTAACAAAACTAATGATAGTAAATAAATAAACTAATATTTAAACTAATATTCAAACTAATAACAAACTAATTACAGTCTGTTCCAAACGGTTAAGCGGAACTAAATGGGAATTTAGTTCTTTTAGGTTGGCACGAGAAGGGACCTTGCTTGGGTTATTTCATTTTTCATGTTGGGATGTCAAAATTTAAAATTCCAACAATGAAACCATGGAAACGAATGACATATGTCAAAATTAAAATTTTTTTTTTTATATTTTAATGACAAAAAAAAATAATAAATGGGAAATTTGTATTAAGAATGACACAATAAATCAAAATATAAAGAAAATGACATTTTAAAATGATATTAACCTTAACCAAAAAATGTTTATTGTAAGTATGATTTACAAAGCTTAAACAAAACGGCCGAAAGGCACGATTTAAACGATGAAAGTAACTAGATTGCAAAATCTAGTTCCGCTTAACCGTTTGGAACAGACTGTATGTGTAATATGGCATGTTTACGTCGCCAACAATTTGACAGATGGAATCAAATTTTAGGTTAGAATAGTTCATTCACAATTACTTGTCCCAGTAAAAATTATGAAATGAACGATCAACTGATCTTGCATTCAAACAATGGTGTTAAAATTTAATCTGGTATTAACGGTGATTTTAGAACAGTTGATCTGAGAATTGATCTCCATTCTTGCAACCGGGCATTAATGTTTTAATGCAACAATTTTTTTTTTTAATTTAGTGTCGATTTGAAATTATGTCGAGTAGTGTTGTCAAAATACTTGACGAGTTACTATTCGAACTAAGATTATTAATTTCGCATCAAGATACCATAATGAGAAAATGCATTTTAGAAAAACAAAGAGTTAGTTAAAATTTTGGCGAACAGCAACAAAGGCTATTTGCGCCTAGAAAAACAAAGATGATCAATGACATTAGAATAAAAAAATATAAAAATAAATGATTGTAAAATATATGAAAGGCCCTGCAAAAATGGACCTACAAAATTTGGACAAGTACTAAAAAAAAAAAAAATACAGAATAGAGGTTTCAGATATAGGCTATTAAGAAAAACCAAGCCGAAACTGTAAAAAGAAAACTAATTTAATTGAAAAACCAAAAACCTTTTAAGAGAATTAATAAAAATGCAGATGTCACACAATAATAAAACATTGCTACTTTTAAATGTCCTTGAATGCCTTGCCCTATACGTTTCCTATTTGATTTTTCATACCTCCTACATCAGATTCCTATAAGGAAATGTGGTCATGAACAAGATTTCACTAATATTGTTTTAGTTTAAAGTTTAAATTCTACATTATACAACTCCTTAGTTCAATCTGATATTAAAACTACTTAAAAGAATTGTTCTTAACAGAAATAATGCAAATGACGAGTACGTTTTTACATTTAATTTAAGCGTAATTATTTTATTTTAATTGTGAGTATTTAACGCCCACTTTATGTTTCTGTATAATATAGTTGTATAATTAATATTACATTAACAGAAAAAGAGCATCTTTGATTTTATAAAATTTCTGTGCTTTATATCAAAACAAATATGGAAAGGCTCAATTTATGAAGTAATTTAGTCAGTTTAGTCATAAATATATTAATGGCTACTAAGTCATTGAACAGTTTCAAGCCAGTTAATTAATTATTAAGAATTCCCGGATTTCGTATGTTTTTTATTAGTTTTGATCGTGGATGAAGTTTCTTACAAATTAGAGCACCATACGCGTGAGTAATATTCCTTTTAGTGTTCACAGATGAAATAGTTACTGTTTCTGACAAGATGTTTGTTATTCCCGGTAACCTTTAGGCTAGGGTTACACTGTATCCGTGCGTGCGGTAACGAGCGTTTACCCTGAACATTCTTGTCCTGATCTGGGGATAGATGGTTTCAGTACATACGTGCGGCTTGCGTGCGGTCTCATTCAAATTAAATTATTTTATTTTAAATATCTCAGTTACTGAACAGCATAAACATATAAAACAACATTATTTATAGTAATAAATCAAATTATTTTTGTTCTATGCATTTTTAGATGAATATTTGGGGAGTTACGGAAACTTCAAAAGATGTTGAAATATCTCCTTTATTGTTAACAGCAAAAACGTGTATGACAAAAATTGTTTAGAATAAAAAACAAATATTCTTCTCCGAAGTACTTTTTCATCTGGATGAATAATAATTTTTACGTGAATCACGGTAAAAACAGACAGACAAAAATGGATTTTTTGTTGTTTTTGTCGGACAGAAACAAACCTATTTGTTTCTGTAGAACTCCAAAGAAATGAAGAAAATAAAATAAATAAATAAATAAATAAACGGATAAATAACGAAATAAATAAATAAAAAATCTTCATTGTTATGCAACAGCATATTAACAATTCTATTCTTCTTCTAATTTTGTAAAAAAAGTCTTTAGATCAAAACTCATATTTTTGGCCTGCTGGACGCATCAAAAAACAAACATATTTGTGCGTCGACGCAAGTTACCGCACGCAAGTACGCATGTACTGTAACCACGGTCATTTAACTTCGTGTGTTTGTTTTGTTGTCAGTTATCGTGCGTTCAAAAAATCGCACGTTTCCGCATCCAATGTAATTGCACACTTAGACAGTTGAGTTACAGGTTCATAGCAAGTCAATCATGGTTGTAGAAAAACTTTTAGCCAGAACGAGCGCTTTGTTAGTTGAATTTAACTAATAAAATCCTACTTAAATTTCCAAAATTTTTAACCCCAATATCTCCAAAATTACACAGAGCTGCGAAAAAATAAAATGTCCGCCGTTTTTAGGGTTTTGTAGGTATGACCAAAAAACCCTTATACCGTCATTTTGTCATCTGTCTGTTCGGTAAAAATTGTAGCCAAACGTCTGAATCTAGAGAGTTGAAATTTGGCATGCTTATACAACCCTTTGACCCCTACATAGGAAAAATACTAAAACATCTAAACAACACATCCCCCTAAAAATATAAACAAATATGTGCTAATAGAAAAAAAAAAAATATTTAAAATTCTGAGTAGGGTATCAAATGAAAGCCCTTAGTACGTGGATTAACGATCAAAATTTTATTTTTGCAAAATAAATTATTTTGACGCGATTTTTGTCAAAATTGTGCAAAAAAATTTTGTTCCATACCCTGTAGCCCAGATGGTTTAAACTAAAAATCTGAAAAAATTCTAAGTAATGTACATTGGTATGAACCGGAATAGTACAACAGGAATTTTTGATTGTTTTTGGAAAATAACGCATTTTTTGTTTTTTGCTTGACCATGTAAAATATTTAATAACTTATGTAGCACAGTTAACCAGCATGCTTTGATAGTGTAATGATTAGCATGCTCGCGTTCTAATTTGCAAACTAAGGTTCGATCCGGTTTAGAGACATTTTTATTTTTTGTTTTTTTTGCACTTTTATTTAAATTATTTTTTCAACATCCTAGTTACATTTGGGCAAATGTTGCATGTGTAACAACAGTGTAAATTGTTGAAATTGAATACACGAAATCAGGGCGGAGTTATGACTTAAAACAACCAATGGAAGCCATAGGCGCAATTTTTAAAATCATAATGAACCTTGCTATATAAAAAAAATACTGCACATATTTAGAAACCTAAATGGTATTAGGCATTCGAATTAAGATTAACAAAAAAATATTTTAACATAAAATTTGTTTTGGCATCCCAAATAATCATCATTCACTTATGGCAGGTTGCTAAAGTAAGAATTATCCCTAACTCGAGTTAAAATCAGTTATTTTTGTATGTTGTAACATACAAAAAGATATGATTTTATCTCGGGTTAGAGAAAACTCTTACGTTAGCAACCCGACATTACTAAATACCTGCGAAACCCTGAAATGTGTGAAAATTCACACTTCACATCAATTTTTAATTATGTTTGTAATACCAACATGACATACTATTGAAATCAAAATTTCTTCTTTATTTTTACAAAAGTGAAAACAGTATACAGTAATTTATAATTTAATTTCTTTTTTCTTTTCAGTAAATTTCCAAAAACTGACTACACATACTCTCGTCATTCAAAAGATCGTTTCGAAGTAGCACCTGGTGTTGTAGCAATGCCAAATATGTCCAGAAGATCTCTTCATCGAGACATAGACATTTCACAATTATCTAGTCAAACAAACAAATCACAGTACTACTCCGGAACAAATGAAAAACACTACGAAGATACCCAATTACTTCATGCTCGTTTAGAACCGAGAAAACTATTCGAAGATGAATTATCAATAACAACAAGAATTACAAGAACCATCACCCGATCTATAATCAGTATTTATACATCGATTTTAACAATATTGACTGTTATATACAAATCGAATACTAAAGCGTTGTTGTGGTTCGGGAAAGGATATTATCGATTTGTTAGCAGAATGTTGTTGTTGGATACCTGGTTGTTGCAGAGTAATGTTAGTCATAGAAGACGAATGGGAGCCTTGCTTGCTTTGTTCTTGATACCGTTGTTTATATTAGCAGGTGAGTTGTTTTTTTATTACAATAATTGTGGAGCATTTTATCAAAACTATTAAATTAATCTGTTTCGATAATAAATTTATATGGGCCAGTGCTATTCACCTTTTTTAGACCCGGTCTTTCCACCTTCAGGTAAACCTCTAGGTAACTATCTGACAGATAAGGTTATCTGGAACTTCATCTGCTGAATACTTTTTTTGTCATCTCTCTGTCTGTCTGTTCGGTAAAAATTTTAGCCAAACGACTAAACCTAGAGAGTTGAAATTTGGCATGCTTATACAACTCTTTGACCCGCACATAGGAAAAATACTAAAACATCTAAAAAACATATCCCCCTAAAAATATAAACAAATATGTGCTCATCGAAAAAAAAATATTTTTTTTAAATTCTGAGTAGGGTATCAAATGAAAGCCCTTAGTACGTGGATTAACGATCAAAATTTTATTTTTGCAAAATAAATTATTTTGGAGCGTTTTTTGCTAAAATTGTGCAAAAAAAAATTTGTTCCACAGCCTGTAGCCCAGATTGTTTAAACCAAAAATCTGAAAACATTCTAAGTAAAGTACATTGGTGTGAACTGGAGTACAACAGGAATTTTTGATCAGATCATGTTTTCGGAAAATAACGCATTTTTTATGTTTTTAAAATATGTTAAATATTTAATTTGCTATGTAACATAGAGATAAGTAAGCTCTCGTAGCGTTGTGCGTTTTGTTGCTTTGTAATTTGCAAACTAGAGTTCGATTCCTGTCAATTTTAATGTTTCTGTTTTTTTTTTGCATTTTTATTTTGTTTAAATTATTTTGTCAAAATTCTAGTTATATTTTGGTAAATGTTGCATTTAATTTTTAAAAGCGTAAATTTAATAACCAGTAGGAAGTGTTGAAATTATAATTTAATTCTATGTTTGAATGTATACGAAATCAGAGGGCGGGGCTTATGATTTAAGCAACCAATGGAAGCCATGGGCGCAATTTTCAAAATCCTAATGAACCTTGCTATATAAAAAAAAATACTGCACATATTTAGAAACTTAAATAATGGTATTAAGCATTCGAATTAAAATTCATAAAAAAATATTTTGATATAAAATTTGCTTTAGCATCCCAAATAATTATCATTCAGTTAATAAATACCTGCGAAACCCTGAAATGTGTGAAAATTCACACTTCACATCAATTTTTTTTCTTTCTTTCTATCTATTAGCTACATTATCGGGTAAGATTTTCAGCGGTTTTATTAAAATCGGTTCAGTACTTCCAAAGTTATATTTGTGCGCGCGGGTAAAACGAAATCCATGTCTTCCATTTATGTTTAACCCATTTTCTTGAAACTACTGTTTCTCTTTTTATTCAAATTAATTCCTATAGAGTTTGAAAAAAATGCTCCTAAATTATTTTTTGAAATACTAATACTTATCAATCATATAACATTATTTCATTTTTCATATCTTGTGTGATTCCTTATTATAAATTATTTGATAAACAAATTTTAAGATATATTCCGCGAATTTAAAAATACTTTGAAACAGATATACATAATTTCATAAAATTTATCTACATAATATGTATCTAGAAATACTTTTTGTTCACGTAATTTTCTGTAAAATGATTGGTAATTATGTTTTATTTCAATATGATTGATAATATTTCACTTTTTTAAATTTTAACCTTGCAGTAAGTTATTTTAATTTTAATTTTTTCAATGTGTAGACTGTAAAAGATAGTTGCTATGGCACATATCTATTGGTTCTTTTTCTTATCTTTTATAGCTTTATTAACATGTCATTTATCACTACAAAAGTATCACCTTTCAAATACTGAAACCCTTAAAGGGTTTTTAAAAGTATTGAATTGAAGGACTATTTTGGATGAATGTACATTTTAATTGATTTTAAAAATTGTGTCATTCATTAATAACAATAGTTTACATGACCAAACGATATTAGAAACAGTTTTAAATTAAGAATCAATACAAAATTTCAAAATGTCAAAATCATACCGATTTTGACATTTCGAAATTCGATGGATCTCCACGAATTGAGGTCCCTACATAACGATTTGACTGATTTTAGCATGATGTCTGACGGTTTCTCTGTCTGTCGGTCTGTCTGTCTGTGTACACGTGCAGAGCAAATTCGGTTAAAAAGATTTTTATGAAACTTCATATTTACGCTTTTGACATCAATGACACGAGTTGATCAACTTTTGGTAAAAATCGGTCGACTAGAAATGGGAGTTTACTCGTGTCGGTTTTAAGATTTTTGCGAATATTTTACAACAGAGAAATATTTCGAAAAAATTTATTTAACAAATGTTGCTATAAAAGCAATAACTAATAACTTTTTCTTTTTTTGTATGTATACAGGTACTTTTTCATAGTTATCCTAAATTATAAATACACATTATGAAATTGTCATCGTAATAAAATACGTTATTGTCTTTTACAATAATAACTACGCTGCTGCTAGAATGTATTTTATGCAAGTACTTTATGATGGCGGTCGGTTCTGTGGTGGCCACAGCTGTTTTTTTATATTGTTTGGAAATGTTTAGGACAGTATGTATGTTGTAAGTTAAAAAAAAAGTACTTCAATGGTAATGAATTGTCCCCGAGCGACGTCGAACTGAGCAGCTACTACTAAAGTCCGTTTACCATAACTATGAAATGACGTCACAGTTGAAAAACTCACCTTGTCAATTCGTAATCTGTCAAAAAAAGTTAGGTTATATCGAACAACTTCTAAAAATATATTGAAAACCTATATTTCCTATGGAGGAAAGGAATTAATGTAAAGAACAACTTCTAAAAATATATTGAAAACCTAAATTTCCTATGGAGGAAAGGAATTAATGTAAATTATTATTATGTGTTAAAAAGAGATGAAAATTACATATTTTGTGTCTCTTTCTATCCCATAGAAATTGAAGTGAGCTCGAAACAATAATGGGTGTGGCCTTAACAACGATTGAACAATCCAATTTCAAACTGGCAACATTGAAAAAATGTACCAACATTAAATAAATAAATGTACTAACTGAGTTATGGATTGATGTTGATTAAAACATCATAACGTTGGTATACTAACGTCGGCGAATCAGTGCAGTTACGTCACACGACGTAACAAACAATTGCATTGTTCCAAACAATATATTCGTTTGATTCGTATTGCTTAAATTAACCAATTGTGACGTCATCTCATAGTTATCGTAAACCGACTTTAATATAAAGTTTTAGGCACGCAATTATAAAGTTAAATTCACTAGTGTCGTTTGGTCAGTTAAAACCTAGCAACTATCTAACTGTCTTTCCATTTATCATGTATGCATTTGTATGTTGGGTTTGAATTGTGATGGTCTTCGTGATTGTATGTTGTGGTGTCTTGCAGGGATACACCTTGCGCAGGCTCGTGATGTGAAAGTAGCCCCATCATGCTATCCTAATTGCGGATACATAGCCAGTCGCTACATTAACTCTGCATTTGATGCAGCCCAAGATGCTATATACACAATTATACGCACTCAGTAATACGCACAGCAATAACAGGCGTTTAATTTTATACTTATTAACAAAGAATATAAATTATATATTCAATATCATAATATATTTAATATTTATTAATTTAATTAATTAACAAATACTATTTTATTTCTTTATTTGTTTTTACTAATAGATTTTTTCTTGTATGACGTGTTGTCAAATAATATATTTTTTAAAACCAATCATAGTTTTCATTTGTTTTTATATATTATATATTTCATTTTGTAATACTTTACTAAATCAGGTGACTTTGGTGACTGTCGTAAATGGACTTTTACTATTACTTTACTTTACTTTTACTATTTCAAAGCCTTAAGTGGCACTATAAGATATTACAAACCTTTAGGCGGAACTAAATGGAATTTAAATTGTCTTAAGTTATTACTAGCTAACTTTTTATGTATTGAAGTTGGCTTTTTCTAAATAAAATGATAAAAGCTTCAATCAAACGGTAAAACTTAAACCACTTATATGTGTACCTTTAAATCTGGCTTTTCAATTTTTAGTTTTATAATATTAATGCTATGTACAACCCCCAGAGATTATTAGTTTCTTATACAAAATGAACAATCTAAAATAAAATTAGTGAGAATCTATACATCAAATTTTGCACAGAATTTTTATCTATTTAATAGGATATTTTTGATTGTAGAAAAAATTATTGTAACAATGTTATTGCTCAATAACTCAATAATAGGTATCACACAACAATGTTCTGTAATTTTTTAAATACAGTCAATTTATTTTTTAATGCAACATGTACTATGTCATTACCATGGATACAGTTTTTGACAGCAATATAAATCGTGTTCATTTTCATTTGCAACATAGACAGTTAGTGTGTATACTTTTGCTCATTGCTGATTTAAAAATTAATCAACATGTATACAGCTGAAGAAAAAATAATGATGGTAACTTGGTATAATTCCCAAATGAGTTTAAGAGAAGTTTCTGCTGTATTTAATGCAACTTATCCAGATCGGCCAATACCAAATCCCTTTACAATTTCAAGACTAGTTAATAAATTTCATCGCGAAGGATGTCTTAAGTCAAAACATAATAAAAAAAGAACAACATCCCACGTGCTTACAGAAGAGAAGCAGTTGGAAATATTATTACAAGTGGAAGAAAACAAACAAAATACTTTAAGATGAATTGCACAAACCGTTGGTATCAGTACGGACCTGTTTTTAACTTCTTAAAAAAAGAAAAGTTTCGATCATAATTTCAAAATCATCAAGGAACTGTTAAAAAGGAACGCAGCAGTACGTATGGATTTTTGTTTTGAAATGTTTGAAAAAATTTATTCCGACCCAACAATGCTTCAAAGAATTTTATTTACTGACGAAGCAACGTTTAGTCTAAATGGTGAAGTGCACAGACAAAATTTTAGTTACTGGAGTCGAGAAAATTTACATTTGTTTCATTCCTCTCGAACTCAAAGGCCGCAAAAATTAAATGTTTGGCAGGGATAATAGGAACCAATATTTTAGGGCCTTTTTTTATTGACGGTAACCTTAATGCCGCAAAATATCTAGCCCTGTTTGCAAAACCAAATATTACCTGCGTTGCGAAACCTGAATATTAATGGACAAGTATGGTTTCAACATGATGGCGCACAAGTCCATTATTCTAGCATACTTAAAGAATATTTACATAGAAATTTCCCAAATAGCTGGATTGGAAGCGGAGGGTCGATGAATTGGCCAGCGAGATCTCCGGATTTGGCACCCAATGATTTTTTTTTATTGGGGATATTTAAAGGCCAAAGTATATAATGGAGAACTTAGGGATGTTGCTGAACTGCAAGACAAAATTGTTCAGCATCCAACAATATACCTCAAGAGCAATTGCTAAATGTTTTGAATTATTTTTATGATCGCTTAACATTTTGTATGCAAGTAAACGGAGAAACTTTTGAACATTTATTATAAGTTTTTATTAGTTATTTATTTATTATTATTATTATTATTTTTTATTTGTATTTTCAATAAAATATTTTGATTTTGCTAGTAAATATGGTTTTTTCTATGTTGCAAATGAAAATGAACACGATTTATATTGCTGTCAAAAACTGTATCCATGGTAATGACATGCTACATGTTGTATTAAAAAATAAATTCACTGTATATACAGAATAAAAATGAAGTTTCCCATTTAGTAGTTACGTATTACAAAATGAAATATATTATACCTTTTTTGAGTGCATTTCCACACAACCACTAGCCTGTGTAAGGTGCACAATTTCCTTACTATATTTAAAAGAATAATAGCAATGATCACTTTTTCATTTGTGCATGGTTTTGTTTAGTTATTTTTGTTGAGTTAAAGTTGGCAAAATTTACAGGCTGGTGGCTGTGTTCGAGTGTGTCTAATGCACTATTTGCAGCAGTTCCTATATCAACAGAAGCAACCGAAACATTAGTTGAAGAAAACCTTTTTATTCTGCCCATTGTATTACCATCGCAGAGTGACGATAAAAATGTTAACGTTGAAGAAATAGTGCATCAAATTTTAAACAACCCGGCTTTCGAACATATTATAATAAAACACATAAATAAAAAAGAAATCGAAAGAAAACAACAACAGGGTGTTGTTTTGGACTCGTTAAAAACTGAATTTAGTTCAAAAATGAATCAAATTCAAACACAATTAAATTTTGTTAGTGCTAACAATGCAAGACTAAGTCATAGTTTAAATAAGTGCTGTAGAAGACAGTATGTACATATAGAAAGCCATATTACTAGGTTACTTTCCGATCTAATCGGTAAACCAGGTGTTCCACTTACGTCTGATGAAATTTCTAATTGGCTACATACAATATTTGTTGCGAAACAAGATTTAGAATTAAATCTTGCAAATATCACTAAAAATGTAAACGCCAACATGGAAAATCTTATCGAGTTATCTGCGAAGAAGATAATGGATGATGTAACGTTAAAACTACGTGCAATGTTAAAAGCGCAGTACGATACTGAAAATTTGGTGAGCGTTGAAGGAGGGATAAGCGAATCGCATGTCAAACGAATTGTTAAACAAGCGTTAGCAGTTTACGATGCTGATAAAACAGGTATGGTCGATTATGCTTTAGAATCATCCGGTGGACAAGTATTATCAACACGATGTACTGAAAGTTATAATGCACGAACAGCGGAATTATCCGTTTTGGGTATTCCGTTGTGGTATCCGAGTAATACTCCACGAACGGTTATTAGTCCAGAAGTTACGCCTGGTAAATGTTGGGCTTTTCAAGGGTTTCCAGGATTTTTAGTTATTCAATTAACAGCTACGATAAATGTATCGGCATTTTCACTCGAACATATACCTAAAGAATTAGCTCCGGATGGTAAAAGAGATTCTGCGCCTAAGAATTTTGTTGTTTACGGTTTAACGAGTGAAAACGATCATGATCCATGGTTGTTCGGGAAGTATGAATATGATTTTGATGGGCCTGGTTTACAGTATTTCGCTGTTCAAAATGAAGGGCCAGCGTTTAATTTAATTGAATTAAGAGTTGATTCGAATCATGGTAACTTAAATTATACATGTTTGTACAGGTTTAGGGTTCATGGTGTTGTTTATAAAGATACGTGAGAATAAGTTTATTATACAGGTCGTAAGATGAATTTTTGTAGGTGTATTGCTATAAAATACATTGAGTTTTATTTTCAAATTGTTTCTATAGCAAAATAGCTACTGAAGTTCATGTTATGAACTGTCCAGCTGATTTCATCGATTTTAACTTGACGATTTTTACTGAGATTGTATATTCAAATAATTTTTAAACTGTTTTTTTTGATACTAATTAAAAATTTTATATTTTTAATGCCGAAACTTTTTATACTACGTTTTATATAGTATTTAGAAAGCCTTGTTCCCTCTAATTTTAAGACTGTGTGCGCAAAAATTCCCAAATAAGCCCTATAAAAATTTGTAAGTTAACACAGTAAACCTAGAGTCTTATTCAGGTTTTAGAAAAAGAGCATAATCCCGTCCTAAATCTAAAGATATTTAATAATAAATATTTTAATGTGATATTTTAAAAATATTTATAAGTCAATAAATAAAATATACTTCTCATTCACAAATATAGTTAATGAATCAAATATATATTAAATGTTTTAACACATATCTATATAAATGTTACTCATTAATAAAATTGCTTTAATTATAAAACCTGAAATAGTCGCTAAAATTGGGTAAACTTTACTCAACAACCTGAACCTCCATTTTTATTACACTAGTTGGCTCTAACGTTAAAAATAAGACGAAATTTAATTGGCCAATGGTGATAGCACCATTAAGATTCCAAATATGGGAATTGAAATGAATAACACAGCCCAACAGATATTTTGGTGCTAGTTTTTAACTGTCTCTAGGTAATTTTTGGGCACAGAATCCAAAATAGTCGTCAGATTTGGTCTATCAGATCTAGTTTTTGAGATACGCTATATTGGCCTCTTTTACAATAAAATATCTTATTTCTTAACTTGTGTATTTTTCACGTTATTACTGTTACTATTTGCTCCAACTGCCAGTTACAAACACAAAAGAGACAAAGGTATTTATTTCACAAAGTAGATAAATATACATTCATTATCACTTAAAAATGTTCTTTTGTACGACTTTCTAGCATGGAGTTTACCAGAACAGTCATTCTGAAGACTCCAAAAGTAGTAGGCCATCATGTGGCTATCTTATCTTCCTTGATATCTATCTTCCATAGTTTTATGTCCTGATGGAATCTTTCCCCCGGTTCTTCACTAAAATCACCTAGGTTTTCTGGTAAGTGGTCATAATACAACCGAGAATATTAAAGTTGGAAAGCATATTTTCCACTAATTCTCTGCCTTATGATTTCCAAGAAAATTTTGTACTACTTGAATAAATGAACACCAAGAATTAGATTCAATCTCGTTCATTGATGCGGTTGGATTGGATTGTGGATCTTCAGTAGGTTGCCTTATCTGAGGACCATCAAATATTCTGGCTTTCAGTTTTTTAGTTAATCCCAGAAAAGTTACGTGTCAAGTAGCCTACACAAAGTCCATCTCGATTTGAAGCCATCAAAAATTGCTACATAAGCCCAAACTTGATATGCAAGGGTGGAAATATAATTTTCTCGCAACCAAAGGTTCGTTGACAACGTTTTGTTTTTCTTGAATTATGACATTTCTTAATGGAAATCACCCAATTTCTGTTAACTCAACTGATCCTAAGCTTTGTCCCAAAGACATAAAAAACAAGGATATTTTGTATATCCACTTTGCTGTCCAAGGAGGAAGTTTACCGTTTTTAGATAAAAAACTAAAATCAGTTAGTCTGTATCTCAAAAACTAGAGCTGCTACGAAAAAGAGTCAGGTATTTTTGGAATCAACACAGCAAAAATATCCAAAACCAGTTACTTTTCCGGCACCAAGATAAAAAAATTATTTTGTTGGGCAGTGTAATAGATTCCCAGATAACTCGGTCATGAATTGAAGAAAATTGAAAATAAATTATTTGTTTTTATACTGAAAATGTCGTTAAGTTAATGTTGATGAAATTAGCTGTTTTGGGTGATTTAGGAATGGTGATTAGTAATTCTTTAACATGAAGTTGAAGTTTGCTACAATTTTGTAGAGTATACAGTTATATGTGTGAAGTACTTAATACTGTGAAGTTGTTACAAATCACCCTAAAATAAACGAGACTTCTGTGATGTTGCATGTACCATCAGTACAAAGTATCCACTAGAAAAAGCTGCCTTTGATCAAAGTCATTTTGTAATTAAGATCTGTAAATATTTTATTGATACTGCTGGTTTTTAAAAATTTTAGAATTTAACTACTGCTTTTATTAATTTTAAATGAAATAAATTTGACAATTATGCATGATGTTTTTATAGTTTTTGTACAGTTTGCATTACTGTATTTTAAGAAATGTTTGATATCATGATACATATGCTTTTTATTACATTTTTTGTACAGGTATTTATAGGTAAACCTTTTTAAAATTGCAGCGCCAAGGTGGCAAAGTTCGAACTAATCTAATAAACAACAATAGACCATATTAGTAACTACGTCACAAAATGGGATTCAGTGCTGCCGTCTCGCGGTTGGATTCCTTTTATTTGAATTTAGAATGTTGTTTTTTTTTTGTTAAATTGTATTTTGGAAATATAAATTAAGTTTTCAAAGTAAGAGAATGCTTCACATCAAAACTACAAGTCAATATTTATTTATTAAAATTCTTATTTTATACATTATAATTTAATATATCATTATTTTTGCAGAACAATATTATTTTGCAGGTTAATTTTGAAAAATTTACTTTAATCGTTATTATGGCAAGTAACATAGCAATTAGTGTGTGTGCCATATCTAAATGGTTTAAAGGAATAATACGTTGTTTTTAATTTTCCATTATTGTTTTTCATTTTCTTCTGTCAAAAAACGATTTGCAATTAATAATGTAGATGTAATTGATACAATTTGGAGCAAAACAATACACCAATATGCATTCTAAAACAAAATATTAATGATTACTTAGTGTTAATTAAATAAATACTAAAGATATTCCGATTTTCATATTATTTAAAAACGTAACCTATAAATATATCTTCGAATCCTTATTTATATATTTATAAAATCATTATTCTATAATATAAAGTGTCTGGACTGTATATATTAGTATATATTTATCAAAAATACATATTTTATGCTCCAAAATTGAAAATATTTATAAAATTAAGGTAACAAAAGTAATGTCTCATGTATTTTAAACTTCAAAACGACTAAGCTCTCAGATGACAGCACATGTATGTGATGACACACTAATATGGTCTATTTGACGCACGGACGTATAGGGGAAACTTTTTAAGACAACAACCAATAGGGTAGCGAGTTCAATCTTTCACGTGATTTTATTACTATTTCTGCATTTCGAACAAGGTATATGTGTGCTATACAATCATTGTTTATTAGTTTAGTTCAACATGATACCGCCAGACCTCTCTTTCGTCCATTTGCCTATAGTATAAAAATTAATATTATAAAGCAAATAACTAGATATGAAAATAACTATTAAAATTAATGTAAAGGCAATAAAATACTGCTCAATTTACGTGTTTATATAAAATAACGTAATTTTTAAAAGTGTTTTTAACTGCTTTTCTTCCTTTTCTTTTGTTTTTCACCATTAGGTAATGAAACAAATTGTTTTTGTGGAGTTCTAAATAAAGTATTTGTTCACATCGGTACTAAACAATATTTTCGATGTTTCGAAGTACTGGGTCCTGGATCTTCCATATTTTATATATTTTAATATAAAATTTAATTCGGTAAACATGTAGTATAACTTTATTTTCATTAAAATCACTCTAACTTTACACAACCAACAAAAGTTATACTTTAAGAAAACTTTAATAAAATGTCTTTAAAATCGCAACAGAAAATTAACTGCAATGTGAATTGTTGTGTATTAAATGGCAAATGTCAAAAATATCCTATTCCAATCGCCATTTTGTAAGCGACAACAACGCCTCTATTGTCAACTGACAATAACTGAAGCATCTAGTGACATTTTGAGAAACTGACAGGTGGAGGATAGTCGAGTTTGTTTACTGTTGTTTTCATAGCGAGATTTTAAAAAATGTCTTTAAAATTGCAAGAAAAAATTTAATGCAACGTGAATTGTTGTGTTTATATTTGCAATGCAAAAGTAGGTCGTGATAGAGACCTAAGTTTTCATCGTGTTCCGAAACGTGGCAAAAAAGCCTTATTACCTTCAATTATAACCCTAGAGGTTACTTGGGCACTGAGAAAACGGAAAATTTCATTTAACGCAACCCTCATATAAATTAATTTCAATAAATATCACATGAAGATACCATTGATCCTGTCAAAAATATCCTATCTGCGTCAGCCATGATGTACAATGCAGTGGCGCCTCTATCGGTAGTGTCAGTTGACAATAGGTAATGTTTATTGTCAATTGATCCAGGTTTTTTAACTATTTTCTTGGTGTTTCCAAACTAATAATAGAGAGATATTGCAAAGTGAAAAAAAGCTGACTTTATTAAAAGAAACCTCTAATAAAGTATCCTGTATTAAAATTTTTCATGATGTTTTAAAGAGTGTTATTGCAACGGCGCTCTTGCTTCATACTTTATTTTGACAAATATGCCAAATTGATAGATCGAAATCGTAATGAATATAGAAGTTAACTGTAACTCTTATATGAGTTAACTGCAACAGACTATTTTTTTCCCATACGGCATACTCGCATACAACACAACCATTCGCAAAAGGGTTTCGTGACACAATTTCTCGGAGAAGAATAACATCGTCCTCGTATTTAAATCGTCAACGTTTTTTATCTTTAGCTTGCATCATTACTCACAAGAAAAGTCACCAATTTTTTGTTCGAAGGTTAATGTTCCGTATAAGTCCACCAGGCATAACTCGTCAGACAGAACGTGTATGCTAGTTGGAATGAGATATGGTCTTGACGAAGCGCCGCCCCTTTCTTTCAAAATATAACATTTACGATTCTGAAATCTAAATAAGTACTTGATAGTTATACGTTTTGAAATCCAAGCAATTATTTAATAAGTGTTTGTTAACATTTAGCTCGTATTAAGGTTTTTAAAGAAAAACTTGAATAACGAAATTTTAGTATTTATACGCTTAAAGTCATATTTAAATAGTTTGAATGAGATTTATAGTATACATATGTTGAAAAACACTAACTTTATTAAAAGAGAGAATCCTCAAATTATCAATATATTCCGACTTACTAATTTCATGTCTAAAATAGGACATTCCGTTTTTCATCGCATTCATACATACCAAATTATGTAAATGTATTAAAAATGTATAAAGCCTTTATATATCTTCACTATATGCAAACAAACAATGATAAAACTAGTAGGCAAATCCAGAGCCGTGAAAATCGCCACAGAATACCTTTTTATATAAAATTATCCATCCTTTTTATAACTCTTTGAAGTTGTACGCGATAAAATTTAGCTATCACATTTTGGGTTTAAATTTGGGAAAAAATGGATAGCATTTAGATCACATTGCAATTATATAATAGGGGTCTGGGAACTTTTTGGGACATTTACATTCAGACACAATCAGACCCTCATTCATACACCATCTTAACACCTCTTTCATATCCTTACTCTCCATATTACTTAAAAAATTGAAATAATTATCAGCCATTTTCCAAGTTTTAGGAACTAACTATGTAAATAACACCTGTGTAGACACCGTCCTTCCTTGATTCTAAATTGCACAAAAGTTGTGTCTGATTACACCGAGCACTTGTGCAAGAATGACTACTATTGGTTCCCCACTCTTACATATATTCTATTCTAAACATACAGCCTAGTTCTAATTTGACGCGGTGGACTTATACGGAACATTAACCAAAAATGCTTTGCCGTTATTTAAATTAAATATAGGTTGCCTGTATTTTAATAAAAGGAAGAAATTAAGGATATATCAACTGCGCATGCGCACATGTCAAATAAAGGAAAACTTTATTAAAAGATCAGTAGAACAGAGGTTGCAATAATTCTCTATTAATTATTTTTTTATAAAATTTTGAGCATATTTTATTTTAATTCTATTATTTATAAAAATCAGCAGTGATCGTTTCATAAACAGTCACCACATTGTAGTCATGTAAATGTTTGCCTTAATATTTATTATATCAAGTTTTTATAGTAATTTATTTTACAATAATATAATGAATAAAGTATCAGACATTTACTTATATATTATAGGTTTTTATCAAGAGTTTGTTTTTTATTAACATTTTATTTTTACTTATGTATTTAATGTTTTAAATGTAATATATAAGTATAGTTTAGTAATACCTATAATAACGTTACCATATTAGTATTACGATTTAAAATTGATTAATACTAATGTACATCAAGACTTGTTTCTTAATTTGAAACTTAATTTGTGCTACTGTATAAAATTCTGTATATTTTAAGTGAAGTAAAGTTAACTATTTAGTTTATTTTAGTTGCTTTTCGAAGTTTATTTAAATGTTTATAATTAATTGTGGCCTTTTATGCTATTTCTAAAATAGACATTAAATAAATACATTAATAATCTTATGTGCAGAATATTATAATTATTAAAGTTTATTTTGATTTAATAAATAATTTAAAATCGTATATGTTAACCCTTTCTTTCCTACTGAGTGCTCAAAAAGTCACTTTTTTGAACCGATTTGTGAGAGCTCGCATTGTCGTTGTGGAGAATGATCCGTCTTCGGCGGTTGGTTTTTCTTATTTATTCAAAAACTTCTGGCAAACAAATTGTTGTATACCATTCAGAATTGAACCACCAGTTTGAAGAAGGGAATAAATCCAAAAGTGTATATTGTGGGAAAATTAAAAAAACTTCCCGAATCACTAATTTATTACATTGGTCAACAATGAATTTGCATCAGCTTTAATTTTAGGTGTACTATATGTAGTTTTTCATGCTGATTCCAAATATGTGCTTAGTTTTTCTCCAGCACGTCTGGATCTTGAGATGTCGGTGTGTCAAGCAGTGTTCACCACATTCCGCTGGTTGATCCATGTAAAATTTTCCTGCCGCTGCTACACATCAAGCTTGGTTTAATGAAAAACTTTGTGAAAGCGATGGACAAAACTAATTCGGCGGGGTTTCAATACTTGGTTGAAAAATTTCCCAAGATTAGTGCAGCGAAACTTAAAGAAGGCATCTTCGTTTGACCTCAGATTCGAGAGATTTTGAAAGACGAACATTTTGAAGAATCACTTAATCCTGATGAAAAAGAGGCATGGAAAGCGTTTGTGAGACTTTCTCAGAAATCGCCCGAATATGAAAATGGCGTTCAACGGCTACTCGATTCGTTTCAGAAGATTGACTGTCCTATGTCATTGAAAATGCATTTTCTACATTCGCATTTAACTTTTTTTCCTGAAAACTTGGGCGATGAACAAGGTGAACGCTTTCACCAAGATATTCAAGTGATGAAAACCCGTTATCAAGGATTTTGGAATGAAAGTATGATGGCTGACTACTGTTGGATGCTTTATCGTGATGAGCCAGAAAAATTCTACAAAAGAAAGTCATACTCGCCGAAATTATGATTGATTCGTGTGATTACAACTTTGCATTGCTTTCTATTGATTAAAAAGATCATAAATACATTAGAGGTATTTGAAATAACAAATGAGTTCAGCATAGATATCAAACAATACATTATTGAGAACTGACAATAACTGAAGTGACGCCTAGCGGAATATTTTGGAACTTAACGGAATAGGATTTTGTTGGATGTGGCTCATTTAATTACATTGTTTGTATGTGTTAAAGTGAAGAAATCTTTAATAAAATGTCTTTAAAATCGCAACAGAAAATTAACTGCAATGTGAATTGTTGTGTATCAAATGGCAAATGTCAAAAATATCCTATTCCAATCGCCATTTTGTAAGCGACAACAGCGCCTCTATAGGTAATTTCACTTCTCAATAGCTGGATACTGAGAAACATGGAATGTACAAAAACACGAGTTCATAATATCTCAACAACCAGACGTGCTGGAAGAAAACTGAAAATTGAAATCAACGCAAAAAATTGATTTAGAAAAACGTATTTTTATTTCTGATGCTTTCAAAAAGTTTGTTCTTGTTGACCGGTGTTATTGGATTTAAACAAAACTTAAACTGTGCGTTTAAGACAATGTTTTAACATGTTTCCTTTGAAGAAATTCATTATATTTTCAATTTTCCGTATTAACTATTCAAAACACGACCGTGGATTTATTCTCTTCTTCGAACTATTGAAAATGTTTGGGTACTTATCTTTAGAAACATGGAATACAAAATTAAAATTATCAAACAAAACTGTTTTATTCTCAAACTTATCAATATAAACTACAAAATACTTTCAAAGAGGTAAGTTTTCTTTTTCTGACTCTCATCATATTCCTCTACATCTGTGGTTGGTCGGCGTAGTACTATTTCTTCATAAATAGCTAAAAAAAAATAACTTCAAAATGCGAACGGGTGAGTAGGGTTTTCAAGGGTTAAATATAAATGAATAAGATAATTTTGACCCCTATCACTACCTGTAGGATGAAATTTTGAATATAATATTCATAATTTTGAAGTTTTGCATATGACAACAGAACTTCAGGGGCCCACGGATCAAATTTTGGGAGATATTGTTCTAATTATTAATTAACAATGATATTTAATTGTTTTAAATCTTTAAAAATTTGTTGTAGTGTACAACAATAACTTCATGTCCATTGCATTATGTATTACTCGATGATTTAAATTTTATTTTAATTTGAATTTAAAATTATAAAACATGTTTGTGTTCTATTTAGCTTGTGTAATACGGGTTTTAGATGGTGACGTGTAGTGGTGAAGTTCTAAAAAAAAAATTCAATGACGATTTTTGGTTAAGTGTGACAGGTACATTTTAGTAGTGTAGATAGAAATAAGTATTGCAATTGTAAACTTTACTATGAGTGAAACAGAAGAAATATTAGAACCTAAGGAAGAATTACCACCTAAAGTTGTTGATAACAAGTTATTTACATTAGAAAGTATCCTTTTTATTTATTAAATTAGATTTATATTGGTTATGTTTCACAGCTGGTACACATGTTATGTTTCTAATTAATTTATTATTATATTATCCTTAATTATTTAATAGTATTAAAGATAATTAAGGATTCACAACAGCAGCATGGTCTCAGACATGGAGATTATCAACGGTATAGAAGTTATTGTTCGAGAAGATTACGTAGGTTAAGGAAAGTTTTGAAAATACCTCAAGTAGGTCAATTTATTTTAATTAATATTGAGTATTTTATAATTTTTTTGATAAATTACTAGGGAGATAGAAGACATTTTAAAAAAAGAGATGTGACGGATACACATCTGGAATCATCTAAAGCAGACGTAAGATGTTTACATATACCATTGGTGTTGGCTGAAAGGGCTTGGTCTTATGCGATGCAGCTTAGACACGAAGCTAATTCTGAAATTCGTAAAAAATTCCATCTTATTGCAAAATTACGGAAGGCTTGTGGTTATGCTCTACAGTTGGAAGCTCTTTGTAATGTAAGTAAAATATAACATTTTTGTTAAAAATGTCGACCAAAATAACATTGTTATTGTTTATAATAATTCAAAATTAATAAAGTTACAAAAAAATTGTTGTGAAGTGGGAAATTTGAATCGTTTCTGGATTTTGTACAAAGTGTTTCAAATTGATTGTACGTCACGTGACTAAATATCGTTTTTATTCTAGTGAAAATTGATTTCTTTATTACGAAAACATTAAAACTTGATTTAACAACCTGAACCTCCATTTTTAGGGTTTTGTAGGTATGACCAAAAAACCCTTATACCGTCATTTTGTCGTCTGTCTGTTTGGTAAAAATTGTAGCCAAATGACTGAAACCTAGAGAGTTGAAATTTGGCATGTTTATACAACTCTTTGACCCGCACATAGGAAAAATACTAAAACGTATCCCCCTAAAAATATAAACAAATAAGTGCTCATCGAAAAAAAAAATATTTTTTTAAAATTCTGAATAGGGTATCAAATGATAGCCCTTAGTACGTGGATTAATGATTTAAAAATATTTTACAAAAATTTTATTTTTGTAAAATAAATTATTTTAATACAATTTTTGCTAAAATTTGCTAGTATAGCCTTATAATAATAACATTTTCAATTTCAGAACGAAAGATGTGACGCTAGAACAAAATTAGAAGCCCAAGCTTATACAGCCTGGATGCATGGAACCTTGCATTTTGAATTACAATTATGGCCATCAGCCACAGAAAACTTGAAAAAAGCTCAAGTTGTTTATGAAAAATTATCAACAACACTGCCAGAAGATGAACAAACTCCGTACAAACATCGTATTGAAGAAATAACACCAAGTTTAAGATACTGTGCCTATAACATCGGAGATGATAAAGCAATCAATTTATTAGAACTAAGAAGTCAAGGTTTACTTGAAAATCTTGATAATTTAGCTCTACAAGCTAAAGAAAAACTAGCAGAAGAAATAATGGAAATAGAATGGTACGGATTAAAAGTTGTTGTTCGTCCAGAAAAATGTAAATTATTCCTAATGAGTATTAAATCGTTAGATGAAACTCTTATTAAAGCGGAATCTACTCAATCTCGTATTGCTTTGATTGAAGAAATGTTAATTGATTGTCGTGACGCAGTACAAATTGCTCGTGATGAAGTACGTGCTAATTCAATTGGTTCGCAACTCCTCTTAACATACTTACTTTATATTCGTCTCGCACGAACACTTCAACGTAATGAATATTTAATAGAACAAGCTCGTAAACCACAAGATATAGTTCGTTTGTATGATATTATCTTACAACAATTGAACGAATTAAAAGAATTATCAGGTTTGGAAGAGAATAAAAAGTATCAAGACGATATAAACGCACAAGCTAATATGTATCGAGCTTTCCGTTGCTATCAAATGGCTAAATCGTTAACCGTTACAAGACGATGGAAGGAGAGTCTTGTTCTTTATAAAGCATCCCTAAAATACATTCAATCAGTAACTGATGCGAAGGGAAATAAAGATCTTAAGGATAGAGTAATACAGTTACGTAAAGAAATACAAAATTCAGTCTATATCGCACTTGCTAATTGCGTCATCGAGGACACCGAAGATATATCGGAAACATCTGGATTTAAAGATAAAAAATCGAGGGATAAAATACCTCTTATTGAAAGATTGGATGAATTTTGTGAAGAAACTGATATTTTTGGAAAAAATCCTAATATTGTTCAGATGCCACCAGCTATGAAACCTATTTCTGAAAAACCTATTTTTTATGACGTTGCTAGTAATTTGTATAAGTTTCCTGATTTAACAGACGAGTTAGAACAGGAAGATAAGAAACCTAAATCTTCGGCTGGCATGACAGGATTTGTTAAAGGACTTTTTGGTTGGGGTGGAAAATAACATTTTTTTTATATTTTCAATAAATAAATGTAACGAATTGGTTTTGTTGGCATGAAATATACGGGAAATTTTATAAAAATACATCTAAAACAATATATTTATTTTAATACATAGGCACCCCCCATTTTTTTTTTTTTTTTAATAAAATAATGAATGTTTTATGAAATAATTATAGAGATTTATAAGAAAAAAAAATAGTAACATTCTCAATTAATAAAACCAGTTTTACAGTTTTAATTTTTTCTTTTATTTCTGATACCAGGTCTACAAGTATGAAATGCGGATTTTTTTTTAAAATAAAACACAAACTCAAAAGAAAAGTAAAAGTTTATTTATTCAAAGTATGCTCCATTAGAAGTTATACATTTTTCCCATCTTTCAGGCAATTTATGAATACCTCGCCAGTAGAACTCTTCCCTTTTCCCCGCAAACCATTCATCTAGCCATTCTTTCACATTTTCATATAACCAAAAGTGCTGCTCGGCAAGTGCGTGACCCATCGATTCGAACAAGTGGTAATCTGAAGGGCCCAAGTCTGGTGAGTAAGCGGCATGGGGTAGCACTTCCCACTTGAGTGCCTCCAATGTGTTGCAAACTGCTTTTGCCTTATGTGATGGAGCGTTATCGTGAAGAGGTAAATGGAGGAACAGACAACGGGCACAACAGCTAGTTATTAATTATTTCCAACCTGGTTAAGGCTCTTATGGCAACCTGTATCGATATTATTTAAGTCTCTGAATACAGATTAAAACAGCATCCGTTTTAATTAAGTCAAGGCGTTCGCTTTTGTGAAAAATCTCCACTCAAATCTTTATTTATTTATCATCTTCATGTGATCAAATTTAAAATAGCCCTTATAAAAATTGTCTTTGTTAATTATGTTAATTTTTTTATCAATTTTCTTTTAAATTAAGTGTATAAGACATTGCTGGGCCTGGATATTTCAAAAATTCTAATCGCTGAAAGTTTGTTCTTGCGCACATCGGCAATATTTTGTTACGTCACGGTGTCATTGTGTTATGGCTCCCAACGAAGGAGCACGCATTTTTTTGCGGTTAATATTTTTCCAAAAAGTAATTGGAAAATAGTGCAAAAATAGTGAATTTTGAACTGAAGATGATAAATAAATAATTAAAAGGGCACTGAAATAAAAATTTAAATTATATTATTGAGAAATTCGAAGAAAATGTTGGAGTCCTTGAACGTCTACTTATTGCTTGGCTTCGGAAATAAAGAAAAATAGGTGAGTGTTCATTTATTTTAAAATATTAGGGCCTTAATATTGAAAATTTAGATTTTTTATAGCATTTTTGGCTATTTTTTATAATATTTCTTTGTTATATTTTATTAATTTTTTGCGTCGCATAAATCGAGTTCATTAATTGGCACATTCTTATAGGATTATAGAGATAAGGCACTCCGGTCATTAGTGAAGTGAACATTGAAATATTCACCTCAATAAATGCAGGTGTTTATTTAATAATTTTAACTTGGAAATTTTAAAGATAAATAATGTATTGGACAAAATTATTGCAACAAATTTTATATATTTTTGTTTTTATTTAGTAAAACCGTGGATATAATAGATGTGTTTTTTTAATTTATAATTTATTTCCAGTCTCATTTTCTGGAAGTGATTTTACCGGAGATTGTACACGATATCGGCAAGTGTCCGGCCGGTTTCCGCCAACATATCGGACGCTCGGACCCAACTTACAATGTAGTTTTGAAAAGGAAGGATAATTTTCGGTAAGTTTTAAGATTTTTCAATTCAGTATTGTTATTCATTCAATTACAGTAGGAGCTCGGTTATGTGAACTAATATTATTCAAGCTACAAGGCTACAAGGAACATTTTAATTTAATTTGATTTAAGAACAACTCCACGTTTCAAAATCCAGTACCGCCTTTTAAAATAAATTATTATTATTTTTTTAATGTATGGTATTTGTTTCAGGAGTAATTGGGCGCAAATTTCCGCGCCCAGTAAGGATACTTTTGCTGTCCCCAAGTGGAAACTGTGGAAACCATCTACATGGTGGCATTCGGTGATAAATTAAAAATAGTCTTGTCATGGGGTTGCTTTTCTCTCGTGGAGTTTTGGGTCGCGGATGGAGTTGGTGCGGTAGAGGGACAGGTTGGGGTCGCGCCCAGGGCCTCTGGGCCTGGAGACCGGTGTTGGACTCGCATGCCCTGTGTCAGATCGTACTTTCCCACATTCAGAGCTGGTTCACTAACGTACCTGGGTTCTGACTATCCATCAACCCATCGGAGGAGCGCCCTTGTAAGGGATTAACCCGAATAACCGGCATTATCGCCGCCAGTGGAAAGCTTTATTTTTGTCTGGCGCAGGAAGTGCTTGAACCCTACCTCAACCTTAAACATGACAAGAATTACAAATAATTCACCCTCGGTGGGATTTGAATGCACACTCCAAAGATTGTTTCCGCAGTCTCTATGACAACGGGAGGAAGTCGTTCCACTACGGACAGAAGCAGATGTCCGGATTGATGGAGTTCGCAGAAAAGAATTCAGCCAAAATTTCCACACGTGATGATGCTGGATAAGAATTCTATATATGTACACCAGAATAAAAGTGTATTAACTCGTAACAAATTTACAAAAGAGCAAATTGAACATTGTATCTTTAGTACCATACATGGATTTAATAATATTAATGCAATATTTTTAATACCAAGAAAAATAGAAATAAAAAATTACATTTGAAAGATGATACCATATGCCCTTAAAAATAAAAATATATAATTTTATGAAAAATTATAGTTAATACACTTTTATTCTGGGGTACATACAGGTATTTAAAGTAATGAAATATAATATTTTAGGGAGATTATTTCAAAATGTAACTCAAAATATTTTCAGTTTGTCTAAATAAGATTTATCAAACATGGATATTTTTGATTTAATCGGAAAGTAATCAATACTGTCTAATTATTTTGAATTTATTCCGAGACCATTCGATAAAGTCCAATCTGTTTGGACATTTAATATTGGTCCAAAAAGTGAACAATAACATTTTTTTTTTTTAAATTAAAGAATAGTTTGGAAAAAAATCAATTTTATTTTTTAGAAACTTAATGTTAATTAATCAAACATATAGAAATTTAGGTACAATATTTATAGCAACGTTTGGTATTAGCGTTTTTTAATTAAATAATTTTTAAAAAAATTTTGAAAACTAGTTAATAAAATTTTTAGCGTTCAGTAATGATAGGTATTTGCATTATTTTAGCAATTTAAAATTAGTTTGAAAACTAATCAGTATTTTGGTTTTTAAATTATATACCAATTTAGAAACAAATTAATAATATTAAATTTTTTAGAAATTTAGTTAGACATTTAGTTAGAAATTTAGTTACAATTTTTAGTGCTCAGCAAAAATAGTTATTTGCGCTTTTTTACAAATTTAAAATAAATTCGTAAACTAATCAATATTAATTTTTTTAATAATTTTATATTTGTAAACTAATCAGTATTTTTTTTTAATGTTTAGATAATTTGGAAACTAATCATTAATACTAATCACTTTGAAAACCAATCGATAACTTCCAAACTGTTTGGTTGTGTGCGATTTGTCTAGATACTGATCTACGATGTGCATTTTTTTGGAAATTTAATGTTAAGAAATAAATGGACAATATACCTACTGATGCACTGACTAAATTTAAATTATTTCACGGCTTGCAATGTTTCATTTTTGATTGATTTTGTAAATTCTATTTAATTAACTCGAGGTACAGTGGCTCCGTAAGACTGAGACTGGGATTCAGTTCCCGGACACCACTGCGGAAGTAAATTAATTGGTAATTTTTTTGAAAAACAAATTAGAGTTAAATTTTTTCGTAATAGAAAATTAATTAGACAGTAAATTAGTTGGTAAATTTTTTGAAAAATAAATTTAAGTTTTGATTAGTTCACAAATTAAATTAAAATATTTTCAAAAAATAAAATAATTTTTATAGTAAATTAGATGGTAAATTTTTCGAAAAATATATTCAAGCTATGATTATTTGATAAATTAATTTTACTTATTTTGTAAAATTAATAATTTGTAAAACACGATATTTAAAAGGAATCATATATAAAAGAACAATATTTGTGAATATTTTGAGTTGGAATATTTGAAATCATCTCCCTTATTATTATAAGACTCCCTTATTATTGTATTGATTTGTATTCTGTATCATATTTTGTACAAATTATTGTTTATGTAAAAAATAAAACTGTGTTTGTTGGTGTGGATAGGCACCAAATAAAGATCGTAGAAAAAAAAATATTGAGAAAGAATGAATGTGGAAAAATAAGTGGATGAAATAAAGAAAAAAAAATCGAGTGAAAATAAGTGGAATTGAGTTGAATGTGGAGAAGAATAGTTGGAAGTGACTGGAAAATGAAAGACTTTGATGAACGTGGATAGGAATGAATGAAAGAATATTGTTTATTTCCCCATAAATTCTTATCCAAATCTGAGATTGATTGTGGAATGGGAAACTGTGATGAACGTGGAAAGATATGTATGGAAGAATATAATTTTCCCATGCATTCCTATTCAAATCTGAGAATGATTGTAGAATGAGTAGCTGCGGTGAATGTGGATAGAAATGCATGAAGAATATTATTTATTTTCCCATGCATTCCTATCCGAACCAGAATAATTGTTTTACGAGAGACTGCGTTGAATGTGGAAAGAAATACATGGAAAAATATTCTTATTTTCCCATGCATTCCTACCCAAATCAGAATAATTGTGAAACGAGCGACCGTTGAATGTGGAACGAATTGTGAAATGCATGGAAGAATGTTATTTTCCGATGCATTTCTATCCGAATCGGAATAATTGTGAGACTGCGCTGAATGCGGAAAGAAATGCATGGATGATAGAATGACCTTGAAATGAAAGACTGAACCCTTATTTCTTTGTTAACAACCTCTGTATTTACATTATTTTTAATAAATAAATATAAAATAAACAGCATTATTATTTCGATAAATACCCACCTAATAAATCCTCTCTGGGGTTGGTTTTTATCTTTCAGATGACGAGAAAGTAAAGAGTAAGTATTAATGTATATATTTAGTTGAGCAAAGGGAGTAGCCCTTGAGGTGGTGAGTATGTATTATATATATAGACCACGCGAGATGAAAGACTGAACCATTATTTCTTTGTTAACAATCTCTGTATTTGCATCATTTTTAATAAATATAAATAAAATAAACCGCATTATTATTTCAATAATTACCCACCTAATAAATCCTTTCTGGGGTACCTATTTCAAGGTATAGGGTACCTACTACTGCAATGGGTGCTCTACAACCCTTATAGGTTCTGAGATATTAATAAAATAAAATTCACTATGTCTCAAAACAACCTGAATTTTGCGCCCTTAAACCGTCATTAACTATTTTTATTTATCTTAAAAAAATTTCAGGGGGTTGAAATTAAGGGATGAACTAAGGGATGACATTGATGATGTGCTCTAGTGGCCCTATATGCCATTGCACTATCCCCATGTATCCGGGAACGTTTCACGTCTAAAAACACGTTTTCACGTAAAACAAAGAAACACGGTTTCACGTAAAAAAAAAACGAATCATAAATGTGAGTGGGGGGGGGTTACAGACCGCAAAATATGCGGTGTCTTGGATTTGAGGGGGTATAGAAGGGGGATAAAAAACACGTTAAAAACCCCAAATTCTGAAGCCCTGAGGCGCTAGACCACCTAACTCTTAAGGGTTATGAGATATAAAAAACACTTAATAACTTCCTACCCTTAAGGGCTAGGGGGTTGCTTTTTGGCAGGTACCTATTCTAAGGTATAGGGTACCTACTACTGCAATGGGTGCTCTACAACCCTTATAGGTTCTGAGATATTAATAAAATAAAATTCACTATGTCTCAAAACACCCTGAATTTTGCACCCTTAAACCGTCGATTAACAATTTTTATTTATCTTAAAGAAAATTCAGGGGGTTGAAATTAAGGGATGAAACTAAGGGATGACATTGATGATGTGCTCTTGTGGCCCTAAATGCCATTGAACTATCCCCATGTATCAGGGAACGTTTCATGTCTAAAATCACGGTTTTGTTCAAAATTAAAAAAAAAAATTTTACCTACCAAGGTACCAGGAGAGCTAGGAGGTATAAATTGGTTTTTAGGGATTATCTCGTGAACTACAAGGGGTAGGACGTCCAGATTTGGAAGGCACCTTCATTAGGGTCCATTCTATTATCTATTAGAGTTTCAACCCTCTAGCCTTTCAGGGTAGGAAGTTATTAAGTGTTTTTTATATCTCACAACCCTTAAGAGTTAGGTGGTTGATTTTTAGTACGTACGTACTACAGAACCTTAAGACCCTACTGCCCAAATGGGAGCCCTACAACTCCTCTAGTTGTCGAGATATTAATAAAATAAAATTAAAATTTTGGTCTAATATCTGACGTCACTGAAAATTAAAAATTAAATATCTCAAAAACCGTAAGGGTTGTAGGGAACCCTTGAAGGGTAGAGGGTCTATAGGTCATGAAGTACCTACCTACCGAATACCAACCACCTAACTCTTAAGGGTTGTGAGATATAAAAAACACTTAATAACTTCCTACCCTTAAGGGCTAGAGGGTTGAAACTCTAATAGATAATAGAATGGACCCTAATGAAGGTGCCCTCCAAATCTGGACGTCCTACCCCTTGTAGTTCACGAGATAATCCCTAAAAACCAATTTATACCTCCTAGCTCTCCTGGTACCTTGGTAGGTAAAAATTTTTTTTTACATTTTGAACAAAACCGAGATTTTAGACATGAAACGTTCCCTGATACATGGGGATAGTGCAATGGCATATAGGGCCACAGGAGCACATCATCAATGTCATCCCTTAGTTTCATCCCTTAATTTCAACCCCTTGAATTTTTTTTAAGATAAATAAAAATTGTTAATCGACGGTTTAAGGGTGCAAAATTCAGGGTGTTTTGAGACATAGTGAATTTTATTTTATTAATATCTCAGAACCTATAAGGGTTGTAGAGCACCCATTGCAGTAGTAGGTACCCTATACCTTAGAATAGGTACCTGCCAAAAAGCAACCCCCTAGCCCTTAAGGGTAGGAAGTTATTAAGTGTTTTTTATATCTCATAACCCTTAAGAGTTAGGTGGTCTAGCGCCTCAGGGCTTCAGAATTTGGGGTTTTTAACGTGTTTTTTATCCCCCTTCTATACCCCCTCAAATCCAAGACACCGCATATTTTGCGGTCTGTAACCCCCCCCCCCCCACTCACATTTATGATTCGTTTTTTTTTTACGTGAAACCGTGTTTCTTAGTTTTACGTGAAAACGTGTTTTTAGACGTGAAACGTTCCCGGATACATGGGGATAGTGCAATGGCATATAGGGCCACCAGAGCACATCATCAATGTCATCCCTTAGTTTCATCCCTTAATTTCAACCCCCTGAAATTTTTTTAAGATAAATAAAAATTGTTAATCGACGGTTTAAGGGCGCAAAATTCAGGTTTTTTTGAGACATAGTGAATTTTATTTTATTAATATCTCAGAACCTATAAGGGTTGTAGAGCACCCATTGCAGTAGTAGGTACCCTATACCTTGAAATAGGTACCCCAGAAAGGATTTATTAGGTGGGTAATTATTGAAATAATAATGCGGTTTATTTTATTTATATTTATTAAAAATGATGCAAATACAGAGATTGTTAACAAAGAAATAATGGTTTAGTCTTTCATCTCGCGTAGTCTTTATATATAATATACATACTCACCACCTCAAGGGCTACTCCCTTTGCTCAACTAAATATATACATTAATACTAACTCTTTACTTTCTCGTCATCTGAAAGATAAAAACCAACCCCAGAGAGGATTTATTGGGTGGGTATTTATCGAAATAATAATGCTGTTTATTTTATATTAATTTATTAAAAATAATGCTAATACAGTGGTTGTTAACAAAGATATAAGGGTTCAGTCTTCATTTCAAGGTCATTCTCTCATGCGTGCATTTCTTTCCACATTCAGCGCAGTCTCTCGTTCCACAATTATTCTGATTCGGATAGAAATGCATGGGAAAATAATATTCTTCCATGCATTTCGTTCCACATTCAACGGTCGCTCGTTTAAATTTATTCTGATTCGGGTAGGAATGCATGGGAAAATAAATAATATTCTTCAATGCATTTCTTTCCACATTCAACACAGTCTCTCGTTACACAATTATTCTGGTTCGGGTAGGAATGCATGGGAAAATAAGAATATTCTTCCATGTATTTCTTTCCACATTCAACGCAGTCTCTCGTAAAACAATTATTCTGGTTCGGGTAGGAATGCATGGGAAAATAAATAATATTCTTCATGCATTTCTATCCACATTCATCGCAGTTACTCATTCTACAATCATTCTCAGATTTGAATAAGAATGCATGGGAAAATTATATTCTTCCATACATATCTTTCCACGTTCATCACAGTTTCCCATTCCACAATCAATCTCAGATTTGGATAAGAATTCATGGGAAAATAAACAATATTCTTCCATTCATTCCTATCCACGTTCATCAAAGTCTTTCATTTTCCAGTCACTTCCAACCATTCTTCTCCACATTCAACTCAATTCCACTTATTTTCACTCGATTTTTTTTTTTTTTTTCTTTATTCATCCACTTATTTTTCCACATTCATTCTTTCTCAATATTTTTTTTTACAATCTTTATTTAGTGCCTATCCACACCAACAAACACAGTTTTATTTTTTACATAAACAATAATTTGTACAAAATATGATACAGAATACAAATCAACACAATAATAAGGGAGTCTTATAATAATAAGGGAGATGATTTCAAATATTCCAACTCAAAATATTCACAAATATTGTTCTTTTATATATTATTCCTTTTAAATATCGTGTTTTACAAATTATTAATTTTACAAAATAAGTAAAATTAATTTATCAAATAATCAGAGCTAGAATATATTTTTCGAAAAATTTACCATCTAATTTACTACAAAAATTATTTTATTTTTTGAAAATATTTTAATTTAATTTGTCAACTAATCAAAACTTAAATTTATTTTTCAAAAAATTTACCAACTAATTTACTGTCTAATTAATTTTCTATTACGAAAAAATTTTATTTTAATTTGTTTTTCAAAAAAATTACCAATTAATTTACTTTTTTTGAAAATATTTTAAATTAATTTGCCAACTAATCATAACTTGAATTTATTTTTAAAATAATTTACCAACTAATTTATTGTCAAAATTATTTTATTTTTTGAAAATATATTAACTAAATCTGTCAACTAACCATAACTTGAATTTATTTTTCATTTTATATCAAAATAATTATATATTTTCAAAATATTTTAATCTGTAAACTAATCATAATTTGAATTTATTTTTCAAAAAATTTACCAATTTACTATCAAAATAATTTATTTTTCCATATCATTAATTTAATTTGTCAATTAATGTTAATTTTTTCAAAAAATTATTAACTAATTTACTGTCCAAATAAAATAATTTCATTGCTTTACGATGTTTCAAGATCATCTATATTTTCGTACAAATATTCAACCCCAAATATTCATTATTTATTTATTTTATTTTTATAATTTCCCATGTAAGTTGTAAACATTTACCAGGCGGGCCCAAACCTGGTAAATGGGGCCCTTACGCCCTACACAGGAAATATATTCAACTACTATAGTGTTCAATATTGAAATATTAAATAAAAATATTAAATTATCAATTAATTAAATAAATAATAAACAAATAATACATCCCCCAACGATCTGGCGATACTAGTGCTCCTATTATTTTTGCACACTCATTTTAATTATGAAATGAGGGCTGAGTCAACCCCTGGACTGAGTGCACAGGGGTGTGGAATGTTAGTTTCGGAAGTGGTGTCCGGGAACTGAATCCCAGTCTCAGTCTTACGGAGCCACTGTACCTCGAGTTAATTAAATAAAATTTACAAAATCAATCAAAAATGAAACATTGCAAGCCGTGAAATAATTTAAATTTAGTCAGTGCATCAGTAGGTATATTGTCCATTTATTTCTTAACATTAAATTTCCAAAAAAATGTACTTCGTAGATCAGTAACTAGACAAATCGGACACAACCAAACAGTTTGGAAGTTATCGATTGGTTTTCAAAGTGATTAGTATTAATGATTAGTTTCCAAATTATCTAAACATTAAAAAAAAATACTGATTAGTTTACAAATATAAAATTATTAAAAAAATTAATATTGATTAGTTTACGAATTTATTTTAAATTTGTAAAAAAGCGCAAATAACTATTTTTGCTGAGCACTAAAAATTGTAACTAAATTTCTAACTAAATGTCTAACTAAATTTCTAAAAAATTTAATATTATTAATTTGTTTCTAAATTGGTATTTAATTTCAAAAACCAAAATACTGATTAGTTTTCAAACTAATTTTAAATTGCTAAAATAATGCAAATACCTATCATTACTGAACGCTAAAAATTTACTTAACTAGTTTTCAAAATTTTTTTAAAAAGTATTTAGTTAAAAAACGCTAATAGCAAACGTTGCTATAAATATTGTACCTAAATTTCTATATGTTTGATTAATTAATATTTAGTTTCCAAAAAATAAAATTGATTTTTTTCCAAACTATTCTTTAATTTAAAAAAAAATGTTATTGTCCACTTTTTGGACCAATATTAAATGTCCAAACAGATTGGACTTTATCGAATGGTGTCGGAACAAATTCAAAATAATTAGACAGTATTGATTACTTTCCGATTAAATCAAAAATATCCATGTTTGATAAATCTTATTTAGACAAACTGAAAATATTTTGAGTTAAAATTTGAAATAATCTCCCTAAAATATTATATTTCATTACTTTAAATACCTGTATGTACCCCAGAATAAAAGTGTATTAACTATAATTTTTCATAAAATTATATATATTTTTTTTGAAAGGCATATGGTATCATCTTTCAAATGTAATTTTTTTACTTCTATTTTTCTTGGTATTAGAAATATTGCATTAATATTATTAAATCCATGTATGGTACTAAAGATACAATGTTCAATTTGCTCTTTTGTAAATTTGTTACGAGTTAATACACTTTTATTCTGGTGTACATATATAGAATTCTTATCCAGCATCATCACATGTGGAAATTTTGGCTGAATTTTTTTCTGTGAACTCCATCAATCCGGAAATCTGCTTCTGTCCGTACTGGAACAACTTCCTCCCGTTGTCATAGAGACTGCGAAAAGAATCTTTGTAGTGTGCATTCAAATCCCACCGAGGGTGAATTATTAGTAATTCTTGTCATGTTTAAGGTTGCTTAGCCTCTAAACGAATAGTTTGTGGTCATGGTACGAGAGGTGAGATGGGGGACCGGTGATATCGCAGAACCCAGAACACTCCGGAACCCAGAGAACCAGGCCGGACAAGATTGCCAGGTCACCCGCACAGGTAATGTGAAGAACCGGGGAATGCTGCAACAAAGGAATGCTTTCGGCCCAACTGGAATACTTTCGGTCATATAAAGAGGCGGATGTTTCCAATCCTATTCCAAGACTATTTTTAATTTATCACCGAATGCCACCATGTAGATGGTTTCCACAGTTTCCACTTGGGGACAGCAAAAGTATCCTTACTGGGCGCTGAAATTTGCGCCCAATTACTCCTGAAACAAATACCATACATTAAAAAAATAATAATAATTTATTTTAAAAGGCGGTACTGGATTTTGAAACGTGGAGTTGTTCTTAAATCAAATTGAATTAAAATGTTCCTTGTAGCCTTGTAGCTTGAATAATATTAGTTCACATAACCGAGCTCCTACTGTAATTGAATGAATAACAATACTGAATTGAAAAATCTTAAAACTTACCGAAAATTATCCTTCCTTTTGAAAACTGCATTGTAAGTTGGGTCCGAGCGTCCGATATGTTGGCGGAAACCGGTCGGACACTTGCCGATATCGTGTACAATCTCCGGTAATCATTTCCAGAAAATGAGACTGAAAATAAATTATAAATTAAAAAAACACATATATTATATCCACGGTTTTACTAAATAAAAACAAAAATATATAAAATTTGTTGCAATAATTTTGTCCAATACATTATTTATCTTTAAAATTTCCAAATAGAATTATTGTATATTAAATGTGTTACAGTCTGTTTCAAACGGTTAGGCGGAACTAAATGGGAATTTCATTCTTTTAGGTTGTCACGAAAAGGGACCTTGCTTGGGTTATTTAATTTTTTACGTTGGAATGACAAAATTTAAAATTCCAACAATGAAACCATGGAAACGAATGACACATGTCAAAATTAAATTATTTTTCTTACATATTTTAATGACAAAAAAATAAATACAGTCTGTTCCAAACGGTTAAGCGGAACTAAATGGGAATTTAGTTCTTTTAGGTTGTCACGAGAAGGGACCTTGCTTGGGTTATTTCATTTTTCATGTTGGGATGTCAAAATTTAAAATTCCAACAATGAAACCATGGAAACGAATGACGTATGTCAAAATTAAATATTTTTTTTAGATATTTTAATGACAAAAAAATAAATAAATGGGAAATTTGTATTAAGAATGACACAAAAAATCAAAATATAAAGAAAATGACATTTTAAAATGATATTAACCTTAACCAAAAAATGTTTATTGTAAGTATGATTTACAAAGCTTAAACAAAACGGCCGAAAGGCACGATTTAAACGATGAAAGTAACTAGATTGCAAAATCTAGTTCCGCTTAACCGTTTGGAACAGACTGTATTATCTGTCTCATTTTGTAATACGGAACTAACAGGTAAATTTCATTTTTTATGTTGTATATTGACAATACATTTATAATATTATCATAGTATTGGTTCACACGGATACGCCAAAGTCTGTTTACACCACAACAGTCACCAAAGTAACCAGTTCTAGTTTCGTATTACAAATTGAGACAGACTATATATTAGGTGTGTTCGATTTGCACATTTGCAGTTACTGTTTACTGCCGCGTTAAAGCGTTAACAGCCGTAACAAATAATCCGCAAGAGAAACAGCTGTAACTTTTTCGCAGTAGCGTCATAAACTGGCAGTAAATTACGACAAATTAAACAGATTTGCTGTTACTGCGACCAAACGAACAGATTTTTTTAACGCGGCAGTAAACAGTAACTGCAAATGTGCAAATCGAACACACCTATTGGAATTTTATGGAACGAAAATTATAGGGAAAAATTGCGGCACTATTCTACTTTAACAAACCCACTAGACAATGTTACCAACTATAGTAAAATTAAAACACGTAAATTTAAACTAAAATCAAAATAGAATTAAAATTATTTGTATAATAATGCTTAACTTTCAGTTGAATAAATCTAATTAAATTAATATTCCGGTATTTTATAATAAGAATAAATAATAATATTACATTCACAGCCGATTAAAGGTTAAAAAAGGGGGAACATAATTTAGTGCACCTAAAAACTGGGTGATTAGGTTAGTAAAAGTCTAGGACAGCAGAAGCCGAAAAGCTCAAAGTAAGCTTAAAAAAGTTTGTGTAAAAAACGTTTGTGCGGTGTAGGATGTAATTCAGTAGTTATACCTTTATCTTGTTGTTGTTTTATTTTGTAAAGTGTATACATTCTTTATATATTTTTTTTTTCACACGAACTCCTTTAAGGTTACTTTGAGTCTTTCGGCTTCTGTTGTCCTAGATTTTTACTAACTAAACCTAACCTAATTACCTTGTTTTTAGGTGCACAGTACTTAATTTTCCCCCCACATTAGCCTAATTAAAATTGTGTATCATTGTGCATACGTTTATAACATGGTGGTGCAGAGGGCCAGTTCATTGTCCACCTGAACTAAATTTTTTTAAAATATCGATACAATGCATAATAAATCACTACAACAGAAAAAAGTGAAAATAAATAATATTAAATTAAATTTAAACTACGTTTATATATTAAAACTCTAATCACAGTAGAAATTAAGGGAATATTACTTATTTCTATATTTCTTATAAATAAACTCATTTAATAAATTGATATTAAATTTAAATTATTAAAATTGATATATTACATTTTACTATTGCCAACACTGCACGCATGCGCAGTAAGGTGGGTTTGCTAAAGTAGAATAGTACCAAAATTGCTAAGCGCTATGACATCTGGTGGGATTTTAGGAACTACAGAAATAGACATTCTATCGCGCTTTTTTTATAAAAAATGTTTGCATAAAAATATAATTGCATAAAAACAAGTATTATCTGTCTCATTTTGTAATACGGAACTAACAGTAACAGTTCATTTTTTATGTTGTATATTGACAATACATTTATAATATTGTCATAGTATTGGTTCACACGGATACGCCAAAGTCTGTTTACACCACAACAGTCACCAAAGTAACCATATCTAGTTTCGTATTACAAATTGAGACAGATTATATTATTATTGTAGCAAAATTACAAAAACCACCAGTAAACATTAAAATTCACGTTGTTTATATGTAACGAATGTCTATATTGAAGGTTCCAAGTATGCCAGAATAGCGCTGCGATCTTAAAATACTTCCCCTATAATAAAATCAATAATGTCATCATTGTTATCGTGTAATAGGGATAGTTAGTAACTTCTCGTTACAGTTGGTAAAAATTTCAGAGTTCCCAACTTAATTTTCTTTTTTGTAGCACTTTTGACCTTTTCGCACTCTTGGTACAAACTTCTAACTTTTCTCTTTCAGAAATATCTCTTTCTTTTTCTAATATATACGTCAATACATATATTCGCGTAGGACGTACATCAGTTTTAGTTCGCATGATCAATGTTAGTTGTCAAATCATACAAAAGATGCCGACCAAATACTCTCATTTCATTTCTAGTTAAGTTGTGGCCTTGTTAACATATTTTTGATATTATTTGTAGTAAAAATGAAGTTGTTTTTTATTTATCTGTCATTTACAATATGCCAAATACATAGTTTACAAATAGTAAAACAAAGGGTTAGTATTTTATAGATAAAAACATTCCTGACAACCTGTTGAACAAAATTTTTTTTTAGAATTTACATAGAGCTATGGAATTAAGCGATACACAAGTACATCAGTTAGCGAAAATAGGAAATACATCACATATCGATGTAGTTTTGGATAATATTTTAATTCCTCGAGTTGTGGGTACGAAGAATCATCGACGTGTTCAAAAATATATTGCGGAAAATATGAAATCACTAGGGTGGAAAGTAGAAATAGATGAATTTCAAGAAAAAACACCTATTTTTGGAGTATTGACTTTTGCTAATATTGTCGCTACTTTAAATCCAAAAGCTAAACGGTTTTTAGTTTTATCATGCCATTATGACAGTAAATATACAAGAGAAAGTGATTTTGTTGGTAAGTAACTTAATTTATAAAAATATCATCTTTTAATTTATGTAATTTACAATAGGATGCTTTCAGTTCTTGTGTAGAAATGTCAAGGCTATATTGTTTTTTTAATTAGTTGAACAAAAAAATTAATTTTCATAATATACTATGCTTAAATTAAGTGTAAACGAGATTTAGTTTTACTGTTATTGTTTATTTTTATGCAGTATAATCAACTTATTCTAAAAATTCTGGTTTTTCTCATTGGTATTTGGGTTTTTTAAAGTTCATAGTTCATCTTAATTCATAATAAATGATGATTAAATTTATGACGGATAATCAAATTTTGTTTACAACCTTTTTTAAAAATTAAAGGATGCATTAATAAAGTAAAATATTTTGTTTTGATGAGTATTTTTATGTCTAGAATTAAGTTCATCAGAATATCTATGAAACATTTGATAACGTTTTTGGGGGTTTGAGACAAAGCAAGAGTTTTTTTGAAGATTGATTTTTTTTTGTCAAATTGATAATAAAAAAGTTTTCCATTGGTATCCAATTTCTTAAATCACTCTGTATATGCTGTTCACATTTGTAAAAACAAAATAAGAGAAAGTTTATATTTTAATAAATTGCAACCTTTGAAATTATTTCATGTTGGATTTTAAAAATTGTCATGTTAGCTTAGCTGAGTTTAATCTTTTGGTTAAACTCGGTTACAATATAACAACCCCATAAGTAACCATAGCAACCATTTGGTTATTCGCGACTGCAAATAACAGTGAGACGTCTGGTGGTGACTAGCTAAATTAAACAGAAGCGTATACTTGGATAATATTTGTAGCGTGTTGTGCTGCAGTTTATGTGAATTAAGAAGTATTTTAAAATATAGTGACTTAAATACAGGGCTTTTTTGCCGAAATATTGTTTGAACAGATAAATATTAAGAAAAAACTTCTGACATATACGCTTCTCGTCCGCCATTATCTGTTGTACGCAGCGCCGCCAACGTTAGTTTCAGTCGCGAATAGGGGAAAAATTTTAAGATCGTAGCGCCACGCGGATTTTTTTGAAACCATTCTAAATCAGATACCACTTGACATTTACTAGTAAATAATAGCGAAAAGTGTATCAAAAAATGACAAAAAATAAATAATTGTTTGGGATTTTCTGATTTTGTGAAGTGACATTACTTGTAAACATCTAAAATACTACATTTTGTGATCTGGTTTTAAGTTATGGCGGTTTTCCATTGTCGATTATTTTAACTATATTGGGGGAAATAATAATTCCCGTGTTGTTTACCAAGGGGTAGAAATCTACAATGCTGGGCATATAATATTGTGTGGAGTCACTGAAAAAAAACAGAGAGTTCATAAAGATTTATGCATTATGCTACAAACTTGTGCATTACAACCCACACACAATAACAGGAATTTTCAAGATATGCGATAATAAATACAAAATTGAAAATATTTTTTGTAGTCACTGTCATTAAAATATAATGAGCAAACTTTGATATAAGGGCTCACTTTTTTTCCAATTTTTAAATTGTTTATCTAAACATCGCGTCGATTCTTAACCTCTTGCTTTCCCAATTTTGTTTCGAACCGTACGGTGTCTGATATTAGTGGAAACAAATGAAACGATATTTCCGGGTTTCTTCTTTTCAATGAATTGCACATAGGCACACAACAATATGTATTATACATTTTTCAATGATTATAATAAAACTTTAAAAACAAACTTCATACAAAACCAATACACAAAACGAAATGTTATCTGATGTACACAAGTTCATGAAACACTCACCAGATGGTAGGGTGCTTAGCTGCAAATCCCTATAGTTAACTAGGTTTTCAGAAACCGGCCCTAAGTGTATTTAAAACTCGGCACGGATAGGTCTTTGTTTGTTAAAATTATTAAAGATTCACTTCAGGATTGAGAAGTGACATTACCGTTGGCGGCGCTGTAATATGGCTGAAATGTCTAGTATGCATCTGTGAATATGCTAACAGGGAACAGGTTAATTTAAGCACAGTACATTTTTATTTTATGAAAATGTATCTATCGACGTTCTAACAAAAAATCAACACTAGAACATATGTAATAATTTTAAAACAGTACTACAGTCGCGTAGTACAATATTTGACCACCAGACTGCGTATCCAAGCGTGTCAGTTCTGAATCACTTTTGCCACGTTAAAGGATGGATTTTCGCGTATTAAAATATATTTTTCAAACTATTGACTGAAACTTAGCTACTAAAATGTTTCAAATACCTTGAAATCAAACGTTATTATCTTGAAATCAATTTTTTACATGTCCTCTTATTTATTTATTTTTTATTTGTATTTGTATCAAGGTGCAAAACGATGAGTCGGCCTCAAAATAGTTTTTATGTCTGTAAATCGATTAGAGAATATTAATATCTATTTTCGTCATTTTCGGATCGATTTTTAAGTTTCAAAAAGTTGCAAACATTTAAGTAAATGTATTTGCATGATTTAAAATTTCTCTATTGAGAAATGACACGCAGTCTGGTGGTCAAATATTGTACTAGGCGCTCTGGTACTGTTTGAACTTATTACATATGTTCTAGTGTTGAATTTTTGTTAAGATGTCGATAGAAGTTGTGAAAAACTATAAAAGTAGAACAAATTGTAGTGTTTTTGGCTGTCATTCAAGACAGGACAAAGATAGGCATCTTAGTTTTTTTCTTTTCTTAAGAAAAATGGAGGGAAAGTTAATATTAAGTCCAGATTGAAAAAGATTTGGTTATGGACAGGAGGAAGGCATGGGAATATATTTTGAGTTAAAAAGTAACTGATACTATGCGAGTTTGTTCATTACATTTATCGCAGAAAAACTAAACTGCACTAATATATAAATAATAGCTAATAATATTAGCTGCTTCTGTCCAACTAAAACTAATTTTATTTCATGAGGCAATGAACATAATGCACTTGTTTACAAACATAATCCTATTGTAAATTCAGATGACCGACACTCATATGTACCACAAAAAATTAAATGCCCGGCTTAACTAGAAATTACACTTAAATAAATCTACTGAAATTAATCTTTAAATACTGTAATTTGATGCCCACCTTCTGTTATACACCTCGATACATGTGTAGCGCTTAAAAATTAAAAAATTTCGTAATTACTCGCATTTTCATGAAATTAAAATGTACTGTGCTTAAATTAATCCGTTCGCTATTAGCATATTGACAGCTGAGTACTAGACACGACAGCCATATTGCCTTGGAGCACTGCCGCCATCGGTAATATCACTTCTTAATTATCATCATACATTATATATCTTTGATAATTATGTCCGCTATTTTAAAAATATTAAAAACCTATTACGTTTGGTTTATTAAATTTAATAAATGTCTGGTATATATGATTTTTATCATGTTTTTATTAGAACCTGTTTTGCAATTGATAATATAATTTAATGGGTAGAAAATGCTGAAATACGATGAAAGATAAAATAGCTACGGGCGTTATCAACTAGTTTATTATTATTGAATATACAGAGCGTTTATAAATGATTGATAGAAGTTTTAAATATCCGCTTATTAGATTAATTTTATAGCTTGGTATTTACCAATGGGACACTTCAAAAAACAAAAGCAATTTAATGAGTCATTGACAAAGCAATTTATTAATAACATATATTTGCTATTGTTTATAGGTACATGTATTCTTTACGAAAATTAAATTATTTTTACCCAAAGAACTTATTTGTAAACAGAGCTGTCCAAATAATCAGCAAAAGTATTTCAAATACCGATCAAAATATTTGAAATAATGTATTTCAAATAATTTAAATCAGCGGTTCTTAAACTGGGATCCGCGAAACAATTTTGACATTAACTTTACATTCCCCAACTTTTCGCTTTTATTCAAATAATTCTTTTAATAAAAATCCTACATGGTCAAGACTTTTTGTATTTGTTGTTATCTAACTAGTTATTGACATAACTAAACAATAATTAGTAAAAATTTAATTATTTTTATTCAACTGCAAATTATTTACAGAAAACATATTATAATAAGATCTATTTTGACCAATATTTGACCAAGAAATGTTTGTATGAGTTTAACGTATTAGACCGGGAGCTCATGACGAGAGGCGAGAATATTTACCCTGTAACAACAAAAAAGGGATGGTACTAAACCCCTGCACGCTTTCCGGTCATAGGGAAAATTGCATTTCCACTTAAACACAAAGTTTTTGTGCTTTTCTCTGATTTAATATTGCTTGCCCTTTTGTCAAAAGAAAATTATAACAAATTTAATGTCTTTTAAATATATGCATGCGATTCGGAGGGTCCCAAAGGGCTCAAACGATCATGTGATCTTGTAATAAAAAAATATGATTTTCCGCGTTTTCATACAGCATGCCTATAATTTAAAGACTTTAAATTTGTTATAACTTTCTTTTGACAAAAGGGCAAGCAATATTAAATCAGAGAAAAACACAAAAATTTTGTGCAAGTGGAAATGCAATTTTCCCTATGACCGGAAAGCGTGCAGGGGTTTAGTACCATCCCTTTTTTGTTGTCACAGGGTAAATATTCTCTCCTCCAAAAGGCATGCTGTATGAAATCGGAGACCAAAAATGTCATGAGCTCCCATGTTAATATAAAAATTATTGATAATTTTTTATTTTTCAAGGTGCAACTGATTCCGCTGTTCCTTGTGCAATGATGATAAATCTCGCAGCACAAATGAAAACAATTTTAAAATCAGCACAACCTGATGTAAGTCTTAAATTTATATTTTTCGATGGTGAAGAAGCATTCCGTCAATGGGGTCCAACGGATTCAATCTATGGTGCGAAACATTTAGCCCAAACATTAGAACAAACAACTACAATGCAATACACCGAACCAGTAAATGAATTAAATCGAATCGATATATTAGTATTACTTGATTTACTCGGTACACCCGATCCAAAATTCTATAGTTATTTCCCCGAAACAGAAAAATGGTACGTAAGATTAGCTCAAGCGGAAGAAAGGTTAGCGGAGATGGGACAGTTAAGACAGTATTCGAGAGGACATCCGCAACAGACTTATTTTGCTCAAAGATCACTACGAGCACATATTGAAGATGATCATATTCCATTTTTGAGAAGAAAAGTTCCTGTACTTCATATTATTCCATCTCCGTTCCCCGATGTATGGCATACCTCTGACGACAATAGAAATGCTATCGATATGCATACGGTTGAAAATTTAAATAAAATCTTCCGTGTATTTGTTGCTGAATATTTGCATGTTTCCGTATGAAAATTTTACATATCACAATTATATATTGATGTACATATCAAGAATTAATATATTATATATTTGTATTATATTATCTAAAATCTAAACTATTACATGATACATCACTGCAAATAATATCCATTGAGGAATAAAATTTAACAAGATTTTGCATAAACAAGCCTGTGGTCGCAAGCGTTAATTTGTTTATACCTGCTGTTTAACCACTAAGCATGAGCATGGACATCTGTTCCACACCTATGTCAAATAATTTGTGTAAAAACAGTGGCGGCTGGTGCAGGGAGGACAACTGGTCATTGCCCTCCCAATTATTTACTTTTGAAAAAGAAAATCTTTAATAAAAAATAATAATAGTAACATTTATTATTTTCATTTTACCCATTTTAAATTAATATTTAGTTATATTGAAATGTTTATAACTTAAATTCGCAACGCGTCGCGTTTCGCTTCCTAAAACAAATGTTTTTAGAATGGACATACGCCAAGCAGGGCAAAACAATGAATGTCTCAAATACAGTCAGCGCTCGCTTAACGTACGTTCGATGATGCGTACATGATTAATTACGGATCCTGCAGTACCTATAGAAAATATTATAACCACTTATGAATTTTTAAAAATTTATGTTTTACACAAAATCAACAAAATAGTAATACACCAATTTTATTTTTATTTTGTATTTTATTATTTCAAATTATTTTAGTACATTTATAAAATGTTTTTTAATATTTTGTGTTGCCCCCCTTTGCTTTTATTACTGCCGCAATTCTTCGAGGCATACTCTCAATACATGCCCTAATACAATTTTCAATTTCTGGAGAGCCATGCCATACTTTTTTAATATTATCTATTAAAACTTGTTTATTAGTATTATTTAAATCATAAACAAGTTTTTTCAGGGGGTTCCAGACATTTTAGATAGAATTGATATCCAGCGAATTACCTGGTCAGGACAAAATCGGTACTTTTTGTTCTTACAAATCAGTCTCAGAATAAAAATACACAGCTGCAGATGTTTAATATAGCTTATCTTTTAATAAATTCACGATATGTTAAAGAAATAAATAAAGTAGCATATGATTATATGTCGGCATTTTTAATAAACAGTTGTTTTTGTAAGTGGTTATAATATTTTGTCTAGGTACTGTATGTTCGTACGAACGTACACGTTATTCGTACGAACCTACATCGCGTACCATGAAAATGTCGCTTTTGTACGAACGTACACATTGTCCGCGCGAACGTACATCGCGTCACACGAAAACGTCGTTTTCGTATTTGATATGGCAACTTTATGGTTTAAAAAAAAGGGAAAAATAATAGCACACAATGTATAATGTATAATCGGATTCACGAAAAATGTCCGATTATTAAATGACGGGACCGCATTTAATTTTGAAAGAGTAAACTTAACGTAAAATTTGTTTGAATAAAACTTGCAGATTTTAAAATTTTCTATAAAAAAAGATTCTTACACTTTTTTTTTCACGAATAATCATTTGCAAGATATTGAAGTTTATTAATTTAATGCCCCTAATATTTTCGTAAATCCGAATAGAACAGTAAACACGTAGTACTAACATATAAATACATGTTAAAAAATTAAAAATAAACCATACATTATATAAAATAAATATGTTTAGAAAAATAAATAAGTACTTAAAAAATTATTATTTGTTGTTTTTAATTAGAAATTTGTCCATTGTCAGTTGTACCGCAGTTTTCTTTTTGTCTTGATATAAAAGTTTATAACAAGCGGTGCTATTTCTTATATTATTAACAACACTGAAACTTCTATCAATATCCGGGTCCGAATTCTCGATAGTGTCAATGAGTTCTTCCACTTTGCCTAATATTCCACTTACTGGTTTAATTGTATTTCGATTGTTTCGTTCTCGGTTTTTGGGTCTTCTTTTTTAGTTCTCATTTGCTCTTGTAGTTCTAATAACTCATTAGTTGTGAGTTCGTCCACATGTGATTCTAACAAATCGTTAATATCTTCAGTGTCCATATTCAGTTCCAATTTTTTTTAAAAATACATGTGAATACACTGCCGTGTATTCACACACAGAAAAGCACTCGTAAATACGTGTACATATTCGGCTGCGTTCGACGTATTTACTGATTCTTCTCTGTAAGTGTGAGTGAAGGGGGAAAATTGAGAGATAGAAGTTGGTATCATTGTATTTCAAGCTTCATACGCATATCTTGCCTAAATATAACTTCAAAACAATCGATGAATAATGGTCATTTACACAAAAAAAAAAAAAATGTACGTTTGTACGAAAAAAATGTACGTTCGTATTTACATGCATTTATACGGAAATATACCGTCCGCTTAACGTACGGGATTCTGTGTACGCATTGTGTACGTTAAGCGGACGCTGACTGTATTTGCTATCGTGAACTTTCTCTCCGAAATCTTACAGCGGCCCGGATGAAATCATTTGGCTGGCATCCCTTAAGCTGTAGGTTGAAAGACCTTCGACCTTTCGCCAATGTGTAAAAAATAAATTAACACCAACTACGTAACATCACAAAATCATGTAATAGTTTAGGTCTTATTGATGGACTTACTGAGAGGGTATGATACTGATTAAGAAGACAATTTTTATCAATTGGTTGTGATTACCTCAAAATTCAAGGTTGTATGTTTCTAAATTATTTAAAAATTTGTTATTTATTAAATATTAATTGTTGACTTAACGTGAAGTTTAAGATAAGGTAAACTTAAAGAGATTCTTAAAGTGGGGAACAGAATGCAACGAGTTATACGGCGCGTTGACGGCGTTTGGACGGCGTTATCTGTCAGAGAAAAGTTAAAACCAAGCTGTCGTACGCAAGTGCACAGAATGAGTAACGTCCTAACGTCGTTCCAATGCCGTTGATACTGAATGTTCGTCAACTTCCAACTTTTGACGCCGTTGAACGTTGACGCAGAACACCTAACCTCTGTTTTTACTGAATGGTAAAGTGTTTGTATGTATAAATAACTTGCATACAACATAAATAACATCACACACAAGTCTTCATTATCCATTAAAATTTTAATAAAAGAAAGCGCACCTATAAACACAGATATAGGTTGTCACTTGTTACTTTGACGGCGTTAAAAATTATTGCATTGTGTGCAGGCGAAAATTCAACGCCGTTCTCAACGGCGCTAACGCAACGCCGTCGCAAATGACGGCGTAGCGCGCTGTGCATTCTGTTCCTGGCTTTACTTCACAAATTATTTTATTTTCACTATACGTACATTTCGCCTACGTTATTTATTGTTTATAATTGTTGATTGTAGATTTTATACCACAAAGTGACATTAAAATTTTTAAATCAAGGTTTTATAAATATGGAATAATGTTTTTTAGTTAATAGTGTGGGCTGTATGTTGCACAGGTATTAAGGTTTCGTTTAAAGATTTGTTGTAGAAAGATACACGTTAAAAGAGCGAATTAATTTGATTACATTTTATTATGCGAACCAAAAAGTTTTACCCTTTATGCCTAAAAGAGTTCTTATTATTTGAGAAATTTTATACCTGTAGGTACAGTTTTTCTGCAAATTTCTCTGTAAAATACATTCTAGCAGCAGAGTTGAAATAATTTGGCCTAATATTTTCTAACAGAGATATTATTTATCATGACCATGGAAACGTTACATATAAGTATGAAAAAATAAGTACTTTTTTAATTTTTTTTTCGTTTTATCAAAAAATATCTCAAAAAATAAAAGTTATTAGCCATTGCTTTTATAGCAACTTTTGTTAAATAATTTTTTTCGAAATATTTTTCTGTTGTGAAATATAAATAATAAATTCTAATTAAATTTTAAAATATTTCTTACCTTTTTACAACTTTTCAGCACAAATTTTCAATTTAATTTCCTTAAAAAATATCAAATGTCATCATTAGACAAAAATAGGTAGCCATCTTGAGATTCTTACCGTCAATTAACGACACGTCCCTAGGGCCAATCAAAAGGCCTAATTAAAAAGTCCTTGATCAAATTTTATCTGCATAAATTACAATTAAAACATACGTTTTTCCAGTAAATTACATTGTAATCCTAATGACGTATATTTATATTTTGATTTGATTCAGAAATGTATGGCAAGTGCTGCTAACCCGGGAATACACCTAAACTAAACCAAATATCTGAACTAATTACTGAATTAGACCAAATAATTAGAGCGGATTAATGGAAACTAGTTCAAATGACTGTAGCTCGCTTATTTATGAACGGATTTTGAAAATACTTACAGTTTTAGAATTAGGAGTGCATGAGGCTTTTGACTATATAGTCAAAAACATCAAATTCGCAAGTTGATAAAAAATTGTGCTCCAGTTTTGACCGAAAGTAGAGCACGGCCATAACTCGATTATTTATGGACCGATTTCGATGGGATTTGACACAGAATATTAGAATTAGTGTCTCCTGGTATGTAGGTGTTCAAAATTCATCTATCTGTACAAAAAAGGCCTAAATGGGGGTCCAATTTTTTTAAAATTACAAATTTTTTAATTTTTATGGGCCAATTTTGATAAAATTTTATACATAGAGATAGAATTAGTTTCTGCTTCTTATAAGAGAGACAATATTTATATATCTATACAAAAAAGCCTAACGGGGGCCCTATTTCAAAAAATTAAATAAATGTTATATTATATTTTTTCGTTTTATCAAAAAATGTCTGAAATAAGTTGTTAGTTATTGCTTTTATAGCAACTTTTGTTAAATAATTTTTTTCGAAATATTTTTCTGTTATGAAATATTCGCAAAAATCTTAAAATCGACACGAGTAAACTCCCATTTCTAGTCAACCGATTTGTACCAAAAGTTGATCAACTCGTGCCATGGATCTCAAAAGCTTAAATATGAAGTTTCATAAAAATCCTTTTAGCCGAATTTGCTCTGCACGTGTACACAGACATACGGACGGACAGACGAACGGACGGACAGACAGACCGACAGACATCATGCTAAAAATAGTGAAAACGTTATGTAGGGACCTCAATTCGTGGAGATCCATCGAAATCTCGAAATGTCAAAGTTGGTATGATCACAATACCTCCCTTATAATATGTTGGCGATTGGTAAGTCTCAATTTTTTCATACTTATATGTAACGTTTCCATGGTCATGATAAATAATATCTCTGTTAGAAAATATTAGGCCAAGTTATTTCTACTCTGCTGCTAGAATGTATTTTATATAACTACTTTATAATGGCGGTCGGTCCTGTGGTGGCCACAGCTGATTTTTTATGTTGTATATTGAAAATACATTTATAATATTATCATAGTATTGGTTCACACAGATACGCCAAAGTCTGTTTACACCACAACAGTCACCAAAGTAACCAGATCTAGTTTCGTATTACAAATTGAGACGGATTATATTACATATCTTGTAAATCGTAGATTACCTTTAAATAAAAAATCTTGGAAAATACAACTCGTGTTCATTTTCAACATGTAATCAAATACACAAGTGACAGTTTAATGCCACTCTCGAGTGTTCCAACTTTTGCCACATATGGCGCTGCGATCTTAAAAACTTTCCCCTACGGCAAACGCACAAAATAATAGTGTCCGCAATAATAAATTTATTTATTTATTTATTTATTTATTTATTTAATTTACATCTGTCCTACGGAAAGAATCCAAATACGGACAGGTACATGGTAATATCATATTTAAAGTTACAGTGTAATATATGAGTTTAAGTAATTTCCTAAGTCTAATACATATAATACAAAAAAAAAGTTCATAAATATAAAATAAAATATAATACAGTAAAATGTAAAACATAAATAATATGGCAATAACATAAAGGTAATGAAACAATAATGTAAATTAAAAAAAAAGATACATAAAAAAAAATGATAATAAAATAAAAAGAATAAAAAATAAATAAGTTAAAAATGTAAAAATAAAAGTAGAAATAGTTCAAAGGCCAACTGAGCAACGTAGGAACTGAGACGCTTAGAAATCAAAATAAGAAAATTAAGAATTGATACTAAAAGAGATCAATATGTTCAATATCTGAATGATGATATGAACACATGCGGTTAATTGGGGACTTAAGAAAGAGATTAGTACGCGCATGCGGTAGGTAAAAAAGTAGTGGGTTACGAGTGTGGGCATGGGGGGTATGGAAACTTAAAAGTTGAAGAAGTGCAGGATCATCAATTTTATTAGATATTAATTTTTTTAAGAATGACAATGAATTGATTTCTCGGCGTTTGTATAATGGTTTGGTTGAAAATATTTGAAGCAGGGAGTCATAAGGAAGTTCAGGAGGAGGGTAAGATCCCATGACTTTAAAATAAATGAATTTAAGAAATTTATGCTGGATCCTTTCCAAAGATTTCTTCTGGACGTTATATATTGGATCCCAGACTACTGAGCAATATTCAAGTTTGGATCGAATAAAGGAATAGTACAAAGTAAAGATGGCAGCAATGTTAGTAAAAGTCCTGGTATTACGAATAATAAAACCAAGCATTTTACACGATGAGGCGCACATATGATCTATGTGTAGATCAAATGTGAGTTTTTCATCAAACACTACTCCCAAGTCTTTAATATTATGACATCGAGTTAGATGGTGATTAGCTACAGCATAAGAGTAAAGGATGGGGGTTGTTTTACGGGTAAAAGACAGAATTTTACATTTAGATAAATTTAGTTTAAGTTGGTTAGAATTACACCAATCACTTATACGTTTAAGATCGTTCTGGAGTATATGGCAATCGTCAACAGAGGAAATTGTTTTAAATATCTTAAGATCATCTGCAAAAAGTAAATACTCGCTAGAAATAACGGCATTAATATCATTTATGAACATTAAGAAGAGGAGAGGTCCAAGGTTTGACCCTTGTGGAACACCTGACGTAACAGAAAAAGGTGAGGTGTTGTGCCCTCGAAAAGTAACAAAAAGAGAACGGTTTAAAAGGTAAGATGACAATAACGATATTAGAGAAGGCGAGAGCGCAAAAGAATGAAGTTTTAGTAATAGGGTATTGTGGTCAATGGTATCGAAAGCTTTAGCAAAATCAGTATATATGACATCAACTTGGCTTCTTCTATCTAATGCTGAAGCAACATAGTGGGTGAAGTAGCATAGATTACTAGCTGTAGAGCGGCGTTGCATAAACCCGTGTTGAAAGAATGATAAATTGTTTTTTATTTGAAAATATATAGTTTTGTAAATAATACTCTCGAAAATCTTACTGAAGGTAGAGAGCACTGCAATAGGTCTGTAATTACTAATAAGAGTCTTGTCACCAGATTTATGTATAGGCATAACACGTCCAATTTTCCATGCAGAAGGGAAACTACCGGTACTAATTGACAAGTTTAAAATATGGAAAAGGGCTTCTGAAAATGGTTTAGCACAGTCTTTAATGATTAAATTGGGGATAAGGTCGGGACCACATGATAGGTTATTTTTAGCTGTTTTTTTGATGGCCGATTCAATGTCGTCTAAGGATATATAGGTTAAGGATACCATATTGTTTGCAATTGGATAGGAGGGAGTATTGGAGACGAAGGATGAAATACGAAGGATTGAAATACGAAGGATGTTTCCTAAATTCTGGGAATTGTGCTATAATTAAATTACGCAGAACTTATAGGCAATGTTATTGATACCAGACAAGTCTTGACATGTTTATGCAACTATCTAGTGCAATATTGTTCAGTCTGATTTAGGTGTTCGACTGATATAAACGCGTTTTCATAGCACTGTTTTTGTAACCATGGAAGACGCAGCAAAATCTCAAAGAGTAATAATTTTCTTTTTGTGGAAAGGTGTGAAAACATCAGAAATTATTCAACGTCTGCAAGGAGTATTTGGTGAGTCTGCAGAATCCAAAAGTACTGTTTATCGGTGGATAGATCGTTTTAAAACCGGTAGAACATCACTAGAAGACGATCCACGCAGTGGGCGCCCAAGCACGTCGGTAAATGAAAGAAACATTACTGCCGTCGAAGACCTACTGAAAGAGGACAGGCGAATGACTATTCGTCAAATTAGTGTGCGCCTAGGGATAGGTACACGACAAGTTCATGACATCTTGCATGATTGGGCTTTAGCAAGGTTTCGCCGCGCTGGCTGCCAAGCTGCGGACCAGAACAGAAACTCAATAGGTCTGATACTTGAGGACGGCTTAAAAAAATTAGTTTATCGTTGGGATAAATGTATTCAGTTAAATGGAGATTATGTTGAAAAACTACATAGTAATATTGACGAAAATTAACAAAATAAAAATTATAGCTAAATTTCCAGAACTTTGGAAACATCCCTCGTATATTATATAAATTGTGTTTCAAATTTTTTTGTTGGCTATATAATTTTTATTTACCAATTTTAAAATATTTCTTGTTATTTTTTGTAATGTTTCATATTTGACGTTTGTTTAAAATTTCCCGGGCAGATATTTTCAAAATTTCCCTGAGTAATTCGACTTTACAGCCTGTGCATTCAAGTCGTTGGATAGAGTATAGTTGGAATAACTAAATTACGCATGCACCGGCCGTAATGAGTGGTAAAGTATATCCCGGGCCGCAAAAGGTTAATGCAAGTATTTCGTAGACACCTGTGCAACTTCTGTCTCATCTTATATTTTAATATAATGTATTTTTTATTTAAGATGTACTTACCAATTTTAGGGCATATATAATAGAAGATTCTTTTCAGTTTTTTTGTGGAGGGTTTCTTAAAAATCTCGGTGTATGATATCCTCTTTCAAACTATATATCACATTCCATTGATGTCCTTAAGTGTGGATGTATCATTCGTACTTTAAAGTAAATATGTTTAATAAATATTGTTAAACCAATCTACTTTAATGTACAAAGTATTAGATTTAAGAAACAAAATACATGTGTTTACTATAATATTTTGTTGAAACAGGGCTTTTTCAACTTATACTGATTAATATAATCCATTCACGATGTTTCGTCATAAGAGTAGGCCATGCTAATTTTTTATTGAGTTGGTTATAAAAAAAATTACATAAACTAAATATAATGCCAGTGTAGTCGAATGAATATTTCTTATAGACTGTCACACTGATAATTTAAAAATAAAATTATTAGAATTATTTTATTATTTGAGCCGTTGATTTTGAAAGTCAGATAAGTCCATTTTGTGAAAAATATGAGTCAATGTTACGTCTTATTACAAATTGAGATTAACATGTTTTTAATACATATCGACTCAATAGAGAGATATTGCAAAGTGAAAAAAAAGCTGACTTTATTAAAAGAAACCTCTAATAAAGTATCCTGTATTAAAATTTTTCATGATGTTTTAAAGAGTGTTATTGCAACGGTGCTCTTGCTTCATACTTTATTTTGACAAATATGCCAAATTGATAGATCGAAATCGTAACGAATATAGAAGTTAACTGCAACTCTTATATGAGTTAACTGCAACAGACTATTTTTTTCCCATACGGCATACTCGCATACGGCACAACCATTCGCAAAAGGGTTTCGTGTCACAATTTCTCGGAGAAGAATAACATCGTCCTCGTATTTAAATCGTCAACGTTTTTTATCTTTAGCTTGCATCATTACTCACAAGAAAAGTCACCAATTTTTTGTTCGAATTTACTCCGTTGTTAATTTTGAGGTTACATTGACAGAAGACCTGTCAAAATTAATGTGCTTTAAATAAAAAATGCTTTGCCGTTATTTAAATTAAATATAGGTTGCCTGTATTTTAATAAAAAAAAAAGAAATTAAGGATATATCAACTGCGCAGGCGCACATGTCAAATAAAGGAAAACTTTATTAAAAGATCAGTAGAACAGAGGTTGCAATAATTCTCTAATATCAGTACAAATTTGTTACTGTTAGTTTATATGGTCAACAGTATTTCAAATGTATTGATTTTGAAAGTGAGACAAGTCCACTCGAAAAAATTCTTTCGAACCGAAACCCGATTAATACCCCAGGATTATTATAAATTGATACAAAAATGTCGCAAGCATAATCCCTTTTTAGTACATAAAATGAAAAGTGAAGACTTTTACTCTACCAAACCTCTCGAGGAGGCAATTTAAAAATACTGATAGAGAAATAGTTAACTGGTTGAATATTTCCTGGATAAGATTTTTGAGAAATGCGCCATATAAAATGTTTTATAAAACGTCAATAGAAAAAGATTCACAATTTAAAACTCTTGATTTATCACAAAAGCGCGGTAGGCCGTGTAATTTCGGAAAAATAATATTACCATCTTTATATGAAAAAACTAGGGCTATTACTAAAGAAAAATATAAATATATAATGGATTTATTACTTTATATACCACCCATTCATCATGAATACTTTAAAAATCTTAAAAGTCTAAACTAACAAAATATAATTTATATGTATGCAACTTATAATTGAATATTTTTTCATATTTTTTCCTATAAAATTAAATTTTTGTTTTGTTTTTATTGTTATTTTTCTAACAAAGAATAATTATATTGAAATAAAATAAATAATTAAATAAAATTTTCATTTGTTTGCTACTATAATTCCATTTCATTAGGAGAAATCAACATTTTCAGCAAATCATTGCCTTTGAAAGTGAGACCAGTCCATTGAGGTACACCAAAACCACGACTTTTTTCAAATAACGCCGATAACACTTATCGTATAATAAAATTACATGCATTGAGAATACCAAAAATGTAAAATAAGTCTATTACTCCTTACGAATATTTTTAATTCCTTTAAAATGCAAAAAATCTTGAAATAATGAAAAGTGGACTTGTCTCACTTTCAAAATCAACGGCTCAGTTATGAAAGGCAGATTCCAGATTCGGTATTGAGAACTGACAATAACTGAAATGACGCCTAGCTGAATATTTTGGAACTTAACGGAATAGGATTTTGTTGAATATGGCTCATTTAATTGCATTGTTTGTTTGTGTTAAAGTGAAGAAAACTTTAATAAAATGTCTTTAAAATCGCAACAGAAAATTAACTGCAATGTGAATTGTTGTGTATCAAATGGCAAATGTCAAAAATATCCTATTCTAATCGCCATTTTGTGAGCGACAACAGCGCCTCTATAGGTAATGTTTATTCTCAATACAAATACAAACTAATGGGGTTTACACAAATGCTTCCACGGCTGTAAGCACGCCCGTCAAAGACGTCATATATACGTCTCACTTTCAAAATCAACGGTTCATTTATGAATTTAATTTTGTTTTCACATGTCTAGTTATATTTTGTGGCTACCAACAAAAATGCCACTGTAAGATGAGGAAACGTCATGAATAAATTATATTAATTGAAGTTATTCAAATTTTATTCAATAACAATAACACAAAGTTAATGAAACAAATTTTATTTTTCAAAATAAAGATTTTGCTTTAATCAGGGCCGGTTTTGCGAGCCTAGGGGACCGCCTAGGGCAGGGGTCGGCAAATTTTAGACGCAAAAGAGTCAAATACACCCTTTACGGCATATGAAAAAAAAATTAAGAGCCATAATTTTGTGTTAATACACGACTTTTTGAAGTTTTTTCTGTATAAGGTTTTATCAAAATTTGTCCGAAAAGCCCTTAATTATTAAGTGATTAAATTGTTCAGTAAATAAATTATTTTTTATAAAAAATTTACCCTTAAAAAGGCCTTATTTAATTTATTTTCTGAACATTTTTATCATGTATTTACTGTGTTGTGAAAATTGAAACCATCCTTTCTCAAGTTGTAATAAATAATATTCTATTACAAATAATAACATGTATGGTATCAGTTTAAGATATTTGAAAATATAACTTAACTTTATAAAATTATCAAGGACTTACTTCGAACGACAAATATTACATGACGTATGAGTATGATGTAAATAAATATCAAATTCTGCTTCCAACAATGTTTAATGTTCAGAATTGTACATATTGTTACAGAATTTTTGCATTTATAACAGTTTATAAACTATATTTCTGCTTACAGCAAATTTCATTTCCAGTTAAAAATGATTTTGTAATTAAAATTTGATTTTATTGTAAGACAACGATTCTCAAATGTTTTAGTCTTAGGACTTTTTTCCACTTAACTACTATTAAGGACCCCAAAATCATTTTCCCTTATTTTAGTAAAAATACTGAGACTTAAAGAATAACTTTAACTGGAAATGACTAGTTAAAAATGATTGCTTTCTGCTTATATTGTCTGCAAATCAACTTAAGACAGGATGGAATTGGTCCTATATGTATTCAAATAAGTTTAAATTATTATTTTTGTACAAAGATACATTTTATGAAATATAAATATATATTTTTATCGACTAGAAGAAAAAGGTTTTCATTTAAAACATTTCAAAAAATCACAATATCCTAGACTAGAATTATTGCTTACAAATAGAGATCATCTAAACATAGAGGTCACACTTATGGGACTTGAGAAAAATACTTCAATAAGTTAAAAGGGACTAGATCACAGTATACCATAAGGATGGGCATATGTTTAGGTCTCTCCAACAGCAAGATTCATACACAAATCATAATTCGGCGATAAAACTACAATATAAAACACATTTTGTTAGTAAACCAATTAAAAAATTGTAAAATATCACTCAAAAGAAATACTATCGATATTTTAAAATAACATTTTTCATCAATGTATTAAGTACATGTCGGACTTAGAGAGCATCAAGAGATTTCGATTTGTTTTTTGATCTCGGTGGCGGCGCTGGGATCGCAAGAAATATGATTGACAACAGTAGTACTTAGACGTCAATATAGGTTTTCGTTTTACTATCGCTTCATTTTTCTTTATTCGAAACTGGTGATGTACAGTCTGTTCCAAACGCTTAAGCGGAACTAGATTTTGCAATCTAGTTACTTTCATCGTTTAAATCGTGCCTTTCGGCCGTTTTGTTTAAGCTTTGTAAATCATACTTACAATAAACATTTTTTGGTTAAGGTTAATATCATTTTAATATGTCATTTTCTTTATATTTTTATTTTTTGTGTTATTCTTAATACAAATTTCCCATTTATTTATTTTTTTGTCATTAAAATATCTAAAAAAATATTTAATTTTGACATATGTCATTCGTTTCCACGGTTTCATTGTTGGAATTTTAAATTTTGACATCCCAACGTAAAAAATGAAATATCCCAAGCAAGGTCCCTTCTCGTGACAACCTAAAAGAACTAAATTCCCATTTAGTTCCGCTTAACCGTTTGGAACAGACTGTATTTGCGATGCTGTAAAAATAAAACGAACGCGCCCACTTCACTTAACGATGACGAAACCTATTGTCAACTGACAATAACTGAAGCGCCTCTAGTGAGATTTTGAGAAACTGACAGGTGACAACTGACAAATGTCTTTAAAATTGCAAGAAAACATTGAATGCAACGTGAATTGTTGTGTTTATCTTTGCAATGCAAAAGTAGGTCGTGATAGAGATCTAAGTTTTCATCGTGTTCCGAAACGTGGCAAAAAAGCTTTATTACCTTCAATTATAACCCTAGAGGTTACTTGGGCACTGAGAAAACGGAAAATTTCATTTAACGCAACCCTCATATTGAATAATAAATTAATTTCAATAAATATCACATGAAGATACTATGGAACCTGTCAAAAATATCCTATCTGCGTCAGCCATGATGTACAATGCAGTGGCGCCTCTATCGGTAGTGTCAGATGACAATAAAATTTTCAAAAAAGATACGCCAATATCTCGGCAATTCCGGTGTCAATAGTTTCCAATAAACTGGAACCGTCTATTAAATCGTTTTTTGAGTGATTCAGTATTGTAGAAATTTAGGTTGAAATTATAACTTTTATACGGTTCTATTCTGTATCTTTTGTGGTTAAAAAGATTAGGTTAAAAATGATGGTTAAAAAGTAACATTTTAACTAGGCGTTAAAATTTTAAGCTTGTTCCTTATTCTGTATCTCAGGTTATAACCCAAGCGTTAAGTTCTAACTTTTTAACCTTATGGTTAAAATTATGTTGTGAAATTATCTACAAGGGAAGGTATTTGGCTTGTGTAAGTGCGGATTTAATGTAAACATGTGTTATGGTTGAATCGTGAATCAACAACGATCAAATATTATAAATCTATATTGCGGAAATATACAATATTTGTGCGTGTTTATTTATTTTTTATACATAAATATTTATGGGTGCATAAAGTAAATAATATAATATTACCAAAACATGCAAATGTATCAATATTTTTTATCTCTTTTCTTTCTTCTGTATTAAGATACTTTTATTTTCAGGTTATGTTTAACTTATTTTTATTTTTAAACAAACAGAGAAATCAAAATTTATAAATATATCACAATTTTAAAGTTTTAAATATTTACTTGCAATATATTGGGAAATCTTTTGATTCTTCTTGGATTTTCAAACAACATTTGTAAAACGAGATATTCCCTACAAGTTTTAGACAAATGAAAATATTTTAAAATGTTTCTTCAGGTAAATTATATTATGAGTGACCCTTCATATCATGCAGTTGCCTTTGTTTAATTCGAACTGATCTAAAAAGCATTTTTATATATTTTTTATTCACCTATATTAATTTTTTACTTATTAACCTCTTGATGTTCAATTTGTTCTAGTAATAATTGGTTTAAAATAAACAGACTTGCCATGATTAATTCTAAAAATGCATTTTTTTCTGGCTATTTTACGTTTAAAGGTTAAAATTAAAGCTGGTTAAAAGTTAACGCCATGTCGGGTCTATTCTGTATCTTTTCTGGTTAAAAAGATGTGGTTAAAAATGATGGTTAAAAAGTAACATTTTAACTAGGCATTAAAATTTTAACCTTGTTTCTTATTCTGTATCTCAGTTTATAACCCAGGCGTTAAGTTCTAATTTTTTAACCTTACGGTTAAAAGTATGTTGTGAAATTATCTACAAGGGAAGGTATTTTGCTTGTGTAATTGTGGATTTAATGTAAACAAGTGTTATGGTTGAATCGTGAATGAACACCGATCAAATATAATAAATCTATATTGCGGAAATGTACAATATTTATACATAAATAATTATGGGTGCAGAAAGTAAATAATATATTATAATATTACCATAATATGCAAATGTATCAATATTTTTCTTTCTTTCTTCTATATTAAGATACTTTTATTTTCAGGTTATATTTACCTTATTTTTATTTTTAAACAGAGAAATTAAAATTTATAAATGTATCACAGTTTCAAAGTTTTCAATATTTACTTGCAATTTATCGGGAAACGGGAAATCTTTTGATTCTTCTCGGATTAAAAAAAAATAAAATAAAATAAAACATGTAAAACGAAATATTTCGTAAGTTTTAGAAAAATGAAAATATTTTAAAATATTTCTTCAGGTAAATTAGAAGGGTCTCTCATATCATGCAGTTGCCCTCGTTTAATTCGAACTGATCTCCAAAAAAGTATTTGTATATATTTTTTATTCACCTATATTAATTTTTCACTTATTAACCTCTTTTTGTTCAATTTGTTTTATTAATAATTGATTCAAAATAAACAGACTTGCCATAATTAATTCTAAAAATGGATTTTTCCTGGCTATTTGACGTTTAGAGGTTAGAACTATAGGTGGTTAAAAGTTAACACCATGTGTTTGGCTGGAGCTAAAATTCCAAAAATAACCTACTGAATTAACCACATCGAGGTTTAAATTTTAACGCCATAGAGTTACAGAATAACAAAATATTGTAAAGCGTGGTTAAAATTTTTTAACTTCGACCTTGAGGTTAATTTTTAACTTTTTAAGATACAGAATAGACCCGTGTATTTGGCTGGAGTTAAAATTCCGATTATAACCTACTGAATTAACCACATCGAGGTTAAAATTTAAACGTCATAGAGTTACAGAATAACAAAATATTGTAAAGCGTGGTTAAATTTTTTTAACTTCGACCTTGAGGTTAATTTTTAACTTTTTATGATACAGAATAGACCCGATAATGATTTAAATGGTTAAATTTGTAGTTGAGGCGGTTAATAAATTTTCTTTGTACTTTTTCTAATTATTCAACATATTTTTGATAATGTGGATTCCAGACCACACTAGAAAATTCTAGATGGCTATTAATAAGGTAATCATTGGCTCAGGTTTGGTAAAGTCCCTAGTTGTCCTGAAAATGAAACCAAGGTTTCTCAGTGTCCTTTGTGTGATGGTGCATATGTGTTTGTCAAAAATCAGCTTTGAGTCTAAAATTATACCTAAATCTTTCACTTCGTATACCTGTTTTAAAATGTTTCCACTGAGGTGATAATTATAGTTATGTATATTCGATAAATGATTCCTCGTGAAATTTATGGATCCCCCACTAGCACCGCCACTGTACCCGGTATTATGTTGATGGATATACACCATTATTTGTCAGTTTTGTTCCATTATTATTCCATTTAAAAATATGTTATATCTCAAAAGGTAAAAATTTTAGTACATATTCTATGTAAGCTCAACATAAAACCTTTCAATCATACTTCATAATTTTAATATCTAATTTAAAACACTTACAGGAACAATAATTAATATTAATATAATATCTGTACAATAGATCGATCGTTTTGACTAGTTAAGAAATTTCTAAAACTTACTTGTAATATTAAAAGAACCGAACCTACTTTCTTATCTTTCAAACTAATGGTGAAATTCTGTGCATCCACCCATGATTTTTCCTATCTAAAATTGTTTTTCCATGTTAATTTGCTATTGAAACATTTGGAACGAACATCTAATACGGTATAACAGTTTATAATTATTGACAAGATGCTAGTTATTCACAGAAACCTTCAAACAATTACGTACTCTGTTCTTAGCAAGTTAATCGGCTTTGTAGATTACAGCAAAAACTCCAAATCAGAACATGCGCGTTGTTAGTTTCGTCGAATTTAATTAATAAACTGAGTTCTCCCAATTTACTACATTAGGTATTTGCGGTGACAAGAATATTTAACACGTCTAAAGTCGGACATGCGAATTAATACTTTTAATCTGTAAAATGTCGTTAAAAAACACAAGGTGACTTATACGTTCGCTGCGGGTTACACAGAATTGCACCATTAATTCTTTAATGTAGGTACTGTATAAAATCCTTCCATATATTGTAAACCCTGTACTTAAATATAATCTAAAATGAATGTAAAAGTATTTTACCTAAAGTCACATTTTAAAAATCTTAAAACCCGTATCTAAATCGTCACTAAATTCACAACACACAATTTGTTAGTCGCTAATTCATCATATAAAATCATCCTAAGGATCAAGGCATAGTTTTAAGTCCAGCTCAAAACTTTTCATTAAAAATTATTTTAATAAAATATCTGTGTATGAATCTTTGAATTACCTAATACAACACTTATGAATATAGAGTCAAGAGAGACACCAAAATGGTCGGTAAATATACATGAATAATAAATATCCCTAAAACGAGGGGTCTTTGGTATAATAATAATTGTATATAAATATAGGAAAAGTATTTACTGTAAGGCGCAAACAGTTGAGTTTTTGTGCAAGTGCAGGTTCTTAGCTCGTCTACGTATTCCCTCTAAGTATACTTCACGATTAAAAAGCCCAGCAGCTAATGGAATGCTGAAATTAATACAAATAATGGTTAACGTTCCGTATGATCCCACCAGACCCAGCTGGTTAGAGAAAAAGCGCAATAAGATTTGGTTTTGGAGAAGCATCGCTCGTTTTTAGAGTTTTTTAGGATAGGCAAATGATCATAAGAGATACTCTATCTGCGCAAATAGCCTTTGTTGCTGTGCGCCAAAAATTTTTTAACTAACCAGATACTCTATCTGGCGGAATTATGTTGAACTAACCAAATAGACAAGTTTGTTATTGTTCTGACACACGTGTTACATTTGTTTGGATTTTTAGATTTTGTATTTGTTTGGCATAAGTGTAGTATTATATACAGGGTGTTTGTTTGAAACGGGGCACCCCGAAAACCTCCTTTATTTGTAAAGATACAAAAAATGTTCAGTACAAAAGTTAAACTAGACAAAAAGGCCCATCTAAAGGCTACTATAAGAATTCTGAGGCACTTCCGGTTTCACCGGAAATGATGTCAACTTTTGATCTAGCATAGGGAATCGATAATTTTATATTTTTTTCCTAAAAGTACATTAAATTAGCTTTACAATGACACCAAAAAATCATATTTCAAAATGGCGACCATTTATTTACAAAATAATAATCACCATAAGTTTTACAAAGTTGAACGTAGCAAGCTTTGAAAGCAATAATAAGCAAAATCTTAAAACCGACATGAGTAAACTCCCATTTCTAGTTAACCTAATTTTACCAAAAGTTGATCAACTCGTGCCATTGATGTCAAAACCTTAAATATGAAGTTTCATAAAAATCCTTTTAGCCGAATTTGCTCTGCATGTGCACACAGACCGACAGACAGACAGACAGACCGACAGACATCATGCCAAAAATAGTCAAAACGTTATGTAGGGACCTCAATCCGTGGAGATCCATCGAAATTTCGAAATGTCTAAATCGGTATGATCACAATACCTCCCTTATATATGTTGGCGGTCGGTAAAAATTGAGGAGAAAATTGGAAAGAATGAAAATTTGAAACAATATTGGACAGACAGCAGGACACAATAATTTATAAAATGCTTCGCGGGCCGAATCCGAATAAGGAATTTTTTGTCATACCTACAAAACCCTAAAAAGGAAGGATTGAAGTGGAGCAAAAAAAAAAAAAAATAGATACACGGACTGTAGTTTTGCAATACCTTTTAAAGTTGGTACTTACGTATCTAAACCAGGTCTAAGCTGAGCAAGGAAGACTCCCCATACCGGTTTATGATCAGATGTTGTAATACTATGAACAGAATCATAAATAACACATTCAACAGGTGGCAACCCTGCCTGATAGCTCGCTCTTCTAGTTTTCCACTTATACAATATCCTATCTGTATAAGCTGGAGTCCTTTGTTTAGTCGAAGAATCAAACCTATGAGTACCAGGATCATATTTATAAGTAGGTGGAAATGTAATATTAGCTTCTGAGAATCCTTTCAGTGCAGCACCATCTGCTAGTACATTTTTTAACTGATCTGTATGCATATAACCATGAGGTAAATGTGCCGGAAGAGGAAATTCTGTATTTTCTATCCATTCAAGAACTTTATCACGTGGTTGTGCTAAACGAAAATTTAGATCTCCACACCAAAATACACAATCGAAATTTTGTGTTACATCTGAAACAAATATATTTACAATAATCCACTAAAATAAAACCAAAGCAAAGTACCCCGTACGAAGAACGGGGTAAGTTCAGTTCAGTTGATTATAAAATAAATACTGTCTTTTAATTATTTTTAGCATGCCTAAGGGCCGGTCTTTCCACCTTCAGATAAAGTGGCTGGTAACGTTATCTGACGGATAAAAACAATAAAGCGCCTTTCCACCTTCAGATAAAGTTATTCCTACGAATAAACTATGCTATCTGGCAGATAAGTTATTCGGTAGCATAGATAAAGAAGGAAATAGATGCGAAACTGCCGTTATATTTTTTGAAACCAAATTAGCGCTGTAGTTGTTGGGTTATGGAACTAAAATTGGTAGGGGAGGAAAGGGTTGGGTTTTTGCGGGTATTTCAAATGCTTCAGTGGATATAGTTGTAAGCATAATTAAATGTTATTATTAAATGAAACAATAGTTATGATTTATTTTGTCTATTTTTAATATTATTAACGACAACAATAATAAAAATAGACAAAATAAATCATAATAATTGTATCATTTAATAATAACATTTAATTATGTTTACAATTAAGAACAAGCAGTTAGGAATTATACAGAATCATAAAAACAATAACTAGCAGAAATAATTATTTATTAAGTAGACTAACATATAACATAATATTTACTAATACTTAATATTTATGGACACTTCCATGGACAAGCCATCCAATTTTGGATTTCCACGTTTTATACAATTCTGGAGCCACACGTGTCTTCGGGTTTGGAAAGCGATATCTTGTAGGTTCACTACTATCACACCCCAAAACAAAGCATTTAACACCCTTTTTCCGAATTAAACAATTAAATTACAAAATTACAGAAGACGATTTTGACACTAATTACAGATTTTGACGCTAATGACAGAAGCCGTAACAGGCAACATCCTGTCATGCACGTAGCTATAGCGACTGGCAGCGACTGGGGCGCTATTCGTGTTGGGTTATGGAACGTAATATGGTTTTCGTTTTGCCATTAGAGTTTCACCCCCTGTTCGGTAGTCAAAGTAGCGAATAAGTAACAAATAAGTGCTGTCACTGTCAAAAAGTTACAAATTAAATGATTTCTTGGAACAATAAATTGCAAAATGGACTTGAAGAAATATAATTTGTTTGAATATTATTAATTGTAGAAATAATGCCTTAACTCCAAAATAACAGTGCACCAGTCCACGGTGAGAAAAAATATGAAAAAAATATCTCTTGCAATATCCAGCTTATGTCTGATTTCATTTGTATGCCTTGTACGGAAAATTAAATACACAAATTTCAACGAGTATTTTACGAAATTGCCCGCTATCCACGAGTGGTTGCAGCCTGGGATGAAATGTTAGTGAAACTGCTTTCTTCTGTGAAAAAAAGGCTGAAGTAAACGGTGTCGAGAAGGATATTTTATATTAAATGTTAGCCGGGATCCACGCCTTATAATACAATGTTTAATAATTCTAATATTCGCTTCGAATTTGAGCAATAAGATTATAATTGGTATAGTAGCAACTGCAGTATTACGCAACTTCAACGTTACAAGAGTGGATATGAAGAACCACCCACAAAAGATCAGTACTGTGTCGGTGAAGTACCTGAAGAAACTGATTACTCAAAAAAAAAAAAATGAAAATGAAAGAATACTCCGTGATTTAATTTCTTATTTTCAAATTTATTATAACTTATTTTGTATTTACTTCAATCATAATAAAATTAAAAAATTAAATAAACGTAGAACAATTATTATTAATATCTACTATCTATTTTTCATTCCCCCAATTTTATTACATGCTACGACATTAATAATTGCTAAAATCTTGTATAACGCATACAGTCTGTTTCAAACGCTTAGGCGGAACTAGATTTTGCAATTTAGTTACTTTCATCGCTTAAATCGTGCTTTTCGGCCGTTTTGTTTAAGCTTTGTAAATCATACTTCCAATAAACATTTTTTGGTTAAGGTTAATATCATTTTAAAATGTCATTTTCTTTATATTTTGATTTTTTGTGTAATTTTTAATACAAATTTCCCATTTATTTATTTTTTTGTCATTAAAATATATAAAAAATAATTTAATTTTGACATAGGTCATTCGTTTCCATGGTTTCATTGTTGTAATTTTAAATTTTGACATTCCAACATGAAAAATGAAATAACCCAAGAAAGGTCCCTTGTCGTGACAACCTAAAAGAACGAAATTCCCATTTAGTTCCGCCTAAGCGTTTGAAACAGACTGTACATAAATTTAATTTTGTTAATGACAATAACCAAAAAAACGGCTCGACAGCTGTCAGTTTACCAATTTATTTATTTATTTCCATAGAGAAAAAAAAAAAAAAATCTTTCTCAACGCACATTCAGTGTTACCAATCTGAGTATTCAATATGTGAGTCTCATGATCCGTCAGATAACTATCTGATAGATAAATATGAATTGAAAGACGGGATGACATTTATCCAACAGATAAAGTATCAGATAACTTTATCTATCAGATAGTTACCCAGAAGTTTATCAGAAGGTGGAAAGACCGGGTCTAATGCTTTGAACAGAGCAGTTTTATTGCACTGTGTAAGGTACTGTTGTAGTTCATTATTTTACCACCAATTATTATAATTAATAAAACTACAATAATATTATTAATAATATAATAAAATCCCTTACCTTTGCTTCTATGCCTGACTGGCAGCACTTTCGGCAAATCCAAAGATCTCACAATTTTTTTAATATCAGATACTCTTTCCTTGACTTTTTCTTGATGCGCAGTAAGATGTGCGGTAACGAATAAAAATGATGTTCCAAACAACATAAAAGATATGGCAACAGCGCCCTTGGTACGAAAAGCGGTACCAGGACGAACTGAAAGACTAGCTTCTTCAGGTATGGATACATACCAAATGAGGTCACGACGTAAAAATATACATAAATGTAAAGTACCTAGAAAATAAATATACATCAGAATCAATAAAGTATTTGAAAAAGTATTGTAATTACTTTCTGGTATTTAAAATATTGTATTTGATATTTGTTGTCTGAAAATGTCAATATTTGAAATACTTCAGAAGTATTTCAAATATTTCCTAGTATTTCAAATATTTTCCTAGTATTTCAAACATTTTTCTAGTATATCAAATATAATCCGTCTCAATTTGTAATACGAAACTAGATATGGTTACTTTAGTGATTTTTGTGGTGTAAACAGACTTTGGCGTATCCGTGTTTACCAATACTATGATAATATTATAAATGTATTGTCAATATACAAAGCAAAAAATAAACTTTCCCTGTTAATTACGTATTACAAAATGAGACAGATAATATTTCTTTAATATTTCAAATATTTCCTCTAGTATTTCTAATATTTTCCTAGTACATATTTCAAATATTTCCTAATATTTCACTATTATTTTAAATATTTCCCTATTATTTCAAATATTTCTCTAGTATTTCAAATATTTCCCTATACCAAATACCTTTAAATTATTTTAAATAAAGTCTGTTTCTTTGGTTTAGGCGGATATAGATTTTCAATTCTAGTTACTTTTACAGATTAAGTGAGGCTTATGATTTTTTTTTTTTTTAGAAAAAGCCTACCTCTAGCCATAAAAGAAGAGTTCATGACAACTTAAAAAAATTAAAATTCCGGTTAGTTCCGCCTAAACGTTTGGCCTATTCATTATTTCAAATTTTTCCCGTTTCGTTTTTTTCCGTCCGTTCGTTTTTTTTTCACCTTTTATTCAATAAATATACAGGCAATTTCATAATGCCATCTCTCCAGTCTCCCGTCTTTGCTTTCGAAAAATCTGTCCAGGTGAATTTTGATATCGTCCACAGATGCGAAATTTTTTCCGTTAAGAGAATTTTGTAGAAAGCAGAACAAATGGTAGTCGGATGGTGCGATGTCTGTACCATATGCTCCGACTACCATTTGTTCCGCTCTCTACAAAATTCCCTTAACGGAAAAAATTTCGCATCTTTGGACGATATCAAAATTCACCTCTACAAATTTTTCGAGAGCAAAACGGAACCTTCATTATAAAATTGTCTTAACGTTTGTCCAAAGTGATAGAAAATAATGGACAGTACATTTGATAATAAAAGTTTTTTTAGAATGAATATTTTATTGAATAAAAGGTGAAAAAAAAAAAAAAAACCATCAGACTTATGTAACAACCCAATATATTTAAAGTATTTGAAATAGGTTTACTGAGTATTTGGTATAGCTCTGATCAGAATATATTTAAAAAGTATCTGACTAATATAGCAATTCTAAACAATATATGTTAAATTTACGGCGGTGTTTATTGCCTTAGACCTTGTCTTATGACACGTACATCTGGCCAGATTTCTTAATAAATCGGTGTAAGACTACAGGTTCTATATCTAAATATTTACCTAAATAAGCAGAATGAAATAATATGTGAGTTGGACCTATGGTCTCCTGCAGCGAGATTTCCCATTCAGATCTCTCAGGACATGACTCCTGAGTTCCAAAAACTATAATATCAGGAACGTGTTCCATCCCAGTCGGCAAAACAAAGTCATCTAGATCTCTACACAAACAAGACAACTATAAATCTAGCTATCTAAAATGTGCTAAATTAAAGTTTAAATTTTCACTTAAGTTTTGTTTATCTTGTCACAATATTAATGACGCCAAATCAATACAGGAAACTATCTAAGATCGCAGCGCCATATGCGGCAAAAGTTGGAACACCCAAGAGTGACAATTAACTGTTACTTGTGTATTTGATGCAGCAGATAATGCAAAAATAAGAATTTTAATAAATAAATATTCACTTGTAGATTTCATGTGAAGCATTTTCTTACTTTGAAAACTTAATTTATACTTCCAAAATACAATTTAAAATAACTTTTATTATAGGGGAAACTTCCTAAGCGCCCTGACATCTGGTGGAAATTTACGAAATATACGAAAGTGACATTGTTTTGTTTTGTTCTATGGAGTAATACGTGTTTTTTTTTTGTTATGTGTTTTATTTTTGTGAATCATGGAAAAAAAAAATCAATTTTGTTGTGTGCCGCAATGTAAATCGTGAATAAGCAAGAATCCTTCTTAAACATTCCATAATTTACCTAAATCGGAAAAAATATCAATTGAAACGACGTTTGGAGACAAAGAGAAAGTGGATCGTAGGTTTTTATGGACCCAAAAACTAAAAATGGGCAAAAATCCAAGCCCATACATGCATGTTTGCTCGTTGCATTTTATGGAAAGTGATTTTTTACGTCCAAGAAAAGACTGAAAAAAGCATTTATCCCACCCAAAATTTGCCTAAATCATCAGTTGATATATTAAAAGGCCCTTCTACTTTTTCAGGCAGAGATATTAATTTTTACTAATATATTTACCGTATTTTTGTTGTTATTATATTGACAGACAGTCAAAAAGAATTAAAAATACAATGAAAAACTAAAAATTTCCTTGAATTTTTTTTAGAATAGTATATTATTACATATCTTGTAAATCGTAGATTACCTTTAAATTAAAAAAAAGCTCGGAAAACGGGAAAAATTCAACTCGTGTTCATTTTCACCATGTAAACAAATACACGAGTAACGGTTTAATGTCACTTTCGAGTGTTCCAGTTTTGAGGCATATGGCGCTGCGATCTTAAAAAGTTTCCCCTATAAAAATATGCTCAATAGACCATATTAGTGTGTCGTCACATACATGTGCTGCCATCTGAGAGCTGAGTCCTTTGGAAATTTTTAACTGGTTTAAAATACATGTGACATTACTTTTGTTACCTTAATATGAATATCTTCAATTTTGGAGCAAAAAATATGTATTTTTAATAAATATATACTAATAGATACAGTCCAGATACTTTATATTATAGAATAATGATTTTATAAATATATAAATAAGGATTCGAAGATATATTTATAGGTTAAGTTTTTAAATAATATGAAAATCGAAATATCTTTAGTATTTATTTAATTAACACTAAGTAATCATTAATATTTTGTTTTAGAATGCATAATGGTGTATTGTTTTGCTCCAAATTGTAACCATTACAGCTACATTCTTAATTGCAATTTTTTTTTCGTTTTTCGACAGATGAAAATTAAAAACAATAATGGATAAAATAAGAACAACATAGTGTTCCTTCAAACTATTTAGATATGACACACTTATTGCTGTGTTACTTGCCACAATAACAATTATTAACGTACATTTTTCAAAATTAACCTGCAAAATAATATTGTTCTGCAAAAATAATGACATATTAAATTATAATGTATAAAATAAGAATTTTAATAAATAAATATTGATTTGTAGTTTTGATGTGAGGCATTCTTTTACTTTGAAAACTTAAGTTATATTTCCAATTTAATAAAAAAACAATATGCTAAATTCAAATAAAAGGAATCCAACCGCGAGGCGGCAGCACTGAATCCCATTTTCTGACGTTACTAATATGGTCTATTACAAATATCCAACTTTTGCACCCCTCCTGGAAAATTTTCTGCGGACGCTCTTGTTTATTGATATTGAAATTTAATAACAGTGAAACAATTATGTACATCAATCACTGTTTATTTATTAACAACGATATAATCTGTCTCAATTTGTAATACGAAACTAAATCTGGTTACTTTGGTGACTGTTGTGGTGTAAACAGATTTTGGCGTATCCGTGTGAACCAATACTATGACAATATTATAAATGTATTGTCAATATACAACATAAAAAATGAACTTTTCCTGTTAGTTCCGTATTACAAAATGAGACAGATAATAGCTATAATTGTTTTACTTCATTAATAAAATAATTCAAGTTTCATGCTTTAAATTATAATATCTACTCTTGATAAGTGTTATCATACCACAAAATAACCGAATTGTGGTTTTAAATTTTAATAATTTCTACACTTACATAATATTTTAACAAAATTAATAAGCTAAAATAAAACAGTTGTTTGGTGGTATCAAAGAAGTTTTATAGAATAGATCTATTCATAAAAATTTTAATTTGATTTTAAATATATAAATATATTCCAGATCAACCTGTTCATCATTAATCATATTAAAAATATCTAAGTTATAACTTTAATAAATAAACAGAATAATGCTATAGTATCTACGGTGCCTGGCCATATTATTAGTCGCACTTTATTTTTTCCTGTCTGTTACATTGAATTCTATTCTATAAAAACACATAGTGCGTCCAATAATGTGGCCAGAGATGTTAAAACTATCTCTACATATATTAAAAAACTATTGCTTTAGTTAAAATTAAAAATATACTTACTTAGGTGGTGCTTTTCCATTCATATTCCAAGATCCAACAAAAATAGTAACTTGTCTCTCTGGAAACAACCTTTCCAATTCTAAAGTACCTAATAACGAAGTAGCTGCAACTCTTCCTTGTAAAAAATTTCTTTCACGAGCTTTTGTTGTTGGTATAAGATGTAATACTTGGGCCGCTAGCAAAGCTTTTCGAGCAAGGCTATCCATACTAGATTTATTTTTATCGTGTAACATACTCTCGTGTGATGATGAACGCTTTAATGGTGGTCTTTTCTCTGTATCAAAACTAGCATTTTCTTGCCAAAAATGATCATCCGATACACTACTACATCTCCGTAATGGCTCAGAATCAGGAGCCTAAAAAAATAATTTACGAATTAGGATATAAATATTTATTATCAAAATACAAAATAGCTATGACGATTGCCAATCTTCGAAAAGAGGCATAGAAAAACTGAGTCGATTTCAAGCTCAGCTGCATTGTATCGGAAAGTGAAAATTCGCTAGTTATGACAACGAGGGTTAGCAATTTTCACATATTGCAACGGCAATCTATAAGTGTGTATTCGCATAAAGATATTCATTCAACTTATCCATTTACTAGATAAAAATAAATTATAAAATATAAAGAGTTTACTGCTTTGTTTATTACGCAAGGTAAATTATAAATTAGCGGTAATAAAGTAGGTCCAATTGGCATATCAACGGAACAAGCAGTTTGGAACATTGCCAATTGTACGCTGGCTTGAAATATATAATAAAAACTAGCCAAATAACCTAAAGATTGTTGAAGGAGAAAAAAATCTGTCGAGACAGCAAAAATAAAACTTTACTTCAACCCTTATTGGTCACAATAATCTTTTAAGAAACTTGTGGTTAACGAAACTATTTTAAATCATTAATCTTTAAGTAAAAACCTATTTGATTGTATTTAAAACAATACTAGTATGGTTAGGAAATAAAATATTAATAATTTGATATTAGTTTCATTTATAAATTTTGTTTACTTACCAATGAATTACCGGAGTTAATATTAAGACTTAAAGGTCTTGATTGAATGTCATTCATGGAAGTAGTTGATGTTGATTCTTGATTTTCTAAGCTACTTTCATATTCACTTTGTTCAACTAAACATCCAACTCTATTTTGTGTTTTGGCAAATTTATAACAAGTTGGTTTTTTCTGTTTGACGTATCTATGAGATTCTTGACTAGTGGTTTGGTTATCCATTTTAATTTTTAAATTAAAACTAACTATAATATAATCACATTTTGTTATTTCATATTTTACTTAAGTAGTTGTGTTTGTAACTTTGTTTTCATTTTAAATGTTTTTGATAAAATATAACGGAAAACAAACTTTATCATGTCAAATGACAGTTCAACACACTTCACTGAAGTTTGCTTTGTGTTGATTACATCATACATCATACGAAAACACGCGCTTGCTTACGCTACATTACACATCATAGGTGGAGAATGCGGTATTTTTAGGCACCTTTAACAAAAAACATGTGTTATATTCTTATGATTAATCACCACTTATAACATAAATATACAATTAATATAAAATAAACAGCTGTATTTCAAATTTTGGAGATTTATATCTGTGTGTACGTCATTTTATTTAATAATAGAGACATGTATGCGTGAACGATTTTTGTGTCACGATGACGCCCGCCCACAAGTGTGAAATATTAACACAAGTGGATTTACGCCAAAATTTCACAGTAGTTACAAAATAGCTAACCAGTTAAGAAAACAGAACATTCAGGCAGCTTTTCGTAATAAATTTACTTTAAAAAGAATGTTAGTTAACAATAAAAACTTTATGTTAAGTAGTGGCGTATACGAAATCAGCTGCAACGAATGTGATTTTATTTATATAGGAAAAACATAGAGAAACTTTAATATTAGAATCAAAGAGCACATGAGCGCATGGCGTCTCAACAAAACACATTCGAATGTTGCAGAACACATGATTCACAATAATCATACGTTTGATTTTGACAATGTAGGTAATAATATTACATGTACAACCTAATGGATTAAAACTGGACATGTTAGAAGCGTTTGAGATTAAAAAGGCTGTTTCTAAGAACAAAAATTTAATGAATGAACAACTAGAACTCATCAGTTCTCCGCTTCTAGCACCTTTTTAATCCTTTAGGTTTTTCCTTTATTATCTTGTTTGTTGTACCTACCTGTTGGTATATATTTCAGTAATTTATGTGATCTATTTATTCTGAAGACGACTTTGTAAGTCGAAATACGTATCAATACATTAAATAATTTTTGAAACAATAAACCGAGTGTTTTTATTTTAAACTTTTTTAATAATGTAATGTTATCTAATACATTTTTATGCTTACTGATTAATTCAAGGAAAATTTGCAATTTTGAATATTTTTTATTTAATACTATAGAAAATAGTTAAATTGAAATTGAGCTAGAATCAACATTTATTAAAAAATAAATTAGAGTAAATATGTAATTTTATTGTCTCGAAATTTTAGACATTCTTGTTACGGCACTGTGTTAGATTCTTCCTAAATGTTATGACGAAATTTTTTGCCAATATATATGCACAATTTTAAATTTCTAAAATTAAAGTATTTTTCAAATGTAGAAAGTTTTACAGGTGTTGTATCAATTTTGATTGAGCCCGCATATCGTAAAATGATAACTCTGCAAGCTGGTGTTAACCAACCATATTTTCATATATAACAATTTTTTAAATTAGATTATATATGCTGCTTCATTACAACAGCATAATAAAAGGCATCATGATGTACGGAGCCGAAATTTGGGGATGGGAGGATCAAGATTAACTAGAGGCAGTGCAAGAAAGGTTTAAGTTTGATGCGGGGTTTGAACAAAAACACGCAATCATACATTGTGGCAAAAGAAGTTAAAAATGACCACTTAAAGAAAGAGACAATCCGACGGACTATAAAGTTCGAGGAGTACATAAAAAGGTATTCAGAGAAAGAGCCAGTGCTGGGAAGAACTGGAAAGGAAGGGAGAAGAATGCAGTGCTCTCTAGAGATGGGAAGAGAAAAGGAAAAGCAGGTACCAATATTGCGGCCTTTCGCTAAAGCAAGTAGGATTGAAGAGAGCTAGACAACAAAGCGTCATTGACGAAGTAGTACATAGAATGAAAAATAAACCAAAGCCAAGAAAGGCAGGGAAGAATTAAATAATTCAGATCCAATATGTATGCCAAAATTTGGACAACACAAATACCGAAGTACTTACAAGGTATTGCTAGGTACATTGCTAGTACAAATGCAGGATGTGTTGGAGAGAAAGGGAAACAATCGAGCACCAACTTCACAATCGTAAAGACGTCTGACCCAGAGGAGGCACAAGAGAATTTTTAAAAGATACAGAATCAGGACGGACATGGATGAATGAAATTTCACAGAGAAGAACCTTCAACAAAGACACAGCAGCGGAAAAAAGTAGAAAGAAATTAAATTAAAATATGCATAATATAGTGTAATGTACTAGATCAGAGTTTTCCAAACAGATAGTGTTGCTGTATATATAGCAACGATAGTGCTCCACGATGAATTCTTCCCGTGAAAATTGCTCCGCGGCTCAAAAACTTTGGGAAACTCTGTACTAGATAATGTAGAATTCAAGCGGGAATGCAGAATTTAATAAATTTATTATTATTATATTATTTGCTGCTTCATTACCATCATCAATAGTAGGTCAATAGCCCTGGATAGTCTTTTTCATGGATTTCCTTCTATTTTACTCGGTTCTGTACAACCTCTTTCCACTGTTCCATTTTAGGACTTGGAGATCTTTCTCGATCTGATCCATCTAAATTTGCCAGCTCGACGGTCGACTCGAGAAAAACTGCTCGTCTGTGTAATCTATGAGTATTGTGTTCAAAATAATCATTTGTTGCACCAACAAAATGTAAGATTACTTAAATGAGAAAGCAATAGTCTTATACTGAACTTTGAATATTCCTAATACATAATCCTTTGAAATTAAGAAAGAGTGTACCGTCAGTTAATATAGAAAGAAACTATGTTTTAATTTTTTACAGGTTAAAATACAATAAAATAACATTATATTTGGTCAGATTTTATTTTATCAAAAATTATTTTTACAATAATTGCATTTATTTCATAATTGTTGCAGAAATTAAATACATTGTATGAAGGATTAAATATATTTGGGAAGATCTTATAAAAGTCTAATTTAAACATTATTTATAAATACAAAATATTTATTTTACATTTTTGTAGTTTTATTGCGTTTTATAACTATTCATTATTCGATGATACAATAAAAAATTAAACTAAACTGGAGTTATGTACTTAAATATTTAGAAGACACAAGAAGAAATAAACCGAGGATTACCCTATTAAGAAAATACAGAGAAGCACATACTTAAAATAAAGTATATATAAAATTATAAAATAAACATTTTAAATATATTTAGGAATTGCGTTCTTGAAAGTATTTCGTAGTTTGTAAGTATAAAAGTACATTATTTATAATTATTTATGGAAATTTCATGTACCTTATCTGTACGAGCTTAAATTGTTCATAGAAAATGCATTTATATTTTTAACTGTTCAGGTATTTTTTGAATTTATACAATTTATAAAATATTCTGTATCCAAGGTAGTAAAGTCACTAGATTATACAAAGTAGCGCAACGGCGGCCATACTGGGGCTAAAAATGTCGCCAACACAAATGATTGTCAGTGATTCCAACAGTAAACAATAAGAAACTAGTACAACCAAAATTTTTATTTTAAACTTTGTAATAGGGGATAGACATGATTTTTTTTATTGTATTCCTCTTGTTGCATATAAACATAAAAAACAGTTTTTATTTTATTTTTTTGTAATTTGAAGGCTTAAAAAAATCATATATGTATGTAGCGCGCGAAAACGACGTGTGACGTCATACCCCTTCTAACTGACGCATGACACTACTAGCTTACCGGCGTACATAGTCTGTTGTGAACTTATTTGTTTGTATAACTTTTATAGGTTATGTAAAGTTAGAGTGATTTTAATTAAAATAAACTTTAATTCTATAAAAACAATTTATACATGTTTACCGAATTAAATTTTATATTAAAATAGATAACTTATATTGCAGTATTTCAATTATGCCTCTAACGTTTTGTAACTTCATGTAAACAATGTAGTAAAATTCTGACATCTAAATTACATAAATATTTACATTTTACAGAGTTGCAGCGTTTGTTTACATAAAGTTATAGAATATAAAATAAAAATTACTTACAGGTCTGCTTTGACACCACGTATTTCTTCAGCACTGTAGCATTCATTATTTTTCAAATATTCCATGAGCATAAATGCATCAATGTTGGGTAAATTATCACTCTAAGCCCTAACAAAATCTTTATCTGCCATTTTAATAATAAATGCGTGAAAAATTGTTTAAAAACAAATACAAAACTCTCGAACAATACACACACGTGTAAAGATTATGTTGTAGCTGTATCTGTGACGTGAAACCCCTATCGTTTGACGTCATACTCAGTCGTTTTTACTCGGCAACCTTCGCTCCGTGGTCGGCTTATTTCAAATTTACAATATTTTAATTAAAAAATTTGGCTATAATATTAATTAAAATGTAATTTTTGTTTTGTTAGGTGACATAACTAACATTAACATATCAAAATAATGTAGTTTTAAGGAAATACAAATTTTATGCGTATCCCCTATTTACGATTTTTTTAATCAAAGATGCACTATAACAAAATTGTGGTACAGTTTCAATTATTTTTTTATTTTTATTAAATAAAATGGATATAACCGTACGGCCTCGTCTAAACACGACCGATGTTTAAGACAGAGATTTGCGTCTTAAACTTCGTACGCATTGCCAACTAAATTTCTATTATAAAAAAATACTCCTTGAATTTGTGCTGTCAACATTTTATATTATCATAAACAAGAATACTGTATTATATCGACGTTATAAGAAGTTTATACTTATTGTTATAATAAAATTATTTATTTTAATAATGTGTTTAATAAAATACAGAGCTACAATAATTGAGATAAAATGTATCGACTTACATGTTAATACAGGTGTAATATATTCTTTATTGTAGTGTCTTTATTGTAGAATGAAATGAAATATCCTTATTTGTTTATAATAATTCAAAATGTTCGTCTGCGCAGACAGTTCAAAACTGGTAATTTCATGACGGTAACTTAAGGACAAAATTACTGTAGCTGATGACAGCACCAGAGATTTAAACATCAAGTGTGAAAGCATACCGAACTTAAACATCGGTGAACTTTAAGTTCACGCGTCTTAAAGATCTAGTGTGAAAAGGGTATTAGTTTGCTTAATAGGGGAATCAATGTTGCCAATCAAACCCTGGGGTCTGTCGGCTTCTTCAAAGGCTTGCGCTACTTTATATAATCCAGTGACTTTAGTTCATTCCGTCATTTTCGTGGTACATCATTATTGAATCAGCCCTTTTTGACCACCGCGTCAATATAAATTTTTCTTGCCAATCTCGCACATGGCCTCGCAAATCCTAGCGCCGGCCCTGTGTAATGGTTACTAGATTTGAAAATCTAGTTCCGCTTAAACGTTAGGAATAGTCTTTAAATATTTTCTGGCCAGTCCTAATTCACAGTATTAGACTGCATACGTAATCATAAAAAGCTCTGTTAATAAGCTCATACCAAAAAAGAAATCTTTTAACTTCTTAAAACTAGAATTTGCAATATAATACAATATGTTTCTACAATTCTGTGCAGTCAGTACAGATATTATTTCTAAATATAATTTTTTACATCACAGGATGATATATTAGAATATGAGTTGTAATTTTGTTAAAAGTTTTATAAATTTACTTTAAAATTAAAATATATACATTTAATCATATATTTAATTTTGAAGTAAATTTTTACTTTTAAAATTTGTGTTTATTTATAATAATATACAATGGAAATATACTATAAATACTTATTTACAGTTAAAATTTATCTAATTTGACTTTTTGCTACGTTTTGTGAAAATGTGGATTATTATGAGCATGTTAAAACCTTCTTTTTTAAACAGAAATAATGATAGCCTTGCGATATTCAAAAATCAACAAAAACACTAGGTTAAGAAATCGGACTTTAAATTAATTTAACCCTTTACCGCATAGTGTGCCATATATGGCATATTCTGATTTTCATTTTACTTTTAAAACTGAATCAGAACGTTACTTCATGAATGTTCTTATATGCCACATACACAGCAATGGAACCCGCAGTATCTCAAGTAATGGTCTGCAATAGATTTGAGTATATCAAGCGGAATTTGCACTTCAACGTTAACTCTGAATTTATTGAGACAGACAACCAGAGCTACGACCTTTTCTTTCAAAAATTCGAGGGTGACTGCTTTTAATCCCTAATGAAGAACACCTAGCAATTGACGAGCAAATAATACGGAATCATTTTCTTTTGTAACATAATGTAGAATCATAATGTTCCATGTATGGCACAAACTCTAAATTATTATATTTTCATAAAAATAATAATTAATATTTTAAATACATTTTTTTAATTAATTTTTCTATCAATAAGAACCAGTTCCTAATGCTGATGAATTATTTCAGCCAAAAATAAAAATTCATGCAGTAAAGGGTTAAAAAAATCCGCTGTGGCCACTACAGGACTGACCGCCATCACAAAGTACTTGCATAAAATACATTCTTGCAGCAGAGTAGAAATAACTTGGCCTAATATTTTCTAATAGAGATATTATTTATCATGACCATGGAAACGTTACAAATAAGTATGAAAAAATAAATACTTAGAAAAAATTTAGATTTTTTTTTCGTTTTATCAAAAAATGTCTCAAATAAAAGTTGTTAGTTATTGCATTTATAGCAACTTTTGTTGTATAATTTTTTTCGAGATATTTTTCTGTTGCTAAATATTCTCAAAAATTTTAAAATCGACACGAGTAAACTGCCATTTCTAGTCAACCGATTTTTACCAAAAGTTGATCAACTCTTGCCATTGATGTCAAAAGCTTAAAAATGAAGTTTCATAAAAATCCTTTTAGCTGAATTTGCTCTGCACGTGTAGACGGACAGACAGACAGACGGACAAACAGACCGACAGACATCATGCTAAAAATAGTCAAAACGTTATGTAGGGACCTCAATTCGTGGAGATCCATCGAAATCTCGAAATGTCAAAATCGGTATGATCACAATACCTCCCTGATATACAGTAGGTGGCCAAATTATTAAGGACAGCACCCCCCCCCCTGTAATTTTCAAGTTTAAATGCATTTTGTGAGAAAATAAATTGTTTTTAAATCATTTTTCATCTATATTCTTGTTGCTGGTATCATTATTTTAAAAAGTGGGAGATCGCCAAAGAAATCATCACCACCAAGCGGCAATTTATAAAAACCCTTATCAGAGAGTGGCATCACAACCCCAATCTCCGACACAATGCAAAAGTCTGCATAGAAAGCATGCCCAAACGCCTGGAAGCCGCAATCGCAGCAAAGGTGGCATTACAAAATATTAAGATTTTACTTAATTTGTTAAATTAACACTTTTCATACAAAAATAAATGATTATGAATAAGCAATTATGTCGTTTTATATTCTAAATAAAGCACTCTAATGAATAAAAATAAATACGAGACCCAAAGCCACTTATTTCCTCATTAAATTCATTTGAAAATTACAGAAAATCTGCACTGTCCCTAATAATTTGGCCTCCCACTGTATGTTGGCGGTCGGTAAAAATGGGCAAAAATCCAAGCCCTTGAATGCGTTGTATTTTATGCAACAAGCTGGACTAGTGCTGTTTTTGGACTCACCAATTCAATTTGATTCCCATCATAATAATAAAATAGAATAAAAAGTAAAAAGGATATATTAATAAATATTACAAAACAAAATGAAAATAATATTTTATTGTAACATATGAATTTCTGTAGGTACAAATAAAATTTACATTAAGAATGCAAAAAATTTATACAAAATCATAAAACAAATGAAATTATAAAACAAATTAGAGCTAATTAAAGTAAATTTGTTTGTTTATATTAAGCGTTATATCTATTACATTATAAATAATATCAATAAAAGAAGGGTTTAACATGAAAAAATAAATTCATGATTATAAAAATACGAAGCTTTCATTGTTAAGTTGCGATACATTTGTCTAAATTTATAAATCACAAATGTTATTGCTTGCAACAAGAACGAAATTTCAAAATTGCACCTACATACATTTGATATGCACTGGTTGTGATCTAACCCTTCAATATTATACTAGTTCATGCCTGATTTATATTCCATTTAAAGAAAATTTTATTCCATTTAGGCCAGTGTTTCCCAACCGCCGATTCGTGGACCGGCACCGGTTTACTTTTTATAAAGTAATCATCAGTGTTGTGATGATGGCCTCATAAGTATTAATAAATTAAAATATTTTGTAACATTACCCAGTGTTTTACTTTGAGTTCTATTTTTTCAATAGGTTTCAACGAAAGCCTACTACTGAATCCATACATTTTAATTAAAAAATAATGTACCGGCCGTAATACCCTTTTCACACTAGAACTTTAAGATCGGATGTTAATGTGAATGTCTTTAAACGCTAATGTGAAAACGTATGACCTCGTCTAAATACAAGCGATGTTGAAGACAGAGATCTGCGTCTTAAACATCGTCCGAATTGCCAACATTATTTCTATTATAAAAAAATACTCTTTGAATTTGTGCTGTCAACATTTTGTATTATCATAAACAAGAATACTGTATTATATCGACGTTATAAGAAGTTTATACTTATTGTTATAATAAAATTATTTATTTTAATAATGTGTTTAATAAAATACAGAGCTACAATAATTGAGATAAAATGTATCGACTTAGATGTTAATACAGGTGTAATATATTCTTTATTGTAGTGTCTTTATTGTAGAATGAAATGAAATAACCATATTTGTTTATAATAATTCAAAATGTGCGTCTGCGCAGACAGTTCAAAACTGGTAATTTCATGACGGTAACTTAAGGACAAAATTACTGTAGCTGATGACAGCACCGGAGATTTAAATATCAAGTGTGAAAGCATACCGATGTTAAACATCGGGGAACTTTAAGTTCACTCGTCTTAAAGTTCTAGTGTGAAAAGGGTATTATAAATCAAATAACACATTGTTATTAGCGAGAAATACGTTTCCGAAATTGAAAAAAAATTAGCAATTTATCAATATATTTCTCATCAATTTAAAGAGGACTGAAACATGAAGCAAATATAAAAAAAATCGCTGGGATTTTTTAATTTAAATATTATTGTGATGAATTTTTAACATTATTTAAATTTTACATTACTAATATTTGTTGAGGGCGTAATAAGAGGCGTTATGGATTAATAATGCCCCGGTTATTTTGCATATGTTTAAATATTTCCTATCCTATGCATTATGACCAAATAACTGCGAAGTGAAAAATAAAAATGTATACAAACCTATAATGTTTCACTTGTTTAGTTGTGGAATATAAATCAGGCATAAATTTCGATGATCACTAATTTATTTACAAAATGGCAGGCAGTATACCACCAACTTAATATTTGTGATTCATTCACTATATAAACAATAGCAATTAATAGTATTAAATACTTGCTCCCTTTTTATTTTATAATACTAAATACTGAATTTACTGTATTCTGTATTAAACAGAAAAATTGTCTTTTTACTTCTTTCATGAAAAATTATCATAAAATTAGTATTGCAATTATTAATTTATGGATAACAGATACATCTTTTCTTATATTTTAATACGGAATGTTGTGATAAAGTTATAAAGAAAAAATCAAACTTATCCTAATTCTAAATTATCATAGATTCATTTCCCTGTATAAACGGCAAATATGTACTTTAAGATATAATGTTAATATTATCTCTTTAAGGGGATCGTATGGTTTCAAACAAACTTCGAACACCCTGTATATGGATACATCGCCACACTGTTACTGAGGCAAACGCCTAAGTAGTCCCCAAGAAACGGCAACCTGGTCTCAATTTTTCAGAACCATTAATATAATAGTAACTGAATAAAACTATCAGACGAATTTCTTACATTTAAACTATTTGCCAGTTATTTAATTCGGTGTAAAATTAGTTAACTCAAATCTAGGAATAAATGTTGAAAGAATAATCTGTTATCCAATAAAATTATAGTCACTATATTTATTCATTTACCGGTAAATTGTGTATTTACATAACATAAAAATGAAAAATTTCTATTTCCAGTTAATATTTATGCTTGTGACTAAAGCAGCAATCACAGCTGTAAAATTAGTAGACTATACGCTATAAGTTGTTTACTGTAGATTGTAATTAACAAGTCTGTCTTATGGTAACGCAAGCGATCATTCACAACTCTAAATTTAATATACTATGTGTTGTATAGGCAGTTTTCCAAACTTTAAAGTTAGTGCGCTGTTTTAATGAGACAGACATATAGAGAAATAAATTTAAGATTGTAGCGCCGCGGTGGTCAATTTTGAAACGTAGGTAGAGAATGTCAACAACTTGAAACTCGAACAAAAAATTCGAGGAAAGTCCGGTATTGAAATATCCAACAAAAACTCGAAAGACAAACAAAAAATTATATGGTTGTTAGGTTTGAGCTGATTTCAGCCTCTAAATTCAAACTTAAAAGTCGAACTGTCTCTTGGAACCTCAGAGGAACAACTAATAGTCGACAAAGTTGTTCCTTTAAAGTAGACATGCGCAAAGAGCTCAGAGGAACCGATTTTATTGGACTCAATGGCGGCGCTGTAAAATAGCTGATCGAAACGAGTAATGTGAAAGTTGTCCTCATTTGTTTACATGTTAAATCTTCGATTTACAATGAATAATTAACAGATATCCTTACTAAATCATTTTAATTTTTTAAGTGCAACACCTTCTTTTAAGTGTGTAATTGAAGGAGAGGAGTTATTAAACGCCGGTCGTGTTATATTATATGAATTTTCTATTGACTTTGTGAGGTGGTAAAATTAGACTGCTTGTTTGTAAACATAATCCACATATGTCGACATGCTCATCATTTTATTCTGAAATTCCGTACGACATATGTGGATTATGTTTACAAACAAGCAGGCTAAAATCACCACCTCACAAAGTCACTAAAAAATTCTGCAAGATAACCTGCACCTGTAAACCGTAACCTTTATTAGAATTTTGCTGCCTACAAAAATTAATCAAAAACGAAAGCAAACACTTCAGTGAAGCTGTATCAGAATATCTACGTACAATAGTTTGAGACTTTTTTTTAGACTTTAGTTTGACAAAATATACGTATTTATATATCTTTCTTTGTCAATTTCTCTGTTTACGATATTTTACATGAGTATGAATGTTCGATGAGGAACGGATTGTATTTGAAGTTCAAATTTCCACTGAACTTATTGGAAACCATTAATTTTAGCCACAAACATTATCAACTGGAAGAATAATAATTAAATTACAATTAAGTAGATTAACATAGATTCACTTCACTGATTGTCTTTTTCAAACAATTTGTTTTCTGTACAACTCCAATAATGCCAACTTTTTTGGCACATATATTTCTAAAAATTTAAATAAATAAAAAGAACAATTTGAATAAAAAAATAATTTGATTATTTTATTAATAGAATATAAAATACAAAAATGATTAGAACTTCCTCTGTAAATGAATTTTTTTCAATTATAAAATAATTATAGCAATCTAGTTCTGCGATTATAATAGATAGATTAGAAAAATATATTATATACTTTGTTTTTAAATATACATGTTACTTTCTATTGAATTGATGATTATTACAGAGCGGCCAGTCTAGGTACTAATACGTATTAATCCTATTAAAAAGAACAAGTTTTTTTCTTAATCAAGCAGGATTAAAACTTATTTTCTCACTTAATTTCTCTCTTTAAGTTTACAATCCTAAGATTGGTTGGCAATCACCTAACTTAACTGCACTGTAATAACCCTCAACGATCGGACATTTTATGCGGGCAGTGTAAGCGAGTGGCCGTGTTGCGTTTAATACGGATTAATAACTGAATGTAATTTTTAGTTTAGTGTTAGTTTCCTTGGGAGACTGGGATCACATCGTGACCCGTTAAAATATCCCATTTCTAGTAGAGACCATACATTGTTGTTTCAGTTGGATATCATTTCTTAAAATTCGTTATTATTTATGAATTATTAGTAAATTCAGTGATTCCTTTTCGTAAACAATGCAGGATTCTCTTAATAGCTGATAAATAAATCAAATTTTACATGATTATTAAAAATTAATTTATAAAAATTAAAAACAACAGAAAATAACATGTTTTGCCAATTAAAATTAGTTTTAAAATAGGTTAAAAATGCAATTATTATATAAAGAATCAACGGTAAAATACTTTAAAAATAAATGCGTATGAAAATATCATTGCATTTTCAACAATAAAAAAAAAATGAAATAAAAAGTAACAATTGTTTTTTTTTTAACTTCATTTATTACAAAAAAATGACAGTTCTATTGTAATCACAGAATCAAGAATCTGTATAACTGTTCACAGTTTTATTGGCTAAACGACGATTGATGAAAAGCTTGATTTTTCACCTGAAAAACAGAAAATATCATTACAAAATCACTTGTGCTGGCATTTAATCAAAAGCCGTTCGAAACTTATTCCAAATGAATTCGTTATGTACTTACTTATACAGTGAATTTATTTTTTAATGCAACATGTACTATATCATTACCATGGATACAGTTTTTGACAGCAATATAAATCGTGTTCATTTTCATTTGCAACATAGACAATTAGTGTGTATACTTTTGCACATTGCTGATTTAAAAATTAATCAACATGTATACAGATGAAGAAAAAATAATGATGGTAACTTGGTATAACTCCCAAATGAGTTTAAGAGAAGTTTCTGCTGTATTTAGTGCAACTTATCCAGATCGTCCAATACCAAATCCCGCTACAATTTCAAGACTAGTTAATAAATTTCATCGCGTAGGATGTCTTAAGTCACAACATAATAAAAAAAGAACAACATCTACGCAACAACCGTCAATAAAAAGATATGTTTTTACTCTTTAATAATTAATTTGTGTTATATTTTAAATTCCGACAATTTTGTAATGCGTGTTTTAACTACTTGGCATGTTAAATTTGTACATTATTATATTTTTATACATGTAAACTTACTCATTACTAATTCTATATATGTAGCTCTGATGAAGATTTAAATTAAATCGAAACGTAAGCGAAGTTAATAAATTTTGTTTTATTTTCTGACTGGTCCGAATCCCATTAACTATCAACTATAATAAACTTTAATATAATTTGATACAGTGTGAAACCGGCTGCGCTCACAACGCCATAAACATCGTTCTTAAAAAAAAAAATAGAGTAGTATATTTTTTCACCACTAAGTTTATCATTGAAATTATGAAGCAAAATGCTGAAGTGCATTGACTGGGCGATTTCAGTTTACCAGCACTAGCCAACGTTGGACACATCGTCTGTAGGCGCTTTTATGCGAGTCCGAATCTGCATACCTGGACCTATAACCATACTTCCAACATGTACCCATTGCCACATCTCCAACTCCTCTAGACCTCGAAGTATTTACCTAAATCGAAAAAAATATCAATTGAAGCGACGTTTGGAGGCAGAGAGAAAGTGGATCGTAGGTTTTTATGGACCCAAAAACTAAAAATGGGCAAAAATCCAAGCCCATGCATGCATGTTTGCTCTTCGCATTTTATGGAAAGTGATTTTTTACGTCCAAGAGAAGACTGAAAAAAAGCATTTGTCTCACCGAAAATTTACCTAAATCATCGATATATAAAAAGCCCTTCTACTTTTTCAGGCAGAGATATTATTTTTTACTAATATATTTACCATATTTTTGTTGCTATTATATTGATAAACAGTCAAAAAGAATTAAAAATACAATGAAAAACTAAAAATTTCATTGAAATTTCTTTAGAATAGTATATTATTACATATCTTGTAAATCGTAGATTACCTTTAAATTAAAAAAAAGCTCTGAAAACAGGAAAAATACAACTCGTGTTCATTTTCACCATGTAAACAAATACACGAGTAACAGTTTAATGTCACTTTCGAGTGTTCCAGCTTTGCCGCATATAGCGCTGCGATCTTAAAAAGTTTCCCCAATGCCAGCACAAGTGGTTAAAAGTCAATTTTCTTGGACAGACCTGTTTAAAGCAGAAAATTAAAAATACATCTCTAGCCTATAAACCCAGTGAACAGTTTATTTAAATTTACTGGTAAATTGACATTATAATACTCATATTTTTTTTAATATTAGCTGCTAAATATTTTTAATTTCATTTTTACTTCGAACATAATCACGTATGATATAAAAATATCAGTAAGTATCAACAATAATAAATAAAAGTCATTCTTTTTAATTGCACCCTGCGAGTATAGTACACGACACAGTACTGTTCTACCTACTGTTTGCTTGCCACTTAAACTTACTCTTCATTATCCACTGTTGCCCGAGACTGTTGTCACAAGGTCGCAGTAGAGGAAGGGCTGAATCCGAACTGTCCGGCTTTTGAAGACAATGCCCTGTATTTAAGTGCTTGATGACACGATCCTGAAAGAAGAGGTGATACATTTTATAATAACGGGCGTTTTTTTAGAGGCGGAGAACTTTAAATTGGCAACACTGTTTTCTGTGACAGACGATTTGACAGTTCTCGGTTCTTTTAAGGTTAGTTTGGTTTGGCAATTCATCATGAATAGACTCAAGCCGGAGCAACGTTTGCAAATTGTTCAAATTTATTTTGAAAAACACGGTTCAATTCGAGAAACACATTGGGCATTACGTGCGTTTTATGGTGCTCATAATCGTCCATCAGAGCGATTAATTCGAAAAACTACGGCTCGTTTTCGCAATACGTTTACTCTAAACGATAATACGCATCCCGTAAGATGTCGTACAGTGCGCACACAACGATTGCTGGTGTACAGCGTATGTTGATGATGATCCAAATGTGTCAATTCGTCATCGTGCTCAACAATTAAACTTGTGCCCATCTACTTAATGGAAATTTCTGCAAGATCTAAATATTCTACGTCGATAAACCAGGAACAATTGAGCAATTGGAAGCCAACATTCGACGCGATATTGCTGAAATACAGTCTGATTTACTGCGAAGAGTGTGTGAAAATTGGACCTCCAGATTACGCCATCTACGCACCAGCCGTGGAGGCCACATGCCCGAAATCATATCAAAAATTATCTTTCAAATAAAGCCAATTTCATGGATATTAAAAACATTTTTCTGTGTTTTATTTCAGTTTAAAGTTATCCGCCTCTAAAAAAAAAAAAAACACGCCTTTTATATGTATTTTTTTTTTACTATTACAGAAGGAAGGTTAACAGGAATTAAAGTGTGTGTGTGCAGTATTAAAAGCGTGATAAGATTTGAATACAGAAACAGATGTATAATTAAAAGCTGTAGAATTAAATAGAAAAAAGCGGAAGAACGGTCGTGGCTCAGTTAGTTAGTCTGTGGACTACTGAGCGGCGGACCAGGGTTCATTCCCCGGTACCGGCAAAACACCTTACATTTTCCCGACCGTTTCTCCCTCGGAAGGCATCGGGCAACCACCGAAGTAAAAGCCCTAGTAAAATTTCCCCAAAATAATTAGTGGTTCGAATTCCACGATAGTAAATTGTGTAACAATTAATAATTTGTAAACAAAATGTATAACAACTGCATTAATGGTCTCTTAAGATGTGCACTGTCACAATATTGTATTTCCTATGTTCAATAAAAAAGTAGATACCCGGGAGAAATAAATGTAGTAAAACGATTAGACTAAAAATGAATAGCTACATCTAACTCACCTGGTTAATGTATTCCCATCTCTGGCTTGCATTGCTAGGTAAGCCGAAGAAATTTCTGATCTAATTAAGGCATGCAATATATTAGCTAAGTGTGTTAGTTGCAAATATAAAAGTGCACAATAAAATGTTAATAAGGACTTAGGATAAAATAAAATAAATAAATAAAAAGCCCAGACCCAGTTGCATGCTGTTAGCTCTAACGTGCAGAAAGCAGGGAATAATTTTATTTTGTTTAAGGAAATCGGTAGTTAGCTAAAGCGCGTTATAACTAAACAACATTAAACGTGGCAGCGTCAACTGAAGTTTTACTGATGTTTATGGGAGTGAATATAAAATAAATTTTATATAAGATTATTTTTTAAACTGATGAGCAGAAAAAATCGTATTTTTTTTAAAACTGACATGTTAAAAAAAATTGCGTTTCTATTATTTCGGGAGGGAAGGGGCCCCCCCTTGTATTCCCTCCCGAAATAATAACACCGCCCCAGCGGCCTTGGTATGATAATAACAAAATAAGGAATAAAATGTTCTTCTAAATTATAGTAGAAAATAAATTACTAATACAAATAAAAGCATTTAAAAATTTATCACTCGGAACTGAACCGAAAACCGAAAAAAAACGTTATTTTTGTCGGAACGAAAAGAAAAATATTTAACAATAACGTTTTAACGTTGTTGAAATATTTCTACAACGGTTGACTAAGGGCGACCATAGTTAATTTGGTTATAGTTAACTTAGCTTTCAGCAATCGGCCCTTGGTTATATTTTAAACCAGGGTGGGCCAACCTTTTATATTCTATACGTCATACGACACATGGAGACTGGGTACACCCATTCAGCTCTTTAAAATATGTTAGTATGGGTATATTTAGTATTTTTACACAAAATTAATTGAAATTAGGCTAGATACACATTAAAACTGGGATGCAAATGCGCCATAGGTTGATCTTACTTATTCTAAACAAACTCAAAACAAAATCCTATATATACTATGTAATATATTTACCTCTTCTTCGTATATCCATGCTTGATTACCACCCATGCCGTGGCACCGGACCAATTTCACTGGACCGTTTTTATTGGAAGCATCTAAGCAGTTGTCATCCGACATGATCTGTTTTCTCTTCGTGTACGCGAACACCTGGTTCCCGCCAAGATCATGGCAATATGACATACCTAATGATTCACCTGATTTGCGACCCATCGTATCTAAGCACGATTTGGTTTCTGCATTTCTTATCTGAAAATAATAATAATAATAAATAATTCTCCCGTTAATATTAGTAATATTGTCTTAATACTATCGTGGAAGCCAGCTGTAAAACGCGCTGATCGTTGAAATCGCGGTAAAAATGTTTATGCATCTTCCCTGATAGATTATCTAGTTAATGTCAATAAATTATCAACAAAAGAATATAAAATTACGTATATTTTGGGTTCATTAGCATATTTGACATTTGTACAATATTTGGCAACACCGCTCTTATTTCTCATAAGAGCAATACTGCATTCTAACGTTTGAACGGATTATAGTTGCATTATTTATGTCCGTAACCCGTACAGCCCTTCCACCTTAGTCTATTTAAGTCTGTATATTTGTTTTAATTCTGTTATATATTATACTTACATCACCCAAATAATAGTATTCTAATGGCATTTGTGATTCTGGGTAGATGTGCTCCAAATACCAACGGAAGCTCTTACAGTGTAGTTTTTCACGTAAATATTTTCTTTCTGTCATATCGCCTACGTCTACTTGCCGCGCACCTAAAATCAAAAGATCGTTAGTACAAAATCAAAAAGTATTTATTTCTAATTTAAAAATTTAAATATATATATATATATATATATAAATAATCACTAAAAATAATAGAAATTAATTAAAAAAAAAAAAAAAAAAAACATCTGTGGCCACCACAGGACCGACCGCCATCACGAAGTACTTGTTTAATTTATGCTGCTTTATCAAAAAATGTCTGTTGTGAAATATTCGCAATAATCTTAAAACCGACACTAGTAAACTCCCATTTCTAGTTAACTGATTTTTACCAAAAGTTGATCAACTCCTGCCATTGATGTCAAAAGTTTAAATATGGTTTCATAAAAATCCTTTTAGCTAAATTTGCTCTGCACGTGTACACGGACCGACAGACAGACCAGCAGGCAGACAGACAGACCGACAGACATCGTGCATAGTCTAAACGTTATGTTGGGACCTCAATTCGTGGAGATCCATCGAAATCTCGAAATGTCAAAATCGGTATTATCACAATACCTCCCTTATATATGTTGACGGTCGGTAAAAATTGAAGAGAAAATAATTTTGTATGAGTATTTATTTAAATAAATGTATATCATGTACAAATGTAAAAGCAAAATTTAGTTCTGTTTATATCTTTTAAAAAATAATTCAAAACAATACGACATGGAAAATTTGCTTTTTGTATGGTAGCCATTTGTTAGTACAGAATGAGTATGCTAATCCGAAATGGTTGAGATCAGATACAAGTCGATTTTTAATGGATGTGATTAAATGAAGTAAAATGAATACATACGAAGTTGGGTTGAAAAATGAAAAGTCCTAGGCATAGATCGCACTGTTTTGTCACTCAAATTTTATTCCGTTCTGATATTTAGTTTTGTTTTGGCAGTAGCGAGAAGCAGTCAGTATAGTAATTTTGAATATCGCACAAAATATCTTTTAAAAAAAAAGTTGTCTTGAAGGACACAATGGCGATATGGTTAATACATTGGGTGAGGATGCTCCTTCGTATGCAACCATTTGTTGGCTGAATAAGTTCAAGAGAAGAACAACCAGGAAACTGTTGACAGATTCCAAGCGTCGTTTCGTGACCATGGATGAGAGGTCCATTATCACACGCCAGAAACCGAGAAAGAATCCAAAATGGATTCACAACGGTTTCCCAACTTCATGAAGAATGGTTGCATCAACTGGAAAGATCATGGCATCCATTTTTTTTTGGGATGTAAAGGGAGCTTATACATCGATTATTTTCCGAAGGGCCAAACAATTAACGGGCAATACTATGATGACCTTTTCGACCGTTAAAAAAAAACTTTAATTTCATTCTAACCATTTCGTATAAGACTTTAAATTGCGCATTTCTTTACACTTCGTATGTTCTTTATTATTCTTTTTAGACAATAACTACCCGAGCAATAATTCAGCATAAATAAATATTAATTTAAAATGCTATTATTTACGTAATCTGTTATATATATTATCTATAGTAAGCATATAAACTAAAAATAAAAGCAGCATTATTAAACTTGGTACCTCAAATTTTAAATATTTAGTTTTTATTACATATACATTATAAAAACTTCAAAGTGTAAAATTTAAGGCAGCAATATTTTAAAGTTAACAAGCTGTTTATAAAAATAAACTATATCTACTGCTTACGTATTAACTGTTTTGGACTTAAGTACATTACTCAGAGCTGAATTTAAAATAATGAAAATAATGTTAAAAAGTATTTTTGACGTAGAAATACGTTTATACGTCTATCCCTAAGTAAAAATGTGACCCCAAAAAAGTGTTCACCAGATTACTTAATAATAATAATAATATAAAAACAGATAAAAATCGAAATTTCATAAAAACTATCATCAATATATTAACCAAGATGAAGAAAGTAAAGTCCTGAGTCTACCGAAATATCGTTCAAGGTCATATGATGCAATAGTGTGCGGCGCATGCGTCCGCCATTTTGTGGTGCAATCGGCACGCGTGGTAAAATTAGTATAACTCAGGACTGCGATATGATAGCACGTAGCGCGAGGTATCATTCGTTTCGTCTACGCGAGATCTATTAATATCTGTAATAATATTTGCGAGAAAAAAGAAACCGTCACGCGACGTATTCTACGCCGAAAACACATGCGGCCGTAGCTTCGACACAGCCCCCCGCCCACTTTTTTTCATTCCTAATACCTTTTTCACATAAGAAATTTAAGATAGGATGTTTAAGTTAGGCCGACTTTAAGTGCTAGTGTAAAGGCGAATGATCACATTGTAATACAGCCTAACTTAAAGACAGAGATTTCTGTCTTAAAGTTAGATCACGTGGTTTGCATTGCCAACAATTTCTAAAACTGTTTGACCAGAAAGAAATCCATTACTTTATACAGTCTATTCCAAAAGATTAGGCTATTAAACTAACTGGAATTTTCATTTTTGTAAGTTGTCATTAGCTATTTTTTTACATATTAAAGTTGGCTTTTCCTGAACAAAATGATCAAAAGCTTCAAACAATCTGTAAAAATTACTAGATTTGAAAATCTAATTCCGCCTAATCGTTTGGAATAGACTTTAGTACAATTTTTTTTCCATAAATTTTTATAATGTATAATTACAAAATATAATTTTCATCATTATTTATTACGATTTCCCAATGTTGTACTATTTTTTAGATATTCTATAGAAGTTTTCTGATTTTTACTTAAAATAAGTGTTTTTCATCAATTTTTTAGGGAATTCTAGGTATATTTTTATCTGTTTAATTATTACCAACTGTTTAGTTGTTGCATAACCAAGAAATGTATAAGTTATGTGTTTCTTTTACTTCAGAGGTTACCAATAAATTGTTCAATTAATTGACAGTAAAACTTGATTAATTTATTAATCAATAAATTGAACTTGACTCTCAATACAATTGTAATAAGTTACTGAGTAATGTACAAGTCCAAAAAAGTACAGTATATGCACTACTGCATCTAAATAAACTAGAAAACAAAACTCAAACAAAACAAAAAATATAATAATAATGATATTAGAAGCATCTAGAAAACCTGGGTTAATGTTGAAGTAGAAATGTTTCCATTCATCGAGCCAGACCTCAGCAAGCCGTGCGTTATTGTGATTGACGATATGACTGGTACCACCGGGAAAAGTGTATGGTGTTGATTTGCGGAATACATGCCCGACATGTGAGCATGTTGCTATTTCCAAAATGCCACCGCACATCCAAACCTGAGTTAATGGAACGTCCACGGCCACGGCATTCACCAGAAACATGCACTTGTTAGTTTATGAAACGATTACTAGCTCGTCAAATGTTATCTCTAGATATCTAGACATCTCATTTACAATTATTATTTGGAAGTAGTATAACTACGTCATATCTGTGACACTTTGACCTTGAGTAGTGCGGTTGACTTTGTTCATCTAAGACGTATCGATTTTCGCTGAAACCAGATGTAATAATATGTGGAATAATACTTATAATTTGTCCATTTTTTTACAATATCGCTTTTATATAACTATTCAGATCAAGTCTCTAAAAATCACATTTTTTTACATCTGGTTTCAGCTAAAATCGACACGTCTCAGATGAACGAAGCCAACCGCACTACTCAAGGTCAAAGTGTCACAGTTATGACATAGTTATACTACTGTTGGATGAACGATAAATGTCTCGTGTCTATAGTTATTATTAAGTTAGTCGGTTTAGTGATCATGATCTCGCACATAAGAAATCATTATTTATATTATAAGTTCAGAACATGATAAGAGAATTATTATGAATATATGATTCAGTTGATTTTGAAAAGTATAAATATCTCTTAATTTTCACAAAAAAATAAATAAATATACATAATAAAAACAAGTATAAACACAAACAAGAGTATTTAGTATGAGATAATCAATCAAAACACTTAGAAATCGGCAAAGATGTCGTACAGAGCTGTGTCAAATACTCAGTAATTAAGTATTTCAAATACCAAATACCGATCAAAGTATTTGAAATAACAAATAATATGAGTCCTCACTGATAAAATGCATTTCAAACATCAAATGCTTTTTAAAAGTATTTGAAATTATGTATTTCAATTAATTTAAATGTATTTGAAATAGGTATATGCTGTTCACTTTTATAAGAATAAACTAAGAGGAAATTTTGTTTTCAACAGTTTGCACCTTTGAAACTTTATGTCATGTTGGTATTACAGAAAAATAATTTAAAAAGTCAGATTATAAATATGTCATTTAAAAAAATATCATTTGTCATATTTCATTTTAAATAGTGGCATCTTAAATATTTTGTAAATATAATACTAACCTAAAATAATACAAACATAACCCAAAATTGTAAAGCCTTTTTTACAATATAACCAAGTTTCTAAAAGTTAGTGTAATACACTATAAAAATCACCAAAATAAACAGATCTAGTCTGTCCTTACAATAGTGAACAGCTTAAATATTTGAAATAATAAGGAAATGTTTTAAATAATTGGGAAATATTTTAAATACTTGGAAAATATTTAAATTAATGTATTTCAAATAATTTAAATGGATTTGAAATACAAGAATAACGAAATATTTGAAATAATGTATTTAAAATAATTTAAATGTATTTGAAATACTAGGAAATATTTTAAATAATACGGAAATATTTGATATAACAGGCTATTCCAAACGTTTAGGCGGAACTAAATGGGAATTTCGTCCTTTTAGGTTGTCACGAGAAGGGACTTGCTTGGGTTATTTTATTTTTCACGTTGGAATGTCAAAATTTAAAATTGAAAGATATGAAAGCCACGTGGTCAGTGTGACGTTTCGACCGGTCCCATTATCCCTGAATAAACAGGTACTCATTTTAAGTATTAAATACTTGAGGCTGAGTCAACCCCAGAGCTGTCTGCACAATATCGGAAGATAAAAATCCGAAGGAGGTGGGAGAAAATAAAATATTTCAAATACCAGAAAATAATTGAAATACTTTTTCAAACACTTTATTTCAAAAATTCCCAGTTCTGTACACGTATTACATTACGCGGTACATTACAGAAACGGCTAATCTGAACCCATCTTAATATTCAAATTTAACCTTTAGCTCACTGACATATATTAATAGCATAATAGTATTCTTCAGAACTCGTTTTTAAAAATAATTTATAATGTAAGAATAAAAATTCTTTTAAAAAAGTTCAGAATCATTGGTCAAGTTCAAAACCAGAAAAACAACCTCTTACAAATCGTAAAATTATGATAATAACTTTCAAAATCAACTGAATTCAGAAACATGATTAATAAAAATGTTTTTTTCCTGCAGCCTGTACCTGTAAAAGAACCAAAATCCCAAAATGTTTTCCTGCAAAACTGGCAATATTAATAAACAAGCATATTAGTATTTATATAGGCCCAGTTAACTAGCAAAGCCTCTATCGGTACTTGTAAACGTCTTCAATTGTCAAACCTGGATTCATGGCGTAATAGAAATCTCTCCATTCGTCCATCCATACTTCAGCGACTCTAGCGGCATTATGTAGAACTATTCTTGACACACCACCTGGGAAGGTGTACGGTGATTTATCTCGGAACACATGACCCACATGAGAACAAGGTATGATTTCTAGAATTCCTCCACACTGCCATACCTTTACATAAACAATTATTATTATAATATCAAATTAAAACAATTCATTTTGGTTAGTAACCTGCAAAAAAACGTTATTTTATACTGATTTATTTATTTATTTTACATCGGCCTATTTCTGCAACGAGGCTAATCGCCGATGCCAGGGGGCGAGCTCCTACACCTGGATGAGGGGTGAATGATTGTGAAATGGGAGTAATGTAAACATATTATTCTCGCCGGAATAATATCACCAACGGATAATCGATCTACCGACCGCGCAATTCAGACTGTTTTTCACCAGCCCAAACTGCACGACTATGGGTCTTTCCACCTTCTGATAAACTTCTGGGTAACTATCTGATAGATAAAGTTATCTGATACTTTATCTGTTAGATAAATCTCATCCCGTCTTTCAATTCAAATTTATCTGTCAGATAGTTATCTGACGGATAATGAGACTGACATATTGAATCCTCAGATTGGTAACACTGAATGTGTAACTGAAATAGGCGTTGAGAAAGATTTGTTTTTTTTGTTTCTCTATTGAAATAAGTAAATAAATTGGTAAACTGACAGCCGTTTTTTTGGTTATTATCATTAACAAAATTAAATTTACAGTCTGTTCCAAACGGTTAAGCGGATGGGAATTTAGTTTCTTTAGGTTGTCACGAGCTGGGATCTTGCTTGGGATATTTCATTTTTTCACGTTGGGATGTCAAAATTTAATATTCCAACAATGAAACCATGGAAACGAATGACATATGTCAAAATTAAATATTTTTTTTTAGATATTTTAATGACAAAAAAATAAATAAATGGGAAATTTGTATTAAGAATGACACAAAAAATCAAAATATAAAGAAAATGACATTTTAAAATGATATTAACCTTAACCAAAAAATGTTTATTGTAAGTATGATTTACAAAGCTTAAACAAAACGGCCGAAAGGCACGATTTAAACGATGAAAGTCACTAGATTGCAAAATCTAGTTCCGCTTAAGCGTTTGGAACAGACTGTATGTATGCGTTATACAAGATTTTAGCAATTATTAATGTCGTAAGCATGTAATAAAATGGGGGGAATGAAAAATAGATAGTAGATATTAATAATAATTGTTCTACGTTTATTTAATTTTTTAATTTTGTTATAATAAATTTGAAAATAAGAAATTAAATCACGGAGCATTCTTTCATTTTCATTTTTTCTGAGTAATCAGTTTCTTCAGGTACTTCACCGACACAGTACTGATCTTTTGTGGGTGGTTCTTCATATCCACTCTTGTAACGTTAAAGTTGCGTAATACTGCAGTTGCTATTATACCAATTATAATCTTATTGCTCAAATTCGAAGCGAATATTAGAATTATTAAACATTGTATTGTAAGGCGTGGATCCCGGCTAACGTTTAATATAAAATATCCTTCTCGACACCGTTTACTTCAGCCTTTTTTTTCACAGAAGAAAGCAGTTTCACTAACATTTCATCCCAGGCTGCAACCACTCGTGGATAGCGGGCAATTTCGTAAAATACTCGTTGAAATTTGTGTATTTAATTTTCCGTACAAGGCATACAAATGAAATCAGACATAATCTGGATATTGCACGAGATACTTTTTTCATATTTTTTCTCACCGTGGACTGGTGCACTGTTATTTTGGAGTTAAAGCATTTTTTCTACAAATAATAAAATTCAAACAAATTATATTTTTTCAAGTCCATTTTGCAATTTATTGTTGCAAGAAATCATTTAATTTCTAACTTTTTGACAGTGACAGCACTTATTTGTTAGTTATTCGCTACTTTGACAACCGAATAACTTATCTGCCAGATAGCATAGTTTATTCGTAGAAATAACTTTATCTGAAGGTGGAAAGACGCTTTATTGTTTTTATCCGTCAGATAACGTTACCACCCACTTTATCAAAAAACATAATTATACATCATTTTACATCTAAGAAAAGTAATTATAATTAATCAAACACAATATGGAACTTTTATTGCCTTTTGTTTCAAAATGAGTGTATCCAATTTTCATTTTATGATTCAGTTCATTAAATAAAAGTTTTCAAACATTTAACGTACAAGATTTGTACTTAAATTTTACATTTTTATGAAATTAAGTAGGATATTTTTTTATAGACACGTGACATTTATAATTCCCTGAAAATACATTTATCAAACTGATACAAAATTTCCTGTCGCAAATTTAATTCCAGTACAGATAAGATAATATTTTAACATTTTTTTTTTTTCATATTAAAAATAAATATACCTAGCCTCACTATAAATACAGTCAGAAAGTTTTCAGTGAAATTCCACAAAAGGCTTAAAGATATTTTAATATTCTTTTAGCATGGTAGTCAGAGCATATGGTCCAGTCATCGCACCATCCGACTACCATTTGTTCCACTTTCTACAAAATTCCCTTAACGGAAAAAATTTCGCATCTTTGAACGATATCAAAATTCACCTGGACAGATTTTTCGAGAGCAAAGACGGAACCTTCTGGAGAGATGGCATTATGAAATTGCCTGAGCGTTTGTCCAAAGTGATAGAAAATAATGGACAGTACATTTGATAATAAAAGTTTTTTTTAGAATGTAAATTTTATTGAATAAAAGATGAAAAAAAAAATAACGAACGGACTAATGTAACAATCCAATACTTATGAGTATAATGCTATTAAAGAATTAGAATTTTTACAATGCATGTTATTAAAATTTTAATAAGCATTTTAATATTTGATTACACAGCTTATAATTTTTCTTATAAAATTTCTAATTTTTAATCCATGCTTTAATTTAAACAACTCGATTACGATATAATATCTGTTCGTAAAAGAAGGTATTAAATTTCCTTATTGTCTTCAAATTACAATGCTAGCATTGTAATATTTTCTTAATAAAAAATTTCACTTTCTTAATATATCATCCCATTTGACATGTTAAAAATAGGGGATACGCATAAAATTTGTATTTCCTTAAAACTACATTATTTTGATATGTTAATGTTAGTTATGTCACCTAACAAAACAAAAATTACATTTTAATTAATATTACAGCCAAATTTTTGAATTAAAATATTGTAAATTTGAAATAAGCCGACCACGGAGCGAAGGTTGCCGAGTAAAACGACTGAGTATGACGTCAAACGATAGGGGTTTCACATCACAGATACAGCTACAACATAATCTTTACACGTGTGTGTATTGTATTGTTCGAGAGTTTTGTATTTGTTTTTAAGCAATTTTTCACGCATTTATTATTAAAATGGCAGATAAAGATTTTGTTAGGGCTCAGAGTGATAATTTACCCAACATTGATGCATTTATGCTCATGGAATATACGAAAAATAATTAATGCTACAGTGCTGAGGAAATACATGGTGTCAAAGTAATTTTTATTTTATATTCTATAACTTTATGTAAACAAACGCTGCAACTCTGTAAAATGTAAATATTTATGTAATTTAGATGTCAGAATTTTACTACACTGTTTACATGAAGTTACAAAACGTTAGAGGCATAATTGAAATACTGCAATATAAGTTATCTATTTTAATATAAAATTTAATTCGGTAAACATGTATAAATTGTTTTTATAGAATTAAACTTTATTTTAACTAAAATCACTCTAACTTTACATAACCTATGAAAGTTATACAAACAAATAAGTTCACAACAGACTATGTACGCCGGTAAGCTAGTAGTGTCATACGTCAGTTAGAAGGGGTATGACGTCACACGTCGTTTTCGCGCGCTACATACATTTATGATTTTTTCAAGCCTTCAAATTACAAAAAAAAAAAAAAAAACTGTTTTTTATGTTTATATGCAACAAGAGGAATATAATAAAAAATAAAAAAAAAATCATGCCTATCCCCTATTGACATGAAAATTCTAATTTACAAAGAACTAATCGGATTACTTAGTTGACCCGAACTCACCCGAGGAACAACAAAAATATGTTGCTAGCTTAATATCTGTTACTGTACTTGTTATTTGTTACGGTACTGTAAAAATTTATGACGAAATAAAATAGCGATTATTGGCGAAAAGCAATTTGATTAGATATCTGTAATTTCTAAAGAAACAAGTAGTCATAAACATCTACAAGCCATTGGGTTTGATCATAAAATTAACAAACAATACCAAACAATAATCAACAATTGTTAAATTGACATAATTCGTAATTAGTTTTTAATAGATTTTTAATTATTTAATACCCTTGATTTTTTAAAAAACAATCGTCGACCAAAAATTAACTTTACAACCATTTCAAATAATTCATAACATAAAATACTCCCTCCGTCCGAAAATATGGTATAAATTACTTAAAAAAATTGATGTGAAGTGTGAATTTACACACATTTCAGGGTTTCGCAGGTATTTAGTAAGTGAATGATGATTATTTGGGATGCCAAAACAAATTTTATGTCAAAATATTTTTTATGAATTTTAATTTGAATGCCTAATACCATTTATTTAAGTTTCTAAATATGTGCAGTATTTTTTTCTTATATAGCAAGGTTCATTTGATTTTGAAAATTGCGCCTATGGATGGCTTCCATTGGTTGCTTAAATTATAAGCCCCGCCCTCTGATTTCGTATACATGCAAACATAGAATTAAATTATAATTTCAAGATTCCCACTGGTTATTAAATTTACGCTTTTAAAAATTAAATGCAACATTTACCAAAATATAACTAGAATTTTGACAAAATAATTTAAACAAAAAAGAAAAAAAAATGAAAAAAAAAATTTAAATTGACAGGGATCGAACTCTAGTTTGCAAATTACAAAGAAACGAGGAAACGCACTACGCTACCAGCGCTTACTTATCTACTGTGTTACATAGCGAATTAAATATTTAACATATTTTAGTTAAAAACACAAAAAATGCGTTATTTTGCGAAAGCATAATCTGATCAAAAATTCCTGTTGTACTATTCCGGTTCACACCATTGTACATTACTTAGAATTTATTCAGATTTTTAGTTTAAACCATCTGGGCTACAGGGTGTGGGACAAATTTTTTTTTGCACAATTATGGCAAAAATCGCGTCAAAATAATTTATTTTGCAAAAATAAAATTTTGATCGTTAATCCACGTACTAAAGGCTTTCATTTGAATACCCTATTCAGAATTTTAAAAAAATATTTCTTTTTCGATGAGCACATATTTGTTTATATTTTTAGGGGGATATGTTTTTTAGATGTTTTAGTATTTTTCCTATGTGCGGGTCAAAGAGTTGTATAAGCATGCCAAATTTCAACTCTCTAGGTTTAACCGTTTGGCTACAATTTTTACCAAACAAACTGCTATGAATTTTTAAATGTAATTATTGTGTCAAAATTTATAATCTACTATATGACGTAATTTTTCAAAATGATACAGCATAATAAAATTTTTAAATAATGTTAAATTTTTATCAATTCTACCCGCTTATAAAAATATTTATAAGAAAAATTATATACCATTCAACTATTCAATATGCATTGTGCGATACATTATCGGTAATAATAACTAAAGCCAACATTTAATGGTTATAGTTTATTAAAAAAAAAATATTATCGGCTGATAAGAAGTAGTTATTTCCGTTAGCAATGACTTGAGTGTGATAATTTTAAAAAACAAAACTAAATTCATCATATCGCTACCTGTCGCTCCAATTTTTTGTTAACCTCATTAACACTTTCAGTTCCACGTGTCTTCTGGTGGTCACACCTTTACTACATTGATGACCCACCAAAGAACACTTGGGACTGAACGTGTTAAACGCATATAAATTCATTATTAAAGTCTTAGCAGTTAAAGGGTTATCTAATCTAAAAATAATCAGCTATCTTATTTTTACCTAAAACTGTTAAAAACGGAGCAAAAATAAAATAATAAATAAATAATTTCATTACCCTGAAACTCATTTCCAGATTTTCTCCTCCCCAAATATCCATTCCTTCATCGTACGAGCCCAGCTCGTAGAAATAGTCCCTGTCAATGGAGAACAAGCCACCAGCCATTGTGGGAGTACGCAATGGAGCTGTTCGATCGCCACCTCTCCGGTCCATTTCTCTCTGTGGAACTCTATACCTGTACACACAAACAAAATAATATTAGCCAAATAAATTAGGAAGAATAGATGCAACAGTACGTAGTAGAGAGGGTAAATGCTTCCGCTGCAGACCAGCAGCAATCAATCCAGGTATTGATAATCTTCCAGTGAAGAGTCACACAACAAAAACCTTTTAAATCTACAGTCCTTCCTTCAAATCACGTTTCATAAAGGCAGAGGCTGCAAATCAGTAAAAGCATACGAGGGTTGCCTCTTATATTTCGGGATTGCGCTAAACTAGAGCTGCCATCGGACAACTGACGCTTCTATCGTAATGGTGGATCTACATCGAGGCAACATGGTAGCATGCGACCGTTCGACATGTCGCATACTACCAATGTGCAGCGGTCTGATGGGAGCCGTGCGACATGTTGCTCGTTCCCGTTACTTGGCGGTAAACATCAAAGAGTTTTCGTGCGACACGCTACCACTTTTGAAAGCCACATGTTCGCCATTTTGATATTTGATAGTTGTTATTATAGAAGTATTTGTTTTTTAAATTAACTAGTGTTGAAAGCGTTGCTGTATCAACAAAAATTATTTAGCAACTTAAATTTATTTAAGGTAAGTGAGTAAATATAAGTTTTGATAAAATAGAGTATGAGAAATAATGATAAACATAATTAAGTAAGGTTATGTTTTTGTTATGGAATTAAAATTTGTTATAAAATAGTATAAATTAGCTTGATATTATTTATAGTTATAAAATGTAATAATATTTTTGCGATCCGCCATATTTATTCAGTAAACTGATAGATCTCGCAACAATAAACAGTAGCACGCTCCCAGTGTTGGTGTAGACACTAGCTTGTCAATACGACATGGTCTGACGGTCTCGTCAGACTTGTCGTATGCTACCATGTTGCCTCAATGTAGACGCGCGATAAAGTTTGACGGCATGTGTACTCAGAACGTTTATAACGTACAAGCGCTTTATGTGTTGGTTATAGTGACTTGAAAAAATTCATCTCTGCTAAAAATGGAATTATATCGTGAACATTTTTGAGCGTTTATTTTTTACTTTCGACATGGATTAACCGAACAACAGTGCATCGATGAACTTAATTCGACTTTTGGCGATGAAGCACCATCAAGGACTACTGTTCATCGATAGTTTGCCGACTTCAATCATGACCGTAGTTCGCTTGAGGACGAATTTCGTGAAAGTCCAAAATCGGTAGTTGTTCCGGAAAACATTGATGCTGTGCGTGAACTGATACTGCAAGATCGTCATGTGACTTATCGTGAGATTGTGGTATCCTTGGGCATTAGTGGGACCAGCATACATTCACTATTAAACATTTGGTCGTGGAAGATTTGTTCGCATTGGATCCCACATAATTTGACAATCGCAATGGAAAAAGCCTCAATCGGAGTGGAAGAAGTGCTTCGAAAATTGGTTCAAACGCACGCAAAAGTGTATTGATCTTCTTGGGGAATATTTTGAAAAACAATAAAGCCACTTTTGTTGATAAATAATTGTTTTTGATCTCAAATCCCGAATTATAAAAAGGCAACCCTCCTACCATGAAGCAATTTTGCAAAACTTATTTAGATTAATTAAATTTAATTAGAAGTTTTAAGTTAAATAATACTGTAACAATTATAAAAAATAAATGACATTCAAATTAAATTACCGAGCTGTCTCTTCTTCTCTACAACAAGTACGTCTAAAAAATTATAAAATAAATATCCTTGCGCCATAACTAAAGCTGCATTCAGAGCTTAAATCAATAGCTTATAGACTGTTTACTGTCATTAGAAGTTTGTCATATGGTAAGACGTGAAACCTTTCAGACCTTTAAATTCAATACGTTGTTCGTTGTGGATTATGAATAATTTTCTAAACTTATAGCTAGTGAGATGTTTTAATGAGATAGACATATAAACACATTGGCTATCGCATTCTATCAGAGATACCATAGTATTTGTATACCTTTACATAACGTAACATAATGACATCATTAACAAATCTTGCTCAAAATTACAAAGACGGACAGTAAATATTATCAATTTAGGTAATTAGGTTAGGTTTAGTTAGTTAAAATCTAAGACAACAGAATTATAAAAACGATAATACATAGAATTAATTTTACGAAACTATGTAGTTGGTTGGTAAACGCACAGATGGCGGACTATTCGTAACACATTAATTTCTAACTAGGTGTGAACAGTGTTTAGAACGTTAACACTATCCATAGAAACATAACTCAGAGCGTAACAACGAACAGTCTATAACTAAAAGTAAAATATATATTTTCATATAAAAAACACATTTTAAATCACAGTTCAAAGAGGACACGTTCCTAGGTCTCTTCTCAAGAACGACACAACACTGTTAAAAGTGCACTATCAATGAGTTACAGAACGCCAACATGAGGTGTTGAAAATTGGAACTTTCAACAGGATACCGCAGAAATGATTGCCGAAATCTAACAGAATATACTGGTGACTCAATTAGTTTCTGAAGATATCTAATGGTACATCAACCTGCCTACACCACCACACTTAGGAGGACTGTGGGACTTGGAGGAGAAAGGAAGATTTGGTCAAGGATAGTAAAGGGAAAGTAAAATGATAACGATCTTAACCTAAACGTTACTTACCACCTGAAGTTAAGTTTCCAGTTAAATCCGCCCCAGGTCATATCCGAGGCGGTAATATATTCGAATGTCTCATCTGATATAACATCAATGATAGGACATACAACAGTCTTTCTGTCTTCGGCTATGCGAGCCAAGAGGGGCTCTAGCCAACCCTCTGTGCATTCACAGTGGGCATCTAGGAATGTAATAACCTGGCCGGTCACATGTTTGGCCCCAAGTAAACGGGCCCTGATAAGGCCAGAACGTTTCTCAGTACGTAGGACAAAAACTGGAACCGGCAGGGTTTTAACATAGTCTTCCAGTTTTCTCCCCAAATGTTCTGCAACAAAAAATAAACGATTATTTAATTTATTTAGCATATTGGTCTGTTTTCTTTGGTACGACTATAATATATTATTTATCATATCACTCGTCCACTCGTTTATTCTAGAAAACGCGATGTGAGAGCTAGTTGGGAAATAATGTTGGTAACTAAAATCAACAGAAAGAAATTATGTGACTGCAGAATTTTAAGTGAAATACGTGTCTATTCTCTAAGCAAGATGTTAAAATCTTAACGTCAAAAACTGATGTTAATTTTTTTAACACCGTAAATGCTATTCGCTAAGCATATTTGTGTTAAAATTCTAACGCGGCGAAGTTAAAATAATTAGTTAACCTTCTACAATTAGCGCCTACCAAAACTGTGGATTTAAAAGTTAACGCAGGTGTTTAGTTTGCAAAAATGGCTGATCCTATTTTAGTAAATGTCGTGTTATTGAAAGAAATTGAATAAAATACAAGACAGTAAGAATATTAATTATTATAAGACAAAGTTCAAACTTTATGTTACTTTTAAAGTTTAAGTAAAGTATCAAATGAAACCTCTTAATGCCAGCAGAAATCAACAATTTTTGTTTTGTTTTTTACTCTTGAGGATTCCAATGTGTATTGCTCAGTATTACGGTCTTCTACGTTCTACCAACAGAACCAAAGAGATTTATTTTTGTTAGTCGGTCCAGAATATGATTTAAAATGTTTGGTTCGTATAATATGTCTCATTTTGCAACACGTAACGAAGAGGGAAACTTCAATTTTTATGTTGCATATTTATAAAATCATCTTAGGATGGTAATTCTGAAATGTTTTAACATCTTGTATACTATTTTTATTTCCTATTCCTTATTCTTGTTCCGTATATAAACCAACCATTAATTGGGTAGAAACACCGGTCTGAACAACGAATCAGTTGCATCATCGTCCTTCATGTAATTTTAGTAAAGAAACATTAAAAATCAAGCGGGCTACGCAAAATTAATAACTAATTTCCAACAATAACATACAATGCGATTAAAAAAATTACATTTATGAAGCACTTGAATAAAAACCGATTTCCCATGCTATCGTACTAATATTTTATATTTTGTAAAAACATTATAATAAAAGTAATAACGTATGCTAATATTATGACAACATAAAAATGCCAAATAACAATATTAAGTTAATTATTTCTACATGTTTCTTTTATTTGATAGACTATTGTTCGACAAACTAATAACGTGAATATTTCATTAAAAATACAATGGTTATTGTTTCAAATTTTGCATACATCTTTTAAAAAAGGAGGGCCTTTTTCATAAGGTCGATTAGATTTATCACCTACACTCTTCTTATCACACCATTTTCTGAAATCTGTATATTACCGACCGCCAACATATATAAGGGAGGTATTGTGATCATACCGATTTTGACATTTCGAGATTTCGATGGATCTCCACGAATTGAGGTCCCTACATAACGTTTTGGCTATTTTTAGCATATCTGTCGGTCTGTCTGTCCGTCTGTCCGTCCGTCCGTCCGTTTGTCCGTCCGTCCGTCTGTCTGTCTTTCTGTCGGTCTGTGTACACGTGCAGAGCAAATTCGGCTAAAAGGATTTGTATGAAACATCATATTTAAGCTTTTGACATCAATGGCACGAATTGATCAATTTTTGGTAAAAATCGGTTGACTAGAAATGGGAGTTTACTCGTGTCGATTTTAAGATGCGAATATTTCACAACAGAAAAATATTTCGAAAAAATTTATTTAACAAAAGTTGCTATAAAAGCAATAACTAACAACTTTTATTTGAGTAATTTTTCGATAAAACGAACGATTTTTGAAAAATTTTTCGAAATTTTTTCTATCTATTTTTTCATACTTATATTTAACGTTTCCATGGTCATCATAAATAATATCTGTTAGAAAATACTAGTCAAGAAAAAAATGGGGCCTTATCCGTTTTGAGTATTTTAAAATGATTTTAATTACAAATTTATTAACAAATTTTAATATGGCGTGATTTATAGAAATTTTCATCTTTGCATGGACGTATCTCAAAAACGAAATGCGATAAAGACCTGCGGTTGAATTTTTTGAAATCTTGAGGTCCTAATTGACTTGTTACCAAATTTTGAAACAAAAAAAATTTTTTGAATTTTTTGAATTTTTTTTTCCATATTTTGAAAATTTTGTTAAATTCTAACTAAAAAATGGTTAGGGATAAAAATCTGCGGTTTGAATTTTTATAAAACTATTACATTGTTTAGTCTAAAAAAAAATTTGGGCTTTAATAAACCAATTATTAAGTTTTGTATGGGCAATAATCCAAGAGCCTTGAAAATGGCCAAAAATCGAAAAAAACGTAAGGGGTACCCCTTACGATTTTTTCGATTTTCAAGCAAAAAATTTTTATCTCAGTTTTTATTGAAAATTGGTACAAGTATGTATTTTTGGCCATAAATCAACAAAATTTGGTCTATTTTGAAGTTTGGGCAAAACTTTTGGAATTATAGGCAAAAAACTGACACAAATCAGCTCTAACTCAAAAACTAGGAAAGCATGAATTTTTTAAATATTTTTTTCATAATCCTAATACCAAAAATAGCTTAAAATTATATTTTGGACAAAATCGGAGTCAAAAAATTTTTGGTCAAAGTTTAGATTTTTTTTTGTTTGATAATTGGTATACTTATACATTTTTACCCTTAGCTTACAAATATATGGTTACTCTTGAGTTAAGGTTTCAAATTTTAATATTTGTGGCAAAAAAATTTAAAAAAAGACAGTCCACAAAAAGTTAGTTAATTAAAAAATAATATTTTTTTTGGCGCACAGCAACAAAGGCTATTTGCGCCTAACGCAGCCCTTCTTAATGACTACACTACATATTTAAAACAATAAATTAGACTATAAATAAATAAATAAAATCATTAAAAACACGCATACTCAATAAAAGAAATCTTGCACGGACAAATACAAATAAATAATATAAAAAGTCTGTTAACAGACGCAGGGTGATGGTAAGAGGCTGTAAAGGGGCCAATTGCCATCGAATATCACAGTCAATATCCACACAAGTTAATATTTGTGTGCTAGCCACACCATATTTGAAGTAATGAACCCGGTATTCTCTCAAGTGCATTGAGATAAAAGCAAAAAAATAATTAAACAACCACAAAAACCTCCACATAATTACTGCGCAAAAATTTTCTTTTATTTCGCAAATAAAAAACACTTATATGCAAAGTGATTTTTTGCAGAGGAATCCATGTGTAATAAAGTATATTGTTTAAGAAAAAGTGTTTTGTATAAATGTAAGATTGATGTGCCACATAAAAATATATTATAATGTTTCTAGAGCATGCAAATAATATTTTAGAAGAGCAATTTAATCTTGTTTGTCATACTTGGTCTGACACCAATTTATCTGTGTGACACCTTACACTTTCTCATTTTTTAATATAATACATTTATAAATTTCGAAAAATTTTTCAAAAATCTTTCGTTTTATCAAAAAATGTCTTAAATAAAAGTTGTTAGTTATTGCTTCGCAAAAATCTTAAAACCGACACGAGTAAACTCCCATTTCCAGGTGACCGATTTTTACCAAAAGTTGATCAACTCGTTTCATTGATGTCAAAAGCTTAAATATGAAGTTTCATAAAAATCATTTCAGCCGAATTCGCTATGCACGTGTACACAGACGGACGGACGGACGGACGGACGGACAGACAGACAGACAGACAGACAGACAGACAGACAGACAGACAGATAGATAGACGGACAGACAGATAGACGGACGGACAGACAGATAGACGGACAGACAGACAGACCGACAGACATCATGCTAAAGATAGTCAAAACGTTATGTAGGGACCTAAATTCGTGGAGATCCATCGAAATCTCGAAATGTCAAAATCGGAATGATTATAATACCTCCCATATACAGGTGTTTGTTTGAAACGGGGCACCCCGAAAATCTTCTTTATTTGTAAAGATACAAAAAATCTTCAGAACATAAGTTAAACTAGACAAAAAGGCCCATCTAAAGGTTACTATAAGAATTCTGAGGCACTTCCGGTTTCACCGGAAATGATGTCAACTTTTGATCTAGCATAGGGAATCGATAATTTTATATTTTTTTCTTAAAAGTACATTAAATTAGCTTTACAATGACACCAAAATGTCATATTTTTATGTTAACCATTTCAAAATGGCGACCATTTATTTACAAAATAATAATCAACATAAGTTTTACAAAGTTGAACGTAGCAAGCTTTGAAAACAATAAAAAAAGAAACAAAATATCTCTAAAATAAACTGTTATAACTAGTTATTATATGAAATAACATGAAATAACTTAAATTTTAATTTTTCAATTAAATGTTTTATAAATAACAAGAGTTTAAGTGTTTATTTTGCTTATTTTTGTTTAAAAAAAAAATTTGTATTAATTGGTAGTAATGGTGGTTTGATCGAACATTTTTATTTATTTATTTATTTTTTTTGTAAAATAATTGTAAAAAGTAATAGTTTTTTTTTTTCTAAATAGTAAAATAGTTTATTTTAGAGATATTTTGTTTCTTTTTTTATTGTTTTCAAAGCTTGCTACGTTCAACTTTGTAAAACTTATGTTTATTATTATTTTGTAAATAAATGGTCGCCATTTTGAAATGGTTGACATAAAAATATGATTTTTTGGTGTCATTGTAAAGCTAATTTAATGTACTTTTAGGAAAAAAATATAAAATTATCGATTCCCTATGCTAGATCAAAAGTTGACATCATTTCCGGTGAAACCGGAAGTGCCTCAGAATTCTTATACTAACCTTTAGATGGGCCTTTTTGTCTAGTTAAACTTTTGTTCTGAAGATTTTTTTATATCGTTACAAATAAAGGAGATTTTCGGGGTGCCCCGTTTCAAACAAACACGCTGTATATGTTGGCGGTCGGTAAAAATTACTAGAAGAGCGTACACATTGCCGTCCACGCAAGCCGGATATTGCCCTCTTCGGACTCACTAAACTAGACCAGTTTTTGTGGTCCACTTCAAATACAAAAACTGGACGATGAAATACATCCCATGATAACCCCAACATATTTTTATAATTACTAATAATTTCCATTTTGCGATTATTGTAAAATTAAACTCAATTACACATCACCTTTTTTTTTATTACTCTGTTGGCTACAGCATCATTCCACCAGAGTATAGCTAATAGAGAACCTATTTTACATATCTTTCTTGATTTCTGTTAAGAACCTAAGTATTAAAATAATTTTCATTTTGCGTTTGTTTCAAAACTAAACTCGTTTGTGATTATGATTATCGATAAGAATTCGCTACGTATTTAAAAGTAATACAGTCATAGAGACACTTAAATTTTCTTCCAAACAATTTAAAAATTTTTAATTACAATTTGCGATAAATAATAATCAATTTGAAACACTTTACTATTTCTCTAATGAGTAATTAAATACTGTTTTTCGTTTATAAAATATTTCAAATTCCGTAACTGTAATAAATTTTGTTTTACCGAGTTTTAAGCTTTTGTATCGCCAGCATAAGATTTTAATAACATTTTATTTAACATAGAGTTATAAGAATAACTAAAATCATTTTCAAGTTGCAAGAAAAATTCTTGGAAGCATCTTCCGGTGTATCCTATCATATTCAACGCCCATATCTGTGATTTAACATCATGTAAACCTTGTAAAACGATGACGTGATGGTGCGAAATAATAAAACTCCGTGCAATGACGTAAACATAAACAAGGTTCACCGGATTAGCGTTCAAGAACAACTAACAAATCTTGTTTACTAATGATTACTTACTAAGTGGTTGGATAAACTTACCTCTCTCACTAGCGTCATCAACCAGGATGACTTCTTTGAGCAATGGTCTTGGAGATCTGTTGATCACACTCCACACTGTGCGAAGTAATGTTGTCCAGGCCTCGTTGTGGAAAACGATTACAATGGATGTAGTTGGAAGCAATGTTGGATAATTTTTTGATTTACATCTGTAAAAGATAAACCAGAATTAGAAAATATACTCATTGAAGAGTCCAGTCACAATAACTATGAGATGACGTCACACTTGGTTAATTTAAGTACCAACGTTATATGTTTTAATCAACATCAATCCATAACTCAGTTAGTACATTTATTTATTTAATGTTGGTAAATTTTTCCAATGTTGTCAGTTTGTAATTGGATTGTTCAATCGTTATTTGGCAGGTTGACATTTAAGTGCTTATTTAGTGAGGTTATATTTTATTTTTTTTTAAATTTTACTGTAATAAAAATGCTCAAAGCTCTTAGTAGCCGTGCTCAAAGGATGGTTTTGTCTCTTATTAATTATTTTGAAAGATAATTAATTTGATTTTAGAAGAGCATGTTACTGTCGACACTATTAATATAAAATTACATGAAAGGGGTACCTTAGTAAACTACCATTTCTAACAGAGTGATTAAGACTAAAATTTAAGGGTTTTTTAAAAATCATAAAAGAGTAGTAGATATCAAATTTTAGCTTGATCGTAGCAATAGTTTTCGAGATATTGGTCGAGTTAATGTTTAAAAACTGCAATGGTACCTTAGCAAACTACCATTTCTAACAGAGCGTTTGAGTCCAAAATTTAAGGGTTTTTTAAAACTCATAAAAGAGTATTAGATATAAAATTTTAGCTTGATCGTAGCAATAGTTTTCGAGATATTGGTCGAGTTAATGTTTAAAAACTGCAATGGTACCTTAGCAAACTACCATTTCTAACAGAGCGTTTGAGTCCAAAATTTAAGGGTTTTTTAAAACTCATAAAAGAGTATTAGATATAAAATTTTAGCTTGATCGTAGCAATAGTTTTCGAGATATTGGTCGAGTTAATTTTTAAAAACTGCAATGGTACCTTAGTAAACTACCATTTCTAACAGAGCGTTTGGGTCCAAAATTTAAGGGTTTTTTTAAAACTCATAAAAGAGTATTAGATATAAAATTTTAGCTTGATCGTAGCAATAGTTTTCGAGATATTAGTAGAGTACTTATTAGGGTAGTACAATAATATATGGTGTTAATATATGGACATAAATAAATTTAAAACATTCAAAAATTCATCAGTCGAGTAGAATGGGTTTCTACTTCTTCCTCTTCTTGTGCTGTAAACATGATTGGGTGGAAACAATAACTGGTGATTCATGAACAATTCAACAATTTCGGTTCATGCACAATTTCATAATCGTCATTATTGTTCATAATTGACGTGGATAAACAATACATAATTAAGATAAATAATGAATGCCTATGACTTCGCCATACTCTAGTCTTAAGTACCAAATCGTCTTATCAAGCGAAACAAACTCGAATACTCGGCAATACAGTCACAAAATAGTACAAGAGGACGGGTGGGCGAAATTCTGAAAATCATTTGAGTATGTGGGGAAGAAATTCTGAAAACTAATTAAGGACAGGAAGGGTGGAGAAATTCCGAAAAATCTTTTGAGGAAGGGGGGAGGGTGATTCTAAAATAACAGGGGGTAGAATTTTTATGCGAGCCATTTGAAACTTATTGTTGGGTCAGATTTGGCCCGCAGGCCATAGGCCCCCCAAATATTTTAACCACAAGGCGCTACTGCTCCCTCCGTCCGAAAATATTTTGATTTTATTCTTGTCAGGAAATATACATATACAGTTTTAATTAATTAGAATGATTTTATAAATGAAATAGTTACAAATATCTAGTAAAACAAAGAATAATACAAAAAGTTTTGTGGGAGTGGTAAATGGTAAAACAGAAATAAAATTTCATTATTATTTAAAATAAATTATTCAATTAGTTAAAAAATATACAATTATTCAAATATAAAAACTAATCTATTTTAAGATAAACATCCTCAAAGATTAGTTGAGCTATCACATATTTTTCTAGTTAAGTGTTAAAAGATACGGAGTGAATGACGGTCGTATATTATATGATTTGTTTGAAAGAACGTTTGTTTATATCAAATAGCATGGTCAAATGTTTATACAGATGGTGATAGGCGACCATATATTTTCAGTGATATGGACTTCGTAGTAATTAGAGTCAAAATTAATTACTTGGGTTTATAAATTATTGGTCATAGAAATATGAGTCTTCAAGATAAGTTTATAAAAGGGTTTTGTTAATGTGGAGAGCGGATTATTTTTACAACGACAAAAAAATGGGTACAGGGACCAATTATTAGTTTAAGAAAAGAGTTGGAAAAATCTTGTGAGAGACAAAAGCAGTCATGAGTAAACCGTCACCGTGTACGGACGAAACTCCCAAGCATTTTTGGTAGAGAAACCCGGTAGCGTGTAGTGGGTAAACCAGAAGTAATCTGGACGTGTTGAGAACAGTTTAATGAAATAAACGAACCTCGTTAACGGGTTAAACACCGTGAATGTTGTGAGGTGTTTAGCGGCTTGTGAGGTGATAACGGTGATTGTGAGGTTTTGTGTTTGAGTGTCTCTCATGGGATTTTACAGCCAGCATTAAATTGTAAGTTTTAATGTATTTAATAACCTTCGATTCTAACTAAACATTAAACGTAGATTAAGTAAAATGCAGACTTTAATTCAAATCCTTATTCCTCTCATAAACTAAGCAACCGACCGGCGGATCCTTTAGGTTTTCAGACTTGAACCGCTCGCAAGTCTTGGAATCCACTATGTGGAGGGCCTTTCAAAGTAAGTACCATGAAGTACAAATAAATTATTTAAATTCATTTAGCCAAGCTTGACATTTCGACCGATCCTATAAATGCCCCCACAGTTTTAATCAAAACATGGACGTGGCTGTCTCCATAGCTTAAATAGAACATGTTAATGTTGTTTGTAATCGTCCCTTACGATGAAGTTTTGCCTTATTAATATACGGACACTTATAGGAATTCCCTCCTTTTGCTAACATGGTTGCTTCTAGACAAGTTTGCAATGCTAAAAAAACATTATTAAGGGTTTGTTTAATACAGTAAATACATTTTGTACGCATTCAATCAGTTCGTCGATTGTATTCGGTGAAGCTGTATGTTGCAAGGATTGTATAGAATTGAAAAAGCCAAGATCCAGTACATTAATATCTGGACTATTTGGCGGTTGTGATTTAAGTTAGTCCCACATTTTTTAAAGTAATATATACCATATTTTCGAACAGAGGGAGTATCATAGATGTCCAAAAGCGAATCGCAATAAAGCGAGTTTACCTAAATATATTCTGAAATAACCTGATCTTAGTTGTTATGTATTGGTTACAAAACTTTTTAGTGTAAGTGTACTGATTCATGTCTGGAAGATTCTAGTATGTATGTCGAATGATTATCTACTTTTTACTATGTTAAAGAAAACGGATTTGAAAGTTATTACATTTCCTATCATTTTACAATTCCAATATTGCCAAACACAATAATATTGAAACATTTTAGTTACATAACATCACAATGATTCCTGTGTTCTTTAATATCGCTTTCTTATTTCGAATTAGATCAAAAAATCAATGTTTAGACAACCACAATCAACGTTTCATGATCGACATTGTTCTGGTATCGAAGATTTTAAAATGTGTTTTTACAAACAACCACTAGATGTTAAAAGTAGCCCTTTTATTGTATAGATATAAACAGAGCCGCAGTAAGGGGGGGGGGGGGCGGAAGGGCCGATGGCCTTGTCAAATTACTGTTATGATTGTCAAATTACACTAAGGAAAAAGGCGCTGACGGGCTTGCTAAGGGGCGCCATTGCGAAGATGAGGACCTTTTTTAGGGTTTTGTAGGTATGACCAAAAAACCCTTATATCGTCATTTTGTCGTCTGTCTGTCTGTCTGTTCGGTAAAAATTGTAGCCAAACGGCTAAACCTAGAGAGTTAAAATTTGGCATGCTTATACAACTCTTTGACCCGCACATAGGAAAAATACTAAAACATCTAAAAAACATATCCCTCTAAAAATATAAACAAATATATGCTCATCGAAAAAAAAAAATATTTTTTTACAATTCTGTGTAGGGTATCAAATGAAAGCCCTTGGTACGTGGATTAACGATCAAAATTTTATTTTTGCAAAATAAATTATTTTGAGGCGATTTTTGCCAAAATTGTGCAAAAAAATTTTTGTCCTACGTAACTATGTCCCCTGTAAGCCCAGATGGTTTAAACTAAAAATCTGAAAAAATTCTCAGTAATGTACATTGGTGTGAACCGGAATAGTACAACAGGAATTTTTGATCAGATTATGTTTTCGGAAAATAACGCATTTTTTGTGTTTTTAACTAAAATATGTTAACTATTTAATACGTTGTGTAACATACCAGATCAGTAGCTCTCGTGGCCTGGTTGGATTTGTCGTACGCTTAATAATATAACTTAACTTGCAAACTAGGATTCGAATCCTGTTGATTTTATTTTTTGTTTGTTTTTTGCATTTTTATTTTGTTTAAATTATTTTGTTAAAATTCTAGTTATATTTGGTAAATGTTGCATTTAATTTTTAAAAGCGTAAATGTAATAACCAGTGGAAAGTGTTGAAATTATAATTTAATTCTATGTTTGACGAAATCAAAGGGCGGGACTTATGATGTAAGCAACCAATGGAAGCCATAGGTGCAATTTTCAAAATCTTAATGAACTTTGCTGTATATAAAAAAAAAACTGCACATATTTAGAAACCTAAATAATGGTATTAGGCGTTCGAATTAAAATTAACAAAAAATATATTTTGACATAAAATTTGTTTTGGCATCCCAAATAATCATCGTTCAGTTACTAAATACCTGCAAAACCCAGAAATGTGTGAAAATTTACACTTCACATCAATTTTTTTTTGCTTCACTTGGATTTTGGAAGGTGAGGACCTTTTTTTTGCTCATCACTTAAATTTTGAGAGGTAAAACCCTTGTTTTTATTTACCAAGGGCGCCAAAACACGACTCTGCCCCTAACGCAAGTTTTCCTTACTGCGGCTCTGGATATAAACATCTAACAAAATTATTAATATAGCGAAATATTCAATATTTCATAGGCTGCAATAAGTTAATATAAAATTATTATACCATTACTAAATTTAACTCTGCTATATCAGGAAAGAATGGTCGCTATGTTTTCCAGTATTTGTGGAACTTTGTAAAATATTTCAACATTACTCAATTTCGTTTTAATGTGCTTGTGTAGTGGATTCTATATTATTTATGAAGCGTTTTAAGTGGCAATATACTGAACTTATTCATAATTTGTCACACTTTGGCTGTATCTTATTTCAAACAATTTTTCAACAGTTCAATGTAATTACCGTTATAGATCGACCATAAATAAAAATCAAAACGTTTTGCTTGCAAAATAAAATCACAAATTGTTTATATTAAACAAAAAGTCATTTTATAATCAATTTTATTATTTTTATTTATTTATAATATGTTATTAAGCCTTGGTTTTTAACATTTATTTCATCTTAAGAGGATCTTGCATTGTAAACGCCAGGAAATCACTTTTAGAAAAAATAATACAAAATCAACAAATAATATTTGATATTTACATATATTACCGACCGCCAACATAACACTTCACTCAATAAGTCTCCGGTTTATGAGGATTGGAAGAACCGTCTCCAACGCTGTGTCGCTTCCCAATGAAGTTATTTTGAGGGAGACTATATTGAATTGTAATTCTATTCGAATAAGAAAAAATTAAAAAATCAGTCCGGTTACTTAATTTACATACCTCGTATTTAATGACTAGACAGATTTTACTTATGCTATTCAATCGATTAAAATCTAACTGAATGATATTGCCAACCTAATTTAAAAATAAATTCCATGGCTGTCTACACGACTTCAAGACAGGCGCCTTCTTGCCACACCACGGTTCTAATGAATGGTTTAATAAAAACAATCTAATAATAAAGTGAACAAACATTGTATTATATCAACTCATCCAACAAAGACTATAGTAAATCAATATTTTCATTTTTCAAATTATGTAAGTTAAATATTAAAATATCGTGTTATCTTTCCACTAAAAAAATCGTAGGTCATAAAACTGTAATATTGGCAGGATAACATACAGTTTTTAGATAGGATTTTTTGTGAGATAGTACTTAGGGAGTGTTGTGTCTGTGGACGGTGGCGCGGATATAGATGTGGAAAGCAGAATACGCAAAGCGAGAGGCGCCTTCATCCAACTTAGCCGTGTATGGAATTCTGCGATCTACAGTACTTCCACGAAAACTACCACATTCAGGACATGCGTGACGTCAGTTCTTCTGTACGGCTGCGAGATTTGGTTCGTAACAGAAGCTATCAAGAGTGCGAGTATTTGTAAATCGATGACTTCGAAGAATCCTTCGCATTTATTGGCCACGTAGAATATCAAACATAGAATTGGGGGAAAGAACTGGTCAAATGGACATTAATTTGCAAATAAAAAGAAGAAAGTATGGTTGGTTAGGGCACACTCTTCGAAGGGATCCTAGCGAAGTGTGTCGCTATGCACTAGCATACAACCCTCAGGGCAGTAGGCGTAGAGGGCGACCCAAGAACACCTGGCGTCGCTCAACCCTGCTAGAAATAAATGCATGGAGCTCTCAAAACCAAGACAAAAGACTTTATAACAACATCACCGACTTGAAGCCTATGGCAGATAGACGAGTTAGATGGAGAAATTTTATTGACAGCCTATGCTCTTTTTAGAGGCAGTCCAAAATCACCCGATGATGGACAAGGCTTGATGATGATGATGATTTTTATTTTTGTTTCTTAGATTAACGGTGCAAATTGCTGATATGTTTGAAAGGGAAGAGCTTTGGGAGAATTTTGATGTCAATGATATCATATCTGGAAAACAACTGCTGGCAAATGCAGAAGTAGTAATGGATAGTGGCAGACGAGTGGGAAAATTTAATATATTAGATGAAAATGATAATATTCCAGATGTTGTGGCACTTGCATCACTTATAAACAATAGGGATGAAATTTTTGAATGGTTACGACAAACAGACCTTATTACAGACCAAATGGATGCCAACATCAATGTTTATAGAATAGGGGTAAGAGGTAAGAAATGGCGATGGCCCCTTTTCACCTGGCTACTAGATGCTGCCATTCAAAATTCATTTATTATTTACAAAATACATAATTCAGAAACAACACCATTGTATATATCAGTTGCAAACTAATAATTGTATTTAATCAATATGTTTGCTAATTCAATTGTGAAGGTGTTACTAACTCTATTATAACTATAAAAAAAAATGTCAGTGTCTGGTGATTCATAGCAAAAGCTTGAATAATTGTACAGCATAACAGTATCCGGTACATACATATAATAGAAGTGCATTGCGTTTGTTTTAGTTTTATTCAATTTAAAATCTATGAATTATTTATTGCAATCTGTTGCAGTTAACAGTTTGCTAGGTCATGACATACACAACATTGCATTTAAACAACAATTCCAGCAACATTTTCACTTTTAAAATTGTTTCATGCAATTTTAAACACAGTATTTTGAGTGTGCTTTTTGTATTTAAAATTATGGCATACGTCATGAACTCCATATTATTTATACGTCAACAATAACACTGTAAATATTATGGAATACTACAAGAATAACTGAAAAGAACATTAGTTGGTTAATTGATATTTTAGAGCAAAGCAACAATGGCTATTTGCCCCCTGAAGAGAACATCTATTCTACCACGTCGCCCAATAAGTCTCCGGTCTAACTAAGAAAAAAATTTTTTTTTTTTTAGAAATTCGATTTATTCATCAACATACTCTCCTTCAAGGGTGATACATTCAGTGCTGCTAAATACATTTATTTGTAGAAAATCACACAAAGTTTACAGAAAATAAACAAAATATAAATTACATTACCCAACAAAATATTTTTTTTATCTTGGTGCCGGAAGAGTAAGAACTGATTTTGGATATTTTTGATGTGCTGATTCCAAAAATACCTGACTCTTTTTCGTAGCAGCTCTAGTTTTTGAGATACAGACTAATTGATTTTAGTTTTCTATCTAAAAGTGGTAAACTTCCTCCTTGGACAGCAAAGTGGATATACAAAATATCCTTGTTTTTTATGTCTTTGGGACAGCAGAGCTAAGGATCAGCACTGGATTAACAGAACTTGGGTGATTTCCATTAAGAAATGTCATAATTCAAGAAAAACAAAACGTTGTCAACGAACCTTTGGTTGCGAGAGAAAAAATTATATTTCCACCATTGCATATCTAGTTTGGGCTTATGTAGCTATTTTTGAAGGCATTAAATCGAGATAGACTTTGTGTAGGCTACTTGACACGTAAATTTCCTGGGATTAACTCTGAAAAACTGAAAGCCAGAATATTTGATGGTCCTCAGATAAGGCAACCTGCTGAAGATCCACAATCCAATCCAACCGCATCAATGAACGAGATTGAATCTAATTCTTGGCGTTCATTTATTCAAGTAGTACAAAATTTTCTTATAAATCATAAGGCAGAAAATTAGTGGAAAATATGCTTTCCAACTTTAATATTCTCGGTTGTATTATGACCACTTACCAGAAAACCTAGGTGATTTTAGTGAAGAACCGGGGGAAAGATTCCATAAGGACATAAAACTATGGAAGATAGATATCAAGGAAGATAAGATAGCCACATGATGGCCTACTACTGTTGGAGTCTTCAGAAAGACTGTTCTGGTAAACTCCATGCTAGAAAGTCGTACAAAAGAACATTTTTCAGTGATAAGTGATGAATGTATATTTATCTACTTTATAATACCTTACTTTGTCTCTTTTGTGTTTGTTAAGCCGTTGGAGCAAATAGTAACAGTAATAACGTGAAAAATACACAAGTTAAGAAATAAAATATTTTTTGTAAAAGAGGCCAATATAGCGTATCTCAAAAACTAGATCTGATAGACCAAATCTGACGGCTATTTTGGATTTTGTGCCCAAAAATTACCTAGAGACAGTTAAAAACTCGCAGGCACCAAAATATCTGTTGGGCTGTGTTATCCATTTCAATTCCAATTTTTGGAATCTTAATGCCGCTATCACCATTGGCCAATTAAATTTCGTCTTATTTTTAACGTTGGAGCCAACTAGTGTGATAAAAATGGAGGTTCAGGTTGTTGAGTAAAGTTTACCCAATTTTAGCGACTATTTCAGGTTTTATAATTAAATCAATTTTATTAATGAGTAACATTTATATAGATATGTGTTAAAACATTTAATATATATTTGATTCATTAACTATATTTGTGAATGAGAAGTATATTTTATTGACTTATATTATATTCATATATACATATATTTTTAATTTTTATTTACAATAATTATTTAAATAAGAAACTTTAGCTCTGAAGATATATTGTTTGTTTTATTGCTTTGTTTAAACTCTTTTAGCCAATTCTCTCTTTTTATATATAGTACATAATTTTTAAAATTAATATTTTCTTAACTTTTTCAAATTTCCCATTTAACTGAATTTATGTCATATGAATAACGTTAGTGTATTATCTGCCTTGTTTATTTCAATATCTTATTAACCTTTTTTATATATTAAAAAAAATCACTTGCTAACCCAGTTGCTACGCCTATGCCCTAGTTGTAACTTATTTTAAATTTCCCGCTATACTGTATTTGATCAGTGTAAATCGTACTCGGTTCGCAGCGCTATCTACTTTTTTCTACTTTGAAATAGACCATAGATACTTATTAAATAAAATACAATTTGCAATTATTATTCAAATAAATGAATTAATACTTAGTTTTTGTACGTTATCCCTTTTTACTTTCCCCATTTCCATTTCCTTTTCATACATATTTATACCTACCAAACCCTGAAATATGCCAAAATTCCGCCAAAACATCAATTTTCAATTTATTAAAATTTCTTGGTGGTCCAAAATAGTTTAGTAAATAATCCATTTATAAATAAATACTTAATCACAAGTTTGGAAATTTAGCATGTCATTCGATACGGATAATGCCATATCAGTTACTAAACATTTTAAAAATTTGACATACTAGCATTTTACAAATAACTCACGATTTATAATTAAGTAATCATTTACATAATTATTTCATCATTTTATTTAAATATGAAGCTTGTAAATTCACAGCAGATGAATCCATTTGTTAATGACTGGAGGCTGTTGAAATGACGACCTTGCTTCTCCTTATATATAGTGTTAAATATTTAAATAATACAGTGTACCGTTGCATGTCCGCGTTATTGAAAAACCTGTGTACGCGATAAGATTGTCCATTTCCGGTTTTGCCTTACCATTTTCATTTATGTGTTTATTACATAATTATTAAATTATCTATGCAAATTTTAACATATTATTTTACGCAAAAAAGGTATAACTACACTAAAAAATTGATGTGAAGTGTGAATTTTTACACATTTCAGGGTTTTGTAGGAATTTAATAAACGTAAGAAGCCAACAAAATGCTGGATGTCTAAAAATATTTCTTGATTTTTTTTTTTTTTTGATTTAATTTTTTTAAACTAAATTTAAATAATTTGCGAAAATATCATCACAATAAAATTTAAATATGACAATTAAACAATATCTTTTGCTACTGTGTGATTAAAAAAAAAAATCATCTGTGGCCACCACAGAACTGACCGCCATCACAAAGTACTTGTTTAATTTACGCTGCTTTATCAAGAAATGTCTCAAATCAAAGTTGTTTGTTATTGCTTTTATCGCAACTTTTGTCAAATAATTTTATTCGAAATATTTCTGTTGTGAAATATTAGCAAAAATCTTAAAATCGACACGAGTAAACTCCCATTTCTAGTTAACCGATTTTTACAAAAAGTTGATCAACTCGTGCCATTGATGTCAAAACCTTAAATATGAAGTTTCATAAAAATTATTTTAGCCGAATTCGCTCTGCACGGGTACACAGACAGACAGACAGACAGACCGACAGACATCATGCTAAAAATAGTCAAAACGTTATGTAGGGACCTCAATTCGTGGAGATCCATCGAAATCTCGAAATGTCAAAATCAAAAAATTGATCAAGTTATTTGTCAATTAATTGAAACATATATTGGTAACCTTAGAAACAAAAGCATCACTTTACACACATCAATTTATTTATCAATTTTTTTGAAAACTTTTACATTACCAACTGTAAGACATGTTGATATATTTATCAAAATTAAAATATTGGAAAAATCTTCACAAAGTTATGAGCTGTGAATAAAAACAAAAGAAATATCCTAGATGATGGTACATTAGAACGTTTGAGGTTCTGTCACATTTGAAAACGAAACACAAACTATATATTTTTAGGTTATGCTACAACTAAACAGTTGGCAATATCTTAACAGATAAAAATATACCTAGAATTCCCTAAAAAAATTTATGAAAAATAGAACTGGTTATTTTTTCAAAATAAATTGATCAATTTTTTACAATAAAATTTTTACCAAACAGACAGACAGGCAGAGGGAAGCACACATAAATGTTTTTTTGGTGGCCATACCTACAAAACCCTAAAAAGGTATTTTAAAAAAATAACTCATTTATTTGAAGTTCAATTGTTTTTCTAATTGAATACTTTTTTTTGTAAAGCAAGATACTTCATCTTTTCTAATTTAACCACCTTCATATCTCTTATAATAAAGAAGTTAGCAATGCTTAAACAGATCCCAAAAACACCCTGTACAGACGAACAAAATTATTGGCCTTAATATATTTCCTAATTGTTCCTAGAATCGTTTAAAATGACTAAGAAGCCAAGTCTGATGCTAAGGTTATTTTTAATCTTTTTTTGCAATAAATATTTTTCTAATTACTATCACCAGGATGTCAGACGATACAAAAAACTCAATTAAGAACCACAAAAAAATGAATCCTTATTTAAATAGCTACCTGGTATCTTTCTTTAAATTTATTCCATTTAATCCCTCCATTAATTTTGCAACCGTTAAGTAAAAACAATACTGAAATTGAATATATTCCTATTGTTATTTCAAATTATTTTTCGCATCGTTAAATTTAGTTATTTTTTGACAAAACATAAAATAGATAAATTCACCGCAAAAAAACTGTCAGAATGAATAATCACTCTATCGTATATTTTTATCACGGCTAAAATAAATAAAATATGGTTACCAAAAGCCATATTTTATTTTTTCTATTTGTGATAAAAATTATGTGATATTTAATATTGATATTTCTAAATTAGTCATAAGCAGCAAAATAAAATGAATTTTCTCTACGACGACTAGAATTTACCAATTTTAAAATTAAATTTGACTACAGAAAGTTAATATTCTAATATAAGAGTTGGAATGTTATTCTAAAGCATTTCTTTTCTTATGCATTTTGCGTGTGTTTCATTCCTTTTTTAGGATTTTGTAGGTATGACCAAAAATTCCTTATACTGTCATTTTGTCGTCTGTCTGTTCGGTAAAAATTGTAGCCAAACGGCTAAACCTAGAGAGTTGAAATTTGGCATGCTTATACAACTCTTAGACCTGTACATAGGAAAAATACTAAAACATCTAAAAATCATATTCCACTAAAAATATAAACAAATATGTGCTCATCAAATTCTGAATAGGGTATCGAATGAAAGCCCTTAGTACGTGGATAACGATCAAAAGTTTATTTTTGCAAAATAAATTATTTTAATGTGATTTTTGCCAAAATTGTGTAAAACCTCCCACACCCTGTAGCCCAGATGGCTTAAACTAAAAATCTGAAAAAATTCTAAATAATGTACATTGGTGTGAACCGGAACAAAACAACAGAAATTTTTGATCAGATTATGTTTTCGGAAAATAACGCATTTTTTGTGTTTTTTTTTGTTGACAATGTACAAAAGTTATAGTTATGCAACACACTATACTAGAAGGCGTATTCTGGTCTAATAGTTAGCTTGCTCGCTTGCTATGCAGCAAATTAGGGTTCGGCCAGGGCAGAGGAGACAATTTTATTTTTTGTTTTTTTTTTCATTTTTATTTAATTTAAATTATTTTGTCAAAATTCTAGTTATATTTTGTTAAATGTTGCATTTAATTTTTAAGAACGTAAATTTAATAACCAGTTGGAATTGTTGGAATTATATTTTCATTCTATGTGTCATGTATACGAAACCAGAGGGGCGGAGCATATGACTTAAAACAACCAATGGAATGAACCTTGCTATATAAAAAAAAATACTGCACATTTAGAAACCTAAATAATGGTATTAGGTATTCGAATTAAAATTAACAAAAAAATATTTTAACATAAAATTTGTTTCTAAAGCTCTTAGATTAACAGACGATACATTATTTAAAAAATATCGTTCAATTTGCCGTGATTACTACAAAGCAAAATTTGTCCTACAGACTCAGCATGCCGCCTTCACTTATTATATACCTGCGAAACCCTGCAATGTGTGAAAATTCACACTTCACATCAATTTTTTTTACATCGTCTTATAATCATCTGAAACGTGTAGAAACCAAATATGAGGCAGAAAAAATAAAGATGTAGCCTCCAATTTTCTTAATATAGATTTAAAATAATTATAACTATAGTCGGATTTTTATAAAGGTAATAACGTCACAAAAAATTGCCTAATTCATTTAGATAATATGTATAAATACTTAATACTAATTTATGTAACACGGTAAAATAGGGGCATTATATTAAATGTATTTTTATTTTATTATTTATTTCGCCACCATTGAAATTTTTTTTGTAGACGTCCATGCTAGAAACATATTGTGAAGGATGAAATGGGGGAAAAACGAGGACTATGACAAAAGACAGAAGATGTGACAAGAAATATGGAGGACACCGTACGAGTAATACTCAAAAGCCAACAGCCTGACGTCAGAAAATGATAAAAAAAAACCTTTAAATAAAGTTTTAAGTAAAGTTTTTTCTTCTGTAGTTGCAAGAATTTTATAAAATATATAAAAAATTTAAAGAAAAAACTAAAGAGATACAGAGTTTGCAATAACAACTCATTAGAAAAGCACCTTGTTCTCTTTTTTCCAAATTAAAATCTAAGTACTCTTTGCTTTTCACCGTCCCTGGACGCGGTAGATAAAAATAAAAACTACTTCATATGTTACTTTGAGGAAGTTTAATTAGCTAATTTACTGAAGAACCGATGTCTACAGACCTACTTACATATGTTGTAATTAATACATCCAGCATTTACAAAAATGCTAATAATTTCTAAAAAAACATTTTAACTTTGGTTTAACTCGTGCTTATTTAACTCGTTATTTGGCAATTGACCATTAGAATCTTTAAAAATTGATGTGAAGTGTGAATTTTCACACATTGCAGGGTTTCGCAGGTATATAATAAGTGAAGGCGGCATGCTGAGCGTGTAGGACAAATTTTGCTTTGTAGTAACCACGGCAAAATGAACGATCTTTTTAAAATAATTTATCGTCTGTTAATCTCAGAGCTTTAAAAACAAATTTTATGTTAAAATATTTTTTTGTTAATTTTAATTCGAATACCTAATATCATTATTTAGGTTTCTAAATAAGTGCAGTATTTTTTTTTATATAACAAGGTTCATTAAGATTTTGAAAATTGGGCCTATGGCTTTCATTGGTTGTCTTAAATCAAACGCTCCGCCCCTCTGGCTTCGTATAAATGACACAGAATGAAAATATAATTCCAATTGGTTATTAAATTTACGCTCTTGAAAATTAAATTCAAAATGTGCTAAAATATAACTAGAATTTTAACAAATTAATTTAAACATAATAAATATGAAAAAAAAAACAAAAAATAAAATTGACTCCACAAGCCAGGAACGAACCTGTGTAGTGAATAACGATCCTGTGTGGTTGTCGAGCAACTGAGCCACTAGACCACCAAACGCTTATTAATGTGTTATAAGAGTATAACATGTATGCATCGTCAACCAAAAAACACAAAAAATGCGTTATTTTCCGAAAACATAATCTGATCAAAAATTCCTGTTGTACTATTCCGGTTCACACCATTATACATTACTTAGAATTTTTTCACATTTTTAGTTTAAACCATCTGGGCTACAGGGTGTGGGACAAAAATTTTTTTGCACAATTTTGGCAAAAATCGCCTCAAAATAATTTATTTTGCAAAAATTAAATTTTGATCGTTAATCCACGTACTAAGGGCTTTCATTTGATACCCTACTCAGAATTTAAAAAAAATATTTTTTTTTTCGATGAGCACATATTTGTTTATATTTTTAGGGGGATATGTTTTTTAGATGTTTTAGTATTTTTCCTATGTGCGGGTCAAAAAGTTGTACAAGCATGCCAATTTTCAACTCTCTAGGTTTAGCCGTTTGGCTACAATTTTTACCGAACAGACAGACAGACAGACAGACAGACAGACAGACGACAAAATGACGGTATAAGGGTTTTTTGGTCATACCTACAAAACCCTAAAAATGGTATTAATTTATCCACTTATTTTTTCTCTAATCTACATATAATTGAAACAGATTTTTATTGTACGTGGTCACTAAATGAAACGCCTAAAAAATAAAACAATAGTATTGAAATAGTAAAAAACAGATTGTGAATTAACTAGAACTATCGCTACTTCTACATCTTCCAAACAATTACTCGTCTCATTTCAAAATTCTATTGTGAAAATAATATATTTCATTTTTTAAATATCTGATTTAGCAAAAACAATCAGTTTAATTTTTATTATGTAGTAACAATACTAATCAAGTGTACATTTTTAAAGCCTTTAAAACGTTCATACTTAAATGATTCGTGTTAATAATAGTAGTGATAATAATAATAATCCCTCCAGGAAATAATAATCCTCTTCATTACTTTATTTTCCAATAAACAACAATTTGTAATAGCCAAAAACTAACTTTACAACTTTCAATACAAATAATTCCTGTAATAAAAACAAAACAATAAAAAGCTACATTAATAAAATTGGAGGCAATCAGATCAATTGTGTAAAAAGTTGCTATAATAGTTACCGTGTAGTAACGTAACTATAGGGGAAGTATTTTAAGATCGCAGCGCTATTTCGGCATACTTGGAACCTTCAAAATAGACATTCGTTACATATAAACAACGTGAATTTTAATGTTTACTGGTGGTTTTTGTAATTTTGCTATAATATTAATACTTGTTTTTATGCAATTATATTTTTATGCAAACATTGTTTATAAAAGATAGAATGTCTATTTCTGTAGTTGCTAAAATCCCACCAGATGTCATATCGCTTAGCAATTTTTCCCTATAGGGAAATCGGCGAAACAGTGCAGTTGCGTCACTTGAAACGTCACAAAAAAATGTGACGTCAGGTTTAGTACGTTTACATTCATCTATTTAACGAATGTAATATTTGTACGCTGTCACTTGTATCGAAATGAAATGAAAATATAAGAATAAGAACAGAATAGAAACAAATAAACTATTCTAATAGGCGAAATAGTTCTACAAAGGACTGAGTGATCCAAAAATATGATCAAAGAAAAGAAAATTAAAATAAGTTGAATTTAACCTAAAAACTATGCAATACACACAAAATCAAATAAGAAAATCTATAAGAAAATATATAACTAAACACAAAACTGCTAAATAAACAACAAACTAAATAAAAAAGGTTTTTAGAAATTACTATAAGTTAGATTTTTGAACATAAGTCAGTATCAAAACACAACAGACGTATTATTAAATGACAAATGTAAACATGTTTTATTCAGGGATACCAATACAAATGTCCATATATTAAATAAACACTTTTAAAATTTGTAAATCTTAAAATGACTATCGAACACAAACTAAATATGACTTTAAAAGGTATGTTGTAGTGAAATAAAAGAGTAGAGAACAATATTAGTCTATAATTCACATGCAAAAAAATCGATTTAGTTATTTTTTCGCCACTAAGTTTGTCATTGAAGTTATGACGCAAAACGAACTGCGCTGTTTTAGCGACTGAGCTATACAAGATAACTTTTATAGTGACTTGGTAACTTTAAAATTTTTCGTATTCTGTAATATCCAACTGTAGTGACGTCGCTATGAAAGTTATATCTTAGTGACAGTTACTGAGAAAATAATGAAGTTAGTGACAAAAGCGCAACACGCATGCGCATTGGTGGTATACAAATGACAGTTGAGGTTAAAAATGTCTAAATATTGTATTGCTTACATTATTTTGTTGTTATATAATATATATTACGGTATATACATTTATAAAATATAAAAGAAAAAAACAAAATAAGTGAAGAAATTTACAAAAAAAATGGAATGCAAAGACAAATTCTCGACAATAGAACCAGTGGCGCAGGCGGGCGGGATTTGGGGGTTAGAACCTCCAATGAAGCTGAATTTTTTATTACTTCGATGCATTTTCCTTGTTTTGTCTTTACTTCCATACGTCTCATTTTATAACCCTCCCCCCTCATGAAACTATTTTTGCGTCACTGAATAGAACTTTTGTTAATTTTTTTAAAAGCAAAAACAATTTTTTTTATAATTTAAAAAAAGACTCATTAAAAATGAGGAATTGGAAAAGACTTCTTGATCTTTAATATATTTCATCTCCTGCAATATAAACATTTACCTACACTCATACATACATATTTTATATACATTTAATTTAAATAATTTTCTTTACTAATCTTCTTCATTTTCTATTATATAAAAAATTACACTTAAAATCAAATGTCCGCCATTTTTATCTTCATAGGAACTAAGTTATTACTTATAAACACCAGCATTTGGTAGTTACTATGATAGGAACTTTTATAGTAACATGTTACTAAATATTGTAGTAACTTTTGTCTTACGGAATACGAAATACCCCAAAGTTACTATGATAGTGACTGACCTTGCTCATAGTGACAAATTTAGTTACTATAATCATAGTAACTGAGTAACAGACTTAACATCAAAAACATCAATATTTAACAAAAATTGTTTATAATACAAAACAAATCTTTTTTGTTCTATGCAAATATTTCCTTGGCCCGAAAACGGCCCTCGTCCGCTCCAGCCCGGCGATTTCCCAGAATAAGTGTTCTGGGCAGTCAACGACTAGTCCGCCCCTGAATTTATAATATTTATATTTTTCAAATTCAAACAATGCTTTCAAGTATAAAATATGTTGGCAAGGAAACAAGAGATCTCAAGTTCAGTTCAAATTATTAATATTCCTACAACCTACACAAAACCACTGGTTTGAAATTTAAATAATATTTAAATACCGTTTTTATTTCTGAAACTAATAAAATATCATTCACGTACACAGTGAGCCTACAGAAAACTGATTCAGAATAATAATATATAACCTTATAGAAAACAGAGTCATGCATTAAATACTATGTTAAGGCATTGTTTAGAACAATGTTTCTCAACAGGTGGTCCGCAGTAAAATATTAGTGGTCCACGAAAGTTTTTGTATGTGTTTTTTGCGTGATTTTGGTTATTTTTTATGCACATTTTTCATGTAAATAATTTATATTTTGTTTATTTTCTGTAAACTTTCTGTGATTTTCTACAAATAAAATAAATGTATTTAGTAGCACATTAAATATTTGTTTCTTTGCAAAAAATTAACCAAAAATTATTATTAGTGGTCCGCGTTAGAAAATTATATATTTTACTGGTCCGCGGTACGATTTTGATTGAGAAACACTGGTTTAGAATACCACAAATGAATAACTAAATAAGGTGTCATGTCAGATTTTTCTAATTTTACAGGAGACGTAAAAAAATCCTCACCCATTGGATAATTGTTAAAAAAAATTTTTTTTAATGCGTAGAGAATTTGTTATAGCACAATTAATTGCAATTAAAATTTGTATTGGTTTTATTTTAGCCAAAATCAATACAAATTTAGTAATGTCATGACACCTTTTTCATTTAACTCCTTAAATTACGAATTTGGGATAATATTGAATGCAGATTTTTATGTTTGATACTAGATACTGTTCAGATGATCTTCTACTTTTACCACTGTATGTAGCCACTAAAACAGTCCATTATAATTACCGTATTTTTCGGACCATAATATGCACGAGACGATAAGAAGCTGTCTTACGCCATTGTTTTGTACGCCAGCTTAAAATAACACTTTCGTGTCACGAAACAAAACACCTTATCGCTTTTGGAATAAAACGTGTTCTCTAAAGTGCAGTTTTTCGATACAATATTATCTTTATTGCTATGTATTTATTAATATATTTAGTTATTTGTTAATCGATAAATATTTTAAGGGTATTTGCATTATTTTAAAACACGGAAATAAATAACTTTCACGCTTTACGTAATATTATGCAGAAATTCTTAAAATAAAGGGTACTCAACTGATTCTTATTATATCGTAAAAATATAACCAACTTTTTTTTTTTGCCGGTCGTTATATACGAAAACCAGTGGCGAAGGGAGACCTACGCTAGACTTGCCCTCCCATAAAAAAAATAATAAAAAAATACATATTTTTTTTTAATTTAAAAAAATATTTAGGTAAATCTTCAAAAATACATCAAATTATGTCCTATACAATTTTTTGTCCAAGGCTTGGTTTATTAATTACGAATTTTTTTAAATTTTAAAGATTAATAACTTCCGTTTCCGGTTTCGGATTTTAATAAAAAACAATAGGGTTCTTCCCAATTATTAGGAGAATTTTTTAGTACCAGAACGAACTCTTTAAGTTAAACCGTTTTTGAGTTATCGTGTATACACACAGACACACAGACAGACACACAGACTCACAGACACAAAGACACACACACAGACACACACACAGACACACACACATACGGACGGCACTTCGAAAATAGGTTTTTTGGATTCCCTGGACCATGAAACGTGGTCATCCGTCAAAATCTCGACATCGAAAATTTTCGCGATTACAATACTTGCCCCTTATATATTAAGAGGATCCTATACTCAGTCCGCGCGGAACCTAAAACACATGTTAGGACTTGTCGGATTTTACCTACGCTAATCAACTGATCAAAATTTAACAAAAACATATGTAAAGATAATATATAAATCTGTGATCCTGTTGATTGTTTTTTCTTAAATTCCTTCCTGTTTATGAATAATTGCACTTGCAAAGTAAGCAATTTGAAAGTAAAGAAAAACAAAAAAAAATGAAAAAAATACACAATGCAAGCAAAGTTTAATGTGTCGATTGTACATACATACACAACTGTGACTTATATTAGTTAGTAGTACTGCAAAATTCGAATAGTCAAAATGATTTTTTTTAATTGAAAATATGCTGCCTCTAGCGGACAGAAGTATGAATCTATAAAACTCCGCCCCAAGTACAGTCAAGTAAGAAAAGTGACAAAACTTATCCAAGGTCATTATTATCTTTCGGAAGATTTATTTCATAGATTATTTCAGTATAAACATAAGATTTTAAAATATTTTAAAGGGAAAAAATCATTTATTATTTATTTACCGGTCTTTTTAAATCTTCTTAATTAATTTATCCTAATTTTTAAGATCAGAATGGTAACCAGACAACTGGGGCAGTAAGACAATTCGGGCCGTTCACAATTGGGGCTTTTCACAACTGGGGCCATTAACAACTGGGGCATTGGACAATTCGGGCCGTACAAAATTGGGGCTTTTGACAACTGGGGCCATTCACAACTGGGGCGATGGACAATTCGGGCCGTACACAATTGGGGCCATAACTATAAGAGCTAGTCTTCTTTTGTTTAAAATTAAAAATGATTATTTTAAGAGTTGGATTAAGTACATTTTGGTGGGAATTAGAATAAATAAAAAAATTGTATTTTAAGGGTTGGCTTAAGAAAATTTTCGTGATTATTTGATTAAAAAGAAATTGTATTTTAAGAGTTATATTAAGTAAAATTTAGTGCTCTTTTGACTATATAAATAAAAAATGTTTTTTAAGGGTTGGCTTAAGTAAATTTAAGTGTTCTTTTGAATAAATAAATAAAAAATGTATTTTAGAGTTGGATTATATACATATTAGTTTTTTAAAATAAATTTAAAATTTTATATTTTAAGGGGTGGATTAAGTTAATTTTAGTATTCCTTTGAATAAATCAAAAAAAAAAATCATTGAACGGTTGGAACTAAGTCATTTTTAGTGTTTTTTTAAATAAATATTTTTTTTAATATTTGAAGGGGTTAATTGGCGCCCCATATTTTGGCTGCGCCCGAGACAAAGTGCCTTCCAAAACTAGCGCCCCATATTTTGGCCGCGCCCGGGGAAAACATCCTACGAAAGCGGCGCCCCATTCTTTGGCTGCGACCGAGGCAAAAGCACCCCCACGAAAGTTGCGCCCCATATTTTGCTGCGCCCGCGGCAAAATCCCAACAAGCGGCTCTGACTCGGGACACCGTCCGGAATACAGCGCCACCAACCGCAACTTTCGTAGGGGCGCTTTTGCCTCGGGCGTAGTCAAAGAATAGGGCGCAGCTTTTGTAGGATGTTTTTCCCCGGGCGCGGCCAATAATGGGGCGCCGGTTTTGGGAGGCACTTTGCCTCGGGCGCAGCCAAAATATGGGGCGATTGACAGAAACTGCTTAAACAGACGACAACTAAATCAATTAACAGATTAGAGGTATTGAGACCATATGCACATAAATAATAATTAACCTTTATCTGAAATATAAATACAGTGATTTCTTTGCGTGTACAGTGTAGGATCCCCTTAAGGCTGTTTTAATTGATAGTTTATAAAAAATAACACGAATAATAATAAGGCAAAGGATGTAATACGACATGTTTTGAAGAGTATCTTGTAGTAGCCGACTGGCAAATTAAACCGGCCCGGGGAACGTTTGTAGAGCCATAGTTTGGAGAACCATCTGAAAGCTTTGAAAACCATTCATAATTTGACTCCGATCTTATTTATAAAATTATTTTCTATATTGTCTTAAGTTTTATTAATTACAAAGCACAGGATTAACAAAGTTAATAACTGTAACAGAGTACCAGAAAACTAGAAACTAATCATCACTCTAGCAATGTAAAAATGGTATTGAATTTCTGAAATATAACAATGTACTTGCAGAGCACATTTAACAATCGCTTTCTTTTGCTCCAACAATCTATGTTTATGACAAAGACCAATAAACATCATCTAGCGTCATTGTGTAAATGTCATTATTCAGCTTACGACTGAACCCCGTAGGCTCACCAGTAGGAAAATATAATATTTTCTTTTCATATCCAGCGTAGTCAACACATTACCGAGCTGATTAGGCATCTGACACATTAGGGGTTTTTACTGCGACATAAATTATGTAAACCGACGTAAACAAAAACTTAAGATCTTAAAATAGAGAAATTAAAAAAGGAATTAAAACCGCCAAAAAAAATTTGTTACTGATTGCGGCCCGCGACGTAAAAAATGTAAAATTTCGTTATTAAATGCGGCCCCGACGTGTAAAGGTTGCAGATTCCTGTTCTAGTGTAAATGTGATGAATAGTTCTCCTAAAAAATAGCTTAAGTACAGGGGCGTAGCAACCGGGGGTGCTGGCAGTGCGAATGCACCCCGGCGCGGCGCAAAACCAAAATTATAGGGCGCCGAATTGATGAAAAATTTCAAAATAAAGTAAAATCCATTTCAGAAAATACGCGGTAAATGTGTTCTCTCTCACTCCGCATAAAATCCTTGCAGTTCTCTGGACGACAAAAATGCGCGCTTCCGGACGACACTGGACGACCAATCATGGCAATAACGAGCGAATGAGAACGCATAATAGTAATTCCGCGGACCGATTGAATACATTATAGCCGCAGGCAACAAACTTCATAATATTTTAATATTGTTTGCCAAATCTATGTATTTTTTAGCAACAGTGTAAAAAAGAAAAGATGGGAATTACTTAAACAATTACCTGTAAATTCCGTTATATTAAAGAAACTGTGTCCGCCTTGGTAAGTCCTCCAGGTATGATTCGTTAATTGCATTAAGATTTAATTATATTGAAATATTAAGATCGTTAACTGACTGAAATTATTTTAAAAATTAATAACAAAAATGTAGTATCCCAAGCAAAGAGTTTGAAAAATAAAATAAAAATTAATAAGTTTTAGATCAGCATTGTTGGACAAAATTAAATTATGTTGTAGAACAAGAGAACTTGCCCAAATATTTTTAATAGACTATAGTACGATTTTATCCAATTTCGACGGTATGTAATGCACAGGTTTTATACTATTTTTTAACATTTCCTATAACATTTTCGAAAAATTTTCTAAGTAGTACTATAGGAAAACAGCGGTTTTGTGACTTAACATTAATTAGTGTTGAAAACGATCGAGCAAGATTAATGAGGTATGAAGATTTAATAGACATTTTTGCGGAAGCTAAAAGTCCAAAAAAACTGTTTTAAACACTAAATGTATATGTACCTATAAATCTCTTGGTAAGTTTTTTAATTCGCTTATTTATTTTTTTCTTTTTTTAAAAACTATTTTTTTTGTATTGATTTTTTAAAATGTTCTTCAAATAGATATCGTAATTTTAATTAAGTATTGTCAATCTTAAAGCGCATAATTTTTTTTCGAACGTTGCACGAGGTTTGAGAAAGATATCTCAGACCGTTGACACAAACAAAAATAACAAATATGTGTGTAATATGTGTTATGATTCTGAGTGTACTGTCAGTGATATCGTCCACGCCTCCTTGAATTGGGGGGAGCAGGCGGGAACGATAGATGCCCTAACGCAAAGAGTATAGGATCCTCTTAAGGTCGGGCAAGTAAAAATGCTAAATAATAAATTAAAATTTTTGTCTTGTTAAATGTAAAATGTTAAGTATGCAATAATTCCTTGAACCGGTTAAAAATATATAGTTACCGGTTAATAATAAAAGGTTTAGTCCCGGTTTACAAAAAATACAGGTTTTTCGAGTACGAAAAATAAAGTTTTTCCGGGTATTCCTTTCGGGTTCGGCTTCAAGTCCCCGACTTTATTTACTACCATAGAAACATAAGGAATTTTAGTTTTATAAACATAATACCAAACGAAAGAAATGACTATTACAGAAATTGTTTATAACGAAACACCGATACCCGGGGCTATCATTACCAGGTAAAATATTTTTAAATAAATAATATTTTTATATTCCTTCTGAGAAAATTTCAAATATTTTGTACAAAAACAAATGATTCGCATATTGAAAAGAATTAGTCAGGTAAGGAATAACATATTATCATAGATTATTTTAATATCAAAATGACGTCATCTGTAATTTCATAGTCACTTTTTCTATTATGCCACGTTGTTGCAAAATAACTATTTTTAATCTATGCTGGATATTTCTTAATTAATATTCACCTTTTTTATAGTTTTACTGACCATTTTATCAACAATTTCTATTCTTATGAAATTGAATAAGAAAAATATAATAAAATACTGTCATTATCAATATGAAATAAAAAATAAATTGTATCCACCAGAGAACTTTTATTTAAAATTTTTTTTGATACGACTTGTTAACATTTTGCTATATTTTTTCAAATATCTATTAATGATAAATGAAAAATCAGCTGTGGCCACCACAGGACCGACCGCCATCATAAAGTACTTGTATAAAATACATTCTAGCAGCAGAGTAGAAATAACTTGGCCTAATATTTTCTAACAGAAATATTATTTATCATGACCATGGAAACGTTACATATAAGTATGAAAAAAAAATTCGTTTTATCAAAAAACGTCTCAAATAAAAGTTATTAGTTATTGCATTTATAGCAACTTTTGGCGGCCCCTAGCGCACTAAGAAAAAGGGCGCCGATGAGCTTGACTAAGGGGCGCCACATTGCGAAAGCGAGGACTTTTTTTTGCTCTTCACTTAGATTTTGGGAGGTGTGGACCTTTTTTTTGCTCTTCACTTGGATTTTGGGAGGTGAGGTCCTTTTTTTTGCTCTTCATTTGGATTTTGGGAGGTGAGGACCTTTTTTTTTGCTCATCATCTACATTGTTGACGGTGAGAATCTTGTGATGAAGTGATTTTGCTTTATCACTTACATTTATTTGCCAAGTTTTGCCCCTAGCGCAAGTTTTCCTTACTGCGGCTCTGGTAGGGACCTCAATTCGTGAAGATCCATCGAAATCTCGAATTGTCAAAATCGGTATGATCACAATACCTCCCTTATATATGTTGGCGGTCGGTAAAAAGCCGTAAGAATCAATCATTCAATTAAATTTTTAACCTTTGTTATGTTATTAATACCTATGTAAATTTCCCAGAAAAAGCTTTCCTAAACACGCAAAAATAATACAGATCCGTTTTGGTAAAATATGCATAAAAATTCAAAGGAGGAATTGTTAAAATACCGGTTTCAAAAATTTGAATGTGACATGGAATCGACCTAATGTTACTATCACCTGATCTTGCGAAGAGGAAATAACTGTTTCCGATTTAATTTTAGTTCATTTTAACCCAATTTAGGCCAATTAAAGTTGAAATTGCATTTTTATGTATTGCCATTAAAGAAAATTAGAACATTTAACTGGAATGCGAGACTTGTTGTTTAAACATGATAGGAAATCAGCTTCTTTGATGCTCTCCATAGTGTTGATCACAAATTCTTTCTATGAAATTAAAAATATAATTTTAAAAAAAATACTCCCTCCGTTCCAAAATAATTGTCCGATTTTAGTTATTTTAATGGATTATTGAAATAATAAAATTAAATGTATCAGTAGTTATTTATTTAAATTAGGCCTCGATTTGGGTTTCTTTAACGCCATTCAATAATTACAACACAAAGAGTCCCCGTCCAGTATTGATGAACTCATTGCGGCCGTGCATAAAACATGGGATGAAATAACCGCGGAATAACTAGACAATTGTTTCATTACACTGCAGAAGTGTATGGAATTGACCATGCTTCATAGAGGAGACAACGATTACAAGCTTCCTCACATTTAGTTTAGTTGTGAAAATATACCTTATATATCCCTTTTGCATATTTTTTTTATGTAATTGGACACGTTGGAACGGAGGGAGTAATATATTTGGATTACACTGGTCAACAATTTTTTTTTTTTTGCTGACTTTGATCTGATACTTGTTTTTAACTAATTTTGGTTAACTGTTAACATTTCAAAAATGTTAACAGTTTCTGCCTATCACGTCACATTTTTGTTCTATCTTTTTCACCTTTTCACGTTCTGATATACGTCTACTTTAATTTCAACTTCGTTCTTGTTGTCCAATATATTTCGTAGGAACGCCTTACATGCAGGTACTTGTTATAGACCTTTTTACAACTTAGATCTTAAAATGGTAAACTTTTTACTTGGCCAACAAGGTGGATTCACAAAATATCCATGTTTTTTGTGTTTGTGGGACAGCAGAGCGATAGATAAACATTGGACTCAGAAAAAGTGGTCGGTGAGAATAGATTTAAATGTTCGAGACCCAAACATAATACACGAACCTTTGGTGAATCATTTTCCCCCCTCTTCATATTAAACTGGGTCTAATGAAGCAGTTTGTAAAAGCGTTGAACAAAGATGGTGACTGTTTCAAATATATATCTGAAACATTTCAAAGTCTCAGTAATGACAAGCTAAAAGCTGGCATTTTTGACGGACCACAAATTAGAAAATTAGTGAATGATCCACATTTCACTGTACATATGGATATGGAGAAGAATGCATGGCAGTCTTTCGTGGCGCTCATCAAAAATTTTCTTGCGAATAAAAAAGCCGAAAACTATGTGGAGGTCGTTGAAAATTTGATTGAAAATTATCATCATCTGGGGTGCAACATGAGCGTGAAACTTCATTTTTTAAACAGTCATCTTGACAAATTTCCTGTCAATCTTGGAGATGTTAGTGATGAACAAGGTGAACGTTTCCATCAGGATATAAAAGAGATGGAGAGACGTTATCAAGGAAAGTGAGATACTCACATGATGGCTGACTACTGTTGGAGTATTAAAAGAGACTTATCGGGAATGGTGCACTCCAGAAGATCTTACAAACGACCATTTAATCCTTAAATTATTTTGTATTTTTATTTTAACACTCTAATGCATTAAAATGTAATTAAAACTGTTCTCATTTTCTTTCTTTCACTATAAATAACATTTTAAGAATATTTTCTAATTATTTAGTCCTTATTGTTCGCCAAATTTGTACCAATTACAGTATCGACGTCTAAAATTAAACGATAGAAGCATTATTTGTCCGAAAATATGTATTTGTTGTAGAGCAAAAATCTGATGTGATACGCAAAAACTGATGTGATACTTGAGTTCAGCAGCACAACATTTATAAGAAACAAGTCTTAGATGTAAGTCAGCAAAAATTGTGTTGACCAGTGTTATCAAAAAACTGTTGATGCTTAATGGGGCCCCGTTCGTTTAAAAATTATTGTTAATGATTCGTTCTAGGCATTTTTTTTTTGTTTTTCGTGGATGGCTCCTAGTAGACTTCTGTCCACATTAAACCAGTCTTCCCTTTATCTTTAGTTACTTTACGTACTAATTCCCATTAACGAAGATATATTACAGAATTTATAAGGAAAAATACTTAACCTCCATATCACAAACAGGAAGAAACCAATTTACTTAATTACAGAAAATTCACCTTCAACTCTAAATTTAACAGTTAGATTTTAGTGTCACATATGGTATTTTACAAAAGTTTAATGCAATTTAAATAATAGCTAACTTTATCAGATGTTTGCTAACAAACACAATTAATATAACAACACGTTTAATTATGTGAAAAACAAAATTAATGGCCTGCAAATTGCTTAAATTCAAATGAACAGCTGAAACAAAAGCAAACTATACTTAAATATTACACATCTTTTTTGAATGGAACGATATTTTATTTTAAACAACTTGAATTCAGATTTTGTACAGACACTGTATACTATACAGTCTGGTCAATGGTGACAGCTCTGTCATAGAGAGTACAAAAATACATGTTTTTCTTTAATTGCAAATAATCTCGACCCCCAAAATGATAACAAATACCATTAAGCACTATGGTTAAGGCCGCGGTCTGACTGATCGAGTGCTGACGATCGTTTGCTGTCGAGCAAATTTCAAACACACGTTAACTAAGGGCATGAGTCGCACTGAACCATCGTTTGCTGTCAAGTAGCATCAAGTTGTTTGTATTTCAAACCGGTTTGAATTTCACACGACGCTCGAGGCAATAGCACATGCGCATTTAAGCATATACAGTTCATAACCATATATTATTTGACAGTTGGAACGTCAAAAAAAAAACAAAATTACAATATAGAGTAAAATGGACTCGCTAATTAGCATTAACTGTTTGATAGTATTATTTTAGGTTGGAATATGCACTATTTGGCAAGTGAGAAACAAATTTACTTGACACTGAATGATCGATAATACTCGACAGTACTTGATCAGTCAGACCAGCTTTTAAATTTTTAAATGACACTACACGACTCGGCGCTACGTTACACGACGGCGCTCGATCAGTCAGACTGCTGCCTAAACCTCCCAAATCAGAAGCCACTTAGCTTTCCCCGTTTTGCCGAAAAAAAGCATAGCTAAACACAAAAATTAAATCTCTTTATGTTTTCATTTCACTTGTAAGTATTTTGTAAAATTTTTCGAGTGCCACAATTTTATTCGGTTTTAACCTATTGTATAGATAAAACGTATAGATTTTGCGGACAACAAGACACTGCCAAACTTTCAAAATATCACACCTTCTCCATGTCTAAAAAATGATTGATGTAATAAGAACACAACTTTCCTATTAGAATTTATGTAGAATTAACTGTAACTTGACTAAACCTACAAATTAGAATTCTTCTATACAAGGCGTTCAGTTAATTTGTCCACCATTGCTATCTCGAGAACTACACCCTAAAAAAATCAGCTGTGGCCACCACAGGACCGACCGCCATCATAAAGTACTTATATAAAATACATTCTAGCAGCAGAGTAGAAATAACTTGGCCTAATATTTTCTAACAGAGATATTATTTATCATGACCATGGAAACGTTACATACAAGTATGAAAAAATTGAGACTTGGAAAAAATTTCGAAAAATTTTACAGAAATTATTCGAAATTTTTCGTTTTATCAAAAAACGTCTCAAATAAAAGTTATTAGTTATTGCTTTTATAGCAACTTTTGTTCAATAAATTTTTTCGAAATATTTTTCTGTTGTGAAATATTCACAAAAATCTTAAAATCGATACGAGTAAACTCCTATTTTTAGTCAACCGATTTTTACCAAAAGTTGATCAACTCGTGCCATTGATGGCAGAAGCTTAAATATGAAGTTTCATAAAAATCCTTTCAGCCGAATTTGCTCTACACGTGTACACAGACAGACGGACGGACGGATAGACGGACAGACAGACAGACAGACAGACAGACAGACAGACAGACAGACAGACATCATGCTAAAAATAGTCTAATTCCAACAATTCCAATTGGTTCTTAAATTTACGCTCTTAAAAATTAAATGCAACAATTGCCAAAATATAACTAGAATTTTGACAAAATAATTTAAACAAAATAAAAATGAAAAAAAAAAAACAAATAATAAAATTGTCTCCTAGTTTGACGCGTAGCAAGCGAGCAAGCTAACCATTAGACCAGAATACGCTTTCTAGTATAGTGTGTTACATAACTATAACTTTTGTACATCAACAAAAAAAAAAACACAAAAATTACGTTATTTTCTGAAATCATAATCTGATCAAAAATTCCTGTTGCACTATTCCGGTTCACACCAATGTACATTAACTAGAAATTTTTCAGATTTTTAGTTTAAACAATCTGGGCTACAGGATGTGGGACACAATTTTTTTTTTTCACACAGACGACATAATGACGGTATAAGGGTTTTTTGGTCATACCTACAAAACCCTAAAAAGAAATAAGAAAACCGTACAATATATCTATTTATGTACTGTCCACATCAAAACTTTATAATCGATTTAACAAAACTAGGGCACAAGTATAATATATCTAAATTTCTGTAATATGTATTTTTGTATTTTATTTCACAAATAAATTCTTCAAAAATGTAAAAAAAAGCATTAAATTTTATACTAAAAATGATTTATAACGTAATGCAACAATTTCTGTACGTAATTACCTTAAACAACAACGGAAAAACAAATGTGGTACTTAAACATTTTTTAAACACACACTACGTATTTAGCAAAGTCATTTGTTCTTTGTTACCCATAGTTTTTTACACAAAACCATATAACTGTATTTTTCATTGCTATTTCCTATTACTGTTAAATAAATTATTTTCATTAACAAGTAATGCAAATTAACTAAACCATATACAATATGACCTTTCTTGATATATGTGCACGTAGTTTCAAAATGATTTTATAAATGTCACAGGTAATAAAAATAAATTGTAAAAAATTCTTGAAATATTTCAAATATGCACAAAATACGTAAAAGAAAAATTTATGTGGTGTAAATATTTTGGTTTTTGAACATACGACAGATTAACATGCGACACTTTAACATGGACAGATTAACATGCGACAGATGAACATAGACACATTTTACCACACGACAAGTAAAAACTGTGATATATTATCATAGCGACAAATGAACATAAGCCAATTGAACAGACGACATTTGATTTCACATTTCATTTTTATTACTTAGTGAATTTTCACACATTTCAGGATTTCGCAGGTATTTAGTAAGTTAATGATGATTATTTGGGATGCCAAAACAAATTTTATATTAAAATATTTTTTTTGTTAATATTAATTCGAACGCCTAATACCATTGTTTAGGTTTCTAAATATGTGCAGTATTTTTTTTTTATATAGCAAGGTTCATTAAGAATTTTAAAAATTGCGCCTATGGCTTCCATTGGTTGTTTTAAGTTCCGCCCCTCTGATTTCGTGTACATTGAAACAGAATTAAATTATAATTTAAACAATTTCCACTGGTTATTAAATTTACGCTTTTAAAAATTAAATGCAACATTTGCCAAAATATAACTAGAGTTTTGAAAAAATAATTTAAACAATATAAAAATTTAAAAAAAAACCAAAAAATAGTATTGTCTCTTCTTGCAGGGTTCGATCCCTTTCGGATCGAGTTAGTTGGGTGAAAAGCCAGCCTCATAACCACTAGACCAGCATACACGTTCCATTGCAGCGTGTTACAAAGCTATAACTTGTGTACATTATTAGCCAAAATTCACAACAAATGCGTTTTTTTCCAAAAACGTAATCTGATAAAAAATTCCTGTTGTACTATTCCGGTTCACACCAATGTACATTACTTAGAATTTTTTCAGATTTTTAGTTTAAACCATCTGGGCTACAGGGTGTGGGACAAAAAAATTTTTGCACAATTTTGGCAAAAATCGCTTCAAAATAATTTATTTTGCAAAAATAAAAGTTTGATCGTTAATCCACGTACCAAGGGCTTTCATTTGATACCCTACTCAGAATTATAAAAACATATTTTTTTTTTCGATGAGCACATATTTGTTTATATTTTTAGGGGGATATGTTTTTTAGATATTTTAGTATTTTTCCTATGTGCGGGTCAAAGAGTTGTATAAGCATGCCAAATTTCAACTCTCTAGGTTTAGCCGTTTGGCTACAATTTTTACCGAACAGACAAACAGAGACAGACAGACAGACAGACAGACAGACAGACAGACAGACAGACAGACAGACAGACAGACAGACGACAAAATGGCGGTATAAGGGTTTTTTGGTCATACCTACAAAACCCTAAAAAGAAAAAACATTATTAGCCATAATTTAGCCATGAATTAAAAAAATATATATTTTGACTTTAAAACCTAGGTTTTTGTTTCACACTATCACATAAATAACTTCGATTCGAATGCAAAAACTTTAATTTTCAAGATTTAGACATTAATAATAACTCTGTGAAAAACTTTTATGTACCAGCTGCAACTGACAGGAAAAGTAATAATTATTAGTATTTTTGTTGTTAAATAAGATTACAATGTGGTCTTCCTGACAATAATTGCTTGCAATTTAAGTTAATGCACAGGAAATTGCTGCAATAAATACACCATCTAGAACTATAAACTCATCTAAAAATCAAATAGTTTTACAAATTTAATTAATAAATCGGAATTGCACGCATATTATAACCCGAGCCAAATATTTCAAAAATTTCAAAAAGTGATAAAATGTGTGTTAATACATTTTGCTGCTATAAATTTTAAAATATCCGTCCAAAAAATTTATAAACATGCAAATGTGGTTATATTTACATAACTTTCTATCATAATTTGAGAACATTAAAAATTGTTAGAAACTTTTTTAGAACTTTTTGCAATAACATACAAGATTTTTATCTTGGTACACTGCACAAGAATTACATCACTTTGACATCTATAATTTTATTTAATTTTTTACAAATTTAACATGCATATAACAAATATAATAAGAATGGAAAAGTGTGTTCTAGAGCAATGGTTTCTTAATTAAGAACAAAAACCGGTAAATCAGGTTGAACTGTTTTTTCAGAATCTAAAAAAACCTATTAGTCACATTTATAAGAGAGAAAGGAGAAAGAAAGATGGGAATGGTAAGGAAGAGAAATCAAAGAAATGAAGAGAATGAAGTACATGGGATACGTGTTAACGAGGAACAACAGGACAGGGAACAGGTTATGGGAAAGCTATAGAGCAGCGGTTCTTAAACTGTGGTCCGCGTAGCCATTATCGGGGGTCCGCGAAAAAATTTTGACATTAACTTTACATCCCCCAACTTTTCGCTTTTATTCAAATAACTCATTTAATAAAAATCGTACATGGTCAGGACTTTTTGTATTTGTTGTTACCTAACTAGTTATTGACATAACTAAACAATAATTAGGAAAAAATGAATTATTTTTATTCAAATGCAAATTATTTACAGAAAACATATTATAATAAGATCTATTTTGACCAATATTTGACCAAGAAATGTTTGTATGAGCTTAACGTATTATAATTTGTAACTTTTCTAATTCTTTTTACTACTATTTTTAACGCCTACATATATAAGGGAGGTATTGTGATCATACCGATTTTGACATTTCGATGGATCTTCACGAATTGAGCTCCCTACATAACGTTTTGACTATTTTTAGCATGATGTCTGTCAGTCTGTCTGTCCGTCCGTCAGTCTGTCCGTCCGTCTGACTGTCTGTCCGTCCGTCTGTGTACACGTGCAGAGCAAATTCGGCTTAAAGGATTTGTATGAAACTTCATATTTAAGCTTTTGACATCAATGGCACGAGTTGATCAACTTTTGGTAAAAATCGGTTGACTAGAAATGGGAGTTTACTCGTGTCGATTTTAAGATTTTTGGGAATATTTCACAACAGAAAAATATTTCGAAAAAATTTACTTAACAAAAATTGCTATAAAAGCAATAACTAACAACTTTTATTTGAGACATTCTTTGATAAAACGCCAAATTTAAAAAAAAAAAAATTCTAAGTATCTATTTTTTCATACTTAATATGTAACGTTTCCATGGTAATGATAAATAATATCTCGGTTAGAAAATATTGGGCCAAGTTATTTTTACTCATCTGCTAGAATGTATTTTAATACAAGTACTTTGTGATGGCGGTCGGTCCTGTGGTGGATATATATATATATATATATTGAAAATATATAACCGGAATAGTATAAGCTGTTCACTTTTGTAAGAACAAACTAAGAGGAAAATTTGTTTTCAACAGTTTGCACCTTTGAAACTGTATGTCATGTTGGCATTACAGAAAAATAATTTGAAAAGTTAGATTGTATATATGTCATTTAAAAAAAATATCATTTGTCATATTTCATTTTAAACAGTGACATCTTAAATATTTTGTAAATATAATACTAACCTAAAATAATACGAACATAAGCCAAAACTGTAAAGCCTTTTTTACAATATAACCAAGTTTCTAAAAGTCAGTAATACACTATAAAAATCACCAAAATAACCAGATCTACTTTGTTCTTACAAAAGTGAACTGCTTATACTATTGATTTTTAGAGATGTCTTTACTTTAAAAAATAAAATAAAATAAAAAATTGGTTATTTTTTTTTCTTCGTGGTACACCTGGCTTTTTAATTTTTGGTTAGCTTTCATTGTATTAAGGTTACATTCAAATATTACAAATGTCAGATTGTCATTAATGCCAATTATTTTAAAAGGTACCATTTCAGAATTATCACTTAAATATGATATATAAAATATAACAGATTTAAATAATAATAAATAAAATAATTTAAACCTATTTTTGTTAATAAACACTCATTCAAATCCTTGTTTTGTCCATTTAAATTTGTCCACTAAGTTCATTCAAAACGGGATTTGTCCAAATTTAAATAACCGATTTTTCGTATTTCTCATTAAAATTTTAATGACATTTGTTTGAGACCTTAAAATTAATTGGGACGAAAAAGTAAGTTTCAAACTTTTGTAAACAGGATTATTTATTTTTTTGCAATTATCTCAAAACTGCATTACTGTAACCATTCATGTTTTCAATATTACCTTCTTGTAAATATTTTATTCATTCCTGGGGGGGGGGTCCAGACCCGAGGTCCCCCCCTTGTGTGCATCTGATTTAGGGTTATTTAATTTTTTTAATACATGCAAACTGCAATCTTATTGCTATACTGTGCAGGAACTTATCTATCGTAAACATGTTAAACGACTAGATAAAACACTATCTTGATGTTAGAAAACTTAACTAAAACTATTATGAAAGGGGGATTATACAAGCTATAAATTAAATTCTGACTTTGAGAAGATAGTGTCATCATTTTCAAAGGTCATAGCCAACACACAATGTATAAAGTGAAAGTAAAAACCAATATACAAGGTTTAATAGTAAAATCAAATGACATACATAGCCAAGAAATTTCTTCCCATTAAGTAATCAATTAATAAAACTATATTTATTAGTGTTTATTGGCCTATTTAAAAACAATTTATCATATGACTTACCCAGGTAACCTGACGTCTGATAGAGATCTGTTTAATGATATGATATCACTGGCCATTATATTAAATTGATTTAGTTTGAATTTCTCCTTCATCAAAGCTTCCTGTTCTGACGGAATGTGTACAGGTTTTCCCATCTCTCCAGGCGATCCATACTGTTCTTTTACTACCGGAGCAGGCCTCCATCTTCGTAACTGACTCGATTTGTAATGCCCACTACTAAACACAATCATTTAGTACCATGAAGAGAACAAGTGGACTTTTAATTTACCTGGTTAGTTGTTCTTCTTGTCCTAACGCAGCAGCAAGAGGCCCATTCTCCGAAATAAACTTACTATTCACTATTTCCACTTCGTATTCATTATTTTTTTTACAATTACCACTTAAACAGTCTGAATAAAAAGTCAATACAACAACGTCTATTAAAAACCAAACTAGGGATGTTAAAAGAATCACTCGACATGTGTGAATCCTTATTTTGCTTCGAAACATTTTTAATTTATTATAACGTAAAGTAGTTATCACATATGTTTAAGATATTGTGTCTATATTCATTAGAGGAAGGTTTAGAGTCTTATAAAGACGTCAATTTAATATTCAAAACTTTTATATATATATCAAGGCCATAACACGTCAAATTATTGTTGTCAAAATAAATAAATGAATAATTAACAGTAACTACATTTAAATAACAAATTGTATTATGTACTTCACGCCTCACTACTTTGATATAATAAAAACATCTCTATTAACTCATAAAAATTAAAAAATAAAATACTATATCACATTATACACATTTTTACACCTGTACAACACGTCGCACATTCCACAGCGACAGAATTTACTTATGCTTTGACAGCGAGTGTACCTATCCACGATGTTCAATTCGAAATTGACTGACTGTAGCGCTATCTGGTGGTATTCTTATAAACTAATGTAAATATTAGTGTTTATGGCAATTTTACGACAATTTAAAAACATTAATAAGGACAATTTCCGAAGCATTAGCCACACAAAATTAACGCTTTTTGCTTACTTCCGATATTATGCATTACGTATTAAAATCATGTAAACAGCAATACTATTGAAATATGTTAATTGAAATTCTTATTGGAAAGCTAATTTGTTAATTTATTGAAAATCCGAATGAGAAAATATTTAGGCTCGATTTCTGAGAGCTTAGCCGAGTTTAACCGTTTGGTTAAGCTCAGTTACAATATAACAATCCCATAAGTAAACATAGCAACCATTTGGTTATAGCTAACTAAGCTTTCAGAAACCAGCCCTTAGTTGTTAATTATAATACAAATTTTACTTACCTATCAAAAACCAGTCAATTAAAAATGATAATCTCCCTCTCTTCTAGGTGCTGTCAGTTTGCTAAGTATCAGAGTTTTCTAAGTATCTTGTATGCCAATACATTGTAGATCATCAATTTTAAACAACGCACACAAATTTTTATGAAATAAACTTTTTCAACTTAATTTAACACAGATCGTAGGTCGTTGTAAATTTTTGGTCGTTGAAAATTGTGAATTAAAAAAAACACAACTCAAAAACAGTTAGGGGTAGCGACCTGCGGTTGAAATTTTTGGATTCTCCGTGGTTTATTTAGTCCAGAAAAAAATTGGGGCTTTAATCGTTTAATTGGTTTTGAGATTATGACAATTTTTATAATGGCATAATTTACATTATTTGTGAAAATTGTGAAATAAAAAAAAATCACAACTTAAAAACGGTTAGAGATAGCGACCTGAGGTTAGAATTTTTGGATTCTTCATAGTTTATTTAGTGTAGATAAAATTTGAGGCCTTATTCGTTTTGCGTATTTTAAAATTATGACAAATTTTAATATGGCTTGATTTATAGAAATTTTCATTTTTGCATGGACGTATCTCAAAAACGAAATGCGATAAAGACCTGCGGTTGAAATTTTTGAAATCTTGAGGTCCTAATTGACTTATAACCAAAATTTGAAACAAAAAAAATTTTTGAAAATTTTTCATTTTTTTAAAATTTTTTTGAAAATTTTAATAAATCCTAACTAAAAAATGATTAGAGATATAAATCTGCGGTTTGAATTTTTAAAATTCTCTTACATTGTTTAGTCTATAAAAAAAATTGAGCTTTAATAAACCAATTATTAAGTTTTGTATGAGCAGTAATCCAAAACCCTTGAAAATGGCAAAAAATCGAAAAAATCGTAAGGGGTAGACCTTAAAAAAATCGTGTTTTTTAAGCAAAAATTTTTTGTCTCCATTTTAATTGAAAATTGGTACATATATGTATTTTTGGTCATAGATCAAGAAAATGTGGTCCATTTTGAAGTTTGGGCAAAAGTTTTGGAATTATAGGCAAAAAACTGACCCAAATCGGATCTAACTCAAAAACTAGGAAAGCATGAATTTTTTAAATATTTTTTTCATAATCCTCACCCCAAAATTAGCTTAAAATTTTATTTTGAATAAAATCGGAGTCAAAAAAATTTTGACCAAAATTTCAAAATTTTAGAAAAAAATTTTTTGTTGCAAAATTGATATATTTATACATTTAGCCTTAGATCACAAATATATGGTCACTTTTGAGTTACGGTTTAAAATTTTGACATTTGTATTAAAAGTAAAAAGAACTTTTAATACAAATTGTTTGCCAGAAGTCATCAACAAAATAAGGAAAAACAACCAAAAACGTTGCATCATTCTTCATCATGACGATTCAAAAACACAGCACGTCAAACAATTGATTATTTGAAGGAGAAAACCATAGAATTAATATCTCATTGCCCGTATTCACCTTATTTATCCCCTAAAGACTTTTTTTTTGTTCCCCAATGTGAAACAAAAAATGCGTGGACAGCGATTTTCATCACCTCAAGATAGGGTGACCATTTTCTTAAGAAGGCAACGCGGGATGGAGCAAAAAAAAAGGTCCTCATCTCCCAAATCCAAGTGAAGAGCAAAAAAAAGGTCCTCACCTCGCAAATCCAAGTGAAGAACAAAAAAAAAGGTCCTCATCTCCCAAAATCCAAGTGAAGAGCAAAAAAAAAGGTCCTCACCTCCCAAATCCAAAATGCGGGACGCATCTTAATGCGGGACAAAATGTTAAAATGCGGGACGAATGGTCACCCTACCTCAAGAAGCTGTTGAAGCCTTCGAAAATCATATTTTTGAGATACCAACTTCAGAGTGGAAAAAATGTTTTGAGAATTGGTTTGAACGCATGCAAAAGAGTATAAAGGATTCCACATACCAAAGCGGCCGCGGTGGCGGCCACGGTAGCGATCAGGTCTCCTCACACTAACGCGGTGGGAGTGGCGGTAGCGGTAGCGATCAGTTAGTGAATCACGGTATATAGTTGTATGATAATATTGGACCTTGCTTGGGATATTTCATTTTTCCCCTTTGGAATGTTAAAATTTAAAATTCCAACAATGAAACCATGGAAACGAATGACATATGTCAAACTTAAATTAATTTTCTTACATATTTTAATGACAAAAAATAAATAAATGGGATATTTGTATTAAGAATGACACAAAAAATCAAAATATAAAGAAAATTACATTTTAAAATGATATTAACCTTAACCAAAAAATGTTTGTTGCAAGTATGATTTACAAAGCTTAAACAAAACGGCTGAAAAGCATTATTTAAACGATGAAAGTAACTAGATTGCAAAATCTAGTTCTGCCTAATCGTTTGGAACAGACTTTACTATCAATTTCCAAAACTTTTCCTATTTCGTCCCACACTTTATTTATTTTCCTAATATTCTTGTAATCAGGATGTGCTAAGTCATACAAAATTAAATGATCCTTTACTGATCTATGATTTTTTCTGTTAAATTATCTATTTTCGACATTATTTTCTTAAATATATTCACTCTGTGGTATATAAACAATGAATATCGTGCGGCCTAACGCAACTTGTCGAGTTTGGCCGCCAGTGTTTGGTGATCGCTAGACTGAACGCTGCAGTCGGTGGCGTTCTCAGATAGCGGAACGCTTGTATGTGCGTGGTCTCATTGTATTGTATAGGTTGCGTTAGGCCGCTGCATTATCGCCACCGTGGCCGCTTTGGTGTGTGGAATCCTTAAATCTTAACGGCGAATATTTTGAAAAGAAATAAAACAGTTTGTTCCAAAAAAAAAAAAATGTTTTCTTTCTTAGTTTTTGTAAAATCTTAGAAGGTAGCCCATCATGCTTTCCCCAAATTATTATCTTATCTTTAAAAGTAAAGAAAATACATTAACAAACTAGTTAATTTAAATATTTATTAACTACTTCTTACATTTATCTAGAAAAGTAGTAACTAACAGAAGGTCGACCAGTTTGATAATTTTTATGCAGAAACTTTTAAAGAGTTAAATGCAAACGTAAAAAAAAAACTTTAAAATAACTTAAATCATGGTGTCGTTAAGTGAACACGATAGAGCAGTTTTAAATTGTGTTTTTAACCCAAATCTACCGCTAGATGACGCATACGAGGAGGAATTACCAAATTTAAAAGGTAAAAATAAATCAGTATTGAGAACTGACACGCTCGGATACGCAGTCTGGTGGTCAAATATTGTACTACGCGACTGTAGTACTATTTGAAATTATTACATATGTTCTGGTGTTGATTTTTTGTTAGAACGTCGATAAATACATTTTCATAAAATAAAAATGTACTGTGCTTAAATTAACCTGTTCCCTGTTAGCAAATTGACAGCTGAATACTAGACAATTCAGCCATTTTGCCATGAATTACAGCGCCGCCAACGGTAATGTCACTTCTCAATATCAATTAAGGTTGATAGTAGTTTATTATTTAAATTGCAATTGTTTTAAATAAATGCGTAGGTTTTATAATTTTGAATTATATTAATTGAAATCGCCCACTTAATAATAAAACCTATTCAGCCATGTTATATATTATGGTTAAAGAAATTACAATTAAATTTAAATTTATGATGAATTTATAATATATAATTGCTTTCACATTTTAAATAGTATAATTTGAAATTAATCACGTAAAAAATAATATAAAGTCGTAAAACTATAATTTCGAAATGAAATATAAAATCTGTTCCTTTGGTTTAGGCGGAACTAAAATTCTAAAGTCTATTTCAAATTAGAAAAAGGTAGATAGCGCTGCGAACCGAGTACGATTTACACTGAACAAATACAGTATAGCGGGAAATTTAAAATAAGTTACAACTAGGGCATGGGCGTAGCAACTGGGTTAGCAATTGATTTTTTTTTAATATAAAAAATGTTGATTAGATATTGAAATAAACAAGGCAGATAATACACTTACGTTATACGACATACGACATAAATTTAGTTTAATGGGGAATTTGAAAAAGTTAAAAAAAATATTAAATATAAAAATAAAAATTTGGCAAAAAGAGTTTAAATAAAGCAATAAAACAAACAATATATCTTCAGAGCTAAAGTTTCTTATTTAAATATTTATTGTAAATAATGGTCTAAAAATTATATCAATAACTTATTCTTCTTTGGGCACAATCAGCTGGGCTGTCTTTTGGTCTCACATTAGTCCTCTATCTTGATCTGTTAATTGTCAAGTGTCAAAAAATATTTATGTATCAGATAACCTAAAAAATATATAACTGCGTAAAAACAAATTACATGGAGAATTTTCTCCATAAAATCTACGTCAAGAATATAAATAAAAGTCTAAATATGTAAATAATAAGAAAATAAACGAAAAAAATAAAATAATATATATTTCCAATGTACGACACTGAACATCTGTCAACTTGGACTAAAAACAATATTTTAACAGTGTAATAGGGATGACGTTCTAAACCAATCCGAAGCAAGAACAAACAGCTCCTATCTTCTTACAAACATTTTTCTAAGATGACATAGAGCATAGTTACTTTTACCCAGTGATGGGATTCAATTTTCTCAACAACCGGTTCGCAGGGGTATTTGTTTAAAAACAAAATATTTTCACAAAATTCAAAATAGTGTATTTATTTAAATTAAACATTAAGATATGTAATTATTTTAAATATTGCCAAATAGCCCTCTGGTTTTCAGTCACTTCTCCTTCCGTTTTTGTTTTTTACACGAGGATCATCCGAACTGTGGTTGCTTCTTAACCAATTTAGCACTATCGGTACTGGATCCCAATCTACTAAAGACAAACCATTCAAATTAATAACCATTATATTACTTATATTTGAAACGATCAGTCTGTTTCGTTTTTGTGTGCATATATTATTCATAAGGCTAAAGCCTCTTTCAGCTTCTGCTGAACTGACGGCTATGGTCATTCCCTGGTATCTAAAGTATTTTAACAAGCGGTTCGCCGAACCTAAATTTTCTTAACAAACGATTCGAGCGAACCGGGTGAATTCCATCACTGCTTTTACTGATTGATTGAAGTTTTTGTTCATTTTGTTCAGGATTTGAATATTTGTTTTTAGATAAAGAGGAAGAAGAAACTCGTGAGAATTTAAAATCGAAACAGCTTGAGATCGATGGAATTAAGAAAGCAGACGATGGAAACTTAAATGAAGCTATTAATTTACTGACTCAGGCTGCTAGTATAGCTCCAAGTCGCGCTTCTGTTTACAATAACAGGGCGCAGGCGCATAGATTATCAGGAAATATACTCGGTAAGTGAATCACAAATATAGGGAAAAATTGCTAAGCGATATGACATCTGGTGGGATTTTAGCAACTACAGAAATAGACATTCTATCGCGCTTTTTTTATAGAAAATGTTTGCATAAAAATATAATTGCATAAAAACAAGTATTAATATTGTAGCAAAATTACAAAAACCACCAGTAAACATTAAAATTCACGTTGTTTATATGTAATGAATGTCTATTTTGAAGGTTCCAAGTATGCCGAAATAGCGCTGCGATCTTAAAATACTTCCCCTATATTTATAGTCCGTTCAAAGGGTACCCCTTACGATTTTTTGCCATATTCAAGAGTTTAGCTTAACCAGTCATATAATGTAGAGGCTTTAAGCAAACTTCTAACTGGTATGGAATTTTTAGCACACCATACAGAGCTATAATGCAAAATTTCGCGGACTCGACGGACGTTAGACTACAGTGTCTTATGTGATTATTCAATAAACAAACATTACTAACCTTGGTTCTCGTGGATAGCTGTCTTCTGGGTACCCAGATGTTGAGGAAACGTCAAGATGATACCAACAGAACAATTGCAATTGAAGAGCACACACAGACACTTTGATATGTGATAAAATCACTAGATATATTTAATAATATAATAATTTCTGCGAGAGTTTATATAGAGGTTTAGTACAACCGAACTGACGTGATACGCACGTAATATTGAAGTGTAAGAATACGTCTTAATACAACGACTAATCTCAACTCTATTATAAAAAATGCAACGTTTCTAAACATAACATAAATCGAAGTAACGAAGAGGGCTATTATACCGTGTTGATAGTTACGAGGCGAGGGAGTAAATTATAACGTCTGCATTTTAACTCTAACGAAAACAATGAATCTAAACAAAGATATTTTTAAATACACATTAATAAAATTAAAAACAAACAAAAAATTAAAATAAACATTAAAAAAAAAAAAACAAAATTAAGGTTAAAAATTCAAAACGAGACATATAAATTAAAAAAATTGGGAGTTTAATACCTTTTTTTTTTCTGGACTAAACAAGGCACAAGGATTTGAAAAATTTAAACCGCAGGTCTCTAACTTGTACCGTTTTCAAGATAGAATCTTTGAAATTTTAAAAAACTTAAAAATTTTCAAAAAAAAATGTTTCTTCAAAATGTGTCCTAAGGCCATTTAGGACATCAAGATTATAAAAATCCCAACTGCAGGTCTCTATATATTATAATTTTTAAGATGCAGTCACGGGGATTTTTAAATTTTTGGTAAACTTCGTCTATTTCAAAACGATTTAAAACAAAAGTGGGTACGTCTTGTAAGGCCCCAATTTTAAATTTTCGGGAGAAAGTGACACTCTCGAATACGCTAACTGGTGGCCAGATGTGTTTTTAGCATACTGGTCGTTAAATTTAAACAGTGGTATTATGACAATAAAATTTTTTGTTGTCACGACTGTTTAAATTTAAGTGGTAACAAACTTTCTTTTGCTTTTTGTTTATTTTTCTCGATATATTCGGATAATTTTTGCATATTCATTATGTAAAATTAATTCTGACAATTAAATGATTAAATAAAATCATTTGTTTTTTGTCTATAAACTGTTTATTGTCATAGGCTACCAGATAGGTATAAATATCTGTTAATTTTTACTTTTTATTTTACATGAAGTGAAAAATAAAATCTTGTATGCACTATTGGCGTTACTGGATGATTACACCTATCGAGCGACATCCATCCCTCGGACCAGCGGTCTCCTAGCGTATTCATCTTAGTAACACCCTTGCTGCATAAATAGCTATTGAATATCAACCCTGGTTATATCCACACCATTTCGTAAAATACTTACCTTTATATGTCTCTCTGTAGAAGCGCTTAGTGATCTGACCCAGGCTATTAACCTTAGTGGAGGTGAAGGTCGTACAGGTTGCCAGGCATTCTGTCAGAGGGGGATGCTACATCGCAAGGCAGGACGTAACGAACTAGCCAAAGATGACTTTTCCGCAGCAGCCAAATTAGGAAGTCAATTTGCAAAATCATTGGTAATAAAATATACTTACATTTTATGTCTGCTGTTTGTAGGAACAAATGGTCTATTCTATAAGCTTTTCGACATTTCTTTTTATAGTGTATAAGTGACAGGACAGCGCGCAAGACACAGTCAACAAGTTACAGAATAATCGATTAAAACACAAATTCTAAATAGCCAATAGTATAGCTGCTGGCTCGCTATCTTATGTTGCTATGGTAACCAACTTATGGATATAGACCATATAATCGGATTGCTGATATGTGACTGTTACATGTATGTATCAAGTAGTGCATTCATATAATAATCTAGTTACCATGTTTCAGCGATTTTAAAACTGTTTTTTGTTATTTGTCTTAGCTGTCAGTGTCTGTTAATAACATTAATTAGTAGAGCTTGCTGTCAATTATTAAATTCACAAACTTTGATTTTAAATCTGCTGGAATATTTTAATTCCGAAAAAGAGAACAACCACTTATTTCTCTATCTTGTGTCCATCAAATAGTAGTAGCTGCCTTAAAGATTTCGGAATCAACAATTCGTAGAATTATAAAATGTAATAAATTCTCACTAACAAAATCACGAGAAAACGATCGAAATTAAAATCTGAACCAGTTTATTTTATTGATACATTGGCACAAACGTATGGTCATGAAGTACTAAGATTATCTCCTTATCACTGCCAGTTTAATCCCATTGAACTAATTTGGGGTATAACAAAAAATTATTATGATAGACATATTAGTCAAAACGGATATAGTGATAAAGAAGTTTTGAAAATGTGGCAAGTAGCCTGTGTTCAAATTAATTTTGAAACTTGGGCAAAATCTGTTAAAAAAAAATCGAAAATTTATAAATGAATGGTGGGAAAGGGAAAGGATTGTTGATGATATTAATCCAATAATAATAAATACAAGAAATGACAGCGATAGTTCAGATGACGACGATATCATGCATTAGAGTGATTAATTTTTTTTTTAAATAAAAATAAACATTTAATATAACTTGTAGCAAATTATTATATGAATAAATATATTTTTACTTAATATTTTATTACTTTGTACTTAAGGGAAACAAAACAATTTAATTTAATTAAACAACAAATTATAATCCAAAATTTACGTATGAGTATAAGTTTTTCCTTATTTATAATTATTACCTTAAAATTAATAATTTTGTTTGTTTGAGTACTGCTGTGAATTTATTTTCGTGCTCTAATTAGTAAAGATATCTACGAATCATGCCGTTTCTTTCTAATGCTTTGTTTTTTATTAAAATAATTTGGAAGGTTAGTTGTCAACTTGCGTCACTATACGTTACTATGGGTATGCAAATAATTATAATGATATTGACAGAGAAAGCGTATAGTATTGAATATCGATACTTGTAGCAACGAACAGTCACCTATCAGCAATCCGACTATACTAGTAAATACGTAAAGAATAATTTATTAATTTTACTTCAGCAGAACAAGTGATAGCACAAAGTGGTATCGTCGTAAATCGAGCTTATTGTTAAATAAAAATACTACAAACTATTTTATTTTTTGCAGTTGATCGACCTGAATCCATACGCTGCTCTCTGCAACCAAATGCTGCGTCAAGCTATGGAAAAACTATAAATCACAAAATTGTTTTCAAATATTTTATAATTTTTTTACATAGCAACAATACAAATAATTTACTATATTGGAGACAAGTAAAACTAAATTACTTAATATTGTTTACAGTTGTATTTTTATTAAACATTAATATATATTAATTTTTTTTATATATATTTTGGGTATTGACAGCTTGCTGAATGCGTACTAGTTATTTTTATAATACCCCAAACTATATATTCTGTGCAATTACGCTTAAAGTTAGACGGAAATAAGTTTATTGCTGATGCACTTGAAAGATGCAGTAGCGACATCCATACATATATGTATATTATTAATTTGGTAAGAAAATTAAACGGGGTTAATGTTCCGAATAAGTCCACCACAGACAACTCGTTAAAGAAACCGTGTATGCTAGTTAGAATGAGATTTGGCTCTGGCGAAGCGCCGTCCCTTTCTTTCAAAACATAACATTTTCACTTTATCATTTCCAATAATGTTATTCAAAACTGAAATTTAAATAAGTACTTGATAGTTATCCGTTTCGAAATCCAAGCAATTATTTAATAAGTGTTTGTTAACATTTAGCTCCTATTAACGGTTTTAAAGAAAAACTTGAATAATAAAATTTCAGTATTTATACGCTTTAAGTCACATTTAAATGAGATTTATACTATACATATTTTGAAGAATATTAACATTATTAAAATAGAGAATCCTCAAAAATATCAATATATTCCGACCTACCAATTTTATGTCTGAAATAGTAAATTCCGTTTTTCGTCGCATTCATAGAAGCTTAATTATGTAAATGTATTAAAACTGTATAAAGCATTTATATATGTTCACTATATGCAAACAGTCAATGATAAAACTTATTAGGTTAGGTTTAATTAGCAAAAATTTCACAATATCAGCATCTAATTGAAATAATAATAATTTTCTTACCAAATTAAAATCTCCTTCTCTATATACAGAAAATGAAATTAATTTTCATTCAAATAGGATTCCATAACTTTTTTTCTAAAATTCTAAAACACCAATAACTCTCTTATATTGCCTAATTCCCTAAACATTTCCCTAATCCTACACATCTAGGAATCCTACAAAATAAAATTTAATTAATATTGTTTCTTATATGAAATTTATGGTAAAATATAATATAACTATTATTGTGCGTTTTATAAACTATTAAAAATTAATTCCATTTTGTGTATACAATGTTAACAGTAAAACTACAATTTAACAATACAGTTATAAAATTTAGAGACCAAATACCGATAAATATATTTTATATTTCAATTATCACATTGATATTTAATAAAAGAAAATTGTTTTAAATGTTTTGATACACATTTTAATTTAAAATCAAATATTTCATAATAAAATATATTCGGGATGCTTAAAACTTTATGAAAAAAATAAAAGGAAAATATAGGAACTTGGAAATAGAACAACTGGAGGTTAGATCAGTGTTTCTTAAATTCACGCGACCCAAATATGGGTCGCGTAAAGTTCGGCTGTTCTTTGCAAAAACACAATATACTCTTTTTACACGGCTTTTCGCTATAACGTCCTCCTTTTTCGATTTACGGCCCAAAATGTTTCATTAAACGGCAAAAAAAAAGTGAAAAAAAAAAAACTTGTATAGTCCGTCGAAGCAAATAAAGTCCCTGGGCAGGCGTGTCTTAGCGCTCTATGCATTTCAAGTACACTCAAAGGCATATTACACTCACGCGATCTTGAGTTATAAATTCAAATTAACTTGAATTATATCAAACACAAATACTAAAGCACAAATTATACAAATGAAGCGTAAAATCAGTACTTATAAAATTTTTTCAACGTTAGACAAATTTTTTAAACCAGGTCCAAATCCACTACAGCAGAAAGTGATGATGACAGTATTGTCAACTGACAATAACTGAAGCGCCTCTAGTGAGATTTTGAGAAACTGACGGTTGTAGGATAGTCGAGTTTGTTTACTGTTGTTTTCATAGCAAGTTTTTAAAAAAATGTCTTAAAAAATGTTTTTAAAAAAATTAAATGCAACGTGAATTGTTGTGTTTATCTTTGCAATGCAAAAGTAGGTCGTGATAGAGACCTAAGTTTTCATCGTGTTCCGAAACGTGGCAAAAAAAACGTGTTTCTGAATTTACGTGGTGGTGCACGTGTAGTTATGGATAGAAGACAAGCATGGGAATATGTTCTTAGAAGTGTAAAGACAGTTAAAGACCATTTTAGAGTGTGTTCCCGTGTGTTTCAATAAATATCACATGAAGATACCATTGAACCTGTCAGAAATATCCTACCAAAGTCAGCCTTGATGTAAAATGCAGTAGCGCCTCTATCGGTAGTGTCAGATGTCAATAGTTTTTTAGTTTCAGTTTATTATTATATGTACTTGTTATGTATTTTATATGTAAGCATTTTTAAATGAAATACATATAAAGAAAAAAATGCATTTTAAACTAAAAACTAAGTTATTTTGCAATGAGATCCGTCTTAATGTACGCGAGCCTTAATGGTCCGTTACCGGTTCGCGGACCGGTGTTTGGGAAACACTGAGCTAAATCTTCATATGTGGAATTCTAGATATTTATTTATTTTTAATTAAGGTAAATTATAAAGAAGGAAAAACTGTTAGTAAAAAAATAAATAAAATAAAACAATAAAACAAAAATAAATTTGTAATTAAACTGTTCTATAATCTCTTTAAATCTTGCGTGAATACAATATGGCATTGCATAATATTTAAAAATTCTCTCAAAAGCACCATGGATAAAATTAAAAATAATTTACATTACAAGAAACGTACAGGACATATTTATTAATAACTCCAAATTCAGGAATGTTTTTAAGGCTAGAGCAAATGTCAAACTGATCCAAATAAGTCTACAATATTAAACAGCTTCTGTAAATATTAAACAATTATAAATCAAGACTATAAAGATATTAATAAATACATAATATATACACTTCATATGTGGTGACATACTACAAGTTTATAGCTTAATGCTGCCTCTATTGGTAAGCTTAACATAAATGGGCTCGATTTGAAAAGAATGAAACTAAAACAATAGGGGAAACTTCCTAAGCGCCCTGACATCTGGTGGCAATTTGCGGAAGATACGAAAGTGACATTGTTTTGTTTTGTTCAATGGAGAAATACGTGTTTTTTTGTTGTTTGTGTTTTATTTTTGTGAATCACGCGGAAAAAAAAACAATCAAAGTTGTTGTGTGCCGCAATGTAAATCGTGAATAATGAAGAATCCTTCTTAAACATTCCATAATTTACCTAAATCGAAAAAAATATCAATTGAAACGACGTTTGGAGGCAGAGAGAAAGTGGATCGTAGGTTTTTTTTAGACCCAAAAACTCAAAATGGGCAAAAATCCAAGCCCATGCATGCATGTTTGCTCGTTGCATTGTTTACGTCCAAGAAAAGACTGAAAAAAGCATTTATCCCACCCAAAATTTGCCTAAATCATCAGATATATTAAAAAGCTCTTCTACTTTTTCAGGCAGAGATATTAATTTTTACTAATATATTTACCATATTTTTGTTGTTATTATATTGACAGACAGTCAAAAAGAATTAAAAATACAATGAAAAACTAAAAATTTCCTTAAAATTTCTTTAGAATAGTATATTATTACATATCTTGTAAATCGTAGATTACCTTTAAATTAAAAAAAAGCTCGGAAAACAGGCAAAATACAACTCGTGTTTATTTTCACCATGTAAACAAATACACGAGTAACAGTTTAATGTCACTTTCGAGTGTTCCAGCTTTGCCGCATATGGCGCTGCGATCTTAAAAAGTTTCCCCTATAAACCATATTAGTAAAAACGTCATAAAATGGGCTCCCGTGCTGCCGCCTACCGGTTTGTTTCCTTTTATTTGAATTGAACATGATATTACAGTCTATTCCAAACGATTAGGCAGAACTAACTGGAATTTTCATCCTTATAAGTTGTCATTAGCTATTTTTTTATATATATGTTTGCTTTTCCTGAACAAAATGATCAAAAGCTTCAATCAATCGGTAAAAGTAACTAGAATTGAAAATCTAGTTCCGCCTAAACCAAAGGAACAGACTTTATAATGAAAGTTTTTTTTTAAATTGTATTTTGGAAGTACAAATTATGTTTAAAGTAAGGAAATGCTTGACTTCAAATCTACAAGTCAATATTTATTTATTAAAATTCTTATTTTAAACATTTTAATTTAATGTCATTATTTTTGAAGAACAATATTACTTTACAGGTTAATTTTGGGAAATGAATGTTATAAATTTTAAGTCTGTCTGCCATTTCTAAATGGTTGGAAGGAACAATATGTTATTCTTATTTTATCAATTATTGTTTTTCATTTTCATCTTTCAAAAAAACGAAAAAATTTGCAATTAAGAATGTGGCTGTAATGGTTGCAATCTGGAGCAAAACAATACATTATGTATTCTGAAACGAAATATTAATGATAAGTTTTAATTAAATAAATACTAAAGATATGTCGTTTTTCATATTATTTAACATATTGTTCTTTTATAAAAGTTTTCAAACAGTGTAATATTCTTGTTTAAGATTTGTAAATTTATAAAACATTTTATAAAAGATGTTTTATAGTGTAATACCGGCCTAAGAAATCCATCCATTATTATTTTCCCATAAAGTTTCATTCTTTAAATTATAAATGCCATTTTAATTATTAAAAATTGAAAATATTGACAATTACTTAGAACATAAATTAAATTTCTTAAAACGTAAACTAATTAATTTACTAAACTATGACAAATTGTTAATAATGAAATACAAAACAACTAAATTATATTTATATTTTCTGGTAATTTACAATAAATGTTATCAGTTTTATTTAATTATCCTATAAATTAGATTAAAGAAAAATGTGAGAAAATTTTGAACAACCACTTAATAAAAATTAAATATTTATATTTTAAACAGAAATAAATGAATTCTAGTAATAATAAAATAATAGTTCCCAACGTCTAAGGGTACATTCGATTTGACGCTCCGAGCGTTCCGAGCACGTTCTGTACACTCAAACGTGTTCGATTTGACGCTCGGAGTACACTCAATTGCATTCGTTTTGCGATCGAGCGAGCATTTAGAGTGCGCTCTATGTGTTCGGGGTTTTAAGACCGAGCATATGGAGTATGACGTAAAAAAATGGGGGAACGGCGGGAAAGAAATGAAAGTTTAAAATTAAATTATAAATAAAATAAAAATTGCCTTAGACAAATAATATTGTTATTTGTCTATAGCTACCGAGTACGGCCATTTTATGTATTTGTGACGTTCTGTAAACAGCAAAAAAATTATTAAAATACACCGTGCATAAAATTAAAATGGAAAAAATTCATTAATTATTATTTAATTTTTAATTAAATTTATTTCTTCATCATTGAAAAAAAATCAAGGAAAAAACGAGGTATATAATTTTGATTCATGACTGACGTGAACTAATCTGACAGTAAAAACGCCGCCTAAAATTGTAGGGTTAGATTTTATAAACATTACGTCACAAGAACGCTCGCTCCGTTAGTGCTCTATTCATGACGTCACCATCAACTGTTCGCTCAGCGCTCGCTCTACTCTGTACAACTCGAATGCACCCTAAATAGGCATTTTGGGGTGGAGAAGGTAAAGCGGCATTCAGAGCTCTTAACTCAATAGAATGTAGACTATCGCTTGTACTCTGTACATTGTCACTAACAAGTTGTAAGACGACCAAACCAACCCAATAAAGTGACCAACCCAATAAAGTATCCTTGGGCATTAGTGGGACCAGCATAGATTCACTATTACATGAACATTTTTCCGTCAAAAAGATTTTTTTCACGTTGGATCCCACATAATTTGACAATCGGAGTGGAAAATGCCTCAATCGGAGTGGAAAAAGTGCTTCGAAAATTTGTACAAACGCATGCAAAAGTGTATTGATGTTCATGGAGAATATTTGAAAAACAATAAAGCCACTTTTGCTGATAAATAATTGTTTTTGCTGATAAAATAAAAGGCAATCCTCATATTAAACATTTTAGACCTTTGTTTGCCTGAATAATTTTTCAGGACTGAACATAAATTAGTTCTAAGTAATTACCAACATTCAAAAATTTCGTAAAAATTACTGGAACCGGTTATAAATTATATGTCCTGTACACACATTTTATAGAAAAACTCCAAATATAAAATCACTTTTAAAATTTACAAATATTAACTATCCAAACAAAAAAATCTATTTAATAAATACATTTGCACATTTTGTTCATACTATAGCAAAAAAAAAAAATATTTGTGACCAACCCAATAAAGTGAAAATGTATATCTATGACCAACGTTTTAGGGATAAAATAAAATTACTAGGAAGGTATGTAATATATATATTTTATTATATATTAAAATCTAACTGCTTCTAACCTGTTAAGTTTCTATATCATCTTGATCAACCATTTCAAAATCACGACCTGTTGATGATCTTTGACTTGATTCACTTTCACTTTCTGAAGCTGCTTCTTCAACACCTGATTCAGGTTTGTTTTCTTCTGTTGGATATTCTGTGTTGCGCCTAAAACATCATTTGTATAATTATCATTTCAAAATACGTGTAAATTTTTACTCATTTCAGAAATTTTTAGGTTTACCACGGAACAAATAATAGAAAAACATCTTAAATTGGCTGCATACGTGCTGCTCCTAGTGGCTGCCTGGTAAACTATTATTTGAAGAAATAGCGGGAATTTTAAATAATCATATTATTGGGAAACTTAAAATTAAAATATGCATTTAAAAATTTCTTTGTTAAATTTCGGAAATAATAATGGAATAAATAATTTTAAAAATTAAATGTATTTCAGGTCTTCAACAAAAACACTTAACAAACAAATTCAAACTATGGGCGTCCTTCAAAAAACAGTTTATCAGATGTCATCAGATTTGATAATATTGGTCATCTGTAAGAGGCATGAAACGAATGTAAAAAAAAAATGCCGTTTGTGTAAGAGCAACTCCATTTATTTATGAGTAAAATGTAAAGTACATCTGTGCCCAGAGTGTTTTAAAATGTTTCATTCCAAATAAGTTCATACAGTCTGTTCCAAACGGTTAAGCGGAACTAAATGGGAATTTAGTTCTTTTAGGTTGTCACGAGAAGGAACCTTGCTTGGGTTATTTCATTTTTCATGTTGGAATGTCAAAATTTAAAATTCCAACAATGAAACCATGGAAACGAATGACATATGTCAAAATTAAATATTTTTTTTAGATATTTTAATGACAAAAAAATAAATAAATGGGAAATTTGTATTAAGAATGACACAAAAAATCAAAATATAAAGAAAATGACATTTTAAAATGATATTAACCTTAACAAAAAAATGTTTATTGTAAGTTTGATTTACAAAGCTTAAACAAAACGGGCGAAAGGCACGATTTAAACGATGAAAGTAACTAGATTGCAAAATCTAGTTCCGCTTAAGCGTTTGGAACAGACTGTAGTTATTCGCGGTAACCTTCAGACAATTACGTCCCTGTCCATAGCAAGTCAATCGTGTTTGTACATTACAGCAAAAACTGCATGTCAGAAAACGTGCTTAGTTGGTTTCATTGAAATTAATTAATAAACTGACTTCTCTCATTTAAATTTACTATACCGTGATCGCAATCTTATCAGTCAAATAATGTTAGCATTCGTGGTGACAAGAATATCTTGTCTAATCGGACATGCGCATTAAATCTGTTCATGAACTTATTCCTTATTAACTGTTGTACCCAATTAAAAAATTCATCTGCAAACAAAGCTAATTAATAAACTGAGTTCTGCCACATAAGTTTAGTTGACCGTGATTACAATCCTATCAGTCGGCCAAATTTAGCATTCGCGGTGACAAGAATATATAACATGTTTCCAGTCGGACATGCTCATTTAATCTGTACTTATTCCTTAACTGTTGGTATCTTATTAGAAACTTTATCCCCGAACAGAGCTATTATATATTTAAAAATATATTTTTATTATCAAATAAATGAGTTGTAAATTATTTCAATAAAGATAAAATAAAGTATTTTCAAATATTTGCATGTGATGATAGATTGAATTTTACTGTAGGGTAATTAACTGTCAGATAACTTATCACTCAGTTAAACAAGAAAAACAACTTTTCGTCACCTGCAGTTTTTCCAATAAATTTTCCATAATGACGAAGCAATGAACGTCATTGAACCATTGAAAGTAAATGAATAGTTTTAAGTACTTACTTAGAAAAACTTTTTTGAACAATATGCAGAATTTAGGACGCACCATAAGTAAAATAGGGTTATTATGAATAATTTGGGGTGTAACCCATCTTGTATTTTGACTAAAACACGTAAAAACCACGTGTTTTTGGAGCTCTTGGGGGAAAGCTGAAGCCCCCCCCCCTTTGAGTGCGCACCTGGCGTGGTAGTTGTTAGATTAGAACTAATCTGGAATTCATTGTGAGTATTTTATTATGATGGTAACCGAATCTCGTAAACGGGTCTTTAACTTTCACAAACCACCCCGCGAGAATTTCTTTGAAAGGCATTTTTTTGGGATTTTAAAAGGGTACATATTTGTGAGAATTCAGATAATAGAAAATTACAAACCTTACGTTTACAACACGTAACTTTAAAATATTTTATTTATTGTTTTATTGTTCAAGGAGAATTTGTTCAAAGTTATTACTTAATAACTTTGACAATTCCTTGAAAAATCTTTTTACCCTTCTTCGTAGAAATACCTAGAAATGTCTTATAAATACACCCGTCTCTCTGAAGACGAGATCAGAAAGTATTCGGTCTGGTTAACGTAAAGATATAAGTTGTTGAATTCTTAGAGGCACTGTGTCGGTATTCTGGTGGTCTAACTGATTCTATTTGTTTTAATCTTTTCATTAATTTAATATATATATCTTAATATTTTAAATTAATTGTAAATATTACTTTAAATAAATCAAATTCATTAATTTTAAACTGTCGTGTGTAAATCTTCACCTTTAAGAACTTAAGTGAACAGCTAAGATCCAGACTAATTACCAGATGACCCAGTGATCAGACGGTTGGTAAGTATTAATACATATCATTTATTTCACATATCGTAATGATGAACCCTGGATAACATTCACGCCTAGTACCCGAACTCCTTTAATCAGGAAACTCATTTCAGTTTAAGATCAGACTTTATATAATATCACAAGCTCGCTACCTAGTGGACAATAAATGGTACGTTGTAAAGAAACGTATCAGGGCTCGCTACACCATCCCTAATTGTAAGTTTGTAACCATTTAACTGCTAAACTATCATTAAACATAGGTTAAGTAAAATACAGATTTTAATTTAAAGCACCATTATTTCTAAGTCATAAATCATAGCAACCAGCTGGCGAACATAAGGAGTTTTCAGGCTCGATCCGCTCGCGAGTTTTGGAAAATCATTATGGAAGACCTTTCAAAGTAAATATCATGAAATACAATTAAATATTTAAAATCGTAAAGTATACACAGTATGAGTAATTGAATTCTGAAAATACTGTAACAATTTTCGCAGAAATAAAATGCTTGAAAAATATTGCAAAACTACAAAACAAACTCAATAGAATTGTTGGTTTAAATTTTTATTATAATAATCTAAATATAATTTAATATCCAAAATAAAAATATTGAATATATAAATATAATATATTAGAGAAGATTTTAAGCTGTTGAAATTTAAATTTTGGAACTGATAAATTTCACAAACTTAAAACCAATCCATTAAAGAATTTATTTATTTCTTAATACAATAAAATTGACTCACTTTTTATCAGTTACAACATCCTGAGATAATTTCCTTTTCTCGTGCTTTGGAGATTCCTTATCAATAGTTTCAGTATCATCTTCATTCTCAGCATCGGAATCCTTGTCTTTCTTCTTCTTCTTCTTTTCATTTTGTTTTTTATCACTGGATACGTCTCCTTTGTATTCATACTAGAAATTAACAGGAAAATTTAAAAAAAGACCAACAAAATTAAAAAAAAAAAAACATTGAGTATAAATTGTATTAGTGTTATTGAGAAGTGACATTACCTATAGAGGCGCTGTTGTCGCTTACAAAATGGCGATAGGGAAAAATTGCTAAGCGATATGACATCTGGTGGGATTGAAGGAACTACAGAAATAGACATTGTGTCGCGCTTTTTTTTATAAAAAATGTTTGCATAAAAATATAATTGCATAAAAACAAGTATTAATATTGTAGCAAAATTACAAAAACCACCAGTAAACATTTTCCATAAGTAAAATTCACGTTGTTTATATGTAACGAATGTCTATTTTGAAGGTTCCAAGTTTGCCGAAATAGCGCTGCGATCTTAAAATACTTCCCCTATTGGAATAGGATATTTTTGACATTTGCCATTTGATACACAACAATTCACATTGCAGTTAATTTTCTGTTGCGATTTTAAAGACATTTTATTAAAGTTTTCTTCACTTTAACACATACAAACAATGCAATTAAATGAGCCACATCAATTAGGTTCCAAAATATTCCGCTAGGCGTCACTTCTGTTATTGTCAGTTCTCAATAGATCACAATGGTAACTATTTTACCCAATAAAATACATTTTTTTCTTTTGATTTGTTTCTATTTAAATAATACAAAAATAAAAGAAAAAATTTTCAGGTACACCTAATACTGAAGAATCTACAGTCAGCTCGATAGGTAACCCCCTTAATAATTGTAAGAGCACGCCACTGTAAAGAGAAGATTCTATTACCTTATATAATGGCCAAAACGAGGCAAGGAAACTGACATCTTCTGTAAGATTTGGCAGCAGCCACAGATGATGCCTACCGAGCGTCAACATCCATACCAAGCAGAAGACAATCACTCGGAGAACTGCAAGAGCTATGATAAACACCAGGAAACCAGCGGCTGCAACGCTAATATAGTACACGCCCTTTCTGCAACAATAAAAAACAACAATACGTCACCAAATAATACTCATATCCTGTTAATAGAAAATAAAACTATGTAAAACAAATATAAATGTTTATTGCGATAGTAAAAAACATTTAAAGTTATCATGAAATGCGAGTAAGTTAAAGCCTTACTGCATGAATTTTTATTTTTGGTTGAAATAATTCATGGGCATTAGGAGGAATTGGTTCTTATTGATAGAAAAATTAATTAAAAAAATATTCTACATTATGTTACAAAAGAAAATGATTCCGTATTATTTGCTAGTCAATTGCTAGGTGTTCTTCATAAGGGATTAAAAGCAGTCGCCCTCGAATTTTTGAAAGAAAAGGCCGTATCTTCTAGTTGCCTTTTCTCAATAAATTCAGAGTTTTCGTTGAAGTGCAAATTCCGCTTGATATCCTCAAATCTATTGCAGCCCATTACTTGAGATACTGCAGGATCCATTGCTGTGTATGTGGCATATATGAACATTCATGAAGTAACGTTCTGATTCAGTTTTAAAAGTAAAATAAAAAATAAAAATCGGGATGTGCCATATATGGCACACTATGCGGTAAAGGGTTAAAACCATTTTCATAGATTATTTTTGTATAAAACACGGATCTAATATAAAAAATCTGCTATATAAAAGTCGTATATTCGCAACTACAATAGACCAAATTAGTAACTACGTCACAAAATGGGATTCAGTGCTGCCGCCTCGCGGTTGGATTCCTTTTATTTGAATTTAGCATGTTGTTTTTTTGTTAAAACGTATTTAGGCGGTAAAAATTAAATTTTCAAAGTAAGAAAATGCTTCACAAGAAAAATACAAGTCAATATTTATATATTAAAAAATAGTATAAAAAAGAGATAAAAAAATATCTCAAATAAAAGTTGTTAGTTACTGCTTTTATAGCAACTTTTGTTAAATAAATTTTTTCGAAATATTTTTCTGTTGTGAAATATTCGCATAAATCTTAAAATCGACACGAGTAAACTACCATTTCTAGTCAACCAATTCTTAGCAAAAGTCGATCAACTCGTGCAATTGATGTCAACAGCTTAAATATGCAGTTTCATAAAAATCCTTTCAGCCGAATTTGCTCTGCACGTGTACACAGACAGACAGACAGACAGACAGACAGACAGACAGACAGACAGACAGACAGACAGACAGACAGACAGACAGACAGACAGACAGACGGACGGACAAACAGGCAGACATCATACTAAAAATAGTCAAAACGTTATTTAGGGACCTCAATTCTTGGAGATCCATCGAAATCTCGAAACGTCAAAATTGGTATGATCACAATACCTCCCTTATATATGTTGACGGTCGGTAAAAATTAATTAAAATTAGAATTAATTTATTTTATTTATAGTTACGACGTATTAAAAATTAAATTAATTAAAATATAAACACGGCATTTTTAATTAAAATTTTTTAAACATAAATTTGCATGAAGGAAAAAAATTTCGATAAAAATATGGTTCAAAAATAGAACAGATGTGCGATGATATTAGGCTGTAAAGGGACCAACTACCATCTAAAAACACATATAATTAATAACAAGTTTAAATAAAATAAAGAATTCAATAAAAAAAAAAGTTCTATTCTCAAGATCATTAAGACAATTTATTAATTAAAATTTAGATGAATTTATTTAGATTATTATTACGACGTATTAAAAATTAAATTATTTAAATAATAAAAACGGAATAAATTTTTAAAACAAAATTTGCATAAATTTTTTGACCTATTTTGAGTTATAAAAAAATATTAAAATATGCGTACCTTACACAAAGAACAATAAATAACAAAAAATCCAACATCCTTTGTTATTTTTTTTTAAACCAATAATTAATTTTAATTTTCAAATAAATAATATTAAACACTCATGGTACTAAAACAGTACCAAATAATAAAACACCTTATATGGCACAAATTAAAAATTTTATAAAAATTTATAAATCACTCACAATACAAAGATATTTAATTTAAAACCAGTTCGTTTTTTTAATGTACATATCTGTCAAAAGCAGTCTAGTCATGCTTGCTTTGTGGTTAAAATAGATTCTGTAAGTAGTCATTTAAAAACGCATCCTCTTAAAGTATTAGTAAATAAGAAAATTTTCAAACATATAAAATTTAAGGTTAATACATTTAATAAAATAATAACAATTAAAATTACGTACGTATAGGCATAGATATACATTTTTGTGTCCCTTAAACTAAAATTAACACTAAATATATAACATTGAGAGACTAGAACGTAAAAATAAAACAGACATAACCAAATTTAAAAGATGGCATGATACCAAAATTCTAAATACATATATTAAAGCTAATAAATGTTTGAAAACTAGATAGACAACTTTCCAATTTGAAATATTGTTCTTTAAAAAATTGTTATTTGTTAAATTTCACATTTCTTTCGTATTAAAACTAATTAAATAAGTTTTTAATTTAATCCTAAAATATGTAGTGGACTAGGGGTTATATCATAAATTTTTAAAATCAAAACATATGTTAAAAATGTGAATTAAAGGTTATGTTTATATGTTGAGGCATTGTGGTGAATTTTAAAATATTAAGAATATTTTTTAAATGTGTAAATTTAACCAAAATGGTTCTAAAAATGTTTTTAACATTTTGACGGCCGCTGTTAGATCGTAACCTCACACGAATTTTCGCGGTTTTACGCGCGTAATTTTAAAACCACAAGTGCGACATCATGCTTCTTCTTCTTATTCGCATATGCTTTACAGAAGAGTTATTATCAAATTATTGAAATAATTAAATTTAGCCTGAGATTTCATAAAAATCCTTTTAGCCGAATTTGCTCTGCACGTGTACATAGACAGTCGGACGGACGGACGGACGGACAGACGGACAGACAGACAGACAGTTGGACGGACGGACGGACGGACGGACGGACAGACAGACAGACAGTTGGACGGACGGACGGACGGACAGACAGACAGACAGACAGACAGACAGACAGACAGACAGACGGACGGACGGACAGACAGACAGACCGACAGACGGACGGACGGACGGACGGACAGACATACGTTAAATAGTAAAAACGTTATGTAGGAACCTCAATTCGTGCAGAGCAAATTCGGTTGAAAGGATTTTTATGAAACTTCATATTGATTGAAGTTTTAGTTGATTAACTTTTGGTAAAAATCGGTTGACTAAAAATGGAATATTTCACAACAGAAAAATATCTCGAAAAAATTTATTAAACAAAAGTTGCTATAAAAGCAATAACTAATAACTTTTATTTGAGACGTTTTTTGATAAAACGAAAAATTTCGAATAATTTCTGTAAAATTTTTCGAAATTTTTTCCAAGTCTCAATTTTTTCATATTTATACGTAACGTTTCCATGGTCATGATAAATAATATCTCTGTTAGAAAATATTAGGTCAAGTTATTTCTACTCTGCTGCTAGAATGTAATTTATGTAAGTACTTTATGATGGCGGTCGGTCCTGTGGTGGCCACAGCTGATTTTTTTAACTAAATGTAAATTTGTGCAAATTTTGTCAGAATAAAAATTAATATAAAAAATCCCAGCGATTTTTTTAGCATTTGCTTTATATTTAAGTCTTCATTAAATTAATAAGAAATATATTCATATATGGCTTAATTTTTAAAAATTTCAGCTATGTATCTCTCACTATTAACAATGTGTGAAATAAAATCATTTTTGATATAAAAACAAAAAACTGAAATAATTCAAACAATAGACTGAATCATGACGTCTAATAGTAAGTGGAGTACACATGAACTCAATTCTCAGCTGTTATTATACTTTTAATTTTAAAAGAATTTTAAAATTACTAATTTACTAATTACTGACACACCTGTAATGAACGTATATCAATATAATCTTGGAAAAAATAATTTTATTAAAAACACAAAAACTTCTAAGTTAAGAATATTGTTTTGTATTTTAATGTAGATTCTTTGGTGTTTCACAACTATTATATGAATAATAGTAGTGGTAATATGTAGTACTGGAAGATTATAACGATCTTGTGTTAAAAATAATGTGTAATATATAGTGGTTCAGTTCTTACCTGACAGATGGCGGCCAGAGCGGGAACAGACATATACCAATAGCACCTAAGACGAGGAGAGTACCGAAGAACCAATAATACACTGGAATAGGGTCATATATCCATACGTAAGCATCAAGTCCATCAACGAATAACTGATCATTGTGCATTTCCAACCGTACCTTCCTTTTGCGTTTTTCCTTGTCCACCTAATAAAACAAATAACAGACAAAAATTAATTTAAATTTTTTACTAACTAAACCTGTCATTTGCCGGTCATTGTTAACACTGCCCGCTTCCGGTCATTGGCCGTAACATATATATATGTTTAATAAATTTAAAAAAATATATTATATTATACCTTAATAAGTAACAGTATTTAGTTATCATTACTTTTATATTTACACAAAACATGATAATAGAATTTTTAAACAGTCACGCTTTGTTTTTATTAGTTATAACAAAAAATTTACCAAATAACTACTTGATAAAACATTTTTTATTGAAAAATATTAGAGAGATATTGCAAAGTGAAAAAATATGACTTTATTAAAAGAAACCTCTAATAAAGTATCCTGTATTAAAATTTTTCATGATGTTTTAAAGAGTGTTATTGCAACGGTGCTCTTACTTCATACTTTATTTTGACAAATATGCCAAATTGATAGATCGAAATCGTAATGAATATAGAAGTTAACTGCAACTCTTATATGAGTTAACTGCAGCAGACTATTTTTTTGCCATACGGCATACTCGCATACGGCACAACCATTCGCAAAAGGGTTTCGTGACACAATTTCTCGGAGAAGAATAACATCGTCCTCGTATTTAAATCGTAAACGTTTTTTATCTTTAGCTTGCATCATTACTCACAAGAAAAGTCACCAATTTTTTGTTCGAATTTACTCCGTTGTTAATTTTGAGGTTACATTGACAGAAGACCTGTCAAAATTAAGGTGCTTTAAATAAAAAATGCTTTGCCGTTATTTAAATTAAATATAGGTTGCCTGTATTTTAATAAAAGAAAGAAATTAAGGATATATCAACTGCGCAGGCGCACATGTCAAATAAAGGAAAACTTTATTAAAAGATCAGTAGAACAGAGGTTGCAATAATTCTCTATTAATTTGAAATATTACTTTAACTGTATATTTTCAGAAATATCCATTAGAAATTATTAAATATGTAAAAATTGTTTTCAAATTAATTATAAAATAAATACTAGTAAAAATAATAGCTTAGTTACTGTAATTGCATCAAACTTACATATATTATAATTATATGCTCTAATGAAATACTGACTCATAGTCAATTTTAAAAAATTTATAGTTGATTACATGCCAATCTATTCATCAAAATTTAATATGATAACCGTTAGCCCACATTCTAGGAGTGTTTATAAGTTTATAACCAAAAATTACGATAAAAATAATCAGCTGTGGCCACCACAGGACCGACCGCCATCACAAAGTACTTGTTTAATTTATGATGCTTTATCAAAAACGTGATGTAAAGTGTGAATTTTCTCACATTTCAGGGTTTCGAAGGTATTTAGTAAATGAATGTGATTATTATTTGGGATGCCAAAACAAATTTTATGTTATTTTTTTTTTTAGAATTCTTAATACCATTATTTAGGTTTCTAAATATGTGCAGTATTTTTTTTTTTTTTAATATATAGCTAGGTTCATTAACCCTTTACCGCATAGTGTGCCATATATGGCACATTCCGATTTTTATTTTTTATTTTACTTTTTAACCTGAATCAGAACGTTACTTCATGAATGTTCATATATGCCACATACACAGCAATGGATCCTGCAGTATCTCAAGTAATGGGCTGCAATTGATTTGAGGATATCAAGCGGAATTTGACTTCAACGAAAACTCAAAAAATTTATTGAGAAAGGACAACTAGAAGATACGACCTTTTCTTTCAAAAATTCGAGGGCGACTGCTTTTAATCCCTAATGAAGAACACCTAGCAATTGACGAGCAAATAATACGGAATAATTTTCTTTTGTAACATAATGTAGAATCATAATGTTCCATGTATGGCACAAACCCTAAATTATTATTTTAATTATTATTTTTTCATAAAAAGCAACTTTTGTTAAATAAATTTTTTCGAAATAAAATTTTGTTGCTAAATATTCGCAAAAATCTTAAAATCGACACGAGTAAACTCCCATTTTTAGTCAACCGATTTTTACCAAAAGTTGATCAACTCGTGCCATTAATGTCAAAAGCTTAAATATGCAGTTTCATAAAAATCTTTTCAGCCGAATTTGCTCTGCACGTGTACACAGACAGACAGACAGACAGACAGACAGACAGACAGACAGACAGACAGACAGACGGACGGACGGACGGACGGACGGACAGACAGACCGACAGACATCATGCTAAAAATATTCAATACGTTATGTAGGGACATCAATTCGTGGAGATCCATCGAAATCTCGAAATGTCAAAATCGGTATGATCACAATACCTCCCTTATATATGTTGGCGGTCGGTAATAATATTATTAAATATTTAATTTCAAACTTACAGCAGCATCTGGCTTTCCTTCAACATGACTACTTTCTGCATCTGTTCCTTTTTCATCTTTTTTCTTTTCTTCACCTTCTTCTTTTGGTTTCTTCTCCTTCTTTCCACGCGCTTTCAACTCCTGTTCTGAAACTGGCACTTTACGAGCCCGATGGAAGAACTTATGCCGTAACATATTATCCATAAATTCAACGACATTATTACGTGTTCCGAATAGCGGTTCTTCACCTTGTGCCCAATGAGAGTTCATGAGACCATCCACTGCTTTGCTTGCTGCAAATAAAAAAACCGGTATAAGTACTTAATCTCATTGCGCAGAATTTGTTAAAATAATTATGTTCTTCTATCGGAGGATAATAAACCAGAAATGGCTGTATATAAAACTTATAAATCATATAGCACATTGTTAATAGCGAAAAATACGTTTCTGAATATGAACGCATTTGACGTTATTGACACCGCTGATCTACACGATAAATGCGGATGAAAAAACTTACGTGATGATAACCAATGATGTATGCTGGTTTAGAATTTAATTGCATGATAAAAAAATATAATTACCTGTGAAATACTCGACATTGTGATTAAGAAATTTGGTTTTTTTGATGGGAACATTTTTCCGTAACCATTTTGCTACAGCATACTCCTCTTTCGATGGTTTCTCTTCCGCCTCATCACCTCGAGTATTGAACTCCTACAAATAAAAATAAACATAAAATTTCCTCCTCATATTTCTAAAAATATATTTTCATTCACTTTTAAGATAAATTTTTGAAGTTTTATATATTTGTTTGTCAAATTAAAAGCTCATTTGTTTAAGTCAAAACATATTGAAATCAGCTGACATATACAAAGATCAAATTCAGTTAATAATACGTATTAGGTAGGTTATTATTGAATAGAAATAACAGTAGATCGACCGATAATAATAACAAAGTGTCACATCCGAATAAAAGAACAGTTATGTGCTAAAATGTTTGAAAATTGTGCTTGCATGACAGCAACGTCATCCCAAAAATCAAATAACACACAATACTTACATAAATCAATAAAAGTTTAATAACATTTACAGTTCATCTTAATGTACGGTAATTAATAGTAAAATATTAACCTCATAATAATAAAATTACGTAAATAAAATCAAATATATTACCTCTTTACGTTTCTTGCCTTTCTTCTTTTCCGCCATCTTGTGACGTCATAATTAAATACTCAAAACTCCCCACTCTTGAAACAAATACAAAAAAAAATGTCTTTTTTCTAAAAACGATGTAATTTGCATAAATTATCTTTACTGCTTTATCTTTAAACACTTAACTTAATTCTAAAAGTACTTATTTGATAAAATATTTTGTTGTTTTATAAAACAAAAATTTAACATCTTTATTTTCAGGTACACTTATGGCACTGCAAATTAAAACTATTCAATTAAATAAATTTCTTCCTTTACATCGTTTTATTCATACTAATATTGGTAATTATGGAAAATATTGCGCAGAAAAAAATTTGAAGGTAAAAATATTACATTAAAATCCATTTTTAGGATTTTGTAGGTATGACCAAAACATTTTTATAACGTCACCCATGTGTCTGTCTGTCTGTACGGTAGAAATTGTAGCCAAAGGGCTGAACATAGAAAGTTGAAATTTGGTATGTTTTTACAACTATTTGACCCACATATAGAAAAACTATAAAGAGTTTCAAAAAACACATCGCAGGTGAAATATAAACAAATATTTAAATGATAAAATAAATATTTTTAATTATTTTGGGGGATTTCAAATTAAACATCTTATTGCGTGGATAAACCAATCAATAATATTTGAAAAATCTTTTTTTTTATGGGATTCTTGTCAAAAATGCGTAAAAAAACTTTTGTCCCCCACTCTATTTCCCACAGAAGTTCATTCAGAAAATCTGAAAAAAATCAAAATAATGTACTTTGATGGGAACTGGAAAAGTACAAGAGGAACTTTGGATCAGATTTTTGTGTCGTTGAAAAAAATAATTATATTTTTAAAATGTATTGTGTGGTATCAAAAGAAAGCTCTTAAGACGTAGATTAAGGTACAAAAAGTAGTTTTTATTTTTTTTTTTATTTTAATACGATTTTTGCCAAATATGTGCTTTAAAATTTTTGTTCCGCGCCCTTCGACGCAGGGGGGTTGACCTAAAAATCTGAAAAAAATCTCAATAATGTACTTTGATGGGAACCGGAATAATACAAGAGAAGTTTTGGATCAGAATATTATTTTGAAAAATAACGATTTTTTTAGGTCGTTGAAAAAACTAATTATTTTTTTTAAATGTATTGTTTGGTATCAAAAGAAAGCTCTCAAGCCACAGATTATGGAACAAAAAGTAGTTTTTTTAAATTTATTTATTTTAACACGATTTTTGCCAAAAATATGATTTAAAATTATTGTCCCGCGCCCTTTGACCCAGGGGGGTTGACCTAAAAATCTGAAAAAAATCTCAATAATGTACTTTGATGGGAACCGAAATAATACAAGAGGAATTTTGGATTAGATTATTATTTTGAAAAATATCGATTTTTTTGTGTCGTTGAAAATAATAATAATTTTTTTAAAATGTATTGTGTGGTATCAAAAGAAAGCTCTTAAGACAGAGATTAAGGAAAAAAAAGTATTTTTTAAATTTTATTTTATTTTAACACGATTTTTGCCAAAAATATGTTTAAAATTTTTGTTCCGCGCCCTTTGACCCATGGGGATTGACCTAAAAATCTGAAAAAAATCTCAATAATGTACTTTGATGGAAACCGGAATAGTACAAGAGGAATTTTGGATCAGATTATTATTTTGAAAAATATCGATTTTTTTGTGTCGTTGAAAATAATAATAATTTTTTTAAAATGTATTGTGTGATATCAAAAGAAAGCTCTTAAGACACAGATTAAGGAACGAAATGTAGTTTTCTTAAATTACTTTATTTTAACACGATTTTTGCCAAAAATGTGCTTAAAAAGTTTTGTCCTGCTCCCTTTAACCCAGGTTGATCTAAAAATCTGAAAAAAATATCATAAATACCTACAAAACCCTGAAATGTATACAAATTCGCACTTCACACCTTTTTTTGTAATAAAAATACATTTTAATTATTGTAGCAATGTTACCGAGTCTTGGGAATTCCTGAAGACAGTGACCAGGAAAAAATAAGATCTGCTTATTTAAAATTGGTTAAAAAATTTCATCCGGATTCTAAAACTGCAGATGCAGATCCAGCTAAATTTCAGGAAGTATATAATTAATTGTAATTTATTTATAAGATTATTAATTTTGTTTGTTTTTAGATTGATAAAGCCTTTAGAATTTTGTTACATAAACAGAGCAAAGATAGATGGGGTATAGAAGAAATAAAAGTTGATGATGTTACTGAAGAATACGATATTAAGGTAAGAAAATTTATATCGTTACTAAGAAATGGGTTGTGATTAAACTGAAACCAAAAGAGTTAATTTTAGTTATATTATTGATTACTAAATTTACCTTGATTAAAAATTTAACTTAGCCGCGCATCTCTGCTTGTATAGAATATGTACATTATTTTTTTTTTTGTCGTGGATTTTTACAAATTCATGGTTTTGTAGATATATTCTATAGGGATTTGCAGCTAAGCACCCTACCATCTGGTGAGCGTTTCATGAACTTGTGTACATCAGATAACATTTCGTTTTGTGTATTGGTTTTGTATGAAGTTTGTTTTTAAAGTTTTATTATAATCATTGAAAAATGTATAATACATATTGTTGTGTGCCTATGTGCAATTCATTGAAAAGAAGAAACCCGGAAATATCGTTTCATTTGTTTCCACTAATATCAGACACCGTACGGTTCGAAACAAAATTGGGAAAGCAAGAGGTTAGGAATCGACGCGATGTTTAGATAAACAATTTAAAAATTGGACAAAAAAAGTGAGCCCTTATATCAAAGTTTGCTCATTACATTTTAATGATAGTGACTACAAAAAATATTTTCAATTTTGTATTTATTATCGCATATCTTGCAAATTCCTGTTATTGTGTGTGGGTTTGTAATGCAGAAGTTTGTAGGCATAATGCATAAATCTTTAATGCCAATATTATATGCCCAGCATTGTAGATTTCTACCCCTTGGTAAACAACACGGGAATTATTATTTCCCCCAATATAGTTAAAATAATCGACAATGGAAAACTGCCATAACTTAAAACCAGATCACAAAATGTAGTATTTTAGATGTTTACAAGTAATGTCACTTCACAAAATCAGAAAATCCCAAACAATTATTTATTTTTTGTAGTTTTTTGATACACTTTTCGCTATTATTTACTAGTAAATGTCAAGTGGTATCTGATTTAGAATGGTTTCAAAAAAATCCGCGTGGCGCTACGATCTTAAAATTTTTCCCCTATAAGACAACATTTTTTGTCATAAATGCAACAAAATCAAGAAAAATAAAAAAATATAGGCAAATGACCATAAGAGAAACTCTATCTGGCGGAATTATGTTGAACTAGCCAAATAGACAATTTTATTATTGTTCTGACACACGTGTTACATTTATTTGGATTTTTAGATTTTGTATTTGTTTGGCACGAGTGTTTATTAAGAAAACATAAATCAAGACAAAAATATTAATAAATTCTTTCTATAAATGTCAGATTACAACGTATTATCCATATGTCAAAAAGTTGTTATTGTCTATTTAGTTAGTTTCGATTTTGCCACTTTGGCGCTGCAATCTTAAAAGGGGTTACCTATATAGCCTGTTTCTTTGGTTTAAGCGGAACTAGAATTTTAATTCTAGTAACATTTACCGTTTTGAAAGGCTTTTGATCATTTTGTTTAGCAAGAGCCTTCAAACCTTAAAAGGAGAGCTTAGGACAACTTACAAAAATGAAAATTCCATTTGGTTTCACTCAAACGTTTGGAATAATCTATATTTTATTTAACAAGTTTATAATGGAGGCTATATTTCACGAGGATGAAGTGAAATATAGCCTCCATTATATGCGAGTTAAATACAATATTTTATTTACAACTATATAGTTTTCTCATTACAAAAATAGTAAATTCAATTTAAAAACACAAAAATTCTGTGTCGATTGTTAAAAGTCAGCACCTACGTCATCAAGATGGGTGCCAAACCATCAGCTGATTGTATTGTACAACAATGTTTAAAATACTATTACTTATTTGTATAAGAGCTAGCAACGTCACAAAAAAGTTTATTTTAGGTCAGTTGGTTTTTCGATATTTCCCTTTTTTATTGAAGTTAGGTAGGGATGCGGTACGTCTGGCACCTCGGAGCGGTTGCGTTTATCTGTGCGCATCTTTGCTAAATTTTAACTTTCTAGGTTTAGCCGTTTGGCTAAAATTTTTACCGAACAGACAGACGACAAAATGACGGTATAAGGGTTTTTTGGTCATACCTACAAAACCCTAAAAATAGCAGCTGTGACTGTTTATCTCTCTCATAACGCTCCCTTTTGCAGCTGTCTTTCTCACGCAACCAACGAATAAGCTGCCACACTCTTCTAATTCACCAATTCTCCCCGGGACTTAAATTGGTCTGGTTCCTAATTAAACAACGGAATTTCCGTCTGGCAAATTAATATTGTATTCTTTGATTACAGAACTATATCCTATTAAAATTACAGCTATACTAAAAAGGTTTGAAAATTATTATTTTTTAATTACTTAAATTAGATCTGGCGCAATGTTAGCAACAACAAAACTGTCTGGCAACTATAAATTTATAATGCTAAAAAGACATAGAAAATTATATTTAAAAAAAATGTCTTAAAATGATTTCAAAATATTCACTTTTGACCTGTACAGGCTGGATGCGCAAAGGTAAACGCAACCGCTCCCAGGTGCCAGACGTACCGCATCCCTACCTAACTTCAATAATAAAGGGAAATATCGAAAAACCAGCCCACCTAAAATTCTTTCTCGAAAACGTTGCTAGCTCTCGTTTATATTTTTTTTAATTATTTTAACTTATAAATAATATTCTAGTTATAAAGATGGGCTCTGTGAGGCGCATGCCCAGCGCTAAACGTTTTAATTAAATAAATTACTAAATAAAAACTTACAGTGTAAAAAAACGTGTATTTTTATTTATTTATTTTTTTTTTTTACAGCATCAACCTCCCCAGCATAGGCAGTATTTGAGTTATGCGGGTTATGGACATGGAACTGTATTTGAAAGACAAAAACAGTTTGGCAAAATCAGGGCTGTACATGCTGTTGAACGTGTTATGAATCATCGTTTGAAAAAACTACAAGTTACCGATGATGCGCTTATGGAAAAGAAGACTCAAACACATAAAATCAAAACAAAGTGAGTAAAAAAGTATTAGCACTTTTATTTTACACGTTTGCTATTGCTGAAAGTATCTTCAGTGTATCTCTGAAATGTTTACTATTTTTTCTGAGAATTGTCCAAGGCGGAGCATAGTGTTTCGTTGGTATAAACAATTTCAAAGAGAAATTTTTAACTTAGATGATGATCCTTGTCCAAGAAGGCCCCGTGAAACAGTTACTCCTGTAAATATTGCTGCGATTCAAAAACTGCTAAATGAAAATAGGTGAAATACATACAGGCAGATAAAAGAGTCTCTGCTCATTAATGCACCAGTTATCCGTTCAATTTTTCGCGACTATCGGGAAGTTAGGAAAGTTTGCACGCTCTGAGTACCCACAACCTGACTGATGCACAAACAGCAATAAGAGTTAAATGGTACCGAAAAACGTTTAAAAAAAATTAAATGGTACTCGAAATACGTGAACTCCATTGTGACAGGGGAGGAAACATGGCTTTATTATTATGATGTGCCACCATAGTCAAAAATCAAGGTATGGCTCTTTGGAGACGAAGAAACTCCAACCGCGGTAAAACAAGATCTGTGAAGAAGAAAATGATTGTCGTATTCTTCGGTAAGCGAGAGATTATTACGAGAATTGTTCTAGAAGATCAAACAACAGTTGCAGCCAAGTGGTATATTGAGATTTGTTTGCCTTAGTTGATTCAGTCTCTTCAAAACTTTCATGCCTTGACACTTGCATGACAATAATACACCAGCAGATCGAGCTCAACTAACTAAAAAAAAATTGATTATTCTGAACAACGAGTGTTAAACATCCTCAGTATAGACCAAATCTTGCTCCTTGTGAGGCTTAAAGGCCATTATTTTAAGAGCGATGATGAGTTTCTAGCAGCCTGGGACCAAATCTGTGCAAAAGTACCAACTGAAAAGTGGAAAGACATTTTTAACACGTGGTTTATACGTATGAGAAGTGTATTGAGTACTTTGAAAAGTTTAAAAAGTAAGCTGGTATATACGTATTGTAGTTACCAAACAATTATAAATTGTGAAAAGTTATTTATTAGATATTTGCTGTCACAAATAATATTTATTATGCTGATTAACATAATTATTTGTTGAGATGCATTTTATATTTGACTCTATGTACCTATATATATGATAAATACTCAAAAATAGAATGTAATCTTTCAAAAACATATTTTTATCTAATTTTATTTTGACAAAATAAATTTAAAAGAAAAATTAGTACACTTTAAAATAGAAAAACGATTATAATAACTGTTTACAAAATTATTAAATGTAGAAAAGTCTATTAGTTATACTATTTTGATAGTAAGAAAATAATATATATTTTACAAATATTGTATTTGTATTAATAAGATAATTTTGCATATATATTTAAATATTGGTATTAAATTTATGGTAATATGCTGTATTATACAGTTTTTAAATGCTATAAAATGTAGTTGAAATGTTTTCTCGACTTAATAGCCTTAGGTGGTATTTCAGTCAAGTATATAGTTGATAAAAAATATCAAAAAAAAATTAATTAGCCAGTATTTTTCCAAAATAGCCGTCCTAAGTTTTTATTAACTTACTATTTTGTGCAATATCATCTCTTTTTTGAGGAACTTTTCTATATTATGTTAAATATACATGACTATCTGGAGTATCCATACTTCCTACGATTTTTGTAATTGGGGCCTTAATAACCCAATTTTTACAATAAATAAAACATAACAAAACCTTTGAAAATGGTGAAAAATTGAAAAAATCGTAAACGATCAGAATGATTATAATTTTTTTCTTTGTTTAAGGTATGGTTTCGATCGTATTGTTGAAGATCTTATTCAAGACGCGATGGCAAAAGGAGATTTTAATAATTTGAAAGGAAGTGGTAAACCATTACCATGTATTACTTCATCAAATCCATATGTTGATTTTGTAACACAAAAACTTAATGAAGTAAGGTTGAACTTGATAATTAATTATCATTACATAATAGATAATAGGGGATAGGCATGATTTTTTTAATTTTTTTTTATTATATTCCTCTTGTTGCATATAAACATAAAAAACAGTTTTTAATTTTTTTTTTTTTTTGTAATTTGAAGGCTTAAAAAAATCATAAATGTATGTAGCGCGCGAAAACGACGTGTGACGTCATACCCCTTCTAACTGACGCATGACACTACTAGCTTACCGGCGTACATAGTCTGTTGTGAATTTATTTGTTTGTATAACTTTTACAGGTTATGTAAAGTTAGAGTGATTTTAATTAAAATAAAGTTTAATTCTATAAAAACAATTTATACATGTTTACCGAATTAAATTTTATATTAAAATAGATAACTTATATTTCAGTATTTCAATTATGCCTCTAACGTTTTGTAACTTCATGTAAACAATGTAGTAAAATTCTGACATCTAAATTACATAAATATTTACATTTTACAGAGTTGCAGCGTTTGTTTACATAAAGTTATCAAATATAAAATAAAAATTACTTTGACACCACGTATTTCTTCAGCACTGTAGCATTCATTATTTTTCATATATTCCATGAGCATAAATGCATCAATGTTGGGTAAATTATCACTCTGAGCCCTAACAAAATCTTTATCTGCCATTTTAATAATAAATGCGTGAAAAATTGCTTAAAAACAAATACAAAACTCTCGAACAATACAATACACACACGTGTAAAGATTATGTTGTAGCTGTATCTGTGACGTGAAACCCCTATCGTTTGACGTCATACTCAGTCGTTTTTACTCGGCAACCTTCGCTCCGTGGTCGGCTTCAAATTTACAATATTTTAATTCAAAAATTTGGCTATAATATTAATTAAAATGTAATTTTTGTTTTGTTAGGTGACATAACTAACATTAACATATCAAAATAATGTAGTTTTAAGGAAATACACATTTTATGCGTATCCCCTATTATCATTACATAATAGATAATTGATAGCATACTTCCTGGATTTTTTATTCTCGACGAAATGTTGCACAATGTGACAAATGATAACAGTATAGTTTATCAAAATGAAGACACGCTAGAGCAGTGTTACCCAACCGCCGGTCCGCGAGATTTTTTCTGCCGGTCCGAGATTTTTTTCCGACTTCATATTTAAGAAATATAAAGACCGTAAACACACTGTATTTGTTTTTTTTTTAGGTTTTAATAGACAATGGATTTACTCCTGAATGGATAATGCTACAAAAAGAAATCCGGGAAGAAAAAAAGCAACTAAAACGCAGTCTGTACAAAGATCGTACTCATTTTGGTGAAAATCCCTTAACTGATATTGATGAATATAAATGGCAACATACAGTTAAAAAATATGAAAAAACTGCTACTGACATTAATAAGAAAATAGAAAAATACAATTTAATGGTTCCAACACTTCAGACACAAGTTCTGTTTTTCAATTTACAAAAAGAAGCTGAAAAAATATGTAAATATGGACAAACATGTCAAGATGTGGCTTATACACACAAGAAAGAAAAGGTTGAAGCTCAAACCAATCCGCAGAATATAATGAGTTTTGTGGAATCGTTTTTGATGAGGAATAAAAAATATTGAATAATATTTAATGAAGGTAATAGTTTGTATTTGTACATAAGGGCTTTATTTCAGATATATTCAGTATGTATAATACTTGTATAAAAATGTACATAAAAAGATATAATAAAAATCAGGCATTACATATTACTAAATGAGATTTTTTTTTCTCAAGTTGTCACTAGCTAATTTTTTATATATTTGTGGGAGTGGTAATTTCAGAAATAAAATTTCATTATTATTTAAAATAAAATTATTCAATTAGTTAAAAAAATATTCAAATTATTCAAATATAAAAACTAATCTATTTTAAGATAAACATCCTCAAAGATTAGTTGAGCTATCATATATTTTTGTAGTTAAGTGTTAAAAAGATACGGAGTGAATTACGGTCGTATATTATATGATTTGTTTGAAAGAACGTTATTGTTTATATCAAATAACATGGACAAATGTTTATGCAATGTTGATAGGCGACCATATATTTTCAGTGATATGGACTTCGTAGTAATTAGTCAAAATTAATTATTTGGGTTTATAAATTGGAAACATTGCTACAGGAAGACGATAGTCAATCACAAAACAACTAGCAGAGCAGTTAGGCGTTAGTCAACAAGCTGTTTCCAATCGCCTACGAGAGATGGGTAAGATCCAGAAAGTCGGCAGATGGGTTCCACATGCATTGAATGAGAGGCAGATGGAAAAATGCAAAAACACTTGAAAAATTTTGCTTGCACGATACAAAAGAAAGTCTTTTTTGCATCGTATCATTACTGGCGATGAAAAATGGATTTATTTTGAAAATCCCAAGCACAAAAAATCATGGGTGAACCCAGGCTCACCATCCACATCAACTGCAAGACCGAATCGCTTTGGCAAAAAGACAATGCTCTGTACTTGGTGGGACCAAAAGGGTGTGGTCTATTATGAATAATTAAAACCTGGTGAAACCGTTAATACGCAACCAACAACAACTGATCGAATTGAACCATTCTCTGCTCATAAAACGACCAGAATACGAAAGAAGACAGCACAAGGTAATTTTTCTTCACGATAACGCTTCATCACATAAGGCAAAAGCAGTTTGCAACACATTGGAGGCACTCAAGTGGGAAGTGCTACCCCATGCCGCTTACTCACCAGACTTGGCCCCTTCAGATTACCACTTGTTCGAATCGATGGGTCACGCACTTGCCGAGCAGCACTTTTGTTCATATGAAAATGTGAAAGAATGGCTAGATGAATAGTTTGCGGGGAAAGGGGAAGAGTTCTACTGGCGAGGTATTCACAAATTGCCTGAAAGATGGGAAAAATGTACAACTTCTAATGGAGCATACTTTGAATAAATAAACTTTTACTGTTCTTTTGAGTTTATTGTGTTTTATTTTTTTAAAAATCCGGTTTCATACTTGTAGACCTGGTATTTTTTGTAGTTGTCAGGTAGAAGATAGTATTCTATAACAAACATTACCAAAGTATTGTTCAAGTTTTCCACACAAATCACTAAGTTGACGTCTCATGGATTTGCTACATCCGTTTTCCTGTGGGAAAACCTAGCAAAAAAATACATAAAATCTAACAAATTAAATTAGTATAATCTGTCTCAATTTGTAATACGAAACTAGATCTGGTTACTTTGGTGACTGTTGTGGTGTAAACAGACTGGCGTATCCGTGTGAACCAATACTATGATAATATTATCTGTCTCAATTTGTAATACGAAACTAACAGGGAAACTTCATTTTTTATGTTGTATATTTAAAATATCATCTTAGGGTGGTAATTCTGAAGTAACACCTTTCAAAATATTTGACAATTCATAATTGACATTGAATTATATGTCAAATTACTAACAAAAATTGTATAAAACACTAATTGACAAGTATTTGAAATATATTTTATGCAACCAGAACAGAAAATATGAATAAGCGAAATAAGATGAAATAAATATTTGTATATAATTCAAAATATTAGACATGTCAATCACAATTTTGACATGTCAATTTCGTATCTGACATGTAGTTTTTGAGTGAATATAACCTCAGTATAATGAAACTTCACAAAAAATGTAAAAGCCAGATTTACAAGTTTACATGGTTTCAAAAAAGTCTATTTACACCACAACAGTCACCAAAGTAACCAGATTTAGTTTCATATTACAAATTGAGACAGATTATACTATAAATGTATTGACAATATACAACATAAAAAATGAACTTCCCCTGTTAGTTACGTATTACAAAATGAGACAGATAATATAATATATATAAAAACAAAAAAAAATACAAGAAAATTTTTTGAAAGATAAATTTTTATAAAAATAAAGTCAGTAAGTATATAACAAACTATGTTTTATTATTATTTCATAAATAACATGTGATTTTCTTATATTAAATATTGGCTACTCGGTGGTTATACTGGGAGCATTTTCTCCGAAACAGTATTTAATTTTAGGGTCTCTGTAAGAATTTTCATGTTTAACACTTTGAGAATTAGTCCTGCACTTAGCTAGACACAATTCAAAATGATCCTTTACAGATGTAAATATCACGTTATTCTGTTCCGTTGCTTTACCCAAGATATTTTCTAACACAGTTTTCTGGAAAAAAACAAAAACAAATCATTAAATATATTATTTTTTACAGTTTCTACATAGTAAGTACATTGTTATGACATTGATTTGATGGAAGTAGATACACATTACCGAGGAAGCTTTGGTTACTATTAACAACGGGATGTAAGAAAAAATTTACCTCCCCCAGGAAAGTAAGTGAAGAAAAGGAGTTAACTAGGCGTTAGGAATTAACTCCTAACGCTGCAAGTTTTTACTTGCCCGACCTTAATATATAAGGGGCAAGTATTGTAATCGCGAAAATTTTCGATATCGAGATTTTGACTGATGACCACGTTTCATGGTCCAGGGAATCCAAAAAACCTATTTTCGAAGTGCCGTCCGTATGTGTGTGTCTGTATGTGTGTGCTGTGTGTGTGTGTGTGTCTCTGTGTGTGTGTCAGTGTGTATACACGATAACTCAAAAACGGTTTAACTTAAAGAGTTCGTTCTGATACTAAAAAATTCTCCTAATAACTGGGAAGAACCCTATTGTTTTTTATTAAAATCCGAAACCGGAAACGGAAGTTATTAAACAATAAAATTTAAAAAAATTCGTAACTAGTAAACCAAGCCTTGGACAAAAAATTGTATTGGACATAATTTGATGTATTTTTGAAGATTTACCTAAATCTTATTTTAAATTAAAAAAAAAAATATGTATTTTTTTTATTATTTTTTTTTTTTTATGGGAGGGCAAGTCTAGCGGAGGTCTCCCTTCGCCACTGGTTTATTTATTTATTAGGTTAATCAAAGGCTTTGGGGCCAATTATAGATAAACACATAATTACAAATATAATAATATTACAAGTTCACAAACATAATAATTATAATAACAATAGAATAGTACAGAAGAATTATACAGTCAGCGTCCGCTTAACGTACACAATGCGTACACAGATTCCCGTACGATAATCGAACGTACGTTAAGCGGACGGTATATTTCCGTATAAATGCATGTAAATACGACTAATTGGTACATACTTTCGGTCCCTATGTTCATACGAACGTACATTTGTCCGTACGAACGTACATTTGTTCGCACGAACGTACATTTTTTTTAAATATTTTTTATTAACCCTCACCCCAAAATGTATAAGGAAAACTTTTTTTTTTCAACGAAAAAAAATTGTATATTTCAAAAACTAAAAAAGATAGGGACCTGCGGTTGGAATTTTTGAAGTTCTAAGGTCTGAAATATGGCAAAGGCACATTTTAAAACATATCCCAAACAAAAAATTTTTTTGTAAAATTTTGAAATTTTTGTAATAAAATTTAATTTTTATCTCAATAACGGTAAAAGATAGGGACCTCTGGTTTAAATTTTTGAGTTCCTCATGTCCATTTTAGTCTAGAAAAAAATTGGGGCCTTAATAACCAAACTTATACTAAAAGCATGTATCATTAAACAAAACCCTTGAAAATGGCAAATAATCGAAAAAATCGTAAGGGGTACCCCTTTGAAAAAAAAGAGAATTTTTACAAAAAAAAATATTTCGTATTTTGCTCAAAATTGATACACTTTGGGCCGTAGATCACAAAAATAAGGTTCATTTTGGATTTTGACCAACGTTTTTTGAGTAAATCGGAAAAAAGTACCTAAAATTGACTATAACTCAAAAACTAAGGCCTCTTGATTTTTTTAAATATTTTTTTATTAATCCTCACCCCAAAATTACCTAACGGCCACATTTTGGACTGTATTAGGAAAACTTTTTTTTTCAAAAAAAAAAAAAAATAAATAAAATAAAAAGAATATGTATATATATTTCAAAAACTAAAAAAGATACGGACCTGCGGTTGGAATTTTTGAAGTTCTAAGGTCTGAAATATGGTAAAGGCACATTTTAAAACATATACCAAATAAAAAAAATTTTTGTAAAATTTTGAAATTTTTGTAATAAAATTTAATTTTTCAAAAAATATATCTCAATAACGGTAAAAGATAGGGACCTCTGGTTTAAATTTTTGAGTTCCTCATGTCCATTTTAGTCTAGAAAAAAATTGGGGCCTTAATAACCAAACTTATACTAAAAGCATGTATCATTAAACAAAACCCTTGAAAATGGCAAATAATCGAAAAAATCGTAAGGGGTACCCCTTTGAAAAAAAACGCGAATTTTAAAAAAAAAAAATATTTCGCTCAAAATTTATACACTTTGGGCCGTAGATCACAAAAATAAGGTTCATTTTGGATTTTGGCCAACTGTTTTTGAGTAAATCGGAAAAAAGTACCTAAAATTGACTATAACTCAAAAACTAAGGCCTCTTGATTTTTTTAAATATTTTTTTATTAATCCTCACCCCAAAATTACCTAACGGCCATATTTTGGACTGTATTAGGAAAACTTTTTTTTTCAAAAAAAAAAAAAAATATATGTATATATTTCAAAAAAATGTTCTTAAAAATGCACACCTAAATCACGTATAGTTTTTACGGATAAGGACAGTATTGTTAATATTATAATTGTATGTAATTTTACTGTAATTTCTAGTAAAACTTATTGAAAAACATTTATCCACATTTAGAGATAAATCATTATCTGAACAAAATTTTATAAGCCTGTCTAGATTTTCCTGCATGCTGTAACAATCTTCGATAGAAGTAATTGCTTTATATATTTTAAGATCGTCTGCAAATAACAAGAAATAAGAATTTTTAAAACAGCGGGATATTGTGTTAATATATATGTTAAACAGTATTGGTCCTAAATGTGGTCTCTGGGGTACTCCAGAGCTTACAAATATTTTTTTTGATGCATAACCATTAACAACAACAACCTGGGTTCTATTTTTTATGTAAGATTCTATCCACCGTAATAAATATCCATGTATACCTATGTTATTTAGCTTATTAATTAATTAGTCGTGATTTACACGATCGAAGGCTTTGCTTAAGTCCGTATATATTGTATCAGTTTCATTGTATCTACTTCAGTTCACATCAATGTACATTGTTGAGATTTTTTTCAAATTTTTAAGTTTAAGTTAATAAAGCTCATTCAACATTCTTACCTTATCTGGATGTAAGCAGCACGAAACACAGTACTCATAGATAGCACAACAGTTGTTTGGTTTACAACTTTGACAAGAATACTGTGGTGTTTTTAACGAATCAGTATTACAGCAACCTGTTTTTAATATTTCTGATCGAGGACATACATATCCTAAAAAATTCAATTTGCAATAGATAATATATGTTTTTCATTTTTCTGTAAATAAACATTTTATTTCTATAAAAACAGGCACCAAAAAATGTGTACACGTAATAAATAAAAATTAAATAAATAAATAATTAACGTTAAGTGAGAATTTTCACATTTCAGGGTTTTGTAGGTATTTAGTAAGTAATTACAAATTGTGGGTATATATTAAAAATTATAAATTTTAATAACTACAAAACTCTAAAAAATACTTAACGAGGTACCCATAGTATGCTTTACATAGGTAACATTATAGTAAAAAGTAGTGTAAATACCTTGATCATCTACTATTAGCACCTGCCCCTGTACAGAATTCCGACATAATTCTGTATCGTTATTAAAATTATGTTCCTGTAAAGTTCGCCATCGGAAAGGCTGAGACCTCTTTACTGTTGTTGAAACATCATTATCTGAATAATCATCCTTTAAATTAAACAATGATTAAAATAAAAACAACTAATTTTAACTTTATTGCGTTGTTTACCTCGTTCATAAAACTAACAATACAATAAGTTAAAGACAATGAAAATATAATTCCAAGTACTATTCTACGTCTAAGAAATCGCATAACCGCTGCGTACCACATTTTAATATTGCTTTTTTATTCATTGTAAAAGTATTTAGTTTCCTATTTATTTAATAAATTCATCACAACATGTCAATATTATTATTTTTAGGTTAAAACAATAGCGCTACTGTCACAATGCGTTGTTTATCAGAACTACAAAAACAGATAAAAAGAAGAAATATATTAAAATTCCTTTAATATCATTGAAAACAACAATTTTCAGTACTTAATTATTGTATTAGGAAGAATTATTTGTTTTTATATTTACGGTTTTGCATAGATATGTAATTTTTAATGAGTGAAATAAATTTTACTGTAAAATTTCATAATTACCGCGTTTTTGTTTAGCAGCCATTTCGTTTTGTCACATATCCTTTTCCGCATGTCATAAAGGACTCGGCCATTTCTATTTTAAGCGTCTCTTTGGTGTTAGCGGCGTAGATTCAATCTACATTTCTGTGAGTACTAGCGTAAATTTTAGCAGAAAAGTGCACTCATTGATTTAATCGTGTGTTTTTCTAACATGTTTAGTCGTTCGTTTGTCAACACAGGCAATAAAAGTAAAATGTCTTACAATACAAGGCGTAGTGGCGGAGGCCAGTACGGTGAGTGATTTTATTTTATTGAAATTTTAATTTTTTAAATGAATTTTTTTATTATTTAGGTGGAGGCCGTGGATCTTTAAGCCAGAACTTCGTACCAGGCGGACAGGTAATTATATTTTTAATATTTAAGCATATTTTTAACTTAAAATTTTATTTTTAATTTTATTTAAAGTAGATGCAAAATTATATAATTCAAAATTGCACTAACAATTATATTTTAAGCTTTGTTTGTACACATAATTTTATTTTGCTTTTTTATTAAAATCATGGGTTTTGCAAAATACTAAACTTTTTTTTTTTTTAATTTTGAAGGCCCGGCTCAGAATGAATTTCAGGCTATACAAGGCCTGGGTTGTGCCCTCTAGTTATATAGGTAGATGTAGAGGACATTCTTTTTATTCTATGATATATGGGAATTTATATTACGATGATTAAAAACATTGTTTTTGGAAATATTTATCAAAGAACGAGTATGGAGAAAAAGTGTTCTAATTTCTCTTATGAAAATTGAAATTATTTAGCCTAAATTACAAACGCATGCAAATGCTATAATTCACTACCAAAATTAAAATATTACAATATTTTTAAAACTGTTTTCAGTATATTACACTTTAAAAATCGATTTTTGAACTTACCATTGCCCCGAATTGAAATCAGCTTTTTCTTTTGCCTGAAAAGTACATAATTTGCAATGATTTGATTCAGTGTAACGTGAAATATAACTATTGAAAACAGTATTCTCTGGTAATAGAAATGATATTGAGATGTATTACCGGTGGTTGCAGTGTGATCGAAGAAAATATGACTAGCGACAGTTGCACTAAGGACTACAGAAAGCCTAGTTAACTATAACCAAATAGCTATAAAATGGTTGCTATGGTTACTTATGGGATTGTTATATTGTTACTGGGTTTAACCAAAAGATTAAACTCTGCTAAGCCTTCAGAAACCGGCCCTTATCTGTCAATTTGCATGTAACGAGCAGGTTTATTTATGTACGTTTTTGTTTTAATGAAATACGAGTAAATATTTGCTATATTTTTGAATTTAAAGTGCTACACATGTATCAAGGTGTATAATAGAATTATCTCGCAAAAATTTGGACTTGTAGTCGGTTTCTTTAGTTTAAGACCACTAGATTTTTAAATCTAGTAACCATTACCGATTGATGGAAGCTTTTGATCATTTTTTTTTTGCAAAATCTCACTTCCGTATATAAAAAGTGACTAGTTAAGAAAATTTAAATTCCATTTAGTTCCGCTTGGTTTGAATTTGCCTTTAACTATTATATTGGGTTAAACAAGTGATATTTTCGGATATTTATGCTATAAGATTGGATTTAGTAAAATTGTGTTTAAATTTATTTCTTTGAAATAATTTTTCTGTTTATAACTAGCTTCGCAACTGATTCAGATTAGTATATAATGGTTTAATTTATTATGATTAATTTGCCTTATCTAAATTCTCAAGAAGTGATTTCATAAAATTTTTATTGGAATTTTATAAAATGAATTTATGTTAATTTTATTACCAAGAATTGATTGATTAAACATGAACTCTGGTTATCAAATATAAATCAAAGTAAAATTTTATGAATATTTAGTCGGAAAAGTTAAAAATACATTGGAACATAACCTTGCTGAGGGAGATAAATGATAGAAGTAATAAAAAAAAAACCTATACCTCCACTTAAATGTCTGTCTGTATTGTAGAAATTATGGTCAAATGGCTGGAGACTTATAAATGTAGATCATATGCGATTAGTTGTCTTCCTTATTGAGAACAAACATTACCTATAGAGGCGCTGTTGTCGCTTACAAAATGGCGAATGGAATAGGATATTTTTGACATTTGCCATTTGATACACAACAATTCACATTGCAGTTAATTTTCTGTTGCGATTTTAAAGACATTTTATTAAAGTTTTCTTCACTTTAACACATACAAATAATGCAATTAAATGAGCCACATCCAACAAAATCCTATTCCGTTAGGTTCCAAAATATTCCGCTAGGCGTCACTTCAGTTATTGTCAGTTCTCAATAGGAAAATAACCATTATGGGTAAAAAAATACGGCAGAATAGCAATCAGAAATCAGTTTTGTTTTATTTCTTTTTGTTATACCGAATATTCTTTTGTTCGGCGAATAATAGGTACAGTAGACGCTCGGATATGTGAATTTATAGAAACCTAGGCTTTTTATAAAATCAAAATGTTCAAATAATAATTTAATTTACAGTGTTTTATTAATTTTATTTCATGTTTATAGTACATTAAAATAATTGGTTATTTATTTTTGGACATTCTTGACGGTCAAACTTTTTTCTAATGCTTTTCCCTGCATTTTCAGGATACAAGTATTTCATCAAAATCGAAATCGTCTTATTAAATGCCTCTACAGCTCTCGGTGAACTTATTTAACTTGTTTATTATTGTTTTCATAATCTTCACATAGAACTCATAGAATCTGTGTTAAATTTTGATTGTTCACCGTGTTAAATGTTTTATTTAACAGAGCATTCATATAACTGAGCTTCTGTTTTATTAATTGGTGACATAAATTAAGGGTTACCCCTTGGGGGTAGTAAGATGTAAACTTGATAAAACGATACTTTCGTTGTTTACACCTGGTTTAGCATGTGCTTTTTTCTTTCTATTGATTCTCGCTACGTTTTTACAAGTGATAAATTTAAGAAAAGATGTCTAAATACTTCTTGTATGGCCTTTATTAAAAAAGTTATATTGTATGGCAGTTTCCTTATAAGTTTTTGGTTCTACAATTTAATTTTAATAGAAGAAAGTTTCTTTATTAATGTTTCTAAAAATTTGCTTCTATTTATTGAAAGAAATTTTTAATGTTCAGATGTTTTTAAACAATCTGTTGACATTGAATTTTTATTTTTTCCTGTCTTACTTATGCAAGAAAATCGGTTAATGTTTACTAAACTATTATTAATATAATTAAAAACCCCTGTTATTTCATATGGATATTCCGATAGTGTGCTTGTTTACAAATATATGGCAATTTTCTTGTGAGCTAAAATTACGTTCTATTTTTTAAATTTTCTAGAGGACTGTAGATTTTAAATATTCAAATAAATGGCTTAATATTAAGTATAATATTTATTTGCTCTTTGAGTGTAATTTATTAGCATTAATTACCTCTGAAAATATTCATTTACAAACAATATTTTATTATAAAATGGTTTCACATATATTTATACACTTTTTTAATATTCAATTATGATTCTAATATGTTGTACACAGTAAGAAGACATAGATTTGACCAAAAATTAATTATTAAGTGCTGTTTATATACGTTGGCAGATAAGTATCCTTCTTTGTGTCAAAAGTTCAGAAGGCGACACGCCGTTTCAGTAACTTTAGCCGCGAATAGAACCAAATATGTTATTTTTTAACTTCACTATAGTGAACGGTTTATTTTGCGGAGGATACACATAACCGAGCCGCGTACTCTACTAACTGGATTTTGTGTAAACCGTTGTTTGCAATTCGAAAATTGGTATCGGGGAAAAGGTTTACTAAAATAGCTCGGCACAACAGCGCTGGATCGTTAGAATGCGTCGTTTTTTTGATGTTTACTTTGTTACGTCAATAGGTGAACTGTGAATGCATTTGCATGACAATCCCATATATATCTAGAATAAAAGAATGACTTATTGTATCTTTTATGTGTTATATCTATGCTGTATAGACAGTTTAGAGATATGAGGCTTATTATTACACTATGCTGGTTTAACACATTTGGAACACTTCATTATTATAATTTTAACTGATTCATTATTTATGCTATATCTAATTGAAAATTTGTGAATATTCTTACAAAATTGTTAAACTTGGCAGTAAATGTTTGACTTAATCCTCATAACTTTAAACAATCTATATAACTGCACTTGAAAGAACATTTCATTTGTTTTTCCTTTAACTTATTAGCCATTAGGTTAAGAAAGTTAAAGGTGACACCTATATCGGTGTGCACTACCGAAAAGGTAAATCTTGTGTAGTAGTGAATTATAATCAATACAGTTTCAAACGACGTCAAAACCCATTGTCCAAATGCCACGACAACAGCAACAGAAGGCTCCGTATCAACCTCAGACTCCATTACCTCCAGCGCCGATCAAGTCTGCTATGAAAAACTCAAGCCAGCAGCAAACTCAGCAATTTAATCAGCAACAATCACAGTCGGCTTTGCAACAAGTTCATCCTAAACCTGCTGCACAACCCCAACCACAACCACAACAACAACGTCAACAACAACAACAAAGGCAACAACAACAGCAGCAACAACAACAACAACAGCAGCAGCAGCAGGAACAGCAACGACAACAAGAACAACAAAGACAGAAGGAGCAACAAGCTGAACAGCAAAGACAGAAGGAACTGCAAGCTGAACAGCAAAGGCAGAAAGAGCAAGAGCAACAGCTTCAGCAACAATTACAACAACAACAGCAAGCTGCTAAAGTTGAACCTGAACTTAAAATGGATGTAGTTGATGATGTTAGCCAAGATGGTAATGATGATGGTACCACTAATGGTACCAAAAAGAAGTTTATCTGGAGGCATATGAAAGCAGGTGTGATTTCAAGTAAAAACATTTTTTAATTTTTTTAATAATTTTAAGATTACATTTAAGAGATGTGTGCATGAATGGTTTTTATTCGTGAAGCGGTTGTGGTTTTTTTTAAGCCATCTTGAATAAAAATGTTGTCTGTAATGGTGCACTAACGGTTGTTTTGCCCCGGCTGTTTAAGAAAGTGTACAACATATATATTGTATCATCTTCATGGTGGAGTCACAAGCTAATATTGGCGTTGGTTGGTTTCGTTGTTACACTCTGTATATATAGAAACAGAAGGTAACAGGGAGATTATTTAATATGTTGCAAGAAATGGGGCACAGAAAACAGACACAGACAGTTACTTTAATTATAAGAGAAGAATTAAATACACATTTTTCATTCAAAAAACCAATTAAAATTGTATGGAGAACGTGTAGGTCGCGCGAAGAAAACAAACACGTTTGAACTTCTAGCGATAAACAGCCATTCGCGCGATTGAAAAGCTTTTACTGTAACCACATATGTGTACTTCTACACGCTTGAATCAGTCGACCGAATGCGGTCGAGTACGCGTGAAGTACAGTTCGGGCTAACACGCTTCCACTGTAATACCCTTTTCACACTAGATCTTTAAGATCGGATGTTAAAGTGAATGTATCTTTAAACACTAATGTGAAACCGTATGGCCTCGTTTAAATACAAACGATGTTTAAGACAGAGATCTGCGTCTTAAACTTCGTCCGCATTGCCAACTTTATTTCTATTATAAAAAAATACTCCTTGAATTTGTGCTGTCAACATTTTATATTATCATAAACAAGAATACTGTATTATATCGACGTTATAAGAAGTTTATACTTATTGTTATAGTAAAATTATTTATTTTAATAATGTGTTTAATAAAATACAGAGCTACAATAATTGAGATAAAATGTATCGACTTATATGTTAATACAGGTGTAATATATTCTTTATTGTAGTGTCTTTATTGTAGAATGAAATGAAATATCCTTATTTGTTTATAATCATTCAAAATGTGCGTCTGCGCAGACAGTTAAAAACTGGTAATTTCATGACGGTAACTTAAGGACAAAATTACTGTAGCTGATGACAGCACCAGAGATTTAAACATCAAGTGTGAAAGCATACCGATCTTAAACATCGGTGAACTTTAAGTTCACTCGTCTTCAAGATCTAGTGTGAAAAGGGTTATAACAAAACAACAAAATTAACTACATTAAACTTCTCTAAAAGTCTTTGGCATTCTAACTCAATGGGACCCGTTTGGCTTTTAAGGTAGCGAATTATTTTCTTATTTCTTCAGTATCAATACTTTCGGCTATTTTATGTTCTATTGATATGATGGACAATCCATTTAAATTTTCCTGGCTTAAACTGGAACGTAAATAGTTTTTTATAAGTCTGAGTTTTGAAAACGTGCGCTCACTTTTTGCCACTGAAGCAGGTAGGGTTAGTAAAATTTGTAAAGCTGTGATAGCATTCGGAAATAACTCTTCTAAACTGTGTAAATAAATCCATTTTAAAATTGCCTCAGGATTGCTTTTTGTTCTTTGAGACAACAATCTCAGATCTATTGCAAGATCTTTGCCATCAATATCTTTATTTTCTTTTTCCGACAGCATTTTTTCAAGTAGCCTATAATTTTGTTGTAATTCATTAATTTCTATTAGATCATATTCTGTCGGATTATATAAGAATGCAAACGGATTTAAAATAGATTTAAATGATTCAAAACATTCTTCCATTGATATAATTATTTTTTTAAAAAGAACGTCAAAAAATTTGATTTTAAATATTATTGTCAAAGTGAAGGCTTCTGAAATATATTTTTGGAAACAATTTTCACAATTTCATAAATTCAGTAGTAGTTTTTAACATTGTTTTTAATTTTGAAGCGCCTTGTTTTACAGGCGCCTGTGTGCCCTGAACACTTCGCATACGCCACCAGCCGGCCCTGTATATTTTATAGAAAAATTTAGTATTTGAGTTGTATGTATTTTAATTTATTTTTAGCAAAACAACAGAATAATTGTTTGTATTTTTTTATTTCATGACTTTCCGCTTCGTACCTCGAACGTTACTCAAAGTATGACACTGTACTTTTGTATATATATATAATGATGACAAATCACTGCGCAAATTTGAAACTTGTAACGCGTTATTCCGATTGTGTAAATTGTTGAGTACCGTACAAGGCATGTGAAATGTGTTTCTGAAATATGATTGTAACATTATTATTTTTTATTATAATGTTTTATTGTAAGAGTTTCTAAGCAAGACTTATAGTGAAATTCCATTATTCAGGTAAAATTTCAAAGAAAGAAAAGAGAGGCCGTCGTAATCAACGTTTAAGGAAGATTCTACAACCAAAGAATGCACTTATGGTTTTAAATGAATTGATTGGAGGACAGAAGTACACTATTATTGAAGGAGCCGCAGCTGGAGAACATCCAGAAAATTTTGCCGCTTCCGTTTTAGTAGATGGACAAGATTATTTAGGTTATGGTAAGTTAAAATTACACAGTTCAATTTCTTGATCAATAAATTGATCAAGTTTTTTGTCAATTAATTGAAAAATGTATTGGTAACCTTGAACATAAAAGGATCAAAAGGTTTTAAAAAATCAAATGTATATAGCGCGCGAAAACGACTCCGACTGTTTACAAACTTGGCTGTGACGTCACAGCCTACCCAGTCTACAGCGTACAGCCTACACAGTCGTGAACTTATTTGCTTGTATAACTTTTATAGATTGTGTAAAGTTAGAGTGATTTTAATTAAAATAAAGATATTCTACATGTTTACCGAATTAAATTATATATTAAAATATATAAAATATGGAAGATCCAGGGGGCCCAGTACTTTGAAACATCGAAAATATTGTTTAGTACCGTGAACAAATACTTTATTTAGAACTTCACAAAAACAATTTGTTTCATTACCTAATGGTGCAAAATAAAAGATAAGGAAAAAATGAATCAATGTTGGGTAAATTGTCACTCTGAGGCCTAACAAAATATTTATCTGCCATTTTAATAATAAATGCGTGAAAAATTGTTTAAAAAATAAATACAAAACTCTCAAACAATACACTCTAGAGTTGGCAATAACAATTAATCAATCGCTTAATTGATCATTTGATTAATCGAAATGTTATAATCGATTTTGATTAAATTGGTAAAGAATTATCGATTAATTATGAAATAAAAAAAGAAACATGTTCATTCGCCGATAAAAAACTTGGGACAGTCTTAATGTTGTATAAACAGATAAAAATCTACCTAGAATTCGTCACAAAATTGAATAAAAATAGAACTTGTTCTATTTTGGTACCTAATTTTTCCAACATTTGATTTTATTTTCTTTGTTTTAGGTAAAAACAAAGCAGCTGCAAAAACAGCCGCTGCAGAAAACGCGTTAAAGAATATTTTAATAACAAAATTACGGTCTTCAATCAAGGCAAATCAATCGACAACCGCTTCTGTGGACACTGAAACCGATGTAACAATGACTGAGGAGAAAGATGAAAAGCCAGATGACGATGATGTTTCATGGTTACATGTAGCTTCTTATGCTATCCACAAGCTATTCGATTCTTGGGACGCTGATGGCATGCTAGAAAATACAGTAAGAAATGTTTAGTATTAATTATTATGAATTTTTTTACTATTTGGTTAATAGTAGTAATTCAGTCCATTTTAGTTTTGTATTAAGCAGTATGGTATTTCTATAATAATAATAATATTTTGAGCCTGTTAGTGATCATTAGAAATACAGAGGTTAAGTCAATATAATGTTTACATAGGTAGATATTCTACAATTTAACAGAATGCAAAATTTAACATTAGTCAGGTTTGTAATTTAAATATTCAGAGATTGAATAGAACGTATGTTCTAGTAGATATTCTTAAACATATTTTTGAATATTTTCACATTGGTTATACTTTTAAAGCTATCAGGAACCTTATTATATAATCTTGCAGCTATAAAACGAGGACTTTGTTCGTACAAAATAGTATGGTGCGTCTCAATATTCAAGCTAGATTTACTCCTTGTATTGTGATTATGATAATCACTATTTATATTAAAGTTACTATAATGATTTCTGACAAATAGTGCGTATTCTAATATAAAAAGAGAGGGAACTGTTAATATTTTAAGATCTTTAAATAAATTTCTACAGGAAGTTCTATATGGAATAAATGTCAATATTCGAATAGCTTTTTTTTTTGCTGCAAGGGAATTTTATGAGATTCTTTTGATGCTCCCCAGAAAATTATAGCATAATTTAGAATTGTGTGAAATTTCGCAAAATAAACTGATCTTAATAATGAAGGTGAAATAAAGTTCCTGGCCTTTTTAGTATATAGCATGATCCTGATAGCTTAGTATTGATATAATCAATATGTGGAGACCAACGAAGATTTTGATGGATTATAAGTCCTAGAAATTTGAGTTGTTGGGATTGCTGGAGGGAATATGAGTTTGAAACTCGTATTAATGGGCTATTAATTTGGGTATTTTGAAAACTGAAAATTTAGGAAGGTTGTTTTGGTTTTGTTCAAGAGAAGTTTATTTTCTATGCGTCATTGATTGAATACGTAACATTGGTCATTAGCTCGTGTTTGAAGATCTCGTTGATTAGGACAGTTAATCAAGAGGTTAGTGTCATCGACATATTGGCAAAGTACTCCATTAGATAGATGCTGAGGTAAATCATTCACAAATAGCAGAAATAACACAGGACCATGGATCGAGCCCTGTGGAACACCTGAAAAGGAACCACGAGTAGCCGGTTTAGAGTTTATCGATGCAGATGTTATTGACACGAATTGATTTCTGCTAGTGACAAATGACATAATCCAATTGTTGGGTATGCCAAATATACCAAGCAAACTGAGTTTCTCAGAGTATGTTGTGATCTATTGTGTCGAATGCTTTCGATAAATCGAAAAACATTCCAAGACTTAATCTTTAATATACAAATATACATAAAGTCTGTTCTATATTATAATTTTCTGCGTTGTACTACGGATTTTTTGTATAGTATTGACATTGTAAAAAATATAATATGAATACAATCTACGATTTTGTTTTAAATACATTGAATTAATGATTTTTTTCTTCTCGTTTTGCAGCATAATTATCACGCTGACGCTTATAAAAATCCCGCTGCACCGAAATCGGTTACAAAGAAACCTGCCAAACAATTACCAGCTAATGCAGAGCTGATGAACCCCGTCATGTTACTAAATCAGATGCGTCCGGGTATTGTTTATGAAGATTTCGCCAAGGAAGGCTCACCCCCTGCTATCATATTTACAATCAAATGTGTTTGCGATGGCGAAGAATTCTTGGGCAAAGGTAAGATGCATTTTAACTTTTTATTATTATTTTAATAATAATAATAATAATAATAATTAAAATAATTAAAATATTATTTAGAAGTAGAAATTGAAGTGTGGAATTAAATATATTACATAATAACAACAGTTTTATTTTGTTTAGACCAGTTATCATTAATTTAGTACAGTCTGTTCCAAAGGGTTAGGCGGAACTAAATGGGAATTTCGTTCTTTTAGGTTGTCACGCCCTTCTCGTGACCTTGCTTGGGTTATTTCATTTTTCATGTTGGAATGTCAAAATTTAAAATTCCAACAATGAAACCATGGAAACAAATGACATGTCAAAATTTAATAATTTTTTTTACTTATTTTATTGACAAAAAAATAAATAATTGGGAAATTTGTATTAAGAATGACACAAAAAATCAAAATATAAAGAAAATGACATTTTAAAATGATATTAACCTTAACCAAAAAATTTTTATTGTAAGTATGATTTACAAAGCTTAAACAAAACGGTCGAAAAGCACGATTTAAACGATGAAAGTAACTAGATTGCAAAATCTAGTTCCGCCTAACCGTTTGGAACAGACTGTATTTAGCATGCTATTATCATTGGGATTATAATTTTTGGGACTTTATTTTATTTTTGTTGACCTTGTATATTGTTTTTATTTTTAGTCAAGTTGCCTTTTTATTTATTATTTTATGAAAACAGAATAATATTTTACCTTAATCTATGTTTATTTACTTTTTCTTTCTAATTTTTTCCTAAATACGAAACTTAATTTAAGAAATTTGAGGTTAAATCATGTACTAAGTAAATTAACCGGTTCTTAGGCCAGCGTCTAATTTATAGCTAAAATATTTATAAAAAAATTTAATTGTAATTTTTTTTCTTTTTTTTTTTACTATTCTAATAATTATATTTATTGAGTCATATTTTTTTTAGACTAGTATACTACATTGTTTTATAATTTTTTTTTTTTTTTGTAAATTATCAATGTACCATTTGATATATATTTACTTGTAATTTGTGAAAATCTGTTTGAAATATTTATATCTGTTCATTTTCCGATGTACAAAAAAATAAAAAAAATTAGTTAACTGCGCATGGAAATACGGAAAAAATGGCTTAACCCATAGCCATAGATAGTTAACAATACTCAGTTTAGTTTAAGTTAACTACGGTTGGTAATACTAAGCTTAAGCCTCCCAGAATAATCTTCTGGCAGCCAAAGTGTTAAATTTAATTTAAATATTCATAATTTTCTTTTATTCTAGGAAACAACAAAAAAGTCGCACGTAAAAATTGTGCGTATGCTGCTTGCAGCAAATTATTCAATATAACCTACCCGCCAGATCAAGTTAATTTAGTACCAGCTGTTTAATAAGTAAACCACTACTTGTATTTAACAATATTATATATAGGTATGGTACAGTCTCAGACAATTACCAATGCAATTGCACTAATCTTTTTTTTATAAAAATAATTGACAGAATTTTTAATACAATATGGTTGAGAAAAGTCTAGAGAGCCATGGAATTTATTTGTAAATAAAAATTGACAGTATCACAGACCAATTCTGTAACTCAGTTACTATGAAAATAGTAACTAAATTTATCACTATGAGCAAGGTCAGTTACTATCATGAATGAAAATCATTATACTTTTTATAATATTTTATCTTGTAGTAACGTTATTACACAGTAACTTTTTACAGAACTGATCTGTCAGTGTTCAGTATCATTTTATTGTCAACTGACATTTGTAGATTTTGAGGTTATATTTAAGACATATTTGTTATTGTGTAAAAAAGAATGTTTTCCTTCATTGCAAAAGTAACTTTCGATAATGAATATTTTGTTATTTATTGCACAAATTAGGTTATAAGCTCAAACTGTCATAAAAAATAACCATTACAAACTGTAAACTGAATTACCAACATTTTAAAAAATAAAATGGCTTACTAGATGACAATTATTCGATCATATTTTATTTTAAAAAAATTGTTTATGCATGTGCAATGATTTGACTTTTATATTTGTATATTTTAATATTTTTATTGGAGTTTTTAAAATTGAAAATTGACAGTGCAATTTATTTGTTTGTCTGATTGTGTATACCAATTATTTATTAATTTTGTGATTGTATCGTTTACAATATCAAGTATTAGATTAAAGTATAGTCTTTGTAATTCTTATTAAATCGATAGGGTTATATGAGAGTCATTTTTTAAATTAGAACCGTTCTGGTTTAAAAGTAATTACAATTAACGTTTTAAAAAAAAAAATTGTTTGCAATAACCAACCGGTATTTTTCGACGTATTCCCTGTTCCGCTCGAAGCATTTTTCCGTACGGATGAGTTTGACGATCCCCTTAGAAGTCGGTCCATTTAACCAATCGTTGACAGTGTCTTTGACGTCATCATCTGTTTGTATCCATTAGTAGATACTGACAAAGTCATAGAGAATAGATCGAGAAACATGTTGAAAATTCTTATGCAGTTCGGCAATAGTGAAGTCTGTTCTGCCGAATGTATGCATTAACAGCTGCTTTCAGTTTGTTCGTGATTATGGCCACAGATCACCCAAAGGAGATTGTCAACTGATAATAATTGAAGCGCCTCTAGTGAGATTTTGAGAAACCGGTGGAGGATAGTCGAGTTTGTTTACTGTTGTTTTCATGGCGATTTTTAAAAAAATGTCTTTAAAATTGCAAGAAAAAATTAAATGTAACGTGAATTGTTGTGTTTATCTTTGCAATGCAAAAGTAGGTCGTGATAGAGACCTAAGTTTTTATCGTGTTCCGAAACGTGGCAAAAAAACCTTATTACCTTCAATTATAAACCTAGAGGTTACTTGGGCACTGAGAAAACGGAAAATTTCATTTACACAACCCTCAAATAGAGGGGAAAATTAATTTATTATTCAATAGAATAATAAATTAATTTCAATAAATATCACATGAAGATACCATGGAACCTGTCAAAAATATCCTATCTGCGTCAGCCATGATGTACAACGCAGTGGCGCCTCTATCGGTAGTATCAGTTGACAATAAATAAATTGACTTGCTTCATTTATTTGTGATTACTACGTGAAAACTACTATTCTTCTTCGATTCTTCATACACTTCCCTTATAAAGCAAGCAGAAGAGTGGAAACAGAGAACATTGAAACATAAAACATCGGAAATTATTTATAATTTGTAGCACATGGCACTGTGCTACATGACACTGTGTTAAAGAAACAATGACGTTTGTTTTACAATGATCACAGATCACCCATAGGAATGATATGGAACTATGTAGCAATTACCGACATCTACTATGGTTATTTGATATTAAAACTTGTTACTAACGCCATCTATAAAAATGCCCAATAACTATTCTCACAAGCACAACTCCCATTAAGCCTTCACCCCCCCCCCCCTGATTATGGTTGAGCGGCCAGAACGTTTCTCATCATTGTTTATTCTTTCACCATTAAATAAACAACACTTTTGCACATTCCCTTCATTCATCAAACCTTCCGCATACACTTCAACGTTGGTGGATTTCGTCAGGATGATTTTTTGCATTTAAAAACCGAATCACAGCGGCATCATAATCGGCGTGATTAGTAATGGGTATAGCTGATATTAATTTGGCGCACAATATCGTCTACCTCCGGTAGCAACATCAGACTGACTGACAACGTTGGTAAATGATCAGAGAAAGCATTAATCGGTAAAACAACTGCGGGGAACACTACGCGGATAGGATGCGCAAACGGTTCTTATTTAAAAAATGACTCTCATATAATCTTTCGATTTGTTAAATTGGATGAATTAATTAAACTTATCATGCTTTATACTAAAGAGATTCTCATTTAATTACATTTTAAGTTTTTCTATGATTGCTATTCAAATATATTTTCATATATTAATTTTTGCGTAGGTTGTATTTAATTTTTTTTTTTTTTTTTATAGTAACATGATGTGTAACTAAGTGTAATAATTCTTATCACAAATAAAAACATGTTAATGTGATGAAAAAATATTGTTTTCTTTATTCCAAAAATTTTTTATTTACAGTTTTTTTGTCTAGAATTTTTTTAAGTAATGTTTGAATTTATATGAATTCTGATTTGTATAATCGTTCCACAATATGATTTAGTTCTATTTCGCAGATAACTGAAGACAATAATTTATCCAGGAGTTCGTCTGATATTCTGAAAAAGAAATAATTTAGTTGAATTTGCATCAAGTAAATAAATGGAATAATAAAATATTAGCTTGAAATAACTTTTATATTCTCTACAATATATTTCTTTAAACAGGCGAAATGTGTAAATTTCTAAAAAAAAAAAAAAAACAGAACGGTAAAATATTAAGCCAATGTCAAATAATAAGCTGTTAAAGTTGGCAATATTATTAATTACAAATTTCATCCTTGACGACCTGATATTTTACATAATACAGTAATATACAAATAACAAATAATCAAAACAATTTAAAATGTACAGCTAAGTACAACTAGAATTTTTAACCAGCAGTATTGTTAACCCGCTGGCACCCCTCTCTATCGCCTAACGATCAACGTATCAGATTGACCTGAGTAATATCATATGAGTAGTTCAAAAGTTGCTCCGTTTACTTGCATACAAAATGTTAAGCGATCATAAAAATGATTCAAAACATTCAGCAATTGCTCTTGAGGTATATTGTTGGATGCTTGAACAATTTTGTCTTGCAGTTCAGCAACATCCCTAAGTTCTCCATTATATACTTTGGCCTTTAAATATCCCCAATAAAAAAAAAAATCATTGGGTGCCAAATCCGGAGATCTCGCTGGCCAATTCATCGATCCTCCTCTTCCAATCCAGCTATTTGGGAAAGTTCTATGTAAATATTCTAGAATAATGGACTTGTGCGCCATCATGTTGAAACCATACTTGTCCATTCATATTCAAGTTTCGCAACGCAGGTAATATTTGGTTTTGCAAAAGGGCTAGATATTTTGCGGCATTAAGGTTACCGTCAATAAAAAAAGGCCCTATAATATTGGTTCCTATTATCCCTGCCCAAACAAATGTAAATTTTCACGACCTCAGTACCTAAAATTTTCTGTGCACTGCACCATTTAGAGTAAACGTTACTTCGTCAGTAAATAAAATTCTTTGAAGCATTGTTGGGTCGGAATTAATTTTTTCAAACATTTCAAAACAAAAATCCATACGTACTGCTGCGTCCCTTTCTAACAATTCTTGATGATTTTGAAATTTGTATGATCGAAACTTAAACAGATCCAGTACTGACACCAACGGTTTGTGCAATTGGTATTAAAGTATTTTGATTGTTTTCTTCCACTTGTAATAATATTTCCAACTGCTTCTCTTCTGTAAGCACTTGGGATGTTTTTTTTTTTATCATGTTTTGACTTAAGACATCCTTCGCGATGAAATTTATTAACTAGTCTTGAAATTGTAGAGGGATGTGGTATTGGCCGATCTGGATAAGTTGCACTAAATACAGCAGAAACTTCTCTTAAACTCATTTGGGAGTTATACCAAGTTACCTCATTATTTTTTCTTCATATGTATACATGTTGATTAATTTTTAAATCAGCAATGAGCAAAAGTATACACACTAACTGTCTATGTTGCAAATGAAAATGAACACGATTTATATTGCTGTCAAAAACTGTATCCATGGCAATGACATAGTACATGTTGCATTAAAAAATAAATTCATTGTATCTCTTACAGTCTATATCTCTTATTGCGCGAGGGATTTGGAATTTTTAATCACTTTTTGTGGTTCTACACATCCTGAATTTTGTGATAAATTAAACGTACTACTAACCTATATATTTAAATTTTAGTTGTGAATGTGTAAGTTTATAAATGAGTTAAAGTAATTTTCATCTCATTCAAATAATAGAAGTATTAAATCCTTTTATTTATTTAGTTCCAAGAGTTGTAAACGGTATTAACATCTAACATTGCATCTACAGTTGCTTATAAATTACAAAATGAAAACATTAAGCATAAAAAAGTTAAGCAGTAATTAGGTAGACAGTCAGTGATAAGTCTGTTTGAGTTTGTATGTCTGTCTCATTAAAACAGTGCACTAATTATAAGTTTAGAAAACTGTCTACTGTGTACAACGCATAGTATATTAAATTTAGAGCTGTGAACACAGCCTAAACATGCGGAAATGATTACTTACTTGCTAATTAACAGCCAGGGTTGTATCAATGGCGTCTTTCTGTACATATGGTTCTGTTTAGTAAATTTACGGAACTCCAAATTATACTGCACAATATTGATAGCAGATTTTTTAGACAAATGGTCAAAATGTGATATTCGTTCTTCGTGCCCTTTATTAGTTTCGTCACTCTTTGTTATTTTAACCTTATTATTGGATTCTTCTTCAATGAACGTTGTCAGAATGTTACTGTCTATTTTTTGTACTTCATCCTCATAACATGATTTGTCTTTTATACAAATCAGTTTAGCATTTTTTGTACCAGTCACTTTTTCTTTTGACCTAAAATATAAACAAAATTATTAGATCGAATGGCAACAGTAGTTTTTAGCCACTACATCTGAACTATATCTAATCATAATGTCAAGTTGTTTCTATCGGAGACATTAATTTTATAACCAAGAAACTCTTATACCGTCACTTATGTGTCTGTCTGTTCGGTAGAAATTGTGACCTAGATAATTGGGATTTGGTACAGTTATACAACTCTTTGACCCACATATCGGAAAAATACAGAGACTTCAAAAAACAAATCGCTCCAAAACTATAAACAATTATGTATTTATCGAAAAAACAAAATATATACATATTTTATTTTAAAATCTTGGGTGTAGTATCAAACGAAAACTCTCAGTATGTGGATCAACAATCACAACAGAATAATGAAAAAATATTCACGAGATTTTTATTGTTACTATTATGCTAATTATTCGCAAACAACATCGTAAAGACAGAATATCTAAAGCACGATGGTAGTTTAGACCAATTTTACAACCAGGGCCGCCACGTTGGTGTCAACCAACTGTGTGCAAACATACATAAGACCGGCTTTTCTAGAATCGAACCAAATGACGCCCGTGCGTAAGCTTTCCCTTAATACCGTGAACCCAACAAATGTTAACATGTTCTATCAATCTACATACAACATATTGAGTATGTTTTGTCATTTTCTATCATTTTTTTTTTATTGACCGGACGTAAAAACGTAGACGTGAAATATAAAATAAGTAAAAATAAGTATATTTTACGTGAACGTGCGTGTTTACGTCTGATTGGAAACCGTAGCATGTATTGTCTTATTACTTGTATTTACAAGTAGGCGTAGAATTCTGCGTCTACGTCAATTGGAAACCATTCTTTAGTCTTCAATTTTTTCTTAAATCACTGAATCTGGTTTCAAAATCATCCACAATTTACAGTTTCAGAAACGTACCTATTTCTCACTATTAACAATGTTATTTGATTTATAAATAAGTATTTCTTACCAAATTTTTAATTTTAAATTTGGATTTGAATGTAAGTGAACTATTTCTGTTCAATACCTTAAATATTAAAAATTAAAATGATTCTTGCAACAGAGGAATAAATAAAATTTGGCAATAACATTTTTAAATGAATATATTGCAACATTTTAAGTAAGTTGTGGCTAGCTAAAGATATTAATTTGTCCAGGTGTAAACAATCATAACAAAATGACATAAAATTTTGCTTTAAAATTTTCAGAGTATATTTTTAAAACATAGTAACTGGACACCAGACTAATTTTGTTCGTGAAGCTTTCTTATTTTTCCTTATTTTTGTCTTAAAATAATAAAACCGTTGCATTTATTAGAACCAATAACCCCAGCGGCCAATAACACATTTTAATTCTAAATAAGATTCTTTTTTATCTGTACACATAATATTTATATTTAGATGTGTCTATATTTATTTATTTACTATTAAATTATCTTTATCTCTGGACACTTCACACAGATTGACCTTTCGTCCTATTCATAGAAGTACACGCGTCCATCTTGATTTGTTACGAGTCAGGTCTTTCCAGGTATGTTGTATATACTAAAATCTTATGATATAGATCTTATTAAAAAAATATATATACCAGGTTGTTTAACCAGTCAACAATTACGCGTTTTTAGTCAAAAAAAATTTTTTTTGACTGTATTAACTTGGGCAACCTTTTTTTTTTAAATTTATCAATATAATATCAGGCAGCGAATCACGGGACAGGATATCACCAGTTATCCAATCACGGGAGAGAGTCCTGTCAGCCAATCAAGAGACAGGGTGTCTCCAGTTAGCAAATCATGAGAACTTTAGAAAAAATTGACACAATGTTACCGACACTACATACAGACACTTGCTAATTATATAGTTAGATCTATTAAATTATAAAAAATCTTATTAAATTAAACATAATTTTTGCAGTAAATGTGCTTAAAAATGTTTTGCCTACCCTTTCTTCCAGAAGGATTTGTTTAAAAATTAATAAATCAAAAATTTTGAAAAGTTTGAAATTTGAAAAAATCTGAGCAATGCACATTAATTTGAACCAGAATAGTATAACAGTAATTTTTGATCAAATTATATTTTAGATAGATAAAAAATATTGATTTTTTTCTGATTTTGACAATATTATGTTTTTACTTCATGGAAAATGTTATCGATTTTTCAGGGTTTTGTAGGTATGGCCTAATAATGTTACGACTTTTTTGTATTTATGGCTAAGGTAGTGTAAGTCTTCATTATTACAGCTAAGAATCGATTTTATCCGTGAGCTACACTACGTTATGTAATGCAAGTTGCGTTGCGTTCATGTATGAAAGTTCCAACCATTGTTAAATGTCATCATATACGTTTCCGAAATTGAAAAAAAAAATGAAGGCGTTTATAAATATATTTCTTATTAATTTAATGAAGACTTATAAGCAAATGGCAAAACAAACGCTGGGATAATTTAAATTTTATTGTGACGAAATTTTCCCAAATTATTTAAATATAGTTTAAAAAATTAAATGAAAGTTGTTAGTACTCAAATGAACAAATAAAAATAATTAAAACACTGTTGATTTTGTTGTGATAATAAAAAAATATATATCTTAGTTATAAATCAAATAGCACATTGTTAATAGCGAGAAATACGTTTTTAAAATTGAAAAAAATTGAGCCATTTATCAATATATTTCCTATTAATTTAATGAAGATTTAGAACAAATACAGAAAAAATGCTGGAATTTTTTAATTTAAATTTTGTTGTGATATTTCCGCAAATTATTTAAATTTAGTTTGAAAAAATTAAATTTAAGTTCTTAGTACTCAAATAACGAATAATAATGATTTTCAAAAAACTGTTGATGTGATAATAAAAAGAAATATATTAGTCATCCAGTATTCTATTGGATTCTAAGACTTATTAAATACCTACTAAACCCTGACATATGTAAAAATTCACACTTCACATCCTTTTTTAATATGTACCCACAATTGGTTATCACCTACTAAATACCTACAAAACCCTGAAACGTGTGCAAATTCACACTTCACATCAATTTTTAATATGCACTCACATTTTGTTGTCACTTAATACCTACAATATTCTGAAATGTGTGAAAATTCGCACTTCAAATAAATATTGTTTTGTGCTAGTTTTACATACAATTGGCACAGTAATATAAATAAAATAAAATAATAAATAATGGGGGTTTCGTAAGAATATTCATGATCTTATGACCAAGGTGCAATTTTCTATTAAACACGTAAAAATTCTAGTTATGCTAATGGTTTACAAACAGCACTTCAAAAAATAAAAGTGAAAATGGAATTTGAAACATGAAGTTATAAATTAAATAAAGTTTAGTCGACTGTGTATTTTATGTGTCTAAAATAGTTGGAGAATTCTGTTTAATGTAATTTTTTGTTTGTTACGTAATAGTAAGTGACTGATCAAAGTAAATAAGATTTTATTAAAGGCATTTATTACTGTATAAATCCCCAGTTAACTGTTACATAAATAAACATATAAAAATATTCTGTAATAATACAAGCAGAGTTTTTAAAAGATTCTCTTTCATATTAGATCAGTCACTTCTGTTATAAAGGTGTGTAATTTACAGTTCGTTTTGTGTTTTCATTTTTACATCATTTTCACGATTTAATAATAGTTTAGGGATTATTTATATTGTTATATTAGTGACAAAAAATACTTACACAATACGCTTTTAACTTATTAATGGCCGGTTGCTAACGTAAGAGTTTTCTCAAACTCAAGTTAAAATCATTTGTTTTTATACAAGGTGTCTCAAAAGAAATTTTATATTTATTTAGATTACTGCGTGAACGCAACGTATCCGAGGGGCGCGGGGGTTATGTCAATCGGTAGCCTGGCTCTTGGAGCGTTTCTCGGGAGCAGACCGCGCGTTATGCGTGCGAGAGTTTTACAAAAACGGTGATTCGGCGACTATAGCGCGTAGAAAATTCTGCAGTATTCGAGGTTTTCGCCACTTAAATGATGCGCCAAGCATTCCTCTCATTCGACATTGGGTTAAAAAGTTTGAAGAGACTGGTACAACGCTGGATAAATCAAAATCCGGGCGACCTAGGTCATCAAGAACGGTAGAAAACGTGGAGAATGTTAATCAGTCTGTTCGTGACGACCCGAACCTTTCAATTCGGAAGCGCGCAAGTGCTTTAAATGTGCATAGATCATCATTACATCGCATTATGCACAAAGACCTAAAGCTGCACCCCTACAAAATTCAATTGGTGCAAGAATTAAGCCCCAAGATGCCAGTCAGAGGATCTTAATTTCGTAAATCAGGTGATTGAGCGATTTTCAACGTTTACCAACTTTTTGTTTTCGGATGAAGTTCATTTTCATCTTAATGGCCACGTAAATAAGCAGAACTGCCGCTACTGGAGTGCAACGAATCCGAAACGCAAACATCAGAAACCCCTACATTCGCCTAAAGTGACCGTATGGGCTGCGATGTCGGCGCGAGGAATTATCGGCCCTTACTTTTTTGAAGACGAAAGGGGGCGTGCAGTTACAGTGAATTCAGAGCGTTATGTGGAGATGTTAGACAACTTCTTGGTACCTGAACTGCAAAACTTTCCTGGCTATAACCAAAGAACATGGTTCCAACAGGACGGAGCAACTTCACACACGTCCAATATGTCTCTGCCACGTGTTAAACGTGCCAAATGAGTGCCGAGAACGCGAGGGTATACATTTAGACGATATTATTTTTAAGAAATAAATCCCCAAAAAGTGTATTTTAATAATTAATAAACATTTTTTCAATATACGGCTTACTTTTTTTTTAATCGATCCACTAAATATAAAATTTCTTTTGAGACACCTTGTATGTTACAACATACAAAAACAAATGATTTTAACTTGAGTTAGGGATAAATCTTACTTTAGCACCCGGCCATAACACTGTTTAAAATGGTAACCAGACAACTGGGGCCGTAAGACAATTCGGGCAGTACACAATTGGGGCTTTTCACAACTGGGGGCACTAACAACTGGGGCGATGGACAATTCGGGCCGTACACAATTGGGGCTTTTCACAACTGGGGCCATTAACAACTGGGGCGATGGACAATTCGGGCCGTACACAATTGGGGCTTTTCACAACTGGGGCCATTAACAACTGGGGCGATGGACAATTCGGGCCGTACACAATTGGGGCTTTTCACAACTGGGGCCATTAACAACTGGGGCGATGGACAATTCGGGCCGTATACAATTGGGGCTTTTCACAACTGGGGCCATAACTATAAGAGCTAGAGTCTTCTTTTGTTTAAAATAAAAAATAATTATTTTACAAGTTGGCATAAATTAAATTGCGTGTTCTTTTGAAAAAAAAATATTTTAATGTTTTGATTAAGTACATCTTGGTGGGAATTAGAATAAATAAAAAAAATGTATTTTAAGGGTTGGCTTAAGACAACGAAATGTAAAAGCCTACGAAACCCTTAAAACACTAGTGTATTCTTGTATGTGTCATATAAAATCGCGGTAATAGTCATTAATATTAAACACTAAAAAACATTGCATAACAATCATAAATGATTAGATCATACCGCGTACTAGTTGTTAAATTTTAGAGTATGACTAATTATAAAATAAATCATTCTATTTATTTACACAATTTCATTTGCTATAGATCAGTGCTTCTCAAACAATATTTATGACAAACCAAACCAAGGAAAATTTTTAGTATTGATCCATTTCATAAAAATCCTTTTAGCCGAATTAGCTCTGCACGTGTACACAGACAGACGGACGGACAGACAGACTGACAGACCGACAGACATCATGCTAAAAATAGTCAAAATGTTATGTAGGGGCGTCAATTCGTTGAGATCCATCGAAATCTCGAAATGTTAAAATCGGTATGATCACAATACCTCCCTTATATATGTTGGCGGTCGGTAATATTGAGCCAAGTTATTTCTACTCTGCTGCTAGAAGTACTTTGTGATGGCGGTCAGTCCTGTGGTGGCCACAGCTGATTTTTACCGACCGCCAACATATATAAGGACGGTATTGTGATCATACCGATTTTGACATTTCGAGATTTTGATGGATCTCCACGAACTGAGGTCCCTACATAACGTTTTGACTATTTTTAGCATGATGTCTGTCTGTCCGTCCGTCCGTCTGTCTATCTGTCCGTCCGTCCGTCCGTCTCTCTGTCTGTCCGTCCGTCCGTCTGTCTGTGTACACGTGCAGAGCAAATTCGGCTAAAAGGATTTTTATGAAACTGCATATTTAAGCTTTTGACATCAATCGCACGAGTTGATCAACTTTTGGTAAAAATCGGTTGACTGTGTCTATATTATATAACGTCATTGGTACAGATATATTTTAAAGCCATCGCGGACGGATTAAAAATGGTTTAAAATGTAACTGGTGTATTTGTTTCCAATAAGCTTTTAAACAATCGAGTTGCACACAAACAATGTTCAAAAGAACCCGAACTCAATCTATAGTTTTTCCAGTTGTCCATTTTTAGTCCTATTTCCAGCATCAGACCCAATGCATAATAACAATATTAATTATTTAATCTTATCAGGCCATCATATGCACTTAATTAATTAAACATTATATTTTCATATTCATAACAGGTACAAAATATTAAAGTTATTCAATGAAAGTTATGCCTATCTATTTTAGTCGGACTATGTTGTAATGCGTATTTATATAAATAAGTACAGTTTCTCTTGTAGTTTCTGACTACAATCAGTGGATTGTTTTGTTAGTGGCTTTGTGAAAACTGTGTTGAGTGCTACCGAACCACCATTAGGATGAACAAAACGAAGGTAAGCATTTTATTGATTGCCAACACTTGTTACTGATCCAATTGTTAAACTCATTAAAAGCTCACATTTAATGTCAACATATCTTCTTTAAAAATTTAATTTTATAATAAAATTTTGACTTAAAACTTAAATAGAATTATGTTATTAGTTTCTGAAAGCTTAATTAAATATAACCAAATGGTTAGAAAATAGTTGTTATGATTACTTATGAGATTGTTTAGGGCAAACAGTGTTTAACCAAAAGATTAAATTCGGCTAAGCTTTCAGAAACCGGTCTTTAGGGTTTTATTGGGTATCTGTATATAAAAAAAAAATTATATGAAGTGTGAATTTTGACACATTTCAGGGTTTTGTAGGTATTTAATATAATTTTGTCAAAAACTGCAATATTTTTCAAAAACGCCATTGGATCAAAAATTCCTCTCGTACGTTTCCGGTTCAGATCAATGTACATTACCTATAATTTTTTCAGACTTTTAGTTTAACTTTTTTGGGTAAAAGGGGGCGGGACAAGAAATTTTTTTTAGCACATTTTTTACTAAAATCGTGTTAAAAGAAACGAATTTTAAAAAACTACTTTTTGTTCTTTAATCTACGTCTTAAGAGCTTTCATTTCATATCACACAATTTTTTTTTTTTAAACACATTTTTTTGACAAAATTAATTATTTTTTTGATGCACTGCTAAATTATGGCTAATAATGTTATGGATTTTTTGTATTTATGGCTAAGATAGTGTGTCTTTTTTTGAAAATAAAAATATAATAAAAAAATTTAACGGCTGAGAAGAGTTGATATAAACTCTACGCATATGAAGTCCACACTATACTTTACACTGTAGAGTGTACTAGATTTTCAAATCTAGTAATTTTTACAGATTGAAGCTTTTGATCATTTTGTTCAGGAAAAGCCAACTTCAATATATAAAACCAGTGGCGAAGAGAGACCTCCGCTAGACTTACCCTCCCATAAAAAAATTATAATTAAAAAAAAAAAAAAAATTTTTTTTTTTAATTTCAAAAGTTTTAGGTAAATCTTCAAAAATACATTAAATTATGTTCTATACAAATTTTTGTCCAAGGCTTGGTTTATTAGTTACGAATTTTTTAAAATTTTAAAGTTTATTAACTTCCGTTTCCGGTTTCGGATTTTCATAAAAAACAATAGAGTTATTCCCAATTAATAGGAGAATTTTTTTTGTACCAGAACGAACTCTCTAAGTTAAACCGTTCTTGAGTTATCGTGTATATACACACACACAGACACACACACACATACACACACACAAACACACACACACACACATACGGAAGGCACGAAAATTGTTTTTTTGGATTCCCTGGACCTTGAAACGTGGTCATCAGTCAAAATCTCGACATCGAAAATTTTCGCAATTACAATACTTGCCCCTTATATATTTTATATTTATATTTTTACTTGCCCGACCTTATCGGGCAAGTAAAAATAGCTAATGACAACTTACAACTTATAATTCGAGTTAGTTCCGCCTAATCATTTTGAATAGCCTGTATGTACTTACGAAACCCTAAAATGTGTAAAAATTCACACTCATCCATTTTCTAAAACTCTTGAAAACTCCCCTATTATTTAAAATATAACCCAAACGAAATAATTTTCAGTTTTGCGGTCCGATTTAGCTATTTTACTCAAAAACAATGAAAATGACATAACATATAAGAATAATTTTGGCACACAATCACTTAAAATTAACGTCTGTTAGTTGTTTTTTTCGTAAAAAACACAAATTTTAAAATATCTCTGTAAAAAAACACATGTTTAAAATTAAATTCCAGTATGTTTTAAAACTTAAACCATTTAAAAAATTCTCACATTACTAGAGATTCTAATTGAAAACATAAATAAATAAATATATAACATACTTGTGTCTGTTAGGCAATTTAGTGAAGCTAGATTTTGAAATAGTCGGATGTATGACGATTTTTTTGTGGTCTTCTGACTTTATTTGTGGTTTAACATGTTCTTGTATATCCTTTAACTTGTCTATTACGTCATTAAAATTAGTTTGGTCCATAAATTCATCCTGAAATAGAACAATCAATATTAAAGTAGGCTAAGTTGTTCCTATGGTTACAATAAACAGAGTAGCAGTTTTATGTCAAAAAATATAATTTAGGAAGTAACGCCAGTACTTAATTTACATCGTTCTTGAGTTTTTAATTATGGTATGACATATTTAATTTGTTTTACTGAATTATTTCTAGTGTTTTTTTAATTTATTTTTTAGGCTACTACTGTTGAAACAGTTTGTGCTACTTGCAACCAGGCCATTCAAGGGAAGGTGAGAAATCTTAAAATTTACTGTATTTATTTGTGGGTGTTGATTCTTGGATTTTATCCAGAAATGTTTTAAATGTTTTGCTTTACTGTTATAAACAATTTTCTAAATGACAGAATTTGTAAGAAAAGACTGCTATTATATTCCAGTTATCTGTAAATAGATTTGTCTCCTTGAGATAGTTTTAATAATTTGTTACAAAATGAATTATAGCTTCCATTTTTATGTTTCTAATTTTAACTTTTTTTCTATTTCCTAAAATAATTTTACTATCCTGTTTATAATACTGAAATAACCAAGATTTGTATATTGTGCTATATCTTCTAATAGATCTATTAGTGTAGAAACCACAGGCGCCGACTGTGTGGGGGCGATGGGGCAATTGGCCCCACGGTTTAAAAGTTGTGGATATTTTTCTGATATTTTTTCGTGTATACTATTTTTTTCAGTTTCTAGAAATTGGTAATCTAAATATATATACAAGGCAATTTCCGGTCTGTCTGTCTGTCTGTCTGTCTGTCTGTCTGTCTGTCTGTCTGTCTGTCTGTCTGTCTGTCTGTCTGTCTGTCTGTCTGTCTGTCTGTCTGTCTGTCTGTCTGTCTGTCTGTCTGTCTGTCTGACTGACTGTCTGTCTATATTTGCATATATTTTGTGGGGGCTCAAGTATCTTTTCGCCCTCATATATATTTTTTTTCTTACTAATCTTTTTAAATTTAGATATCTATAAAAGGCAACGTCTTTGTCTCTGTGCCTGTCTGTCTGTCTGTCTGTCTGTCTGTATGTATGTTCTGCATGTGCGCATTTCTCTCGAGAACTACTGATCCAATTTTCGGTTGTGTTTTATTAAAATCGGTATGGGAAATCTACATATACTGGCAAATTTAAAGGAACAGACATAAAAATCTAATTATTTTCCCTGTAGTGTACATATTGTTGATATCTCTCTGGTAATCTTCTATAGTGCGTTCGAAGGTGAGTTTGCAGTATAGCTCTTATGGCAAATGGAAGCGGTGTTGCCAAATGTTGTAAAAGTGTCAAATGTGTCAATTATAATAATATGAAAACCTTGTATTATTTACAAAAATCAACTCTTATAAAACTAAAAATAACACTCAACAAAAACAAATGGCCATTTGTAGAATACTGCGTCTTCACAGATCAGCGCGTTTTAGAGCTGGCAACGTCGACTAGCAAGAAAAGGATAGCGTCATTTTGTAAACCCATTAGAGAGTATGAAAAAGAACTACTCCATATGCCCTGTACTGCAAACTCACCTTCGAACGCACTATAGTACGATGTTTTTTGGAATAATGTTCAATCGGGTTGAGGTCAGAGCACGCTGGCCAAGCCATTGTTGTTATACCCAATTGATTTAAAAAGTCTATTACACAGTGGTCGACGTGTGGGCGCGCATTATCCTGCATTAGGGTGGAATTTTCTCTGATGTACCTATCTGCAGTTAACGCTCCGCCATCAATTCCCACTAACTCTGTGCGAGCTCCCAAACATATTCCACCCCACACCATAATTGTACCTCCACCAAAAGATACACTAGTAGCAAAATTAAATGGTGCATTTTGTTCTCCTTGGCGTCGATACAATCTTTCCCTACTGTTTAGTAGAGCATTCAAAGTTATCTAAGTTATAGGCTACAAAATAATAAACTTTAAAAAAAAAAACATAATTTTCAATCTGTTCCTTTAAATTTGTCGGTGTATGTATTTTTTTTTTCAGTATCTAGAAATTGGAAATCTAAATATATATCCAAAGCAACTCCCGGTTGGTTAATTCGAACTTTTGGTCATTTTGTTTAAACTTTGTAAATTCTAAATTAAATTGATTGTCATTATAAAATGTCCTTTTTTTTGCATTTTAATTTTTTGTCATTATTAATAAAAAATTTCCCATTTTTTTTTTGTCTTCGAAATATGTTAAAATTTATAACAAATGAGATTTATTATTAAGTGATATTTATTAGAAAAATGAAATAAATAATACATTTATAAATTTTTAGTAAATTTAAGAATATAAGAAATGAGACATTCTTAAATTTAGAGATGAAACAGACAGACAGGCAGACATATCTGTCTGTCAGAAACGTATTTATTTATTGTCGGACCGCATGAAATCACCCTGCGGGCCACATTCGTCCCAAGAGCCGATTTTTTAGACAAAAAAAAAATATTTCGCCCCCATGTTTAAAATGAAAAGTCGACGTCTATGCTTTTAACTATAAAGATTACTGTATTATAGTTTCAAAATTATGAACTTTGGGTTGCCAAAAATTTTAATAAACCTGAGGAGTAATTTTGGAAAAATTATATTTAACGTGGAATGTACATTTGACCTGTTCTTTGCTTGCCAAAGTCTTAATTCAAAAACTTAACGATAATTCTTAAAAAATAAAAATGTGTTTCAAAATATTTTGAGTGAAATTTTAAATGAAACGTTCATTTTCTTTTGGCATAATCAGTCGAGTTGACTTTTGACCTTCCTCACATATATCCAGTGGTGTGTTGGAGCCAGCTCGCACGAGCTGGATGTTAAATTTTCATAAATTTTATGAACAGGTTGTTGGTTTGTCAGAAGCGCTCTTTCTCATGCGACATTTTTTTTAAAGGCGCTATTTTTCATAGAAGCGCTATTTTTTATATGCGCTTTTTCCAAAGGGTTGCTATTTTTCATAGGGACATTATTTTGCAAAAGGCACTATTTTTCAAAGGGGCGATATTTTTAATGGGATATTTGATTAAAAAGCGCTATTTTTCATAGGGGTGTTTTTTTGATAGGGGCGCTATTTTTCATTGAGGCGCTAATTTTCATAGGGACACTACATTCAAAGGGGCGCTATATTTTTAGTGGCGTTATTTTTTTCAATGGGGCACATTTTTTAAAAAGTAAAGCTCTTTTTAGGGTTTTGTAGGTATGACCAAAAAACCCTTATACCGTCATTTTGTCGTCTGTCTGTCTGTCTGTTAGTTGAAATTTGGCATGCTTATACAACTCTTTGACCTGTACATAGGAAAAATACTAAAACATCTAAAAAACATATCCCCCTAAAAATATAAACAAATATGTGCTCATCAAAAAAATATATATTTTATAAAAATTCTGAGTAGGGCATCGAATGAAAGACTTTAGTACGTGGATAAATGATCAAAATTTTATTTTTTAAGTAATGTACATTGGTGTGAACCGGAATAGTACAACAGGAATTTTTGATCAGATTATGTTTTCGGAAAATAACGCATTTTTTGTGTTTTTAACTAAAATATGTAAAATATTTAATTCGCTATGTAACACAGTAAACGAGTAAACGTCCGTAGTCTAGTGGTTAGCGTTCTCGCTTCCTAAGTTGCAAACTACGGTTCGCTTCCTGTCAATTTTATTTTGGTTTTTTTTTTGTATTTTTATTTTTTTTTAAATTATTTTGTCAAAATTCTAGTTATATATTGGCAAATGTCGCATTTAATTTTTAAAAGCATAAATTTAATAACCAGTGGGAAGTGTTGAAATTATCATTTAATTCTATGTTTGAATGTATACGAAATCAGAGGGGCGGAGCTTACGACTTAAACAACCAATGGAAGCCATAGGCGCAATTTTCAAATTCTTAATGAATCTTGCTATATATATAAAAAAAAAATACTGCACATATTTAGAAACCTAAATAATGGTATTAGGCATTCGAATTAAAATTAACAAAAAAATATTTTAACATAAAATTTGTTTTGGCATCCCAAATAATCATCATTCACTTACTAAATACCTGCGAAGCCTGAAATGTGTGAAAATTCACACTTCACAATTTTATTTTTATTTCACGTTTTATGGCTTTTGCTACTTAGGCAATTAGTCAGGACAATACTCATTTTTCATGATGAAAATTCCATGCCTGAACAGGATTCGAACCCGAGACTTAAGCACCGCAGGGCACGTATTTTACCACTACGCTACTTGGCTACTTGGTAGTATTACCAGGATTTTGCTTTATTATAAATATATTTCTTTATTATTTAATAAATAAAATGTAATCTTAATAGTGAAATTTATGATGTCAAATGTATAAATATTATTTAACAGTAAGATAAAATATATTCTGTTGTCAAAGAACTGTTTTGAAAAACAAAATGTCACGTTTTTGTTATGCACGTTATTTCTATTTTTATACTCTGATACTATGTAAATTAATTATAGTTTTATTTGACAGATTTTAACTGCGTTGGGTAGAAATTATCACCCGGAACATTTCACTTGCGCAGTATGCCTTCAACCGATCACCGGATCAAAATTTCAAGAGAACGATGGAAAACCATACTGCGAGAAAGATTACACTGAATTGTTCTCGAAACGTTGTCGAGCATGTAACAAACCAATCAAGGAGGTATGTTCGTAATTTAAATTAAATTCTTAATTATTAAATTCTTTTTTATTTATAGAAAGTTATAAAAGCTCTTGGTTTTGACTGGCATGAAGAACATTTCATTTGTACGGTCTGCAAAAAAATACTGGCCGGACAAAGTTTCTTCGAGAAGAATGGAAATCCGTATTGCAAGGAAGATTTTAATGATAAATTTGCTGACAAATGCGCATTGTGCCTTAAACCAATAATTGATAAAGCAATCATTGCTTTGAATGAGAAATGGCACCAGGATTGCTTCCAATGCAATGTAAGTATTTTTTATTTATTTATTTTTTTTTCTTTATTTTACTACAGCAGTGTCCAACTGGGGTTCACGAGTGTTCTAGAGCAAGTGGTATTCAACCTGTGTTCCGCGGAACCCGGAACGTTTTCAGGGGTTCCGCAATTCTAATTAAATGGTTTTAGGGCCATTCATAAACGTTCATAATTTAATTAAATGATGATAATAGTGCATAATGATCTTTAAATATTTTTTTTGTATTCATGAATGCCAATAATGTGTTATGATCATTAAATGTTTCATTATATGTAATGTTGATATTGAAGTCCATTATAACATTACGCTCACTATTTTATTGATTGACAGATTTGTAATGTCACTGTCAAATATTATACACACCAAACATAGTAAGAAGTAAGTCTGAACCAACGAAAAGTGTAATTATGGATTCTTTTTAAATTTAGTATTATTATGGATTCGTCGTCTGATTCTGACATAGAATTTATAGAACAAGTTATTAATATTTTACCAAAATCTCGTTTATTTCGAGACCGAACAAATCCTTTTGCAATGTTCGATGATATTGAATTTAAATTAAGATTCCGTTTAAATAAAACGACTGTTGCAAATATATTACAAATTATTACGGAAGATTTAGAAAAGGCCACGATGAAAAACATGCCTATAACCCCAATTAATCAGTTACTAGTAACCCTAAGATATTTTGCATCAGGTTTCACATTGATATGATCAGTTTTTTTACCCTCTATTGTACATATGTATTCTTCTAATATATGAAGTAATAAACTGCACTCGTTAGTCATGAAGTTCTTACGTTCTTGCCTTTTTTCCATTTTGTAAATTCAAATGACAAGTTACACTGACAGCAATATTTTTAAATTTTGTATTATGATCTTCACATAATTACTCATTTGCATTATAGACATAATGAAATGTTTCATTAAAATTTGTTCATTATTTTTTGAATAGCAATAGAAATATTATGATCATTAAATATATTATGTTCATTACAAAATGTACGATTATGGACTGTTTTATGAATACGGCCCTTATTCTGTTTTTTTTAATGACTCTTTGCTTGGGTACAATGATGTTGGTAAATTTTGAAAATTGAATAACTTAAAATTTGAGGGTGCTACAAATTTATTAATCACCATTTTCGTCACCAGTAGGTGATATTTATTCCAAAACAGCTAATTTTACTCTACAGAAAGTTCAGATTTGTTGAGTAGTGATTATTATTTACTTAAATTATCCCATACATCCAACATTCTGGTGACCTCTTTCACTTATTACATTCCTACGAAATCCTGAAATGTGTTATAATTCACATAAATTGTATCAATTTTGTTCTGTTTAAAATTGTTTAAATTGTATTTTGTACAGAAATGTGGCAATCCAATCGTGGAGGATTCCTTCACTGTTGATAATGGAAGACCGATCTGTCAAAAGTGTACTTCCTAAACCATCGTTCGACATAACTTATCAGAACGAGTGAGAATATATTTATACAGCTTTTGCATTAACTATTATATATATTATATAATGCTTCCATGTATTAAAAATTATATATTTTTAAAAATTTACCCAGATATTTTTTATTTTAATAGTATAAGATCTTCTTTTTTAACTTTTTATATAATTAAATAAAAAATTATAATCTATCCGGAAATAAATTTAAGATCTCAACACTACAGTGGTCAGTTTTTAACTTCGATAGAGGATTTTCAAAATTGTGTTGTGTTTACACAGCTGTCAAGTCAAAATGATAGGAATAAATGTAGTTTATTTTATTTTTATTTTCCATTACATCTGTCCAACAGAATTAACCAATAAATGGACAGGTACAAATTAAGCTAAACATATAAATGTGATAAACACAGCAATAAATTAATAATCAAGTCTAGAGAATAAAGATTATCTTAAAGTAACAAAGTAAAAGATATTTCAGAAAAAAGTAAACTTTATGTTGTGTGCATAAATGCATCAATGTTGGGTAAATTATCACTCTGAGCCCTAACAAAATCTTTATCTGCGATTTTAATAATAAATGCGTGAAAAATTATTTAAAAACAAATACAAAACTCTCGAACAATACAATATACACACGTAAAACGTTTTAAAGATTATGTTGTAGTCTGTATCTGTGACGTCAAACCCCAGCAGTTTGACGTCATACTCAGTCGTATTTACTCGGCAACTTTCGCGCCGTGGTCGGCTTATTTCAAATTTACAATATTTTAATTAAAAAATTTGGCTATAATATTAATTAAAATGTGATTTGTGTTTTGTTAGGTGACATAACTAATATTAACATATCAAAAAAATGTAGTTTTAAGGAAATATAAATTTTATGCGTATCCCCTATTGAGTCTTTCTGAAATTAAACTGACTAATCTGAAATATATTTGATATTTTCTGAAATCAAATTGACTAATCTGAATTACAATTGACATTTTCTGAAATCAAATAGACTATTCTGAAATACAATTGATCTTTTCTGAAATACAACTGAAAAAGGTCTAGTATATAATATTTTATTGAAAAACCTAATATATCAGTAAAATTAATTTAAAATATAAATAAACTTTACAAAAACTGAAATTTATTTGATTATTACAAATAGTAATTAAAAAAGAAGATCTCTTTTTAGAATTAAAAACAATTTACCTTATGTTCGGGTGATTTTTCTTCTATCTGCGTATTTTGAATAGGTTGTAATTCTTGTTTAGCGCCTTTGTCTTCCAGTGAGATAGTACTATCCATACAAGCTGATTGTTTATTATCTTCACTATTATAAATCTGTACAATTGTTACTTCATCATCATTTATAGTTTGTTTTATTTCTCTTGGTGATACTTTAAGACTTTTTTCTGATGAACGAATCTTTGGTTCTTCAATCTTTTTTCCATCTGCTTTCTCAATTATTGGTTTTGGTTTATAAACACCTTGTTTATATCTGGATTGTACGAGGATTCTAAAATTTTATATAATTTCATATTAATATTATTTTTTTATTAATATTTTATTGATTAAAATATTTTTATAATTAAAATGAGTATGTAAAATATATTTTTATAAATATATTAGTTAACTATTTAATATTGCTACTTGATACAAGAACTACATATTTATATTTAATGTAATAAATTTAATTAAAATAGTAATGTGAAAACTAAAAAATGTATGGTTGGTGCAGAAACTAAGTAATTTTCCTTTATATTAAGTATATTATTATTATTATGGGGTTTGTCAGGTCTTGACAAGCGGCCACTAATCTCAAACTTCAGCAACCTTTTGAGCCGCGTCATACAAGAGACTAGTGGAGCTACATACATACGACTGCATCCCAAACCCTGGCGATATGCGGACGCGGAAATTAGATCAGTGCCCGCACAATGCGGAGTGACCCCGAGCAACACTGCTTTCTGCATCCTGCAGATCAAAGAGTTGGCAGAAGATCTGCAGGCGGGAATGGACTCGATTTCCCTTCGATAGGAGGCTTTCATACCACCCAAAACACCAATTATCACGACTACAAGCTTAACTTTATACCGGGGATACAGTTTTCTAAGCTCGGACAAGAGATCCATATACTTGGACCTCTTTTCCTTCTCTTTGAGAGAGATGTTTTTCTCAGCTGGACTTGAGAAATCGATCACAAACATCTGTTTGGTATCCAGGAGGGTTAAAAAATAAAGTCCCAAAGTCTTTTGTCAACTTGTCTATCTCCCCTCGTTTCACCCAACTAAATAAATATGAAATAAACTAAAATACTACAGTCTGTTCCAAACGGTTAGGCGGAACTAGATTTTGCAATCTAGTTACTTTCATCGTTTAAATCATGCTTTTCGGCCGTTTTGTTTAAGCTTTGTAAATCATACTTGCAACAAATATTTTTTGGTTAAGGTTAATATCATTTTAAAATGTCATTTTCTTTATATTTGATTTTTGGTGTCATTCTTAATACAAATATCTCATTTATTTATTTTTTTGTCATTAAAATATGTAAGAAAATTAATTTAAGTTTGACATATGTTATTCGTTTCCATGGTTTCATTGTTGGAATTTTAAATTTTGACATTCCAACGTGAAAAATGAAATAACCCAAGCAAGGTCCCTTTTCGTGGCAACGTAAAAGAACGAAATTCCCATTTAGTTCCGCCTAACCGTTTGAAACAGACTGTAAATATTACTATTATTATATTATTATTATTCATTTCCCCCATTTTTTTTCAAAAATATCGCCATTTTAATGAGAATCTCGTATATGGTTTCTGCACCAACAATGAAACATATTATCAAATTATAATATGCTAATAGTGCTTTTGTATGCGTTTACAATCTACCAAATATCAATAATTTGTTATTTCAACAAATATACAAACTTTTCTTGTACCAAGTCACTTATTGTTATAAGATGTGGTATTTATATAAATTTGTTGTTAAAATAAATTATAATTAAATGTCTCTGTACTTTTTCTATCCTAATTTTTATAATTTGTAATTTAAACTTACCTTTGTTTTGCTACCACTGTTGAATTAATTAATGGGTTCCCATATGGTTTTGCATACATCGACAAACGATTTGCTACCAATTGTTTCTTTGTTATATTATGCGATTGTGGTCGAACTTTGGTTTTTGGTTTCTTTTGTTCTGGCACATACTCTAATGGAGCATTAGTTTCCATTGGTGTTTTATTTTTGTCATCTTGAAAGAATGAATTGCAAGTGTCCTCTATCTCCTGTCGAGTTCAATAAAAAATAAGTAAAAAAATTAATTTTTATAAAATTAAATAATGGGGAAACTTCCTAAGCGCCCTGACATCTGGTGGCTATTTTCGAAAGATACAAGAATGTCATTGTTTTGTTTTGTTCAATGGAGAAATACGTGTTTTTTAGGGTTTTGTAGTTAAACTACATATTGTCCAAAATGGCTGAATGGATGTTATTGACTTGATATACAGTTACTCACAAAATTGAGAGTACAAAAGTTTTAGAAATATACCTCTTAGGTAAAAATGCCTATAAAACATATTATTTAAACCAATTATTTTTTATTTCTAAAATACATCTTAGAGATACAAAACTATTATAAATGGTATAAAATTAAATAATATTTACTAAACATTTGTTAAACAAAACAAAATATATATACATTTTCAGAGACACAAAATTGAGCGTACAAAAAGTAATAATACTAATAAAATAATTAGAAAACAATCAGTTAATTTAAATTAATATTTTGTCGTGTTACCTCTTGCTTCTATTACTGTTTGAAGGTGATTTGGGATAGACTGCACTAATTTTTCACAAACTTCTGCCGGTATATTATTCCACTCTTCTTGAAGTTTCGTTTTAAAATAATTTTTATTCAAAATGGTTTTGTTTTTATCCGAACTTTTAATTCTCTCCATAAATTTTCAATTGGATTGAGATCAGGCGATTGTGGCGGTGTTTTGAGTAATTTTGGTGCATTGTATAACAGCCATTCCTTTACAATAAGCGCAGTATGTTTGGGATCGTCATTTTGTTGGAAATAATAAACTGGTGGCATATCTAATTTTTCTGCAGTAGCCGTAAGCCGTAATTATTTTTCAAGATGTTTAGATAGTTTCATTTATCTACGATGCCTTCTATAAATTCAAAATTACCTGGGCCGTTTGAGCCCATAGCAACCCACAACATAACTGATCCGCCTCCATGTTTTACTGTCGGAACAGTATTAATTTTTTTAAATTTTGTATTGGGCTTCCGCCAAACAATTTGTCTGCCGTCCGACCCAAAAAATTCGTCTCGTCAGAAAAAATAACTTTATTCCAGAAGCTAATTGGTTTGTTTATATACATTTTTGCAAATTCTAAGCGTTTCTTTCTATTCGTTTTTGAAATCAATGGTTTCTTGCGTGCAATTCGACCATTGTAGTTATTTTTCCGGAGTACTCGGCGGACTCTTTCTACTAAAATTTGTTTATTTAATCTTTGTGACAATTCTGACGTTAACTGGGGTACACTAATTTCAGGATCTGGCTTGATTTTTCGCAAAATAAATCTTTCATCCACAGTTGATAACAATTTTTTTCTGCCTCTGCCCGTTTTGTTTTGGATTGTACCTTCATGTTTAAATTTATTTATTATTTTTTGAATTGTGGAATGTCTTCGGTTTACTATATCACATATTTCACGCATTGTATGACCCCGGGCGTATAATTTAACTATTAGTTTTCGTGTAGATTCGTCAGTCTGTTTACGTTTATTTTCCATTATAATAGAAACAAAATCACTGTACTTGAATGTGGTCTAATGCAAACTAAACTAATGAAAAAAACATCTGTTGTAAGATAAAACCTATGCAATATAATTTCAGGAAAAGACAGGCCTTAAATCATACGAAATTAGCTAGTACGCTCAATTTTGTGTCTCTAAAAAATTATATTTTTTTAGTTTTCCTTAATTTTTTTTTAACAAATATTACTATGCTTTATAGTATTTGTAATAATTTTGGATCTGTAAAGTGTATTTTATAAATAAAATGTAATTAGTTTTAAAAAAATCTGTTTTAGTCACGTTTTATTAAAAAGTATCTTTGCCAAATTCTTGTATGCTCAATTTTGTGAGTAACTGTACATATACCTATCTGGGCATCTTCTTTCAAAATTATTCGTGTGATGTAGACAATTAACAAATAAATAAATAACTGCTTTAATATAAATATATTTATTTAATAATAGTTTTGGCATAAAGTGGATCTTTAAACAACTCTAATCTTAAATAATACTTATTACATGTCACATATTTATCAAATAGCCATTTTGACCTTCGATGACATAAAACATTCTATAAGATATATTGACACCTGCTGCCCCCTATTAATATATTAAAAACTAATGAACTTGCACCTCTGACCTTCGTAGACATCAAAATAATTCCTAAATTTCTTGAAAAAATGATTCCTGCTGCCACCAATTTTAAATTCTGGAATTATTGCAACTGACGGATATATACGAATAATAACGATCAAAAATTCGTTTTATTATCAATTAACAGGATTAAATGATATAGAATGTGAACTCATTAATTAAATGGGTGATCTAATTCCCTAATCTTAATCTGAGAACTAGAGCAGATTAAGTGAAAACTAGTTCAAATGGCTATAACTCCCTTATTTATGAACCGATTTTAAAAAGCATCACACTTCTGGAATCAGGACATTAAGGTGCTTCTGTCAGTACCCTTAAAAGTGCCAAATTCGGACTTCGACAAAAAATTCTGCTCCAGTTTCGGCCGAAAGTGGAGCACGGCTATAACTCGCTTATTTATGGACCGATATCGCTGAGATTTGGCACAGAGGTGTGGAATGATGTTATCTTTAAACGTAGGTGCACCAAAATGAAATATATGCAGAAATAGGGCCTCAGGAGGCCCCCAATGTAGTAAAAAGTCTGTAACTCTCTTATTTATTGACTGATTTTGATGAAATTTAGTATTGGGGTTCAAAAGTAAGTTGTAATTTACAGGAGATGTTAAAATTTGTACCAAAAAGTACTAGAGTTTCGGTCAAAAGTGGATCAAGGCTATAACTAGCTTATTAATGGACTGATATTGTTGGGATTTGGTACAGGTGTATGGAAGTAGGTAATCTTTAAACATAAGTAGACGAAAATGGGATATAACGTCTTAAACGTGGAGAAAAAACAAAATATGAAAAATACGGAAAAATATAGCCTTCAATTTTATTAATATAGACAGAGCCGCAGTAAGGTAGGAGGTGGCGACGGCCCCGGGCGCACTAAGTAATGGGGCGCTGACGTCTTTTGTAGGAGGCGCAAATTATGGGCGAAGACCTTTTGCTTATCATTTGGATTTTGAGAGATTAGGACCTTTTTTTATGCTCATCACTTGAATTTTGAGAGGTGAGGACCTTTTTAGGGTTTTGTAGGTATGACCAAAAAACCCTTATACCTTATACCGTCATTTTGTCGTCTGTCTGTCTGTCTGTCTGTCTGTTCGGTAAAAATTGTAGTCAAACGGCTAAACCTAGAGAGTTGAAATTTGGCATGCTTATACAACTTTTTGACCCGCACATAGGAAAAATACTAAAACATCTAAAAAACATATACCCCTAAAAATATAAACAAATATCTGCACATCGAAAAAAGAAATATTTTTTTAAATTCTGAGTAGGGTATCAAATGAAAGCCCTTAGTACGTGGATTAATTAAATTATGTGCAAATTGTGCAAAAAAAAAATTGTCCCACACCCTGTAGCCCAGATGGTTTAAACTAAAAATCTGAAAAAATTCTAAGTAATATACATTTGTGTAGACCGGAATAGTACAACAGGAATTTTTGATCAGATTATGTTTTCGGAAAATAACGCATTTTTTGTGTTTCGCTTGACCATGTAAAATATTTAATAACTTATGTAACCAAGCAATCCACCATGCTTTTATGGTGTAATGGTTAGACTCGCATTCTAATTTGCAAACTCGAGACAAAGTTATTTTTGCATTTTTATTTTTGTTTGAATTATTAAGAAGGGGTCAAAAAGGAAATTTAGAAAAAAAATTACTTTTTTAAACTGGGCGGCACTTCAGGCTTCTAGTAAAAGGTGGGCGCCAAAAAGGAAATTTAGAAAAAAAAAAAAAATTAAAAAAATATGTGGGGGGCCGCTAAGATAATTTTGCATCGGGGCGCCAGGTACCCCTTAGCCGGCCCTACCCGTACCGTTACTATTAGTATAATTAATATTGTTTAAAATCTTACCTCTACAACTGTATAATGTGAATGCAAATTATTGTCCAACCAAAAGATCTTGGTTAATTTACATATTTCACAGACATGTCCTAAGAGTTCATTAAATTTATTTTGGACTCCTGATATGATTGCTTGTGGAATGTAATGGAGGAATGCATTCAGAGCTTGCAATATCAACTGATTAGCATTTGTGAATTTTTGTTTTACATAAATCAGACTAGATGATGGTCTACCAGTTACCAGTCTTACATTTTCGGATAAGTCATTGATCTGAAATTAAAATAAAATGTTGAATAATGGCTTATATATTTCTGTATATTTTTTTTACCAATAAAATTGTTTAATACGAAAAACTAACTCAAAACGCCAAATTGATTAATACAGTTCGATTATCTAAAGTAGTCAAGTAATTTCTTGGGATTTATATCGATAGTCAACTTGACATGATCACATTAACTATTTGGCAAACGTCCTCAAAAGGGTTATCTATGCGTTCATCAGGCTGAAAACGTCTGTGTCTTTTGATATGCTGCGTATGTTCTATTTTGCTGCTTTTCAGTCGCGCTTAACTTACGGCATAATTCACCGGGTTTAAGTTTGTCTGTCAACAGAATACTCCAAAAATGTGCTGTAAGAATCCTGAATAATGTTCCTAACTGGTACCACTTCCGAAAGCTCTTTAGGAAATGCAGCATTTTGTCTTTTTATAGTTTATTTGTTCATGTTTGTCTGGTATACGTTAAAGAAAACCCGAACAAATATGTAACCGTATGCTCGTGACATGTTTACAATGTTCGCTCTGGTGGCAACATCAGACTACCAAGACTTAGATTGTCTAAATCTAGGAATGGTATTTTTTTGGCAGCCACCTTATTTAACTACCAACCAGATTCTTTAAAAAATTTATCAACTAAATTATTTAAGTTCAAGCTCAAAAAAATACTTATTGATAATTGTCTACAATTTGGACGAATTTTTCAATATCAATTGCAGTAATTACACATGTAAGCTATTTTTTTCTATCTTTGTTAATTGTATATATATATATATATATATATATATATATATATATATATATATATATATATATATATATATATATATATATATTTTTTTTTTTTTTTTTTTTTTCTTATGTGGCATAAATTTTTATCTTGAGGGCTTCTAATTTATATTCATTTAATATTCTTTATTTTAATTATTGGTTTCCATGTTGTGATTAATTCTTTGTTGCCGATTTAGCTCGTTAAATAATTTTAATTGCAAAAAATATGAAATAAATAACCTAACCGAACCTAGCGCTGCGATAGACGTCAAATTTATTTATGGAGAAATTTAACCTAAAATTGCAAGTTATAAAAGTGAAAAATAAAGAAAACTGTAAAAACTAACAATTTCCGTACCTAATACAATTTATTATTATCCAAGAAAGATATCTACAAAAAAATTCATGAAAATGTAAAATGAGTGTAAGCTCACCCCGCTCCGCTCGCTTTCTATAACTTAACCGACCCTAGCGCTGCGACAGACGTGAAATTAACGCTGATTTATAGGGAAATCTAACCTAAATTGCAAGTTAAAAATGAAAAAATAATGAAAACTGTGTAATAAATTAAAAATGTCCATATCTAATATAATTTATTATTATCTAAGAAAGATATTTTTACAAAAAATTCATGAAAATAATGCAAATTGAGTATGTATATTTATGACTCCATAGTTTAAAATCACAATTCTATATTACACATTTATAAATCGCTAACTTCCAATAATGCTACGTTGATTTATAATCAAGTCAGTATTGACAAGCTTCTTCCGATCCCACATTTCAATCTCCAAGATATTATTATTATTGTATGCTTGATATGCATGTTGGACATATTAATTTAAATAAATTTAATTAATAATTGAGTCATACCTGTCTGCCTAGTTGATACAAATAATTTCTAGTAATTCGTGTTGAGAATTCAAAAGATCTTTTTTCTCTTTTCCTTAAATCTTCAGCACTTTCAATCGGTCGAACACCACTCTCAAATTGCAAACTAAAAATTAAATTCTGTATTTAATTTGTTTCCCTAGTGGACATATTTATGATTGAGAGGTATATTGTTACAATAAGGTAAACTGTTAATTCAAAAAAATCACAACTCAGATACACAGTGAAAAATGTGAATTAACAAAAGCACAACTCAAAAACGGTTAGAGACTGCGACCTGCGGTTAGAATATTTGGATTCTCCGTAGTTTATTTAGTCTAGAAGAAAATGTGGGGCTTCGTTTAATGCGTTTTGAGATTGATAATTTTTTTAATGGCATAATTTACGTTATTTGTGAAAATTGTGAATTAAAAAAAAAAACACAACTCAAAAACGGTTAGAGATAGCGACCTGCGGTTGAAATTTTTGGAATCTCTGTACCTTATTTATTTTAGGAAAAAATTGGGGGTTTAATCGTTTAGTGCGTTTTTAGATTATGAATTTTTTTTTAATGGCAAAATTTGCATTATTTGTGAAAATTGTGAATTAAAAAAAATCACAACTCAAAAACGGTTAGAGATAGCGGACCTGCTGTTTAAATTTCTTGAATCTCCGTACTTTATTTAGTTTAGGAAAAATTTGGCACCAACGCTACGACCTCACGAGCTCGTAGCAAAAGTGGGAAGGAGATGGAAAAATATTTATAATAAAACGGCGAATTGTGTTGCCACCGGTGGCAGTGGAAGGAATTTATTAGCAATAAAACGTACTTTATGTAATTGAATTAATGAGATTTTAAAAAATCTCAACATACGCGTTACTTATGGACAATGGCGTATTGTCATAATTTTCTATTATAAGTTCTGTATGTATTTATTTACTTATGTGTATCATTAATTTTATAATAATAATTGTTTTATTGATTATTTGTTTTAGCTTCTTTTGAAAACATCAAGATTGGTTGTCTTCGTTCAACATAAGAAAAACACAGGGTATCATAAATTACGTCATCAATTCTGCGCAAGAAAATAGCTGATCTCATTGACGTACATTAGGGTTTTAAACAATTGTTGTGGATACCAAACAAACAAAATCATGTATTTCAAATACATTTTTACTCATTTTAGTACACGGTATACCTTGAAACGTACGAGAAATAAATAATAATAACGGAAATAAATAAACATCGCACAATACGCGTAGTCAAAAACAAATCAAAGTAAGTGACGCCACTGAAATGTGTTAAACTAACTGTTGATAACGTAATGGACGAAATTTGGTTTTTGCACATGCGGGCCGCTAACATCCGCGTCTTTTTCTTATGTTGAACAAAGTCTATTTTTTATTTTTGTACCGATAACAATTATTTTAATAAGTTGCCCTACGCCACTGTACAGCCAGAAACTATTGTCCGCCATTTTGAAATACTATCCTGGTCTGTCCAATTAGCATGTAAGCCTTCCTTTAATCCTTTTATTTAATGCTACGATCTATATGATAGCAACATGCATAAAAAAATTAGAAATAGCATAGCAACATAACAGTGACAAAGCAACAGTAACAGCATTATTTGAACATTTCATGCTACTTCTATTACAATTTTAATATAAGGTTATTACAGTTTTATGGAGTTAATATTGTTTACTGATTAATATAAGATGATATTTACCGTATTTCTTGTAGAATATCTTTAATTTTGGAAAGCAGGAAATTGTCCTGTATTGGCCTCATTGTTTAAAAAAATACATTAATTGTTTATCATAAATTTCAATTTACAAGATTGTCTTGACAATCTTGTTCTTCTGTTCTACGTCAATCAACAACTGTCTTAACAACCACAGCACCCTTAAAATAATTTCATAAACTAAAACGTTTTGAAGGAAACTTATAAAGAAAATTAATTGCTGTTGTATTACAGAAAAAAACCAAATGCGAATGGTAAACTAATTTGTAATAAAATTGCTAAAATGATTTGGGAAAATTTGTTGGCATCAAAAATATATTTACAATTAAAAACCAATGGTGGGTGAGACAGGGTGGAGATGGGAAAGTGACCTATAGTGCGTTCAAAGGTGAGTTTGCAGTACAGGGCATATGGAGTAGTTCTTTTTCATACTCTCTAATGGGTTTACACAATAACACTATCCTTTTCTTGCTTGTTGACGTTGCCAGCTCTAAAACGCGCTGATCTGTGAAGACGCAGTATTCTACAAATGGCCATTTGTTTTTGTTGAGTGTTATTTTGAGTTTTATAAGAGTTGATTTTTGTAAATCATACGAGTTTTTCATATTATTATAATTGAAACATTTGACACTTTTACAACATTTGGCAACACCGCTCCCATTTTTCATAAGAGCTATACTGCAAACTCACCTTCGAACGCACTATAAAAAGTTTTAATAAAAAAAAAACTGAATTTAAAATCTCATTTATACATTAAAATTGCTTTAAATTAGCTTAATGTATCTGCTTTATTTATTTTTATTATTTCTAATTCAAAGAATTTTCAAGTGTTAGATTTTAAAAATTTAGATCTATGGTCTATTTCAAAGTAGAAAAATGTGTGTAAGAAGATAGGAGCTGTTTGTTCTTGCTTCGAATTGGTTTAGAACGTCATCCCTATTACACTGTTAAAATATTGTTTTTAATCCAAGTTGACAGATGTTCAGTGTCGTACATTGGAAATATATATTTGTCGTAATCTTTGGTAATTTTACTGTATTTTTATAATAATGTAATTCCTTATTTTTGTATCTTATTTATTATTTTTATTTACTAATTACAAAAGACAATCATGTAACTAACATTTGTATTCAATTTGTTTTTCCCTGTTTCTATGAAATATATATTGACGTTTAAGATGTCAACATGACAACATACATGTCAACTGTAACCTTAAAATATATAATAATATTATTTTATTTTTTTCGTATATTTTGTTATTATTTATATATTTAGACTTTTATTTATATTCTTGGCGTAGATTTTATGGAGAAAATTCTCCATGTAATTTGTTTTTACAGTCTGTTCCAAACGCTTAAGCGGAACTAGATTTTGCAATCTAATTACTTTCATCGTTTAAATCGTGCCTTTCGGCCGTTTTGTTTAAGCTTTGTAAATCATACTTACAATAAACATTTTTTCATTCATTTTTTCACAAGGTTAATATCATTTTAAAATGTCATTTTCTTTATATTTTGATTTTTTGTGCCATTCTTAATACAAATTTCCCATTTATTTATTTTTTTCTCATTAAAATATCTAAAAAAAATATTTAATTTTGACATATGTATGTCATTCGTTTCCATGGTTTCATTGTTGGAATTTTAAATTTTGACATTCCAACGTGAAAAATGAAATATCCCAAGCAAGGTCCCTTCTCGTGACAACCTAAAAGAACTAAATTCCCATTTAGTTCCGCTTAACCGTTTGGAACAGACTGTACGCAGTTATATATTTTTTAGGTTATCTGACATATAAATATTTTTTGACACTTGACAATTAACAGATCAAAGATAGAGGAATAATGTGAAGCCAAAAGACAGCCCAGGTGATTGTGCCCAAAGAAGAAGTTATTGATATAATTTTTAGACCTTCACATATACATATATTTTTAATTTTTATTTACAATAAATATTTAAATAAGAAACTTTAGCTCTGAAGAATCATTGTTTGTTTTATTGCTTTATTTAAACTATTTTAGCCAAATCTCCTATTTTTATATATAATACATAATTTTTAAAAATAAATATTTTTTTTCACTTTTTCAAATTTCCCATTAAACTGAATTTATGTCGTATAAATAACGTAAGTGTATTATCTGCCTTGTTTATTTCAATATCTTATTAACCTTTTTTATATTAAAAAAAATCACTTGCTAACCCAGTTACTAAGCCCATGCCCTAGTTGTAACTTATTTTAAATTTCCCGCTATACTGTATTTATCCAGTGTAAATCGTACTTGGTTCACAGCGCTATCTACTTTTTTCTAATTTGAAATAGACCATAGATTCAGTCAGAGTTTTGTTTTACTTTTTCTGACGTTTTTAATAATCCTGATTGAGATTTAGTCTTATAAATAAAAACTATAGCGGCAAATGGTTACTATAATTAAATATAAATTAGCATAATTCAACGATTTTTATAAATTTTTTATTATAACCAAACTTTTATCTGTCACCAAATTATTAAGTTGGTAGTGAGTAACAAAATACGGTTTAAATTTTTGATGACAGGTCTGTTTGAAATGCTTGGCCAAACTGTAGTGGCGTATTCTACGTAATAAAAAAAAAGTTTTTATAGACATATATGTCCGGAAAAAGTTTCTTAAAAAGTTACTATGATTTTAGATTTAAATTTTTAGGTAATACAATTCTTAGACAAGGCTAATGAGAAGAGAGAGCAGTTCAAATAAAAAAACGACTAAACTATTCATAGTAGACCAGGCAAGGTACGGGCTGCTTCTAATTTTCTCCAAGTATCGCTGGACCGGGATCGAAGTCTTGCCCACCCTCTCTTGTAGACAAGGTGTTCTGTTCAATTTTAATAAAAATATCGTAAGCACTTGTCGGGCACAAATCGAGCGACAGTTCTAAAAGCTACCGATTTTTTTGCGGCATTGAATAGAATATACTGTCTACAATAAATGCACGGAAGGACTTCAGTGCCGGTTGACCGGTTGTTTTACCATTGCATTTTTTTGCCGCATTGAATTCAATACATTATGTGCAATGAGTTTATGCGGACGTCCATTGTTTTGCTGATACGGTAAAAAAACCGGTCGTCCACGCTAGGTCTAAACATAGAACTAGAAGAACACTCAGAAGAGTATGGTAAGCTTAAAAAACCAGAACATGGTAGATGCAGGAAAGAAAAAGATGAACAGAAAAACATAAGAGATGCTGAAAACAATTTCAACAAAATAATAAACGCACAAATTTATTAAACAGTATTATTTTATTATATTTTTATTAATATAAAGTTATAAATGTATTTTTATTTTATTATTATTTTAAAAATAACAATTTAAAACTATTTTTATACTCACGAAACAAGCACAGCACACAAATGTAAAATTAATGTATAAAAATGTTACACCAACCAGTAAAATACGAAAAATACTTGTTTGTTTGTATTCTTGACATTATATTTATCCATGGTAATAGCAGTTGTCATGGAAACTGTTTGGTTTGACTGACTTTTATATTGACAGGTGCAACTTTGGGATTATAATTGAAAATATTTTACAATATAATTATAAATGCCATATTCTACTTAAACCACATAAATAAATATTTTTTTTAAATATACCTGAATGCTTAGGTAGTGAAAATTTTTATAAACATACAATTTTTAAAAAAATTTTTATCGATGAGGCAATTTAAGCACAATCGTAGTGGAACTTTAATAGATAATAACAGAATCTTGCATCCGCATAGAAGTGTATTACTTCCACCTTTACCCGCAACCACATGGATTGAAAGAAGTCCAAGACTGGTCACTACTAAAATACTGGTATGTATACTTTTGAATTATTCATGAGATTATATTTTTAGATACATGCTATTTGATATCACATTTATGTTGAAAACAAAACATTTGGATTGATTTTTTAACAAGCGTAATCAAATATAATAAATTATACGAATAGAAATTACTTCTAAAATTAAACGTAACCTGTTACGAGAAAACAAATTAACTTATTCGGTTGTTAAAATTATTGAAAATAATAAATTAATCATTTTACGAACAGAAATTACTTCTAAAATTAAACGTAATCTGTTACGAGAAAAGAAAATGTACAATTAACTTATTCGATACATGAGAAAAGTATTTGTAAAAATTTTTATTAAAAAATTTAAAATTTAATATATTTAAACTTTATCCATAGTAAATAATTTATGTATTAAGAGTATTTTAAATATTAATTTACGAATTTCCTCAGTATAAAGTCAATAAAACCCTCCATTTTGTTTATAGACTTTTATATTATAAAACATACGTTTTCCCTCAAATATAAACAATATAATGATATAAGATAAGAAACTAATGTTTTCAGTTATATAACGCAAAATACTGCGCATTATCGCATTATACCTGAGACGTAAAAAGTTAATAACCGTTAAAAACACTATATCAAAATAATTATAAAAATAAATGAGCAAAACATAACTAAAATTTCATTTAAAAAATACTTATTAAGCTGATTTCATGCGAAATGGTGTATATATAGAAATTTCAAGTAAATACGAATTAGGTAGAATAATCAATACTTCTGCATGTAGGTGTGATTCAGCTTCTTGCTTACAAAGTACCGGCTTTATTTCCCAGACCACCTGTCTGATGTTACAACTGAATTAATATTTGTTAAATAATTTTATATTGTTTAATTTAACGAATTGTTATAAAAGTGATTGTTGCGTATTTGGTAGTGGGGGTTAAAACCTGAATTGATAAGTAGGGGGGAAACGTTATTACATAGAACACAGAGTTTATTCTGACATGTATTTTAGTTGTCATAAGATAATTATAGATGTGAATCAGTACACCTGTATACATGACTAACACAATTTGAAAATACTTTTTATTTACACATAACAACAATTAAAATGGCTTCAAAAGTATTAGTTAAGATTCCAGTTACTTCTTTTGGTCATGTAAGTGTTTTATTAAACTGTATTAGATTAAATTTGATTTAAGTTTTGTGATTTTAAAGGTCAACAAAGGTAAATCGAATGATGTTGGGTCGGAAATTATTGCTGTTGGACGAACTGTTGATGGTATCGGAACATCGAAAAGTACTGATCCATTACTTCGGATTTCACAATTAGAACAGAATATTCGATTCCTACAGGAACAACATCAACAAATGCTTACAGGTCTTCACGAAGAAATTGATGGTCTTCGACAACGAAATCGAGGTATGAATAAAAAATATTAGTTATAATTTTATTCATGATGTTTCCTCATATGAGTAGGCCATGATATTTGTTTGTTAGGTTGCATACAATTTGACAAAAAAATTAAATTCTTGCAATCTTATTTGTATTTTTTTTTTATGTACAAATAATTTACATGAAAATATATTAAATAGAAAATTTACAATATTTTTTTAATAGTTCATTTTTACATGTATATTAACTGTTCAGCTGTTAGAATGCAGTACAGGTTAAATTTAGTCTATTATCTGTCTCATTTTGTAATACGTAACTAACAGGGAAAGTTCATTTTTTATGTTGTATATTGACAATACATTTATAATATTATCATAGTATTGGTTCACACGGATACGCCAAAGTCTGTTTACACCACACACTCACCAAAGTAACCAGATCTAGTTTTGTATTACAAATTGAGACGGATTATAGTTTATTTATGTTAAAAATATAGTTGCCCAATATTTAGTTATCATATCTAGGTAACTGAACAGCGTCAGTTCCCTGAGTATATCACAGAAAAAATATCTGAACGTAGCGAAATTTACAGATTAACAGTTGGCAAACCTGTACAGTGTTTCCCAGTAATTCTGATGTTTCGGTTTACATTAAATATGTTTATTGTGTTATTATTTGTACTATTTTGTTATTAAATTTTACTCTATATCATACAATTGTATTTGTAAATATAAATATAACACTATTTTTTTATTGTTTTACATTTTTTACTATGTATTTTGTTTATACTATATTTTTTATTTGTTATTTGGACTTTTATCTGTGAGCAAATTTTCGTAAATAAATAAATACTGATTTCTTTTAGGAAATTTTGATTTAAATAGTTTGCAACTTTGAATTTGTATGTCATTTTTAGTTTTTGAGTCCATAAAAACCTACGATCCATTTTCTCTCTACCTCCAAATATCGTTTCAATTAATATATTTTTTTTTTCCGATTTATAATGATGCAATGTTATAATGGGATTCTTCTTTATCCACGATTTACATTGGCACACAACAAAATGAATTGTATTTTTCCGTGATTCACAAAAATAAAACACAAACAACAAAAAAAAAAAAACATATTTCTTCATTGAACAAAACAAAACCTTCTCGTATCTTCCGCAAATTGCCACCAGATATCAGGGCGCTTTGGAAGTAATTTCAACCACACCGTATTTGATAATGTAAATTAATAAATTTCTGTTTTTCAGATTTACAATTTCAGCTTGTTTTTTCCAAAGGATATGTGGCTTCTTCCAGTTCACCCTCCACTCCAGAAGATGATCCAAAATCCAGAGTAAGTTAATTCACTTACTTTTAGTACTAGTTTAATAATATTATAATTTTAGGTACTGAGTCCTAAACAAGTAAATGTAACTCCATTACAAGTCGAGTTACTTGAGCGTGAACTGGGAGAGTTAAAAATTCAACTACAAGATGTAAACACACGTAATGTTTACCTTACAGCGATTGTTGATGAACAGAAAAAGTAAGAATTATGTTTTTTATTAGGTTGGTAACAGAATTTTTGCGATTTCTCAGACAGTAACAATTTATGTTGATATCAATGGAGTAAATATGGTGTACTTATATTTTTTGGTACTTCAAGAAAAAACCCCTATACCGTCATTTTGTCGTCTGTCTGTCTGTCTGTCTGTTCGGTAAAAATTATAGCCAAACGGCTAAACCTGGAGAGTTGAAATTTGGCATGCTTATACAAATCTATGACCCGCACATAGGAAAAATACTAAAACATCTAAAAAACATTACCCCCTAAAAATATAAACAAATATCTGCTCATCGAAAAAAATATTTTTTTTAATTCTGAGTAGGGTATCAAATGAAAGCCCTTGGTACGTGGATTAACGATAAAATTTTTATTTTTGCAAAATAAATTATTTTGAAGCGATTTTTGCCAAAATTGTGCAAAAAAAAATTTTTTCCCACACCCTGTAGCCCAGATGGCTTAAACTAAAAATCTGAAAAAATTCTAAGTAATGTACATTGGTATGAACCGGAATAGTACAACAGGAATTTTTGATCAGATTACGTTTTTGGAAAGAAACGCATTTTTTGTGATTTTTTGCTAATAATGTACACAAGTTATAGCTTAGTAACACGCTACAATGGAACGTGTATGCTGGTGTAGTGGTTTTGACGCTGGCTTTTTAACCCAAGTAACTCGATCCGAAAGGGATCGAACCCTGCGAGAAGAGACAATATTATTTTTTGTTTTGTTTTTTTAAATTTTTATATTGTTTAAATTATTTTTTCAAAATTCTAGTTATATTTTGGCAAATGTTGCATTTAATTTTTAAAAGCGTAAATTTAATAACCAGTGGAAATTGTTTAAATTATAATTTAATTATGTTTCAATGTACATGAAATCAGAGGGGCGGAACTTATAACAACCAATGGAAGCCATAGGCGCAATTTTTAAAATTCTTAATGAACCTAGCTATATAAAAAAAAAATACTTCACATATTTAGAAACCTAAATAATGGTATTAGGCGTTCGAATTAAAATTAACAAAAAAAATATTTTAATATAAAATTTGTTTTGGCATCCCAAATAATCATCATTCACTTACTAAATACCCTCGAAATCCTGAAATGTGTGAAAATTCACACTTCACATCAATTTTTTTTTGTTATTCTGTCATATACAATAAATCTGAAAAAGCGCAAGAACTCTTACTCAACCTGTAGTTGTATTGTCTGTAATATATATGTTATAAATATTTTCTACTACTAGGAATGAGCAGTCCTGTGTAGTATGTGAACAGCATGCCGTCATCCTTAAACAATTGAATACTGCACAAGTGGTTTTCAGTAGATTAGTAGATGTTGTTTTACACATTGCAATATTACGGTTCTTTAAATATTAGAATCAAAATAAATGATCTAAATAAGTATATTGCTATTGTTAATAATTAACATTCTCAATTCGATACTAACAAAGCATAAGATTTTCCGATCTTTATTTCCTTTCATTTTTTAGGGTTTTGTAGGTATGACCAAACAACTATATTTTGGTAAATGTTGCATTTAATTTTTAAAAGCGTAAATTTAATAAGCAGTGGGAAGTGTTGAAATTATAATTTAATTCTGTTTGATGTATACGAAATCAGAGGGCGGGGCTAATGATTTAAGCAACCAATAGAAGCCAAAGGCGCAATTTTCAAAATCTTAATGAACCTTGCTATGTAAAAAAAATACTGCACATATTTAGAAACTTAAATAATGGTATTAGGCATTCGAATTAAAATTCCTAAAAAAATATTTTGACATAAAATTTGTTTTGGCATCCCAAATAATCATCATTCAGTTATTAAATACCTGCAAAACCCTGCAATGTGTGAAAATTCACACTTCACATCAATTTTTCATTTATATTTCTTGTGAGTAATGGGAATTTCCTGGTTTATGGATTTTTCTTGCCTCATCATTCAAGTAATTGTTTACATTTAGTGTTTTTGCTTTTCTCCAGCAAAAAACTAAGTACTTTTTGCTCTAATTGGATTCTTTTTTGTACTCTCTAATTAGTTTATGACACTTATTTGGCAATTAAAGGGTGTTTAAAGAATGTAATTATCTTTTTTCATATTTCATGTATTTGTTTTTTAGCTTCGGCACGAGTAATGTAGAATGTTTTTTTTTGTTGACATGTTCATGATGTTTCATCCTTACAATTATTATTTATATTTTTAATTAATATTAGAATAATTACACTCAAAACTCTGTACACCATACATTCAATCATACAGTACACTTTCAAATAAACTACAGTATTTTATTTATTTATTTATTAAACAAAAAAACTTTTTTTTTGTGTTTTACTTTTTTTAGTTTTTTTAATTAGAAATTTTAAAAATTCTAACTTAAGAACAATAAAATATTGGGACCTGCGGATTGAATTTTTGAAATCTACAGACTTTTTTCCGCCTTTTTTATTCTTGTAATTTTGAAAATTTGTAAATATTTAATTTTCGAAAGTCAGTATCTCCAAATCTACATGAGATAGAGAGCTGCGATTGAAATTTTTGAAATCCTGAGGTCCAAAAGGCTTCATAACATCCCAGCAAACATTCAACTAACGGCCGAATGTTGGCAAACTGCTTTTATGCTGGTAAATTACTGGCACCAAAAGTAAGTGCGACGCCAGTATTAATAATGTACTTCACAGCATTACTTTACCAGCATTTTATAAGCACTCTTCTTCACTCATACTTTTTACTTAAAACCATCAGAAATAAATCTTGCAACTAATGCGATTATTTTGCACTTTACCGTTGCTGGGCCGGCAACTGATACATCAATGGGCCAGTAACGGCCACGGGGACACCGGGGTACTGGCCCATTACTTTAAATGCCGGGGAGTATGTGCTTTACCAGTACTGGCCCGTATAAAAATGTTTGCTGGGATATAAAACAACTCGCAAACAAAAAATATCTTGTGAAATTTAAAATATTTCAATATTGTTTTTGAAATTAAAAAAAAAAAAAATCCTAACTGAAGAACAATAAAATATAGGGACCTGCGGTTTGAATTTTTAAAATATACAGACTTTTTTCTACCTAGATAAAAATAGGGCCCTCCTAAGTTTAAAAGTAAAACGTCTTTTTTATCCGCATAGTTTTGAAAATTTTTAAGTATTTTATTTTCGATAAGTTCATATCTCCAAATCTACATGAGATAGAGAGCTGCGGTTGAAATTTTTGGAATCCCGATATCCTAAAGGGCCTTAGGACACATTTTAAAGCAAAAAAAATTGAGAAATTTTTTTTTCATCATTTTTTTTGTTTGAAAAATAATCCTAACTTAAGTACAATAAAATATCGTAAGGGGTACCCCTTACGATTGCCATTGATGTCAAAAGCTTAAACATGAAGTTTCATGAAAATCCTTTTAGCAGAATTTACTCTGCACGTGTACACAGACAGACAGACGGACAGACAGACAGACAGACGGACGGACAGACAGACAAACTGACAGACAGACAGACCGACCGACAGACATCATGCTAAAAATAGTCAAAACGTTATGTAGGGACCCCAATTCGTGGAGATCCATCGAAATGTCAAAATCGGTATGATCACAATACCTCCCTTATATATGTTGGCGATCGGTAAAAATTAGAACACATAATAAACACCACACACAGCACTGACACAGAAATCAAGCATTAAGAGGATGAGTTACCCAGTACAAAATTTCGTCAAATAGGCTATTTTGTACGTCTCTGGCGAGTCCACATTTTTCAATTTTGTAAAACAATTTGTGCTAAAGAAAAACTAAAATGCAACTTATTGGAATCACATTTTGAATTTACTAATTATTTTGTTAATTACCTAGTTAAAAATACCCTCTTCGTAATACAACTATAACGCACTGCAAAGATAAAAATCTGCAAATGTATTGCCTATTTAAAGCTTCTTTAATTGGTATTTCAAATTTGATTGCTTTATGATTTATAATAAATTCTATAGAAGAACGCACAATTTGTGCTTTTTTGTCAAAAAAATGTGCTGGTTTTGTACGTCACCAGCTAAAAAAAAGCTTATTTCGGTTGCTTACACTCAAGTTCCCTCCTAGTTGTGCCACATGGTTGTACGTCCCAGTACCTGAACCCGCACTACTCTGATTACCAGAATGGGTTCTCATCCTCTTAAGAAACACTTCGATAGTTAATTTAGTACTTTTTAAACTAAGTAAATTGTAGACCAATTGTGATTCCACTATTCTGTTGATGCTATCTTCAGTAACTCTAGTTTTTGTACTAAACTATCGAAATGTGTCTTTTATATTCTATTATTAATTAAAATTGATTTAATAATTCTTGTAAAAATCATTTTTTTGGGTTCATAATTCTGATAAATTTCATAGGAAGTTAGAACAAAATGAACGAGATCAAGAGAGAGAAAAATCAGCACTGCAACCAGACCAAGATCTAGTGACCAAATTAGATGACGTAGAAGCGATAGTCCGTAAACTTCGGCGGGAGAATGATGACTTACGGCGAGAGATTGTCGACACAAGATCTGGTAACAACAGTGGTAACCAGAATCGAGGACGATATCGTGGTAACAACCATTACAGGGGTCATCGTTTCCCACCACTCCATACCCAAAGCTACTGGCAAGGAGGACGAGGTGTAGAGAGAGATGGAGAGGGCACTAGTGGTGGTACGTCGCTTCCTAGTCTTAATGTCAACCAACAGAATAATCATAGTGGAGGACAACAACATTATAATGGGAGGAGGACAGGTAACAACAATCATCGATATCATCAAGGTGGAGATAATAGGAAATATCGAGGTGGACAGTCTAGAGGGCACAAATCTTAACTACTTTAAAGAGGTTATGTCTGCGCTTTAAAATGCATTGAGATACAGAAAGCTTGTTCATATTCATTGTCAAATCCATTCAAATTTTTTTATACAGTGGTGACTTATTTCATTTAAAAATCTTTTCAGTTTCTTAAATTAGCTTTACAAGGATATCAAAATACCATAGTTTAATTTTAACCATTTCAAAATGGTGACCATTTATTTACAAAATAATGAACTAAAGTTTTAGATAAATTACTTTGCATTATTACTAATACTGTTAATAAGTTACACATTTTGGCGTAATTTAAAGTATATTTTTAAAATTACTATTTCAAAAGTTTTGGGAAAGATGTCTTTTTGAAGACTTATTTAATACTCCCTCCGTCCTAAAATATGGTATACATTACCAGTGGTGGCGAGTGTCCGAGGGGGGGGGGCAAATGTCAAAAATAATTCACAGAAAAAAAAACGCATATTTTAGACAAATTAAAGTGGCACCTGCTGTTCTAACAAAATGGCGAATTTTGATCAAAAATGTTGAATTGCAAAGAAAAAGTTCCAAATCGACTAAAATCACAACCGCCAAATAGTCCAATTTTAATGTATTAGATCTTGGTTTTTTCAATTCTATACAATCCTTACAACAGCTTCACCGAATACAATCGACGACCTGATTGAATGCGTACAAAATGCAATTAATGCATTAAACACACCTTGATAATGTTTTTCTAACATTGCAAACTTGTCTCGAAGCAACCATGTTAACAAAAGGAGGGAATTTCTATAAGATTCCGCACATTAATAAGGAAAAACTTCATCGTAAAGTGGGGAACAGAATGCAACGAGTTCTAGGGCGCATTGACGGCGTTTGGACGGCGCTATCTGTCAGAAGAAAGTTAAAACCAAGCTGTCGTACGCAAGTGCACAGAATGTGTAACGTCCTAGCGGCGTTCGAACGCCGTTGATACTGAATGTTCGTCAACTTCAAACTTTTGACGCCGTTGAACGTTGACGTAGAACACCTAACCTCAGTTTTTACTGAATGGTAAAGTGTTTGTATGTATAAATAACTTGCATACAACATAAATAACATCACACACAAGTCTTCATCATCCATTATAATTTTAATAAAAGAAAGTGCACGTATAAAAACAGATATAGGTTGTCACGTGACACTTTGACGGCGTTAAAAATTATTGCATTGTGTGCAGGCGAAAATTCAACGGCGCTAACGCAACGCCGTCGCAAATGAAGGCGCGCTGACGGCGTAGCGCGCTGTGCATTCTATTCCAGGCTTAGGGACGATTACAAACAACTCATGTTCCATACAAGCTGTGGAGACAGCCACGTCCTTGTTAAATTTAAACTTTTTGTATTATTCTTTGTTTTACTAGATATTTGTAACTATTTCATAAATAAAATCATTCTAATTAATTAAAATTGTAAATGTAAATCATATTTTCGGACAAGAAAAAAATTTATACCATATTTTCGGGCGGAGGGAGTAAAATTAATGAGTTTAACTATTTTTTTTTTATTTAACAAAATTTTTATAACTGTTAATATTACCGTTTTAAACAAATTGTTACTATTAAACAACTTTAAAATATTTAAAGGAAAATGTTAAGTTTAAAAATGTAAAATCATTCTAAAGGTTGTTGTACGATGTACTTAATTATAATACGTAGAATATATCTTCATGAGTCACCGCTGATTTTAAAATGGAAATTATTTATCAAAATATTTATTCGAAGTGTCTAGATACATAGTTCATAATAATCAGCACACTTTTTCTGTACTGTTGTAGCTTAAAAAATATGTTATCGAGAATTTCCTATATTGTCATATAAACACATATAAACAAATTCAATATTGAAGATTAGGGTGTAGTAAATTGACAATGAATGTAATTTTTTAGTATGGTCAGCTCTTTATATATAATCGAATACATTTATGATAGGGGCATCTTTGTATCTAGTCATCGTTCTGTGTTATAGAGAGATTTGAACGCAGTGTTTCTAGTCGATACGAGTATCATCATCATCCGAATAAATATATGGCGGTATTAAACAATTAGTCGTAAACACTCCAACAGTTTTTTGTGTAGTAACGACAAAAAAGACATTCTTATTAATTTCTTTACTTATGCTACACTTTAGCTTCTTATTTTTGTAGAAAATTACGTTTTATAAATGAGATATTTCGTAATTAGTTCTAAAATTAGTGTCTAAATGAAAGATAGCTATAGGGGAAACTTTTTAAGATCGCAGCGCCATATGTGGCAAAAGATGGAACACTCGAGAGTGACAACTGTCGCTTGTGTATTTGTTTACATGGTGAAAATAAACACGAGTTGTATTTTTCTATTTTCAGAACATTTTGTGTTTTTTTTTTTTTTATTTCAAGGTAATTTACAAAATACGTAATAATATACTATACTAAAGAAATTTCAAGGAAATTTTTAGTTTTTCATTGTATTTTTAATTCTTTTTGACTATCAATATAATATCAACAAAAATATGGTAAATATATTAGTAAAAAATAAAAATCTCTGCATGAAAAAGTGTAAGGGCCTTTTAATATATCATTTAATGATTTAGACAAATTTTGGGGGGGTAAGTGCCTTTTTTCAGTCTTTTCTTGGACGTAAAAAATCAGTTTCCATAAAATGCAACGAGCAAACGCGCATGCATGGGCTTGGATTTTTGCCCATTTTTAGGGTTTTGTAGGTATGACCAAAAAACCCTTATACCGTCATTTTGTCATCTGTCTGTCTATCTGTCTGTTCGGTAAAAATTGTAGCCAAATGGCTAAACCTAGAGAGTTGCAATTTGGCATGCTTATACAACTCTTTGACCCGCACATAGGAAAAATACTAAAACATCTGAAAAACATATCCCCCTAAAAATGTAAACAAATATGTAGTCATCGAAAAAAAAACATATTTTTTTAAAATTCTGAGTAGGGTATCAAAGCCCTTAGTATGTGGATTAACGATTAAAATTTTATTTTTGCAAAATAAATTATTTTGTTGCGATTTTTGCCAAAATTGTGCAAAAAAATTTTGTCCCACACCCTGTAGCTTAGATGGTTTAAACTAATAATCTGAAAAAATTCTAAGTAATGTATATTGGTGTGAACCGGAATAGTACAACAGGAATTTTTGATCAGATTATGTTTTCGGAAAATAACACATTTTTTGTGTTTTTAACTAAAATATATTAAATATTTAATTCGCTATGTAACACAGTATGTAAGTAGGCGCTCGTAGCGTTGTGCGTTTCGTCATTTATTTGTAATTTGCAAACTAGAGTTCGAATCCTGTCAATTTTAATTTTTGTTTTTTTTTGCATTTTTATGTTGTTTAAATTATTTTGTCAAAATTCTAGTTATATTTTGGTAAATGTTGCATTTAATTTTTAAAAGCGTAAATTTAATAACCAGTGGGAAGTGTCCTATTACATACATTTAATTCTATGTTTGAATGTATACGAAATCAGAGGGCGGGGCTTATGATTTAAGCAACCAATGGAAACCATAGGCGCAATTTTCAAAATCTTAATGAACCTTGCTATATAAAAAAAATTACTGCACATATTTAGAAACTTAAATAATGGTATTAGGCATTTGAATTAAAATTCATAAAAAAATATTTTGACATAAAATTTGTTTTGGCATCCCAAATAATCATCATTCACTTATTAAATACCTGCGAAATCCTGAAATGTGTGAAAATTAACACTTCACATCAATTTTTTTTTTTGCTCATCGCATGTATTTCAGAAACGAGGAAGTTTTTTTTATATCATCACTTTTTTTTGTCTAATGGTTGGTTTATATTCGGAACAAGAATAAGGAATAGGAAATAAGAATAGTACACAAGATGTTAAAACATGGCTGCGCCGTAAATCGGTTTATGTAGGAATGAAATTTAACTTAAACATAAGAATAGTTGGTAACATTCAACATTTTATTCTTATTTCAAGAATAAGACACGATAAGCCTGCGCACTGCAATCAAAATGTCTGCCGTAATAAAGTTTGTTCAACAGATGTTTTTCAGTTGTGATCAGAGGGTTGTAAACAACAATAAAATGTTTTTATTATTTTTATTTATCCTTCTTGTAAGTTTTAAGAACCTGTCAAGTGACAAACGTGAAACACAGGCCAACGCAAGTACGCAGGCGCAGCGACGAAATGTTATGTCCGATATAAACGGTTTCATATTTTTTATTCTTGTGTACTATTCTTATTTCCTATTCCTTATTCTTGTTCCGTATATAAACCAACCATAACGCCCCCCCCCCCCTCAAATTCCTGGGTGCACCAGTGGTTTCCCCTATATACTCTTTCTAATGCTTCATTTTCTGTGTTTAGTTTTATGATTCTCATACAAAATATGTACTTTTGAAAATGCAATTAATGATACTATATTGAAACTGTTGGAGTGTTTTTGACTATTGTTTATAATTGACTTGTAATCTTACTGCATTTTACAGCGAGCCATTAAATGCCATAATAGGTGCATTTCTACTTACATTTAAATTCGTGATATTTTACTAATATATATAAATATATATATGGATATTATAACTGAAAGCTTTATAAAGATCTAGTTGTTATACATATATTAAAAGTCAGTATTTATTTTAAATATACTCGATATTCATGCATTTAGTATAACGAAGCAAAAGCTATGTAACAAATAGGATCACACTCATTTTTTAATTCGCTCGATATGAATTACAGAGCAATTGGATTCATTTCGTGTTATTTATTTTTGTATTTTTGTAACGTTGCCATATTTAGTTATAAATTAATTTATATCATTATTATTTGTTAATTCATAAACTGATTATTGTATTTTAAGTATTATTATAATTATTTTCAATAAATATATATTAAGAAAATGTTCTTTTATTTTCAGGGTTGGATAAGTTGGTACCTGTCATTATCGGGAGTTTTTAATTTGTTTTTTTTTCTTGTGGTTTGGTAAATGGTAAATTTTTCCAAATTTATTTTATTTTTCATTATACACAATTATATTTTGTATTTTTAAGTAGTTAAGACAATTTTTATTATATACACTTATTTACAAAGATAAATAAATATATTGTTTTTGTTATAAATATTTAATTTTAACAAACAACATAAGATTGATTATAAAATGCCAATTTTCTCAGGGGACTCAGAAGCCAATATTTTTTCTTGGACGCAGTGGCGTAAGAAAAACTGAATTTAAAATCTCATTTATTCTTAAAAATTGCATTAAACTAGCTAAATATATCTGTATATATTTATTTTTATTATTTCTAATTCAAAGATTTTTCATATGTGTTAGATTTTAAAATTTTAGTTCTAGAAAACAATGCTGTGGACACTACTTCGTAGTGTCCCTAGACACAGAGTTGCCACATGCGATTTCTAATGTAAAGTCTTATCTACACAAGTAATAAAAATTAACTGGAAAGAGCAACAGCGGCGAGTTGTTAGTGTGTATGATACAATGTACAATCAGATTACTTCGTTTGCCCGACCTCACCTGAGGAACAACGAAAATATGTGTTCCTAACTTAATACCTGTTGTCAACTCATTGGCGTGTAGAGAAAAATAGTGTTTATTTAATAATCAATTCGTATCAGGTAATAAAAATAGAATGTACATGTTCTTGGAAATAAGTTTGATAACTAAATGTTTCTGTCAAGTATTGCATAACGGACAAGATTTGTTGATCGCTCTGTATATATCTCATTTTGGATTTTAGTAAGTAATAAAACTACGTAAACTACCTGTCCGTGCTGAGTCACAGTTTGTAAGCTAGTGGGTAAGCGTATTGGAAATACACTGTTATTTGTCTTGGTATTTAAACTAGAGAAGTTAACAAACTAGAGTAAGTAACTCATATTTAACTACAAATTGGAAATACCAAGTTTTCATTCCAGTCGTTCGACCTCAAATCATCAAGAGTAAAATAAATAGAATGAGATTATTGTCGCAACAAAACGCGTATTCTGATTAAACCAGAATTAGCATAACAAAACGCATCCAATGTCATTTATTCCCGAGTGGGAAAGTTATGACTTATCCCGATATTATTTGCTTAATTTATCTGCCGCGTTTCTGTGCATCAATGGTTGCCTACGTTGCATTCAGCCAAAGATTATAAAAATAACTTTTATATTATTTTGTTATGGCGGTCATCTCATTTTTTAAATATCTGTAAACAAACTTATGCGAATCAGCTGGTGCGTCCTAATCTTATTAAATTTAGTATACATCATGTATCTCACTCTGGATTTTAGCAAGTAATACCAAACTACATAAACTACTTGTCCGTGCCGATTATCAGTTTGTAAGCTAGCAGGTAAGCGTATTGCAAATACATTATGTTATGTCTTGGTATTTCAGAGAAGTTAACAAACTAGAGTTAATAACTCTTATATTTAACTTCAAGTTGGAAACACCAAGTTTGAGTTATTGCCATTTGTTTCAGAGCATCAAAGTTACATACAAATAATATTTGCTTAGGTGACCCGCCACGGTTCAGTGGTACAATGGTTGCCTAAGCCGGACGTTGCATTCAGTTCTTTGACGAATAAAACTGACTCATTCTATTCTGTAACTTCGAAAATTAGGGCAAATTCGAGAATTTATCGATTGCATCGAAAATCTATCAAACCGTTTCTTAATTCACCGATTTTTTAATAGATGGTTTTGTAAATTTACCGATGTAAAATCTGATTAGTTTATAGTACCACATAGGCCATAATGGTATGTATGTATGGTATGTATGGCTATGTACTTGTCCGTGCCGATTATCAGTTTGTATGTTAACGGGTAAGCGTACAGTAAAGCTTGGCCCTCACAGATACGGTTTGAGCGATAAATTTAATAGATGTACAGTTTTTACTTTCAGCTCCTAAAGCAATTTCTAATTTCTTTTCTTCAGTCAGTATAGTTGATGTTAGTTTCCTTCTTGTATGATTCAAATTGGGGCATCCATGGCGTACAAATTTGGTAACAAGCCTCGATATTGTAGACGGATTCGATATAGGACGATTCGGATAAGTAGTACTGAACATAGCAAAAATTTCTCCCAAACTCATCTGAGAATTGTATCAAGTTACAAGCATGATTTTTTCTTCACTTGTGTACATTTTTTAAATGAAAAAGATACACTTAAAACGCCTATGTTGCAAATTAAAGCAATTTTACATTGCTGTCAGTTTTCAATTACCATAGTAACGATAATATAGGCAGGATAAAATAAATTCACTGTATAAAGAATAACTTCCATGTTGAATAAACACTTTTAAATACAGAAAGAGCGGTATATAAAAGCAGGTCAGTAGTGACGCTGATTGTGAGAGCCAGAACTATAATGACACATTGCGCCAAACGCTAACAGTGCTGTATGGTGAGAGGTGGCGTGATGTTAAATGTGTACTAGTGTCAGGAACACTCGTGTTCTTATCGAACGATATATAGATAAATATAATTGTGTATGGGAGTGTAGTGTGAAAATATTGAAATTATATTAGATTAGATACTAAGATCATTGTAATCAGACAAGTATTAACAAGGTTTTTTGATAAAAAGTTCGTGTCATCACAATCTGTTAAGGTTAAGTTTGTAAAAGCGCGTGCGCGCACTTAAAAGCATGGAGCGTTCAAATCGAGACGTGTCAAATTTTTTTACCATTCACGTTTTGACTGTAGAACAGTATTGTTGTCCGGCTGATACTCAAAATTACGTGTGGAAATGCCTGCTCAAAAATTAGATAAACATTCATTGAAAATATTAAATATGGAGCCTACTGGTATTACAACTAATAATTCTCATCAACAATTGATGAGTGACAGTGATAGTGCTGATGTTAGTGCTGTTAAGCCAAGAAATTTGGCTGTTAATTTAAGAGACATTACTTTAAGACAGTGGCTGACGGTTTCTATATTATGTTTTGTCAACCTCATCAACTACATGGACAGATTCACTATTGCCGGTGAGCTGATTTTCATTTATGATTTCTACTTTTAAGTTTATATGTGCAACACGTGGCTTTCTATACTTTTAACGCCCCTTTACCGGCTTGCGTCGATGTCAACATATGCTTTTCCCAAAAAACATCTGTCATCAAAACGCAAAATGAATAAATAATGATACAGATTTTGTTCGTTTATAATGTGTCTTAATTTTAAAATAGCATGTATCTATATATAAATAAAATAGAAGCTTCATTTTTATTTATTTTTTTTTCATTTCATACTTCTTTTTTACACTTTTTTAATGATTATAAAACGAATGTATTTTTTTTTATACCAACCAGTTTCTGTCTGTCAAATATTCCGCAGTAGCAATGACATGTTTTGACGTAATTTGATATTATGACGGAACAAAATCGGGATTCGAACTTAGGCTATAAAGCATTTCAAAATAGTTATTCTGATGCGTTTCGGTTGACGCTAAACTTAAAATATCCCTGATATATTCAGTGACCATATTTTTTAGAAAAAAATAAAGGGAAAGGTTCATGAAAATAGAAAAATACAGTCTGTTTCAAACGGTTAGGCGGAACTAAATGGGAATTTTGTTCTTTTAGGTTGTCACGAGAAGGGACCTTGCTAGGGTTATTTAATTTTTCACGTTGGAATGTCAAAATTTAAAATTCCAACAATGAAACCATGGAAACGAATGATACATGTCAATGTCAATTATTTTTTTAATATATTTTAATGACAAAAATATAAATAATTGGGAAATTTGTAATAAGAATGACACAAAAAATTAACATATAAAGAAAATGACATTTTAAAATGATGAAAAAAATTACCAAAAAATGTTTATTGTAAGTATGATTTACAAAGCTTAAACAAAACGGCCAAAAATCACGATTTAAACGATGAAAGTAACTAGATTGCAAAATCTAGTTCTGCTTAACCGTTTGGAACAGACTGTAATATTCATTATTTTATAAATAAACTCTAGGATAAAATTGAAATTAATTGATATTATATTAAAATGATTTTCTTATAAAAATAACTAAATTAAAATTATTATTTTTTATATAAGCAGTTCACTTTTGTAAGAACAAACTAAGAGGGAATTTTGTTTTCAATAGTTTGCATCTTTGAAGCTGCATGTCATGTTGGTATTAAAAAATGTCACTTTTTTAAAATGTCGATCCATTTGACATATGTCATAATGAAAAATGATATCTTAATTATAATGATCATAACCTTATCAACCTAAAGTCGGTTTTACAGTGTAAGGAGTATTTTTAATTGACGTTTAAAGTCAATAACACACCATAAAAGTAACCAAAATAACCAGATCTAGTGTGTTCTTACAAAAGTGAACAGCTTATATATTGTGTTCATTTTTGTAAGAACAAACTAAGAGGGAATTTTGTTTTCAATAGTTTGCACCTTTGAAGCTGTATGTCATGTTGGTATTAAAAAATGTCACTTTTTTAAAATGTCAATCCATTTGACGTATGTCATAGTGAAAAATGATATCTTAATTATAGTGATCATAACCTTATCAACCTAAAGTCGGTTTTACACCGTAAGGAATATTTTTAATTGACATTTAAAGTCAGTAACATATCATAAAAGTAACCAAAATAACCAGATCTAGTGTGTTCTTACAAAAGTGAACAGCTTATACAGTCTGTTCCAAACGGTTAAGCGGAACTAGATTTTGCAATCTAGTTACTTTCATCGTTTAAATCGTGCCTTTCGGCCGTTTTGTTTAAGCTTTGTAAATCATACTTACAATAAACATTTTTTGGTTAAGGTTAATATCATTTTAAAATGTCATTTTCTTTATATTTTGATTTTTTGTGTCATTCTTAATACAAATTTCCCATTTATTTTTTTGTCATTAAAATATCTATAGTGCGTTCGAAGGTGAGTTTGCAGTATAGCTCTTATGGCAAATGGGAGCGGTGTTGCCAAATGTTGTAAAAGTGTCAAATGTGTCAATTATAATAATATGAAAAACTCGTATTATTTACAAAAATCAACTCTTATAAAACTCAAAATAACACTCAACAAAAACAAATGGCCATTTGTAGAATACTGCGTCTTCACAGATCAGCGCGTTTTAGAGCTGGCAACGTCGACTAGCAAGAAGAGGATAGCGTCATTGTGTAAACCCATTAGAGAGTATGAAAAAGAACTACTCCATATGCCCTGTACTGCAAACTCACCTTCGAACGCACTATAAAAAAAATATTTAATTTTGACATATGTCATTCGTTTCCATGGTTTCATTGTTGGAATTTTAAATTTTGACATCCCAACATGAAAAATGAAATAACCCAAGCAAGGTCCCTTCTCGTGACAACCTAAAAGAACTAAATTCCCATTTAGTTCCGCTTAACCGTTTGGAACAGACTGTAGATCTGGTTATTTTCCAGATTGGTTATAAAAAAAATTCTTTACGCTGTAAAACAGATTTCAGATTTGTTGGTTGTGATCATTATAATTACGATATAATTTTTCATTATGATATGTCAAATGGAATGACATATTAAGAAAGTGAAATTTTTAATAATTTTTAGGTTTTGTTTTTAAGACCAGATTTTTAAAGTTTTTATCAATATATCAAATATTGGATATAACTTTTATCTTATTTTATCTATATACACTCTAAAAATACCATGAAGTCTTTGGCTGATAATTTGCTGAAATATAATAACTAAATAAATACTAGTTTACGAAACCCTAGATAAATATTTTTCTAGGCGTTTACCTTTAAAACTAAGTTCAATTATTATACAATTGTTTACAATTAGTATATTGTAGATAGTAGATTAGATTAGGAGACTGATTAGAATAATTAAAAACTATTCAAGATCCTCATAAATTCCCGTTTAATTGGGACAGCCGGTACATATTACGAAAATCTCTTAAATTAATTCATTGTCCGCACAAATAAGATAGTGATTCATTCATAATGACCATTTAATGAGCTTATAAGACATCGCGATCCGCGATTTGATCATTACTGATGCAGAATTACATTTGTATTTAAAATTTTAGAGATGTATAAATTGTAAAATGGTTACAGGGGCATGGAGTTAACCTTAAAAAAATTGTCATTCGTCATGATATTTGCAGTCATTTTTATGCAAATTAAACCTGTTCTAGTAATAGGGGATAGGCATGATTTTTTTTTTATTTTTTATTATATTCCTCTTGTTGCATATAAACATAAAAAACAGATTTTATTTATTTTTTTTGTAATTTGAAGGCTTAAAAAAATCATAAATGTATGTAGCGCGCGAAAACGACGTGTGACGTCATACCCCTTCTAACTGACGTATGACACTACTAGCTTACCGGCGTACATAGTCTGTTGTGAACTTATTTGTTTGTATAACTTTCATAGGTTATGTAAAGTTAGAGTGATTTCAGTTAAAATAAAGTTTAATTCTATAAAAACAATTTATACATGTTTACCGAATTAAATTTTATATTAAAATAGATAACTTATATTGCAGTATTTCAATTATGCCTCTAACGTTTTGTAACTTCATGTAAACAATGTAGTAAAATTCTGACATCTAAATTACATAAATATTTACATTTTACAGAGTTGCAGCGTTTGTTTACATAAAGTTATAGAATATAAAATAAAAATTACTTTGACACCACGTATTTCCTCAGCACTGTAGCATTCATTATTTTTCATATATTCCATGAGCATAAATGCATCAATGTTGGGTAAATTATCACTCTGACCCCTAACAAAATCTTTATCTGCCATTTTAATAATAAATGCGTGAAAAATTGCTTAAAAACAAATACAAAACTCTCGAACAATACAATACACACACGTGTAAAGATTATGTTGTAGCTGTATCTGTGATGTGAAACCCCTATCGTTTGACGTCATACTCAGTCGTTTTACTCGGCAACCTTCGCTCCGTGGTCGGCTTATTTCAAATTTACAATATTTTAAGTCAAAAATTTGGCTATAATATTAATTAAAATGTAATTTTTGTTTTGTTAGGTGACATAACTAACATTAACATATCAAAATAATGTAGTTTTAAGGAAATACAAATTTTATGCGTATCCCCTATTTTATAATTCATGTAATTCAGTCATTAAATACAGCTATTAAAAAAATGAGGAAACAGTAATTCCATGAAGTTTCCATTTGGATTCAAAGTGTATTTTTTGGGATTTGTAGGTATGAAGAAAAGTGTTAGGTCGGTCTCACATTGGAACCGACTAGGTACGACTACCGACTATGGAAGACTTGGTCGTACGACTTGAGCTCTCACATCGAAGCTTACTTGTAGGACTTGTTTGTCCTTCACAGGTGGTTGTTATGTTGTGGTTGCCGTGAATTTTGATTCAGTTTTTTCGTATTTGTAGGTTTTATTTGTATTCGAATAATTTGAAAAGATGAATGGGTTGTTTTCCCTGGTTGAAAGTAGTAGTTTGTTGATAACGCGAAGAAGAAGACGTTCAAGAAGAACGGAATGGGTTAACCAGGTATTCTGGAAGAGAAAAGAGCATGACGAGTTTTACCATTTAAGGGATTTGAAGCAAGATTCCGAGAAATTGTTTGACTACTTCCGTATGAGTTTGGACAGGTTCAGCTATATTCTGAAAAATGTCAATAGACCATATTAGAGTGTCGTCACATACATGTGCTGCCATCTGAGAGCTGAGTCCTTCGGAAGTTTTAGACTGGTTTAAAATACATGTTACATTACTTTTGTTACCTTAATTTTATGAATATCTTCAATTTTGGAGCAAAAAATATGATTTTTTGATAAATATATACTAATATATACAGTCCAGATACTTTATATTGTAGAATAATTATTTTATAAATATATAAACAAGGATTCAAAGATATATTTATAGGTTACGTTTTTAAATAATATGAAAATCGAAATATCTTTAGTATTTATTTAATTAACACTAAGTAATCATTAATATTTTGTTTTAGATTGCATAATGGTGTATTGTTTTGCTCCAAATTGTAACCATTGCAGCTACATTCTTAATTGCAAATTTTTTCGATTTTGCACAGATGAAAATGAAAAACAATAATAGATAAAATAAAAACAGCATATTGTTCCTTCATACCATTCAGATATGGCATACACACTTATTGCTATGTTACTTGCCATAATAACGATTATTAACGTAAAATTTTCAAAATCAACCTGCAAAATAATATTGTTCTGCAAAAATAATGACATATTAAATTATAATGTATAAAATAAGAATGTTAATAAATAAACATTGACTTGTAGTTTTGATGTGAAGCATTCTTTTACTTTGAAAACTTAATTTATATTTCCAAAATACAATTTAACAAAAAAACAACATTCTAAATTCAAATAAAAGGAATCCAACCGCGAGACGGCAGCACTGAATCCCATTTTGTGACGTAGTTACTAATATGGTTTATTCTGAGCTGACGAAACACATCTCTGGAATGGTAATCTGTAATTTTCTGGTTCCACAAATATATGTATAACGTTATATTATAATGTTATTATGTGTAGGGTTAGTAGAAGGGTCCCAAAACCTTCCTCATACTCTCTTGTACTCCACTGGTTACAGTGACACATGGTGGGAAGAGATACAGATATAGCATAATACAGTTCATTTAGAGTTAGATCTCATCAATCACTTAAATAATTTGAACAGATGGCTAGATTTTTATAGGCTTTATAATGTCGAATTTTGAAAAGGGTGGAAGAGATATTTCACCTTGCTGACAGTTTTGATCGAGAATTTTTTATATACATTGCTCGGGGTTGTTTACATGGGGTAATTAATTACTGTTTTTTGAAAAACAGGGCTTTAGAATTTTGTTTTTTTGTAACAGAATATGTGTTTACTTTTTATACAAAATGTTTTTATATTTTTATGGAATTAAAATTTTGCTTTAATTAATGAATTAAATTTAATAATAGTTACATTACAAGAGATTTTAGAAGAATATTTTAGCATATATTAGCAAGCATTGTTGAAGAATATAGGTATATCCCGCTAAAATCGTCAAATTAGTCGTCTTAAATGGATTTTTAAATTTTAAAATATTTGTCCGTGCCGAGTCACAGTTTGTAAGCTAGCGAATTAAGGGTATTGGTAATACGAAATGTTAATCAGTAAATGATACAGCGATTATTTTGATAGACAAAATCATGTTATGGATTTTTTTTTTATTTACAGCTAATTTAGTGCTTGATTAACAATGTGTATTACTAGTATGTACCCTTAACCCGCTAGCTTACAAACTGTGACTCGGCACGGACAAGTATTTTAAAATTTAAAAAGCCGTTTAAAAATTGAGATTGAAAAATTAGCTGAAGATTTTTTCCGAAGAATTTAAAACTAATTAATTGCACAAAATAATGAATACAGTCCCAAAATAATAGACAATATGTTGAAAAATAAAAATAAATCATTATTTTTAAAAGAAATTTATTCAATTTACAAGACTTCCTGTATTTATAAAAGAATAAATTATATAAATAACAATAGTTTTAAATTTGCGAACATATTGAAACAAAATAATATTAAAGCAGGTTTTTATAATAAAAACACCCTTATAAATAAATTAGTCAACAACAAAATAAGTCAGAAAGAAAATATTTCTTATTATGGTATTTACAAAATCCAATATAATGATTGTGACGCGTATTACATAGGACAAACAAAACGTAATTTTAAAGTCAGATTTCAACACTTGAGGGCATGGAAATATAATAAATCCGAATCATCTAATTTAGACAAACATCTAATAGAAAACGGTCACCATTGTAATGAAAAAAAATTAAGAAATTTTACATTTTGAAAATCCATGTATTGTTCTATATGGAATACTAGTTAATTCCGCAATTCTAAGTATAGGTTTGTCATTACCTTCCGAATCTAATTTTTTATAATCGTTCAGTATCAGAACTTTGCAATTTTCTTACAAATGACATTTTTCTTTAGTAGCCACGTCCACATTTTCGCATTCCACGTCAACGTCCACATTTTCGCACTCCAAATCACCTTGCACAGATTCACTATTTTCTCTACAGAAATTAGGAATTTCTTCAAAATCAGATCGCCAAAGAGCCATGTTGTTAATGTATGCACGCTATGAACGTTGAAAATTAACTAATAAACAAGTATAATAACCCCTAAAATTTTGAAACAATAGTATTATAAATTTGAAAAATATACTTAACGGTTTTAAGAAACTTCAATTAAACTAGTGTTATACCCTTTTCACACTAGATCTTTAAGATCGGATGTTAAAGTGAATGTATCTTTAAACGCTAATGTGAAACCGTACGGCCTCGTCTAAACACAACCGATGTTTAAGACAGAGATCTGCGTCTTAAACTTCGTGCGCATTGCCAACTTAATTTCTGTTATAAAAAAATACTCCTTGAATTTGTGCTGTCAACATTTTATATTATCATAAACAAGAATACTGTATTATATCGACGTTATAAGAAGTTTATACTTATTGTTATAATAAAATTATTTATTTTAATAATGTGTTTAAAAAAATACAGAACTACAATAATTGAGATAAAATGTATCGACTTACATGTTAATACAGGTGTAATATATTCTTTATTGTAGTGCCTTTATTGTAGAATGAAATGAAATATCCTTAATTGTTTATAATAATTCAAAATGTGCGTCTGCGCAGACAGTTCAAAACTGGTAATTTCCTGACGGTAACTGATACCCTTTTCACACTAGATCTTTAAGATCGGATGTTAAAGTGAATGTATCTTTAAACGCTAATGTGAAACCGTATGGCCTCGTCTAAATACAAGCGATGTTTAAGACAGAGATCTGCGTCTTAAACTTCGTCCGCATTGCCAACTTAAATTCTATTATAAAAAAATACTCCTTGAATTTGTGCTGTCAACATTTTATATTATCATAAACAAGAATACTGTATTATATCGACGTTATAAGAAGTTTATACTTGTTGTTATAATAAAATTATTTATTTTAATAATGTGTTTAATAAAATACAGAGCTACAATAATTGAGATAAAATGTATCGACTTACATGTTAATACAGGTGTAATATATTCTTTATTGTAGTGCCTTAATTGTAGAATGAAATGAAATATCCTTAATTGTTTATAATAATTCAAAATGTGCGTCTGCGCAGACAGTTCAAAACTGGTAATTTCATGACGGTAACTTAAGGACAAAATTACTGTAGCTGATGACAGCACCAGAGATTTAAACATCAAGTGTGAAAGCATACCGATCTTAAACATCGGTGAACTTTAAGTTCACTCGTCTTAAAGATCTAGTGTGAAAAGGGTATTAAGGACAAAATTACTGTAGCTGATGACAGCACCAGAGATTTAAACATCAAGTGTGAAAGCATACCGATCTTAAACATCGGTGAACTTTAAGTTCACTCGTCTTAAAGATCTAGTGTGAAAAGAGTATTAAGGACAAAATTACTGTAGCTGATGACAGCACCAGAGATTTAAACATCAAGTGTGAAAGCATACCGATCTTAAACATCGGTGAACTTTAAGTTCACTCGTCTTAAAGATCTAGTGTGAAAAGGGTATTACATCTATTCGTCTTTTTACTGCAATAAGTCTTTGGATTACTGCCATAAACCCATTACCGCGTTGTTAAGTTAACAAGTTGTTAATTCTTAACAAGAGTGGCAATTTCATTTTGGAAATACTGTACTTCTTATGTTGTTTAAGTTAACTACGGTTGGAAATACTAAGTCTAAAACGAAAATAAAAACCATAATGACGCAATTATTTATCATAGTGATAATTTTAAAATGATTGAATATTCTGTAAAAAATAAACGGAAGTGAACAGTATTATCAGAAAACAATAGCGTACGTACAAATTTAAACCGGATGTGTCCATCAGCACTTTATACTCGATACAAGTAACGATAAACAGATAAATTCTCAGCATTTCAAACTCAAGAAAACAGTAAATTTTAATAAGCAGATCCTATTTTAAACAGTAAATATTCTAACACAAAAGGTTCTGCTATGTAGATTGTAGACAAGTCTTTAAAATTAAATTCTTTTTATCTATATTTATCTCTCCCCTTTCGGTTTAGTGGAATTTATTATTTATGGTTTCTTTAATCTGTGTTTAACGGTCAAAAATGGTCGTAAAGTCAGAACCCTGTAGCTAGAATTTTATGACCTATGTTTAAAACTTATTAGTGAAAAAAACTACTTAAAATTCTGTTTAGATTTTTGGATTTATGAAGAGGTTTTTAAGTATTTCTGATGTTACCACAATCTTACGATCACTGCTTTCATTTTAAAATATATGGGATTTTCTTCTTTTATTTAGATTTTCTTTTTCTTCGTAGGTACACTTAGATCTGGTAGTATTAAATAATAAGTATAAAGGTTCCCAAAGCCTAATAGAAGATTTTAATCATGTGACTTGAAGACATTTAAAAATTGATGTGAAGTGTGAATTTTCACACATTTCTGGGTTTTGCAGGTATTTAGTAACTGAACGATGATTATTTGGGATGCCAAAACAAATTTTATGTCAAAATATTTTTTTATGAATTTTAATTCGAATGCCTAATACCATTATTTAAGTTTCTAAATATATGCAGTATTTTTTTTATACAGCAAAGTTCATTAAGATTTTGAAAATTGCACCTATGGCTTCCATTGGTTGCTTACATCATAAGTCCCGCCCTTTGATTTCGTCAAATATAGAATTAAATTATAATTTCAACACTTTCCACCGGTTATTAAATTTACGCTTTTAAAAATTAAATGCAACATTTACCAAATATAACTAGAATTTTAACAAAATAATTTAAACAAAATAAAAATGCAAAAAAAATAAATAAAAAATAAAATCAACAGGATTCGAACCCTAGTTTGCAAGTTAACTTATATGATTAACCGTATGACAAATCCAACCACGCCACGAGAACTACTGATGTGGTATGTTACACAACGTATTAAATAGTTAACATATTTTAGTTAAAAACACAAAAAATGCGTTATTTTCCGAAAACATTATCTGATCAAAAATTCCTGTTGTACTATTCCGGTTCACACCAATGTACATTACTTAGATTTTTTTCAGATTTTTAGTTTAAACCATCTGGGCTACAGGGTGTGGGACAAAAATTTTTTTGCACAATTTTGGCAAAAATCGCATCAAAATAATTTATTTTGCAAAAATAAAATTTTGATCGTTAATCCACGTACTAAGGGCTTTCATTTGATACCCTACACAGAATTTAAAAAATATATTTTTTTTTCGATGAGCACATATTTGTTTATATTTTTAGAGGGATATGTTTTTTAGATGTTTTAGTATTTTTCCTATGTGCGGGTCAAAGAGTTGTATAAGCATGCCAAATTTCAACTCTCTAGGTTTAGCCGTTTGGCTACAATTTTTACCGAACAGACAGACAGACAGACAGACAGACAGACAGACAGACGACAAAATGACGGTATAAAGGTTTTTTGGTCATACCTACAAAACCCTAAAAATGGACGTTCCACAAATCTGTTATTTACACGTGTGAGATAGGTGTATCCAGATGTATCTAGCTGCAAGCTCAGACCTTTGTCTGAGCTTCGTACTTGCTTTAACACTAATAAAAAGCACAGTTGTTCTTTGCAACATTTCTGCAACTTTCTGGTTCTCCTGTCGAGATTTTTAAGATCACCAACATTCCATTTCATTACACCAAAAGTGTATGAAATTAATGGGACAGCAAGCATTTTTTTGGCCGCGATCTTGTTCTTGTCAGACAGACAAGATCTCCATATTTGCTTAAGTCGTGCCATATACTTGTTGCGAAGGGCCTGCTTAATTAGGGGGACATCCTGGACACCTCTCTCACTGATGCCCAAACCAAAAATGTGTAAAACCCTTTGGCATTAAGACGTCAGCCGAATGAGTGGCCGAGCTCATTAAATCGCAGCAGTTTGGACTGGTGAAAAACAGTCTGGATTGTGCGGTTGGTAGTTCGATTCTTCGTCGGTGATATTATTCGGGCGAGAATAATATGTTTACATTACTCTCATTTCACAATCATTCACCCCTCATCCAGGTGTAGGAGCTCGCCCCCTGGCATCGGCGATTAGTTGCAGAAATAGGCCAATGTAAAATAAATAAATAAATTTAATATACGTCATTACGTCTTGCACACAGACTGCAAGATTTAAAATATTCGAATGATATAAGTTTCCTTTTTAAACCATAACAAAATAAATAACAAGTTCTACCACAAACAGTGCGTGTATAATACCTCACAGCAGGGAGTAATTTTGAAGTTCGGTTATGTGATGCTGCGACAGACGCTTTCAACCGTAATAAATATACAGGTCTTGCTCTTTTCGACATCGAAAAAGCTTTTGACACGATGTGGCAAAACGGTCTGATATTTAAATTAATAAAATATAAATTCCCAGTGTATGTAACTAAACTAATTCATTCATATTTATATCAGCGCGTATTCACGGTACATATCCGAGAGTCACAATCAGATCTAAAAATAATCAACGTCGGAGTACCGCAAGGCTCCATATTGGGCCCAATTCTTTACAGCTTATTTATTAATGATATTCCTAAATGTAAAAACACAGATATAGCTCTTTTTGCAGACGACTCTGCCGTATACACTAGTTCATGGAGACTAGATACAATAGCAAACAGGTTAACAAAAGCCGCACACGACATAGAAAAACATTTTAACAAGTGGAAAACTAAACTAAATACCATTAAAACTAAAGTAATATTGATAACAAAACGTAGACCGCACAACGTTCCAAAAATAAAAATCAAAAACGAAGAAATTGAATGGGTCGAAAATGTCAAATACCTGGGTATTAACCTTGACAAAAAATTAAATTACAGCGTACATATAAAGGAAACATGCAACAAAGCACTCCAAGCAATGTGTCAGCTGTTCCCAATGTTTAATAAACACTCTAAACTAAGCTTAAAAAATAAACTGCTCATCTATAAAGTATGTATAAGACCAATTCTTACATATGCCATGCCAGTATGGAGCAACACTAGTAAAGCCAATATTCAGTCACTTCAGATTATCCAAAATAAATGCCTAAGAATCATAGGTAGATACCCTAGATGGACACCTTTAAAGACAATGCACGAAGAACTGAATATTGCCTCCATTAGTGAATATATTCAGAAAGCGACTAAAAATTTTTTTGATAATTGTACAATACATGAAAATAGTTTAATATCTGAATTAGGTAATTACACAAAAAGTAGCCTGAAGTATAAAAAGTACAAACACAAACGTGTTAAGCATATTTTGTTGTAACATCAAATATATGTAACAAAGTGCTGGGTTTTGCCCTTTTTCCCGGCGTAACTAATTGTGTGTGGCAACATATTATTAAAAACTATTGTTAAAAAATAATAAAATATTTATACTTGAATACATAGAAATACAATTAGGCATATGTATAACCACTATGTAATTTTATTTTTTAAATTTGTACTTTAATTGCCTGGCAATAAAATATTTTATATATATAATTTTGAAAGATATACTACACCAAAAATCCTTTTTACGCCAATTATTGTCCGTCAAAACACAACTAAACCCTCCTACATAAATGCACATTCATTTGCATAAACAAACCCTCATAAGTTATTCACACCAACACAAACATAGCCGGTTTTCGTCAGTAACATGGTAATATGTACTTGTATTTCAAAACGGCTTTAACTTCTTAACCTTCATAAGATATTCATGTCAACATACAAACAAAATTTAGTGTTTTTGTTTTGGCTATTTTGATCCGATTAGTCCATTTCAATTGGGCTCAACAGCGCTATGAAGTGACGCCAAGCGGACTATAACTGAACTAAGCGAAACGAATAATAGTTTATTGTTTACATCTGGTTTACATGTGTTTTCTCGTGTAGTTTGTATTGCTTTTAAAAGTTAGTGTTGCAGTTTGTTTGTTATAGTAACTTTTGATAGCAATTATTATTCTTTTTTATATTACTTTATGTTATAATGAGTTATTATAACACAAATTGGTGTGTGTTTGGCTGTCACTCTAGAAAAGGAAGTAACAAAAATATTTACTTCCACTATTTTCCAAATGAGAAACAATTTGTGAACTGTTAATAAATTTGGTGCTGTGGAAGTGATAATAACAAACTAGTATTTATTGAAAACAAACACTAAATTATAAAAATCCTTCTCGAACATAATTAAATATCTACCCGGGTAATTTTAATGCAGAATTAGGGCAAGCGGTCTCAAATTCTGTACGCAGCTTTTCTAATACATTTTCACTGAACTTTCAGTGCCTGCTTTTGTTTTTAATCAATTTATTTAGGCAAGGAGTTTCTAACAGAGGTTTCGGTTCATACTGTTGTAAGACAGGTTTCTTAAAAGTAGACCACAGGCATTTTAAATCTGTGCTGGTTAATATTTCCATACTCAATATATTGTTTCTGGAACAAAAAGTAAAACCAACAGAAACCACACAAAAAAAAGATAAATCAAATATTTCACAATCAATCAATGCCCTGATCTTGGCTTCTTTCATTTTGGTTTGTTAACCACCTGGCACAAAATAATAGGATAGCTGAAATGTGTTTGCATGTAGTTCCTGCTTTACATGTGCAGGACATATTTAAAACTTCAACATCATTACTAAATTTTAATTTCCCAGTGACTTCGTGAGGTGGTGTTCTCAAACTGCTTGTTTGTAAACATAACCCACATATGTCGACATGCTCATCATTTTTGTCCAAAATTCCGCACAACATAAGATTTCCGGCGTTTTACAACTCTTCTCCTTCAACTACACACCTAGAAGAAGGTGTTGCACTTAAAAAAATTAAATAATTTAATAAGGATAGCTGTTTATTATCCATTGCAAATCGATGATTTAACATGTAAACAAATATGGACAACTTTCACATTACTCGTTTCAATCAGCTGTTCACAGCGCTCGTAGCGCCGCCATCGGGCATTGTTGTATCCAATACGTCGTCTTTGGTTGAGTTGAAATATTTCGTGACCATACATAAATTTGTTTATTTTTTCACGAGTTCAAGAAACGTTTGAATGGAAGGTTCGTGTTTCTTTTCGTATCTTAGAATTTGTCAACAACCATATAAGTACCTTTGAACAACTTGATATTTTTTACACATTTTAGTTTAAATACATTCGAAATCAGAATAACGATGATCAGAATAACAATAAAAAAAAGTGAAGATAAATTATTGATGCATTAAGGATGTGATGTGTAAATTTGATGAGGTTTTTCTTAGAAAAAATGTTTCAATATCTAAATATAAAAGTTGAAGTTACAGGGGACTAACATGGTTGAGACATATATTAATAAAAGTGTAAACTTTAAGAATCTTTCGACTTCCTAAATGTTATTAACATATGTAAACCATTAATATAATCGATTCTATACGCCGTACGTGAACCCGGAACTTATATTTCCGGGCTTTATTCAATTAGTAACCTACTTCCGGGTGCATAAATAGATAAATAAAGATTTACCATATTATTGAGTTGTTTTAATTTCATGTAACATTTTACTCCGAAAAGTGACCAAGTCAACATGGTTACAAGTAATGTACATTGGTGTGAACCGGAATATTACAACAGGAATTTTTGATCAGATTATGTTTTCGGAAAATAACGCATTTTTTGTGTTCTTTTGTTGACGATTTACAAAAGTTATAGTTATGTAACACACTATACTAAAAGGCGTATCCTTGTCTAATGGTTAGCTTGCTCGCTTGCTACGCAGCAAACTAGGGTTCGCTCCCGGACAGAGGAGGCAATTTTATTTTTTGTTTTTTTATTTTTATTTTGTTTAAATTATTTTGTCAAAATTCTAGTTACATTTTGGCAAATTTATTACATTAATTACCAGTCATGTATAATAAACCATAATTTGTCATGTATACGAAACCAAAGGAGCGTATGACTTAAAACAACCAATGAAAGTCATAGGCGCAATTTTCAAAATCTAAATGAACCTTGATATATATATATATATATAAAAATACTGCACATATTTAGAAACCTAAATAATGATATTAGGTATTAAAATTAACAAAAAAATATTTTAACATAAAATTTGTTTTTAAAGTTCTTAGATTAACAGACGATAAATTATTTTAAAAATATCGTTCATTTTGCTGTGATTACTACAAAGCAAAATTTGTCCTACACACTCAGCATGCTCAGCATTATATACCTGCGAAACCCTGCAATGTGTGAAAATTCACACTTCACATACATTTTTTTATGTGAGTTCAACTACTGCCAAGTCAAATAATTTGTGTAAAAAATATTTATACAAATTACAGGTTCTGCTTAGTTGTTCGCACAGGCTATAAAGTGTAGGTGCCTTTCTGTGGGCACTAAAAAGGACGTAATACTGACCATATAACTCCTGAATGTACACAGATTGAAAATATGGTCATGAAACCTGGAAACAGGAGGCATAGACTCACCTCGGGCTATCGCGCCATTGATGATGGCTCTAAAAACAGGAGGAAGTTAATACGAAAGTGAATTAGCAGAAAATCGTCACCGACTTCTTTTAAATTAACTTGAGGAACATAAAGCAAATTTCAACGAAAATTGTTTCTGATGAAGACACCAGAATTTAATAAAATGTGGCAGATTTATGTACAATAAAAACAAAAATGGGTCAATTATTGAGCCTTGAGGTACTCCAAATTGTATTTTTCTGTAATTAGATTTTATATTGTTTAACCAAACGTATTGTTTTCAGTTTATTAAAAAGGAATTGATAAATCTGCAGCTGTCTACACACACATTACAGCAAGACAGTATTTGGAACTCATTGACTGCAATTTTTCCACCCTACATTTTATATAAATTAGGAAATTGCACCATTTCATTGTAATTTTATTTTCATATTTCCCGGTAGTGATTTGTTATTTCCCAATAAAAGTTCGATCCTAATATTCTGTATTTTTACTAGGTCTACAAGTATGAAATGCGGATTTTTTTTTTAAATAAAACACAGTAAACTCAAAAGAACAGTAAAATTTTATTTATTCAAAGTATGCTCCATTAGAAGTTATACATTTTTCCCATCTTTCAGGCAATTTGTGAATACCTCGCCAGTAGAACTCTTCCCCTTTCCCCGCAAACCATTCATCTAGCCTTTCTTTCACATTGTCATATGAACAAAAGTGCTGCTCGGTAAGTGCGTGACCCATCGATACGAACAAGTGGTAATCTGAAGGGGCCAAGTCTGGTGAGTAAGCGGCATGGGGTAGCACTTCCCACTTGAGTGCCTCCAATGTGTTGCAAACTGCTTTTGCCTTATGTGATGGAGCGTTATCGCGAAGAAAAATTACCTTGTGCTGTCTTCTTTCGTATTCTGGTCGTTTTATGAGCAGCGAATGGTTCAATTCGATCAGTTGTTGTTGGTAGTGTTGGGTATTAACTGTTTCACTAGGTTTTAACAATTCATAATAGACCACACCCTTTTGGTCGCACCAAGTACAGAGCATTGTCTTTTTGCCAAAGCGATTCGGTCTTGCAGTTGATGTGGATGGTGAGCCTGGGTTCACCCATGATTTTTTGCGTTTGGGATTTTCAAAATAAATCCATTTTTCATCGCCAGTAATGATACGATCCAAAAAAGACTTTCTTTTGTATCGTGTAAGCAAAATTTCACAAGTGTTTTTGCGTTTTTCCATCTGCCTCTCATTCAATGCATGTGGAACCCATCTGCCGACTTTCTGGATCTTACCCATCTCTCGTAGGCGATTGGAAACAGCTTGTTGACTAACGCCTAACTGTTCTGCTAGTTGTTTTTGTGATTGACTATCGTCTTCCTGTAGCAATGTTTCCAATTTTGTATCTTCATATTTTTTTGGAGGTTTTCCATGTTCTTTGTCTGTAAGATCAAAGTCACCACTTTTGAAACGCCGAAACCATCGTTCACATGTATATTGCGATGGAGCATATTCACCATAAGCTCCTCGAAGCACTCGGTATGATTCAGCAGCAGTTTGTTTCAAATGAAAACAAAACAGTAGTACTGTCCGCGAATGCTCTTTATTTGGCACAAAATTTGACATTTTTAACACAGTAAAACAAAACTATATGATCACTTTTCAAATTATAACCTATACGCATTTGACACTTAATGATAACTTAACAAAACGCCATATGTGTTGAAACTTTGAACTATACACTCTGTTTGTGCGGCTAGTTTGAAAAAAATCCGCATTTCATACTTGTAGACCTGGTATTTCCTAATTTCTTAGATGCAAACACGAAATACGTCTAGAGGAGAATTTATCACTAGTGGCAGTAAAATATGACGTAATTTTACTGCGTTACGTCATGTGATTTTGAACGGTAGCAGGACGTATACCTATCATTTACATGAATAATGAATACTAATGCTCTTACGACAAAGTCTAAATATAAACTTAATTCTATTGAACAATTGCCGTAACTAATATTATTTATAGATAAGTATAGTTGTAAAATTACGTTACTTGCAACAATTGGGATTTTATTATACGTAATTTTAAGTTAGTTTTAAGTTTCATTTTATGTGTTGTGTTTTAAATTTTTTAAGTTTAAATAAATTGTAACTGATTGTCGTGTGAAAAGTTTTTTATGCATCTCGGGAGTACACTGCATTAATCCCTCAAATGAAAATACTCTCGATTCCTTTCGGCCATCTCGGGCATTACTTACATTCTCGGGATTACACCATCACTTTACTCCCTAGTTACATAAATATCTATTTCAAATAATATTTTCTCCAGGTAAAAAATCCTGTTTTTTGTGTTATTTGTTTAGTATAATGTTAAAATAGGGTTAATAATAAGCAATGCAGAAATAATAATGATTTTATAGAAATGCATTATTGCTATGTTATAAATTTTAAACATAAAGATATGATACTAATTGGTATGTTTGTCGGTAAGGATTAAAATCCATGATCCTTTCAGAAATTTCACTTTATCTTCATTAAATTTAATGCTGATCCAATGCTGTCACGTATTCTCCATTTCAATCCAGATTCCAGTTTTAATAGCATATATTTTTAAGTCAGTAATGTAGTAGATACTAAGAACCTACACAAGTTCTCATAGAACAGGGGTATCCATAAGATAAATATGATAGTAACATTGATTGTACTATTTGCAAAAAAAAATAAAAAATAGCCAATGATAAGGTACCCGCTCACTTATTGGTTATTCGGGAAAATTTTAGATATCTTTGGTATAAGAGTCGAAGTTTGTATAACCGCTCTTGTATTTCATTCTATAGTATTTCCAAAATGAAATGGACCCTCTCCCTTTCTGATTCCAATAATGATAGTATAACCATATACCTTCTGAGTTTATGGTTCTGTTAAAAATAGTTGCCGGGCCGTAATATTCTTTTTTTGCAACAAAAATAAATCCTAGCAACTTCAAATAATTATACATATGGCTAATTTTGTATGGAAATTCTATTGCAAATTTTTTATTAAAATATACACAGTCGGCAATATATTTTTCGAATAAAAGTCGTATATTTTATTTATTATTGTTTTAGACATACGTTGAATTGTTCTGTATGAACACAAGTTAATTCCGCAGTTCTAAGTTTGGTTTGTCATTACCTTCCGAAAGGTTTTTAAAAAACTTTTTATAAACGTTCAGTATCAGAACTTTGCAATCTTCTTACAAATGACATTTTTCTTTGGTAGCCACGTCCACATTTTCGCATTCCACGTCAATGTCCACATTTTCGCACTCCAAATCACCTTGCACAGATTCACTATTTTCACTACAGAAATTAGGAATTTCTTCAAAATCAAATGGTCGCCAAAGAGCTATGTTGTTAAGGTATGCACGCTATTAACGTGGAAAATTAACTAACAAACAAGTATAACAACCCCTAAAATTTAGAAACAATAGGTTTATAAATTTGGAAAATATCCTTAATGGTTTTTAAGAAACTTCAATTGAACTAGTGTTACATATATTCGATTTAAATTTAAAATTCCCTTAATACCTCTTATATTCTTTTACAGCAATAAGTCTTGGGATTACTGCCATAAATTGCATTGTTAAGCTTCTTAACAAGAGTGGCCATTTCATTTTGGAAATACTATACGCACTAAAAGAAGTTTGGTTTATTTTTTGACAGATCTCATCCTTCGTTTTGATCAATGTTGTTAATTCTTATTTGATTTTTACCCAAACTTTATTGAATTTAGCATCCACGTGTAAATCTAGCAGATATCAAACATATAATTTTCCCACGTGAACAACCATCGATATTACTTGGATTCTGAACGAGGAAGCAATTTGAAGTATAAGATGCATTTCTCAAGAATACCATTCTTAATAAGCTCAAATCCACTTGGTTTAGATAGTAGGCAGCTCTAGAAATAACTACAATTCATTCCATTGTGTTTTAAGTCAATTCTGAGTACATTGTTAAATAGTAGTTTAACTGATAAGTTCCTGTCAACATAACATTCAGTTTTAACAACACAATACATTGCACAACTATATATTTAAGTCCTGGAATCGATTATATAAGAACAACAGTAAGGAGGTTTTATTATGTCAGGGGTAAACAAGGTTTCTCACCTCAGGGGGTCTATTCTGTAACTTCTCGACAGTCACATGCACAGTATCATATCACCTATGCACACTGTCTCCGTAGACTGTCCTCTGTGATGTTATTTTAGGTGCGTTCGGCATAACTGTGCAGTGTTAACTCTGTGTCCTGCAAGTTTTTTGTCACGTAACCACTGTGCACACTGCAAGAAAGTCAAAGACGAACGCTTCAATGCTCCTCGTTCAATTATTGTTATTACGAGGGATGTTTCCTAAATTCTGAGAATTGTTCTATAATTAAATTACGCAGAACTTATAGGCAATGTTATTGATGCCAGACAAGTCTTGACATGTTTATGCAACTATCTAGTGCAATATTGTTCAGTCTGATTTAGGTGTTCGACTGATATAGACGCGTTTTCATAGCACTGTTTTTGTAACCATGGAAGACGCAGCAAAATCTCAAAGAGCAATAATTTTCTTTTTGAGGAAAGAAGGTGTGAAAACATCAGACATTATTCAGCGTCTGCAAGGAGTATTTGGTGAGTCTGCAGAATCCAAAAGTACTGTTTATCGGTGGATCGATCGTTTTAAAACCCGTAGAACATCACTAGAAGACGATCCACACAGTGGGCGCCCAAGCACGTCGGTAAATGAAAGAAACATTACTGCCGTCGAAGACCTACTGAAAGAGGACAGGCGAATGACTATTCGTCAAATTAGTGTGCGCCTAGGGATAGGTGCACACACCACAAGTTCATGACATCTTGCATGATTGTTTGGGCGTTAGCAAGGTTTCGCCGCGCTGGGTGCCAAGGCTGTTGGGACCAGAACAGACACTCAATAGGTCTGATACTTTAAAAAATTAAAATTAGTTTATCGTTGGGATAAATGTATTCAGTTAAATGGAGATTATGTTGCAAAACTACATTGTAATATTGACGAAAATTAACAAAATAATAAAAATTATAGCTAAATTCTAACTTTGAAAACATCCCTCGTATTTAAGACAAGAGAGCAATGTTCAGCTTTGATTAAAAATTTACAGCAAGCACATTTTGTAACCAACCAGTAGCTAGTGAAATATAGTAATGTCAGCTTTAACCATATTCTTATAATCTACCTTGCATGGTTTCATTAATCTATAACGGTGGTGGACAAATATGCAAGAGTCAAGATATAATGATAGTCTCATATAAAAACATACATCATGTTACATTATACAGAGGACAAGTAACTTTGATTACAGCAATCTGAATGGTGCTACAAGAGAGATTATCACAGGAATAAACACTTGTAATACTATGCTTCTGTTAAATTATGAAGTGTGTGAGACCTAATTACATTCATTTATCTTAAGTACAAATTATATTTTATGGAGATTAAATCAAATTTAGAACGTGAGACTTGCTACAGATTCCTGTCAACTTAAAACATGTCAAAATTAAGGAAAACACGTCATTTATCTTTACGAAAGCTTTTGATAAAGTGCTCATTCAACAACTCTTATACAAGCTCGAACATTATGGCAAACTTTTGAAATTGATTGAAGGCTTCCTAACTGACCTAAGTTTTCAACTGAAGATGAAGAACTGTGTATTTACTCCACGTATTGTACAAAATGGTGTCCCGCAAGGTCCAGTTTTGGGGCCCTTGTTATTTTTAATGTATATGTCGGATATTGTCATCCTATCAAAAAAGTCTTTTTCGCAGATGATTTGTAAATTTTCAATCCACCTTACGTATGCATTCTGCAAAAATATCTTATGGTTAACAGATTGGATGGTACCTATTAACAGCAGTAAACCAACTATACTACATATGGGCCTCAAAAACCCGCACGTGGATTATTTATTGAGGGTCAAATATTGAGCGTTGAAAAAAATGTAAAAAGAAGTAAGAATTTTTCGGAGGAAGAAATAAATAATAAATATATCATACATTTGGCATATTAATATAAAAAAATGTAAGGTTATCTACATAATACTTGCTATCGACATTTAAATAGCTTATCTTTTCACTAAAATTTGTATTAAGGATTCCACACACCAAAGCGGCCGCGGTGGCGATAATGCAGCGGCCTAACGCAACCTATACAATACAATGAGACCACGCACATACAAGCGTTCCGCTATCTGAGAACGCCACCGACTGCAGCGTTCAGTCTAGCGATCACCAAACACTGGCGGCCAAACTCGACAAGTTGCGTTAGGCCGCGCGATATTCATTGTTTATATACCACAGAGTGAATATATTTAAGAAAATAATGTCGAAAATAGATAATTTAACAGAAAAAATCATAGATCAGTAAAGGATCATTTAATTTTGTATGACTTAGCACATCCTGATTACAAGAATATTAGGAAAACAAATAAAGTGTGGGATGAAATAGGAAAAGTTTTGGAAATTGATAGTCAAGTCTGTTCGAACGATTAGGCGGAACTAGATTTTGCAATCTAGTTACTTTCATCGTTTAAATAATGCTTTTCAGCCGTTTTGTTTAAGCTTTGTAAATCATACTTGCAACAAACATTTTTTGGTTAAGGTTAATATCATTTTAAAATGTCATTTTCTTTATATTTTGATTTTTTGTGTCATTCTTAATACAAATATCCCATTTATTTATTTTTTGTCATTAAAATATGTAAGAAAATTAATTTAAGTTTGACATATGTCATTCGTTTCCATGGTTTCATTGTTGGAATTTTAAATTTTGACATTCCAACGTGAAAAATGAAATAACCCAAGCAAGGTCCCTTTTCGTGACAACCTAAAAGAACGAAATTCCCATTTAGTTTCGCCTAACCGTTTGAAACAGACTGTAAGTAGATTATTATTTTTCCTCTACATACAATTAATTAATCTATTGTATTCTCGCAATCAATATTATCATACAACTATATACCGTGATTCACTAACTGATCGCTACCGCTACCGCCACTCCCACCGCGTTAGTGTGAGGAGACCTGATCGCTAGTCGTATTGCTACCGTGGCCGCTACCGTGGCCGCCACCGCGGCCGCTTTGGTGTGTGGAATCCTTTAAGTTGGTTTTACACAGTACAATCAAGTTTTTTGTCAATTAATTTAAAAATTTATTGGCATCCTTGGAAACAAAAGCATCACTTTACACTCATCAATTTATTTATCAATTTTTTTCAAAACTTTTACCAACTGTAAAACATGATGACATATTTATCAGAATGAAAATATTGAAAAAAACCTTCACAAATTTACGAGCTGTGAACAATAACAAAAGAAATAACCTAGATGATGATAAATTAAAACGTTCGATGTCCTGTCACATTTGAAAACGAAACACAAACAATATATTTGGAGGTTATGCTACAGCTAAACAGTTGGCAATATCTTAACAGATAACCATATACCTAGAATTCCTTAAAAAATTGATGAAAAATAGAACTTGTTCTATTCAATTGATCAATTTTTTTGTCAATTATTTGACAAAATTTTTATACTTTACACACATCAATTAATTGAATGTCAACTTTTTCAATTAATTGATCAATAAATTGAATCGTGTAAAACCCACTTTAAATTGTTTCAAATTATTGTTTTATACCTTTTATTAACTAAAAAGTAATTAAATATTTAAATTTGAAGAAATTATACAATCTATAAGAAAGTTATTGAGCGATTTTCAGTTCTTAGAGAGAGATTTATGGAAGCAATAGCGCTATTGAGGGTTGGTGAATACAAATTTACCCTATTGGTTCATTTATGAGGTCCTTAACTCTTATTGGCTCATGGTGAATACGGGCATTAGCATATAAAAATTAAATTATGTATCAGCAAAATTATTTATTTTATTTTTATTTAAATACTAGCCAAATAAAATTGGCACCTTTGTTTATGGTATCGTATATTGTAATCGTGTATACCTGTTGTTATTTGACTGATTTTTTTCTTTTATTTTTTCAGGTAAGTGTCTACCTGTTGCTGTATCTATGTGTAATCCTAACTAGTAGTGCAAGGTAAGATGTATCAGAGATAAGTAAAGACGCGGGGGAATAACAAATTTGTCTGTTAATCAAACGAGTCTGTACATCGCTCTATATGTGGTGAATACATATATTTTTCTTTAATAAAACCGAATATATATTGGTTCCTACAACAAGAGGAGCAAAGGGCTTCTACAAAACATCGCCATCTTGTCCGGTTCTGGGCTAAAGTCTTAATTTCGCCCCAGGTCTTTCCCATATTCCAATAAAACCGAATACTGCTTGAAAATTGCCAATTTTTCAACCATTTTCTATCAATAAAACGCGTCATCTAACAAAAAACAGTGTGTCATATAAAGCCAGCATATATTCCCCTACTATACCCCTTATTTAAAATCCAACAAAGCTGTTTTAAAACCTTTGCCCTGGGGAGAGAAGTAGTGTCAACACAATATGTATTGAAACTGAGTGTTGCAGGTCCAATAAAACGCATTGGCAAACAAGGCAATGTTTATCTCCACAGTACCAATATAAGGTCACATTACTGGTTAAATTTAGGGATAATTAAATATGAAAGGGGGTTGCAGTTTAATATAGTGGACCTTTTAGGATTAGAGATGTTTAATTATGTTAGTGTTTGGTTTTTGAGGGGTGATTTATGGAGCAGAAATATAAGAGGTAATGCATGGTAACAGCTATTGTGCCGGTTCAATAGTTCGAAAGATACAATTTTTACGGGGAAAGTCAGTAAATCTTTGGTCAGTTTGAACCTCTCTCCCGTATTTACATATCTGTTGATACGGTTGTAGATGAGCAAGATGCCATTCACTATCCAGTCGAATTCCTGATTAATACCAGGGTCAAACTTGAAGATAGCTACTGTTGATTTGCCGAGTCCATGCTTCTTGCATTGGCATTTATATGTAGTGTGTTCGCATGTCTAGCAACAACCTTTACCTGCTATAAACCTTATATACCAGTTACCACCCCTAGATCGCAAGCTATTTGAGACATCACGACATAAGCGTAGTTTAATTGTAAGGGTTTCGTGCTTATACCTCAACTCTTAATACTTGTAGTACGCAATGCTATTTCTCGTTTTGAATCTCGTACGAGAATTATTGTATCGTGTACTATAGGATTTTTGTACGAGATACTGGAAACCAATTTTTTACTTAGCCGACTGGCGTAGCGTAGTGGTAACACATGTGGTCTGCGTTGCTAAGGTCTCGAGTTCGGATCCTTTTCAGGCATGGAATTTTCATAAAAATAAGAATTGTCCTGGCTAATTGCCGAAGCAGCAAAAACCACAAAAATTTAAAAAATATATATATATATTACTGCCCGGATCTAAAATATTGGATGGTATAAACCGTTAACGGCGCAGTCGGATACGGATATTCATGTGATCGTAGTAACTGTTAATCTGTCAAAAATATTTTCGAGGTTATTTACTGTCTATTTTTTTCTTATTTTGTTTAAAATTAATTCGATTTGACCGTTTACATTTTTATGAAAGTTTTATGTGAGTTTGGATTTATTCAATTTATTTTCCAATATACTTATCTAGTGATTTAACTAAGGTGACCATTAGCCGATCATCGTAGCCCTGCGTTGCTAAGGTCTCGGGTTCGAATCTTGTCCATGCATGGAATTTTCTTTAATTACTTTAATAGCAAAGGCCATAAACTTAAAATAAAAAAAAGGTGACCATTAAACATTCCAATCTGAAACAAGAGGAACGGGGGAATTATTTTTTATTTATTTTTATTTTTATTTATTATTATTATTATTTTTTTTTTGATAAAATTGGTTTAAAAAATTGTAGAAAATCTGTTGAATATTTTCTTTTCTATAAACTACTCTTGATTACAGTTTTTATAACTATTCGCGATAACTATTAAGCGATATACTTTATTGCAGTTATTTATCTAAAAATATTATCCATGATATTTTCTTCTAAGAATTACAAAAAAACTAGACGTGATGGAGAAAAATTTGATATGAAATCAGGATTCGCCATTCTACCTAAATCACTTCTTAAAATCAAAAGTAGCGGACATTTAATTTTTTTCGCAGCCCTTTTTTATCGTACGAGATTCAAAACGAGAAATTGCATCGTGTACTACAGGCTTAAATACGGTGTTAGATGGCCCCCATAAAGGCCTTATCACACTAGAGGTATTATTCAAAACTTTTAAACTTGAAAAATTAAAGTCTTTGAATTCGAATCGAAGTCTTGTTTGTGTCTGCACAAATACATCGAGATGTGTTTTCCCTGTCTCTAAAAGACAGACGAAATCCAAGTCGTCAAATGCGCGTGCGGGGCCTCGCCCTCCCAGTCAGATCAAGTGAGATGCACAGATGACCAAGAGGAGATGCGAAACCTACATGTTATTTTCTGTGCTTTTGTGGCAAAGTGGCGCCTCTTTTTTTTCGCCCAGGAACTATTTGATTTAAAATTTACCGCCTGGTTATTTGAAGGTTACTTCTTTATTTTTAAGGCAGAAAAATGTTTATTAATGAAACATGATAATAATATAAAAGCAAGTTTTATTTTAAATAATATACACATATTTTAAATACAAAGTTCAGTTTTTTAGTAAATATTTTAAATACAAAGAAGTTTATTCAATCACAAATGAACGAATCATCATTTAACTTATTTATATATTTCTTTCTCATTCATGCAAGACATGTACGAGACAGAAATACATAAATAAGTTGATTGTTGCTTTATTTATTTGTGATTACTACGTGGAAACTACTACAGTTCTTCGATTATTCTTCATACACATTCTTATAAAGCAAGCAGAAGAGTGGAAACACAGAACATTGAAATGATTGAAAAACAACACGGAACACGGAACATTGGAACATAAAACATCGGAAATTACTTATAATTTGTAGCACGTGGCACTGTACATGAATTAATTGATTTCCTTGTCAAAATTAACCACAAAACACCTTAAAATATGAACGTTAAAAAACAATGACATATGTTTCACTATGATATGGAACTAATGTAGCATTTAGCGACATCTACTGTGGTTATTTGAAATTAAGACTGGTTACTAACGCCATCTATGTTTTTATCCAGAAACTATTCTCACGAGCACAACTCTCCCATTAAGCCTTCACCCCCCTGGTGAGATGGGTCTATTGTTAACGTTATGTACGCAGAAGTAAGTTACTTTCCCCTGTTTCGCGCGCGAATACTTGAATACTCGAAAAAGACTTACAAAATAAAACTTGGATAGCGTTCTAGTGTGATACGCCCTTTAAACAACCAGCTAGCTGCTTTCCTTGTTACATAAAATGTAGGCCATATAGTGCTCACAAACATGTTCTCAGTCAAAATACCACGGATACCAAAAATTTTAATCAAGATCTTCACAGTAGCTGTGTGCCATAAATTTAATCCGTCTTATCATTCCTAACACCAAGATTAGTGTAACAAAGCGTGTGATGAAATGAAAGGATATATATTTTCCATGGAACGTGACTTGAGTTCTAATATAGGGCCTTTGCGCCCATAAATTTCTACTTTTTTTTTCCTAGTAGTTGACTGAGACCACCCGCGGTGTTCAACGGATATGACATTTCTACCCTGTTTGATGCACTATACAGATAGACATACATAGAAGGAAAAAATTACAGAAGTCGTATATTTTGTATTTAAGTGCATTTTAGAATGACATGTTTAATTTATCTTCTACTCAAGGTGTGAGAAAATTTAGTTTAGGAATTATTTTGAAGTTTAAGCTGCGTTCGGAGCTCTTAAATTAGTCGATTGTAGGCTGACTTATGCACTGTTCATTGTCACTAACAAGTTGTCGACATTAATATTTAGCATTTCGAAACACGAAAATTACTATCGAACAATTATCCTGAAAATTGTCATGCTTCATCTCAAACAATGTAATGTTATAAATTACCGTTTAATAAAACCAAATGAAATGTAGAGCAATTTGAAGGTTGTTTGCTAGTCTTATTTGATTATTTTGCAATACATCCAAGTTTTATTTTATAAAAATTTAATACCATATATTTTCTGTAATCAGATAAAGCTGATAGCTCTTTATAGGTACATTACATGCTTCTTACATGTCATAAATGTCACAAAAGAAACAAAACTAATAAATTAATAAAAATAAACTGAACTGTATAAGACAGCGTTGCTTAAACTGTGTTCTACAACTTCTACAGATTCATCAAATACTTTTTAAGGACATGTGCGCTTATAGTTATTTTCGAAAGAATTAGTTTTCGAAATAACCAGAAAAAATCCTATTGAACGCGTCGAAGGTCTAATGTTTCGCTAGTGTTGACCGCTAGCGAGCTGTCGGTTGCCGATCTGCATGGAGGAATTTTTCCCCGATCATATTCCGGTTCACATTAATGTCTATTACTTTGGATTGACCCTTCTGGGTTATAGGGTGTGGTATACCATATACATATTTGGCAAAATTCTTGTAAAATAAATAAATTTTCAAAAACTAAATTTCGTTCCTTGATCTTCGTTTTAAGAGCTTTCTTTTGATAATACACAATTAATTTTTTTTAAATAATAATTTTTTTAATGACGAAAAAAATTCGATATTTTTCGGAAAAGTAATCTGATCAAGAATTTCTGGTAATATTCAAAAATACATCAAATTATGTTCTATAAACATTTTTGTTCAAGGCTTGGTTTACTAGTTATGTTTTTTTTTTTTTAATTTTAAAGCTTAATGACTTCCTTTTCCGGTTTCGGATCTTCATAAAAAACAATAAATTCTTTCCACTTAATAGGATTTTTTTTTTCAAATTTTTCAGAACCTTTTGACGTACGAGCGCTATTTGTGACATATACAGTAACTTGAAAAAATTCATCTCGGATAAAAATGAAATTAAATCGTGAACATTTTCGAGCGATTATTTTTTACAACTTTCGACGTGGATTAACCCAACAACAGTGCATCGATGAACTTAATTCGACTTTTGGCGATTAAACACCATCAAGGATTACTGTTTATCGATGGTTTACCGACTTCAATCGTGGCCGTAGTTCGCTTAAGGACGAATTTCGTGAAGGTCTAATATCGTTGTTCTGGAAAACATTGATGCTGTGCGTGAACTGATACTGCAAGATCGTCATGTGACTTATCGTGAGATTGAGGTATCCTTGAGCATTAGGGGGACCAGCATATATTCACTATTGCATGAACATTAAGCCATCAAAAAGATTAGTTCGCGTTGGATCCCACATAATTTGACAATTGGAGTGAAAAATGCCTCAGTTGGAGTGGAAAAAGTTTTTTGTGGTCACTCTCAACTTTTGAAAAATGGATAAGAGACATTTTGGAAATAGGCTCCACAATTATCTAGTATGCACTAAGAGCATATATCCTTGAAAAACAAAAGGCTCACATAAGATGTTTCTTTACAACGGATTCCTTAGATCTTTAAAGTTTAAGAACCTCTGGTACAGAGAGATGCATGTTCTAAAGGTTGTTTTATAAGATTATCATCGACCGACATCTTGCACCTATTAAAATACTGCTGTAAAGGTTGGTACGAGTGGATATACCCCGACATAATGGGCAACAGGATATGTTGTTCGATGAAATGATAACATTTTTAAGATTTTTCAAAATTTATACACACGAGTGATTCTCGATTTTAGTTCACACACTCAAGGGTGGTTGCGCTTCATAAGACAACATACATTTCTGGAATGCAGAACATTCTCTTTGGACATTCTAAGGAGAATGTTTAAGATGAGACGGATTATTGTTAAATAGCTAGCAATATGGTAGAAATTGCGTAAAATAATATATCCAGGAGATTAAATAACGACACTGAAACCTTAAATATTGTATTATATTGACAGAAATATATAAATTAATAAATTAAAATATTAAGGCATAGGAGACGTTATTTTGGAATGGATTTCTTATTATTTGACTAACAAAGCAACAAACTTATTTCAGTAATCCAAGTTCTGATATTTTGGTTAATGACATTGGAGTTCCTCAAGGGAAAATTCTTGGTCCATTATTATTCATTATTTAAATTATTTGCTAATGGATTTCTTATTATTTAACTAACACAAAGCAACAAACTTATTTCAGTAATCCAAGTTCTGATATTTTGGTTAATTTAATGACCTTAGAGTTCCTCAAGGGAAAATTCTTGGTCCATTATTATTATTTAAATTATTTGCTAATGGATTTCTTATTATTTAACTAACACAAAGCAACAAACTTATTTCAGTAATCCAAGTTCTGATATTTTGGTTAATTTAATGACCTTAGAGTTCCTCAAGGGAAAATTCTTGGTCCATTATTATTATTTAAATTATTTGCTAATGGATTTCTTATTATTTAACTAACACAAAGCAACAAACTTATTTCAGTAATCCAAGTTCTGATATTTTGGTTAATGATCTTGGAGTTCCTCAAGGGAGAATTCTTGTTCCATTATTATTCAATATTTAAATTATTTGCGAATGGATTTCTTATTATTTAACTAACATAAAGCAACAAACTTATTTCAGTAATCCAAGTTCTGATATTTTGCTTAATTTAATGACCTTCGAGTTCCTCAAGGGAGAATTCTTGGTCCATTATTATTCAATATTTAAATTATTTGCTAATGGATTTCTTATTATTTAACTAACATAAAGCAACAAACTTATTTCAGTAATCCAAGTTCTGATATTTTGGTTAATGACCTAGGAGTTCCTCAAGGAAGAGTTCTTGGTTCATTATTATTCAATATTTAAATTAATTATATGCTTCATGTTATAAAATATTGCAATTTTAGCCTTTTTGTTGATGACACACTTTTATATTACTTTGTTAAAATATTAGAATGCGGGAAAAGGATTCATATATCTTTTCGGTTAAACTTTAAAGTGGTTTTTTGTTGGCCAAAAAAATTATTTCAATGTTTTTATATTTAAAATTGTCTTAAAACGGCCTTCTGTATAATTATTGTAATAAATATGTTACGTACTATCACGAAATCTATTATACAAGAAAACTTAAAATACGAAAAAGAAAAATATAATAATTATTTGTACATACACAAAAAAAACATACAGTGAAAGGTATTTCTGATAAAGGGTTTAAATTGTTTAATGAACTATCCCTTGAAATTAAACATCGTAGTGGTATGGCAAGTCGCCTCCTAAAATAATGCATATAAAACATACATATATATTTTTTCTTATATAATCCTATAACACTGTTATGTGTTGACGCATAATATAAATTTTATGAAAAAAGCAACACAATATATCCATTAGCTAATGAAAAAAATCCACATTCTTGTGTTTTTGTGGGTTATTGCACTATCCAATGAATACGAAGCTAAAATAACTCTGTTTTCCACAATTTTGTGGAATGCACAAGTTATCATCTAGAATCAGCATCTATTGCTATTTGCGCTTATCAACTGCAAAGGAAAAAAAAAAAGTTGAAGAGCTTGTTCCGTTTATCTTCTCGTCTGTTTGCTTATGTCACTTTTTTTTCGTTATTTTGTATGCAGTTCTTAAGTTATCAATCATTTAATAACTAAATTGTAACCCAAGACACGTATTTTATAATTACAAACTTAATTACTATAAATTCAATTTGCTGAAACAATACATCTTTCTAAGTATCTGTCAGGACATATATGGAATCAATCAGCTAAATTACAAGTTAATTAATTGTAAATTAATAAATAGTTAGTTTAATTGATCTTCAACAAACACAGTGAGATCCGCTAAAAAAATATATACAGGGAAAAGACACATAAATGTAGTTTTTGACATTTTATCTAGAAAATTATTCAATATATACGAAATCTGTTCAAAAAGTATCGCGAATTTTGTGTTTTTTCAAAAATTATTTATTTATTCATGAATATCTATTTTGTCACCTTCAAAGTAATCCCCACCAGATATTATACACTTGTGCCAACGTTTTTTCCAATCCTCGAAGCACTTGAAAAAATAATTTTTTGTGATCTTGTTCAGCTCCTCCTTCGATGCCGTCTTTATCTCCTCACTCGTAGCGTAGCGTCATCCTTTCATGGGCCTCTTCAGTTTCGGGAACAAGAAAAAGTCACAGGGGGCCAGATCTGGGGAATACGGTGGCTACGGCATTATTAGTGTGTTGTTTTTGGCCAAAAATTCGCGCACAAGCAACGATTAATTTCGCGGCGACCCGTCTCATGCCCAAATCATTGATAAAAATCGAATGACATGAGCCAATCGATATATTTAGGTCCTCAGCAACTTCTCTAACGGTGAGTCGACGATTGGCCAATACTATTTTCTTCACTTCATCAATGTTTTCGTCTGTTGTTGACGTGCTCGGGCGTCCGGCACGCTCTTCGTCGTTAACATCTTCTCGGCCCTGAGAACATTTTGTACCACCGATAAACGTTGCTTCGGTCCAAGGTAGCTTCACCATATGCCACAGTCAACATTCGGGATGCGTCCGCGCACTTAATTTTGTTTTTCACACCAAATTTGATACAGATTCTTTGATCCATTTTTTGGTATAGGGAAAAATCGAAGACGAGCCAAAACACGTGCAAGCAAAGCAACTGTCAAAAATTAACTGAACATTCAAAATGGCCGAACTTGTCGGCATAAGTGAGAGACATGAGTACCAACATAACGCCATAAAAAAATCGAAAATCGAATATACGTAACCCGCGGAAATTCAAAATTCGCGATACTTTTTGAACAGACCTCGTACACCAGATAAAGGAATGCGATAGCACAATTTTTAATATAATTGTTGATAGAGATACAGAAAACTAAATACTGATTTTAAAATAAACTACCCGAGCCGTAGACGAGAACTAAATGGCATTAATTAGCGCAAATAGCATTTGTTTCTGTGCGCCAAAATTTTTAACGGATAATGAAGGAGCATTGACCTAATAGGACGAATATTATCTTAATTAAATGCTCTTCTTGAAGATTTCTTCTTAATAGCTCGACATAAATAAAGTCGTAACTAATTAACAAATCGTGCGTAAAATTCACGACAGCCTGTTCACTAATCTACACTATTCCACATCAAAGAACAGAAATACATGCACGAAATTTATTACATCAATTAAATTAATGTTAACTTAAGTTAATCATAATGGAAAAACAATACTAATTAAAATTTATAACAGTAGTTCCAAGTTTAAAGTTTTTCAAATAATAACTGGTAATTTTAATTTTTGCCTATAGTCATATTGTTTTTATCTTGCTTTTAATACCTTAAAGCTGCATTTAGAGCTCTAAAATAAATAGAGTATACGGTATGAGTTGTTGTCACTGTTGATTGTCACTAATAAGTTTGTCATACAGATTAATTCTGTAAAAAGTTACTATAATAGTTACCGTGTAGTAACGTTACTACAAGATAACTTTTATAGTGACTTTAATAGTAACTTTAACATTTTTCGTATTCTGTAATATCCAACAGTAGTGACGTCGTTATGAAAGTTATATCTTAGTGACAGTTACTGAGAAAAGAATGAAGCTAGTTACAGAAGCGCAACACGCATGCGCATTGGTGGTATACAGATGACAATTGAGATTAAAAATGTCAAAATATTGTATTGCTTACATTATTTTGTTGTTATATAATATATATTATGGTATATACATTTATAAAATATAAAAAAGAACAAAATGAGAGAAGAAAGTAAAAAAAAAACAAACGGAATGCAAAGACAAATTCTCGACAATAGAACCAGTGGCGCAGGCGGGTGGGATTTGGGGGTTAGAATCTCCCATGAAGCTGAATTTTTTATTACTTCGATGCATTTTCCTTCCATACTTCCATACGTCTCATTTTATAACCCTCCCCCCTCATGAAACTATTTTTGCGTTCCTGAAGAGAACTTTTTTTAATTTTTTTTAAAAACAAAATATTATTTTTTAATAATTTAAAAAAAGACTCTTTAAAAATGAGGAATTGGAATAGACTTTTTGATCTTTAATATATTTCATCTCCTGCAATATAAACATTTACCTACACTCATACATACATATTTTATATATATATTTAATTTATATAAGTTTCTTTACTAATCTTCTTCATTTTCTATTATATATAAAAATTACACTTAAAATCAAATGTCCGCCATTTTTATCTTCATAAGAACTAAGTTATTACTTATAAACACCAGCATTTGGTAGTTAATATGATAGGAACTTTTATAGTAACATGTTACTAAATATTGTAGTAATTTTTGTCTTACGGAATACGAAATACCCCAAAGTTACTATGATAGTAACTGACCTTGCTCATAGTGACAAATTTAGTTACTATGATCATAGTAACTGAGTTACTGAATTCGTAAAAAGTCACATAAATGCATTTATTCCATCGTAGTTGGTTTGAAAAAACATAGATATCGCAACATTCGTTACGCTATAATTTTCATAGCTGTAAATGCTGTTATTAAATTTTGTTTTAAATTACGTACAGCGTATATTCAACTAAGTTGCGAACACAGCTGTAAAGAGTGAAAATTTAATCCGTAAGAAAATTACGCGCCATTCTAATAAAAATTTACCGCTGATATTATTTTATATTTGTTCAGAAATACTGCTGCGTAAATTTTCCCTTTAGATTTGCATGCAGCAATTGATATTGTCGAAATTACGGTACAGTAAATGTTGATAATGATGAATCTGTAACATTTGCTGGTAGATCATTTATATAAAGAACAAACATAATAGGTTCTAAAATTGAGCCTTGTGGTACGCCTTGTGTCGCGCATACAAAAACATATCATTTATTTATAATATTAATTTATTATTGCTTATAAAAATGTCACGCTCTACATTTTAATGGTTCAAAAATTCTAATTTGAAATTAAATTGCATTTGTAATTATAATTATAATTATTATTGAGTATACTCAAAAGATTAAAATTTAATTACTATAATACTACCTTATTTAAAATACAACTGAGGTATTTTCATAGTAATCCGTAAGAAAATTACGCGCCATTTTAATCAAAATTTACCGCTGATATATTTTCATATTATTTTATATTTGTTCAGAAATGCTACTGCGTATATTTTCCATTTAGAAATGCATGCAGCATACAGGTATAACATGGTTTAATACGTGATACCTCAGGTTATTTCATAGCTAGGAGTGTAATATTGAAATTGATGTTCTGCTAGCTGCAAAATTATTACTTATAATGTTGGTATAATGTGAAACTTATTTTGAAAAGGTGATATTTTAGTAATATTTGAAATGGTTTAGGAGATGTTAAAAACCACTTTATGCTGCTAGACATAGTCAGATTTAAAATATGGTTATTAATATTATGAATAATCTGTAACTAGAGCCGTAAGGCGAATATTAAGTGCCACTGGTAAGTGCACTGTCTATAGTCTATACCAGTGGTATTCAACCGGGGTGCCGCGAAGTACAGTGTAAACTGTAAACTATCCCAACTAAATCCAACTAAGAATTAATATTTTTTTGTGTTAGTAAAAGAAATATTTTATTTATTAAGAATACAAAATTTAGAACTTTGATATATGAAAAATTATGTATTGATTATATGTGACATATTATACATGTATAATAAGATGTATGTAAATCATTTACCATGTAGTTCAATACATTTACAGTAAAGGGACCAAAAAAAGAAAAAAAAAAAAAATAACTAAACTAAACTAAAATATTTAATACATACTAGAGCAATTATTTTTTACTTGAGAAATAGAACTTTAATAAAAGTAATGCACTTAATGAATTGTCCGATAATCTAGAACGAATTCTCGTACAGAAATTAGATGCTACAGAAAATGTTTGCTTGGAATTTGTTGATGTTGGTTTAATTGTCATTAACGCTTGGTATAATATTTCTAAATTGCAGTTTTTTTTTTTTTGTTTTTGAAGAATTGAAATTCTTTATGAAGATAAGCAAATATATCTTCGGAACTTGGATAAATTGGACGTTTCGCGCTATCTAATATTTTATTGAGTTCTTCTTCCAGTGTTAGTGCGTTTCCTGTAGTATTTTCAGTTGAATATCCCTGCTCATTGTGTTTTGCTGTTCCTCATCCTCATCAAATAATCTCTTCATTAAATCTTTTGCAAATAATTGTATTTTCTCTGAAGGCATAGTACCATTTACAAGAGAATCTAATAGCTCTTCTAATTCTTATATTATAAAAAAGTGAAAATTGTGCGAGTCCGGATACTCGGACCCGAAAAACCTTACTTTCAAATCATGATTAATGCAGTAAGTTTGCATATTTAGTTGATATATTTGAACTTTTAAGGCCCGGTCTTTCCACCTTCAGTTAAAGTCCCAGGTAACTATCTGACAGATAAGGTTATTTGTAACTTCATCTGCTGAATAAATGTCAATACCACTCAGTGAATCCAATACGTCAGTCTCATTATCCGTTAGATAACTATGCGATAGATACATTTGTATAGAAAGAAGGGATGACATTTACTCAGCAGATGAAGTTACAAATAACCATATCTGTCAGATAGTTACCTGGGACTTTATCTGAAGGTGGAAAGACCGGGCCTAAATAATGTAAATTCTGGTATGCAAGGTAAAAATGAAAATATTTTATCTTTAACTGAATAAATTAATTTTTTTCGCGATTTTTGAATTTCGAAAAAAAAAGCGGAAAAAATTCCGCCATTTTTTCCGTTTACCTTGTAACGAACAAGCGTGTACCCCCGGTTGAGAATCACTGACTTAGTGACATAATGTATATGTATCTTTTTGAGAACCTCAGATTTAGACTACCAAAAAATTCTTAATGAGACATTTGCAGAGCTTCAAATTGGAAACTAAAAAACTAAAAAATGTTTTTATCCCGAACTAAAATTGTTATGGTAAAAGTATGTCGGTAACTGTGGTATTCTATTGAAGTACCTTTAATTAACCTTAAGCTTTAGTAATAAATAAAATAAAAATTTGGTGTAAAATCATTTGCGATTATTCTCAACGATGTTCATAAGTATAACGGCTCATAGCACCGTATATACATACATGCACTTATGACCTATCACGCCTTAACTTGACAGAAAGTCAATCAAATACTGACTGAGCTTACAAGACACACGGAATCAATCATCAGCTTTGACTAATAACATTAGTACTTCCGCCAACCACGTGCTGTAATCTGTATTACCTGTATATGTCGTTCAGACGTCCATGCTAATTATACAAGTAATGGGTAACGGTCAGATCGAGTAGTTTTCTCTTTCTTTTCATTGAAGAGAAATGTGTGTGGGTTGGGATGTTAATGAGTTGATGGCCTAGGAGTATTTAGTTTTATACAGGAAGATTGAAGTTATATTACCCAATGCACAACTTTTTACCGACCGCCAACATATATAAGGGAGGTATTGTGATTTACATACCGATTTTGACATTTCGAGATTTCAATGGATCTCCACGAATTGAGGACATACTGATCATTAAAAAAAAAAAAAAATCAGCTGTGGGCACCACAGGACCGACCGCCATCACGAAGTACTTTATATAAAATGTCTCAAATAAAACTTGTTCGTTATTGCTTTTATAGCAATTTTAGTTAAATAATTTTTTTCGAAATATTTCTCTGTTGTGAAATATTCGTAAAAATCTTAAAATCGACACAAGTCAACTCCTGTTTCTAGTCAGTCGATTTTTACCAAAAGTTGATCAACTCGTGCCATTGATGTCAAAAGCTTAAATATGAAGTTTCATAAAAATCCTTTTAGCCGAATTTGTTCTGCACGTGTACAACGACAGACGGACAGACAAAACGTTATGTAGGGAGCTCAATTCGTGGAGATCTATCGAAATGTCAAAATCGGTATGATCACCCTCCCTTATTTATGTTGGCGGTCGGTAAAAATAGACACTAAGAAAAAATTTAAAAAAAAAAATATTTTTTTTTTTCGTTTTATCAAAAAACGTCTCAAATAAAAGTTATTAATTATTGCTTTTATAGCAACTTTTGTTAAATAAATTTTTTCGAAATATTTATCTGTTGTGAAATAATCGCAAAAATCTTAAAATAGACACGAGTAAACTCCCATTTTTAGTCAACCGATTTTTACCAAAAATTGATCAACTCGTGCCATTGATGTCAAAAGCTTAAATATGAAGTTTCATAAAAATCCTTTTAGTCGAATTTGCTCTGCACGTATACAGACACACATCATGCTAAAAATAGTCAAAACGTTATTTATGATCACAATCAAACCAATTCTGTAACTCAGTTACTATGATAATAGTAACTAAAATTGTCTCTATGAGCAAGGTCAGTTACTATCATGAATGAAAGTTATTTTATAATATTTTATCTTGTAGTAACGTTACAACACAGTAATTTTTTACAGAATTGATCTGATTACCTCCTTTATGTATGTTGGCGGTCGGTAAAAATTAAAAAAAAATGTAATATGTTAAATAAACAAAGAAATAATAAAAGCCTATAAATGTCATTGCCTAACCTAAGAAAAATAAAAGAAAGAAAAATTAAGGGATAGGTGCGAGTATTGAAGATAGGAGGTACTTATAACTGAAAAATCTTATCAAGGGGTACGTGAGAGGAAACAGGTTGGGAAACGCTGCCTTAGATACATAAATAGCTAGTATTTCGCGATTTCGAAAACAACAGTTCTAAATAATAATAACCACTTAAACAGAACTCATTTATTAAATTGAACATTACATTTAATTAACGTGTATTGGACAATAAAACTCATTTAACAATAGCACTTCTATTCTTATAGTACTACAAACTTGATTAACTTACGGGAACAATAACGTATTTAATAAGTCTCTTTATAAATAAAATATAATTATGTAAATATAATATAATTAACAATACAAAGAGAGAAATACAGACACGTGGTGGTACTTGCTTGCTTTGGAAATGAACTTTTGCAAATACCGCATTTAATGAAATTAAGTCTTTAGAATGGCAAACTGTAAATTTTACCACCCGGACTACGTTCAATCTTGATCAGTTTAATTTAATTGACGAAACACTAACTTTGTTATTTAACATTAACTACGCAACAGTTTATCCAATTTTAGGATGTAAATTTAATAATCAATTGTTTTAATTGTTTGTTTACTGAATGTATTGTAATTTAATTTACAAATACATTTCCGCTCATGGAAGTTTAGGTACAAGCTAAAATTAAAGTAATGTCTATAAATTACAATTATAATTCGTCTGTCCAAATGACTCGTAGACGTAGCATTTCTACGTCTACGTCAATTGGAAATCATCCTTTAGTTAATAAATTTCTTTAATTATTTTTGGTCATGTTTCGTCAGCAGTTTATCTTCTTCAAGATTTTTTCTGTGTTTTATATGTTATACATGTGAAATTTTAACAAGAATTAAATAAAACTGCAATGTAAAGTTTATCCTAACCTAACATAGTTTGCAATACGTTTAGCAATACGTTAAGCATTTCGTTACACGGTACATTACAGGGTCGTCCCGCTAATCAGGGATCCAGAATTAGGTAGCTAATAATGTCCGTTTAACCGTGACATAATATGTCCCCTAAGATTGAAAGTGAAACAGCCCAAACATCCCAATTAGTGAAATGAATCCTCCCCGTCCTCTATCCCCACTGTCGACTAAATTTTCCAACTCGGTTCATTCTCTCTCAATCAATTTCACATAATTAGCAGGTCGGGATATTGTACATGTTATCAACCGCCAAAGGAAAGATGAATCACCAATGCGTAAATGTACCGTCATTAATATGTCATCCATCAACCATATTGAACACCTTTGACCTCGATGATCAATAGCAAAACTACAACCAGGAAACTATTGTTAGTTCATTCATTAGGCATTTGTAAAAACCTGTTTGAATGGGATGTAGTAAAACTTGAAGCGAAAGAAAATTTTGACTTGAGTTATGTGAAGAGTTCAAAAATTGGACCATATGTAATTTGAAAATTGAGTAAGATTTTTAAATAAATGTATTATGCAGTCTCAGTAGTATATAGCAGCGTTTCTCAACCGGGGGGCCGCGGCCCCCTGGGGTGCCGTGAAAGCTTCGTCGGGGGACAGCGAAGTCATATAAAATCGAAGCATGAAATTATAATAGAAAAACGCTCAATTTTACAAGATATATTCATAAATATATGACATTTATATTCATTAAAATATACCTTTTAAACTTAAATAAAATAAATTATACTTATTTTGACAACTAATTTAAACTAATTAAAACGGTTCGCGTTGGAGGTACTTCAAGTACTTTCAAGTAGGTACGACTTGAACTTGCAATATTTTTTGTTATGCACAATGGAACACTTGTAAATAAATATACTTGCAAGCCATTATAGGTAATCGTAACAGATATTAAAAACATGTTTATGTAAAAGTTGTTTTTTTTTTTCAAAAGTTTTATCCAATTATACCCAACACACCATACGTTCCTATATAAAAAATCGAAGTTGTCCTTGATATCCTATACTTCCGGTTTATTCCGAAAATTTAAATACTACCATCCAATTATTTGGGTAAACTCTGGTCACCAAATTTTTTTCCCAACTTGCTCACACATCGTCTTTTCGAGAAAAATCGTGTTTCCTCTCTCTTGATACACCTTGAGATCCCTCCCTCGCTCCCCCTATATATATATATATATATATATATATATATATATATGTATCTACAGGACCGGTGGTTGGGAAACACTGTTCCAGGTAACTATCTGACAGATAAGGTTATATGATACTTTCTGTGCTGAATAAATGTCATCCCGTCTTTGAATACAAATGTATCTATCGGATAGTTATCTAACGGATAATGAGACTGATGTATTGAATTCACTGCCTGGTAATGACATTTATTCAGAAGATAAAGTTCCAGATAACATTATCTGTCGGATAGTTACTTAGTGGTTTAAATGAAGGTGGAAAGACCGGGCCTTAAGGTCATAATGCCCGGGGGGGACACCTTAGCCATCCAAATGAACCCGTAAATAAAAAATTAACCTGTATAAAATTCTCGACATATAACTCCATTATACTTCCAATAGTAATTTTCAACCCTTTCTGAGATCTCAGAATTATCATTGATAGCCCAAAAGTCATCCTATCACCTTTGTCCTCCCATTTTACCATATAGGCCGTGTCTCCAACGCTATAGCTCTGAAATTTTAATAAATCCTCAATCAAAATGTATAACTATTTATATAAAGATACAAAGTAACAAAATATAAACTATTTTAGATCATGTAGTACCAAGTAACTTCCAAATTTAACGTTATACCTCATCTTCAATAATAAAAAAATAGTGTATTGGGCCCAGTAGTTCAATTTCAACCACCTGTATACTATTGATAAAATATTAATATATGTGTTTATTCTCATAAAGAATTATTTTAAGCAATTCTGTTCCTTATTTATTAATTGTTAATGACTATATTCCTTAATGAGCTTTATCATGATTAACCATCTTGATATGTAGTGATACGTGATTTTTGCAAGTGGCGTCTTCATTTTTTTCTGACGTTTTTAGTTATTTTTAAGTGATAAAAGTGCAGAAAATACTTGAAATAGTGTGTTATAGTGTAGACTTTAGTGTTTGGACTCCATGCAGACCAAAATTGGAGCGACTTGAAAGGTATTTGTAGAAATTTTTGTTAATTTTATAATGTAAGTCATTGTTATGTAGAATGTGCTTCTATGGACAATATAGAAACACATACATGCATACATACATACACTATCGGCTATACTATCACTTGGATTTGGGAGGTGAGGACCTTTTTTTTTTGCTCTTCACTTTGAACGCCTCTAGGTTGCGGGCCCGTAAATCAAAAATGTCTTGGGCCCGGCGAAGGCTTGATCCGCTACTGCCTGGACGATGTGGTTTCAGTAGGACGGCGCTACGTTTTATACAACTTGTGAAACATTGACTTTATTGGACGATAAATTTCCAGGTCACGTAATCTCGAGAAACGGTGATGTCAATTGGCCGCCAAGATCTTACGATTTGACGCCGTTGGATTGAATTGAAAGATGGAAACAGTGCAAACAGAGCAAAAGTGGAAACTCAGGGCGTAGTATAGGCAGATAAATGTTACTTTTACCGAAAAAAGGGTACTCAATTTGAAAAAACCTTTATAAATAAGTTGGTTGTTGCTTCATTCATTTATCATTGAACAAACTTCTTTAAAACTGAATTATATATTGAAAGATAATACTCGTTTTATTTCTATCACGCCTGGCACAATTTAAAAACTTTTGGCGCTTACCTCGTACACACACATATATTAAATGAATTATACTGGTAGGAATGCATGACGAAATCAAGGCCCATTGTTACCCAATCGAATTTCCTAACAACCAGGAAAGCATTGTACGTTCATTCACTACTCATCTATTACAATAAAATCCTTGAATGGAGTACCATCACTGCTAGATGCAGTATTAATGAGATCAAGAGAAGAGAAGAGAAGAGTAAAGAGTATGGGTGTGCGTGAGAGTGGGACGAAGATGCTGAGAGCATGTAGCCAGGCTGTCTGGAGTGGACGAATGTAAGCGCTAATGAGGTGAATTGATATTTATTGTTGTTTTAAATGTGACAAATATGCTAAGTATGACTTGAGGATATGCTGCTGCTGTCTAGGCGGACGCGTGGAGGAGGTTATACACAATATTTTATTTGTTTTGTAAACTGGATTTGTAATATAACTCCCGGAAGTTACAAAATGTCGTTTTAACAATAAGATTAAACCTACAGTTCATATCATTGTAGTTACTTAATCTTTTAGCCCGGAGAGTTTTTTTTGTTTTGTTTTTTCATTGCTAATTTATCTTACATAATTTATACTTGATCGTGATCATTATTTATACGGTCACGTGATCTTGTAATAAAAAAATATGATTTTCCGCGTTTTCATGCAGCATGCCGGTGAAAAGAATTAAAGTTTGTATCATATAGCCCCTATAAAAAATTGGCATGCGGCTCAAAGGTGGAAAATTTCGGAAAAATTTGGATTGATTAAAAATTCCACAATACTTTTTCGAAATTTCGCACCCTTGGGCCAACGAGGGCCGCATGCCAAATTTTTTATAGGTGTTCTATGACACAAACTTTAATTCTTTTCATCGGCATGCTGCATGAAAACGCGGAAAATCATATTTTTTTATTACAAGATCACGTGATCGTTTGAGCCCTTTGGGACTGTGCGAATCGCATGCCTATAATTTTTAAGACTTTAAATTTGTTTTAACTTTCTTTTGATAAAAGGGCAAGCAGTATTAAATCAGAGAAAAACACAAAATTTGGAAAAAAGTGGAAATGCAATTTTCTATATAACCGGAAAGCGTGCAGGGGTTTAGTACCCTTCTTTCTTTATTGTCACAGGGTAAATATTCTCTCCTCCAAAAACTGTCATGAGCTCCCGGTCTGTTAGGCGCAAATAATTATCGTTGCTGTGCGCCAAAAGTTTTAACTGACTACAAAATTAAATACAACTTTTTCATACAGGAATTGTTTTTATTAAGTAGCAAAATATACAATGTGAAGAAAACTATAAATTATGATTATTTTTATTATTATTTTTTATATTTGTTATATAACAAATGTTTCTAATAAATTATCATACTATTTTTACTATACTATTTTATTTTATATTATATTCGTATAAATATTATCAAATGGGTATCAACAACCTAATAAATAAATATTGTATAGGTTAGTAAAAATAGATAAGAGTTATGTTTAAATTATTGGCGATTAGATAAAGCTTCTAAAAATCACTAAGTTAACTATTTCTCATAGACTGAATAAATATGTTTGTTAAAAATGGCACATAAATTTTGTCAAACTAAAATAGTTATTGGAAAGAATTACGTAATGGAAAATAGAAATAGAATGTTTCTGGTGATTGTTGCAATTAATGTCACATTATTAATCTATTGGAAAATTTAGTTACATATTTACTTTTTGTACTTACTTTAATACTAAGAATAATAATATATATATTTTGTAATTCTTTTTCTTTTTTATACATTTTCTCACACATTATTTTACTTTTTATACATTTTCTTATACATTATTTATACGTATTAATAATTAATACATTCTAAAACTGTTATTTTTTTAGGTTATTTTTTTTAACTTGTAACTTTTTATTAACTGAAACAAAAATTACCTTGTTCATATCTCCAATAAATATGTTGTGCTTATATTACAGTATAAAAATGATTAAAAAAAGGGTACGCGATAGTAAAAATATTTCAAAACGAGATCTGTCATACGTCAAAATATTTAACATAAAATGGCGGTAGGAATTTGGCTTGATCTCGTCTTGATCGGTGAATTTTCGGGTATCAATTTAATGCGCGATTTATTCCGCGATCAAGAGGTAATTTGTTTTCTTGCAATAGTTTGATACACGATTTGATGCAAATCAACGTTGATCGGATATCAAGCCATTTGATCCTGATTCTTGCAACCGGGCATTAGTGAAATATAGTACAGTTTTTTTAACAGAAGTAGAAAAAGGGATTTTATTAATAGCTGAGAATTGTACGTGATTCAATTTAGTTGATGGTGTCAGTACAAGAAAAATAATGTTTAAAAAGCATGGTTTATTTTGGTTAATTATAACAAAGGATGTATTTTATTTATTTCACAACAATACAATGGATTAATTATGTTACAAAAAAATTTCCGTCTAAACATCGTATGAAAACAATCATTCAGTGTTTTGTTTTTGAGATAAAACATTGCTACGATCATGCGACAGGTGCAAAGGTGTACCTGAGTGTAATCTATGTTTTGCTGTTGGTAGCGTCGTCATCGTATGATCCAAGCTAGACCAATGAAATAGCTACTTGTTGGCAGGTTATATGTAATTTCAGTGTTGTTATCTCACTAGGTTATGTGAACGAAACATGAGTAATTAATGTTAAATACGATATAGCGTAAAGATGACGTTGTTTAATTGTGTGCAAGGAAATACGTACAACGTTAACGTATCTCAAACTTTAACTAGCGTGAACTTAAAAGTTGCTCACCATAATTACATGCAAATAATAATCGTAAAATCATTGTAAACAAGTTCTAATCACTCGTATTATTATTGATATAAAATCGTTAATGATAATATTTAAAATTTATACAGGAGTGACCAAGTTAATAGTTAAATAGCCACCAAGGGTATTACTAAGGACCACTGCCAGTCCGCAGAAAATTCCTGCCGGTCCGCAAAATATTTCGACCGAATCATGTAGATGCACACTTCTATTCACGAGGATATAACACATTTTTTTAGTTGACGCAGAAGCTAACTTTTGTCCGAACCATGATTTATTTAATATTTACTAGCACCAATATAACGCCTCTCGGGCCTATTTTTCATACTTCTAAAGAAACTAGCTCTTTGGAATAGACGCTTATAAGAGGAAGATATAGAAATGTTTCCACTTTCGTAAGAATTTTTGATTGCTGCTGGTGTCAACCAGAAAGTCATATTCAACAATAAGTCAACATTTAAGAGCATTAGCTGAAAATTTTAATAATTATTTCCCTGAAAATGAGGATCCTCGTAAAGGTAACCTCTGGATTAATAATCCATTCCTGAAAGATATTAAGTCATGTGTACTTGATCCACGTGAAAAAGAAAAGCTGATCGAGTTGTCTTGTGATGTCACTCTGGTGTCCAGACATTGTCTCAATTTTGGAAATCTCTAGAAAAAGAATATCCATCTTTGAGTAATAAAGCTATCAATTATTAGTCGTTTTTTCGACTTTTCGACGTTCGAAGATGTCAATAATAAAAATCAGATGGGGCCACTACAGGACCGACCGCCGTCACAAAGTACTTGCATTAAATACATTCTAGCAGCAGAGTAGAAATAACTTGGCCTAATATTTTCTAACAGATATATTATTTATCATGACCATGGAAACGTTACATATAAGTATGAAAAAATAGATACTTAAAAAAAAAAATCGAAAAATTTTCAATTTTTTTTCGTTTTATCAAAAAATGTCTCAAATAAATGTTATTAGTTATTGCTTTTATAGCAACTTTTGTTAAATATTTTTTTTTCGAATTATTTTTCTGTTGCTAAATATTCGCAAAAATCTTAAAATCGACACGGGTAAACTCCCATTTCTAGTCAACCGATTTTTACCAAAAGTTCGTGCCATTGATGTCAACAGCTTAAATATGAAGTTTCATAAAAATCCTTTTATCCGAATTTGCTCTGCACGTGTACACATACAGACGGACAGACATCATGCTAAAAATATTCAAAACGTTATGTAGGGACCTCAATTCGTGGAGATCCATTGAAATCTCGAAATGTCAAAATCGGTATGATCACAATACCTCCCTTATATATGTTGGCGGTCGGTAAAAACTAAAAGAGAAATCGAATGGATGTTAACGCAGTGCTTCGTCTCTCATACCCTTTTCACACTAGAACTTTAAGACGAGTGAACTTAAAGTTTACCGATGTTTAACATCGGTATGCTTTCACACTTGATGTTTAAATCTCCGGTGCTGTCATCAGCTACAGTAATTTTGTCCTTAAGTTACCGTCATGAAATTACCAGTTTTGAACTGCCTGCGCAGACGCAAATTTTGAATTATTATAAACAAATATGGATATTTCATTTCATTCTACAATAAAGACACTACAATAAAGAATATATTACACCTGTATTAACATGTAAGTCGATACATTTTATCTCAATTATTGTAGCTCTGTATTTTATTAAACACATTATTAAAATAAATAATTTTATTATAACAATAAGTATAAACTTCTTATAACGCCGATATAATACAGTATTCTTGTTTATGATAATATAAAATGTTGACAGCAAAAATTCAAAGAGTATTTTTTTATAATAGAAATTATGTTGGCAATGCGGATGTTTAAGACGCAGATCTCTGGCTTAAACATCGCTTGTATTTAGACGAGGCCATACGGTTTCACATCAGCGTTTAAAGATACATTCACTTTAACATCCGATCTTAAAGTTCTAGTGTGAAAAGGGTATCAGAAACAACTCTGCAGCCACGTATATCAAAACAAAGAAACAGCAGCAGATGTCGCACTAAAAATTGTAATTATATAAATGTATAACATATACCTATATGATAATAAAATACTATCTATATTGGTTTTTATTTGTGTCTTAACTTTCAGCCAGTCCACGAAATATTTATCCTATTTTCACGGGTCCGCGGGGGCAAAAAGGTTGAAGAACACTGCTATAGATTATAGGCTATTCCAAACGTTTAGGCCATTTTCTAATACACTCTGTATATAAAAGTTACGTGGTCATAGTGACCTATTGTTGTATATTTAACTTTTTTCTGAATTCTGAAAGTTGTGTCTACCCTCAAAATGTTATCTTAAAATCTTTATCTTGATACACCATTTCCTTGAACCATAAAAGCTGATTTGTTGAATGTGTATTTCTGGAATCCAATTCTTTAGTTTTGGTTTAGATATTGGGTAGTAAAATTAAATGACTTTTTGTTCTCTAGCAATTAAAATTGTTGAAGCTTCGTTTGTGTTCGAGAACTAAATGCATTCACGAGGCAACTGTAAATTACTAGATGGGTTTTATACTTCACACATGTATGTTGTATGTTAATTGTACCTTTTTTTAAAATAAAAATTCCATCGTAAACAACTTTGAAACAAACAAAAAAATACTTGTTGGAAGATTTTAACACTTTGTGTAAGGGAAAATTATCTTTTGTGGTCTCAATGTCGATCCTGAGAACAGTATTGGTATGCAACCCCGACAAGAGGGGGGGGGGGGTAGTCGGGAAAAATTCCCGGGGTTTTTGGGTAGAGCCGTAGGGTGCCAGCCGCAAGGCAGGAATAAAATCTATTCATAAAAAAAACTGCACAATTTCGGAAAATGAAAATCCGAAGAAGGTTTGGGGATTCGAACCCACGTCCCTGTCTTATTACGGCTTCAAATAGCTACCTTCATGAGAAAAGCTTACTCTTGTTTTATAAATTACAATAATAAAAAGTTTTTTTAATATGAATATAAATAATGACAACTAATAAAAAACTAATAAAGTCAATAAAAATCAAAACATAGTAATATATTTGCTTTAACTTTTATTCGCCATAAAATTAACAGTTAAAAAAAAGATGAATTACAGCATTAAAGTAGTTGATAGATTGGCAAAGTTATGCCGCATTTCATCAATTATAAGACGCATTCTTATTCTGAAACACCAATAATAAAAAAATAAAATTATTATATAAACTTTATTTTATTTACCAGGTGTCGGCTGAAGATTTTAATTCCAAAACCAGGACTCATATTCCTTAATAATCCTTAAATGGTTTGTTAACTGAAATGTCTAGTGGTTGTAGTTGGATAATGAGTATTGATGTTTCCAGGTGTAAAAATAATCTTAGAAATAGAGGCATATTTCGTGAGGAGCATATTGTCGTGTGAGTGTGGACAGGTACAGGAACATGGGTGATCCTTGTCCTATGGAGGATCTAATATTTGTTTACTATCAAGCGATGAAAATCGCAACGTATTGGCAAAATGCATCGTGATGTTCCGGACATGAAAAGTAATATGTTGGCTAGTCATTCCACAAGAAATAATAGCAAATTCACTGCGTATTTCGATGAGATTATTTTATTCTACTGTTCAGTTAAATGTCCACTTAAAGCATCAGGAATTCGGTGGGTTACGTAGAGCTCCTGAACATCTACTTCACCTCCTCTACTTCCCGACAGTGACGTTAGAGCCTACCAAAAACGGTAGTTCTTGTTTTCCGCATACAGTAGCACCAACATATTATTTAATATTATTATTATATTTTGCAGAGTTACAAAATAATGTCATGGTATTCTAATAATTTAACATTTCTAGGTATTGTGTTTACAATAGGTCGTTATACTGCACCGGATGCCAATACTATTCTATGTCATTGCCAGAATGAATTTTTAACTAACCTATGACACTTAAAACGTCCATGGAAAAAGTATGTTAGGAACGTAAATATTTTAGCACATGCAGAGCTCTACTTCTATTTATGTTTTCAATTTTAGAAGACGCAAATTAAGGGGAGATTATTGAAAGAGAAATTTTTATTTTTAGCACCTTAAAGTCATCAATATCAAGATATTATTACATGAGCTGGAAGCGTGAAATGGAAGTGGCCCGGTACATTAGACGAGCTGAGAAAAAGAGATGGACCAAAAATACAACTGATTCAATCCAAGTGACAAAATTTGGAAAAGCCAAGGCCGACAAAAACCCACACACATTAGCGAAACCTGCACCAATTTGATAAACATCCGATAGGAAAACTTGGTGCACTAGCCCCACTTCTCTTAAGTCTAGCGGCACTTTCAATAGAGGCCCTTGTGAGGAAAGCAGAAGTTAACACAAATCATGAAATGCACAACAAATTTTAGCCTATGCCAGCAAATCTAGTCATTATTGGAAAGAATATTCTGGAGGCGTTCTTAAAACTACGAAACTATAATATCCAAATCATGCAAAAATCACTTATCTTGGGTCCCTAGTCAATAATTGCAACAAAACCAGCAAAGATATTAAAATAAGGATTATCCTCGGAAATAAGTGGTATTACAGCTTTGCACTCCTAATCAGATCCAGAATCCTCAGTAGAACCACCAAAATGCAAATTTCTAGAACGCTCATCAGAACATTAATATACGATTCGGAAGCCTGTACTTTAACAAAGACCGAGAATAATCTATCTGCTCGGTATTATCGAAAGATTCTTATACGGACCAATCGAAGAAGGACCAAAAGAATGTCGAATACGTATGAACCACGAAATACAGAAATATGGTGATGCTGATATGTTAGCTGTGGTTAAACTGTGGCTCAGGTGGTTGGGACAAATGCAACGCATGTCCAACCATAATATGGTTAAGAAAATCTTCCAGTGTGCACCTACTGGAAATAGATCAAAAGATAGACCTAGAAATCGCTGGATGGACGGCGTGGAACAAGATTGAAGAAGGGCAAAAATAGGAGGCTGGAGAACCAAAGCGGTAAATAGGACAGAATGGAGGAAGTTAAACCATGAATCCACCTAGGATTATAGAACTGCGATAATGATGATGAGGAGGAGGATAATTTTGTTTTTGATAGAGGAGGCCTTTTTTTTAAAACAGGGATTAATGATCTTTTATCATTATTGTACCAGACAAAATTATTCTTTAGATTGCAACTTTTAACAGTGATTTGTCGTTATTTAATTGACTTCATATACTTTGTTTTTGCATATCGATAAACATTCAAAGTTAAATGAAAGTAATAAAAGTATATTAATGAAGATAAACAACCTTGAATATTAAGATTTACAATGTTCTTCCTGCTAATTCTTTAATTAATCTCAATTCATGTCACTAGATCTTTTGCTACCTGTAGATTACGTGATAATTATTCTCGTAACATTTGTTTTGACTGAAGTGTAATCAATCAAATGTGAACATCAAATATATCTATTCATCTCCGCGACTGTATACATCATAAATCTTTCATAGTGACATAGTTATACAATTTACTGGTTTTGGAATAACGGAGAAGAGCAATGGAGATAGTAATTCAAAGCCTAAGAGATGATGTAAATGTAAAATCATTAACAAACTATATTTTCTACTGATCTTTAGTTAATATTTTCGTCTTACCACTGGTCGATGGGGTGTCCCAACATTTGAACATACGATTAACATGCGACACTTTAACATGGACAGATTAACATGCGACAGACGAACATAGACGCATTTTAACACTCGACAAAACACTGTGACATATTATCATAGCGACAGATGAACATAAGTCAATTGAACACACAACATTTGATCTCACATTTCATTTTTGAGTGGGAAGAGTTGAATTTGCCACTACTGTTCATCAGATTTTGACCAATGAATTGGGGATGAGAAAAAACTGCAATTTCAGTAAACGAGTTTTTGGCCAGTAAAAACATTCCTGTGGCTCCTCAGCCTCCTTATTCGCATGACTTGAGGCCTTGTGACTTTTTCCTTTTCCCAAGACTGAAAAATCAGCTCAAGGGACGTCATTTTGGGACACTCGAAAACATTCAAACGTTCGTAATCGATCAGCTAAAATCTATTCCAGTATCCGAGTTTCACCACTGCTATGAGGATTGGAAGAACCGTCTCCAGTGCTGTGTGGCTTTTAAGGAAGTTATTTTGAGGGAGACAATATTGAATTATAATTCTATTCGAATATTTTTTTTTTTAAATCATTCCGGTTACTTAATTTACATCTCGTACGTAAAAGTAAAAAAATATAATAGCATTATTATTTTATTAAGTTAGAAAATATTTTTTAATTTTATATTATTTCCTTTTTGTGCGTCGTTTTAAACTTAGCAAGTGAAATGAAAGATAAAGGAGTGTGATAAAAATAGCAAGGTATATAATTATGTAACCAGTCATTAAAGTTAACATGGAAATTGCAGGGTAGATAATCTATTTTAGTTAAAATTACTAAAATAAAACAAAACTTAAATGTTCTAGCTTGCTATGCTATTCTAGCTATGTTTTTTAATATATATTTTTTAATTTCACATTTTAAATGTAAATTAATTTTGCTGATTTTTGAAAAATTGTTGAAGCACGGGATAAGTTCCATTAAATTCAATTAAGTTGATTATAAAATAAATATATTTATTTAAATATATATTAAATGTATATATTTTCAAAATAAAGAGATGAATATTTGTCTAACAATAATCCAGAAAAATATATCAGCATCGCAATTTTTTTATTTTCCCAAACTTTTTTTTTTTGTTTGATGGTCAGAACATCTGGATGAGGAATCTGTTTTAAGTGCATAATGTGGTTGGGCGTTGTCATGTTGAAATAAAACGCCATTTTGATTTGCTAAAACAATTTTTTTTTTAAATTTTTGTATTATTTAATCTTGACTACTTCCGGTGGATATCATAAGAAATATTAATTATACATAAAATAACTATTATTTCAAAATTGTTAGATTTATTTTGTACTTGAAAATTTTACGGTATTGGATTATCGATTCAATTTGACGTAAAATTATTGATACAAGAATGATTGATAGCTGTAATATTTCATTCGAAAGCACTAAATTTATTTGATTTCCCGTATAACTTCATAGGTATACAAACATTGGAAATATAAACAAAATAAGTTTGATGACCTAATCAATTTTTTATTAATAGCTTTATAAAACTCAATATCATAAGTGTTATTTAGAAATAAAATTGTTTCTCAGAATACGAACTAAGCAATTGATATAAAAATAATCGTTCAAGTTTTCGTCATTGGATGTCTGAGACGTATTTTAAACGTCAAGTGGTATGATATTATTTATCCAATGAGCAGCATGGCTTCTTACTTGTTCGCTTTGTTATTACAAACATTCTGCTAGTATTAAAAGCATGGAGTCAAGCCATTGATAACTCGGAACTTCCTGATCTTATATCTCGATTTCGTTCGTGCTTTCGGCAAAGTTCCTATCAAGGTATCATATAATATATTTTGCTAGTGTTGGTATGTATGTTCTATGTGTGATCTATCATGTATCTTCATTTTTTTCCGATAACGTGAAGAGAGGAAAATGAACCGCCGTTTTTTCCGAGTGATATTTTTTTAGTGCTTAATCTTAATTTTATTTCGAGAGGGGGTATTGACTAACTTTTATTGTTAAAAAGCATGCATTTTTTCCTCAAAGCCGTGCCGTTGGTCGTCAACAAACTAACAGCACGGACAGTCTTAAATAACGATAAAAGATGTGTGGTAATATTTAATATTTAGAAGATGATTTCAGACCAAATTTATATTGAAAAATCTACAGTTGAAGGAATTTTGTTAAAATAATTGCTGAAATGTGTAAAAAATACATAAGAGTTGGTAAAGAGAATGCAGTTTTTTAAGGTTTTAACACGTTTTCATACATAAAATTGCCTTACAGTTAAAAATGTTACTAAACTGAAAAGAACTAAGTAAGTTGGTAATCAGTTTTGAGTTATGAAAATATATATTAAGGGTCGTTCGAATGTTTTAACATCAGATGTCCTCAATGGTGTACCACAAGGCTCAGTTCTAGGACCTATGTTTTTAATATAATAATTAATATAATAATAATCCTATTACGCATACCACAGTCCAACAAGATAATCAGAATAAATTGGTGGACTGGTCAAATAACTGGCTAATACATTTAAATACTTAACTACTAAATACCAATCCGGCACTAGTTTGCGCGAGCCTTTATATTGCGTGAAACCTCGATATATTGCTCTATTAAGTTCGTAAATCGAGGTAATACTCTAATACTTTTTTGGGAAAAATTAGGAAATGGAAATTTATTTTAAGAATGACAAAAAATCTAAGTAATGAAAATTAATTATTTGAGCGAGCAATAATTCTTGTATTTTTCTTATTCAAGCAATATTTTATTGATAACATAGTTTGATAATTTGATATCTTAATACCTATTGTTCGACTCGTTGATATAAATTTATAATTGTATTGATTGAACAATGGTTTAAACTTTTTTTTTATGTTGCTTACGAAACGATCACACCATATTTTTGTTACGTAAATATTTATGTTTAACATGTAAATAGAAATTATCCAAGTTCCAAGTACAACGTATGATATGTTCAAGTTACACCTAGGTCAAGAAAAATCTATATATATGTTTATCAACAAATGGGAGGATACAAACAAATTCTAGGAACATGAGACGAGGTGAAAATATTTAGATAAGTAGATTGTTGACACACTGTCTGTCAACAGAAGTGTAACTTACAAAATAACAACACTAGCTGGTGTGCTCGTACTTACTGAGAATTGGACACACTAAAATCACACACGAACTCCTACTTGCACGAAGTGAACCCAAAATCTGCACACAGTGCAATACACCTCTAACAGTGGAACATATAGTAATAGACTGTCCTAAATATTGCACCAACCTAAATAAATACAAGATAACAAACACCATTAAAGAAGCAATCCAGAACAAAAACACTTCAACCACCAACTTTCTCAACTTCCTAAATGAAGAAAAACTCACCAATGAAACATAAATGACATGTATTTAAGTAACAACAATATACGAGCCCTGTCCACTTTCAGTTGGCCCAGCTATGAAATTTCCAGTTTCTTTAGAAATCATTAAATAATAAGTAAAAGTAAATGCTGCTTTGTACATTTTTTGACAATATAATCATATTAGAAGCAAAGGAGTCAAAATTTATTCCGTAATATTTAATTTGTGATTATAAAAATAATATTCGTAAAACAAATGTATTTTTGCGTTCATTTATTCTTGTACTGTATATAAAATAACTGGGTTTCTGCAGTAGCTATGCGTAGTAGGCGTTGGAAAACAAAGTTTGTTTATTGACTGTGATGTATTAAAAGTGTTAAGTCTAAATAATTTTAAAACATGGACAGAGGCAAAGCTATTGATGAAAAAATTCGGTTAATCATTGTGAACTTATCAAAAACAGGAAAAACCAATTCCGAAATCGGAAAATTATTAGATTTGTCAAGATACAGTATTAGAAATATTGTAAAATTGTACAAAACAAGTGGTTCAGTTGCCCCAAAGCCCCAGTACGTGAAGAAAACTACACTGACGGACAATGACAAATGTGCATTAAAAAGAATTATTATGGATAACAGACGTGCTAACTACAGTCAATTGAGTGTACTGTGGAGCGATGTTGTTGGAAGACGTGTTTCAAGGTCTACATGCCATAAGGAAGCTAAAAAATTAGGATTTGGAACCTATAAGGTAATATTTTTTTAATCGGACTTATATGTATATTTACAGAAATTTATTAAACTTTCTTAGGCCAAGGAAAAACCATTGTTGACGTCTAAGCAAACAGGTTGAAATGGGCAAGAGAACATAAAATATGGAATTGTGAAAAGTGGAACAGCGTGCAATGGAGCGATGAGTCTAGCTTTGAAGTCTGTGTAGGGGACAACCGGAGCAGAGTTGTTCATCAGAAATATGAAGCATATCATCCCGATTGCTTGAAAAGGAAAGTGAAGATTTCCAGCATCTGTCATGGTGTGGGGTTCAATGTCTGCAAGAGGTGTGGGAAAACTTCACTTTATCGATGTCATTTTTAACACAGCCAAATATTTAAGTATTTTAGAGGAGTCTCTGTTGCCAATTATGGAACATGCATTAATCTCTGGGGAGGATTTTATTTTAAAACAAGATGGAGCCGCTTGCCATACGTCAAAAAAATCTTTGAATTGGTTTCGTGATCATTCTATTGCACTTTTAGAGTGGGTTTCAAGTAGCCCAGACTTATCCCCCATCGAGACACTTTGGCACGAAATGAAGAAACGATTGCGTATAACACCGGCTAGAACAATTCCAGAATTAAGACTAAAGCTTCAAGAAATATGGGATAATTTTACTCCTCGACAATGCCAAGACCTTGTAGATACTATGCCTAGATGAATTAATGCCGTTATAAAAATGAAAGGTGACGTTACCCGGTGGTAACTTCTGAAATAGGTTTCCAAGTTAATGGATTTCCAATGGAAATATTATTTTTTTCTTATTAATTTACTTTAATAGTTGTAAATATTAATCGTAAATCTCTAAAATGTTTAATTGAAAATAAAATATTACCTAGATTTCATAAGCTATTCGCATTCTGTTAATTGAACACCAATAAGTAAAAATTTCGTAGCTGGGCCAACTGATAGTGGACAGGGCTCGTATGTAGTATATTAAATGTAATAACCAATAACTGACGCTAAAAATCATGTTATTGAAGCGTCACTAAATAAAGATTAATAAAAAAAGAACTTTCAGTACCTACTTCATTAAAATATTTTCACCTTTTCAAGTACGATGACCGCATATTCTCACCTACTCGAGATGGAAATAATGCAACCACGATTGGATAAGTTTGAAGGTATATTGTTGATGGAGTAAATTCATGCAATGTAATCTAGTGGGGAGCAAAATTGCGTTCTCCGCGGAAGTATTACACAGGTACAAATTGGAGTAGGTATATAAACATGTAATCTCATTTCAAGTAAGGAAACAATTCAACAGAATTGGGAGAAAATTTCCCACCTGCCTTGTTACAATTTCTTACAATATTCAAAGTTTATTTTTGTAAAAGTAGAGTTTATTCCAAGAAAAGTTAAAGCGAGTATCACCAACCGAATAGTTGACTGCGAAATCAAAGTTGCGCCCCCCCCCCCCCTATCTAACATGGCCTACTCAGATGAAGAAATATCGCGTATGGATTATAGGTTAGGGATCTATTATGCTCTGACCATATTAAAATACTACATCAACCTAAAACAACGATTTTCCTCCTATGATTATCGTTTTTTACATACCCAAAAATCCATCTAAATTTATACAGAAGCTTACTCCCTAACCCTTAAGCATCTTACCAAAAACGTATTATTACAAAACCGTTACCAACACAGAAATTCACTTATCCTAATCTCAAGACATGAATATTCAAAACTTTAATAACACAATACACCAATCAAATATAATCTTCATCTCAATCCATCTAAGAAGAAGCTGCGGTCACCATCCCGAATGATAAACCGAAAACCAACACGCCTTTGTAACAAACGTGCCACGTATGGTAATGCGTTCTTAGCGACCTCTTCTTGGAATGCATTGAAAAAATATTTAACTACAAATGTATTGTGTGTATAGACATAAGAATTAATGGTTTTCGGATCAGTAAAATGACTTGAATATTAAGATTGTTATCTTTAAATCCGGATACAAGTTTTTTCAAGTTAGGATTATTTATTTCAAATATTGTTTTATTGATTTTAAGTATTGAGGGAGAAAAAAATTAGTTTAACATCAGGATTAAAGTCTTTGATGGTCACCGGTATGTTTTTCCCTTTAATGTAGGAGCATTGTAATAATTCAAACCGCAGATTACTATCCCTACCCGTTTTTACCGACCGTCAACATATATAAGGGAGGTAATGTGATCATACCGATTTTGACATTTCGATGGATCTCCACGAATTGAGGTCCCTGCATAACGTTTTGACTATTTTTAGCATGATGTCTGTCGGTCTGTCTGTCGGTCTGTCTGTCCGTCCGTCTGCCCGTCTGTCTGTCCGTCTGTCTGTCCGTCTGTCTGTGTACACGTGTAGAGCAAATTCGGCTGAAAGGATTTTTATGAAACTTCATATTTAAGCTTCTGCCATCAATGGCACGAGTTGATCAACTTTTGGTAAAAATCAGTTGACTAAATATGGGAGTTTACTCGTATCGATTTTAAGATTTTTGTGAATATTTCACAACAGAAAAATATTTCGAAAAAATTTATTGAACAAAAGTGGCTATAAAAGCAATAACTAATAACTTTTATTTGAAACATTTTTTGATAAAACGAAAAATTTCGAATAATTTCTGTAAAATTTTTCTCAAGTCTCAATATTTTCATATTTATATGTACCGTTTCCATGTTCATGATAAATAATATCTCTGTTACAAAATATTAGGCCAAGTTATGTCTACTCTGCTGCTAGAATGTAATTTATATAAGTACTTTATGATGGCGGTCGGTCCTGTGGTGGCCACAGATGATTTTTTTGTTAGGATCTATCAAAATTTACATAAAAAAAAGAAAATAATAATGGAAATATAAAAAAAAAAAAGAAAATATAAAAAAAAAATTGTTTCAAAATATGGTTACAAGTCAATTAGGACCTCAAGATTACAAAAATTTCAACCGCAGATCTTTATCGCATTTCATTGAGATATACGCCATATTAAAATTTGTCATAATTTTAAAATACGCAAAACGAATACGGCCTCAAATTTTATCTAGACTATATAAACTACGAGGAATCCAAAAATTCTAACCTCAGGTCGTTTTCTCTAACCGTTTTTGAGATGTGATTTTTTTTTAATTCACAAATTTCACAATAAATGTAAATTATGCCATTAAAAAAAAATTGTCATAATCTCAAAACGCGTAAAATGGTTAACGCTCCAAATTTTTAATAGAACAAATGAACTATAGAGAATCCAAAAATTTCAACCCCAGGTCGCTATTCCTAACCGTTTTTGTACACTACTATTTATACACTTCTTATACTATACATGTATAATTCTATTGTAGCTCCGATGAAGAATAAATCTTATTCGAAACTTGTCAGCTGATTTGATTGGTTTCCATTGCTAACCCGTACAACCTACTTCTTAAATTATAAATTATGCCTTTACAAAAAATGCCGTAATCTCACAACGCGTTAAATGATTAAAGCCCCAATTTTTTTCTAGACTAAATAAACTACGGAGAATCCAAAAATTCTTACCAGATGTCTCAGCTTTAGGTGGTGGCCACGAATGTGTGGATCAGTGTTAAGGTATAGTGGAGATATGTGTGAAAAATATCCATGTGGTTATTCGAAGCATCTCGATAAGGTCACTGCGAGTTCTCGATTTGCCAATAGGACGAGATTAGGTTTCGTTAATCGATCCACAGCAAAGATAAACTTGAATACCCATTTTCAGATCAACAGCTGCTTTGGTTGTAGAGTTACAGACAGTCAAACTAATAATATTCTGCGGCCGTTCAACTAAGTTACGCGTCATAATATTTAATATATCTGCTTAAAAAAGTTCATTTCTAACATTTGATCAACCAAGTTAAAATTTCAAGCAAATAGGAGATGGTCATTTTCTAAAACCATACCATTTGATATGGAATGACCAATATTATTAATCTCATGCATTAAATATATTTTTGTCAAAGTAATGATAGGTTAGTTATTTCCTTCCTTAAAACAAAGATAGTATCTTCCGGTTCTGGAATTTTCCCAACATCACACCACTGATATTCCCCTGCAAAACCACACAAATTTGACTAATGATAACAACAAATACTTTGTCGGAAACTACATTTATTTTTACATGAAAAAAATATATAAGTTTACCTTGTATTTACGATAGACAAAAATCTGAAATATTTCATAGTAGTAGTTTCTTAATCATTTGGCAACGATATTAGTGTCATATTAACTTCACGCCACTTTTGCTGACGAAGTTACCGACGTGTTACATCTAAATAGTTCTTAAAATAACGTTTTCTAAATCTATTCTTAAATCGTTAAGCGCCTAGCGTGTTTTTACTGTACAGAGTATTTTTGGGGAACTCTTTAAGTACTGCTAACTTTTTTATAAGAGGTACTAAAAAGATTAAATTAGGAAAGATGAAGTATTCTACGCTACAAATTAGAATGGGCTGTGGAGCGGTAATTTCAGAAATAAAATTTCATTATTATTTAAAATAAAGTTATTCAATTAGTTAAAAATATTCAAATTATTTAAATATAAAAACTAATCTATTTCAAGATAAACATACTCAGATCTTAGTTGAGTTTATTGTATATTTATTGAGTTAAATGTTGAGAGACAAGGGTAGAATTGACGATCGTATATTATATGATTTGTTTAAAATATTGTGAGCGTTTATCTCAAGTACATGGTCGAATGTTTACACAGATGCTGATATGTGACCATATATTTCCAGTGATATGGACTTCGTAGGTAATTATTTGGGGTTATGAATTATTGGGAATAGAAATATGAGTCTTTGAAATAAGTTAAAAGGTTTTTGTTGTTAATTGGAGAGCTGATTATTTTTACAACCACAAAAAATGGGGTTCAGAGATCAAATTATTAGTTTTAAGAAAAGGGCTGGGAAAATCTTGTGAGAGACAAGGGAGTCGTGAGTAAACCACCACCGGAGTCGGACGAACCTCCCAAGCATTTTTGTTTGAGAAACCCGGTAGTGTGTAGTGAACCAGAAGTAGTCTGGAAGTGATGAGAATATATGCAAAAGAGTAGTTAAGAATGAAGAACCGATTATTATTAAACGAAAAAAATCTTGAGCTGGGTCACCCAATTATTTTTTATTACTCCTCATGAAAAAGAAGTTAAAAATAACGATAAGATTATATTTTATAGTAATACTAATTTACATTTCTTAAATATTATGTTTCATTATTCTCCGTTAATAAGCCTGGTCGAATAAAGTAAATTTGAGGTCAACCTACACCTTTTCCTGTATTCGATGAGTAACGTGTCACGCCATATGTCATTCTATGTATCAATTCAATCGATAAAAAAAAAATTCTCAGTAACAATTGAATACGAATCTAATCTTATATTAAACTTCAGATGGAATTATCTTGATGTGACTAAAATGATTGATTTCGTGAACTTTTATTTAACTGCGTAAAAACATAATAAATTATTGAGAATTATATTTTTATTGTGAGATATTTAATGTACATATTGTAAAGTTTTTTACTATTTTAGTAACATGTTTATTGATTTTTGTATAGATATTTTTAGAATTTTGATGTTTTTGCTTAATATTATATTGTTTTTCAATAAATAAAATAGTCATTTAATGAATGTAGATTGCTTTTTATTTCTTTGGTTGATCCCTTTAATCAGAGGCGTATTGAGATAAAATGGTGCCCAGGGCAAAAAAATGGGAATCAAATGAAAGTGGCTACAAAAAGAAATTGAAAAGGAATCTAAGTAACGACCAATAAAATCAGGTTAGGTTGTGTTTGGCTACACAACAAGGATTTACATGAATACGTCCTAACTGGTGTACCTCATGGTGCCTGCTGTACTGTGCTCCATTTTAGGCTTTGCTTTGTCAGTTCTGTATTTTCTTTAAGCCCTGCACTTTTCCTCATTGGTTTGTGGTACATTTTTGGATTCCTTAGATCCTGTTTATTCGATTTTGATCATTGGATAGATTTCTGTTTGTCTTTTCGACAAGCATATGCAGACATGAAATTTTTGAACTACAATCCAATGTTTCATAACCAATATTGTTTTTGATTTCATTTCTAATGTCTTAAATCGACAGATCTCGACGTTAGCTTTCGTTTCAGACCAATTTCGATGTAGTAGCGCTTCACAGTCCCAAATTATACTGATTTGGAGTTTTCGCGTCACATTTTGATGTCACCGATTGCAGTTAGAGAACTGAAAACATCACAGTTTAAACATGTTTCAAAACCTTTCTGATACACAAAGCTTTTTACAGTGTTGAGGAATATATCCAAATCTGTATATAGAATTTTCCATTGTTGTTACCATAATTAATTGATACTTAATTGATTAGGTCGCCATGACTTATCTTCCACTATTTGTATATAATTTTTAGTTATTTTTAATCAAGTTTCTTTAGTGTCAGCGCATACTTATCTAACTTGTCCTAGGTTTTCGATGGCAGATTACATGCTGGGATCTTGCTTGGTGGGATGCCACGCATATTATAACCTATGATTAATGGTTCGTTTAGACATCATTGATAGTTACATGTTTTTAGGCACTTACGATATGTACGTTCCTTATATTAAAAATCATATTCGTGTAGGTACTGTTAGAATAAGCTTCAACGTCACTTATCAATACAGAAAAATTTAATTAAAATTAATGACGAAATATATTAAAAACGATTACAACAAGTTTGATAAATGAAAGAAGTACTGTTCGAGAAATTCCAATAGCAAGCTTGCTTTAGAAATGACGTATCTACCACAGATATTTTTTATGTAATTAAATATTATCGTTACCAGCAAAGCGGTATAGCTCAATCGGAGCCTTCATTTAGATGAGCTTTGTTAGGTGCAAATAGCTTTTGTTGCTATGAGCAAAATTAATCTTCTTAATCGGATGTGATTTTGCCGACTTTCTCTTGGGCTTGCAGATTGTCAAGATGTTGATATAAATCATTAAAATTACAAGATATTCTGTGGGAAACTAAGTGACCATGACCTTAACCTTAAGACTACGAGACAGCCACAGTATATACTGTGACACAGCTGTAAAACTGCCAACTATGCAACACGGAAGACCCTCATAAAACTGTCGTAAACGTGTTTTTGTAGGAAAATGCGATTTATAAAATATTTTATTACCTTTTTCATATTTTATCAAATTAATAATATATCATACAGGTACCATTTAAAAAATTGTATTTTTAGTCTTCACTGTACAGAATAATTTAAAATAAATCCAACACCGAATACAGAGAAGCTGGAGAAATCGGAAAGGGGTATCAGGTATTTTGTGTGATAGAAAAGTTAGTGAACGAGTCAAGAGAAAAGTATATAAAACTGTAATAAGACCTGCGCCACTCTAAGGGGCTGAAATCCGGCCGTTGAAGCAGTCCCAAGAAAGGAAAATGAGAATGGTTAGGTGGATGCTTGCCAAATAGAGGCGTGATAAGATCCAGAACGAGAGAAAAAGCAAGAGTCTCGGAAATATCAAAGAAAACTCGAGAAATACGTCTGAAATGGTATGGGCAAGTAATGAGAAGACCTGGTGATTACGTAGGAAGGGTGTCTTAGTGTATTTTAGTCGCTCATTTCAATCTTCGCATCATCAGAGCTCTTAGTATCGTGCGTCTTTAAGCAAAGGTAGAATTAGTCTTGTTCTACATCTTTTCGTTCACTCTGTTTTGTTGTCGTGAATGTATTTTACGCATGGATTTACATTAGGGCTGCCATAATTGTCGGACTACCGACCGGGACCCCCCCCTAAAAATAAAAACATATTTTAAAAAAATAAAAAAATATAAAGACAAAAAAAAAATTAAAGTAGAGATTGATAATAGGCATTCCAAGAGCAAAACGTTGGGATCAATGGTGAATCATTTTGGAACACTCGGTTCGACTGGTAAAATTTGATGTTTTTTTTTGTGGATGCGTCTTTATCAAATCTAAAATAATATAATATAAATTAATGGGCGATTCAATTTAATAAAACCAAATAGAACTTTACATTCCATTCTTCTCTTGCCTTTACTCTCCCCCTTCCCCGACTTCGGTGGCTTCTTTATCATCGCTCTTCTTTGCCCAATCATACTTCTCCGATGTTTTCGTTTTTTGGAGCAGTTCTTTTTCCCCTTTTATATAATTATAGAATTCAATGCATGACATTTTATAATTAAAAACATATTGAATTATGCTTTTCACGGTGTCAATAGAAAGCGAATTGCGCTCAATTTATATATAGTATGTATATATGTGTATGTACAATATTATCGAAAAATAATTTTTTTAATATGCATAAATTTTAAATCGACCGGGACAAATGACTCTTGGACCGGGACACTGGGACAGAAACCTCAAAACCGGGACATGTCCCGGTATACCGGGACGTATGGCAGCCCTAATTTACATTCGTGTGTGTTAGTATATTTCGCGAATATACGGTGTGGACTTGTGAGTCGATCGTGGCTGTGTGTCCAAACTCTTCATTCCAGACCTGGTGTTTTATCTTAAATAAATAAATAAAAACGAGAAGAAAAAGGTTTACGAATCTGCCTACATTTAAATTTTTTTTATTATATATAAAAATTTCACCGTAAATGTGTAAAGATTATGAAGGCATCCGCTTATGAAATTAATAATTAAAAGCCGCTACGTTTAATATATTCTTTACAACTCTCCATTATTAACTTTGAGCGCTTAATTTCATTTCGTAGTTAAAATGCGTATTGAGTATTATAAATGCGTGTATTTTTTTGTAACCTGTCATCAAGGAACGTCATAATTATAAGGCTATGAAATATTAATCTGCTTTTACAACCATCAGTCATGTTTAAGTTTGATTATGAAAGTTACGTCAAGTTAGGTTTTGATTCGTGTTAGGTGGTATTTATATTCATCTCCAGCAGTTTCAGGATAAACGATTTTAATAATAGGTCTATTTTATATTCGAATATTTATGTTAGAGGTAACGTTTTAATTTTAAAAATATTTCTGATGATTGATGTAAAATCATCGAGCATCTGAAGTTCTTATACTTTGGTACGAAGAACAATATCATGATTTGCTGCACATTTTACAGCTTCGTGGTGATTTTCGGTTAGTATACTGTTCTCAGAGGCCTCTTGATATATTGTCGGCGTCCAATAGACCATTTTGAAGCTGGCCATTCTTGACACTTTCTTACAAAATGAATTTTGCTTTAACATGTGATTTTGCAAACAATGATCTTGATCTTGAAAGAAGGTTCTCTCGTGAACCTTCTGCACACCGTTTTTGTGAATATTTTCAAATTAACATTTTCAAATAAAAATCGTTATAGATGTTCAAAAGGAGTTATGAAGACGGAACACCTTATAATTTTATCCATCCTGGTTGCTTGTCTGTTTTTTCTTTGTCTGGAATTTCTAATCATTTAAGCTGAACAACGAAAAATAATTTTTATATAACAGAATAAATTTTGTCTGTCTGTCTGTCTGTTCGGTAAAAATTGTAGCCAAACTGCTAAACCTAGAGAGTTGAAATTTGGCATGCTTATGCAACTCTTTGACATTCTCAATTATAAGTTATCATATATCCATAAGAAAAGACGGCATGGAAAGAAAAATCATGCAAGGAATAGTAGATAGATGTGAATCGAGGCAGTAAATTTTTGGGCAGTACCTGAACTTGTAATGCGATTTTCTCAGCTTTGTCAATATGTGACTTAGTAACTTTTTGCAGTAAGCCCACAATACGTGCATTTGTGCACTCTCAACTTAACACAAATCTTTAAAACTTGAAATATAATATTTTAACTTCATCATAATCAATCAAATATTTTTATTACTTTCTTGCCAACAGTAGTCACATTCATTCCACTAATTAGTAACACCTCGCAAACCCCAGACAAAAACAGGTAAAATATTTTTTATTGTCCATATTTTCCATGTGCAGCATGTTATTTTTTTTATAATGACAGGCGTCCAGATTAAATTTGTCATCCGTACAGCTGTGGTTCATTTTACCCGATGTCAAATCTGTCATTACATGTTAACTAATGAGTTATTAAAAGATAAACTTCCGGTTTAGCTTCGGTCATGTTTACCCTCGATTTATTAAGTAAACTATATAATAATATAATATAATAATAACTTTATTTACATTTTTTACAAATAGATGTGTTGTACATAAGTTATTAACAAATGTTAACAAATGTAAATAAGAAAATATATATTCTAATACCCACTATAAATTATTAGACATAATTTTTTTTTACAACTTATAGACCGATTAATTTGTTCATTACTCTTTTTCATCATTCTGTCCAGCATCACTAAGCTGAAGCTTGTCGCAATGCCAGGACAAAATAATAAACAAATTAACATACACAAATAATGATAATAATAATAACTACAAATTTTTATATAGTAAAACTACAAATACAATAGAAAATAAGGTAAATAATTTATTCATTGAAAATCTAGGAGGTTGATGACATTCTTAATATTCTTAACATAGGCATGGTAACTGCCAGAAGAGATTTCTTCAAATTTCTTATACTGTGAAATAGTGTTATAAACTAGAGGAATATTATATATAAAGCTTGATTGCCCAACAGATTTTTTTGATTGCAGTGAATAGCTTACATTAGCGCTTTGTAATCTGGTTGAATATTCATGGCAAGGAAAATTTAATAGAATTTGAAATTTATTTTTAAACATACATTTAGCAACAGAAAGAAAATAAAGTTGATTTAAATTATATACTTGAGCCTCGATAAATAATTTGTCTCTAGGAAAACTATAGTATTAATTGAATTATTACGTATTAATGCACTGCAAATATTTATAGTAAAATTTAATAATATTAGTTATAATCAGGTGAAGGTATATAACTAGGTTTTTAATTTGAGCTTATGCCTTAACGATCAGCGGTAAAATTATAAAAATATGCTGGATTAAAGGCCACTCAGATTTTGAATTCAACATCGGTGGATCTTCTAGCCAAAGAAGCAGCTGTGAATGGCTCCCTCTTAAATATTCCTTTAAACAGTAATGAGATTATGTCATTCTCCAAATCTTCAATATACAACCAATGGCAACAAGAATACATAGATCCTCTACAGTTCAAGGGATCTTACTATGGTTAAATTCAACCCCTTCTTCCAAGCTTTGGTTTTCTTCTCACCAAATCTTTTATATGCAATTTTATCCGGCTTAGATTTAATCACACCTCTCGATATCATCTGCATTGAATTAATATGGTTTCTTCTCCTTTCTGTCCGTGTGATAATTTGTCTGTCAGCGATTCGAACCACTTATTGTTTGAATGCCCAATTCATCGCAATCGTAACTTACTCAAACAAAATTTAGTTGTCCAAAAAATATTCTTACCTACCAATATGCAGACGCTTCTTGCTACTAACTCTCTACATATTTAGGAAATTATTTATAACTATATTAAATCAGAAAATATCAAATTATAAATGTTATTCTAAAAACCAGTAATCTCTTCTTTTATTCATGGCTAATAGCCAAAGCTGCTAAAGCCAACAAACAAAAGGGAAAAAAATGAGCTTGATTATTTGACATTTATATTGCTAATAGACCGGGAGCTCATGACATTTTTGGTCTCCGATTTCATACAGCATGCCTTTTGGAGGAGAGAATATTTACCCTGTGACAACAAAAAAGGGATGGTACTAAACCCCTGCACGCTTTCCGGACATAGGGAAAATTGTATTTCCACTTGCACAAAATTTTTGTGTTTTTCTCTGATTTAATATTGCTTGCCCTTTTGTCAAAAGAAAGTTATAACAAATTTAAAAATTATAGGCATGCTGTATGAAAACGCGAAAAATCATTTTTTATTACAAGATCACATGACCGTTTGAGCCCTTTGGGACCCTCCGAATCGCATGCATATATTTAAAAGACTTTAAATTTGTTATAACTTTCTTTTGACAAAAGTGCAAGCAATATTAAATCAGAGAAAAGCACAAAAATTTTGTGTTTAAGTGGAAATGCAATTTTCCCTATGACCGAAAAGCGTGCAGGGGTTTAGTACCATCCCTTTTTTGTTGTCACAGGGTAAATATTCTCTCCTCCAAAAGGCATGCTGTATGAAATCGGAGACCAAAAACTGTCATGAGCTCCCGGTATATAAAATATTTCGCACAATAGATAAATTCTTATGAATTGTGGTTTAATTTTATTCAAAGGAATCCTAGTTTTTATGGAGTTTTTCAAAAAAAAGTATAAGAAACAACTTTTGACTGTTAAACGAACGACCCACTGAGCAGGTAATAAACACAATTGTTATTATGATAGGATTATTTGCAAGTCAATACTGCAATGAAGAGAAAAAAATGTTTATCAGTTTCAATAGGATATAACAACAGGTCTCGACAACAACGTCAAAAACACGAACCTGTAAATATGTATTTGACATATTCCTTACGCCCCACTTCCCTTAATTTTCATGTCACAAAATATAAGCTTAAATCCACCCTTATGTCAAGTACAGAACACATGTTTAACTGGGACAACGACCAGCTAGAGTGGACAATGTTTCTGGCATGTTATGTTTTGGAATATTGTATCTCGTTATCTGCGATTGAAAGTGAAACTGAAACTTTTATTCTCACTGAACTAATTAAAAGTAAAACGTTTAAAAGGTCAATTTAATTAACGGTTGGTACTGGGAATTAGATCGCAAATAATACATCAAATGAAACACGAATAGGTATCCTATATCAACCATTTTGCGTTGTCTGTGCCCATCAGAAATTCAATATAATTATTCAATTAGAATAAAATATTAATTGATGAAAAGTAATCTATTTCTTAGAAAGGGACACTTAACTGCAGACATGCCTATTAGTGTAATTTGAAGCCTATGTAACTTAACATGAAAAGGGCATCGTAAATTCTATAACAGATCACAGCAGTGTCAAATATTAGATATATTAGCACCATATATACGTGAATAAAAATTAATGTTTGGCTTTAATATAAACATTAGATTTAGGTTATTTTTCTAATGAGATACTTATCTGAATTATTACCAATATTTTGTGATTTGTGTTTTAAGATCTATCTGTCCGTCCGTCTGTCTGTCTGTGTACCCGTGCAGAGCAAATTCGGCGAAAAGGATTTTTATGAAACTTCATATTTAAGTTTTTGACATCAATGGCACGAGTTGATCAACTTTTGGTAAAAATCGATTGACTAGAAATAGAAGTTTACACGTGTCGATTTTAAGATTTTTGCGAATATTTAACAACAGAATTATATTTCGAAAAAATTTATTTAACAAAAGTTGCTATAAAAGCAATAACTCACAACTTTTATTTGAGACATCTTTTGATCAAACGAAAAATTTTTGAAAATTTTTTCGAAAGTTTTTCTAAATTAACTATATGTTACGTTTATTTATGACGTTATTATATGTAACGTTTGAAAAAAAAAAAAAAAATTGCATTTATCTATTTAGTATCTATTTTTTTATACTTATATGTAACGTTTCCATGGTCATGATAAATAATATCATTGTTAGAAAATATTATGCCAAGTTATTTCTACTCTGCTGCTAGAATGTATTTTATATAAGTACTTTGTGAAGGCGGTCGGTCCTGTGGTGGTCACAGCTGATTTTTTTCTTTTTTGCTCATCAGAACTTTAAGTTTTCGACGATATGACAAAGCATTCAATGATTTTTAACATTTATTTTTTTTAAATTTAAATAGTACAACTTAAATTTAACAATAAAATGTAAGTTAATAAACAATGCGATTTTGTAGTAAATACATAAAAAAATATATTTAAAAAATAAAATTAAACAACGTGTCCTAATGAATTCAATTTGTTAATATTTTATTCCCACCAATGGCCGTCTGAATTTTTTAAAAATAATTTAATTAGCTCAACTGTTAAAAAATGTAATTACATCATAAACAATATATGTTTCTGACATATCTACCTCCCGGAGGGCATCCCTATTTTGTAAATAACACCGCTTCAAGGGTTGCCATTATAGCGGTGTTTTTTTTGAAAAATATAATTTCGTTTTTGACATGATTTAAATTGTTGGCTCACGTGTTCCTGTTGCTTGTAAGTGGCAGGTGATGTTTAGACAACCGAGGGTTGAGATTCTACCCACTAGGGGTTGCCACTACCAGTGGCGTACAACAGGGAATGTGATTTTTATCTAATTTCTAATTTTTTTATTTATTTTTTTTTGTTCAAAAGTTGTATTAAGACGCTTCAGCTACTGTGGCTATTAACGTCTGTGTTTACATAGATTTTTACAATATATGTTTTATTTTACATGCCAATAATTACAGACCCATAAGTATTAGGGGTATCCATAAGTAATCAATTATTTGAGTGACAACAAAAAAAACGTATTTATTTACATTTCATTTTATCTTCAGTCGAGTATGTAATCTCCGTCGTTATCTAAGACATTTTGCCATCTCTCTGGTAGAGTTTCAATCCCATGTTCATACAATTTCGTTTCCTTTGTAGAAAAATATATTTCTAGGTGAGCTCGCATGTCATCGATATTTTTGAAATTTTTATTCTTTAGGAAATGTTCCATGGATCGGAATAAATGAAAATCGGATGGTGCTATATCCGGACAATATGGTGGATGTGGTAAAACCTCCCAGTTTAGCTGCCTTATTTTTCCTTGGGTTAATTTTTTGCATGCGGCCTGGCATTATCGTGTTGCAATATTACCCCTTTTCTGTTGACTAGAGTTGGTCGTTTTACCAACAATTCGTTACGTAATCTTTCCAATTGTTGACAATACAATTTAGCCGTAATAGTTTCTCTCGGTTTCAATAGTTCAAAATGAATTATGCCACCACAGTCCCACCATACGCACAATAACACCTTCTTTAAAGTGAGGGATGGTTTAGGAGTGGATACGGCTAGTTGATTTGGAGAAAGCTATTGATTGGTGCGCTTTTTGTTGTTGTACAAGACCCATTTCTCGTCACTAGTGACAATCCTTCGTAAAAACGGATCACTTTGTTGTCTGCATAATAGAGATGTGCAAATTGTACGACGTTGTTCTTTATTCATCTCCGACAATTGATGTGGAACCCATATACCCTGCCTGTAAACCTTCCCGATTTCTTGAAGATGTCTTTGGACTGTTGACCAAGTAGCTTGAAGAGTGTTTGCTATTTCCTGGATACTCAGTTTGGGATCAGTTTCCACCAGTGAATTTAAAGCGTCATTATCAAACTCTACAGGGCGTCCATTTCGATTGCTATCAGACAAGTCAAAATCACCATTGGAAAATTTTCTAAACCAACGTTGGCACTTATTAACTTTCAATACGTCTCCATATACATCACAAATGTTCTTGGTTGCAACCGTTACAGCAATACCCGATCGAAAATGAAACAGCATGCAATGACGTAAATGTTCCTCAGTTGGTTGATTGTCCGCCATTTTACACCGGTGTAATAAAAACGTTTGAATTTAGTTGTCACAAAAGTCAAGACCAAGTGTTGTAATATTGCGTAATAAAACACGTCTATATACAATCACGCTCTGAATTAGACTGAAGCAAATATTCCACACTAATAATAATTGATTACTTATGGGTACCCCTAATATTAGCTCCTGTACTTGTAAGGTTCTAGAAAAAATTTAAAAAAAGATAAAAAAAAAAACAACATCGCTTTTACGGTAAATTAATTTGTAATTCGATACTGTATTAATTAAAATCCAAATAGCGGAATTCTACTTTTCTTGTTATTAATAACGCATCAAATTGATATCATTTAATACTTTATTTAATTATGTCACATCATGTCACAAATGTTCTTATAGAAATACATGACACTATCCTTAAGAACAAATATTTCAACATTTCTTATTAATAATTCAAGCTGATAATTATGTAAGGACATACGGATTGACATATTACACAAATATTTGTCATATTTCTGACATATTTCTTACAGTGTTGCAATTAAAAGTATCCTTCGTTATCTATTGGAATCATTGAAGAATGTTAATGGTTCACTTGACGGAATTACTCATCTGTAATACCGGGATTGGTTCTTAGCTAGAACATTCATATATCAAGTTATGCATGGGAATTTCATTAAAACTAAATCTCATCTATATTGGTTTTATAATTAATATGATTTTCAACAAGTTTTAGATGCAATAAATATGAAAACTAGACATGTAATAAGTGTTAACATGTGTGGAGTCAACGGTAGCATAATATAGTTAGTCACAAAGATGCTAGGTTTGAATCCCAGCCCTGGCATACGAGAGCTAGCTTTTAAATTTTTACAAAAACTAAGAAAGAATTTTTTTTTTGGAACAAAGTGTTTTATTGCTTTTCAAAATATTCGCCTTCAAGATTTATACACTTTTGCATGCATCCAAACCAATTCTCGAAACATTTTTTCCACTCTAAAGTTGGTATCTCAAAATCATGGGTTTAACAGCTTCTTGAGGTGAGGATGAAAATCGCTGTCCACGCATTTTTTGTTTGACATTGGGGAACAAAAAACAAGAGATAAATCAGGCGAATACGGGACATTAATTCGATGTTTTTCTTCTTCAAATAATCAATTGTTTGACGTGGGAGCTTGCATTGTAATGCTGAAGAATGATGCGTTTTTGGTTGTTTTTTCTGATTTTGTTGATGACTTCTGGCAAACAAATTTTCGTATATCATTCAGCATTAATTGTTCTCCGATTCTCTAAAGGAATAGTTGCGATATGTCCAGTACAACTGAAGAAAAAAACGAGCATTTTTTTGGAAGTGCTTCGTGAACAAACAACTTTTGTGGGTTTCGGTTCTTCTTGGAAGACCCAAAAAGTGGATTGTTGCTTAGTTTCCGGTTCATACGAATAAATCCAAGTTTCGTCACCTGTACCGATGTTGTATACGGATTTTGCAGTGCCTAGGTTGATTTTTATTTAGCATTCCCTTACACCAATCAACACGAGCCTTTTTTGAGCTTGGGTCAAATTATGCGGAATCCACCGGGAGCAGATCTTTTTCATAAATGTTCATGTAAAATCGAATGTATTGCAGTCTGCGATATGCCAAAGGATGCCTCTATCTCACGGTAAGTCACATGCCGATCTTCTTCAATCATTATGCCCACACCATCGATGTTTTTTTGAATCACAACCGATTTTGGTCGACCTTCACGAGATTCATCACTGACGGATGCACGACCACAACGAAATTCTGCAAACCAATTGTAAACAGTCTTTTCTGATGGTGCTTCATTACCAAAAGTTGAACGAAGCGAATCTATGCATTGTTGTAGAGTTAGGCCTTTACTAAAATCGTAAAAAATCATCCAACGAAAACCTTTACGAATAATATCCATTTTTTCACAAACTTGTTTTTTTTTTAACGCTCACAGTCAATCAGTGGTTGCTTACCACTGATTTCACATTAAGAAATTTCAAATTTTACGAATACAGTAATGACATTTCAATATTGCCACTAGTGATCGTTTGAGTGTTGTCTTAAGACCACTGTTCTAAAGGATCCGGATTTGATCTTAAATAGTTAAAAATTGCTCCTAAAAATACTAAGCGCGTCACTGAAAATTTCATTCGCTTCTAGTACAAGCTCCACCTGTTAAGTAGCTCTCGATAGTCCTCCATCCATTGCCATCGATAACGATCAATTTTCCTCCTACACCGCAATCCTGCTACATTCAACCTCTTGTAATTGCACCCTAATCCATTTATGAAACGTTGGCGTGAAAACTGTTACTTTGATTTGACCGACTTCGTTTCCCGCCTTTTTATTTGGATACTTTTGTTTTTCTTGCTAAATTGTTGCAATACGTTTAACTTTGATTTATTGCAGTTGTTCTGGTTATTATGCTGAAATAAAAGTTGTAGCCTGTAATTTCAGCTGTTGACTGAATGATTTTTTTTTAAGTTTTATTTTTAAAGTGAAAAATATATGGGAAGTGCTCGCTTATGTGGCAATATTTCATGTAAAATAGAAAAAGTAGACATGAAATATGAACAAAAGAAAAAAATAGAAATGTTACTGGCTTGTGCTATAATTAAAATCTCCAGCAGTTGATTTTATTGTATGTGTTTCTTCGTCTGTTATTTTATTACCGATAATCACATATAAAGAGTGAGGTATTGTACCAATTTTAACTTTTCGAGATTTTTACAGATAAAAAGCACGATACAAAAGAAAGTCTTTTTTCCATCGTATCATTACTGGCGATGAAAAATGGATTTATTTTGAAAATCCCAAACGCAAAAAATCATGGGTGAACCCAGGCTCACCATCCATATCAACTGCAAGACCGAATCGCTTTGGCAAAAAGACAATGCTCTGTACTTGGTGGGACCAAAAGGGTGTGGTCTATTATGAATTGTTAAAACCTGGTGAAACAGTTAATACCCAACGCTACCAACAACAACTGATCGAATTGAACCATTCGCTGCTCATAAAACGACCAGAATACGAAAGAAGACTGCACAAGGTAATCTTTTTCACGATAACGCTCCATCATATAAGGCAAAAGCAGTTTGCAACACATTGGAGGCACTCAAGTGGGAAGTGCTAGCACATGCCGATTACTCACCAGACTTGGCCCCTTCAGATTACCACTTGTTCGCATCGATGGGTCACGCACTTGGCGAGCAGCACTTTTGTTCACATGAAAATGTGAAAGAATGGCTAGATGAATGGTTTGCGGGGAAAGGGGAAGAGTTCTACTGGCGAGGTATTTACAAATTGCCTGAAAGATGGGAAAAATGTATAACTTCTAATGGAGCATACTTTGAATAAATAAACTTTTACTGTTTTTTTTTTGAGTTTAATGTGTATTTCATACTTGTAGACCTAGTCAATTTTGAGCCGTTGAGCAATTGTTGAGACTAACAATAATAATAATATTTTGACACGACTTTCGCCTTAACGGGAGGCACAAGAGTATTCTTACAAGTTTCTTATACAGAACTAACAATCTGTTTTAAATATTTTTAACCTTGAACCTCAATATTGCTCGAAGAAGTGTCTGATTCCTATAAAATATATGGTATCCATTAAGAATCGATTGAAACATCGTTAAGTTGAGGCGCTGTTAGGTATACCTAACCGCAGTATATACTGCGGTTATTTCGCGCGACCCACACACCTACTTGAAATTCCGAAATAAATTCACCTGTTCGCCCATTATCTACCTTAACAACTATTTATGTGTCCAACACTATTACAAATGACCTTGTTTTCGTCTATGTTATCCTATAAAATTATATTATAACAGATAGATTTATGTAAATATGGTTTAGCACACGATTCTGCCACGAAAAAGTTTATTACAATAAATTAACTTATTTTATATTTTGTTAAATAGGTCGATGTAACTAGTAACTATCGGCATAATTTTCGTAAATGCCTATTGTAAAAAATGTATTACATTTAATGGATTTTACACCATTCATCATCATCACTTACTTAACATGACAATAATGTGACATTAAAAAAATATAATTAAATTGTCATTATTATTATTTAATTGATATGAGAAATTATCAATTAACGTCTGTCAAATTGAGTTATCAACAAAAAGTTGATGTACGAGAACGCATCACTATTATAATTCATTCATAAAAATGATAGCAGTGTACATGAAATGAATAAACCATTAAACTGTTTTTTTATACGGCGTTTCAGTGGCGTCACATTAAATTGACGTAAAAAACCCAATTATAACCTGGAATTAGTTTTGTTACACCACGCACAGACTTGCGTAGATATTCTCATGTTCATCATGAGGAAAAATCCGATCCAACACAATCACTACTTATTTAGAAACCGAAGCCAAGTGTTGGGCTATGCAGATGATCTCATAATAAGCACATCCGAAAGAAATGTTGTCGAATCGTATGTAACTCACTAATACAATGTTCCGTAACTGCACACCTAACTACCGCGGTCGCGGTTACGGTAAAGTCGTGGTAAGTGTGGTTACCGCGATATTTCCACGGTTAGTTTGGTTACAAAAAAAAAACCAAAATCAATAACCGCGTTCCGAAACCTAACAATTTTCCTGAAAAGGTTAATATCGTACACTTTCGGAACGGGAAACTTCAACCGCGGTTACTTTCATCGAGTAATGGAACATTAGGTAAAGGACACATCAGAAGCAGAAGGGCTTGTGATAAACACAGAAAAGACGAAGTACCTCAAGGCATCGGGAACACCTCAAAACTAATGTCCACCAGCAATCGCAGAACTGCAAATAGAATCCGTAACACATTTTAAATACCTCAGAAGCACCGTGAACAGCAACAGCAACATCTCGGGAGAAATAACTTTAAGAACTTTCTGCAAACAAAGCTTACTATGGCCTTAACAGTCTGCTCAGATCACGCTTGCTATCCCGGCATACAAAAATAAGATTATGCAAGACCTTTCTTCGACCCATACTCACATATGGAAGTGAAGAACAAGAACGACGGCTGAAAATCTTTGAATGCAAGATTCTACAGAAAATTTTCCTTCCTGGCCAAGAGGATGGAATATAGAAAATCAGAAGAAATTATAAGCTGTTAACCTTTATAATGAACTGGATGTGATTGGCTTCATAAAAAGTTCCTGAATACATTGGATTGGACACGTTGTCAGAATGTCCAACAACATACCAGTGAGAAGAGTATTCGATAGTGTTCCAGGTACAAACGGACCAAGACGAAGACCTCGAATGAGATGGGTGGACAATGTACACAAAGACTTGCAAATAGGGATGTTCCGATACAACTGATACGATACCAGTATCCATATTTCTCATTCGATATCACAATTTTAGTATCGATACTAATCTTTCGATACTTTACTAATATCAGTACATTTGACCCAGTATCGTATCGAATCGTATTTATTATTTTTTTTAGAGGAAACTAAAATCAGGCACAGGCCAACGTGGTTCTAATAAAACTCAACATGAACTTTCACTGTATTTGAAAAATTCAGTTTCACCTCTGAAATCCAATCCGCTACTGGTTTGGGGCGATATGAAGACAGTCTTCTCTAACTTATATAAAATTTCTCAGAAAGTCTTGTCTGTAGTAGCGACGTCAGTTCCTTCAGAGCGCTTATTTTCGAAAGCAGAGAAAGATTAGTGCGTGACCTCGGAAGATGGAGGAAGTTTGAGGTGGCAAAAAGCCTCTAAGGGTTGTAAAAGCCAATTGATTGTTTTATGAAATATTTTACTCACTGTTTGTTTAACTTTGTACTACGCCACTGGTTATAATGCTACTATCATAAATATTTGAATGACAAAGAATCTTTGACCTCGTCTGTCTCAAGTTCAGTGTCAATTTTTTTTGCTCTATGTGTACAAACATGAATATTAATGCCTTTATTAATAGATTATTTATGTTAACTATAATTTTAATTGAATGTACTTAATAAATTTTTATCAGAATACTGTAACATATTAAATTTTAATAGAAAATGGTGGTGTTTTACATAATTAATTTACTATCTAAAAATATTTGTAAATATTAATTTTCCTTTTTTGTTTCAGGTACGTTTTGCTCCAATAAACAATTTTTTAAATGGTTGAGAAATTGGTAAGCATTTAAAATAATTTCTACAATTTCTATGCGTTTAATTTGTTTTCACATTTATGATACGTGTAGGTAGAAGGTAATATAAATTTTATCGGTGGGTAGATTACTTTTTAAATTGTGAATTGTTTTTATTGAAAGCAATATTACTTTTTTGTAACCTGGCATTCGATTTCTTTATGAATAACTTTTATGCTACAAATTAACATGCGATTAACTAATGCACACCAGAGACCAAAGAACAGTTACAACAGTGGACTGCTCCTGGCGAATCAAAGCCGAAAAACACCAAGGTGGGACTGTCGGCCAACAAAGTCATGCCCACAGTTTTTTGGGATGCGCACGGTATCATTCACATTGACTACCTGGAAAAGGGCAAAACTATCACGGGCGTATATTATACAGAACTGTAAGACCGATTTGAATCGAAGCGGCCGCATTTGGCGTAGAAAAAAGTGCTGTTCCACCAGAACAACGCACCGATCCATAAATGCGCAGTCGCAATGGCAAAACTCCATGAACTGCGCTACGAATTGGTTCATCATCCACCATGTTTGCCAGATTTGGACACCTGCGACTATTATTTATTTCCAAACTTGAAGAAATTGCTCGGTTGTAAGAGATTTGGGTCGAATGAGGAGGCCATCGCTGACACAGAGGCCTATTCTGAAGGCTTTTAGAAATCGTATTCGGAGGGCATCGAAAAATTGGAGAATCGTTGGACGAAGTCTATAGTTCTAAAAGACTATGTTCAGAAATATGTTGAGTTTTGCCGAAAAAGTTTTTCTTGCCTAGGCCTATTATTTTTCTACCGCCCGTACTTTGTTTGATATTTTGTTAATTTTTAGATTTTATTTGTTGCGAACTACTTATATTTCATTGTTATATATCAATAAAATATCTTTGTAGCAAAATATCATCGTTTACATTTACTTATCGATAGAAGAAATTTTAATATTGTATTTTTTGGAATATGGGTTACTGGAGAATTATATAATAATACTGCATTGTGGCTTTTAAATATCTTTATTCAGTGGTAGCCAAATAACGACTACTTAGTTGGTTCAAATTTCGTATTCACCTTAGAGTTAGTCATCGCTCCTCTAGTATTCGTCAGCTTAAAATCTGATTAATACAAATTAACAGTCGCTTGTTTTTATTTTGGATTTGCAGACTTGATAAGGGTAAAGCTACCGAGTAGTGTGATTCGGCATATTGTTTTAATGATGAGATAATCGCTTCGCAAACCTCTGGTACCATTTTCGATATTGCTTGCTTAGATATTCTGAAGGTGTACATGAGGCTGGTGAATGAGTCTCCACTTGCTAGGAAACGCAGTGTGACTGCCAGTCGAAGAGAAACTGGGATGGTTTCTCTAAATTTTGTATCTTGCTTCATTATTATCCCTCCAACCATCAGAAGCAAATGTTCAAAATCAGTAGGCGTCAGCCGGATGAAATTCCGAAAACCCATGGCGTCTTCCAGTCTTAATTTATTTAATAATGAATTACCGAACCTAGGTCCTTCTGCGAGCATTTGGGGGGTCCACCAACGTTTACGTTTTCGCGTTCTTTCAGTTGTAATTAGCACTAAGCAGGAACTCATTCCACACAAAACAATGTCCTCCGTGCTGGACTGCGAAGATGAGACTGAGAAATTCACATTGTAGTGTGGACGCTAGACGAGACAAAGAACGGTGTCTCTAGATCAGTGTTGTAATAGATACATTTGAAAATATATCTAGATACAGATACAGATACTTGAGGAAAAATGTATCTAGATGCAGATACAGATACAAATTTTAAAAAGTATCTAGATACAGATACATTTTTTTTACAATGTATCTAGATACTTCAAGATACTTTTAAGATACTTTCGGAAAAATGAAAACACCACAAAAAAAAAGAAATAACTAGAGCAAGGAATATATTTGTTCACAATAAAAAATAAGTTATGCACTATTATTACTCTTAAAACAAACACAAATAGCCTTTGAAGCTGTGTGTCAGAAATATTAACTAACTATATATTTATGTAATCTTTAAAAAAATCACTTTTTTATTCCAATTTCAGCAGATATCTCGAACATTTTTTGTTCGCTAATAAATTACTGATTATTAAATGAGTATTTAGGATGAAAAAAATAAAACAACAATTTTATTTATTATATTTTTCTTTATTTAATTCACATTTATAAAATTAATTCTTATTCTTAGATTAGGTAAATTACCTAGATTACTTAATGGTTGTTTTACTTAACCGTTGTTAATAAAATTATTTAATTTTTTTTTATTTATTATTTTTTTAAATTTATTCAGAGCTGGAAATACAATTACACTTTATTAAAATTTTATAGATAAAAATAAATTAAATAAATAAATAAATTATAAATTTGAGAATTATGATAAAATACAAGTTCTATATATAATTAATTAAATTTTGGAAAACATCCTTTTATTTTTTCCTTTTTTTTAAATAAAAATTTAAAAAAAAATAAAAAATAAAAGAATGTTTTCCAAAATTTAATTAATTACATATAGAACTTGTATTTTATCATAATTCTCAAACTTATAATTAATTTATTTAATTTATTTTTATCTATAAAATTTTAATAAAATGTAATTGTATTTCCAGCTCTGAAAATGGCTTACGCCGAAACTAGTTAGCTAATATTTTTTATTTTAAATGAAATAATTTTATTAACAACATTTAAAAGAGTTTACTGGTCGCTGATTGGTTAATTTAAACTTAAAATTCAAATATCTGAATGATGCTAAATGTATTACCAACTTGAAAAATCGTAAGGACATATTTTGTAAAAAGACCTTGAAAAAGACAAAGTAGGAAAGTATCTGAAAAAAGTACCTGAAATACAGATACTTAGATACTGATTTAAATATCTAGATACAGATACAGATACATATTTTAAAATGTACCTAGATACAGTTACTAGATACTTGCACAGTATCTAGTTACTGTATCTAGATACAAATACCTAGATACATTACAACACTGCTCTAGATGGTCTATAGATAAATCGCGCAACATGGTCTACTAGTGTGTACTAGCCTTAAAGGGACAAACAATTAACGGACAATACTATGCTAACCTCGACCGTCAAAAGAAATTCTTTAATTTTCATCTAGCTCTCGTTCAAGACAAGTGTCAGTATTTTTCATATATGTGGGTTAAATAACAATTTGTACAGACAGACACAAATAGTTATATCGACGAAACCCCGAAAAATCAATTATGGTTTTACGACGAAACAAGCATAATGACGATCGTCTAAAATCGGTATGCTTGTATAAAACTACTTCATCCTTTATATATTGCATCCTTCAAAACTCTTATGAGAAAATATTGCCCTAACATATTGCAAACAAAAAAATAAAATAAATCAGTCTTATTTTGGAACGTATGACGTAGTTGTTTACTCATTCAAACATTTAATGTGACTGGAATGAACTAAAACGTCAGCTGTAATAAGTACGTTGATAGCAAATCGTTAAACCAATTTAAATAACGAGTTTCACAAAATAAGAATGAAATAAGTTATGAATGAATATACATGAATGACACTTGCTCTACGATGTTTATTCTTAGATTATTAATCAACAGTAATACCGTTGGAAAATTAAATGTTTCATTTTGTAAACGTAAATTCCTTGTTTGTCTAAACTTATATTTATTTACAGTGTAGGTATATTTAGAAAATATAAATTTTATATTTTATGAGAGTCAAGTTTAGATGTGAATATTCATAAAGTAACGTAAGGTAATGATATAACGTAATATAACATGAATGTATGTTTACTCAAGTGGAAAAAGTCCAAATAACTTATATTTCATCTAGGTTAAAGTGTTATTGGCTGATCCTGTTACTTATGCAGCGGTGGGAATAAGTCTAGTACTACCCCGCAAATTATGTTTCCTAAATATTTTTGTTTGCACCGGTATTTTATAAATTTCTTTGTATATTATTGTTTCATTATTATTGGGTTGATGCAAAATGAACGACGATTTTTCTTATTTCGCGGCCTGTTGGTCTCTATTGATGTATTGAGATGATCTAGCTGGGCTAGATAGACGTCGCTTTTGATGTTGAATTGCCGTTTTTCGTTTTTACTGCCATTACTCTACATTTTTGCCTTTTTAATTTTTTTTTACAAAAATAAAAACGATTAAATCGTTTAATGACATTCATAATTTGCAAAGATTTGCAATTTGTAAGAGTCATAATTTGCAAAGATAAAAAATATTTTTGGCAGTCTGCTCTGTAAGAAATGCCGTCAATGATTCTCATAGCGCGTCTTTGCAATGCAAAAATTCTATCAGCAGAGGACGAGTGTCCCCATGCTAAGAGGGCATAAGAAATATATGATTGAAAAAGTGTAATAAGCTACTAAGAGCACATCTTTAGTTACTATGTCCACAAGATTTCTTAGTAAGAAAATTGTTGTACATAGCTTACCACTCACATAATCAACATGGTGTTTCCAATTTAATTCCTTGTCAGCATATACCCCTAAAAATTTAATAAAGCCTGGACTCTCAAATGTATACTTTCTTAAAGAAATAACCATACTTTCACATTTGTTTGTGTTTAGAAACAATATGTTTGCCGCAAACCAATTGCTAGCATCGTTTAAATGTAAATCATTGTTACTAATTAAATCGCTAAATGATGTGGATCTTGAAATGATTGTAGAATCATCGGCATATAAAACTGTTTTAGTTTTTAAAAATAATGGAAAGTCATTAATGTATATTAGAAATAGAAGCGGACCGAGGATCGAACCCTGAGGTACTCCACATTCCAACGGCAAGATATCTGATTGATTGTTATTAACAGCAACATATTGATTTCTGTTTGCTAAGTAAGATTGTATTAGTTGCTGACTATTCTCATCGAAACCATATTTTTTAATTTTGCTTATTAATAAATCATGCGGCACACAGACAAAGGCTTTACTTAAGTCCAAGAAAGTTGCCATGCAAAATTCTTTAGATTCGACCTCTTCTAAGAAATCTAGCATAAAACTGCATAGAGAGTAATTTTAAATAATACAAATCAGTAGGTGATCCAGAATAAATTTTAGTTGAAACATTAAATTCAAGACACGAAATGAAATTGTAAAAAAGTATATTTCAATCACGATTTTCATAAATATTCATCCGTAATAAATTACCGTATTATAAAAAAAAACCTGAGCATCTTTCAATTTTTTTAGAAATCTGAACAAAATCACCGTAAAATTAATTAACCATATACAGTATACTATTTATTTTTTTGCTAAAATTGCTTCATCTTCTAAATGTAAACTATGATGTGAACTGCATACAAATGAAGATATTCTTTTATAAATGTGCATATTATATGGGGTGGACAAACAAGAAACATTAGTTTTGTATTTAATTTTAATTAATATTGTGATTAAATCTTTAGATTTTATCTTATTAGATCTACGTGAGATATATATCTAATATTCAAGTTCTGTTTGATGTCCAATTTCGTTTTAAACATAACTAGTTAGTTTAGAAATGACCCCTAGTTGTAAAATCGTATTTTGCTAAATATTTATCGTTAATTTTCATAGAAGCGGTTTTCAAATAACATTTCAATATAAGTACATTTTACTCTGAATAATTACATTGTCGTGGCATTTTTGTAATAGTGGCAGAAGGAGGCTAATGACAATAATTTTTTAGCGATTCAAAGACTGAGAAAATTTGACTCGTGCAAAATACTGATTAACTCTGAAAAACTGAAAGCCAGAATATTTGATGGGCCTCAGATAAGGCAACCTACTGAAGATCCACAATCCAATCCAACCGCATCAATGAACGAGATTGAATCTAATTCTTGGTGTTCATTTATTCAAGTAGTACAAAATTTTCTTGGAAATCATAAGGTAGAGAATTAGTGGAAAATATGCTTTCCAACTTTAATATTCTCGGTTGTATTATGACCACTTACCAGAAAACCTAGGTGATTTTAATGAAGAACCGGGAGAAAGATTCCATCAGGACATAAAACTATGGAAGATAGATATCAAGGAAGATAAGATAGCCACATGATGGCCTACTACTGTTGGAGTCTTCAGAAAGACTGTTCTGGTAAACTCCATGCTAGAAAATCGTACAAAAGAACATTTTTAAGTGATAAGTGATGAATGTATATTTATTTACTTTGTGAAATAAATACCTTACTTCATCTCTTTTGTGTTTGTAACTGGCAGTTGGAGCAAATAGTAACAGTAATAACGTGAAAAATACACAAGTTAAGAAATAAGATATTTTATTGTAAAGAGGTCAATATAGCGTATCTATGTATAAAATATAATAGATAATCTGATAGACCAAATCTGACGGCTATTTTGGATTCTGTGCCCAAAAATTACCTAGAGACAGTAAAATACTCGCAGGCACCAAAATGTCTGTTGGGCTGTGTTATTTATTTATTTATTTATTTATTTATTTATTTATTATTATTTAATAATGAAATTTATCACCTTAGCAATTATATTCTACACTATAGGTGTTAAAATGAATATAAAATTAACAGTATATTTTCGTAGAATTAATTTCATTGCCAATAATACTAACGTCAACATTCTCCTCTTCATTTACCTTAAATGTTAATCAGATTTGTTAAAAATCCATCCAGTTTACATCTTTTAACTATTATTAACTGTCAAGGTAACAACCTTGTGTGGGTATACATTTACATTAGCAGTGACAAATAGTAAGATACTCCGAATTACACCTTTAAGGTGACGTTAAAAATATGCGACAGTTTCCTTAACGGACCACGGTATCATCGGCACGTGTAGGAGTATCCGCTTGCCATACCTTATACGGATATCCAGTGTCTACCGCTTCTCCACTAGACCCCGACATTCAGTGTTACGTTAGATAAGTTACGGTGGGTAATTGAGGTGGATGTTTTGTTTGACTTATTACAGGTGATGTAGGAAAGATATTTAAATAGAAATTAAATTAGAAGAGGCGGTTGGTTTATTAATGTTGCGCAATTATTTGAAAAAGCTTTTGGACTAATGTTTATTTTATTTACATTTTGGCTGATTTCGTATGCAATCAGAGTGTCCTTGTTATATTTCTATGAGGAACTTATTTCCAAAACGTCTCTTGTCCATTTTTCAAAAGTTGGGAGTAACTACGAAGAACGATTAACTGCAATTATAAATTATTTAAAATAATTATTCAATTCAATATGTAATAGTTCTAAATGTTAAAATTTTTCAAATCAAAAATAAAATCGTTGCAGTCTTGTAGTATCGTGTAATATGTAAACTTTACGCACGTAATTATTAACAAATTCTTGAACACTGCTGTGGGTTTGTTCTGTTTGTGTCCTTAAAATCTAAAATAAATAAATAAATAAATAAATAAATAAATAATTTCTTTATTTTTAATTAGCCATTTATTTAAGGTATCTAGGTCGGTTTGGAAAGAAATTAGGTTTTATTTTTTACAAAGAAAAAAAAATCACACTCAAAAACGGTTAGAGATAGCGCCCTCCGGTTGGAATTTTGGGATTCTCCGTAGTTTATTTAGTTTAGAAAAAAATTGGGCTTTAATTGTTTAATGCGTTTGGAGATTATGACAATATTTTTAAAGTCATAATTTACATTATTTGTGAAAATTTTGAATTAAAAAAATCATAACTCAAAAATGGTTAGAGATAGCGACCTGTGGTTGAAATTTTTTGATTCTCCGTAATTTATTTAGTGTAGAAAAAATTTGAGGCTTTAATCGTTTAATGCGTTTTGAGACTATGACATTTTTTTTAATGGCATAATTTACATTATTTGTGAAAATTGTGAATTAAAAAAATCATAACTCAAAAATGGTTAGAGATAGCGACCTGTGGTTGAAATTTTTTGATTCTCCGTAATTTATTTAGTGTAGAAAAAATTTGGGGCTTTAATCGTTTAATGCGTTTTGAAACTATGACATTTTTTTTAATGGCATAATTTACATTATTTGTGAAAATTGTGAATTAAAATAATCATAACTCAAAAATGGTTAGAGATAGCGACCTGTGGTTAAAATTTTTTGATTCTCCGTAATTTATATAGTGTAGAAAAAATTTGGGGCTTTAATCGTTTAATGCGTTTTGAGACTATGACATTTTTTTTAATGGCATAATTTACATTATTTGTGAAAATTGTGAATTAAAAAAATCATAACTCAAAAATGGTTAGAGATAGCGACCTGTGGTTGAAATTTTTTGATTCTCCGTAATTTATTTAGTGTAGAAAAAATTTGGGGCTTTAATCGTTTAATGCGTTTTGAAACTATGACATTTTTTTTAATGGCATAATTTACATTATTTGTGAAAATTGTGAATTAAAATAATCATAACTCAAAAATGGTTAGAGATAGCGACCTGTGGTTAAAATTTTTTGATTCTCCGTAATTTATATAGTGTAGAAAAAATTTGGGGCTTTAATCGTTTAATGCGTTTTGAGACTATGACATTTTTTTTAATGGCATAATTTACATTATTTGTGAAAATTGTGAATTAAAAAAAAAATCACAGCTCAAAAACGGTTAGAGAAAACGATCTGAGGTTAAAATTTTTGGATCCCTTGTAGTTTATTTGGTCTAGAAAAAAATTGAGGCTTTATTTGTTTTGCGTATTTTAAAATTATGACAAATTTTAACATGGCGTGATTTATAGAAATTTTTATCTTCGCATGGATGTATCTCAAAAACGAAATACGATATAGATCTGCGGTTGAAATTTTTGAGATCTTGAGGACCTAATTGACTTGTAACCATATTTTGATACGAATTTTTTTTTTGAAAATTTTTCATTTTTTCTAAATTTTTTTTGCAAATTTTGATAAATCCTAACTAAAAAATGGTTTGCGATAGAAATCTACGGTTTGAATTTCTAAAATTCTCATACATTGTTTACTCTAAAACAAAATTTGGGCTTTAATAAAGCAATTATTAAGTTTTGTGTGGGCAGTAATCCAAAACCCTTAAAAATGGTCAAAAATCGAAAAAATCGTAAGGGTTAGCTTAAAAAAATGGTAATTTTTAAGCAAAAAATTTTTGTCTCCGATTTTATTGAAAATTGGTATAAATATGTAGTTTTAGTCATAGATCAACAAAATTTGATCCATTTTGAATTTTGGGTAAAAGTTTTGGAATTATAGGCAAAAAACTAACCCAAATCGCCTCTAACTCAAAAACTAGGAAAGCATGAAAAAATTCATGCTTTTTCGTAATCCTCATCCCAAAATTAACTTGGAACTATATTTTGGCCAAAATCGAAAATTTTTGCACGAAATAAATTTATTATTATTATTATTAGGCCATCGAGGTACCACCTTAAAATGGCCTCAAATGAAGAATGGATTATACATCCACACCGATTATGAAATCCAGCCTTCATGAATAATAAAAACAATTGAAATACAACTTAATGTAGCTATGAAATAAGATTAGAACTTTTAAATTGCGCTTTATAAAATTATTATATAATATACTTCCTTCCATTTATACTAACATAAAATATGATTTTTATTCGTTTTTAATGAGTGTTATTTAATTCAATTTCAGTTGGTTTTTGAGATGTTGCTGCTGGGGAATTGAATGAAAATAATTGTAGATGTTATTAAACGGTACAACTGAAGATTATCAACGTGTGGTCCAGACCACCCGCCTTCAAATCTAACTTGAGTCTTGTAATTGTAAATGACTTCTGTAAAAACAACATCCTTTACATATGAAAATCGACTAATTAATATTCTTTTCAGCTGTATGTACTCGTATGTACAACTTACAATTAATTATATAATTTGTATAAATGTCTCTAGCCTTTTTAGGGATTTGTAGATATGACCAGAAAACCTTATAACATCACAAATGTGTCTGTCTGTATGGCACAAATTGTGACCAAACGACTGAACATAGAAAGTTGAAATTTGCCATAGTTGTACAACTCTGACACACATTGTTAAATGCGAAGCCCTGCAATGTTCTCAGGCGAAGACATTGACCAGGTTCAAATAAAATACTTAAAATGGATGTTGGGAGTAGACACGAACACACCAACATACATTGAAATGAAGGAAATAAAAATAGAGACAGCCAGAAAAGCCATAAAATATAAAAAGAATATAATTAAACACCCAGAAATAGAAATTCTTTATGAATGCTAGAGGGAAATAGAAAAACGGAATCAACAAGGAAAGCCACAAAATGGAAAAAGGCAAGGAAGGAAATGTATGAATATTGTGGCTACTCAACAACAGCGGTAAGACTAAATATAATGAATGGAGAAAAAATGGAGCACGAACTAATACCCTTTTCACACTAGAACTTTAAGACGAGTGAACTTAAAGTTCACCGATGTTTAAGATCGGTATGCTTTCACACTTGATGTTTAAATCTCTGGTGCTGTCATCAGCTACAGTAATTTTGTCCTTAAGGCTGCGTATAACCCCCGGAGGTTACTAGTTTCTTATACAAAACTAATAATCTGAAATAAAATTAGTATCAACCTATACATCAAATTTTGCACCGAATTTGTATCTATCTAATATGATAGTTTTAATTGTAGAAACATTTATTGTAAAAATATTATCGCTCAATAACTTAAAAATAGACTTCAGCGATATTGTTCTGTAATTTTTTAAATCTATTTGTGGGTTTCGAATAACTTTTATATTTATATTGTTTTGTGTAGAAATGTTCAAATACTACGTCAATTTTTTTTTCGACTTGATTACTTATAGTTTAGAGCCTTCGTCGAAAAATATTATACTTAAAGATAATAGAATGTCACTTGGTACACGTATTCTTCACAAAAAATAAATCATTTTTACCCGTAACACCAATTTTGAAAACCGCGGAAGATTCAAAAGGGCGGCAAAAATAGATTACCAAGTACAATAACTATAAGTAATTTTCACAATATAACAAAATAGCTAGAATCATATTTGTAGAATGAAGCTTTAGGTACAATTTGCCGCATCGTACGTTATTATGCGTCGATTGGTTTACAAGATGGCGTCTATAATGCAATTTGCTTATTACCAACTACCTAACAGTTTTTTCTACAATTAAAAATATCCTATTAGATAGATAAAAATTTTGATATATAGATTGTTATTAATATTATTTCCGATTATTAGTTTTGTATAAGAAACTATTGAGGACTGTAGGGTTGTGCGCCGCCTCAAGTTACCGTCATGAAATTACCAGTTTTGAACTGTCTGCGCAGACGCATATTTTGAATTATTATAAACAATTAAGGATATTTCATTTCATTCTACAATAAAGGCACTACAATAAAGAATATATTACACTTGTATTAACATGTAAGTCGATACATTTTATCTCAATTATTGTAGCTCTGTATTTTATTAAACACATTATTAAAATAAATAATTTTATTATAACAATAAGTATAAACTTCTTATAACGTCGATATAATACAGTATTCTTGTTTATGATAATATAAAATGTTGACAGCACAAATTCAAGGAGTATTTTTTTATAATAGAAATTAAGTTGGCATTGCGGGCGAAGTTTAAAACGCAGATCTCTGTCTTAAACATCGGTCGTGTTTAAACGAGGCCGTACGGTTTCACATTAGCGTTTAAAGATACATTCACTTTAACATCCGATCTTAAAGATCTAGTGTGAAAAGGGTATAACAGAGCAAATGATCGACATACAACAAACGGAGCAAGATACAAAAATAAAAGAATCAAGATATAACAGCAAATATGAAAAGACCTGGAGGATGAGAAAACCACAGTATTTGACAGAAAAAGGCAGGAGAGAGAAGGAAAAAGTGATAGCGTGATTTAGATGTGGAAATGAGGAGAGGGGCAATAATTTTTGGATGAAAGAGGAAGAAAGAACATGTAGAATGTGCAGGGAAGGAGACAATAGAACATTTGATGGAAGAATGTGAAGAAATACGACACGGAAACGAGAAATGAAATTTTGGATGAAACAGGAAGGGGGTATGAAGGGATGAAAGAAGTGAAAAACAGAAGGGAGGAAATTAAGGAAAGGTGTCAACGAAAATATTAACTAAAGGAGAAGGAGCTAACAGAGTGGCCGAGCGCATTTAGTCGTGCGGTTTGTACTGGTGGAAACCCAGTACGACTGTCCGGTCGGTGGTTCGAGCCTGCTTCGTTGGTGATATTATTCGGGCGAGAATAATATGTTTACATTACTCTCATTTTCACAATCATTCACCCTTCATCCTGGTGTAGGAGCTCGCCCCCTGGCATCGGCGATTAGCCTCGTTGCAGAAATAAAGGCCGATGTAAAATAAATAATATAATAATAATAATAAAGGAGAAGGAGAGTAGATTTTAAGCTGAAAGGTGAAAATTATAATACATTATTAAGTGTAAGTTAATTAGTGTAAGATAAAGTGTAGTAAACAATATTTAATAATAAAAATATTTATCTATTCATCTATTTACCATATTTTTGAAAGCTTAAAAAAACATCACATACGATCTCCAAATCAAATTTCAAAATTACACATTGTAACAATATCTTCAACTTCACATCCCAGGAAACCAGCTCTTACCAGTGGTTTCCCTCTTCGAACCACACCACAACTCTCATCAATCTCAAGTAGCCATAATACGAAGTGACGTGCTAATGTTGTAAAAATATTTACGTTTCTCTTGTAGACGTAAACGTAGGCCCGGCATATTACCACTCCCATCTCTGTCTACATGGTCAAGATCTGTAATATAAAGTTGTAAAGGTCGGGGTTTCATGATAAATAAAATGTAAAAATAGAATTTAAGTATACTCCCACGCCTGATGACTAGATACTCGCATATGCATAACAGTAAACATGTAGGTGGTAAACTGAATCGATACGGTTTTCAAAAATATGTAGTCTGTTCTAGATCGGTGCTTTCCAATCGGTGAGTCGCGACACCTTAATAGTAACAGTGTGGCGAAATTTATGGATTAAATTAATCTAAATAAAACAAACTGTAAAGTTTAATTTAAAAAAATCTTCATCGCCTATAGATTACAATGAGCAGTTTGTTCCAGCACTCATCTTTATGGCCGCGAACATACAGAACTCCGGCACCGGCTTTACTGGCAACAAGCGCTGATCTGCCGCAGTATCTGTCCATGTTTTCAAATATAACCGCACACGCTGTGTACTGGTCGGCGCCGGTCGGTGTCGGCTGCCCGCTTACCGAAACGTTTTAGTAGATTAAACAGATTGTTGTCAGCGCCGAAATAAAAAAATATTTAAAAAATCTTGCATCATCTTCTTTTAATTGAGGAAAAGGGTGGTGGTATTCCCCATATTTACATCTCTCTTGGTTTATTGCATGTATACCTTTTCTTTTTGGTTCCATTTTTAAATATAGCGATTCTGTTAGAAACAACTCATCCAAAGATGAATCAGAACTCGCCATATCAACATATAAAACACTTTTAAAACTAGAGGAAAAAATAGATAAAAACTTCAATATATAGGTTATGTCATCTGTCAGTGGCACATGCAATATCAGCGTTTAGCGTGTGCTCAACCAGTAACCCAGTACGCTTGTTTTCGGTACCGATTGTCAGCGCTGATTTACCAGCTTTCTGTATGTTCGCGGCCTATCTTGGTAACGCACTACTTTTGGCTTAAGCAATGCCTTCTTGAAATATCTGTACATGGGCATTCTTTCGAGATTTTATCCACCCCAGGAGAATTGCAGACTTCTTCCAATATATCTTCATTATAAATATGGTCAAATTTTAGCTTGTCATAGCGTTTAACCAGCTTTGAAATTCCTTCTTCATAGAACTCTGTGCCGCCAGAGATCTGTCACAGCGTTTTGAAAATCTTCATCATTAGCACTGGGACTTAAGCCAGTTCTTCATGTGGTTGAACAGGTGGAAATCACTTGAAGCCAAATCGCTTGGTACAGATTGTTTAGTAGTAAATATTTGTGTTACTTTTGTTTAGTTAATTCGTAGTCTTGTGAGTGATTTTGAAGTTCAATATGCTTTCAATTAGTTTAATATGTAGCCAGAAGACAATTAATTATTTAGTTTGCATTTAGTAGCACTGCTACTATCATACTTGTTTAGTTTAAAAGCTATTTCAAATTTGCAAGAAATTAAATTTTCACTCTTATTCTATCAAGACAATAAGTTTAAGGTGTGCTAGTAAGCAGTGACATATTGAGAGCAATACTTTTGCCAATCCCCAAAATATGACACATTCAGCAATAGAAATGTAATAGACAATGTTTCTGTAAGATCTTAATCAGCAAAATTACTGTATTCAAACTAATATTAATAACACGTTTAAACCTGAAATATGGTGTGGGTGGTCTATAGCTTCCGGATATATACATAATTTTAATTTGACATTTTTTAATGATGATGAATGTTTAGAAATAAATAAGAAAAATATATTTATTATCTAAACTTAAAATTTGTGTTGTTTTACGGTTGTGAAACGTGAAAGTTTCAGCTTTTTCAAAAGTCTGGAATTCAATTTGGATCCATAATGCAGAGAACTGACAAAATATATCTGTGCCCCCAACAATAATGAAAATAATGATATTTTCTAAGCTGGACTTCTTGTCCTACCTAAGAAAGATTTACCCGGGTTATTCTATGAAGCTCTTAGTCTTGATTTTAAGTGTACTGGGTGAACTTAAAGCGGTTTTCAAGTAGTTAATACAAATCATCCCCGTCTGGTGGTGACTGCTACCTCTTTGGTGTGCAGAATGCAAAAAGTAGTGCTGCTCGGATCGCTTCGCATTGTGCGGACGCTGGATTTGGTGGAAGCCCATCGGTCACATATCGCAAGGATTTGGGATGCAGCTGATTACTAAGATATATATCGTTCGACCTGCCCGAACACGTTGCGGACAAACCGGGACAATACTGGCTGGACTACAAGCCCTCCTTTTTATATAATAATTTTAAGCTGATTCTCGGGAGCCGTTAACTGAGCTGACGCAGTGAGCCGGCAAAGTAAAATAAACAATATCCGCGCAGCCGGTTCCGCGAACAAAGCCGAAATTTTTATCTCTAGTATATATATTGGATACAACAATGCCCGATGGCGGCGCTACGAGCGCTGTGAACAGCTGATTGAAACGAGTAATGTGAAACTTGTCCATATTTGTTTACATGTTAAATCATCGATTTGCAATGGATAATAAACAGCTATCTTTATTAAATTATTTTAATTTTTTAAGTGCAACACCTTCTTCTAGGTGTGTAGTTGAAGGAGAAGAGTTGTTAAACGCCGGAAATCTTATGTTGTGTGGAATTTTGGACAAAAATGATGAGCATGTCGACATATGTGGGTTATGTTTACAACAAGCAGTTTGAGAACACCACCTCACGAAGTCACTGGGAAATTAAAATTTAGTAATGATGTTGAAGTTTTAAATATGTCCTGCACATGTAAAGCAGGAACTACATGCAAACACATTTCAGCTATCCTATTATTTTGTGCCAGGTGGTTAACAAACCAAAATGAAAGAAGCCAAGATCAGGGCATTGATTGATTGTGAAATATTTGATTTATCTTTTTTTTGTGTGGTTTCTGTTGGTTTTACTTTTTGTTCTAGAAACAATATATATTTAGTATGGAAATATTAACCAGCACAGATTTAAAATGCCTGTGGTCTACTTTTAAGAAACCTGTCTTACAACAGTATGAACCGAAACCTCTGTTAGAAACTCCTTGCCTAAATAAATTGATTAAAAACAAAAGCAGGCACTGAAAGTTCAGTGAAAATGTATTAGAAAAGCTGCGTACAGAATTTGAGACCGCTTACCCTAATTCTGCATTAAAATTACCCGGGTAGATATTTAATTATGTTCGAGAAGGATTTTTATAATTTAGTGTTTGTTTTTTATTTAATTTGTTTAATAAATACTAGTTTGTTATTATCACTTCCACAGCACCAAATTTATTAACAGTTCACAAATTGTTTCTCATTTGGAAAATAGTGGAAGTAAATATTTTTGTTACTTCCTTTTCTAGAGTGACAGCCAAACACACACCAATTTGTGTTATAATAACTCATTATAACATAAAGTAATATAAAAAAGAATAATAATTGCTATCAAAAGTTAATATAACAAACAAACTGCAACACTAACTTTTAAAAGCAATACAAATTACACGAGAAAACACATGTAAACAATAAACTATTACTCGTTTCGCTTAGTTCAGTTATAGTCCGCTTGGCGTCACTTCATAGCGCTGTTGAGCCCAATACCATTTCTTAAATGTTGGCTAAAATTTTTTCTTCAAACTACCACTTAAATTCGCAAGCCATTTGTCAAGTGATCTTATGTAGAGTTGACTGATATTGCATCTCGTAGAAGCAGAAAATCAGCATGATAAAACAACCTTAAAACCGTTTGTTGGATACCGCATGCTGCGAATACGTGCGGTGCGAAACAAATATTGTACAATGACATCACAATGTAGCATTACGATGTAAACGACCAGAACAGGTAAAACAAAAGCACGACTGTAGTTTACCGGTTACGCCGTACTGTGAAGGTTGAAAATGCGGTTTTACCGTGACGGTGTGCTAACAAAAAATAAGAAAACAATGTATGATGTTTAAAATAATAGTAATAATATTTATTGTCTATATATAATTTATAATTATTAACAGACACTCATATAAATAGGCTACAGTAATACAAAAATAATCAAAATTTATAATTCAAGTCTGAAACCTTTATTAAAACTATGAGTTGGGTTTTCAATCAATAAATTTTGCCTTTTTTTTTATTGTTTTTTATTTTATGACAGTTTACAGATAAAAACGAGCCGCTTGCTTTAGATAAATAGTCATTTGAATCATGTTGCAAGTGTTTTAGTGGCAGTGCTCTGGTTAAAAGGGTATTTTCGGCATACAAAATAAATTTAGTCTTCATAGCAGTAAAGAAATCGTTAATGTAAATTCGAAATAGTATTGGACCTAAAATTGAACCCCACGGTACTCCATAGCTGAGTTGGAGCGAATCTGAATTATTTATACTAACAGTTTTCTGTTAATTAGGTATGATTCTATAAGTAAATTGTGATTGAAACCGTACATAGCAAGTTTAGCAGAAAGATAGTTTTGTACAATTTGACAATTATATTGACAACGGTATGAGCCCGTATCAAATGGGGATCAATATAGACTAAAAATTTTATGTAATATGGATTATTATAGTTTTTTAGTTGGTATAAGTAATTTTGCGTTTTTTTTTCTCATTTAATGACAATTTATTTGATAGAAATGAATCGTTTGCTTTAGATAAATGATCATTTCAAACATGTTGCAAGTGTTCTAGTGATAATGGTCTGATTAAAAGTGTCTATCATCGGTTTATAAAATAGAATTTGTCTTAACAGCAGAAGAAAAGTCATTAAAGTAAATTGAAAATAGTATTGGACCTAAAATTGAATCTCGCGGTACTCCATAGCTAAGTTGGAGCGATTCTGAAAGAATAATTTGTATAAACAGTTTTCTGTTAGTTAGGTATAGGGATCAATATAGAGCAGTGTTTCTCAAGTCCCTAGAAAAATTTTAGTGGTCCGCGAAAGTTTTTATACGTGTATTTGTAGTTTTTTTTTTTAATTTTTATGCACATTATTTATGTAAATAATTTATATTTTGTTTATTTTCTGTAAACTTTCTGTGATTTTCTACAAATAAAATAAGTGTATTTAGTAGCACATTAAATATATTTGTTTTCTTGCAAAAAATGAACCAACAATTATTATAGTGGTCCGCGTTAGAAAATTATGTATTATACTGGTCCGCGGTGAGTTTTTGGTTGAGAAACACTGATATAGACTCATAAAAATGTAATGCAATCCGATTTATTACAGTTATGTTTTTTAGTTCTTACAAGTAAATTTTGCGTTTTTTTCTCATTTTACGAAAATTTATTTGATAGAAACGAGTCGTTTTATTTAAATAAATGATCATTTGAAATATGTTGCGAGTGTTCTACTGACAACGATCTGGTTAAAAGAGTCGTATCATCGGCATATAAAATAGAATTTGTCTTAACAGCAAAAGAGAATCGTTAACGTAAATTAAAAATAGTTGAGGACCTTAAATTGAACCCCGTGGTACTCCATAGCTAAGTTCGACCGAATCTGACTTAGAATTATTTATATAAACAGTTTTCTGTTAGTTAGATATAGGGATCAATATAAACTCAATATTTTCCCATAATTGATGCTCATTGATGTTTTTTTTTTTTTCTTCTCAGAATGACAATTTGATAGAATCGAGTCGCTTGCTTTACATAAATGATAGTTTGAAACATGGTGCAATTGCTTTAGTGACAATGATCTGGTTAAATGGGTCATTCATCGGCCTTTGGAGTACTGCAGGGTTCAATTTTAGGTCCATTACGATTTTTAATTTACTTTAACGATTTATCTTTTGCTATTAAGACTAAATCTATTTATAGTGCAATCTGTGGCAAATCTGAAGGAGTTGTTTTATGTGTTGTTATGGATAGTTTCTTACAGATTCTGTCTCTAAGCTTACAGATTTGCATAGAATTGCACTATAAATAGATTGTCTTAATAGCAAAAGATAAATCGTTAAAGTAAATTAAAAATAGTGGACCTACAATTGAACCCTGCGGTACTCCAAAGTTATGAAAACAATTAAAACAAAGTTATTTAAGTAAGCTATGTACTGATTTATTTATTTGATTCCTGTTATCGAATATGTTGTACCAATTAAAAAACTATATAAAATTTTAGTTAATGTCATATGTGGGTATTCTATTTAATAAAATATTTAAATAATCTATAGCGTCAAATCTCCAAAGAATTTAATTTTAATTGATAAAATATTGTAATTGGTGCGTAGGAATCCAACGATGTGTTAACATTTATTTTGGTTAGAAGATGTGTTAACATAATATATTCAGGATGGGCAGTTAAATTTAATTATAAAGAACGGCCAATAAATTCAAATTAAGAATATGTAAACTCGGTAAAAAGATCCTCATCCGTACCATGAATGAAAAATAAAATCTTGCATATGATTTGTTTGGTAATGAGTTTTAATTAAACGTCAAAAGAAAATCATGCAGGAATATAAAATTGACGATTAAGTAGTAATAAAATGTAACTATAATCTTAGTCGTTGTAGGATGAATAGTATGCCTAAATGGCATGCTATTGAGTGAGTCGTATACCAAGCTGTCAAGCGACAGATGGATGAAGAAAATTGTTGAACAAGATACTGCGTGACTGGTGACAATGCAAGAAATAGAAGCAACGTTAAATAGACCTGCTGTAATTGGTTGCTGCTGGAATAGGATAAAGAAAAGTGGATATGGAAAGGGAAGACTTTATGTCTAAGAAAACTAAGATGTAGATTGGGAAATGAAAAGTAGTTGTTTTGGGATTTTTTAATTTTAACACGATTTTTTCCAAAAAATTAATAAATACATTTTATTTTAAAAATTATATGGAAGCTCTTAGTACTTGTGGCGCCCGCTCCCCGCCCTAGTAAGGTATGGTGGCCAGACAGTCACAAAAATGGTCTTCGCGACGGACACCTCGAAGGACCACCAGCAGAAGGCTTGAATAAGAAATAAAAAGCGGTCATGTGACACGAACGCACCGAGCTGAGCCGCAGAGGAAGACGCGGACGACCTAGAGGAAAGGAGAGGGGATAAAAAACTCTTCTGCTCCTAGGGGCTGCTCTAGGAGACTAACACAAGGGAAATGGTAGCCCTAGTTGGGGTGTAGATGGGTAAAATCCTAGGCCCACAAGTAATGGCTATGGAGGAACCAAACCTAGAAATCTCACGACGTCTCTGAAAACCCTAGTCAAGCGATAAACAATGCGGAAAACGTTATCAACACGGTGGACGTATCACATAAATGAAATAGCAGTACCACAAATATAATATAAAATAATAAAATGATAAATTATAACAAAAATTAATAATAATACAAATAAATTTAGATGTTAAATTAAATTAAATCAGCACACGTGATCAAGAGATCAGCGTGTGTGAACAAAAAAAAAAAAAAAAAAAATACAATATTACAATAAAAATATAAGTTACAAAAAATATATTAAATTAACAATGAATTTAGTGGATGTAAAATTGGAATGGACTTACATTAATGCTTCCCTAATAAATATTTAGAATATTTATTTCCAATCTTACACATGTAGCACTGATGTCCCAAAAAGCAGGTTCCTGGGTGCTCGGATTAGATCCTTGGATGTGGAGATACACACAGAATTATTTTAATGAAGATACAGCAGGTGTAACTTCACTAAAACCGCGTTAGAGACGCGAATTTTAATTAAGACACTTGAAATAATATTTTCGTCAGGCGAACTATAATTTTTACTAGCGGACTACTCTCTGAACAGGTCAGTAACGAGTGTTAATTAGAAATTAATGTTGGAACTCGCAAGAGCGGATCTCAACATTTTATAAAAACACCAAAAGTTTTTGATGTTTTACATTAAATTAATAAAAATTTAATTTAATAATAAAAGCTGCCTTGTGGGCGCGACAGTACTCAAATAACGAATAAAAATAATCATCATAAAACTGTTGATTTTGATGTAATTAAATATTCCTAGCAATCCAGTATTATGTTGGCTTCTTACACTTACCTATTAAATACCTACAAAGCCCACACAGCTTCAAAATGTGTGAAAATTCACACTTCACATAAGTTTTTTATTATACAAAGATTTTTCACAAGTAACATTTACCTTTTGGTCTAAAAGTGACCCTGGAGCCTTTACGTTTGAAGTTAGTACGCTTCCGTATTCATTTTTTAAGTTTTGTATAATGTAATTCGGACTCATACAGTCAGAACAGTATCAAATTTTACGAAAATATATTTAATTTTTTTAAATACAATTTTTTTTTTCACATATAACATCTACCGTTTGGTACAAAATTTTATCCTGGAGTCTTTAAGTTTAAAGATAGTATACTTCCGTCCATACCATCCTGGTCAACAAGTTAACTGAACTACAGATTTTATATTTAATTATAAAGTTCCTGATTAATCACCCTTTTAATTAGTTACAAGACATTAATGAATTGCATACAATGCTGTTTAAAAATCTTTTATTTAACTTGTTGCTGCTTAAATGTTATGATCGCGTTTAGCGTTACAGTTATTCTCCATTAGCTCCATTCCACACACCATATTCAGAATTCTGGCCAGTCATTTCTGCAAATAACAACATATGCGCACACCCTTTCATTTATTACCGTTTGTACCATACACCATTTACAGCTGTGATTAGGATTCTTAAGATAATTTGCAAACAGAAACAATTAGATTTATGGCGGTATTCTGAAGTTAGATGTTAAGTCGCACATCGACGGAATCGCCCGGAATTGAACGATGTTAGAAAAACGGTATTCTGAAACGTCGCTATGTTAACGTTCGTCGATGTCAATTAACATTTTAGTTGTTAGATTAACCGCTAGCAAATAGCTCGACGGAATTGAGATTAGAGTGGTGTTAAATTTTATTTTGAACAAATTTTCAACTAAAATCACTTCGCTTTCGTGATGGTCTATATAGAAAAGAAAATTTATTTTATAAGCTTAAAAAATAACGGCTCAAATTCCACTCAGTACCGAAGTACAGAATGGAATTTTTACCAAAATAACATTAAGTTTCTTTTAACATGTAAAATACTTACTGTTCGAACGATGCATTTTGAAGCGATTCACTCATTTTTTTAAATTCTGGAACTTTGCAATATATACTTTTATCAGGTAACTCAACGGTGTGACTGATCTATTTTTGCAAACTATCCTATTTATGTAAGAGATCTTTGGTAGGAATTACCGGGGTTAAACAACCCCTCAATCCCTGTGATTACATATGTTACAGATTAGAACATTTTTCTGAGAAAGTACTCTCGTTAAAAAGGGTCGAAATTACCTGTGTTAAAATTACCTGAATTGTATAAACCCATGTTGATTTACAATTCAAAACAAAAGAAACAGGTTTCGTAGTAATATGAATGACATCAAACACTGGAATTCCATTAATAATTATAACCCGTACCTAATCCTGCAGTAACATTTGGTTTAGCCTTCAAATTAGATTTTTCTGCAATAGTAGTTACATTTTGAATGTCTTCTGTTTTTATTTCTAATTTATAAATAATTATTTAACCGTTTTAAAAACGTTAACCCAACAAAACATAATTCTTACACGACTGTCAAAACGAACGTGAAGTTAGCCGCAATGTTAATTCTACACCGGAAACAAATTGTAACATTGGATTTTACATCGGGTTGTTCAGAATACTGATTTTTCCAGCGATGTTAAATCTGATTTAATAGAGCAGTGTTATTTTCATTGGTGTTAAGTTCACGGGTGTTACGATGGAAACTTCAGAATACCGCCATTAATGTAGTACATTTGTTCCTAAGAAATTGCTTAACTTTTTTTTATGAAATTAGCGGAAGTATACATTAGTAGTGAGAAAAATTTAATATACTATTGTCAGTAGATACGAGATGTGTTCAGAAAATAACAATATTTTGAATTACGTGCCAAATTTAGTGATATGCGGTTGGCAGCATTGCGTTGGGCATAACGTCCTGTGTAACCAAATTAGATTGTTGATATCTCGTTTGGTTTTCGTGATATTGTTATATGAATGCAACGTGTTTAAGTGTTAGTGGCGATTTTTGAAATGTGTTATTTTCTGGAGCAACGATGCAACGTAAAATTTTGCGTGAAACTGCGGAAAACTAGGATGTTTCATCGTTATTGGCTTCTTCAAGGAGTTGCCGACAAACGTCCACTCGATTTTCTTTCTGTTCTTTGGTCATTAAACGAGAAATAAATTTTGCAACAACTCGAAAATTTCAAGGCATGACCCAGTTGAGATGCTAACCTTTTCTGCAATTTCTCTGACAGTCAATCGGCGATTTGCATGCACCAGATCGTTGTTTTTCTGAACGTGAGAGTTATCAGTTAAAGTCGAAGGCCTTTCTGGTCGAGGATCATCTTTAATTGACTGACGACCACTTTTAAATCGTAAAAACCATTCGTAACATTGCGTACGATCCAGAGCAACATCTTCGTAAGCTTGTTTCAAAAGTTGAAACGTTTCTGTGAAAATTTTCCCGTTTCACGCAAAATTTTACGTTACATCGTTGCTCCAGAAAGAAAAATTACTAAAAGATTGTCATGATAAAACCCGGCGGAAACTATGAAGCAAAAGACATAAGTTGTAAAATCATCAGTAAATGTGTCTTATCAAAGAATAACTGTATTACTTGTTTTGTTGTTCATTTAATAATATTTAAACATACATATCCAATATTACATGCAAACAATGCCACCATTTTCATACAAAATAAATCATATGCCGGTCTCGTTTTACAACAGGTGTAACCGTGTAAGCGTGTAGTTTCCGTATTCATTGCGAATAGAATGTGGAGCATTTATAAATACAAACGTGTCATTTGTCATAGGCGGTGAGACCAACCGAGCCAGACAACAGACGACTTTATTTATAGGCTTTTATAAGTTCTATTTTATAGAAGTTTTGCATTTAGCGGCATAATGCCAACCATCGAGTTGACGGTGAATGTATTGTCCTGGATGAGTTGAGGTGACATAAGTGGTTTGTTTGGAAATAAGTGCCAAATTGTGACAGTTATTTAAGGCTATAACGTTTGGATTGATTGAAACAACTTTCTGGGGTTTAAATAGAGTAGAAAGAGTCAGGTCTACTTTTTCCACTCTCCTACCCAGGGGGGGAAATTCTACTTGTTTGTTATTCTTAAGGGGGGGGGGGGTATGGTCAGAGCAGCACATTTTATACCCATTTTCAAGATTTTTTTTTAGAAAACTGTTAATAGTAACTTGATTGGGATAATACCTACAGTAAAGAACAACCTTTGAAGAGTATCCAAAAAAATTTTTATTGAAAAATATCGAAAATTAAGCTCGTGACATGAATTTGAAATTTTCGTTCAGGACAAAGAGTTGATTTGCGGTGAGACACATAACTAATGACTGGATCATCTAAAACAAAAAAAACCAAAAATATTTCGTTAGTTTATGAGTTTCTTGAGGTAACGCTGTCGAGTTTTTTCAAATATCTAGATTATTTAATTTTTGGTATAAGTTTGAAGTCAAAAAAACGAATAAAACGGATTTTTTTTTTTTTCGAAATTTCTGTTTTCAGTTGTAAAAAATTCCATAAAAAAAATAAAAAGCAAGAAAAAAAAAAATATCTCGACAGCGTTACCTCAAGAAACTCATAAATTAACGAAATATTTTTGGTTTTTTTGTTTTAGATGATCCAGTCATTAGTTATGTGTCTCACCGCAAATCAACTCTTTGTCCTGAACGAAAATTTCAAATTCATGTCACGAGCTTAATTTTCGATATTTTTCAATAAAAAATTTTTTGGATACTCTTCAAAGGTTGTTCTTTACTGTAGGTATTATCCCAATCAAGTTAGTATTTACAATTTTCTAAAATAAAATCTTGAAAATGTGTATAAAATGTGCTGCTCTGACCATACCCCCCCCCCCCCCTTAAGCAGTTCTCTTCAAATTCTTACTTAACCTCCTCTAAAACAGGATCATTCGTACGCCTCTGAACTCAATAAAAACAACATTTATAAGTAAATATTTTAGTACATTCATCCCAATAATTTTATGAATTTATAAACTACATAACACAGTAATCTCTTTGAATATTTAAGATTTAAAATTAAAATGAAGTGTTAAATAAAAAGTAGTTAACTTAGAAGTGTAATTAATTTTGTTCATAAAATTTTATATGTTCGTAGAAGAGTGCGCTAATAGCCAATTAGCTGGTTATATCTATAAATTAATATAACTTTTTTACGGTATATTAAGAGGTCGATGGATATTATTTTGAACAAGATATAAATTAAATCGGATGTATAAATTACTAAAATATTTATAGAATACAGATTACTAAGTTGTAAATTATATTGTTGACGGGTTTATTTATTGCTTCCCATAAAAATAATTAGTGTTTGTTCATGGGAGATTTTTGAAATGAACAGCTATATTGTTGCGCCTTTTAAATTGTGCTGAAGACTTTTTGCAGAGAGAAATAAAGGTTGACTTATTAATATATATTTTTTTATTTAGTTAATTTAAGGTACAACAACATCCTGGGATATTAAAACCCGGTGTTGTATTTTATATTGTTAATTAAATTACATTATGTGGGTGTTATGTATGTTGGTGGTAGTCTATATTTTTCAGTATACTTTTGTGCCTGTTCATTTATGTAGGATTGTTTTATTATTGTCGTTAAGTGCTTCTTGTAGGGTGTCAGGTATTTGGTATGTCTGTCTTATTGTGTCATATTTGGTGCATTCTGTAATAAGGTGTTGTACTGTAATAATTGCGTTGCAGTCTTTACAATATGGGGGTGTTCTTTCTTAATTTTGTAGCTTTGTGTAATTTTTGTGTGTCCAATTCGTAGTCTGGTAGTGGAAGTTTGCTCTCTTCTTGTTCCCGAGAATGGCCATTTCTTTGTCTATAATGTATATTTTGCCATATGTTGTCTTGTTGTTCTAGGACTTAACGTATTATTTCATTTTTCATTTCATAGTCTTGTACGGTCGAGTTATTCATTGGATCCTTTCTGGCGGCTTCTTTGGCTGCGGCATCTGCTTTATCGTTATCTTTTATGCCTATATGTGAAGGTACCCAAACTAAGCTGATCATTTTGGCTTCTTGTAGGCTGTGTATTAATGTATATTTTGCCTATGTTGGTTAGAACGCTCAGGGAGTCCAAGTAGATGATATATTTGTAGATTCTTTGGTCTTTTTGAGCGCTGATTTCTATACTTCGTAGGATTTCTATGGCCTCGGTTGTGAAGATACTGATTGGGCTGTCGAGTTTGTATTAGTGACTGGTTTTTTCTTCTGTAACCGCCGTTTCTACATCGTCTCCGCATTTTGAAGCATATATAGGTACATAGTCTTTGTATTCTTCTTGGATTCTGCAGAATTCTTTGAGGTATACTTCTGTGCAAGTGTCTTATGTCTATTAATTTAAATTTTATTTACTATATGTCAGCGATTTTCTGCTGTATCACAAATGGTCTGCAGGTGTATTATAAGAAGCAAATTTCATTGTTGAGTTGTTGGATTAAAACCAACTTTGTAGAGATAAAAGAATAAAACGACGATACAATTGCTTCGAAATTGATCAACGGAAGAGCGAAAAAAGTTCTTTGTACAAATAGATCCTAATTGTAATTTGTAAGTAAAAGGTATTAAAAACTTTGTAAAGTTGCATAAAACTGTTTTTGCATAGCATTTGTTTATAATGTCAAAATGGCACCCATTTCCACACTTAAATCTAGTTTTATTTCTTATTTCTTCTATTCTTCTATTTTTAACTAGTTAGGAAATGAAGAAAACGGATAAATGTTTCTTTGTTGAAAATTATTTATATTAATGATAGAACTGTTTACCATGGTACGAACTCTCAGATGTCTGTCACTTCTCAGGTAAAGGTATTATCAAAACTTTTGATTTCTGATTATTTTATAAATTTTTCGACGAAATTACAAAAAGCCATGTGTATCACGCATTACGAAATGACCGGTTTATTACTCGCTACGCTCATGTTCCAATTCTCATGTAAAAAAGCCGCCCATTCCGTAACTTGTATTTAACTACAAGTTGGAAATATCAAGCCTACATACGTTAAAATTTTCCAGTATATTTGCCAAGTTCATAACTTTTTAAACAAAACTTTACTGCTTTCTAAATCATCTTTTTATTACAACATCTGTATGACTTATGAAAGTACGCAAACTATAAAACGTGAGCCCTTTTTGGACGTTTAGCGTTAATAAACATTCTCATTCGGTGTTGTTAATTCTCATTTATCTCCATTTACACATTATTCATTCATGATACACACCCAACTCATTTACGTTAACACGCTCTGCTATACGTTTATTGTAGGGTACGGTGTACAGGAAATGTTTTGCCCCGTGCGAAATGTGTACTGTATAATGAAAATAATAATTTGTAAGTTTGGAATGTTTATGAGGAGAGGAAAAATTTATTGGTACATTCTTTTCTGGATATTTTTAAAAAACAGATTGCTAAAAGTCATTTATGAGAGTGGGATGAAGAATGGTGAGAATTCCTTTGCATAGTTCGCAATGTTAAAACTTGATATGAGTAGGACACTTGCAAATCTCGATAAAAAAATTTTTTTTTAAATTTATTTATTTGGTCCTTGTTATCATATTGACCAGGATATGCGAGGGCGGATTGATATACAGTGCTGGAAATGAAAATAGAGCCAAGAATTTCCTTACCTGTAAATTATATTTTATTTTATTGTTAGAGAATTTAATTGCACGTTCTTCAATTAGTAAACTCTTTTACTATTACGTGAATCGCTGTTACACATAAAATTGTCGTGAAAGAGTGTTTTTCTGTTTTTAGAATTGAATTTATTTTATCATATCTTGTTTTTCTTGGTCAGATTAATAGAATCAAGTTCAAAAAACGAGTAATTTGTTGGTGTACATTTCAAAAGGTTTACATATTTAAGTTTTTTTCTATCAGGTATGTTTATCATAAATAAATACAACATAGATTTTTGTACAGAATGAGCCGTGGTAAACATTGTACATCAAGTGAAAGGAACTATATTAATGTACTGAGAAGAGAAGAAAAACCTTTGCGAGAAATTGCAAAAATCATTGGTCGGTCCAAGACGTTGATAGAAAATGCTTTTAAATGGCAAATTAGAAACTAGAGGCAGGAAACACAAAACTACTCCACAAGTTGATAGACTAATTGCGTATCCAAAGCAAACCATTTTAAGTCATCAAAAAGCATAGGAACTGAATTAAAGCACTTCTGTGCCCGTACAATTCGCAAAAGACTACAAGATCAAAATTTGATGGACGGGTAGCAAGAAATGTTCCTTTATTGTCAAAGAAGAATATTAACCGGAGATTACAATTCGCACAACATCAGTTATCGTGGAATTGCGATGATGGAGTCCAGAAATGGAGGAATATCTTCTGGTCCGACGAAATTAAGATAATTTGATAGGGTCTGATGGTAAACAATTATTAATGTAATGCTACGTTTTTGAAGAGATTGACGATCCCGCAGGGGAAGTTCATAATGGCCATAACACCTGGCCATTTGTCGAGCTTTCGGGCCTGATGATCCCGCGTACCCTCAATCACGCAAGGGAAGTTCATAATGGTCGCATCACCTGACCATATAGAGCTTTTGGGCCTGATGATCCCACGTACCCTGAATCACATATCATTTGGGAGGAGACAGTTCAGAGGAGCCGATTGTAGGAATAGGCTTATCTGTTGTCTCTTTTATCTCCCACTGAAATTCCTACCCACGTGTTTGCCGTGCGTGGAGACCCGTAACGCCGGAGAAGAGGATCCTGGTCGGTTGAGGGAGACTGCTGCCCGCGGACAGTACGATCCCAACACGCCTTCTTTGGCCTCGGATTCGGTAAAACGGGAGGCTGAGTCTGGTCAGCTCAGTCAATCGGCTGGTGTCACGGTTCATGAATAGAGTGACTCCACTACTGGATCGTGGATGCCGGGGTAATGCCGTGAAGAGATTGACGACAATAGTTTAGATGAAAATAATACGAACAGTGACATTAACGAGACGAGTGATAGTACAGAGAGTGAAGATGAACAGAATGTTGCTGATTTGTCTAAAATTTGTCTCATAAATTTGGGGTGCGTCTTATCATCCGAAAGATACGGTATATCAGATCAAAAAAAGAAAAATTCGAACTATGTAAAAAATAATCTTCCACATGATGCTGTAATTGCTGCAAGGCAAAAATTAATAAAACCACGCAAAATGCCTTTTAATAATTCATTTTTTTAAACAATATATTCAAAGTTGTCAGTATCAATTATCCTGTTATCCTTTAAAGCAAAATATACCGGACTATAATTAAATTCTTTTCCTATAAAATATTCGTATTTTCAAGCAAAATCTCTACATATCACTCACATGTACATCTTAATAACATGTTTCTTACATACTCCTGATATCGCAACAATTTACCTCCTTCCAATCGTCCTTCATTTCTAATAACATTGTTTTAATACAATTATATAGTCAGCAGCTACTTAATAATCTCAGTGATATGTCCTTAAAGGTATATTTAAATGTAGGAGAATGGCGGTAATTCATGTTAAATATAGTGCATGTCCTTTACACCTGTCGCACCGAAAACACTGCATTGAGTTCATGAAAGCAGACGGTTACTGACCTCTCATGTGATATTTACATACTAGGAATATGCACATGTGAAATAGTAGAAGTTGCTTTTTTTGTTTGTATTTCTAAGAAGAATATATTTGTTTTTCTTCTTTTGATATATGCGATAGTAAAGATTGTTTTAATAATAATTAACTCTGTTATCTTGAAACGTTGATGTTCAACTGCATCACCAATAACAGCAGTAGCTATAGTCATGAGTTTCATTTTGTTTGACAATATGAGGTGTAGCTCTGTATTGCTAAAGCAAAATTCCTGGTGTATCAACCATCTCTTGACACTAAATAATTGCTTAGCATTGTCGCCATTAACGCTCACAGTTGCTCTATTGTCATCTTCCAAAAATAGGAGCCAGTTATCCGTTTAGTTATTCGTACTAGATAGCGAAGAGGATATTATTTCATGCTGAGGGAGTCAAAGGAAATGAAGCTATATTGCTGAAATGGGGACAGGCTTACATTTCATCGGTCTTAAGCCTTTAGACGGACTATCAAACAGGAAACTACAAATGCAGTCAGAAATTAGAAAGAGAAAGAAAGCTCTTCAATCTGCCACCGCTTCCCAGGATGAAAACAAATGGAACAAATATTTTTTGTTGCTAACTAAACTAGCTGTGACATTAAATAATGCCCGTTTATCAACTCTATATAATATCGCAGATTAAGTTTCAATCACCGGTTATGACACGTTTCAGAAATGGTTCGATTTCACTGTGTTTCAGCAGCGCATCGCAGATGTTAATTCGGTCCATCATGTTTTTCGCGCTCAACTCATGAGGAACCCATATATCGAGCTTCTTTTTGTAGCCAGCTTTCCGTAAACGGTTCAAAACAATTTTGTGGTTAATGCCTAACTCCGTACCAATATCGACACTGCTGATATGCCTATCTTGCTGGACTTTCTCAAGAATTTCATCAGCTTTTTCATTAATTGGACGACTAGAGTCATCTTTCACATTAAAATTACCAGAACGAAAGCGAGCGAACCAATTCCGCGCAGCAGATTTTGATAAAGAACCTTCACCGTACACACCACAAATTTTTTCACAAGCCTGCGCAGCGTTCTTCCCTTTGTCGTAATAATATTGCAAAATATAGCGCATTATTCATTACTTTTCTTCATTTTCAAACGCAAACAATTTTCCAACCACTGCACAAATTTTGATGTTTAGACACTCAAAATAATGCTCGTACTGTCACCTTTCCAACGAGCGCATAGTGGTGTCGCTGCGATCTGTGTTTCCTGAGTTATTTGCAATTGGCGCCGTCTATCGGCAAAAACGCCACGAACTTTTTCCCAGACCTGATATATTGAAACACTGTAAAGTTTCTATTTAATTTTTTCTCTATTTCAAATTAGATAATTTATTAATATATATTTTTTGTTTCAGGTAAGAACAGTATTAAATATTTCATCCAAAAGAACAGATCTACATAAAGAGCCTGTACTTCTAGTAAGTTACATATTTAATATTTTAGCAGCTACTTGGCTATATGAGGTGTATGTACCTTCATGTATTTTTGCAATAATTGTTAAATTTTGATTCATGACCTCTTATGAGAGGTAGTATAAATATTCTTTGGCGTCCCAGAAAATCACGTGCAAATTTGAAAATGATAATAATTGTATTGAAGATAGGTGGGGGGATTAACTGACAGTCTAAGGAGCTGATTCTTGGGGACTCGTTCACTGAGCTAGCTATGTAAATTGAACGATATCCACCGAGCCGATTCCGCGAACTGAGCCGGAATGCCCATAAGAAATGAAAAGTCAGTTCTTCTTCCCATTAATCTCGGTGTTCCCCAGGGATCTGTCTTAGGCTCCATTCTATTCCTACTATTCATAAATGATATTACTTATTACATAAATTATCATCTTACAATGTTCGCCGACGATACATCGGTTGTTCTCTCGGGCAAAAATAACGCAGAAATAAATGAAAAAATAATCCCTCTTATACATGAACTCAACAACTGGTTCCTGTTTAATAAATTATACTTAAATGCCTCCAAAACTAACTATATGACCTTTAGAACTTTGCAAAATAATAATCATATCATTTTAAATATTAAAATAAGTAATGAATATCTAAAATCAGAAAATGAAACAAAATTTTTAGGCCTGTACATAGATGAACTTAAATGTTGGAAAGCCCACTGTCAAAAACTATTAAAATCATTAAATTCAGCTCACTTTCAAATAAAAAATTTAAAAAATATTGTAGGTCATGAGACCATTATTAAATTTTATTATGCACAATTTTATAGTAGGCTTAAGTATGGAATATGCTTCTGGGGATCATCAACTATGGCAGATGACATATTTATTTCCCAGAAAAGAATAATACGTTGTACAGCAAACAAAAGACGCACTGAGGCCTGGTCTTTCCACCTTCAGATAAAGGTCCAGGTAACTATCTGACAGATAAGGATATTTGTAACTTCATCTGCTGAATAAATGTCAATACCAGTCAGTGAATCCAATACGTCAGTCTCATTATCGGTTAGATAACTATCCGATAGATACATTTGTATAGAAAGAGGGGATGACATTTACTCAGCAGATGAAGTTACAAATAACTTCATCTGTCAGATAGTTACCTGGAACTTTATCTGAAGGTGGAAAAACCGGGCCTGAATCATGCAGACATATTTTTGTAAAACAAAAAATATTAACAGTTCCTGGTATTTACATCTTAGAGTTGCTGGTCTATGTATTTAAAAATCAAATATACTTTGCTGGCCATTTGAACCAGCATTCATATAACACCAGAGGAAAAGATTGTTTCAGAACTCCAGCAAACATGCTGGAACTGACAAAAAAATCACCAAAAACTGTTGGTATTAAATTATTTAATTCACTGCCATTCCATGTCAGAAATGAAACGCAGTTTTCTGTATTTAAGCGGAAGATTAAGGTATTTCTTATAGAGCATTGCGTATACTCAATGAATGAATTCTTGGGGGGGGGGGGGGGACGCCCAAGTTAAAATACAGAACTACGCAAAATCAACTTAGTTCCGCGTAAACGTTTAGAATAGCCTATAATGCTAATACTGGTTAACAAAATTATTATAAATTTAAAAAATTATTTTTAAATTTTTATATTTAAATTGCTGTGCACTGTCGTGGACCATTTATTGTTTACGCAATACAGAACTACGCAAAAAAATCCACATTAAAATTCTCATTAGCGAAACTAATTAAGAGGATTAATTTCTTTACTTAATCCTTCATTTGATAATTTTGGTCGACACTACGTCACTAATCTTTCCAAATATTTCTCGTTCACAATCGATTATGAAACATTCTAAACAGTAAAAGTAACAACACATGTTGACCAGTGCATTTTTTGTATAAAATACCCTTAAATTAATAACTAACTTAAGCGCTAGTAGCCATAAATGCTGTGTGTACACATTTTTACCAGTTTTATAAAAAGTAAAATTTGAAAAAGTGCAATAGTGATGTGATGAAACAAGTTGAGTGTCTATTGAAGGGTTAAGAATGGACATCCTATACTGAGTCGATATCCCTTGGGAGCTAATAGCCAAAGATGCTGCACACCTTAAAAAAAAAATAAAAAAATTCTGTGGATTTTAAATTTTTTGTAAGTATTATACAGGTAAATTTTATGTTTTTTCGATTGAATATTTTTAATAGCTCTAAGTATGTATGTTCCTTGGGCGCTAATAGCCGAAAATGGTACACACCATTTTCTTAAATTTACAAAAATTCTGTGGATTTTAAATTTTAAAGTATTGTGAATTTTTTGAATGTTTTTACGTCTCAATATTTTTAACAGCTCTAAGTAAGTTTGTATGTTCTTTGGGCGCTAATAGCCTAAACTGCTGTACACCTTTATTTCAAATTTCAAAAAGTTCTGTGGATTTTAAGATTTTTGTAAATATTGTGCAGGAAAATGGTTTTGAAAATGTTTTTTCGATTCAATATTTTTAATAGCTTTAAGTTTTATGTTCTTTGGGTGCTAATAGCCAAAGATGCTGCACAATATTTTTACAAATTTCAAAAAATTATGTTTATTTTAATTTTTTTGTAAGTATTGTGTAAGTAAATTTTTGGAATGTTTTTACGTTTCAATATTTTTAAACAGCTGTAAGTATGTATGTTCTTTGGGCGCTAAAAGCCTAAAGTGCTGTACACCATTTTATCAAATTTCAAAAATTCTGTGAATTTTAAATATTTTGTAAGTATTGTGAAGGTAAATTTTTGGAATGTTTTTTCCATTCAATATTTTAAATAGCTCTAAGTAAGTTTGTATGTTCTTTGGGAGCTACTAGCCAAAGATGCAGAATACCATTTTTTCAAATTTAAAAAAAAATCTGGATTTTATATATTGTTCTACACCATTTTTCCAGTTACAGAAAAATTAATGCGATCTTTTTACGCCAAGATTTGTTAGTTATAATAAGTGATTTTTTTGGGCACATTTTTTTGTCAAGAAATTTTTTGATATTTTTGTTTAATCTGTACCTCAGATTTTATTATATACTTGATTCAAAAAATTTTAAAAATATTTTTCGAAAACGCCCAGACTGTCTTATTTTGCTTCTAATAGTAAAATCAGATTTAAATTTTTGTTCATACATTAGATGCTATCTTATTAATGGTGTTACTCCATTACAACTTTAAAATTTTCTCTTATTATTTACATATAATATAAATTAAGATATTAGTCTCAACATTTTTATCTTACATAAATTTGAATAAGGAATTACCTTATTAAGACATGAAAAACTCGAATAGATAGCCACTATATGATAAAGGGTAAAAACTCGTTAATACTTGAATTTGTTCGTATCTATTAAGTGTGCACGCCACTTTGTTAGATTGGTTTATAAATATTTACTTTCTAGATTGGTGTATGTAAACATATCATAGATGAATTTGTGTTTTGTTTTCTTTCTTCTTATGTTACTAAAACCTAAAAGATTTGAAGCTGTTGAAAAGTGAGGATATTGACACTGGACAAGTTTGTTGGCTAGCGACAGCTATGTTACTTTTTTTTATCTCTGAGGAAAAAATGTGGAGAGCACATAACTTTCCAATTATACTTAATGGACGAGGTCAAGGGGTATAAGTTAAATAGTTTAATACAAAATCTGTGGTAAGAAATTCATATCACCAATTGAGCTTCGCATTTTTCTTCGTAACAGAATCATTTATAATATCTTTGAAATTATTTTGCACTGGTCCAATATTAATGCAGACACCGTTATTTTGGACGTTTGCCATTGCTGATAGTACTAGGCTAGAATAGTACAATATAATGAGTATTAGTATCAAAAAGATATAATACTTCATGACTATATAAAATATATTAGGACGTTTCGGAAACTGCTCAATAATCTGTTTCCGTCTTGATGAGTCATCACTTCTTGTGATCGCTAAGAGTTTTGCTAGAATCTAAGTTTACTGCGTAGCAAGCGAGCAAGCTAACCATTAGACCAGGATACGCCTTCTAGTATAGTGTGTTACATAACTATAACTTTTGTACATCGTCAACAAAAAAACACAAAAAATGCATTAATTTCTGAAAACATAATCTGATGAAAAATTCCTATTGTACTATTCTGGTTCACACCAATATAATAGAATAGAGAATATAATAGAGAAGAATATTTTCAGATTTTTAGTTTAAACCATCTGGGCTACAGGGTGTACAGCATTTTTTGCACAATTTTGGCAAAAATCGCATAAAAATAATTTATTTGCAAAAATAAAATTTTGATCGTTAATCCACGTACTAAGGGCTTTCATTTGATACCTTACTCAGAATTTTAACAAAAATATTTTTATTTTCGATGAGCACGTATTTGTTTATATTTTTAAGGGGATAGGTTTTTTAGATGTTTTAGTATTTTTCCTATGTGCGGGTCAAAGAGTTGTATAAGCATGCCAAATTTCAACTCTCTAGGTTTAATCGTTTGGCTAAAATTTTTACCGAACAGACAGACGACAAAATGACGGTATAAGGGTTTTTTGGTCATACTTACAAAACCCTAAAAACAAAAGAAAACAACTTACAATGCTGCTTCCTAATACCCTTTTCACACTAGATCTTTAAGACGAGTGAACTTAAAGTTCACCGATGTTTAACATCGGTATGCTTTCACACTTGATGTTTAAATCTCTAGTGCTGTCATCAGCTACAGTAATTTTGTCCTTAAGTTACCGTCATGAAATTACCAGTTTTCAACTGTCTGCGCAGACGCACATTTTGAATTATTATAAACAATTAAGGATATTTCATTTCATTCTACAATAAAGGCACTACAATAAAGAATATATTACACCTGTATTAACATGTAAGTCGATACTTTTTATCTCAATTATTGTAGCTCTGTATTTTATTAAACACATTATTAAAATAAATAATTTTATTATAACAATAAGTATAAATTTCTTATAACGTCGATATAATACAGTATTCTTGTTTATGATAATATAAAATGTTGACAGCACAAATTCAAGGAGTATTTTTTTATAATAGAAATTAAGTTGGCAATGCGGGCGAAGTTTAAGACGCAGATCTCTGTCTTAAACATCGCTTGTGTTTAACCGAGGCCGTACGGTTTCACATCAGCGTTTAAAGATCCATTCACTTTAACATCCGATTTTAAAGATCTAGTGTGAAAAGGGTATAATATATACTCTGTATATTCAGAAGATATATTCATGTATTCTTATTTTATTTTTATCTTAATACTTTAAAGAATATAATGTAAAACTGAAAATAAGAAAGAAAGGTAATCTTCTTTCAAATTTTATTATGTAAAGTTTACACAATATGGTAAAGCAATCGATCTTATCTTTTTATCTTTTAGAATTTTACAAAAAATAGCATTTCTTTAACGTGACAATAAAGCCATTGTTATAAAATCCAATTAAAATTTTAACAAAGAAAATTTTCCTGCTGTAGGTAAACAAAATTGATTCAATAACATTTTCATTTTCCTCGTGGCCAGAGTTGATCCGATGTGCGCTTAAAATTTAATTATTAAAGAAACCTTTTAGCTAAGAGGTACCCCATGTGTTTGCGGAACCCTTACTAGTTCACAATTCATGTACACTTTTTGTTTTCAGAGTTAACTAAATTTCTCATTTCTCTAAACCAGCGTTTGCCAAACTTTATCATCATGATATAGTCAAATTCTGACAATTAACTAAAACATGTAGCTTTTATGATATTGATCATCCTTCAGCCGTACGAATACACTATTGCAGCGGTTCTTAAACTGTGCTCCGCGAAACAATTTTGACATTAACTTTACATCCCCCAACTTTTAGCTTTTATTCAAATAACTCATTTAATAAAAATCCTACATGATCAAGACCTTTTGTATTTGTTGTTATTTAACTAGTTATAGACATAACTAAACAATAATTAGTAGAATTTTAATAATTTTTATTCAATTGCAAATTATTTATAGAAAACATATTATAATATCTATTTTGACCAATATTTGACCAAAAAATGTTTGTATGAGTTTAACGTAGGGGAGATGTGGGGACGGTGGCACAATTGGTACAGTGGAACATTTGAAATATCTTTGAAATATAGAATATTTTTATGTTTGTTTGGGTATATATAGGTCCCTCTGGTGCTGAGAAATTATACTATCCACATTTTGAGTCTATAAATTTAAGTCCCGCCATTTATGATGAAAATGTTGATTTGAGATTGACAAACTAAAGTTTATCGTAACAAGGAATTTTTTATTTGAGCGAGACACAACTAAATTAGGGAAAAAAATTGTATTACATGTTGTAAATTGGTCATTTGTCTACAGTGTAAAGCAATTACTAATGTTCTAAACCATATCATTTATTATATTTGATAAAATGTTCGTGAAAATAGAGTTAGGCTAACAGTGGCACACGTGTTATGTGGATACAGTGGTACACTAGCCACTGTACCCACGTACATGGGTACGAGTTAGAAGAACAATTCCAAGCTGCGCAAAATAAAAAAGATCAGAAATATATAAGATATTCTTGTAAGTTCAGATACATCTGATACTGATGTCAATATTGATGAGAATTCAAACTCAGATGATAATGTTGACTCTGAATAACGACTGACGATATTGTTGTAACATATCTCCGACGCTGACTCTACTTTTTAAATTTATTAAAACAAATGAAAATTACACATTTAAAAAATCAGAGCTGATAAAAGTTTTACCATCTCCTGCTCCGTCTGGTGGTAGCACAAAACACCGTTTAGACGTTTTGATTTTTACAGTAAATTTAATGAAATATAATTAACATTAAAATAAAAACTATCAAAACTTACTGCTTCCAAGGAACTTACCAAAGTTTATTATTTTTATATTAATAATAAATTTACATTTATATATTTATATACATTATTTAATTACTTAGTAGTTTGTTCCAAAAAATTTGATTTTTTATTAATTTTTCAGTACCTTTCAGATGATTTATTTTGAAAGACATTGAATTGAAGTTTCAATAAAAATTATTAATACATATACAGATTTTTTTGGATACCTATTATATTTACTGTTCCACAGTATCCCTAATGCTGTTTCACTGTACTGGTACAGTGGCAGAATTACAGAGGTCAACAAAAATATTAATTATAAATGGCACGTGATAAGGACATTAATTTTTAACAGGTTATTTAAACAACGACATTATAAGTATTAAGTGCCGAAAAGATTTATTTAAAAAATTCAAAATTGAAGATGTTATGTACAGAAAACCAAAATGTGTGCCACCGTCCCCATATCTCCCCTATTATAATTTGTAACTTTTTTATTATTTTTATTATTCGGTTTCCCGAATAACTAGAAGATTGCCCTACGCGATTTTTTTTAGCCTTTTGAAAATTGCTGCAATAAATGCTTAGATATTATATTCTTTTGCTAAACCATCAATAGTCAAAATATCGAAGATTCTTTCTGAAGAATTTATCCATGCTTCTTATGAAGCAACACCTTACTTCAAGATCAAATCTTAAAAACCTACCATCTGACATAAGTGCATTTCTAAAAGTAAATTACGGACAATCTACAAAGCGAATCATTGAAGAACAACCGCCTCTAAAGCGTGGAGTATGTCGTTTGTGTGCTTTGGAGAAGAAAAGAACGTCAGCGTCAATGAAATGCCATAATTGCAAATCATTTACTTGCAAACGACATTATCAAACCATTATTTTCTGTTTTCAATGTCAAGAAAAGTGTGATTCCTCGTCAGATTAAAAAATACTTCGGCATTTTGAATTACGAAAATATACATATATGTACATAATTTAGTTGGTAGATTTTATATTTCTTGTTATTACAATGTTATTTGATTATTTTTAAAAATAAAAGAATTCAATACACTCGGCTGAAATTTTAATACTGTGCTGTAAATCTTTTCTATATATTTGTTAACTGAATCATATAATAATTCAATCAAATGTTAAATAGTAGATCATATACGGGTCTATTCTCTAAGCATGATGTTAAAATCTTAGCGTCAGAAACTGACGTTAATTTTTTTAACACCATTTTTAACCTAAATGCTATTCGCTAAACATATATGTGTTAATATTATAGCGCGGCGGCGTTAAAATAGCCAGTTAACGTTCTACAATAAGCGCCTACCGAAACGGTGGCTTTACAAGTTAACGCTAGTGTTTAGTTTGCAAAAATGGCTGATCCTATTTAAGTAAATGTCATGTTATTTAAAAAAAAATGAATAAAACACAAGACGGTAGGAATATTAATCAACTTTCTATTACTTTTTAATGTGAATTATTTACAGTAGAGATAAGAATGACGCTTCATAATTTTTGTTATACAAGTAACCCAGACGCAAGTTCAAGTAATTGTATAGAAAGGAAGTAAATGGAGTATTAGAGAGCAGTTTTGGTTTTTGTTGAGACACAGAACTTAAAATTATAATCCTCTGAAAGCTACAAAACTTCACTTATGCCTCCGCCGTGTTTCAAAATATCGCAGTACATTTTAATGGTGTATTATTTGAAGAAACAATTGATGAGATTGTTAATGACGATCACAACAGTGTTATTCCAGGGTAGAAATAGCGTAATAAATCAAATTTAATAATTAATATCAACGAACACCTTTTTAAAAATAGAATGAACATATAATTCACATATTATTAAAAAATTAGATAAACTGTTATAATACAATGTAGTATATAAATTGACTAAACAAAAGTTGAATAAACTTATATTTTTATTTAATACACTGTGGAAACCAGTTTGAGTATCACAGGACCAAACATTTCTGTTCCATTTTTAAAATAAATTTCGCCACTGAATATTTAATTCAACACCGAAATATTAGGTTAAGATTCTCTTGGCATTTGACTAAATAAATACTCCTGTTAAAATTCAACGTAACAGCGCATGCGCGTGCATTTAATATTAGCCTCTCTACAGGGTGAGTTAGCGCCTCGCGTTAACAAATATTGTATTAACGCTTACCTTAACAAATGCTCTTACAGAATAGCATTTTTGGATAATGACGTTAGACATGGAGTTAAAATAAAAATATTAACCTGACGCTAATTTTAACGCATTTCTTACAGAATACACCGAATAATGCGTAAAAAATACTACACGCGCCTGCTTATGTTCAAATATATAGCGCGCCCGCTCAAAGGTTAAATGATTTTTAGGGTTTTGTAGGTATGACCAAAAAACCCTTATACCGTCATTTTGTCGTCTGTCTGTCTGTCTGTCTGTCTGTCTGTCTGTCTGTCTGTCTGTCTGTCTGTCTGTCTGTTCGGTAAAAATTGTAGCCAAACGGCTAAACCTAGAGAGTTGAAATTTGGCATGCTTATACAACTCTTTGACCCGCACATAGGAAAAATACTAAAACATCTAAAAAACATACCCCCCTAAAAATATAAACAAATATGTGCTCATCGAAAACAAAAATAGTTTTTTTTAATTCTGAGTAGGGTATCAAATGAAAGCCCTTAGTACGTGGATTAACGATCAAATTTTTATTTTTGCAAAATAAATTATTCTGATGCGATTTTTGCCAAAATTGTGCAAAAAAAATTTTGTCCCACACCCTGTAGCCCAGATGGTTTAAACTAAAAATCTAAAAAAATTCTAAGTGTTGTATATTGGTGTGAACCGAAATAGTACAACAGGAATTTTTGATCAGATTATGTTTTCGGAAAATAACGCATTTTTTGTGGTTTTTGGTTCACAAAGTACAAAACTTATACCAATGTAAGACACTCACATGCAAGGCGTACGATAGTGTAATGGGTTAGAGCACTGGTGTCGTAAGCTAAAACTCTCTGGTAAACGAAGGGTTTCGAGTTCGAGTACGGAGTGAATTTAATTTTTTCTGTTTTTTTTTTTTCATTTTTATTATGTTGAAATTATTTTGTCAAAATTTTAGTTATATTTTGACAAATGTTGTATTTAATTTTTAAGAGCGTAAATTTAATAACCAGTCTTATTATATGAACAACAGACGATAAATTATTTTAAAAATATCGTTCATTTTGCCGTGATTACTACAAAGTAAAATTTGTCCTACACACTCAGCATACCGCCTTCACTTATTATATACCTGCGAAACCCAGAAATGTGTGAATATTCACACTTCACATCAATTTTTTAAAACACCAAATATTTTTTTTAACCGAATTATTGAAAACATGTTGTGAATCACTGTTCTTTACCTTTCTCCCCTTGAAACGATGCTCGAAGCCTTTTTGCTTAAATAACTAAGACCAGTATTATCGATGTTATAATTAAATTTAGGTGAATTGAAAATTTTATTAAAGCATACATTTAACAGAGTGCTTTTATGTGAGGATGGGGCTTTATGACAATAGAAACTATGTACAGAATGTGTAATGGAGGTGTAGAATCCTAATTCGCATCCCCTGTTAAGTGTAAATTGTTCTTTGTGGGTTTTGAAGTCTGCACTTGGACGTGAAATTTAATTTAAAACGAAATGCTTCACCTAAATGTTGGGTCTTAAATTTATTTTCGTATATTGTTTACATTGCATTTTACGGTACACAGTAAATACGAAATTGCGTGATAATATGGAAAATAAATGTTGATTTATGTTTTAGTGTATTTAAGTTATTAAATAAATAGAAATAGCTGAAAATGACAAATGATTTTGCCAAATGCAGGTGTCTTCTGTCTACAAAATTCTATTCTAGTTATAAAAGTTTTAAAATTTTAGTTTTAAAACATTTATTTAAAAAATAAGTTATTCAGTTCTCTTGCTAAACAAATATTATTAAAACTTAATATGTAAATTTCAAACCCCCTTTTGTAAACACATAAAATCTGCATCATATGCACGGCCACAACCCTAAAAATATCTAAGTAACAGCTAAAATAAAAAACATTTTTCTACCCCATTTAAAAAACTTATTACTGAAGCCACTTGAGAAATATTTAACCACGGGAATAAATGAGGGGTTTGTGTAGTGTCTGGTGGTACTTGGGGGCTGAAAACAAAATCCCATCAACACGTTACATTCTCAAGGGACAAGGGATGCATTAGCGCCAAACGACAAACCCGTTACTAGGAATCGTTCCATATTTCACTCCACAAGTGGCTGCATCTACCCTGTTGCAACGTTTAGTTCCGTAAATAAATGTTAATATTTTAGTAAGAATTAGGATCTATAACAAAGGGACAAAATTTATGCCAATGAAACGTTTCGTTCTGCAAATAAAAATTAATAATTTAGTTAGATTTAGGTTTAAGGGACAATGTATTCTGTGGTTGATTTTTTTTTACGAAATTCAATCTTTGCAGTTTGCTGATTTCGGACCAAGTTTTTCATTTGCCGGTTTCGTATGGCAAATGACGGTCCAGAAGAGTACAAGATAAAAAATTTATGTGAATTTACACACATTTGAGGGTTTTGTAGGTATTTAATAAGTGTAAGAAGCCAACAGAATACTATGGTCTATTTCAAAGTAGAAAAATGTGTGTAAGAAGATAGGAGCTGTTTGTCCTTGCTTCGGATTGGTTTAGATCGTCATCTCTATTACACTGTTAAAATATTGTTTTTAGTCCAAGTTGACAGATGTTCAGTGTCGTACATTGGAAATATATATCATTTATATTATTTAATTTTTTTCATATATTTTGTTATTATTTACATATTTAGACTTTTATTTATATTCTTGGCGTAGATTTTATGGAGAAAATTCTCCATGTAATTTGTTTTTACGCAGTTATATATTTTTTAGGTTATCTGACATATAAATATTTTTTGACACTGGACAATTAACAGATCAAGAGAGAGGACTAATGTGAGGTCAAAAGACAGCCCAGCTGATTGTGCCCAAAGAATAAGTTATTGATATAATTTTTAGACCTTCACCTTAAGTATCTGTACATAAGTCCTTCTAGCGGAGATTCTCAGCAACATCACGTTTGCGCATGACAGTTCTAAACATGGCGGCCGGCATGGATGTGCGGTTAAAACAACGAGCTATCATTGAATTTCTTACTGCGGAGGGTGTAGCGCCCATTGATATTCATCGAAGGTTAAGTGCCGTCTACCGTGAGGCGTGTGTTGATGTGAGTACTGTTAGGAGGTGGGTAAGGACTGTGAAAGACGCAAGTCCTGCTGAAACGGATGTCCATGATCGGGTACGCAGTGGCCGATACCGTGACGGACTTGAAAATCTCGTACCACGTTGGCGTAACTTGTCAATGGCGATTATGTAAAAAAGTGAATATATCAGTGCTTAGAGGACAGTTTTATACTATTATTTCACATTTATATGTAAACCATATATCAATTACTAATAAAGTTATAGCCATGGAGGCATTAGTTTTCAATATGCCCTCGTATTTTAGTCTCAAACAATTCTTCCTCAAACTCCTCGGACAATTTTCAAAAACATCTTGTATACTCTATAAATATAGACAAATTAAAAATACATTTATCGAAAATCATATTATTTTCTCGTGTGAAACGATTCTATACACAAAAAAAATGTAGTTTTGCAAAGTTACAATTAATTAAAAATGATAATTAGCGGAAGAGATTTTCAACATAATAATTAACTAAGGCGTAACGGCCAGCGACACGATTCAAAGATAACACAATATTCTGAACCAACGCCATTAATTTACTGCAGTCAAACACTTCTACGCCGCCCCCAGGAATAAGAATAACGGTTATAAACATATTCGAGGTTTAATAGTGTGTAAAATGTTTATAAACATTTAATTTGTTATTTTGTTTGTTTTGTTTACTGAGAAAGGACACAATACAGTTGGCTTCTTTTACGACGTCTATTAAACAACAAATTGCAGCTCCAACCTTCCTGAATTACCAAAGAAGGGCGTAAAAAATACAGCTTGTTCTATTTTCGTATTGCGTAGTTTGTTATGCGTAGAATTTTTCGAATCAATAATTCTAACAGTATTTTCTTTTATTCTATGTGTCATTTACAACATGCTATCTATATTAATAAAAATGGAGGCTATATCTGTTTTTTTCGGCCTCAAATTTGGGTTTTATACGTTTCAGACTGGTTTATAATAGTTATGTTATGGGATACATAAGCATAAAAATTACACTAGTTTCTTTGTTCTGTTTATTACAAACAGATGTTTTGGAGGGTCAAACCCATTGTTCTATAACTATGCGCTATGTTATGAAGTTATTATAAATCAGGCTTAAGACATATCCGGCAAACAAAACAATTTTTGTCTGCCTGTCTGTCCGAGATTTACTCAGAAACGTCTCGACATATTTTCACATGATTTGGTATGAAGATAAAGTAAAACCAGGTTTCGAATATAGGGTATAAGGCATCTCAAAAGACGAAATTATTTAAATTATGAAAATGGTTCTACTTCTAAACTAAAAGTGATGACCTAAAAAGAAAAAATAAGATACTCACTTCTAAAATACAAGTGAATTTTCACAAGTAATCACAAATATTCTATATTTGTTATCATGACGGACCAGCAAGCGACTTTGAAAAAATTCGCGCCAAGTTAAGATAGTAATGTGTATCGCAAAAGTTTTATGTATTTTTATTGCACTGATTTCAAACACAAAAAAAAGAAACAACATATAAAAAATCACATATAATTAGGGTGACCATTCGTCCCGCATTTTGATTTGGTGTCCCCAGGGCCTAATTTTGCTCTGTACTTATATTTGGGATGTGAAGACCTTTTTTTTGCTCTTTACTTATATTTGGGAGGTGAGGACCTTTTTTTTTGTTTGCTCTTCACTTATATTTCGGAAGTAACGATCTTTTTTTTCATTAAGTAATATAAATACTCTGTACATAGATTTTTTCAGTTTATTTTTTCATTTAGTTTTTAGTAAATGGATACTTAATCGTTTTGGATTAAGGATACTTTGCTGTTGGCATGTGGAGTTCCACAGGATTCGTTGTTTGGCCCACTTCTATTTCTAGTGTATATTAATTACTTTCAATCATATTTAAAATCCAATACAGTTTTATTCAGTGGTAGCACTAACCCTTAAAAATGGGGGGGGGCATTTGAGGAGAGTACAATTTTTTAACGATATTAATACTCATGAAAATGATCAAAAAAAGTCCCAACCTTTTTGAAAACTTGTATCTATTTTGTTGTATTTCGGGTTTTTGATACGAATACAATTTTCGTTATTATAATGCCTACAAAAATATGCAACCACCTGTTGGAATCTTTATCAATTTTTTATTCATTTATAAAAAATTAACAACGTAATTAATAAGGAAATAACTATTTGTATTGTTCTTATCATATGTATCTTTTAATATCAATAATATCATAAATATTTTTATGTTTAATGCAATAATGCAATGTAATCTACCATATCTAATCTTCATACGAAAACAAAATATAATTTATCTATTTACGTTTTACTTTAAAGCCGTTAGTCATAATCTAATAAGGGATATCTAATAATATGATGCATCTGACGGAGGAGTGTCAGTGTGAGATACAGACCTGCGGCAGAGTGTCAGGGTCCTCCCTTCTCTTCCTGTTCAACCCTCGGCCCGTGCAGGATCAGCGCCCTGCAGCTAATCTGGTACGCCCATGCAGAGTCGTGCGGACACGTGGGAAATTTTAATAAAATTGCCTCTATAATAATAATAATAATAATATTAATAATAAATTTATTTAACCAATAACACATTACAGAAATGTTGTGGTTTAGTCAAGATGACACATAATATAAATTGAAACCACATGAGTTAAACAATACAAATAAATTTAACAAATAATACAGTTAGGAGATTACATAATTTAATATTAGCCCTTATGGTGTAAATATTCCTGTATGTTATAAAAATAGTTGGATTGTAAAAAATGTCTAAATTTTAATTTAAATGCTCTACTGGACGTTATAGACTTTAATGCAGGTGGTACAGAGTTAAATAATGTTAAAGCCATGTATTGAGGACTTTTACTGTACAGTGCAGAGCTATGAGAGGGACATACAATTGAGTGTTTACTGCGGGTATTATAAGAATGAAAGTCAGAATTGGTAGCGAAAAGGTGCGGATTATTTTTAACAAACATTACGGCTTCTAATATATAAACAGATGGAAGAGTTAATATGGACAAAACAGGAAAAAGGGATCTGAAAGATGATCTAAAAAGGGGGCACCAGCTATTATGCGAATAGCACGTTTCTGAAGTACAAAAACCTTTCAGGATTCAGAGGAACTTCCCCAACACAAAATGCCATAGCTCATTGTTGCGTGAAAAGTTCCAAAGTAAGCAGTTCTAAGTATATCAGAAGAAACCATATATTTTAGTTTTTTTAATATAAAACATGATTTGCTAAGTTTGCCTAAAAATTTTGTTGACTCGGAACACTGAATACTTTTTTGTCCTTGTAAGTGGTGGATATATGGGCTGGTAATAGGTTCATTTTTGTGTCCATGAAAGAGCAGAGCATGACTTTTTTTGTATTTAAAATGAGTTTATTTTCTTAGCACCATTGACTCATTGTTTCCAAGTTACTTTTACCATCGAAAGCTAGTAAAGTTGAATCTGCATTATGAAGCAAGTGCGAAGTATCATCCGCATATAGACAAATAGCATTATTTGGAAATAATGCTATTGTTTAATTATGTATTAACATTGTAATTATGTAGTAGTGAACACTTCGCTGGGCCTGTCCTGTTTGTGTTCCGAACAAAATAAAATAAAATAAAAATAAAATAATGTAGGCAAATCATTGATATATAAGAGAAATAAAACTGGGCCAAGAATAGAACCTTGTGGGACTCCAGTGTTACACTGTCGCTTGTGGGATCTGAAATTATTATGGTTTTGGCTAATAGAAACAACTTGTTCTTTATTAGACAAAAATGATAAGACCCACGATTGCGGTGGACCCACGATACCGATGTCGTTTAATTTGTTTGCCATAATGGAGTGATTGACTAAATCAAAGGCTTTAGAAAAATCGTAAAACAAGCCTAAACAATGTGATTTTGCCTCTAAGTTCTTGTGTATAGAATAAAATTAGGAACAAGAACTTTTATGTACTGTTTGAAGCCTGGACTTGGTGGTATCGTTCAGTGAGCGGGCCCCCGAGAATCAACTCTTTAGAATCAGTCAGGTGCCCCACCTATTCTTCAACATGATTTTTCCCAATATGCACGTGGTACGTCTCCTACAGCCTGCATTTACATTTTATGAATTCAATACGTAATTTATGACTTGTTGACAAACTACATCTCTCTCTTTAACTCTCACTGTCTTGCTTTAAAGAAATAACGAATATAAATAAATAAATACGATTCTTATACCCTTTTCACACTAGAACTTTAAGATCGGATGTTAAACTGAATGAGTCTTTAAACGCTAATGTGGAACCGTATGGCCTCGTCTAAATACAAGCGATCTTTAAGACAGAGATCTGCGTCTTAAACATTGTCCGCATTGCCAACCTAATTTCTTTATAAAAAAATACTCCTTGAATTTGTGCTGTCAACATTTTATATTATCATAAACAAGAATACTGTATTATATCGACGTTATAAGAAGTTTATACTTATTGTTATAATAAAATTATTTATTTTAATAATGTGTTTAATAAAATACAGAGCTACAATAATTGAGATAAAATGTATCGACTTACATGTTAATACAGGTGTAATATATTCTTTATTGTAGTGTCTTTATTGTAGAATGAAATGAAATATCCATATTTGTTTATAATAATTCAAAATGTGCGTCTGCGCAGACAGTTCAAAACTGGTAATTTCATGACGGTAACTTAAGGACAAAATTACTGTAGCTGATGACAGCACCAGGGATTTAAACATCAAGTTTGAAAGCATACCGATGTTAAACATCGGGGAACTTTAAGTTCACTCGTCTTAAAGCTCTAGTGTGAAAAGGGTATAAGTCAGGGTTTGGTTCTGCAGCAGCCAAATTGTTTTTGACATGACCTTTTGAGGTAAAAATAATTTCTTAAGTGAAAAGAAAGTACGTACTTGACTATTTCTAAAATATAAAACTTGAAAAATAAATGAAATTGTAAAAATACTAAAGAAACATTTTAAACCCGCGGATTTGGTAATAAAAAGTTATATTGGATGGGTTATAAACTATTGCCACCACATTACCAAACGTCAAATATCTCTTTTTTTTTTTCTTTTCTTTCTTTGGCCTTGCTAACTGTAGACCATTGGCCATCAAATATCTCTTGAAAGCATCTATTATAATTTGCTTTCTAATGTTATTAAAACTGTTACCAAGAATTTTAGTTTTATAACCCTTTAACTGTTAACTGTTAGTTACATTTAGCACGCCTCTGTATAACGAAAGGCTGAGAAGGGAAACTTATGTCAACGTTCTAAATGCACTGTTGAATTATCTCATTAACAGATTCCGTATCTCTGGTTCGCCCACTGCGCGGCAAGGTAACAAGTGCATCACCGACAGCGAAGGCTTCGGGTACTATATTTACTCTTCCGTTTATCACTTAACTCTTCAACTACGATAACTCTGATGCAACTAGATTATACCTTACTGTGCTAATGCTTGCTTCTATTTCAAGTGCTTGGTAAATATTGTTGGTTTTAATTTAATATAACGCGTAATGCTAACGTGTAAACGTAAAGTAGATTGCTCAGTACGAGAAATTCTTGGCAGTTGGATTTTTGATATTGCCAACTTTTATTAAATCTGCGGTGTGTATGCTGTTATTTTGCATTTAATTTGTTTGTTCAAGTATCGTTTTTCACATTAGGTCCGCTTGTTAATACAACCATCTCTATAAATACCAAGAATTGACTCCAAATATATAGTCTATGCCGTAAGTATAAGGCTGGTCTCACGGTGCGACTCTTGGTCGCACGTAGTCGTGCGACTGCGTTGATTTCAGACCTGCGATTCGATACCAGCAGGCTCGGATTTTTGTGTGTACGATGCACGACTTTGTACCGTTTTTTTATTTTTACCGATCGCCAACATATATAAGGGAGGTATTGTGATCATACCGATTTTGACATTTCAAGATTTCGATGGATCTCCACGAATTGAGGTCCCTACATAACGTTTTGACTAATTTTAGCATGATGTCTGTCTGTCTGTCTGTCCGTCCGTCCGCCTGTCTGTCTGTCTGTCTGTCTGTCTGTCTGTCTGACCGTCTGTCTGTGTACAGATGCAGAGCAAATTCAGCTAAAAGGATTTTTATGAAACTTCATATTTAAGTTTTTGACATCAATGGTACGAGTTGATCAACTTTTGGTAAAAATTAGTTTACCATAAATGGGAGTTTACTCGTGTCGGTATAACAAAAGCAATAACTAACAATTTTTAATTGAGACATTTTTTGATAAACGAAAAAAATTTGAAAAATTTATCTATTTAGTATCTATTTTTTCATACTTATATGTAACATTTCCATGGCAATGATAAATAATATCTCTGTTAGAAAATATTGGGCCAAGTTATTTCTACTCTGGTACTAGAATGTATTTTATGCAAGTGCTTTGTGATGGCGGTCGGTCCTGTGGTGGCCACAGCTGATATTTTGTATCTGATCAGAAATTCCTTAAGTAATGTACATTACTTAAATTAAAAATCTGAAAATATTATAACTCCCTTAGATAAAAAGGGGCGGGATAAAACCCTTTTTGGCACATTTTTGACTAAAATCATGTTAAATGAAACGAATTTAAAAAACTATTTTCGTTCCTTAATCTACGTTTTAAGAGTTTTCTTTTGATACCACACGATGAATTTTTTTTAAATATTTTTTTTATCGACGACACAAAAAATCTACATTTTTCGAAAAACTAATCTGATCAAAAATTCCTGTTAAACTATTCTGGTTCCCATCAATGTTCATTATGAGAGATAGGGTAGGGGACAAAAGTTTTTTGATATATATATTTGGCAAAACTCCCATAAAATGAATTGATTTTTCAAAAATGAAAATTTGCTTGTTGGCCCATTAAGAGGTTTCATTTGGTATGCCATTCAAAATTTAAAAAAACATATTAAAATTTTTATCAAACACATGATTGTTTATATTTATCTCGAGATGTGTTTTTTTGAACTCTCAGTATTTTTCCTATATGTGGGTCAAAGAGTTGTATAAGCATTCCAAATTTCAACCTTCTATGTTAAGCCGTTTGGCTACAATTTCTACCGTAGAGAAAGACAGACACATGAGTGTCGTTATAAGGGTTTTTTGGTGGTCATACCTACAAAACCTTAAGAAGTATACTTAATAATAATAATAATAATAATAATAATAATATAATTTATTGACTATGTTACAATACATAAATTGTTTAAAGTCAGTCGTAATTACACATAATATACACAAAATAATAATTTAAAACAGAAGAAAAAATAAATAAATATATATAGTACTAAATATTAAAACAAGAGTTCAGAGAGACTAGCTAGCAAGCGCGTTAAAATTTATAAGACAAGAATTCATTGACAGAATAAAATGGATTGTCTGTTTTAAAAATTTTATTTTTAAAAGTATTAAAACAGTCAGATTTAAAATTATTAGGCAGTAAGTTCATGAACTTTACTGAATAATAGTTAGTACTATTTCTTGATTTTTGGAGTCTTATATAGGTTAGGTTAGATTTTGCCTTTATAGATTTTGCCTTTATGTCGAGTGTTGTAGTTATGTACCTGCTCATGTGTTACAAGTTCATTGAAGTTTATGTGATTAAACCGAACCCTTCAAAAAATTCAGGTTTTCCGGCTTATAAAAAAAAAAAATACAGTTTAAATTCAAATATAGTTGTAAAATCATAAATTTAATAGGAACCAATTAAAAATCTCGATCAAAAAGAAGCGCCAGAAGTATCAATTAAAAATCCAAATAAAACAAAACCAGAAGCATTACGTAACTAAATCACAGGCTTCAAACATCAAAAGATAAATACCCCAACAGTTATGATTTAAAAGAACACCGGAACATCTTAATACATCGTCTAACTCCTATAAAAATGCTTGTAATGGTTGTCTATTCTCGTCTAGTTCTAGGCCGTCATTAGCGGGCAAGTTTACCTGCCTTTGGCGCGATGTATAAATAACCCAGTGTCTGTGTTATCCCGCGGCATTAGACGTTGTTATCTGACTTTGCGATATATCCCCAGTGCAAGTAGATCAATTATTTCCGTCCTGGGGCATTGTGCACCTTGTCTAAAGATAAAACACAGATTAATTGTTGAGATATCCAGAGAAGGTTGTAAGGCTTTTTGGGGTATCGTGTTATTGTACGTGAATGACTCATTATGGTTTGGTAATATGTTTTTGAAGTTGTTGAATGGATTTTTAGATAAAGTTGAGTTTATTATGACGTTGTTCGACAAGGGATCTTGTTATTAAGTTTTTTTGTGTGTAATAGAAGTTTTGGAATAGATTCTCTTCTAGATTAATTCTTTTCAGCGCCGGCGCTAGACCTTTTTCCACTCGGCATAAGCTAATAATCTACACATTCTGCATAATTTACACAAGAAACGTTCGGCATAAAGTTGCTGTGTGCTCTGTGCTGCACGAAGGTCGTTCGGCATATATCGTGCAGTGCAGTTTGTGCTGCACAGTAGTCACAAGTTCAGATCGTGCGGAAATCTGTGCAATAGTGTTTTTCGCGGTAAAAATATGAGTTATTATTTTTTCTACAAAACAATATGAGTGAAAACAATCGAGTATCATTGTTTATGCCTGCAGCATTTGCAAAATAAATAGTACAGACATGAACCTCATGATGGAACATGCAAATATACTCAAAAAGACTCAAAATTTTCTGGATACAACCGGAATGTACTTTAAATTGATTTGTAGTCTTGTTTGGAACAGTACTCTCTGCATATTCAAACACTTTTCCAAAATATTTTCTGGTTTGGAAAATTCGTCTGAATTGTCTTCCTCATCAAATAAAATTTTAGGTTAGCTTTTAAGCTAATTTTGAAGTAAGGATTATAAAAAAAATATTATATTTAAAAAACGCATACTTGCCTAGTTTTTGAGTTAGAGCTGATTTGGGTCAGTTTTTTTCCTATAATACCAAAATTTTTGCCCAAACTTCAAAATGGATCAAATTTGGTTGATCTATGACTAAAAATACATGTTTATACCAATTTTACAAAAAAAAAAAAAATTTTATTTTGAAATTTTCGTCAAAAATTTTTTGACTTCGATTTTAGCCAAAATATAGTTTTACGATAATTTTGGGGTGAGGATTATGAAAAAAATATTTAAAAAATTCATACTTTCCTAGTTTTTGAGTTAGAGCCGATTTGGGTTAGATTTTTGCCTATAATTCCAAAAGTTTTGCCCAAACTTCAAAATGGACCAAATTTTGTTGATCTATGGCCAAAAATACACATTTGTACCAATTTTCAATAAAAACGGAGACAAAAATTTTTTACTTAAAAATTGAAAAAATCGTAAGGGGTACCCCTTACGTTTTTTTCGATTTTTAGCCATTTTCAAGGGTTTTGGATTACTGCCCATACAAAACTCAATAATTGGTTTATTAAAGCCCAAATTTTTTTTTAGACTAAACAATGTAGGTGAATTTTAAAAATTCAAACCGCAGATTTTTATCCCTAACCATTTTTTGGTTAGGGTTTAACAAAATTTTCAAAAAATTAAAAAAAAATTAAAAATTTACAAATTTTTTTTTTTTTTTTCAAAATTTGGTAACAAGTCAATTAGGACCTTAAGATTTCAAAAATTTCAACCGCAGCTCTTTATCACATTTCGTTTTTGAGATACGTCCATGCGAAGATAAAAATTTCTATAAATCACGCCATATTAAAACTTGTCATAATTTTAAAATACGAAAAACGAATAAGGCCTCAAATTTTTTCTATACTAATTAAACCACGAGGAATTTAAAAAAACTAATCTCAGACCGTTTTATCCAACCGTTTTTGAGTTGTGATTTTTTTTAATTCACAATTTTTACAAATAATGTAAATTGTGCCATTAAAAAAATCGTCATAATTTCAAAACGCATTGAAATATTAAAGCCCCCATTTTTTTCTAGACTAAATAAACTACGGAGAATATTAAAACTTTAACCGGAGGTCGCTGTTTTTAACCGTTTTATGAGTTTTTTTTTTTTTTTTTTTAGTTCATAAATTTGCCAAATAATGTAAAATATGCCATTATAAAAATGTGTTAAACGATTAAAGCCCCAATTTTTTTCTAGATTAAATAAGCTATGGAGAATCCAAAAATTTTAACCAGATGTCGCACCTTCTTGCTTAGATCAGGCAAAATCGTTCTTAAGGCGGCACACAACCCTATTCGCGACTGAAACTAACGTTGGCGGCGCTGCGTACAACAGCTAATGGCGCACGAGAAGCGTATATCTCAGAAGTTTTTTCTTAATATTTATCTGTTCAAACAATATTTCGGCAAAAATTCACTGTATTTAAGTCACTATATTTTAAAATACTTCTTAATTCACATAAATTGCAGCACAACACGCTACAAATATTATCCAAATATACGCTTCTGTTTAATTTAGCTAGTCACCACCAGACGTCTCACTGTTATTTGCAGTCGCGAATAGTCCTCAATAGTTTCTTATACAAAACTAATAATCGGAACTAAAATTAATAACAATCTATATATCAAAATTTGCAGCGAATTTTTATCTATCTAATAGGATATTTTTAACTGTAGAAAAAACTGTTAGGTAGTTGTAAATAAGTAAATTGCACTATAGACGCTATCTTGTAAACCAAACGACGCATATTTGCGTACGAAGCGGCAAATTGTACCTAAAGCTTCATTCTACAAATATGATTGTAGCTATTTTGTTGTATTGTGAAAATTACTTATAGTTATTGTACTTGGTAATCTATTTTTGCCGCCCTCTTGAATCTGCCTCGGTTCTCAAAATTGGTGTTTCGGTTAAAAATGATTTATTTTTCGTGAAGAATACATGTACCAAGTGGCATTCTATTATCTTTAAGTATAATATTTTTCGACGAAGGCTCTAAACTATAAGTAATCAAGTCGAAAAAAAAATGACGTATTATTTGAACATTTCTACACAAAACTATATAAATATAAAAGTTATTCGAAACCCACAAATAGATTTAAAAAATTACAGAACAATATCGCTGATGTCTATTTTTAAGTTATTGTGCGATAATATTTTTACAATAAATGTTTCTACAATTAAAACTATCATATTAGATAGATACAAATTCGGTGCAAAATTTGATGTATAGGATGATACTAATTTTATTTCAGTTTGTTAGTTTTGTATAAGAAACTAGTAACCTCCGGGGGTTATACGCAGCCTTAAATATCATTTACAAGGCATAATTTATTTGTAATTTTATAATTATGAACCAAAATGATCTAAAATTCGCGCACAAATTAATCTTACATATTGTAGTAAATCATGTGTGTTAACTAGGAAATAAATCACATTAAAATGACAACAAACATGAAAACATAAAATAGCGATACAACCGAACAGTATATACGGTACGTCCCATAAATAACTATACGCAACTAAAGCAAACGCCCGCGTATAATTATCGAATACATATTCACTACACCTGCATTTACTGTGCATAAATAACGTACGCCCATGTATGTAATTGCCATAGTTCCAACAGATGGAACAATAGTAAAAACAAAACAGCACGCGCACGATATTTATTATCGTGGAAAAATTTATGAAATAATACAGTTTACACACTATTAAATCTTAGTGTTGATATTTGTTGTCCTGAGGATAAATGCATGTGTTTTCTTACAGGGAATTGATGGTTTAATGATATTTGTCCAAATAGCATCTACGCGGGTCTATTCTTTATCTTTTGTGGTTAAAAAGATTTGGTTAAAAATAATGGTTAAAAAGTAACATTTTAACTAGGAGTTAAAATGTTAACCTTGTTTCTTATTCTCAGGTTATATTCCAAGCGTTAACTTCTAACTTTTTAACCTTATGGTTAAAAGTATGTTGTAAAATTATCTATAAGGGAACGTAAATTTAGCTGATGTAAGTGCGGATTTAATGTAAACAAGTGCTATCAACCAGCTAGCGAACATGGAGACTTCATATCCGAAACCACTCGCGGATTATGAATTTATTATGTGGGAGATCTTCGAGTTTTAGTAAAAATCTAGGACAGTAGATTTAGGAAAATTAGGGAAACGATAATAGATAATAAACAAAAAAAATCACAGAAATATTTATATGTGTATAAATAAATATGTTTTAACGATATTGTTTTAACAAAAAAAAAATTGAGTCAAATTTACTGAGATTTAGTATATCACTAGTATACTAAATCTCAGTAAATTACTAAATACAAAAAAAGTTAAAATACTGTATTTGCTAAAGTTACTAGATAATACAAAGTAGCGCAACGGCGGCCATACTGGGGCTAAAAATGTCGCCAACACAAATGATTTTCAGTGATTCCAACAGTAAAAAAATAAGAAACTAGTACTACCAAAATTTTTATTTTAAACATTGTAATCACGATTTTTTTAATCAAAGATGCACTATAATAAAATTGTGGTACAATTTCAATTATTTTTTTTATTTTTATTAAATAAAATGGATATAATATATAAATTTAAATGAAACTTAACCTTAAAATATTCAAACCGACAAAGGAGGTTATTAAATTAGAGCGAGAAAGAGAGATGTGACAGCGCAGACGCAAACTTAAGAACGTAAAAATTGCTGCTTTAGTTTGCTAAACAGGGGAACCAATGTCACCAATCAAACCCTGGGGTCTGTCGGCTTCTTCAAAGGCTTGCGCTACTTTGTATAATCCAGTGACTTTAGTATTTGCCTACCTGTAGACGTATAGGTTTTTTAATTCCACTCTATTTTCATGAACAATTTTAGGGAAAAAAGTACTACTAATAGACTTGCAATTACTCCACATCTTTTCAGAAAAAAAACGTTGTTTTATAGAAATCCCACGGAAATACAAAATGTTGTAAGATCCTAAATTACAATTATGGTGTTGCGTAAACCATAACATTTCGTTATGGTGCCTATAATTATTCAAACCCCATAATATCATACCATAACCGTCAACTGTAATTATTCTTCTTCCATAAAACGGATCTTCATTTAAATTTTCTACGGTTGTTCATTAGTCAAATGTTTATTTAATTCATAATTATAGGTACAAATAGTTTTGAACCTAAATATTTCGTAATCGTAATTATAACGAAGATGTTAACAATTTTCAGTGGCTTGTTATTAAATATTAGAATTGCCCAATGGTAAAGACTTGTTCAAACATGAATTTAAATAAGTACATTATTATTTGTAAATCCAAATGAAGAATTTTTAGCATCCTTTTTAGGCAATATGTAAATAATTTTTATTTGGTAACCAATCAAAATTCTACACATTTTTGCTGGAGGTGTTGACATAATTCATGTATAAAGTTAGTATTACAGCAGAATTTTTTAATTTCTTTTAATTATTTCCGGTTTAAAAGAATGTGATTGACATTGGTAATGATTTTGCTTTCAACTTATCAACTATTTTATTAATATGCGTTTTTAATTTCATGAGAATATGTTGATAAAAAAGTAGATTATGTAATGCTTTGTTAACAAGAGTACATTTACATGAATGCAAGAAGCTTAAGCAACAAAAACAATATTCAAGTGTTACAAAACATAAAAAAAAACAATCCAACTTATTTTACAAATAACTTAACACTTAATTTTACATATGTATGTACTCATGGCAGTGCTGGAACTCGGATACTGGAATAGCTTTCAGCTGGTTGGTTACGGTCGTTGGAATGTTTTCGAGTGTCCCAAAATGACGTCCCTTGAGGTGATTTTTCAATCTTGGGAAGAGGAAAGGCGAAGGAGGTGAATAAGGAGGCTGAGGAGACACAGGAATATTTTTACTGGCCAAAAACTCGTTTATTGAAATTGCTGTGTGACAATTCATTGATCAAAATCTGATGAATGGTAGTGTGAGTCATATTCAACTCTTCCCCTATAATTTTGACTGTCAACGGACGTTCTGAACGCACAAAATCCCGGATTCTGTTGACATTTTCATCAGTTCTTGAAGATGAATGCCTTCCGCTGCGTGATTCATCTTCAATCAACTCTCTTCCTTCTGAAAATGTCTTAAACCAACAAAAAATCTGGGTCCTTGACAAAACACTGTCTCTGTAGGCCTGCTGAAGTTTTGCAAAAGTTTCCGTTGCACTGTGCCCAAGTCTGAAGCAAAACCTGATAGCACACCGTTGCTTGAAATGAATGTCACTCATTTTTAGAACAAATTAGAAAAAATTGATGTGAAGTGTGAATATTCACACATTTCAGGGTTTCGCAGGTATATAATAAGTGAAGGCGGTATGCTGAGCGTGTAGGACAAATTTTACTTTGTAGTAATCACGGCAAAATGAACGATATTTTTAAAATAATTTATCGTCTGTTAATCATATAATAAGACTGGTTATTAAATTTACGCTCTTAAAAATTAAATACAACATTTGTCAAAATATAACTAGAATTTTGACAAAATAATTTCAACATAATAAAAATGCAAAAAAAAAAAACAGAAAAAATAAAATTTACTCCGTACTCGAACTCGAAACCCTTCGTTCCAGCCCATTTTAGCTTACGACACCAGTGCTCTAACCCATGACGCCATGGCACGCCTTGCCTTTGAGTGTTTTACATTGGTATAACTTTTGTACTTTGTGAACCAAAAACCACAAAAAATGCGTTATTTTCCGAAAACATAATCTGATCAAAAATTCCTGTTGTACTATTTCGGTTCACACCAATATACATTCCTTAGAATTTTTTTTAGATTTTTAGTTTAAACCATCTGGGCTACAGGGTGTGGGACAAAATTTTTTTTGCACAATTTTGGCAAAAATCGCATGAAAATAATTTATTTTGCAAAAATAAAAATTTGATCGTTAATCCACGTACTAAGGGCTTTCATTTAATACCCTACTCAAAATTTTAAAAAAATATTTTTGTTTTCGATGAGCACATATTTGTTTATATTTTTAGGGGGGTATGTTTTTTAGACGTTTTAGTATTTTTCCTATGTGCGGGTCAAAGAGTTGTATAAGCATGCCAAATTTCAACTTTCTAGGTTTAGCCGTTTGGCTACAATTTTTACCGAACAGACAGACAGACAGACGACAAAATGACGGTATAAGGGTTTTTTGGTCATACCTACAAAACCCTATAAACTGTTTCACGAAAAAAATCGCTACGGACAACAAAATTACTCTAGCGAGTTCAAACTTGTACTGAAGTATCACATGTTCACCTGCCGCCCTTCCCGCGTCCTAAATATTACCAGATCAAACGCTATGTTGCCAGTCCGGTTACTTAATTTACACACCTCGTATGTTCAGGTCGATGAAAGATATATTTGATATGAACCTTTTAGAGAATATGTCACATATCCCGTGTCCTATCAGGTACCTTTATAAAAGCAGCATTCAGTAATAAACAATACATCTTTGAAAGTTCAGAATAAACCAATCACAAAGAAAAGCCCGTCATTCAATGCTTTAATGCACTTTTTATCGCTACATTAAACTCTAGCGTTGTGTTCCTATTATTCATTTCTTCCGCGTACCTATAGAATGCTTTTCACAGGACGACCAGGGGAATATTGCATACGATGGAGTGGTTTCATTCAGCGTGACCGAGAGGTAAAAACCTCTTCTGCTCGTTACTCCTTGAACGCATGTTGAGTACCAGATTAAGATTGAGAAAGCTTTTAGACGTGCCACTATTTATTCCATGTGTATTGTGAGTTATATTCGCTCTGGGATTTCTAAGGACAGGTGGAGAAAGATTGAGTATTTGTTGTTTTATTTTTCATTAGAACTGATATTAGACGTTCCTGGAATTTTCAGACGAGAGAATTGTTAAAACTGTAAAATTGTCATTATATTATACAAGAATCTCTTTTTGCATTGAAACATTTGCCAGTACAGTTATATCAGATGTACAGAGTGTCCAAATAAATGTATTTACTCTTTGATTGTTATTTACTTTTTTACCGACCGCCAACATATATAAGGGAGGTATTGTGATCATACCAATTTTGACGTTTCGAGATTTCGATGGATCTCCACGAATTGAGGTCCCTACATAACGTTTTGACTATTTTTAGCATGATGTCTGTCCGTCCGTCCGTCTGTCCGTCTGTCTGTCCGTCTGTCCGTCTGTCTGTGTACACGTGCAGAGCAAATTCGGCTGACTTCATATTTAAGCTTCTGGTATCAATGGCACGAGTTGATCAACTTTTGGTAAAAATCGGTTGACTAAAAATGGGAGTTTACTCGTGTCGATTTTAAGATTTTTGTGAATATTTCACAACAGAAAAATATTTCGAAAAAATTTATTGAACAAAAGTTGCTATAAAAGCAATAATTAATAACTTTTATTTGAGACGTTTTTGATAAAACGAAAAATTTCGAATAATTTTTGTAAAATTTTTCGAAATTTTTTCATATTTATATGTAACGTTTCCATGTTCACAATAAATAATATCTTTGTTAGAAAATATTAGGCCAAGTTATTTCTACTCTGCTGCTAAATAAATACATTATTTTATATAAGAACTTTATGATGGCGGTCGGTCCTGTGGTGGCCACAGCTGATTTTTTATATATACTGTGGTGGCCATAAGTATGGAAACTTGTTCTTCACACTTCACATAAATTTTTTCACAAGTGCCTAAAATATTCAAGAATTTAGTACTTTGTACCGAATTTCATCTACAATTTTTTTTTCATCTAAAATATTCTCGCGGGGCACCGATTGGCGACCACTGAACCTATTAATCTAATATTAACAGTTATAAATTAATCTTATCAGCATTGAAAAATGAATGTAAATAGTTTATAAGATAATTACAAAGAGATAGCACGGTTATGTGATGAAAGTTAACAAACATTCAGGTTTCAACACCGCAAAATAAAACTGTCCATCAAAGATGAAATCTACTAATGCAAACCTATTGAATACCTACTACAAAGATGAATATACTAAATGCATTTCCCACGTAACTTCTCTAGTAGCGCAGATATAAAAGAAAGTTCTGGTGACCGCGAATTTTAAAAATAACTGTTGGTGCATGGTTTTAAAAGTGGCGTGAGATTGCGTCACACAGACAGCAGTATTAAATCATTGGCGCATAAAGACGGATGTGAACATATTAACGGACCTACCAAAATTAAAATTATGGACCTTTGTACTTGAAGTATCTGATGACACATTCCACAAATTTTTCGATTTTTTGCCATTTTCAAAGGTTTTGTTTAACGATTCGTATTTATTGTAAAGGTTGGATTATTAAGGCCCAATTTTTTTCTAGACTAAGCAATATACGAAGATTTCAAAAATTCAAACCGCAGTTCTCAATATGTTATTGTTCTTAAGTTAGGATTTTTTGAAATATCAAAAAAAAATAAATAAAATGACAAATTAAAAATATCGCAAAACATTTTTTGTTTGGGAAATTTTTAGTGCTTCAAAGTGAGTCTTAAGGCCCGATAGAATTTCAGGATTACAAAAATTTCAACCATCTCGTGTAGATTTTGAGATACGATCTCTTGAAAATGAAATATTTCCAAATTTTCAAAACTACACGGATCAAAAAGGCGTTATCTAAGGAGGGCCCTATTTTTTATTTAGGTAGAAAAAGCTCTGTATATTTCAAAAATTCAAACCACAGGTCCATATATTTTATTGTTCTTAAGTTAGGATTTTTTAAAATTTCTAAAATAAAATTGCTATTCACTCTAGCTCAGTAATTGCGAAACTATGACCCACGTGTCACACAGTTACCCAACGATATCAAATAACCCGTACATAAGAAGATCTTTGTAGTTCTGAAGATTCTAAAGAGAGATTCAAATAACTAAGGTTGAGTCCAAACTAGCGCATTCGGGAAACATGATAGGGAAATCGACTAATATAGATCGAGGTAGAGTTAACGAGATTAACAGGGGTCCACACAAATACACCCTAAAGCAACAAATTTTTATTTACGCATTGTATGTTTGCCCCGCGATTTGAATCTACAAAATATCAAATTCAGTTTTGACTTGTCCGGGAAAAATGGTTCGCCATTACTTTAGCTGTTCTTTGACGGCACATCGATGTCCCGCTGCACACTGGTTGAAACTCACTGATCACTATTAGCATCTAAAGCTTTTTGTCTGACTAGGAAATATGCTAAAATACTTTATGTCCACTCTTATTTTCTTCTGGCAATAAATCTGACATACAAAAAAAATTTCCATATTTCGAGAGAAAATAAACTTGTCTAGAAAAAAATACAAACTGGATTGGGAACACTTTCTCCAATCTATTTTTATGGTAATGTATCATGTTCCCCTGACAGTTTCAAAGCGTATGCAATCAGTATTTCATAGGTGACTTGCGGGATGCATAACCTACATTCGTTGCTCAGTTCGTAGCATTTAATATGCAAGTTTAGAAATAAATCACTAAAGAAATTGGCTTAACTTTTTTAAATGTAATATTTTATGTTGTTTATGTAATAGTGTAATAAATGTCTGCTTTGATTTATTTTAAAGAGGATGTAAAAAAAAAAAAACAATATTGTACATGATTAAAAATTTGTTTTACAAAGCATTATGTAAATACCGGCTGTAAAAGAGTATTACAACTAATAAGTTATTATATGTAGATAGTAGCATCCTAGCTGCCGTGGTTTTGTGGTAAGACAGTTGCCTACGAAGCACAATGCGCGGGTTTGATCCCTATTGACCCCACTTCAGAATATCATGAACATAAAAAGTTATTTTCTTCAAGCGGATTATAATGCTAACATTACATTGTTCAATACATTCGGTAGAAATGATACATTTTTTTACTAGTAACAAAATGTGAACATTTTTATACTAGTAAATAGTTCATATAGTTATCAACAGATGGCATTGATGGCAGCAGTCGCCATAAACAAAACATCTGTCAATTTAATATGTTTGTAGCGTGGTTTGTAGTGAATTCAGAAATTAGTTACGTTATTAGTGAGTTACTTTATTATTATTCTGTGATCATTCTGTGATTAGTTACAAAATACACAATATAAAGATTAAAAATTAAAAAATGTCTCAACCAATTCAATGTACACCGCCGGAATTAGCAGCAATAGCATCTGAAACTATAAAGTCATAAGTATTTATGGTTGCAAATTTTTAATAACTACGTTTGAAGAAAAAATAGTATATGTCGATCGGAGTAGAATGCCTTTTTTGTGCTTCGCTCAATATGCAAGCCTCGGCTGCGCCTCGGCAGCAACATTTGAGCTCAGCACAAAAAAGAGCGCGTTCTACTCCTAGTAACATAATATACTATTTTGGAATTGATTCTGAGTAGAGAAATTTAATTTGATTATTTAAATAAATAAATAAACCCTGAGTACCTCGTTATACAGAATTACATTTTTAAAATAAATCTAATTTATATAGTTTTAATTTTTATTTTCCTCCATTCTCTTTTTATTACAAAAATTTAGATTATGCTATAATAACGGGTGTTTTTTTTAGAGGTATAGAACTTTAAATTGCAATAAAACAACGATGGATTATTCGATTGACATGAATTTTTTTTTATTCGAAAGATAATCTTGTGGCATTACATTAAATCATACCAACAAGACGGCGCAACATGTCACACAGCTCGTGCCACAATCGATTTATTGAAAGACACGTTTGGTGACCGCCTAATTTCACGTTTTGGACCTGTGAATTGGCCTCCAAGATTTTGTGATTTAACACCGCTGGACTACTTTCTGTGGGGCTATGTAAAGTCATTGGTCTATGCGGATAAGCCACAAACGCTTGACCATTTGGAAGACAACATTCGCCGTGTTATTGCCGATATACGGCCACAAATGTTGGAAAAAGTCATCGAAAATTGGACGTCCAGATTGGACTACATCCGAGCCAGCCGTGGCGGTCATATGCCAGAAATCATATTTAAAATGTAATGCCACAAGATTATCTTTCGAATCAAAAAAAATTCATGTCAATCGAATAATCCATCGTTGTTTTATTGCAATTTAAAGTTCTATACCTCTAAAAAAAACACCCATTATAAGATCTGCATTTTTTAATACTTGTTATTATTTATAGATAGAACTTTATTATTCTTGCCCTAAGGCTTCGAATTATACATAGTATTTTACAAAAATTTATAAAAATTTAGTTATGTATGTTTTACATGTTTTTAACAAAAAATTATATTGTTGCCATACCCTTTAAAAAATAATAATAAAAATAAATAAATACATACATATACATATACATACATACATATATACATACATATACATACACATGCATATATATACACACATACACCCATACATATATACATTCAATCTTCTTTCTTTTATCATTGGATCTTCATTCTTTTTAATATATTTCTCATTATTTCTTCTCCTGATCCCAGGTCATCTAATAATTCTGCCATACTTCTGCTCTCTTTTCCATTTTCGCATTCATAGAACAAATGCCACATTGTTTCTTCTTTTTCTTCGCATATTCTGCATTTTTTTTCCTCAGCTCTTTTCCATATTTTATTTTCCGTGCTTTCATTACCGCATCTAAATCTGGCAATTATTCTTATTCTTTCTGCTTTGGAGTTCAGTAGATATCTTGGCTTATCAAGAGTGACAATGTGATGGTACATTGGGAAGTAAGTAGAGTTTCTTATTCTGTCATGCTGTACTTGACTCTGTACATCTCTATCTCTATTCTCTATTTTGCTGATCACATTTTCACCTCTTTCTCGCATCATCTCTATATAGATTGTGGAATACCCATTTCTTTCATAATATTTTCTTCTATTTATCTCCCACCTGGACTTGTTTTGTAAATTCCTTTCTCTCTGTCTCATTTCCCGCCAACATTCTCTTAAAACTGTGTCTTCCTGAATGTTTCTTAACCGCTCTTCATATCTCATTGCTATCTTGCCACTCTCTATTCTCATCTTGTCCCTTTTTGTTTCCTCCAAGAGTATATATGTTGGTGTGTTTCTGTCTACTCCTAAAATCCATCTCAGATATTTTTGATGTAATCTTTCCATTTTAAGTTGCTCCGTCCAACCCCAGATTTCCGCACCGTACATCATAATGGGTTTTATTATTTATAATAATATTCACCTTATTATACAAATAGCATTGAAAATAATTAACTAATGCGTCTGTCATTTGTAGAACCGACAAAGCAAAAATGTTTCAACAAAAACTTGCATCAGGAAAAATATAATTTTTTGTTGCAAAAATATTTTAATGAGCTTAACATTTTAATGTCGTTATTAAATTTTTGTTTTCACAATCCTACCTTGTACATTTTTTGGTTTGACACATTTAAATGCAATAAAAAAATTGAGTTATAATGGGAAAAACAGACGTTGAACAGATTTTTCAAATAATTTATTCTATCAGAAATTATTTTTTAAAATAATCAGTATATTGTGGGCTTACTGCGAAAAAAAAGGAGACTTAAAGACAGATATGTTTATTACTGTAACTTGAGAACTTTTGTAAAGTTAACATGAAAAGGGAATCGTAAATTCTTATAAATATGACAACTCTGTCTTTAAAATAAATATTAGTTTCGGGTTAATTTTCTAATGGTATACTTATCAGAGTTATCACTAACAAATTGTGAATTTTAAGATATTACAAGACGGACAGTTCAAGAGGGTGTGAAATGATATTTTACAGTTGGACGATGTAAGCTTATCAGGGTAGTTCTGCTTTAAGAGTCATGGGATTAAGACGTGTTTAAAGAAGTTGAATTAAAGAGTGAAGTATGACGTATTTAACGAAGTGAGATTTTGTTTATCATGGGTTAGAGATATTTAGAGCGTTTGGTCGTGTAACAAGTAATTCCGTATGTTAGTGTAATGTTAGTATGTTAGTTAGTGTAGTGTCCAGCTTAAGAGAAAATATTCATAGAGACTTGGGAGAGACGGATTTGATGATGGTAGTGAGGATTGTGATGTCAAGTGGTTAAATTTGTGTTTAGTGCTAAAGAGTCTCTCAAATGCTTAGTGTTTGTAAATGTGTGTCTCATTTAGATTTAGCTGCCGTCGTTAATTTGCAAGTCTAGTGTAAATAATGTAAATATTAAATCCAGTATCGTAATTAAAGTAGGTTAGTTAAAATGAGGACTTTAATTGAACAACCCTTAAATCCTTTCGAAAATCATAGCAACCAGTCAGCGAACTTGGGGAAATTCAGGCTTGATCCGCTCGCAAGTCTTGGAAACTTATAATGTGAAGGAGACTTAAGCCTGGTTTATAATAGATATGTTATGGAACATAAGCATAAAAATTACACTACTCTCTTTGTTCTGTTTATTACAAACAGATGTTTTGAAGGGTCAAATCTATTGTTTAATGCATATGCAGTTATGCTATGGGCTTATTATAAACCAGGCTTTAGAGTCTGAGGGATGGACAGAGTAAATACGAATGAACTATGTCAATATTGATGTCAAATTAATCCGCCAACCGTAACATTTCATATGTTATGTCGGAGATTCCCTGCATATGGATATGTCCATACACTATGTCAGTGGTACTCAACCTGGTCCCTAGGAATTTTTTGGTGGGGGTTTTGTCCAATGCTGGCTACTTTCCATTTTTTTTTTCAATTTAATTGACGTTTTAAAAACATCAAAATGGAAATGTTTTTAAGTATTATTTAAAAAATGATGCAGTAAGTTGTTTTATAAAGAATTTTGCAGCTAAATTTTGCGAAAGTATTTGGTAAGTTATTATTATTATACAACAGGTGGGCGGTATGAAAATGTTTCTAGCAATAGAGATGCTAAAGTGGGCGGTAGGTATGAAAAGATTGAGTACCCCTGCACTATGTTATGGAACTATTATAAACGAAGTTTTACTTGAAATAATATTTAATTCATCTAAATCAAATCTTGTGAAACAAATAATAAATTTAAAATCTGACCGTTAGAAAACACCATATTTTTAACAAACTACGATAACATCGAGGCATTCTTGTGTCAACTCACTGTTTACTACCAAATATTCTTATCTACCCTCGTCTATATCAACCAAAATAGAAAAGTTGGAATCATTTTGTCTCGAGTCTCATTTCATCAGATACATAGTGCATTGTCGTTTTTCCTCCTTAAATTGGCCGGACGGAGAACAATATCACTTTGGTGAAGTTCTAACATATTTCCCTCTAGGGAAACATTTAGAATTTTCCTTTCCTTATTATATTAAGAAAATAGAAATGGTTTCTATTTTGAAATGTCAACAGCAAGATACGATTACATGGATGTACAATTATTATAAAAAAGATTTAAATCTGTTTTGTTCTTCACATAACTTTTATACAATTTATTTAATATTTAAACTGTTTTTAAATTGATTTAATTTAAACAAAAAGTCACGAAAAAGTGAGGAGGTAACATTCAAAAATAGTGATTTACCACACAAAATTCAAAATTGAGATATTGGTATCGAGGTCTTCCTCTTTGTTAAATGCATAAAATAAAATCATTAAATTAATCTAAAACGTGTGTTGAACTTTTCAAAAGGCGCAAACAAGAACAAACAAAAAAAAAAATTTTAAATTGATGTGTAGTGTGAATTTTTACACATTTCAGGATTTCGCAGGTATTTAGTAACTGACTGATGATTATTTGGGATGCCAAAACAAATTTTATGTCAAAATATTTTTTTATGAATTTTAATTCCAATGCCTAATACCATTATTTAAGTTTCTAAATATGTGCAGTATTTTTTTTTTTTTTTATATAGCAAGGTTCATTACGATTTTGAAAATTGCGCCTATGGCTTCCATTGGTTGCTTAAATCATAAGCCCCGCCCTCTGATTTCGTATACATTCAAACAAAATTAAAAATTAAATGCGACATTTACCAAAATATAACTAGAATTTTGACAAAATAATTTAAACAAAATAAAAATGCAAAAAAAAACAAATTAAAATTGACAGGAATCGAATTCTAGTTTGCAAATTACGAAGCGCCGACACAACGCACTACGCTACGAGCGCTTACTTATCTACTGTGTTACATAGCGAATTAAATATTTAACATATTTTAGTTAAAAACACAAAAAATGCGTTATTTTTCGAAAACATAATCTGATCTACAATTCCTGTTGTACTATTTCGGTTCACACCAATGTACATTACTTAGAATTTTTTCAGATTTTTAGTTTAAACCATCTGGGCTACAGGGTGTGGGACAAAAATTTTTTTGCACAATTTTGGCAAAAATCACGTCAAAATAATTTATTTTGCAAAAATAAAATTTTGATCGTTAATCCACGTACTAAGGGCTTTCATTTGATACCCTACTCAGAATTTAAATAATTTTTTTTGTTTTCGATGAGCAAACATTTGTTTATATTTTTAGGGGGATATATTTTTTAGATGTTTTAGTGTTTTTCCTATGTGCGGGTCAAAGAGTTGTATAAGCATGCTAAATTTCAACTCTCTAGGTTTAGCCGTTGGGCTACAATTTTTACCGAACAGACAGACAGACGACAAAATGACGATATAAGGGTTTTTTGGTCATACCTACAAAACCCTAAAAAAGGAAGATAGCTTACTAGTAAATGGTCTTTTTCCATTCGCAACTGTGAACACGTACGAATGGGCTTTTCGAGGGTTGTCTACCAAAGATAAACCATATCAATGTTGTCATCTATCAGCACAATGATATGTATCATAATTTAAGGCCACCACTTGCTTACATCGTTGATGATGTTAGCACAATCGAAATTTAATATTAACTTACTGCAAGTGTTACTTGATTCTTAATTATTATTATTAAATCTTATTATTGGCATGACACGTCATAGTCCTTAAAGGCTCCCTGTCCTGCTGATACATCAGCTGGTTCCCATAACAACAAGTATCCTGATATTGTCGAGATGAATTTATGTTTTCCTTACCGTCTGCTGACGTAACCAAGCGATCCATGAAATTGATAGGGTAAGTAACGTGCTACCAATTTAACTGTTAAGCCTACAGGTAACTTGATTTATAAATTAGATAGAACGGGAGTAGGTTATTTGAGATTTGTTCAGGTGTGTGATTGGAGCGTACTAAATGAATTACGTACTTCGTATTTTGATTTCCAGATTAAATTACTGATAAGGCAATTTTGTAGCAACAAGAAAAAGACATATGCGAAGTACGAGGGTCATTTTTAGGGTTTTGTAGGTATGACCAAAAAACCCTTATACCGTCATTTTGTCGTCTGTCTGTCTGTCTGTCTGTCTGTCTGTCTGTCTGTCTGTCTGTCTGTCTGTCTGTCTGTCTGTCTGTTCGGTAAAAATTGTAGCCGAACGGCTAAACCTAGAGAGTTGAAATTTGGCATGCTTATACAACTCGTTGACCCGCACATAGGAAAAATACCAAAACATCTAAAAAACATATCCCCCTAAAAATATAAACAAATATGTGCTCATCGAAAAAAAAAATATTTTTTTTTAATTCTGAGTAGGGTATCAAATGAAAGCCCTTGGTACGTGGATTAACGATCAAATTTTTATTTTTCCAAAATAAATTATTTTGAAGCGATTTTTGCCAATATTGTGCAAAAAAAATTTTGTCCCACACCCTGTAGCCCAGATGATTTAAACTAAAAATCTGAAAAAATTCTAAGTAATGTACATTGGTGTGAACCGGAATAGTTCAACAGGAATTTTTGATCAGATTATGTTTTTGAAAAAAAAAGCATTTTTTGTGTTTTTTTGCTAATAACGTTGACAACTTATAGTTATATAATACGCTAAACAGTAACGTGTTTCTTGGTGCTGTGGCTAAGATACTTGCGTTCTGTCCAAGAATTCGTAATCGGACTCATGTTCGAGTCCTACGTGAGGAGACAATATTATTTTTTATTTATTTTTTGCATTTTTATATTGTTTAAATTATTTTTTCAAAATTTTAATTATATTTTGGCAATTGTTGCATTTAATTTTTAATAGCGTAAATTTAATAACCAGTGGAAATTGTTGAAATTATAATTTAATTATATATTTGAATGTACACGAAATCAAAGGGGAGGAGCTATGACTAAAAACAACCAATGGAAGCCATAGGCGCAATTTTCAAAATCTTAATGAACCTTGATATATAAAAAAAAAAATACTGCACATCTTTAAAAACTTAAATAATGGTAATAGGCATTCGAATTAAAATTCATAAAAAAATATTTTGTCATAAAATTTGTTTTGGCACCCCAAATAATCATCATTCACTTACTAAATACCTGCAAAACCCTGAAATGTGTGAAAATTCACACTTCACATCAATTTTTTAAATAAGAACCGTTCTGGTTTAACAGTAAACACAACTAAAATTTTTTCAAAATTGTTATTTCTATTAGGACGTCAAGGATAAAATTTGTAGAAAAAACGGCAAAGTTGGTTGATAACTTACAAATATAAGGAATCATTTTATTCATCAAAGTATGCATCCATATTGTCTATACACTTTTGCCATTTAACCGGCAGATTGTTCAGGCTGGTGGTATAAAAACCTGGCGTACTGGAAGGCAAGTTTTACAGCATTGTCGGAATTAAACTGTTTTCCTATTAAAAAGTTGTCCAATTTGCGGAAGAAGTGGTAGTCAGTGGGGACTAGGTCTGGTTAGTATGGAAAATAATGAAGAAGTTCCAATTCCTGTAATTTTGCCACAGTCATTTGTACAGCGTGGTCTAGCGTTATCATGCAATAAGATAGGAGTCGATCTAGGCTACTTTTCTTTAAGTTTTTGCATCATTTCGTCCAGTTGGTTGCAGTTATGCTGCGATCGATGAGCCAGGTTTTTTTATTTTTTTTTGTTTGTTTTTAAGTTACCTGTACGAACTTTGGCGAACCAATTTGATATTGTCTGCTGCGTAGTAACACTAGAGCATGTAATAATCTTGCTAATTAGAGAGGTGGCACACTATTATTACGTATTTACTTACATCGAGGCCCAAGGTGCAAATGGTTCCGGGGCCATCTTCCGTAACTATACAGTAATTTAAAAAATGAGTTGAATAAAAAAAGATATTTGTATTATACTTTCTTTGTTCTCTGTAATGTTACTTCAAAAATATTCCGTGTAAATCAAAAATCGAGTAAAATATCATATAACAAATTTATTAAAAGAAACCTTAAGCATTTCTTTGTAACCGGAAACATTATATTTTCCCGAGAGAATCTTGTAGCACCAATAACATCAGTTTAAATTTTCCCCGAAATGATCATTTTCCCCGAAGCATAATAGAATACGATTTCCAGTAACAGTAAATAACTAAGAAGATTTATGTCAGCATTGGGTTATCATTCGTTTTACGGGCTTTATGTCCGGAGTGTGTATCGCGCATATAAAAGGTAGGATGTAAGCATGAAAAAGTGAGTGGCTTTTATAAAGGCGCTATTTCCGGAAATGTTGGATTTAGGTTAGGTTACCTGTGACGTTTTTATCAAGCTTATGTAAAGGATTTATTTTTTATATTAGGACTGTTGAATGTCACGAATTTGGAGAAAGCCGTGAATTTTTTTCGGGAAATGAACGGAATTGAAAAATATTGCCGCAAGGAGAAATCAAGGAAATAATTCTTATATTTCATTATGACATATGTCATTTTTCAAAAAGGACACGTTGTTACGTCTCCTCTCAAGAGCGACACAAGACTGTTAAAAGTGCACTATCGATAAGTTACAGAATTCCAACACGCAGTGTTGAAAATCGGAACTTTCAAAAAGATACTGTATAAAGGATTGTCTAAATGCTTACAGAATAAATCCACAGATCTGATTTGTCCTTACAAAAGAAAACGCAATATATAATATATAAGCTTTTGTTTTGTTTCCTATATTTCCCTGAGTACTGTAATACAAGGTGTCTCAAAAGAAATTTTATATTTATTTAGCTTACTGCGTGAACGCAACGTATCCGAGGGGCGCGGGGGTTATGTCAATCGGTAGCCTGGCTCTTGGGAATTTAGTCGCTATGGAGCGTTTCTCGGGAGCAGATCGCGCGTTATGCGTGCGAGAGTTATACTAAAACGGTTATTCGGCGACTGTAGCGCGTAGAAAATTCTGCAGTATTCGAGGTTTTCGCCACTTAAATGATGCGCCAAGCATTCCTCTCATTCGACATTGGGTTAAAAAGTTTGAAGAGACTGGTACAACGCTGGATAAATCAAAATCCGGGCGACCTAGGTCATCAAGAACGGTAGAAAACGTGGAGAATGTTAATCAGTCTGTTCGTGACGACCCGAACCTTTCAATTCGGAAGCGCGAAAGTGCTTTAAATGTGCATAGATCATCATTACATCGCATTATGCACAAATACCTAAAGCTGCACCCCTACAAAATTCAATTGGTGCAAGAATTAAAGCCCCAAGATGCCAGTAAGAGGCTTAATTTCGTAAATCAGGTGATTTTCAACGTTTACCAACATTTTGTTTTCGGATGAAGCTCATTTTCATCTTAATGGCCACGTAAATAAGCAGAACTGCCACTACTGGAGTGCAACGAATCCGGAAACGCAAACATCAGAAACCCCTACATTCGCCTAAAGTGACCGTATGGGCTGCGATGTCGGCGCGAGGAATTATCGGCCCTTACTTTTTTGAAGACGAAATGGGGCGTGCAGTTACAGTGAATTCAGAGCGTTATGTGGAGATGTTAGACAACTTCTTGGTACCTGAACTGCAAAACTTTCCTGGCTATAACCAAAGAACATGGTTCCAACAGGACGGAGCAACTTCACACACGTCCAATATGTCTCTGCCACGTGTTCGTGAAATTTTCTCAGGCAAATTGATCTCCCGGAGAGGTGACATAAATTGGCCTCCACGCAGTCCAGATTTAACTCCTATGGACTTTTTCCTATGGGGTTATCTTAAATCTAAAGTTTACGCCAATAAACCGACTTCACTGGCGCATTTGAAAGAAAATATCCGTCACGAAATGGCAGCCATCCCTGAGTCCACCTGCCGAGACGTCATAAGTAATTTTACTGTTCGATTAAATGAGTGCCGAGAACGCGAGGGTCTACATTTAGACGATATTATTTTTAAGAAATAAATCCCCAAAAAGTGTATTTTAATAATTAATAAACATTTTTTCTATATACGGCTTACTTTTTTTTTAATCGATCCACTAAATATAAAATTTCTTTTGAGACACCTTGTATTAGAAACGGTATTCTACATACCACTAATGACATTTATGACTTGTAGTCATATTTCATAAATGATATAAATTAGGATTGTCCAATAGTTGTAAGTGCGGTAAAACAGTGTTAGAAATAATGTATATCTGCAGGCTTCTCACTCATTGCTAATGATAGACTCACGTCTATAGTTACAGTAATGACAACTAAACAAGATAATTTAATGAAATCATCAGATTACCGAGCCCTCTTTCCTATACTCTTCTAACACTTTCGCACGTGGCTGTAACATTTAATAACCCGTGGTATTTTGTGGAATATCTCTGGAGATTTTTTATACAACAATAACAACATCAACCACAATAAAAACAACAGCAATAACAACAACAACAACAACAGCAATAGGTCTGTTCTTTTCGCTATCTTATGTCTTACTGCAAGACGCGGCTGTATTGACGCGGCGTTAAATTTATTACTGCGGCTGTAAGAATTTAAGCCAAACTGCCAATTCAAATAAACAGAAAATATTGACGCCGCCTTAAACCGTAGACGCAAGGTAGCGAAAAGAACAGACCTATTAACAACATAAAGTTAATGAAACAAATTTTGTTTTTTTGCAAGTCACTATGTCGTAGTGGTCAGCGCATTTGACTGCTAATCATGGGGGCTCGGGTTCGAATCCCGGTAATTGCATGGATGTTTGTATTTGTCATAAAATTACTAATGTATTTAAAATAAAAAATAAATATATACTGGTTCATGGCCAGCAGTAGCAAAGACAAAAAAAAATGTTTTTCAAAATATTGCCCTGAAGTCACAAGGAAATAGAATAGGCGGTATTGAGTTTCTTATACAAAATCACTAGTATTTTTTTGTCTCTTCTTCTTCTATGTTTGTTGCCTTGGGTTTCCCAATCCGCCAGTGCTTAGTTGCATTGTGAGTTACAAATTTCTATTTACTGTGTGTAAATAGAGTAGGGCGGAACGAGAACATATAGAAAAAGTACAAATAAAATACTTAAAATGGATGTTGGGAGTAGACACGAATACACCAACATACATTATACTGGAAGAGACGAAAATGAAGAAAATAAAAATAGAGGCAATCAAAAAAGCCATAAAATATGAAGAAAATATAATTAAACACTCGGAAAAAGAAATTCTTTATGAATGCTGGAGGGAAATGGAAAAACGGAATCAACAAGGAAAGCCACTATCAAGATGGGAAAAGGAAAGGAAGGAAATGTACGATTATTGTGGCTACTCAACAACAGCGGTAACACTACAAAGAATGAATGGAGAAGAATTGGGGCACGAAGTAACAGAGCGAATGATAGACATACAACAAATGGAGCAAGATACAAAAATTAGAGAATTAAGATATAACAGCAAATATGAAAAGACCTGGACGGTGAGAAAACCACAGTATTTGACAGAAAAAGGCAGTAGAGTGAAGAAAAAAGTGATAGCGAGATTTAGATGTGGAAATGAGGAGAGGGACAATAGTTTTTGGATGAAAGAACATGTAGAATGTGCAGGGAAGGTAAGGAGACAATAGAACATTTGTTGGAAGAATGTGAAGAAATACGACACAGAACGGAAACGAGAAAGGAAATTTTGGATGAAACAGGAAGGGGGTATGAATGGATGAAAGAAGTGAAAAACAGAAGGGAGGAAATTAAGGAAAGGAGTCAACGAAGACATCAACTAAAGGAGAAGGAGAGTAGATTTTAAGCCGAAAGGCAAAAATTATAAGTAAGTGTAAGTTAACTACTGTAAGATAAAATGTAGTACATAATATTTAATAATAAAAATATCTATCTAAATAGAGTAGGAGTGTCCTGCATATTTCAGAAGTTGGTCGTATTAAAATAGTTTTTATGGATAATGGTGTCTCCAATGTTTTTCCGATTTCTCGGTATAATTTGGAAGATTTATTTGAAGAAAAATACAGTGGAACTGGTTCTGATCAATGACTTGCAAATGGAGGATAGTAGCTTCTTCAATAATTTTAATCATACGATTGTTTTCTGGTTTCTACGCTTGTGACGTCACTGGACAGTTCTCGTGAGAAGAGCACTCTACACAACTACTCTGTCATTTTTTTGCAAACCGTTTGAAAACAGCTGTCGAACTTGGTTTGTACACGGCTGTACATGTTCAACCAACTTTAAGACAATAATTAAATTTTATATCAGAATACATAATTTTCTGGATGATATGATTCAGTTGGCTCCTTAAAAATATAGGTCGCAGCAATAAAAACTCGGCTATTGCGCATTTCCTGTCCCTATGCTTCATGAACTTGGGGAGAATGTTAAGAGTCACTACATATTCAAGTGCATTCAACAGCATCAAATATATTTAATTGGAACAGACGTAAGAATGAAAACCAATTTAGCTATTGCGTATTTACTGTTCAGATTCACATTATTTAGGGGACATAAATGATTGGAGGGGAAATTGGACACGTAATACGTCTCAGGCAGGTAACTACGCAGTTTACATGATTTGCCGTGAGATAAATTTTTTTACTAAAGAAAATTAACGTTTTATGTGCTGTACAGAACATGCGATATCCAGTATCATTATTCATTTCTTAAAAATACAAAAAGATCTGTAATCAAATATGCATTTTCAAGCTTTTAACTGCAAACGTCTGCAGCTCCGAAAGTATATAAGCAACCGTTACCTCCACTCAGGCTCAATCAGCGCGTTAACATAACAATTTCCAGTATCAAATTAAATTTTTAATTTTTGGAGTTAAAAATTAAAAATTTAAATTACTCCCTTAATATTAACTTAACAACAAAAATTTATATTACAAATATTGTTAAGAATAAGAAGACAAATATTTTATCTAAATTCATTTTTTTTGTTGGATAAATATTTGGAGATTTATGGCGGAAAAACCCCAAAAATTAAAAATTTAAATTACTCTCTTATTATTGACTTAAGTGCAAAAAATGTATTACTAATATTTTTAAGAATAAGAAGACAAATATTTTATCTAAATGCATTTTTTGATTGGATAAATATTTGAATAGTTATGGCGGAAAAACCCCAAAAATTAAAAATTTAAATTACTCCATTATTATTGACTTAACAGCAAAAATTGTTAAGAATAAGAAGACAAATCTTTTATCTAAATGCATTTTTTGATTGCCTAAATATTTGGATAAATATGGCGGAAAAAACCCAAAAATTGAAAACTTAAAAAATTTATATTTTTTATTATAAAACTGTTACTATGTTGTATTAAGGTTTTTCGCCTTCTTTTGACCTGTAGTATCACCCATTAAAAAAGAAAAATGTAGACCGGAACACTCTGTATAAATTTAAACACTTTTTATATTGTTATCCTTGATTTATCCTATATTAATTATTATTATTTTTTTGCAGGTGTCCTGACTGATATTCAACATTATTTCGACATCGGCAATGACATGGGTGGTCTACTACAAACGGCGTTCGTTATCAGCTACATGCTATTCGCGCCTGTGTTCGGATACCTGGGGGACCGGTATAGTCGTAGGTATATCATGGCGGCCGGAGTCTTCCTCTGGAGTCTTACCACCCTCCTCGGCAGCTTCATGACGGTAGGTTATCAAATATTTCATTTATTTAATATAGTAATATTAAAACTTAATTTTCTCATCGTTGCGCTCTGTGTCGACTATGAACTTTGAACATCGTTAATTCTAAAGATTTATATCTTAAATATGTCATAGTAAAAACTTAATGGTAATGTGGGATTATTATCACTGCAGGATTTTAAATACAATATGCTAGTTAGAGGTTTTAATAATTTGTATTTGGGATTGATATGAAATGTTGACTACTTGAAGATGTACTGATAACTGTTGTGTCTGAGCTGTTGTTGTTGTAGCTGATTGAGTTCGTGTTCCCATGGATGATTGATCGGGCTGTTGTGGCTGAGTAAGTTGCTGCCATGTTCCCATGGATGGCTGAATAGGCTGTTAAGGTTGATCGAAGTGAATCACTTCGATCAACCATCGTCAGATCAACCAGATTGATCCCGTACGAGTGCTTGAGTGTATATGTGCAAATGTACGATTGTGTGCGTGTGTGCGCGAGTACGCTTTAGTGCGTGTGTCGCTTGTATGCTTGATTGCGCGTGTCGCTTGTACGCTCGATTGCGCGTGATCTCGGTTCTTTAAGTACGGCTGTATATACGAAAATGCGTTAAGTCGCGTGTATGCCTAGAGATGTTTCGTCACACAGTTTGATAAATAAAATATATGCTTTCTGCTTTATAGTTATAGTAAATAAAGAGTACTTGCTTAACAGATAATGTAGCATTTGTTTGAATAAGTTTTATGTCTGATTTCAGAGTTTTACTGGATTTATAATATTCAGAGCAATGGTTGGTATTGGAGAGGCAAGTTATTCCACCATTGCTCCGACTATCATCAGTGACATGTTTGTCAAAGATATTCGCTCAAAGATGTTGGCGTTATTTTATTTCGCCATTCCTGTTGGAAGGTATGTACATACATATTTATTACTAAAATATAATTTTATCCACAAAGTTTTGTCCACATTTGATCGTATCAAGTAAAAGAATAAAGTTATAAAGGTTGAAAATACGGTTAACCGTAAACGTTTTTCGTTAACCGTAACCAAAACATTTTTTTAATTAGCATAAGCTATTTACAGCAGAGTTTGTTAACTCTGCTGTACTGCACAGTTATGCCGAATGCTCCTTAAATTTAATTTCTGTTTCCAGTCTTGTTAAAAATTGTATCTGAATAAGAAATCAAACATTGATTTGTTTATGTAAGTCCTAACTTATGTTTGTTTATTTTAGCGGTCTGGGCTACATTGTGGGTTCGGAGACAGCGACCGCACTTGGCTCGTGGCAATGGGGTCTTCGAGTTACCCCTATCATGGGTGCTGTTGCTGTCCTGCTTATCATCTTCATCATGCGTGACCCCGTGCGAGGAGAGAGCGAGGGAAGTGAACATCTGGAGGCCACTTCCTGGATGGACGACATTAGGGATCTCTCCAGGAAGTATGTGTTTGTTTAAAAAAATGTTTTAAAAGTTGTTACAAAGAATTGAAAGACTTTTGAAGAGTTAACAGGTTGACAGAGGCGGATTAACACAGCTAACACGTTCGCGGACAGTACGGCTATAGCCGTCGAATATTTTTCCTAGCTCAGGTCATGACGGTCTAAACCGTCCTACTTTTTTATTCAAATATACAAATGACGGCTGGGGCAGGTTTTAATTCCATTTAAGTATATGAAAACTAGTATAAACTGTCCTATCAGGAACATACCAAACACAGTAAATGTCCTATTATAAACAAAAATCTAAAAAATTGATGTGAAGTGTGAATTTTCACACATTTCAGGGTTTTGCAGGTATTTAGTAAGTGAATGATGATTATTTGGGATGCCAAAACAAATTTTATGTCAAAATATTTTTTTATGAATTTTAATTCGAATGCCTATTACCATTATTTAAGTTTCTAAAGATGTGCAGTATTTTTTTTATATATATCAAGGTTCATTAAGATTTTGAAAATTGCGCCTATGGCTTCCATTGATTGTTTTTAGTCATAGCTCCTGCCCTTTGATTTCGTGTACATTCAAATATAGAATTAAATTATAATTTCAACAATTTCCACTGGTTATTAAATTTACGCTTTTAAAAATTAAATGCAACAATTGCCAACATATAACTAGAATTTTGAAAAAATAATTTAAACAATATAAAAATGCAAAAAAATATAAAAAATAATATTGTCTCCTCTCGTAGGATTCGAACTCATTTTCTTGGGCAGAATGCAAGTATCTTAGCCACTGCACCAAGATACACGTCACTGTTTGGCGTGTTATATAACTATAAGTTTTCAACATTATTAGCAAAAAAACACAAAAAATGCTTTTTTTTTCCAAAAACATAATCTGATCAAAAATTCCTGTTGTACTATTCCGGTTCACACCAATATACATTACTTAGAATTTTTTCAGATTTTTAGTTTAAACCATCTGAGCTACAGGGTGTGGGACAAATTTTTTTTTTGCAAAATTTTGTCAAAAATCGCTTCAAAATAATTTATTTTGCAAAAATAAAAATTTGATCGTTAATCCACGTACGTAAGGGCTTTCATTTGATACCCTAATCAGAATTTAAAAAAAATATTTTTTTTTTCGGTGAGCACATATTTGTTTATATTTTTAGGGGATATGTTTTTTAGATGTTTTAGTATTTTTCCTATGTGCGGGTCAAAGAGTTGTATAAGCATGCCAAATTTCAACTCTCTAGGTTTAGCCGTTTGGCTACAATTTTTACCGAACAGACAGACGACAAAATGACGGTATAAGGGTTTTTTGGTCATACCTACAAAACCCTAAAAAGTGACATTTTGGGTACATCTCATTGTACAAAACTGTCCGCGAACGTGTTAAGGGACTCACAAATTTGGAAGAATCTTAATTTTAAGTTTTAACAAAAAATTAAATCAACTCCTCTGTCAACAAGAGACTATATTTTTTTTAAATGGATTTTTATGAGTTATTAAATGATTAAAACGATTTTTATATGATTATTTTTGCTTTACAGCGCAAGCTTCATGCTTTCAACCCTTGGATTCACTTGTGTTGCCTTCGTAGCCGGTGCCCTTGCATGGTGGGGCCCAACTTTCATTCTTTTAGGTATCAAACTTCAGCCGGGCAACGGAGACGTCCAGCTAAATGAGTACGTACATAGATATTTAATAAATAAAGATAATTTTGAGAAAACATTCAACATGAAATTAGAATTTCTTAGATCCATAGCCCACCTGTTGAACCTATGGTGAGATTACGATGAATAGAATTCTATTCTATCATTACCAATAAGGCAATTCTATCTTTACCAATAAGGCAATTCTATCTTTACTAGAGATGGGAATTTCGGCTCAGTTTGCGGAACCGGATCAGTGGAGGTCGTTCAGTTTGTTGAGCCGGTTCATTGATCCGGCTCAGTGATCCGGTTAAGTAAACATGTCTCCGAAACACAGGACGGTCGTTAGTTCGTAGGTAGAAAGTCGCTTAGAGCCGGTTCTTGCAATATATAAACTGTAAATATGATCCCGAGACACAGGTCGGTCGGTTGTTCGGTCGTAGGTAGAACCTCGTTTACAGCCGGCTCTTGCTTAGAGCCGATTCTTGCAATATATGAACTGTAAACATGATCCCGAGACGCAGGTCGGTCGGTCGTTCGGTCGTAGGTAGAACGTCGCTTAGAACCGACTCTTGCTCAGAGCCGGTTCTTGTAAACATGATCCCGAGACACAGGTCGGTCGGTCGTTCGGTAGAACGTCGCTTAGAGCTTAGAGGTAGAACGTCGCTTAGAGCCGACTCTTGCTTAGAGCCGGTTCTTTTAAACATGATCCCGAGACACAGGTCAGTCAGTTGCCGGTCGTCCGGTCGTAGGTAGAACGTCGCTTAGCCCCGACTCTTATCTAACATTTTTGAAACAAGCAATTCACTTTATGTAGCTACTGTATTTTAAACCAGATGTGTTAAGTTTATGGCGATGTTTATTGCCCTTATAAATCGGACTTGGGCAATCTGGGATTTGGGCAATATTTTTAATATTTTTATATAGTATGGTTGTAAGAAAATACAGACTAACCCTATTAGTTTCAAATAAACTGCCCTACAAATTGATGACAAAATACACTTTATGATAATACATTACAAGCCAAGTTCTCGCGAAGTTCAACATGACATCGATCCAGATCCGGATCACTCCGGTCACTGTTCACAATCGCCCGACCAATCGTATCCTTGAAACTTGAAACTATACAGTGAGCCGTGAGCCGGCTCATTTCAATTTGGTGAACCGTGTCACTTCGGTCAGTGTACTGAACCGGCTCAGTGATCCGGTTCGTTCATGAACGACCCATCTCTAATCTTTACCAATAAGGCAATTTTATCTTTACCAATCAGGCAATTCTATTGGCGGTTACCATACAACTATTGTTTTTGTTAGCTTTAGAATAAAATTCTTTGACTCGTAATATTACCAATTGACCATATTAGTGTGTCGTCACATACATGTGCTACCATCTGAGAGCTGAGTCCTTTGGAAGTTTTTGACTGGTTTAAAATACATGTGACATTACTTTTGTTACCTTAATTTTATGAATATCTTCAATTTTGGAGCAAAAAATATGTTTTTTTTGATAAATATATACTAATATATACAGTCCAGATACTTTATATTGTAGAATAATGATTTTATAAGTATATTGTCAACTGACAATAACTGCGCCTCTAGTGAGATTTTGAGAAACTGACGGTTGTAGGATAGTCGAGTTTGTTTACTATTGTTTTCATAGTAAGTTTTTAAAAAAATGTCTTTAAAATAGCAAGAGAAAATGAAATGCAACGTGAATTGTTGTGTTTATCTTTGCAATGCAAAAGTAGGTCGTAATAGAGACCTAAGTTTTCATCGTGTTCCGAAACGTGGCAAAAAAAACGTGTTTCTGAATTTACGTGGTGGTGCACGTGTAGTTATGGATAGAAGACAAGCATGGGAATATGTTCTTAGACGTGGAAAGACAGTTAAAGACCATTTTAGAGTGTGTTCCCGTGTGTTTCAATAAATATCACATGAAGATACCATTGAACCTGTCAAAAATATCCTACCAAAGTCAGCCATGATATAAAACGCAGTAGCGCCTCTATCGGTAGTGTCAGATGTCAATAAATAAGGATTCAAAGATATATTTATAGGTTACGTTTTTAAATAATATGAAAATCGAAATATCTTTAGTATTTATATAATTAACACTAAGTAATCATTAATATTTTGTTTTAGAATGCATAATGGTGTATTGTTTTGCTCCAAATTGTAACCATTACAGTTACATTCTTAATTGCGATGTTTTCGTTTTTTGATAGATCAAATTGAAAAATAATAATGGATAAAATAAAAACAGCATATTGTTCCTTCAAACCATTTAGATATGGCATACACACTTATTGGTATGTTACTTGCCATAATAACGATTATTAACGTCAAATTTTCAAAATTATCCTGCAAAATAATATTGTTCTGCAAAAATAATGACATATAATTATAATGAATAAAATAAGAATTTTAATAAATAAATATTGACTTGTAGTTTTGATGTGAAGCATTCTCTTACTTTGAAAACTTAATTTATATTTCCAAAATACAATTTAACAAAAAAACAACATGCTTAATGCAAATAAAAGGAATCCAACCGCGAGGCGGCAGCACTGATTCTCATTTTGTGGCGTTGTTACTAATATAGTCTATTCCATCATTGATTATAATATGTTTATGTGACGTTATTATTATGAACGTATCGCCTACTTGGGTGCTGCTACTAGTTAGCCACTGTGATCGGTATTACCGAATACCGATTGATTAGTATGTACGGTATCTGGTTTATTAGGAAAACTTTTTTTTTTTTTTCAAAATAAAATGAAATAAAAAAATATGTATATATATTTCAAAAACTAAAAAAGATAGGGACCTGCGGTTGGAATTTTTGAAGTTCTAAGGTCTGAAATATGGTAAAGGCACATTTTAAAACATATCCTAAACAAAAAAAATTTTTGCAAAAATTTTGAAATTTTTGTAATAAAATTTAATTTTTCAAAAAATTATATCTCAGTAACGGTAAAAGATAGGGACCTCTGGTTTAAATTTTTGAGTTCATCATGTCCATTTTAGTCTAGAAAAAAATTGGGGCCTTAATAACCAAACTTATACAAAAAAATTTTTTTGATTTTGCTCAAAATTGATACACTTTGGGCCGTAGATCGCGAAAATAAGGTTCATTTTGGATTTTGGACAACTGTTTTTGAGTAAATCGGAAAAAAGTACCTAAAATTGACTATAACTCAAAAACTAAGGCCTCTTGATTTTTTTTAATATTTTTTTATTAATCCTCACTCCAAAATTACCTAACGGCCATATTTTGGACTGTATTAGGAAAACTTTTTTTTTTCAAAAAAAATAATAACTAAAAAAAAAAAATATGTATACATATTTCAAAAACTAAAAAAGATAGGGACCTGCGGTTGGAATTTTTGAAGTTCTAAGGTCTGAAATATGGTAAAGGCACATTTTAAAACATATCCTAAACAAAAAAATTTTTTGCAAAAATTTTGAAATTTTTGTAATAAAATTTAACTTTTTCAAAAAATTATATCTCAATAACGGTAAAAGATAGGGACATCTGGTTTAAATTTTTGAGTTCCTCATGTCCATTTTAGTCTAGAAAAAAATTGGGACCTTAATAACCAAACTTATACTAAAAGCATGTATCATTAAACAAAACCCTTGAAAATGGCAAAAAATCGAAAAAATCGTAAGGGGTACCCCTTTGAAAAATAAATCGCGAATTTTTACAAAAAAAAATATTTCGGATTTTGCTCAAAATTGATACACTTTGGGCCGTAGATCGCGAAAATAAGGTTCATTTTGGATTTTGGACAACTGTTTTTGAGTAAATCGGAAAAAAGTACCTAAAATTGACTATAACTCAAAAACTAAGGCCTCTTGATTTTTTTAAATATTTTTTTATTAATCCTCACTCCAAAATTACCTAACGGCCATATTTTGGACTGTATTAGGAAAACTTTTTATTTCAAAAAAAAAAATAAATAAAATAAAAAAATATGTATACATATTTCAAAAACTAAAAAAGATAGGGACCTGCGGTTGGAATTTTTGAAGTTCTAAGGTCTGAAATAAGGTAAAGGCACATTTTAAAACATATCCTAAACAAAAAAAATTTTTGTAAAATTTTGAAATTTTTGTAATAAAATTTAACTTTTTCAAAAAATTATATCTCAATAACGGTAAAAGATAGGGACATCTGGTTTAAATTTTTGAGTTCCTCATGTCCATTTTAGTCTAGAAAAAAATTGGGACCTTAATAACCAAACTTATACTAAAAGCATGTATCATTAAACAAAACCCTTGAAAATGGCAAAAAATCGAAAAAATCGTAAGGGGTACCCCTTTGAAAAATAAATCGCGAATTTTTACAAAAAAAAATATTTCGGATTTTGCTCAAAATTGATACACTTTGGGCCGTAGATCGCGAAAATAAGGTTCATTTTGGATTTTGGACAACTGTTTTTGAGTAAATCGGAAAAAAGTACCTAAAATTGACTATAACTCAAAAACTAAGGCCTCTTGATTTTTTTAAATATTTTTTTATTAATCCTCACTCCAAAATTACCTAACGGCCATATTTTGGACTGTATTAGGAAAACTTTTTATTTCAAAAAAAAAAATAAATAAAATAAAAAAATATGTATACATATTTCAAAAACTAAAAAAGATAGGGACCTGCGGTTGGAATTTTTGAAGTTCTAAGGTCTGAAATAAGGTAAAGGCACATTTTAAAACATATCCTAAACAAAAAAAATTTTTGTAAAATTTTGAAATTTTTGTAATAAAATTTAACTTTTTCAAAAAATTATATCTCAATAACGGTAAAAGATAGGGACATCTGGTTTAAATTTTTGAGTTCCTCATGTCCATTTTAGTCTAGAAAAAAATTGGGACCTTAATAACCAAACTTATACTAAAAGCATGTATCATTAAACAAAACCCTTGAAAATGGCAAAAAATCGAAAAAATCGTAAGGGGTACCCCTTTGAAAAATAAATCGCGAATTTTTACAAAAAAAAATATTTCGGATTTTGCTCAAAATTGATACACTTTGGGCCGTAGATCGCATAAATAAGGTTCATTTTGGATTTTGGACAACTGTTTTTGAGTAAATCGGAAAAAAGTACCTAAAATTGACTATAACTCAAAAACTAAGGTCTCTTGATTTTTTTAAATATTTTTTTATTAATCCTCGCCCCAAAATTACCTAACGGCCATATTTTGGACTGTATTAGGAAAACTTTTTTTTTTTTCAAAAAAAATAAATAAATAAAATAAAAAAATATGAAGAATATTTTGGACTGTATTAGGAAAACTTAAAAAAAAATAAATAAATAAATAAAAAAATATGTATAAATTTTTCAAAAACTAAAAAAGATAGGGACTTGCAGTTGGAATTTTTAAAGTTCTAAGGTCTGAAATATGGTAAAGACACATTTTAAAACATAGAGGCGTAATGCATTTTCAGACGACTTCATTTTTAAATATTTCTATTAATATATATATATATTCTAACATTATTTATACATATACCTCTGTATTACTTATTAGAAATAATAGGTATACTACCGTCGGCGAATCAGTGCAGTTACGTCACGTGACGTAACGAACAATTGCATTGATCCAGACAATACAGTCGTTTGTTACGTCGTGTGACGTAATTACATTGATTCGCCGACGCTAGTATAGTAATATATTCACTGTAAACTTAGTTTGTACGCCTATGTTTACAAATTTGAGTTAAAATAACAGAGACAAATAGAATAAGTTGAGACAGAAATCTATTTTTCTACTGTGTAAACTTTTGCACGTTCTTACCCAATTAAAAACAAGATCGAAATAGCTCTTGCCAACACTCCATTCTTTAAAAAAATGAAGTATAGTCGCCTTTTTCTCAATAATTGTAGTTAGTAATGATATGTTAATAAATATTATCTTTCAGTGTTTCTTACAAGTTTGGAATCCTAGCAATGATAGCAGGATTACTAGGAGTTCCCACAGGTTCCTTTACAGCTCAATACTTCCGTCCACGCTACTATGTAAAATACGACCCAATAATATGCGCTGTAGGCCTTCTAACATCAGCTCCAATGGTCTACTTCGCAATTATAACAGCCAAATCAAATACCTACATATGTTATACATTCGTATTCTTCGGGCAATTCTTTTTAAATTTGACATGGTCGATTGTAGCTGATATTTTATTGGTAAGATTTATTTATTGAATTGCATTTATTTTTCAGTTTATCATTTATATTTGGGCTGATAACAATGCTCGCTGGAATTGCTGGTCTTACTTTGGGCGCCATTTTGAGTCAAAGTCTCAAAAAAAGATTTCCTAGAGTTGATCCTTTGATTTGTGCCACTGGCCTGTTCATATCCGCTCCTTTGCTGACTGGATGCACCTTCATGGTCACTAAAAACACTGTTGTGTGTTATATACTACTATTTTTTGGCCAAGTTGCATTAAATTTGAACTGGGCAATAGTAGCAGATATACTATTGGTAAGATACATGTCATTCATTCGCCTAACAATGCTTGTCTATTTCTCTGTCTGTCCATATCTATATCTATTTATGTATCTCTGTGTTCCTGTTAAGTTCTTTATTTTAATCACGAAAAATATGTACAGTCATACCTCCGAGTTACAGCACTTCGGACTTATGTATACTTTAAATTGTCACCATTTTCAGAATATGTTTCAGAGTTACGAATCTTTAGAAGCATGATACTACCGCCAGTACTGCTTAAAGGATTCCATACACCAAAGCGGCCGCGGTATCGTTACGGCGGCGGCCTAACGCAACCTACATAATACAATGAGACCACGCAAATACAAGCGTTCAGCTATCTGAGGACGACGCCGAATGCAGCGTTCAGTCTAGCGACCACCAAACACTGGCGGCCGAACTCGACAAGTTGCGTTAGGCCGCGCGATATTCATTGTTTATATACCACAGAGTGAATATATTTAAGAAAATAATGTCGAAAATAGATAATTTAACAGAAAAAATCATAGAATCAGTAAAGGATCATTTAATTTTGTATGACTTAGCACATCCTGATTACAAGAATATTAGGAAAAAAAATAATGTGCGAGACGAAATAGGAAAAGTTTTCAAGAAGAGCTGCCAAAATCAAGACTTCTTCTTGTTTAACGTTTAGCATATTCTCACGTATTCTCGCAATCAATATTATCACACAACTATATACCGTGATTCACTAACTGATCGCTACCGCCACTCCCACCGCGTTAGTGTGAGGAGACCTGATCGCTAGTCGTATCGCTAACGCTACCGCGACCCCGTTGGTTTGCGGAATCCTTAACACTTCTGGTATCGCTGACAAAATAAAAATGTCAGTGTTTTTTTGGCCGTTTGCTAAAGAACGAGTAGTATTTTAATAATAATTATAATTTATTGACCAAATTACATATACATCTATTGTTTTTAGTCATTATTAGGTACATAAGATTTCACATACAAAATTCAATGTTTTAAAAATTATTAAAATCATAAATGGGATTTTTCAACAAAATGTCCTTAACTTTATTTGAAAATCCTCTGCATGATAGTTGTTTTATCTCCTCGGGAAACACATTGAAAAAATTTATACAATAATAATTTGAGTAATTTCTGGATTTGTCCAAGCAAAGGGACTGAGAACGGATGTCGTTTTTCGAGGTTTGTACTCATGCGAGTCTCCAAGAGTAGTAAATTTGCTCAAATTCTTATGTATTAGTAAGAGGCAATTATAAATGAATAATGCTGGTAAGGTCATTATTTTGAGACTTGTAAAATAATCTCGACATTCGTTTCTATAGGCAGCGCCGTCGATAATTCTAACAGCTTTACGCTGAAGGCAAAAAATTTTGTCAGCGGACGGAGAATGTCCTCATATAAGTATCCCATAATTTAGGTAGAATTGGAATAATGAAAAATAAGCTTTCAATACAACCTCCTTACATGCTTCGTATTTCAATCTCCTTATCAGGTAGATGGTGGACCTAAGCTTTCGACTAAGTAATTCAGTGTGTTGGTCCCAACGTAAATGAGGATCTACGTGGGTTCCAAGAAACTTTGCGTAACAATGGTTTTCAAAATGATGTTTCCTTATTTCTGAAATAAAAAGTGACAGAAATAGGCATTCAATACTTTCTCTCTTTCTCGTTGAGAGTTTTAAAACGATACCACGCATAGTCGTTTTTCACTCACGGTTACCGATATAGACTGTGTCAAACGCAACGTCATGCACAGAAATGATTAACTCGCGAACTATGTGTGAGCATGGAAAATATTGTATTACTCAGTACACGAATTGGACATACTGTTTACGAATAAGCTAACACAATCACTGTGCGACACGTAGTTTTAACAATATAACGACTTCAATTGGAACTTATTTTTGTCTCACACGGTCGAACATAAGTTGTCCCATACTATCGCCGGAATTAGACGTAGTCCTATAATAAAATGATTCGATTTTCGAACATTTTTTAACTACGGCCACAGTGTTAAACTTAATATGACGTAACTTAGGGGTATGCCTGTATTAAATATAATATTTATTTCGTATGATTGCAATTCTTGTATTTTTTATTTTACTAAATTTGTTTTAGATGTAATTATAACAGTCTAGACTCATTTATGATATTAAGAATTTAACTACACTTTAATACTAATCCTTGAAAACGATTTAATACTTACTTCATTATTTTACAATCATATTTTTATACTTTGCGTTCACAATAATATCGTTGTTATTGAGAAGTGACATTACCTATAGAGGCGCTGTTTTCGCTTACAAAATGGCGATTGGAATAGGATGTTTTGACATTTTTCATTTGATACACAAGAATTAACATTGCAGTTAATTTTCTGTTGCGATTTTAAAGACATTTTATTAAAGTTTTCTTCACTTTAACACATACAAACAATGCAATTAAATGAGCCACATCCAACAAAATCCTATTCCGTTAAGTTTCAAAATATTCCGCCAAGCGTCACTTCAGTTATTGTCAATTCTCAATACTTAAAACAATTTAACAATAGAAGTTATTGTTTAACTGTTTTTGGTAACCTTTTATTTTGAGAGATTGGCAGTACTACTCGTCTACGGCGTGTCATTCATAACCTCAAATATTTTAAAATGTTTATTTAATACAATTTATAAGTATTTCCATGTCAGATAATTATTTTATAAAATTATTATTAAGAAAATTCAAAAAGAAAGTTTGTTATTTTGCATCTGTCAAATTACTGTTGTATTGTGTTATCGTAGAAATTGTTTTATTATACATTGTTGCTATGGTGACTGAATTTCACAAAAATCCCTAGACTGTATTCCGATATTCTTTATAAATGAAATTTTAAAATGTCCATAAAACAAGTGATGCAAAGTATAAAAAATAATACATTATGCTCATGTTATACGACGTATTGTCACATTTGTTTCTTTGGAGCACTCCTTCCTGCGCTCGTCGTACTCCAACAACTCGTATGACAATACATCGTCTTATAAAACTCGTATAATAATATACTATTGTATACTAACTAATTTTATATCGTTTCTAAAACCTAATATATTTATTTTTATTGTACATTGACTGTTATAATTGTTATATCTAAGACTTTAAGAGATTAATTGAACTTGGAATACGATTTTACAAGAATGCAACATAAAATAATGAATTGTTTTCTGTCCTAAATGTTCAGCTAACATCTATGTATTAATACATGTTTTATTTCCTGTTTTATAAATTTGTACTATTCTTTAATGCACTTCATTCCATTCCATATTGCACTCCACTTTATATTGCTTCATTTCTTCCAAGCTATGTGTACAGATGTCATTTTATAAACCAAATATAATACAAAATCGTATGCACAATATATACTATATTGGGGAAAATTGACATTTGTAAACTGGCTTTTGATTTATTATATAAAAAGGACATTATTATCATCTTTTGAATAAGAAAATCATAAATTTTTATATTTCAGAAGACGTTTGCTTTTATACGATAATAGCAAGAAATAAAATAAAGCGAATGTCATTACATACACCATGAATTGTTTTATATGTTATTTGTTTTAAATTTTTAGGCACTTAATATTTTGAGAAAAATTAAGCAGGAATAAATAATAAATAAATTACCAGAATAAATTTTATTACTCAATTCGTTGTACATTAGCATATAGGGGAAACTTTTTAAGATCCGCAGCGCCATATTCGGCAAAAGCTGGAACACTCGAGAGTGACATTTAACTGTCACTTGTGTATTTGTTTACATGATGAAAATGTGAGTTGTATTTTTCGGTTAATGTTCCGTATAAGTCCACCAAAACTAGGCTTGTATATTTAGAATGAATTATATTCTAACGTTATAAACGAGAAGGCACGGTCGTAAGAGTGGGGAGCCAATATTAATCATTCATGCATCTGTAGTTGGCAGAGAAATACGCGTTTTTCACACGAGGAACGTCCGAATATAACTGATATTTTTGAAACTATTTATGAAGTTATTATTTTTCAAAATACGTATACTATAAATCTCATTGGAAACAGGTAAAAATTCCGTATGAGTACCTGTTCATATACGTCTAGCAAGTTTAAGTTTTTTCTGTCTAAAATTTTTGCTAACTAAACCTAACCTAATAAGTTTTATCATTGATTCTTTGCATATAGTGAAGATATATACAGTTTTAATACATTTACATAATTTAGCATCTATGAATGCAACGAAAAACGGAATTTTCTATTTCAGACATAAAATTGGTAGGTCGGAATATATTGATATTTTTGAGAATTCACTCTTTTAATAATGTTAATATTCTTCAAAATAAGTATACTATAAATCTCATTTAAACCATTTAAATGTGACTTAAAGCGTATAAATACTGAAATTTTATTATTCAAGCTAATAGGAGCTAAATGTTAACAAACACTTATTAAATAATTGCTTGGATTTCGAAACGGATAACTATCAAGTACTTATTTAGATTTCTGTTTTGAATAAAAATATTGGAAATGATAAAGTGTATTGTAAATGTTGTGTTTTGAAAGAAAGGGGCGGCGCTTCGCCAGGGCCAAATCTCATTCCAACTAGCATACACGGTTTCTCTAACGAGTTGTCCGTGGTGGACTTATACGGAACATTAACCTATTTTTCTATTTTCCAAGCTTTAAAGGTAATCTACGATTTACAAAATATGTAATAATATACTATTCTAAAGAAATTTCGAGGAAATTTTTAGTTTTTCATTGTTTTTTAATTCTTTTTCACTATCTGTCAATATAATATCAACAAAAATATGGTTAAAATATTAGTAAAAAGTTTCCCCTATTATTTGCTTGCTTATTAGAAATAAAATATTTATTTACTCTTATTTTTTATTTATATTTCTTGCTATTATTACAATCCCTTAGAATTAGTATAAATAATGATTTTCTCATTTTCATAAGATGAGAAATAATTAATTTTTGTATAAAAATTAAACTAACAATACTAATTTCTTTAATTACTCTTAATTTTGTTCACAAGCATTCATCTTCACTTTAGTATTCTGTACTATTGCCTAGTTACAGAATCAAATTAAAAATATTTAAAAAAAAAATACATTATAAAAACTACAATACCTATCATGGTGTTTGACATTTGCACAAATCATCAAAACTGTCCTAAATTTTAAAAAAAATTGTCAAATTTTATTTCTAAATGTTAAATTTTGTAGTGCATGTAAATTTGTATATGTCCGCACTTCTCTGTTACTTCTGCTAGCAATTGTTAGGCTAAATGTTTTATAAAACAAAATAAAACTCAAGAATATGGTTAGTTAAATTAAAATATATTTCAGTACGTCGTTATTCCAACAAGAAGATCAACTGCTGAGGCTTTCCAAATTTTAATGTCTCATGCTTTAGGAGATGCTGGCAGTCCTTATCTTATTGGAGTGGTAAGTTTTCAAATATATTTTTAAAACAGGGTTGCCAATCATATAATTTTAATTTCCCTTATTTAAAACAAATAATTCCCTACTACGTACTAATTTCTATAAAAATTAAACACTATTTTATAACTTTTATTTGTTAATACAACTTTAAACAACCATTTACAATAAATTTTAATGAATTTGCACTTTTATATAACCCTATTTTGTGTTAAAACATCAAAAATTCCTAGTTTTAAGCATACTTTCTAAAGTTGGGATCACTGTTTTAGTTCCTATAATAGCCGTAAAGCGCGAAATTTAAATTAAATGTTAAGTCAGTATTATTATTTATAACTCTGCGTTATCTGATAAATAATTTAAGACATTTTAATGATGTCAACACAACCATTGGCGTACTTACATTTTTTTCAGAACATGTAAAATAAATTTTAAAAATTACCAGATGTAAAATGGACACGAGAGTTTTGATTTTGAATTTTTTGTCCCTGCGTTCCAAAATATAGCCTTTCTGGTACGGGATTTTTTAGGAAAACATTAAAATACCAAATGTTTCCAACTGTTTCTTTGGTTTAAGCAGAGCTAGATTTTCAATTCTAGTTTTGATTATTTTGTTTAGCAAAGGCTAACTTCAATCCTGAAAAAGAGCTTATGACAACTTAGAAAAATTAATATTCCAGTTAGTTCCGCTTAAACGTTTGGAATAGCCTATACAAGCTCAACAATGGTATTAATCGAAAGAGAATTTTTGACAGCGTTGGGTAACGATTTTATTGTCTATTTTTTTAACAATAAATATGAATATTTTAAAGGAATTATAAGTAAAAATGTAATGGTATTATCTGTCTCATTTTGTAATACGGAACTAACAGTGAAAGTTCATTTTTTATGTTGTATATTGACAATACATTTATAATATTGTCATAGTATTGGTTCACACGGATATGCCAAAGTCTGTTTACACCACAACAGTCACCAAAGTAACCAGATCTAGTTTCGTATTACAAATTGAGACGAATTATACCTAATTAAATATTCATGTTATTAACTAGTTACATATATCTTTTTTTAGGGTTTTGTAGGTATGACCAAAAAAACCGTCATTTTGTCGTCTGTCTGTCTGTTCGGTAAAAATTGTAGCCATACGGCTAAACCTAGAGAGTTGAAATTTGGCATGCTTATACAACTCTTTGACCCGCCCATAGGAAAAATACTAAAACATCTAAAAAACATATTCCCCTAAAAATATAAACAAATATGTGCTCATCGAAAATTTTTTTTTTTTAATTTTTATGGTATAAAACGAAAGCCCTTAGTACGTGGATGAACAATCAACATTTTATTTTTGCAAAATAAATTATTTTGATGCGATTTTTGCCAAAACTGAGCAAAAATAAAAAATTGTCCCACATCCTGTAGCCCAGATGGTTTAAACTAAAAATCTGAAAAAAAAAATCCAAGTAATGTACATTGGTGTGAACCGGAATAGTACAACAGGAATTTTTGATCAGATTATGTTTTCGGAAAATAAAGCATTTTTTTGAGTTTTTTTGTTGACGATGTACAAAAGTTATAGTTATGTAACACACTATACTATAAGGCGTGTCCTGATCTAATGATTAGCTTGCTGCGCAGCAAACTAGGGTTCGCTCTGGGGCAGAGAAGAAAATTTTATTTTTTGTTTTTTTTTTTCCATTTTTATTTTGTTTAAATTATTTTGTCAAAATACTAGTTATATTTTGGAAAATGTAGCATTTAACTTTTAAGAGCGTAAATTTAATAACCAGTTGGAATTATATATTCATTCTATGTGTATACGAGACCAGAGGGGCGGAGCATATGACATAAAACAACCAATGGAAGCCATAGACTCAATTTTCTTAATGAACCTTGCTATATATAAAAAAAATACTGCACATATTTAGAAACCTAAATAATGGTATTGGGTATTCGAATTAAAATTAACAAAAAGATATTTTAACATAAAATTTGTTTTTAAAGCTCTTAGATTAATAAACGATAAATTATTTTAAAGATATCGTTAATTTTGCCGTGAATACTACAAAGCAAAATTTGTCCTACACACTCAGCATGCTGCTTTCACTTATTATATACCTGCGAAACCCTGCAATGTGTGAAAATTCATACTTCACATCAATTTTTTGAAGATCGGTTTTATATCGTCATTTAAGTTATTGTCATATACACATAAATTATTTGTGTTAACTCATAAGCATTTATTAACTTAATATATATTTTTTTTGTTTTAGATATCGGAAGCACTGAAAATAGCCTTTGTACCTGCTGGATCAGCTACAAACGACAAAGCAGTAAATAATTTTACGTTTAATCAAACGACAGCTACTAGTTATGCTCTTCAATCAACGACAGCTCCAGTAGTAGACGATGAAACAGAATTTAAATCGTTACAATATGCTCTCTTCACAACATGTTTCGTAGAAGTAGTCGGAGGATTCTTCTTTTTACTTACAGCGTTATATGTTTTAAGAGATAAAATGAGAGTTGAACAAATTGTTGCGGGTAAGTTGTTTATTTATTTTTATCTTACGTGGACCTTAGATCATATTTTACTTGATACGGTGGAAAGGTTATGTTTTATGAAATAGCTGATTAATTGTCATGATTTTTTTATTGTTTTGTTAATTGTTAGCCTCTTCGTGAGTTGTTGTATTAACCAATGTATTACATTTCGTTGTGAGCTGCATTGTGTTTTTTTGTTAATAATTTGTTTTACTAATATAAAAACATGATAATTTTTTAGCAGCTGAGAAAATAGTTACTGGATTGTTTTAGTAGAAAAATTTAATAATATCTAATATCTACAATAGGGGATACGCATAAAATTTATATTTTGATATGTTAATGTTAGTTATGTCACCTGACAAAACAAAAATCGCATTTTAATTAATATAACAGCCAAATTTTTTAATTAAAATATTGTAAATTTGAAATAAGCCGACCAAAGCGCGAAGGTTGCCGAGTAAATACGACTGAGTATGACGTCAAACCCCAACAGACAGCCCAGACTAAAACATAATCTTTACGTGTGTATATTGTATTGTTCGAGAGTTTTGTATTTGTTTTTAAACAATTTTTCACGCATTTATTATTAAAATGGCAGATAAAGATTTTGTTTGGGCTCAGAGTGATAATTTACCCAACATTGATGCTTTTATGCTCATGGAATATATGAAAAATAATTAATGCTACAGTGCTGAAGAAATACGTGGTGTCAAAACAGACTTGTAATAACCATTTATGTATTCTATAACTTTATGTAAACAATAAACGCTGGAACTCTGTAAAATGTAAATATTTATGTAATTTAGATGTCAGAATTTTACTACATTGTTTACATGAAGTTACAAAACGTTAGAGGCATAACTGAAATACTGCAATATAGGTTATATATTTTAATATAAAATTTAATTCGGTAAACATGTATAAATTGTTTTTATAGAATTCAACTTTATTTTAATTAAAATCACTCTACCTTTACACAATCTATAAAAGTTATACAAGCATATAACTTCACGACAGTACGCAGTACACTGGGTAGGCTGTAGACAGTACACTTAAGTGGGGTATGACGTCACACGTCGTTTTCGCGCGCTACATACATTTATGATTTTTTTAAGCCTTCAAATTAAACAAAAAATGCAAAACTGTTTTTTATGTTTATATGCAATTAAATTTATGATTTTTTGAAGCCTTCAAATTAAAAAAAAACTGCAAAACTTTTTTATGTTTATATGCAACAAGAGGAATATAATAAAAAAAAATAAAAAAATCATGCCTATCCCCTATTGATATTGTTTCCGATTTAGGAAAATGATGAAATGTTAAAATGGGATTCTTCTTTATCCACGATTTACATTGCGGCACACAATATGAATAGGGGATAGGCATGATTTTTTTTTATTTTTTTATTATATTCCTCTTGTTGTATATAAACATAAAAAACAGTTTTTAATTTTTTTTTTTTAATTTGAAGGCTTTAAAAAATCAAAAATGTATGTAGCGCGCGAAAACGACGTGTGACGTCATAATCCTTTCTAACTGACGCATGAGACTACTAGCCAATCCAGCGAACGGTTGTTTATGCAGCGAACATAGTCTGTTGTGAATTATTTGTTTGTGTAACTTTTATAGGTTATGTAAAGGAGAGTGATTTTAATTAAAATAAAGTTTAATTCTATAAAAACAATTTATACATGTTTACCGAATTAAATTTTATATTAAAATATGGAATATCCAGGCCCCAGTACTTCGAAACATTATCGAAAATATTGTTCAGTACCGATGTGCACAATTAGTTCAACTAGAAATCCAAAAAAACTATTTATATCATTACCTAATGGCGAAAAACAACAGAAAAGGCGAAATTTGTGGCTGAAAACTATGAGGCGAAATAAAACCGATATTTCAGAAAAAAGTAAACTTTATGTTGTGTGCATAAATGCATCAATGTTGGGTAAATTATCACTCTGAGCCCTAACAAAATCTTTATCTGCCATTTTAATAGTAAATACGTGAAAAATTGTTTAAAAACAAATACAAAACTCTCGAACAATACAATACACACACGTGTGAAGATTATGTTGTAGCTGTCTGTATCTGTGATGTGAAAACCCTATCGTTTGACGTCATACTCAGTCGTTTCTACTCGGCAACCTTCGCCCCGTGCTCGGAATATTTCAAATTTACAATATTTTAATTAAAAAATTTGGCTATAATGTTAATTAAAATGTGATTTTTGTTTTGTTAGGTGACATAACTAACATTAACATATCAAAATAATGTAGTTTTAAGGAAATACAAATTTTATGCGTATCCCCTATTGTTTTTTTGTCATGATTCACAAAAATAAAACACAAACAACAAAAAAACACTTATTTCTCCATTGACCAAAACAATGTCTATCTCGTATCTTCCACAAATCGCCACCAGATGTCAGGGCGCTTAGGAAGTTTCCCCTATATCTCTCATCCCTAGTAGGATCCTCTAAAATTTTATCACAATTGCATGTTTTATTTAATTTTAATAAATTGTTTACTCAAATTTTGTTGTCTGTAAAGCAAGTAGCTAGAAAGTAGTAACTATTTTTTATTAAATAATATGTATTTTAAATTAGTACTATATGATCTTAGGCCGAATTAACAAATACTATATCATAAGCTTTTTTTATCAATTTAAATTTCATTTTAAACATGCTGACTTAACTTATGTTACTCCAAATTTTCAGTTATATCATTTCTATATATTAGTAAATACTTTTTATAAAATTTATTATTTCAGGAAGTGAAGAACGTTTGGCGTTAATAAAAATTAAGAATTATTAAATAGACGTTTTGGTTAGTTTGTTAACTGTAAGTTATATTAGTTTATTTGTTATTGGGTAACATTTTTAAATGTATCATTTCAGAAATTAACTAACAGTTCATATTTAATTTATACACTTTACAGTACAGATACATAATACATTTTATTAAAATACTGTCATATTTAGAGAGCTCGAAAAGAAATTCGGAGAACACTAATACGGACAGTACAGAAACGCCGCCCACGATAACGGTCTCTGACAACTCTACAAGTTGATTTGCAAGTATTTATAAATATATGAGAATTTCTATTTGGTTGAGTCATAAATAACTTCTAATTTCGTATATTCATTTTATTTTTCAATGAAAAATATACATATGTTTGTATGTCCCAGAAAATCTCATAAACTACTTTTCCGATTTGCACCAAATTTGATATAGGGAGATAAAATGAGCACGTGTTTAACATAGGCTAAGTTTGGAAAGTGCCCGCCACCCCCAAAGGGGTAAAATTGGTAAGGGGTGAAAATTCGCACTTTCCATACAGTCTGTTCCAAACGGTTAAGCGGAACTAAATGGGAATTTAGTTCTTTTAGGTTGTCACGAGAAGGGACCTTGCTTGGGTTATTTCATTTTGTCACGTTGGGATGTCAAAATTTAAAATTCCAACAATGAAACCATGGAAACGAATGACATATGTCAAAATTAAATATTTTTTTTTTATATTTTAATGAAAAAAAATAAATAAATGGGAAATTTGTATTAAGAATGACACAAAAAATCAAAATATAAAGAAAATGACATTTTAAAATGATATTAACCTTACCCGAAAAATGTTTATTGTAAGTATGATTTACAAAGCTTAAACAATACGGCCGAAAGGCACGATTTAAACGATGAAAGTAACTAGATTGCATAATCTAGTTCCGCTTAACCGTCTGGAACAGACTGAACTTACGCTGATCAAATTGTAATGCCTGTAGTACACGATGCTATTTCTCGTTTTGAATCTCGTACGATTTATAGTACACAAATTATTGTATACTACAGGATTTTCGTACGAGATCTTGTATCATATTGAAAACCAACCAATATTTATTGTCTCGACCTAAAATATTGGACAGAATGAACCAATAATGCGCAGTATAAGATGAGCATATTCATGTAACCGTAGCGAACAACTGTTCATCTGTCAAACATATTTCGAGGTTATTTAGTATCAAATTTAGCAATATTTTTTCTTATTTTTTTTAAAATAAATTGGATTTAGCTGTTCACATTCCTAGGACATTTATATATACGTTTGGATTTATTCAACTTCTTATTATTCAACATACTTAACTAAAGTCTGTTCCAAACGGTTAGGCGGAACTAGATTTTGCAATCTAGTTACTTTCATCGTTTAAATCATGCTTTTCGGCCGTTTTGTTTAAGCTTTGTAAATCATACTTGCAACAAAAATTTTTTGGTTAAGGTTAATATCATTTTAAAATATCATTTTCTTTATATTTTGATTGTTTGTGTCATTCTTAATACAAATATCCCATTTATTTATTGTTTTGTCCTTAAAATATGAAAAATAATTTAATTTTGACATTTGTCATTCGTTTCCATGGTTTCATTGTTGGAATTTTAAATTTTGACATTCCAACGTGAAAAATGAAATAACCCAAGCAAGGTCCCTTTTCGTGACAACCTAAAAGAACGAAATTCCCATTTAGTGTTCCGCCTAACCGTTTGAAACAGACTGTAGTGACTTATCTAAGGTGACCATTAAACATTCCAATCCGGGGAAAAAATACCGGGGAAATTATTGAAAAAAATTTTTTTTTTTTTGATCATGTTTGTAGATTTTTTTTTTTAAACATTTCTTGTCCGCAAACTACTCTTGATTACAATTTCTATACTTGTCATTTATTTATTTAAGTTGGGTGTTATGTAATGGGTGTTTTTTTTAGAGGTATAGAACTTTAAATTGCAATAAAACAACGATGGATTATTCGATTGACATGAATTTTTTTTTATTCGAAAGATAATCTTGTGGAATTACATTTTAAATATGATTTCTGGCATATGACCGCCACGGCTGGCTCGGATGTAGTCCAATCTGGACGTCCAATTTTCGATGACTTTTTCCAACATTTGTGGCCGTATATCGGCAATAACACGGCGAATGTTGTCTTCCAAAAGGTCAAGCGTTTGTGGCTTATCCGCATAGACCAATGACTTTACATAGCCCCACAGAAAGTAGTCCAGCGGTGTTAAATCACAAGATCTTGGAGGCCAATTCACAGGTCCAAAACGTGAAATTAGGCGGTCACCAAACGTGTCTTTCAATAAATCGATTGTGGCACGAGCTGTGTGACATGTTGCGCCGTCTTGTTGGTATGATTTAATGTAATGCCACAAGATTATCTTTCGAATAAAAAAAAATTCATGTCAATCGAATAATCCATCGTTGTTTTATTGCAATTTAAAGTTCTATACCTCTAAAAAAAACACCCGTTATAAAACAAATTCAACGAAATCATTATTAATATAATATGTTTTTGTTTTCTTTAAACTATTTTATAACTATAATAATGACAACAATAATATTCTTTGATAAAGAAAAATCGTAGTTTTATAGACCACAAATAATAATAACAAAAAATGAATAAAATAATAATTCCCTTCAATTTCAAATGTAATAAATTAAAACAGAAAACAGTACGGCTTTGCGAATCCAAGAGATTTACTGTTTTTGGACAAAGATTAATATTATCAGTCTTCAAAAATTGGTAAACTACCTGTCCATTCTAGGCTAAGTACAATTATTTGAATTCTGTCAACTTACAGTCAACTACAGATTCGGATACCTGTAGTACACTAATGGGCGCAATTTTGAAGCACACTTTTAGACCTGGTAAACAAGAATAAACTGTGCTTAACCAGTTGTGTTAGTCGCCGCAGATACACGTCGTGAATTAACGCAATATGAAAATTGCAATGTTGTATATTACAAAATATAAATTTGCCTGTTACAGAAAATCTATGCGTGATAGAAACATTCTGTTATCAGATTTGTTTTCAGCATATCAAATTAGAAATACCCTAAAAATTGCCATGTCACAAATAGAGTGTTTATCAGTGGTATTAAAATCAGTGGAAGTTATTTATGACTCGACGTAATATTTGTTGCAGAGCTTCGAGATAGGTGGCAGGCTTTGGGAACTTCTGGTTAATAACTTTTGCTTTGGGTTCATTTGCATCATTGCTCAGTAATTGTATATATTTTTAGACAATGATACAACCTGATCTAACTAAATTGATACCGATGTATTGCGTTGTGATGTTGGTATCATTTTAAAAAGACCACAAAATATGAGCAGTTTGCATTATAAGTTGTAATTGTGTAGTTTTTGATATTAGGAACAAAATATACTTAATTATACAGTTCTGGTAACACTTTACATTTTTTTATTCATGGTGTCTATATGTTTATTATATTTTAAAATTATTTACCATAATTACATTAGAAAAATAATGCACCATACTATGTTATCATTAATACCATTTACTTTTTATTTTAATATTAGTTCAATCGACTTACCTTTTCCTAAATATGTTTCCCGTTATTTCATATAGTTTATTTTTTATTTTGTTTACTTTGTATTACTTTTTATTTGCAAATTACTCATTATTGTAAATAACATTTATTGTCTTACATATTATGTTATGGTAGTGTGGTATTACAAATTGTTCTCTGCTTTTTAAACAAACGCTCTCTTTTTATAGCTTGATTTATTTCTGTTGGAATTGCGGAAGTCATTGCTTTAGATGCACACTCGTTTTTTTCTGATGGAGTTGCCATTTAAATTTGTCTGTAGGCCACAACTTCCAAAAGAATGTCTTTTTTCCAAAATATAATTTGTTTGAATTTTATTAATTGTAGAAATACTGCATTAACTCCAAAATAACAGTGCACCACGGTGTGAAAAAATATGAAAAAAGTATCTCGTGCAATATCCTGCTTATGTCTGATTTCATTTTTCTGCCTTGTACGGAAAATTAAATACACATATTTCAACGAGTATTTTACGAAATTGCCCGCTATCCACGAGTGGTTGCAGCCTGGGATGAAATGTTAGTGAAACTGTTTTCTTCTGTGAAAAAAAGGCTGAAGCAAACGGTGTCGAGAAGGATATTTTATATTAAACGTTAGCCGGGATCCACGCCTTACAATACAATGTTTAATAATTCTAATATTCGTTTCGAATTTGTGCAATAAGATTATAATTGGTATAGTAGCAACTGCAGTATTACGCAACATTAACGTTACACGAGTGGATATGAAGAACCACCCACAAAAGATCAGTACTGTGTCGGTGACGTACCTGAAGGAACTGATTACTCAGAAGAAATGAAAATTAAAGAATACTCCGTCATTTAATTTCTTATTTTCAAATTTATTATAACTTATTTTGTATTTACATCAATCATAATAAAATTAAAAAATTAAATAAACGTAGATCAATTATTATTAATATCTACTGTCTATTTTTCATTCCCCCAATTTTATTACATGCTTACGACATTAATAATTGTTAAAATCTTGTATAACGCATACATAAATTTTATTTTGTTAATGACAATAACCAAAAAAACGGCTCGACAGTCATATTTCCATAGAGAAACAAAAAAAAATTCTTTCTCAACACCTATTTCAGTTACATATTCAGTGTTACCAATCTGAGGATTCAATATGTCAGTCTCATTATCCGTCAGATAACTATCTGATAGATAAATTTGAATTGAAAGACGGGATGACATTTATCCAAGGGATAAAGTATCAGATAGTTACCCAGAAGTTTATCAGAAGGTGGAAAGACCGGGCCTAAGTAAAAGTTATTTCTTTTCAAAAACTTTATTCAAAGATACCCAACTCTCCATGCGTTACCATTTAAAAAATCAAAGTTTTCCTTGATATCCTGTACTTCTGGTTTGTAAAAATTCAATACTACCATTCGATCCTTTCGGTAAGCTTTGGTAACTTTTTTTTTCTCAACTTGCCCATACTTCTTGTTTTTGAGAAAAATCGTGTTCCCTCTATCTTAATACACCCTGTACCTCACACACATTTATCAACAAAAAAATTTAGTTTAGTTTAACAAACTGTTAACAAAGCACATAGCATGAACATTGGTACCACACTATCAATAACTCTCTGTAAAAATATTTGCTCAACTTTATATTTGGTATAATTTAATAATTAGTTATTTTTGTCATCAGGTGATGTCATAGTTCAACCGAGAAACATTTATGCAGACGACCCAATGACAGAGGTTGACCAAAGAAGAAACTTAGTTTCTTGATTATTTGTGTATTAGTTAAAATTGATAGAAGACTGAAGCTGCGGTATTTAAAACAAAAGACAAATGTGTCAGTGTGTTAGTGTAAATGTTTAAGTGAACAAATGTGAAATGAGTGTTTTAAAAGGTATTCGTTATAACGAGTCTATTATTGCGCGCAAATAAATGTATTATAGACTGATATTTGAGGTAAAAAATACTGTTTATTTGTATGCTGGAGATATATACAAGACTCTACAGATACCAAGATCATTTAGGAGTATTGGTGAACTGAGCAAGCGCGTTTGTATCTATGTGGTTAAAACAAGTAATACCCCTTTCACACTAGAACTTTAAGATAAGATGTTGAATTTAGGATCACTTTAAGTGCTAGTATTAAAGCGTGTGATCTTGCTTTAATACAGCCTGACTTAAAGGCAGAGATCCGACAAATACCCTTTTCACACTAGAACTTTAAGATAAGATGTTGAATTTAGGATCACTTTAAGTGCTAGTATTAAAGCGTGTGATCTTGCTTTAATACAGCCTGACTTAAAGGCAGAGATCCAACAAATACCCTTTTCACACTAGAACTTTAAGATAAGATGTTGAATTTAGGATCACTTTAAGTGCTAGTATTAAAGCGTGTGATCTTGCTTTAATACAGCCTGACTTAAAGGCAGAGATCCGACAAATACCCTTTTCACACTAGAACTTTAAGACGAGTGAACTTAAAGTTCCCCGATGATTAACATCGGTATGCTTTCACACTTGATATTTAAATCTCTGGTGCTGTCATCAGCTACAGTAATTTTGTCCTTAAGTTACCGTCATGAAATTACCAGTTTTGAACTGTCTGCGCAGACGCACATTTTGAATTATTATAAACAAATATGGATATTTCATTTCATTCTACAATAAAGACACTACAATAAAGAATATATTACACCTGTATTAACATGTAAGTCGATACATTTTATCTCAATTATTGTAGCTCTGTATTTTATTAAACACATTATTAAAATAAATAATTTTATTATAACAATAAGTATAAACTTCTTATAACGTCGATATAATACAGTATTCTTTTTTATGATAATATAAAATGTTGACAGCAGAAATTCAAGGAGTTTTTTTTTTTTATAATAGAAATTAAGTTGGCAATGCGGACGATGTTTAAGATGCAGATCTCTGTCTTAAACATCGCTTGTATTTAGACGAGGCCATACGGTTTCACATTAGCGTTTAAAGATACATTCACTTTAACATCCGATCTTAAAGTTCTAGTGTGAAAAGGGTATTAAAGTTAGATCAAAACCAAACTCCCAGACGATCTCAGTGTTTGTTGAGTCTTGTAAGGTATATTACTTCATGGATTTTATCGTTATTTATTTATTTGCACATGAGTGTTAATAATGGATATAGTTACTATGAAACTTTAATATATAGATATTATACATTTTTTAAATGTTTATTTGGATTATTTTTAAAACTTTTTTGTATATGGAAGAATTTATTCAATAGAAAAATATTGCTTTAAGAGGACTAGGTTCTCTTTTAAAGTTATTTATCTATTACTGCCAATGAAGAAAAAAAATGAAATAAAATTAAATTAATATATGTTCAATAATTGTTTTATTTATTGTTAATAAACCCTAAATATCTTCTGTTATAGGTATCTCCCTCCCTCCTCTTAAAAAACCATTACCGCATTGTTAAGCTTCTCAACAAGAGTGGCCATACTATATCTTTTAACTACATGCATTTTTTTGATTGGATAAATATTGGGAGTTATGGTGGGAAAATCCTATAAATTAAAAATTTAAATAACTCCCTTATTATTGACTTAATAGCAAAAACTTAAAAAACAAATATTATTAAGAATAAAAAGACAAATCTTTTATCTGAATGCGTTTTATAACTAAATAAATAAATAAATCATTCTTAAAAAATTTATTTCATATAAAAAATTAGTAGGTAATACAAAAATTGTACATTTGATGCAAATTATCACAAATCAATCGAGATTCTTATGTTCTATATTGGTGTATAAAGAGCTTGCACCATGCTCAATAACAAATTCATAAAAAAAAAAACAAAACAATACTTATAAGTAACATTTACCAATATAAACAAGAACTCTTTAAAAAAAGAATTACATTAAACTATTAAACTGTCATGGCACTTATTTTTTGGTAAGACAGTAAAAAATCACAAAAAATACTAAACATTTAATACAAAGAGGTATGTAACTGTAAAATCAAATGGTTTATGCACTCATCAAAACGGTCCGAGGATATTCAATTAAATAACCAATAAAATATAGAAAAGAATGTTCATTTGTTACACCCATAAAAACCCTCAGGAACTACTAATAGAGGGGGCATCGCGCATTTATACTGTAAGGAATGGGTTAGTCGCGAGAGCGGGGCAGCAATAATTTTTTTAGGGATTCTAAAGGGTACTTTGCAGTGAACATTTGTGAGAATTCAAATAAAATAAAATTAGAAACCTTACATTTCAGCACATAATTTTAGAAATATATTATTAAATGGTTCATTGTTCAAGGAGACATTTGTTCAGATTTATTGCTTAATAATTTTAAACACTAGCAGCTCCTCGAACAATGCTTAAACCCTTTTTCCTAGAAACGCTACTAGCCATCTTATATAAACACCAGTCTCTCTGAAAACGAGGGCAGAAAGTATTCGGTCCGATTAGCGTAAACATATAAGTTGTTGAATTCTTAGAGGCACTGCATGGTCCCCACAAGGGGGGGGGGGGGGAAGTAAACTTGTAATTTTTTCTGATAATCAGATCAATTCTGTAAAAATTTACTGTGTAGTAATGTTATTACAAGATAAAATATAAATAGTATAATGACTTTCATTCATGATAGTAACTGACCTTGCTCATAGAGACAAATTTAATTCCTATGATCATAGTCACTGAGTTACAGAATTGGTCTGATTGTGTTTTTCGTATTTTTGACCATATGCCATATTTAATTTTGCATAATAAAGTTTTTTTTAAAGTAGAGACAAATTTCTTTCAAACCTTTTTTAAAATTTATTTAATTTTAGTCAAGTATGACCTATACAATTTCTATTTTAACAGTAAAAGGAGTGTATAAGAGCCAAAATTTGTGGCCTGGGGGCCCAGGGATGCGGGGGCAATGAGGCACTGTGTCGGCATTCTGGTGATCCATCCGATTCTATTTGTTATAATTTTGCGTTACGCTTTCTCTACTAGTAGTTCAGGGAAATTTAAAATCCCAGCGCCACGGTGGTCACATTTTTAACTACGATACGATAGAGTATAATTTATTATAGGGAAATAAATTTAAGATCCCAGCGCTACAGTGGTCAATTTTTAACTAGGCTATAGGTATTTTTTTGGAATTAGAAATGCTATTTAAATATTTCTGGACACCTATTTGTTGATAAAACGGCAAAACGGATTCATAAAATATTGTAAAAAATATTTATTTCTACAATTTTAGCTTGACAGCTGTGTAAACACAACACAATCAAATTTTGAATATCATCTAGCCAAGTTAAAAATTAACCACCGTAGCGCTGGGTTAATAAAATCTTAAATTTATTTCCTTATAACAAATTCAAATATTCCTATACCATTTTGATGAGTGTATTTTTATAACGTGTAAAATTAAATTAACGATTTATAAAAATTAATTATATAATACGGTAAAGACAAAGTATGATCGAAATTAATATAAAATAGCAACAATTAACTTTCTTGTATCAAAAAGAGCTGCTTTTAATATCAACAATTACACTGGTACGCCCAGTTAGTCAATCTATTTTGTATTTAGCAGTAATATTTTCTAAGAATTAATGGAATATTTTTGTGTTTTATTTTATTAAACACTGGTCCCAATTTAAATTTAGTACGAATAGATTCAAACGCAAAAGTTGCGCTTTCCAATTATTCTTTGTAATTATATTTTGTTTTACTTTGTCTTTACAAAACTTTTGTACTTATTTATTATCATTATCTATCATCAGTTGTCTGAATTTCAGCTGTACATCAGTGTCCTGAAAAAAAAAAAAAAAAAAACAAAATAAATAACTCGTAGTCATTTTAAAATATTAAGAAATAAGCAAAGATTTAAAACCCTTTGACGCCATTAATTCACTTGCATTTAAAAAACAAAAACAAATTATAGAATTACTTTCAACATATGTGGATACGCATACAATTTATATTTTCTTAAAAGCACATTTTTTTGATACGTTAATATTAATTATGTCACCTAACAAAACAAAAACCCCTTTTTATTAATATTTCAGCGAAATTATTTAATTAAAATATTATAAATTTGAAATAAAGCCGACCACAGCGCGAAGGTTACCGAGTAAATACGACTGAGCATGACGTCAAAAGCTACACGTCCCAGACTACCTACACAAGCCTTTACGTGTGTATTAGAGATGGCAACGATTTATCGAATATTGAAATAATCGATTATTTTGTTTCAATTAATCGATTAATCATATATTTTTAAATAAATATTGCTTTATTTTTTAATAAAGTTTCGATTAATTTATTATTAATCGATTATTTTATTTTATTTTAAAGAAATTAATTGTTAGTTGTATTATTGAAACACTGGTCGGTAAGATGACTTTGCTCTCTTCTTTTCAATAAGCAAAAATTTATATTAACAATAAATTATTTGTATTAAAATTCACGTACTTAATATGCAATATCAATATTATATAGTATTCGTTCAAACGGGCATTATTTATTATTAAAGCATGTTTGTAAAAAAAAAACAAAAATTGTTTACGCAAACATTGTATTACCTTCCATTACTTATGTTTTCCTAATAAAACAGTCAAATGATTTTATAGATAGATAAATAGATAATACTTTATTTATGTACCTTTTGGTTTAAATCTACATATTTGCATTATTAACTTTATATTTCACCTAAAAAACTATGATTTTATATCAGCCTTTAAAATACAACATTAAGACTGTCCCGTTTTTTTTTTTCCGGAATTCCTATAAGATTTAGCAAATTAATCAAATTAATTGAGACAGCCACGTCCTTGTTAAATTAAAACTTTTTGTATTATTCTTTGTTTTACTAGATAGTTGTAACTATTTCATAAATAAAATCATTCTAATTAATTAAAATTGTATTTTAATAATAAATAATAAAAATTTTAATAATATGATATAATTTAATAAATGTATATAATATTTTCGGACAAAAAAAAATCAAAATATATACAATATTCATTTACCTTCATCCATTTATGTTTAAAAATATCATCAACGGTAATCCTTTTCTTAGGATCAACAACTAAGCACCTAGCCACCATATCCAAAACATCCGGAGTAAGACACTCCTTTATGTCGTCAGGAACTTCGTATCTTCCGGTTAATATTTGGTAATACAAGCTTTTACGATCATCAGGATCATAGTAAAATGGACAACAGCCACAAAGGCAGACATATAAGATAACTCCGAGACTCCAGATATCAACTTGTTGTGTGTACGAACCACCAAAACCGTTGCTTTTCAATATCTCAGGAGCGACAAACATCGGTGTACCACACAGAGATTTTAATACTGTATCATTGTCGATTATTTTACTTAAGCCAAAATCTGATACTTTTATTAATGTCATGTCATCATTGCTTTTAAGCAATATATTTTCAGGCTAAAAAATTTAAAAAATGTTTCATTATGTAAAACGTATAGACCGGGAACTCATGACAGTTTATGGTCTCCGATTTCATACAGCATGCCTTTTGGAGAGAATATTTACCCTGTGACAACAAAGAAACCCTTGCACGCTTTCCGGTTTTATGGAAAATGCATTTTCACAAAATTTTGTGTTTTTCTAATAACGCTTGCCCTTTTATCAAAAGAAAGTTAAAACAAATGTAACAGTTTGGGAAATTCTGGTATAGACTATTCCAAACCTTTAATGGCGGGTTGCTAAAGTAAGAATTATCCCTAAATGTTACAACATACAAAAACAAATGATTTTAACTTGAGTTAGAGAAAACTCTTACGTTAGCAACCCGCCATAAGTGGAACTAAATGGAATTTTCTTAAGTTGTCACTAGCTAGCTTTTTATATATTCTAGTAGGCTTTTGCTGATCAAAAGTTTTAATCAATCGGTAAAAGTTACAAGATTTGAAAATCTATTTCCACTCAAAGCAAATTAAACCAGTTTGCTTACCTTGATATCTCTATGTGTGATTCCTTGTCTGTGTAAATATTGTAACGCTAGTGTCATCTGGTAGAAGAATAATTTAGTATTAACTTCAGTCAGTTTCTGTTTCTTCACAATCCTATTTCTCAATTCACCACCTTCCATATATTCCAAAATTAAGAACACCATGTCATCGGTATACAGGATTTCTTCCAAATGTATAACACATGGCTAAAATTTAGCATAAATTATAATAATAGACTAGTTCGTAGTCAATTTCAATGGTTTAATACAAGGTTTGTTCGTTGAGCAATTTCTAACAATTTATTATCAGACGCAAGCGCAGTATTCGTAGGAGCACGTTAAAATATCTCTATGAACCGATCTTTTATTAACCACAAGCTCATTGTCCATAGGAATGTGTTAGAATTACTGTGCTTGCGGCTTCGAAGTTGTATTTGTATTTTTAAAACACAATATAAAATATGCAAATGAAAATACTTACGTGCTTCAATCCTCGGAGAATTTTAATTTCATTTTGTATTTTGTCATCGTTTGATATTTGTCCAAATGTAGTCAAACGAGTTTTCTGAATCTTCTTTACCGCATATCGATAACATGTAGCCTAAAATAATACTTTGATATGTATTAAATTTTTTTTTTTATTGTAAACTAACGATACCTTGGAAAAAGCTAAGAAGACTTCGCCAAATGCACCTCGTCCAAGAAATCTGGTTTCTTTATATTTTCTGCCATATTCTGTCCCACAATTGGATTCATCATGAAAATGATAAACTAAAAAAAATAAATAAAAATAATAACTATATTAATATATAATCGTAATATGAGAAGTACCTTCTACTTTGGCATTTCCGACAGCAATAATGTCTCCCGTACAAAGTGTAGACATTTTTCCTTTCCCAATCAATCCACCGTTTAAGTAAGTACCGTTCTTGCTCAGGTCTAGAATGTATGGTATGTAGGTAGAATCCCTTGATATTCGAAAATGTTCCTTACTGATAGTTCCCAAAATATGAGGCGACATATTTTTGTAAGATATACAAATATTGCAAGTTTCCTTTCGTCCCAAAGTATAAACATCTTCGCTTAAATCTAAAATCACACATGTCAACCTGTTGAATATTGTTAGTATAAATTAGTTTTAAAACTTACCCAATGTCTCCAGATAACTCATTCTTGGTGTCAATCTAGCCCATATCTCTTTTATTTCTTCAATGACCAGATGAGATGCAGGTGTCTTTGTATCTGGTAAACTTTGTGATATATTTTCAGACATGACTTAAATATTTTGTAATTTATTTAAATACCAAACAGTCAAATTATCTTAACAAAATTTAGTACCGATAAAATATCGAACCCTTAGTGTAAAGTAGTCAATCAACCCATTGAAACTCCGTTTTTTGACTGATCTGTCCAGAAAATTTTTACCGGTAATCAGAATATTGCGCAGTTTACCTAGAACTTCTTCTTTTATCAAAAATTCCGCCCCCTGGAAAAGACCTTGAATTTAAATATCCTTCCTGTAGAAACATTTGGCCTTTTTGGTAAAAACAAAATTATTTATTGTTCAAAGAAAAACATGTTTTCATGATTCTAGATAAACTTTCTGGATTGCATATTATTTTGTTATATCTTTGACCTTAGATTAAATTTTAAATTCAGAGTCGGACTATTTGAATCTAAAAGAGTTAAAATAGAAAGATTATAAACTATTTTCGATTAATTGATATAAAATATTTAAGTAAAGACGGCTCTGTATACATTATATTGTTTTTGGACATAACATATTTGTAACAATAACTCGTTTGATTCAGTTTACAAGTTGATCCCGGTTGCATATCCGTACTTTTTTGTTAAGTTTTGAAAACAAAAATTTATAGGTAATGTAATTAAATATAATTTAATTATTCTTAATTAATAAAATATATTTTTAGTTGAAAAATGTCACAGAATGTATTAGTTATTGGAAATGGAGGACGTGAACATTCTATTTGTTGGAAACTGTCTAAATCTACGCACGTGAAACAAATTTTTGCGGCACCAGGGAGTTATGGAATCTCTCAGGTGGAAAAAGTTTCAAATGTTTCATTAAACATCAAAAATGTGAAGGTAAAATCCACTGAATTGTTACTATTATCACTTTGTTTTACTTATAATTTAACAATTTTATTGCATTGACAATTCTCATATTTTAGGTTATGTAATTTAATTTTATTGTTTTAATCACCTGTTGATATGGTAAAATTACTCTTAATATTATAAAAATTTCAATTTGGTACCTTAGATTTTTTAGTAGTAGAGTTAGTTCTTAAAAATGTTTATATTTGTAAAAATCAACTAACGAAGAAGTGTTTTTGAGTTATTTGATCATTATTGAATGAGTACATAAAGTAATTATTTTTCCAATATTTATACACGGATTAATACTCTAGTAATCTGTGATTTAGACATGAATTAAGAGAAGGTTCATTTACAATCTCAAGCCTAAGATAAATCGCGCACGATCGCTTTTTTGGCAGCGCGGTTATTCAACCGCAACGGCTAAACAACCGCAATAAGAAGACAAATCTTTTTTCCCAATGCATTTTTTTGATTGGATAAATATTTGGAGTTTTGCGGAAAAACACTAAAAATTAAAAATTTAAATTACTCCCTTATTGACTTAACAGCAAAAACTTATATTACAAATATTGTTAAGAATAAGAAGACAAATATTTTATCTAAATGCATTTTTTTTGATTGGATAAATATTTGGAGAGTTATGGCGGAAAAACCCCAAAAATTAAAAACTTAAAACATTTTTATTTCTTTTATTATCAATCTTTTACTAAGGTATTTTAAGGTTTTTTTGCCTTCTTTTGACCTGTAGTATCGCCCATTAAAAAATAAATAAGAAGACCGTAAACACCCTGTATAGTAAAAGTAAAATATTATATTAAAACTGTTTACATAGATATATATTTTTGAATAACAACAATATATATTTAAAATATTTGTAAAAACAACCAGCCACTTTACTACTTAAATCTACAACATTTTTACTTATAAATCTGTCAAGATTTTATGAACACATTGAGTAACAAATTTCTTTTTATCCCCATTTAAACTTGGAGCATTTAAAGAAATATTTAATTTATTTTTTAAATTATTGAACTTTTCACCTTCAAGTTGAGTTATAACTTTCACATCTCCTTCAGGCACAAGTCCATTTAAATTCACTGTAGTTTCATCAACAAGTCCATTAAGAACATTAATTTTCACGTTTAATTCTCGACTAGATGGATTTAAATCGGCAGGAATCGTAAAAGATCTCTTCAAAGCAAACTTAGGAGTTTTTCCGTAAATCCAATCCCAACTTATTAGGTTATTGTATATTTCAGTTAAGCCCGGAAACCATTCTTCCGTTGGATTTATCAGTTGGAACCCTTGCTGATCTTTTAAGTGTTCGGAATCATCCATAAAAAGCACTGGGTTTGTTTTTAAGTACTCCCAACCGATAGCTGATATTAAAGATTCAATTGTAACGTTTTCATTATCGTCGGATAAATTCATAACATGCGCTGGAATTGATTTAGTTGCGTTCGATTCTATAAAAGATTCTTTTTTCACCAACAGTTCATTTAAATGTGTTTTATTAACATTAACGAGTAAAGTACAATGATGATATGCATTATTTCTTCCTAACTTCGAAGCAGTTCCTGAGATTTTCTTATCTTCTTTATACGTAATATCAAATTTTGGTGTAACCATTAAATCAATACCAAATTCCTTGCGTACAGCTTTTGTGATGAGTTTTAAATTATATAATCTATCGTAATGTTTACGACTGGTAAAAAATGTGAGATTTAAATTTCCTAGATCATGATAAACAGTTCCACCTCCTGAATTACGTCTTGCGAGATTAATATTATGACTATTAAAGCTGTTCATGTTTACTTCGTCCCATGGATTTTGATGTCGTCCAATAACAATGCATGGATCGTTTTGCCAAAACATTAATACATGATGGTTTGAAAAGTCGTAGTGTCTGTAAAGCCAATCTTCCATCGCTAGATTCGTGTACACATCTCGAGATTGTGAGATGAATACGGATTTCTTAATATCTACGTGTGTTTGTGAGATAGTACGACATTGATAATAACTGATGTATTGTACTATATCTTTAGTACATTGCAAAGATCTTGATAGTAGTTTATTCATTTTTTATAAATGTTTAAACGAATAAAATAGTAACATGTAGTACGGTTCTTTACCTTTATTTGCTTTTTTTTACTTAATAATTTCTTGAAACACACATAATTTTTGCAAATTTAATTATGTAAATCTTTTAATTAACATTTATTATATTTTACTGTTATTTAAACGAGTGACACAGAAAATTTGTAGGTTGTGTTCTGATCCACGTGAATAGGGTTAGAGGTCATTTTGATATGACATATGTGACATTTTGTTAAAGATATAAAAAATTGGAATAAAAATATGTTTTGCAGCATTAATGATAAATGAAACATGTGATATACATGTTATTTGTCTTCAAGATAACATCTTATATTAAACTTTGAAAATTTCGTGTGAATGCGACAAAAAATATGTGGGAAAATATGAAAATGAAAATTCTTATTTTAATTTTTCCTTTCAACTATACAGGTTGTTTTTTTGTAGCCATTCAAAAGGTGTACAAGATTTGTTCATAATCGCCCTACTCAATGAGAGTGAAAATTAACATGTAAAAGAAAAATATGTGTTACTAGCTCCCAAAATATTTTTATTTCTAGGAAGTAATAGATTGGTGCAAATCCAATGACATTCATTTAGTAGTAGTAGGTCCAGAGGATCCTCTAGCCAATGGAATAGCCGATGGATTTGCAATAGCAGGTATTCCTTGTTTTGGACCTCAAAGAAATGGAGCCAGAATCGAATCCGACAAGAATTGGGCAAAGGCGTTTATGGACCGCCATAGTATACCTACTGCACGATGGAGTTCTTTTACCGAAGCGGAAAAGGCTAAAAAATACATTAATGGAGCTGATTTTCAAGCTTTAGTTGTCAAAGCTAGCGGTCTTGCTGCTGGTAAAGGGGTGGTTGTTGCAAATACTCGAGCAGAAGCCTGTTCTGCTGTTGATTGGATGTTGACTAATAAGAAATTCGGAGATGCTGGAGAAACTGTGGTTATTGAAGAATTACTAGAAGGGGAAGAAGTCTCAGTAAGTTGCATGTATTTAGTTACAATATGTTTTATTGTAAAACCGGAATCAAAGCTGTTACTTGTAACTTATCGTTACGAAGATGGCTGCAGTATTCTAATATTGAATGTATTATTAACTGTTTTTTTTTTTTAAATGTGTGTAATTCCAGGTATTAGCATTTACTGATGGCAAAACTATTAAAGCAATGTTGCCAGCACAAGACCATAAAAGAATTTTTGAAGGTGATATTGGTCCTAACACCGGAGGAATGGGCGCTTATTGTCCCTGTAACATTGTGGATGAAGAAAAACTACAGTACATCCAAAAGCAAGTTTTAGAAAAAGCTATTGATGGTTTACAAAAGGAGAACATCAAATACGTAGGTATGAAGAGCTTGAAACTTTATAATGTTTTTAAATAATTGACGTTACTGATACCCGTTTCACACTAAAGCTTTAAGATAGGCGAACTTAAAATACACTAATATTTAAAATTGGTTTGCATTCACAATAGATATCAATCACCATCTCCTATGGTAATTTTATTCACACTAGCACTTAAAGTCAGCCTAACTTAAACATCCTGTCTTAAAGTTCTAATGTGAAAATGGTATTAGTGACTCAAATTGACACGTATTCCTCTAGCGGCAAAAAAGCGAAAACTTCTAAAAAGTATACTGTCATTGTTTACGTATAGTTCAGTATGTGTTTTTTTGTTTCTGTCCATTTTTACTCCGTTTTTACAACGAATAAAGTGATAAATTTAAGAAAAAAAAAAAAAATTGTCATTCATTGGAAGAACATCTTCCAATATTAGAAGAATTTTATTAAAAAATTATAGTGTATGACAAAGTTTATTAGTTCTGCAATATAATTTTAATACCAACGAGAAAAATGCGTTAAAAGTTAATAACTTATTTTTATACTTATGTTTTGCTACAAGTAAAGAAGAAAGATTATTAATAATTCTAAAATTTTGTTTCTATTTATTGAAGGGAATTTCTACTATTCAGATGTTTTTAAACAAGCTTTTAACGTTGAAATTTTCATTTCCCCTGTCTCACATGTACAAGAAAATCGTTTAATGTTGACTAAACTATTGTTAATATAATAAAAACCCCTTGTTATTTCATGTGGGTGTTCCATAAGTATGTTAGTTTGCAAATATTTGACAGTTTTCTTGTGTAGAATAAATTACCAGTTCTCTTTCTATAAATTTCTAGAGAAATATGTAGATATTAAGTATTCAAATAAATGTTTTGACTTCAAAGTATAATATTTTATTTTCTCTGTGAGTATAACCTGGCACCAATATTATAACCTCTGAAAATATTCATTTACAAACAGCAAATTTTATCATAAAATGGATTTACATATATTTGTATACTTTTTTAATACACGGTTATAATTCAAATATACTGTATACAGCAAGAAAACGTAAATTTGACCAAATTTTTTTTATGAACCAATACTGTTTCCATACGTTGACAGATGACTATCATTTTTCGTGTCAAAAGTTCAGAAGGCGATAGTAGCGCCGTTTCGGTAATTTTAGTTGCGAATAAGTTATTGAAATTTTTCATCCTTATCTAATAAATTGAATACATATTATTAATTTTCTATTTATTATTTTAGGTGTTTTATACGCGGGTTTAATGATAACCAAAGAAGGTCCAAGGGTATTAGAATTTAATTGTCGCTTTGGTGACCCCGAAACAGAAGTAATACTACCAATGTTACAAACAGACTTATTTTCAATAATGCGATCTTGTTGTAACGGTACACTTGATAAACAAGTATTAAGTTGGCGGACAGATGTCAGTGCTGTCGGTGTGGTAATGGCAAGTCGTGGTTATCCAGAATCCTCAACCAAAGGACAACCAATTACAGGGCTGGAAACAGTTGAAATATTACCAGAAACTGTGGTTTTTCATTGTGGAACTGATTTGAAAGATGATTTACTTGTCACGAATGGTGGGAGAGTGCTGATTGTTGTAGCAATGGCTCAGCAATTGGCTTTGGCTGCTGGTAAGGCTACCAGATCTTGCTCAGATATTTACTTTGACGGAGCACAGTTCAGAAAAGATATTGCACATAAAGGAATTAGCAGGTAATGTTGATATGAGAATGTATGGTATTAGAGTTTATGTATGAGGTAGATCTGAATAAACATGTATGAAATATTTATTTTTACTTATTTATTTATTACCAATAACATTAATTTTGGGAATGTGCATGCATGCTTGTTTGTTGTTCAGTAAAATGATTTATTAAGCATGAATAGCTAGGGATGTATAAATTAGTTTTAAAAAATGATGTGAAGTATGTATTTTCACACATTTCAGGGTTTTGTAGGTATTTAGTAATATATGAGAAATTTTGGATACATATTAAAAATCATAAAATTCGATAATGTTTCCATCTATTAACAAGTGTACGTAATTAGGAGGTGCGCGCGCATCATATCAGTTGTACAGTTATCCAGTTAGACAAATAAGTACTGTTAGCATGGTATTGCAAAAACTTCGGTAATTTTCGAAAAAATAATCGGATTAAAAATTTCTGTTGTAGTATTCCCATTCACGCCATTGCCCACTATTAAGATTTTTACCAGAATTTTAAATTAACCCTCCTGGATTACAGGGTGTGGGACAAAAGTTTTTTTGCATGTTTTTAGCAATAATCGTGTTAAAATAAATTTTATAAACTACTTTTCGGGCTCTAGTCATTTTAATAGTAATTAATCTATTTTTAATTTGAATAGATCAATTTTACAAAAAGGAAAATTGACGTATAAGGGCAGTGGTGTGGATATTCAAGCTGGAGATTCTCTGGTATCACATATTAAACCTGCCGCTAAGTCCACTGATCGACCTGGCGTTATGGGTAGTTTGGGAGGTTTTGGAGGATTATTTGATCTGAAAGCTGCTGGATACAAAGATCCAATACTTGTTTCTGGTACTGATGGCGTTGGAACAAAGCTTAAGGCAAGTATAATACATGTTTCATACAAAAAAAAAAAAAAAAAGCTGTGAAGTGTGACTTTTCACACATTTCAGGGTTTTATAAATGGCAAGAAATTGTGAGTACATACTAAAAATAATAAAATTCGATAATGCTACCGTCTATCGACTTACAAGTGTACTTAACGAGATGCATGCGCGTCACGCAGTTTGTTCAGTTACCTCTGTTCAGTTTAATAATGTTAGCAGACTATTGCAAAGAACGCGACAATATTCGTAAAAATAATCAGATCAAAAATTCCTGTTTAACTATTCCGGTTTTTAGTCTTATTAGATTTTTATTCCAACCCTTCTGGGAAATAGAGCGTAGGGAGAAGTTAAATTTTATTACAAAATTAAATTTTACTACAAAAATTTCAAAATTTTACAAAAAATTTTTTTGTTTAGGATATGTTTTAAAATGTGCTTTTACCATATTTTCAGACCTTAGAACTTCAAAAATTCCAACCGCAGGTCCCTATCTTTTTTAGTTTTTGAAATATATATACATATATTTTTTTTTTTTTTGAAAAAAAAAGTTTTCCTAATACAGTCCAAAATATGGCCGTTAGGTAATTTTGGGGTGAGGATTAATAAAAAAATATTTTAAAAAATAAAGAGGCCTTTGTTTTTGAGTTATAGTCAATTTTAGGTACTTTTTTCCGATTTACTCAAAAACAGTTGTCCAAAATCCAATGTGAACCTTATTTATGCGATCTACGGCCCAAAGTGTATCAATTTTGAGCAAAATCCGAAATATTTTTTTTTGTAAAAATTCGCGATTTATTTTTCAAAGGGGTACCCCTTACGATTTTTTCGATTTTTTGCCATTTTCAAGGGTTTTGTTTAATGAGACATGCTTTTTGTATAAGTTTGGTTATTAAGGCCCCAATTTTTTTCTAGACTAAAATGTACATGAGGAACTCAAAAATTTAAACCAGAGATCCCTATCTTTTACCGTTATTGAGATATAATTTTTTGAAAAATTAAATTTTATTACAAACATTTCAAAATTTTACAAAAAATTTTTTTGTTTAGAATATGTTTTAAAATGTGCTTTTACCGTATTTCAGACCTTAGAATTTCAAAAATTTCAACCGCAGGTCCCTATCGTTTTTAGTTTTTGAAATATATATATACATATTTTTTTTATTTATTTTTTTTTTTTTTGAAAAAAAAAAGCTTTCCTAATACAGTCCATAATATGGTCGTTAGGTAATTTTGGGGTGAGGATTAATAAAAAAATATTTAAAAAAATCAAGAGGCCTTAGTTTTTGAGTTATAGTCAATTTTAGGTACTTTTTTCCGATTTACTCAAACACAGTTGGCTAAAATCCAAAATGAACCTTATTTTTGTGATCTACGGCCCAAAGTGTATCAATTTTGAGCAAAACCCGAATTTTTTTTTTTTTTTTAAATTCGCGATTTTTTTTCGAAGGGGTACCCCTTACGATTTTTTCGATTTTTTGCCATTTTCAAGTGTTTTGTTTAATGATACATGCTTTTTGTATAAGTTTGGTTATTAAGGTCGTTAATAATGGCGCCTAAGTAAGTAGGAGCTGGTACTCTTTCAATACTACTATTATTAGCAAAAAGTTGTTCGCAAGGCACAATATTCTTGCTAATGAAAATGTATTAAGTTTTCTTGGTGTTCAAGGAAAGTCCGTAATGTTCGTTTATATTGGTTTCGCAGTTTAGGATGTCTTGAAAGCCTTCCAGAGTATCAGTAATTATTGTAGTGTCCGTCAGCGTATCTTATATTGTTGATGATTTCCTCGTTAACAAGAATAGCTTCGTTGTATTCGTAAAGAGCTTCCTTAAAAATTTCTTCCGATTAAACGTTAATAAATTAGTTGTTAGTAATGTCTAATAGTAAGTTTTCATTACATTTATTACAGATAGCCCAGCTGTCTAACAAGCACGATACTATAGGCATAGACCTAGTAGCAATGTGTGTTAATGATGTACTAGCACATGGCGCTGAACCTGTGTTTTTCCTCGATTACTATGCATGTGGACACTTAGATGTAGAAATCGCCAAACAGGTTGTGACGGGAATTGCTGATGGATGCAGACAAGCAGGATGCTCCCTTATCGGTAAGTTTACTTTATTTCATCATCAGTTAAAGCGGCGTCCACACTATGCCGCTGTTTGCCAGTTGGCAAGGCCATTTGTCAATGCCAGAAGTAACGTAGACGTGACCGTTGGCACATGCCATCGTGCCAGCGGCAAGCCAACAAGAATATCTCGAGTGTCTGTCTCCTTCAAAGAAAGGCAATAAGAACGGAGAGTGGTGACGTGCAAACCACTGGCATCACGCGGCTTTAGGCTTAAATTCGAGTTGTGATTCAGACGCCGATGAGCAACGTTGTTTATAGATGGAGTGGACAAACGAAAAAGTGCTTAATTTGATCGATTTATACCGGGATCGTCCTGTTTTGTGGGACTGTCATTTAAAGGACTATAAAAAAAGGACTACATCGTTTAAAGGTTTGCTTCAGTGATGGGCGCGTAAGTTACATGATGTAAGTTACCTCATTGTTGACGCGTAAACAATGATGTAAAGTAAACACAAAAACTCTTGTAAACAATGTAAACAACGTAAACAATGTAAACAATGATTTAGACATGCGCACTTGTTTTGAATTACAGAACCTCATTATCAATAAATTTTTATAAATAATAAAATTTTAATGAAAAAGTAAGTATATAAAATTAAGCCAAAGACAAGCCAATATACATATTAATAAAAATCGAATTTGCATCATTATACAGGTGTTACATACAAATTAGTAAATATGAATATAAAAAATAAAAAACCTTTTTCTTTAAAAAATTCAGTCTAATAATTTTATTAACAAAATACATTAAATTTCACCTTAAAGAAAATCAGCCTATATTTTTTAATAACGAAAAGATTCATTGCAAATTTTGCATAACGCCCTATATTTTCTTTAATTTTCTTTAATTAAAACAAAACCTAGTTCTTCAGAACTATTCCTTCGGTTTCTTCCCACCATTTTTTTAATAACTTTATTGTTTTGAACTGAATATACTTGTTCATTAACTCTCCATTATTCGTATTAAATAACTAAAACTAACCTCATTATTTGACAGTTTACAAAGTTTACATTGTTTACATTGTTGACAAGTTTACCAATTGTTTACATAAGTTTACACGTAAACGTAAACAATTAAAGTTTACGTGTAAACGCCCATCACTGGTTTGCTTTGAAATCTTGAACATGTAACTTAACGAATGGTAGGAATCTCCTATCGCCAGGAATCGCAAAGTAACCGCTAGATGTTCATGGGCAGGAATAGCTCTTCTGAATGACTTATCTTCCTTCTTTTTTGCAATTAGTAAATCCTCCTCGGTGAACATTGTGCGACTAAACTAAATGCCAACACAGATATGGACGTTTTTACAGCCACTGGCTTTACCAATTTGGTTTTGCCAACTGGCAAACAGCGGCATAGTGGGGACGCGCCTTTACATTGTAACAGCGGAACGGGATACCGCCAGTATTTTTCTGTGTCTCTAATTATAAATAAAATAATGGCCTGCTTAAGTGTCCCGCTTCGCAGAAACTGAGTTCTCCATGTTCGTAATATTTTATTTTATTTCTAGGGGGAGAAACAGCAGAAATGCCAGGAATGTACCCAGTTGGTGAATATGACGTAGCTGGTTTCGCAGTTGGTGCAGTAGAAAGAGACCAAATGATACCAAAAATGGATGCAATTAAAGCAGGAGACATTATCATTGCTTTACCATCTAGTGGTATTCACAGCAATGGATTCAGTCTTGTTCGTAGAGTTTTAATACAAGCAAATTTAAGTTATACAGATAGAGCTCCATTCAGTTCAATAAAAAAAACTTTGGGTGAAGTTTTGTTGGAACCAACAAAGATTTATGTTAAACCAGTTATTAATGCTTTGAAGACTGGACATGTTAAAGCTTTTGCTCATATAACAGGAGGTGGAATAACTGAAAATATACCTAGGGTTTTACCAAAACATTTAGGAGTTGAATTGAATGCCAAGAAGTGGGTTATTCCGCCGGTATTTGGATGGCTAGCAGCGTTAGGTAAGTACCAATTAAAAAATAAAAATAAATAAACGGTCGTATTTAATTTTCAGTGTTTTTGCATTTCTATTCTGTAGGCAGGATGCATTGAACATAATACAATTTTTTCCCAGGCCCCTTGTTTATCTTTTAAATTTACAGCGTCAGTAGCTTTATTTTCTATAACATTTTTACATTTTAACACAAGATTTACAAGTTACCTTGTTTCGGAAATGTCATGATAAATAATCAGATCAATTCTGTAAAAAATTACTGCGTAGTAACGTTACTACAAGATAAAATATTATAAAAAGTATAATGACTTTCATTCATGATAGTAACTGACCTTGCTCATAGAGCAAAAATTAGTTACAATGATCATAGTAACTGAGTTACAGAATTGGTCTGAAATCTCTTTTAAAAAATATTAGGCTAAGTTATTTCTACTCTACTGCTAGAATGTATTTTATACAAGTACTTTGTGATGGCGGTCGGTCCTGTGGTGGCCACAGCTGATTTTATTTCACTTATTAATTTTATTTTCAATTTGTTCTAGTAATAATTGGTTTAAAATAAACAGACTTGCCATGATTAATTTTAAAAATGGATTTTTTCTAGCTCTTTGACGTTTATGGGTTAGAATTACAGCTGCTTAAAATATTAATATGTATTTGGCTGGAGTTAAAATTCTAAATATAACCTACTGAATTAACCACACCGAGGTTAAAATTTTAAGGCCATAGACTTACAGAATAACAAAATATTGTAAAGCGTGGTTAAAAATTTTTAACTTCGACCATGAGGATAATTTTTAACTTTTTAAGATACTGAAACGGGTCTATTTCTACGCTTAAAAGTTTTTAGCTTAAAGTTTTAGTCTTGGCTTAAACTTTTAGTTTTAGCTAAGACTTTAGTCTAGTTTTAGCTTAAAGTCGCTCTTTAGTTTAAAGTTTTTAGCTTAAATAGTTTCTTACGCTTATACACTAAATTGGAGCTATAAATGGTTATACGGATTTGTATAGAACAAACATTCTTACGCGTTAGCATTAACCCTAAGAATTAAGTACTATCTATTAAAACATGAGCTATGAATGCTACTTTATTATTTTATTAACCTTTTTTTATTTCAGGAGGTATAAACGAACCTGAAATGTTACGAACTTTTAATTGCGGGGTTGGTGGAATTCTAATAGTTCCAGCTGAAACTGAAAAAGAAGTTTTAAAAGCTCTCTCCCCCGAAAGAGCCACAGTTATCGGCGTTATAAAAGAAATACCAAAACACTCTTCTAAAGTAGTTGTTAATAATTTCGCAATAGCGATGGATCCAATAATGACGAGATATATTCCAACATTAGTTATGAAAAGTGGTGCAAGAAAAAAACGTGTTGCAGTTTTAATTTCTGGAACAGGAACAAACTTGCAATCATTAATAGATGCAACAGTTGATCCCTCAATGCATATGGGGGCTGAAATTGTTTTAGTTATCTCTAATAAAGCTGATGTTGAAGGTTTAAGAAGGGCGGAAAGAGCAGATATTCCTACAAAAGTTTTATTACATAAAGATTATAGTAGTAGAGAAAAATTTGATATAGCTATACATAATGAATTGATTCATACAGGTGTTGATATTGTTTGTCTAGCTGGTTTTATGAGGATATTATCTCCACATTTTGTTAAGATGTGGAAGGGGAAGATATTGAATATTCATCCTGCTCTTTTGCCGTTGTTTAAAGGGATGCATGCGCAAAGACAGGCATTAGAAGCTGGAGTTAGATTGTCAGGATGCAGTGTCCATTTTGTTGAGGTTTGTATTTTTATATTAATTCGTAGCACTAATTATAATTTGCGAGTATACAGTGGCGCAGCCAGGAATTTTGTTTTTGAGTGGATCCGGAAAACAAAATTGTTTAAATTATGAATAATGTTCTCACTTTTGAAATACAAGTGACGACCTAAAAAAAAAACAGTCCTCACTTCTAAAATACAAGTGATGACTAAAAAAAAATGTAGTCACCTCCAATCGTCATTTCTATTTTTAAATATAAAACAAAACATATGTTTACATAAAAAAGATTTTCCTCTTCCTTGAGGGGGGGTGTAGGTCCGTCGCCCCCCCGCATTTCCTGCGCCACTGAGGTACAGAGCAATCAAGAAATCTTGTCCGTTATGCACCACTTGACAGAAACATTTAGTTATCTCTAAACTTATTTCTAAGGACATGTACATATAGGCGTACATTCTATTTTATTACCTTATACGAATTGATTATTAAATGAACACTATTTTTCTCTACACGCCAATGAGTTGACAACAGGTATAAAGTTAGGAACACATATTTTCGTCGATTCTCGGGTGAGTTCGGACCAACGAAGTAATCTGATTGGTTGTTTGTTAAATTGGGATTTTCAGCTGTGGATTAGAACACAGTTTTGATATTTTTAAACTCGTTTACTGTTATGTAACTGACAAGAAATTATGATCGCACGGTACATTGATCTGAGCCGGAAACGTATGAGAGAAATTAATTATTTTTTTAATTAATGATTAAATTATGGCTTATTATTTAAATTTAGTTTGAAAAAATTAAATGGATGCTCTTAGTACTCAGATAACGAATAAAATGTTCGAAAAATTTTATCAAAAAATTATTTTTAGACATACAGCATATTGTTGGCTTCTTACACTTATTAAATACCTACAAAACCCTGAAATGTGTCAAAATTCACGGGTAATTTGGTAATTAAAGGGTAGTGGGTAATTGTCATACCTAAAAAAGTCGTGTCAACAAACCGTGTCGATGATTTTCCAATTTATAAAATAAGTAAATTTATCACTCGGCACGGATAGGTTTTTTATTATTTAAATTAACAAAAATTCAGCTTAGGATCGGTTTTGGATCGTTGAGGGATGGATTTTTGAGTATTAAAATTTATTTTTCAAACTATCAAGTCGAATTTAGCTCCTAAATTGGTCCAAATACCTATAAATCAAACGTTATTGTTACTAGTTTTCAAAATCTGGTTCCGTTTGATTGCATGTTCCTCCTCATATGCATTTATTTTCACAGCATCCCTTTATCAAAAAGTCGGGATACACCATTGCATCTAAATTAATTTTCTTGCTTCCAGGCTGATGTAGACGCTGGTGCTATTATTGTCCAAGAAGCAGTTCCTATTGAAATAAATGATACCGTAGATACACTTACGGAGAGAATTAAACAAGCTGAACATAAAGCATATCCGAAAGCTCTTCGAATGTTAGCCACCGAAGAAGTCCACCTAGGTGCTAACAACCAGTTAGAATGGGATTAAACTAAAACCATTAAACCTGTACTAATTAGAGAATTTAGTAAAAATCTCATTCCATTATATTAAGGAATTATAATAAAAATTTGTTAATAGATTTTAAAATTTATTAAAGCTGTTGATCAGTTATAAATAGTTATTAAGTATAGAACATACCATATTACTTCTGAAGATCGGCATAAAACAATTATTCCGTATAAATATAATCACATTGTTAAACTACAAAAGAACTAGGGTTCATGTTTAGAACCACGTTGTAAACAGTCAACGGTTAGTGGCGCATACATACGTTTAAGTACTAACTATAAATAAGTATATTTGTTTTTGTTAATCCTTTAAGTAAGATGCGTAATGTGAAAAACTAATCCCTACGGCTATGGATTGACACGCCTAGTTATATCACTTCTATTGTAATTTTACGAGTTCCCTAACTTTTATTATTTTATTGCGATCTTCAAAACTGATTTGATACCGACTATATAATCAATGATCAATGAATATTTGTTGAGATAATGCAGCGTTTCCCAAAGTGTGGGTTGCAGAAAAATTTTGCCGGTTCGCGAAAAAAATTGTAAAAACAAAAAAGATTTTTTTTGTACATATTATTTTTTTTACATCAGTTAATTACTAGAATAGTGTGTATTTGTGCTATTTATTACTATACTATAGTCTTTATTACTATACTATACTCTTTATTACTATACTATACTCTTTATTACTATTTATTACTCTTTATTACTATAAAGCTACTGCTTTAAAATAAAATTTGTTTTGTAAATAAATGTTCTTTTTCATAAGGTGGGTCGCGAAAATTTTTAAAACCTCGTACCGGGTCGCGGTCAAAAAAGTTTGGGAACCGCTGAGATAATGCATTAAAATAACAACAAAAATCTTTTATTAAAACATTTTATTTGAAATAATATTTTATTTACAATGAATATGATAAAAAGTTAAAAATTCTTATTAAAATAGTTTCAAAAGTAATGTACAAAAATGTGTAAGACAATGATATCGAAATGTAGAATGAAATAAGTCAAATTTGGTATAATATTCAGGATACAAATAAGAGTCGGGATAAAAATGTATGAAATTGGATTGTGTTTCTTCTTTTCTTTGCATTTAAAATCATTTTCTGATTTTTATCATAGTTTATGAAGCATATGAAAATTCAAAACTTTTATAAAATAAGTGATAATAAAATTGTGACAAATTGTTAGTTAAATTTGCCGTGTTTCTTCTTTTATTTACCGTCAACTTCAATTTTTGATTCAAATTTATATTATAAACCACATTCTAAAAATAAAATAAGGTTATTTTAAATAAAAATAATATGTTCCCAACGCCTAGATTGGCGTATAAGAGGCAAAGAAGGTAAATTTTCCGTTTCTACACCGCCGGCCATTGATATGAAAGCCAATAGGGTAGCGACTTTAATCTTTCACGTGGTTTTATTACTATTTCTGTATTTTGAACACAGTATAATGAGGTTTTCAACCACCAGAACGATATGGTAGGTTCGGCATAAGCTAATAATCAACACATTCTGCATAATTTACACAAGAAACGTTCGGCATAAAGTTTCTGTGTGCTCTGTGCTGCAAGAAGATCGTTCGGCAAATATCGTGCAGTGCAGTTTGTGCTGCACAGTAGTCACAAGTTCAGATCGTGTGGCAATCTGTGCAATAGTGTTTTTCGCGGTAAAAATATAAGTTATTCTACAAAACAATATGAGTGAAAACAATCAAGATATCATTGTTTATGCCTGCAGCATTTGCAAAATAAATAGTACAGACATGAACCTCATGATGGAACATGTAAATACTCAAAAAAAGACTCAAATTTTTCTGGATACAAACGGAAATGTACTTTAAATTGATTTGTAGTTATGTTTGGAACAATACTCTCTGCATATTCAAATACTTTTCCCAAAATATTTTCTGGTTTGGAATTTTTTTTTTTTAATTGTCTTCCTCATCAAATAAAATTTCTTTTATATTACTTAAAAGTATCTCAAAACCTTCATGCGTAATTTTTATATTATTGTACAAAACAAGTAGCAGGAGACAGACTTCATGTAATCAAACACATATAATTTATTTGCTTAAAAAAAAAAATGGTTAGAATAACAAGAATAACTGCACAATCCGAACAAAGCGTTCGTCTTTGACTTTCACGTGGTCACGTGATCAAAAACTTGCACGACACAGAGTTAACATTGTACATTTATGCCGAACGCACCTGGTGTATGCTACAAGTTCACGAGAACCTTGTAAGAAAGCGCTAACATCCATCGTAACACAACTACATACATAAGGGGATAGAGACGCAAGAAGAATACAAACTTAGAAGAACTAATCGCAATTTTAATCCGGTGGCGAGTATATATATTATCTTATTAAATTATTTGACAAACCTTTTACACACACGCAATTACTTTTTCTTTCAGGTTTAACTTTATCTATATGTTCCGAAAGTAGCATTGAAGTTTTTTGGTCTGGTTCATATCCATAAAATAGCCTGTCATTTTGAACATAGGCCCATGGCATGTGTTCTGTTGTAAAATAAAAACCTATATCTGCTCTTTTCGATACTGCAATTGCTCCTAAAATATAAAAGTATTAACATAATATTTTCTTACTTCGATTGGTAAAATTTACCAGCATTTGCCTTCAAGTTTACTCCCATTGATTCTAAATTTGTTTCAATTGCCACACAAGCTGGTATTTTCTTTTCCATACGTTGAATAATTGAATGAGCTAGACACCATTTTGTTATTGCTTCTCCATTTCCTAAATTATTAAAATACGTTTAATTTTACTAATCTTATTAGGAAGCATGATTACATTTTATGATGAATTTTTGAATAACAAAATTATTATTAACGCTCAAAAACATATACAGAGTTTTAAGCGGACGGTATATTTTCGTATAAATGCATGTAAATACGACTAATTGGTACATACTTTCGGTCCCTATGTTCATACGAACGTACATTGGTTCGTACGAACGTACATTTTTTCGTACTAACGTACATTTGTTCGCACGAACGTACATTTTTTTTTGTATAAATGACCAATATTCATTGATTGTTTTGAAGTTATATTTAGGCAAGCTATGCGTATGAAGCTTGAAATACAGTGTTACCAACTTCTATCTTTCAATTTTCCCCCTTCACTCACACTTACAGAGAAAAATCAGTAAATACGTCGAACGCAGCCGAATATATACACGTATTTACGAGTGCTTTTCTGTGTGTGAATACACAGCAGTGTATTCACATGTATTAAAAAAAAAAAAATGGAACTGAATATGGACACTGAAGATATTAACGATTTGTTAGAATCACATGCGGACGAACTCACAACTAATGAGTTAATAGAACTACAAGAGCAAATGAGAACTGAAAAAGAAGACCCAAAAACTGAGAACGAAACAACCGAAATACAACTAAAAACAGTAAGTGAAATATTAGGCAAAGTGGAAGAACTCATTGACACTATCGAGAATTCGGACCTGGATATTGATAGAAGTTTCAGTGTTGTTAATAATATACGCAACAGCACCGCTTGTTATAAACTTTTATATCAAGACAAAAAGAAAACTGCGGTACAATTGACAATGGACAAATTTCTAATTAAAAACCACAAATAATAATTTTTAAAATACTTTTTTATTTTTCTAAACATGTTTATTTTATATAATGTATGATTTATTTTTATTTTTTTAACATGTATTTATATGTTAGTACTACGTGTTTACTGTTCTATTCGGATTTAGGAAAATGTTAGGGGCATTAAATTAATAAACTTCAATATCTTGCAAATGATCATTAATGAAAAAAAAAGTGTAAGAATCTTTGTAGAAAATTTTAAAACATGCAATTTTATTCAAACAAATTTTACGTTAAGTTTACTCTTTCAAAATTAAATGCGGTCCCGTCATTTAATAATCGGACATTTTTCGTGAATCCGATTATACATTGCGTGCTATTTCTTTTCCCTTTTTTTTAACCATAAAGTTGCCATATCAAATACGAAAACGACGTTTTCGTGTGACGCGATGTACGTTCGCGCGGACAATGTGTACGTTCGTACGAACAACATGTACGTTCATACGAACATAGGATCTGTAATTAATCATGTACGTATCATCGAACGTACTTTAAGCGAGAGATGACTGTATTGTATTACAAAAAAAAAAAAAAATTAAGAACAATTTCTAATTGTGCCTAGTTTTTTTTATCAGTCATAGGGCCCGTTATTGTTGGTTTCCAAAGACTGGGCCCGGTCTCAGCAACCCCGAGCCTCTATTTATTAATTAAGATGAGCATTCGACGGTTCAAAAAGATTTACCTGTACATGAAACAGCTCCTACGTTATTATCCGCATAAGTACCACATCCAATAAGTGGTACGTCTCCAATTCGTCCTCCCAATTGTCCATTAGTGCCACCCGTAGAAGTTCCTGCAGCTACATTGCCATTTTTATCACAAGCAACAGCTCCTACAGTTCCACCTTTCTCTCCTATTTCCTTCCCAAACATAAAATATTACTCTAATATCATTTTCATAATATTAATCCCTTACCTCTGGTAATCTACCATTTTTAATAAACTCATCTAAAATTTGTCTGGCGTATCCTGATATTAAATCTCTATTAGGAACGATTGGTATCCCGTTTTCTTTAGCTAATTTGAAGGTACCATCTGCAGCTATCAAGACGTGAGGAGTCTTCTCCATTACGCATCTGGCCAGGCTGATGGGATTTTTTACACCTTTGACTATTGCTACTGCTCCAGCACCCAGGCTTTTGCCATCCATAATACTTGCATCTAATTCTACTTCACCGTCACGATTTAATACTCCTCCATAACCTTGAATTAAATAAAGTCCCATATAATAAAGTTTTTACAAAGTTTAATTAACTGAAAAATGGGAGAGAACTGGAGGCGAGAAGAAAGGAGATCGAAGAGGGAAGACGGAGGAAACACAAAAAAAAAATGAAATTAAAATGTATTGTGGTAAAATTCATTGTAGTAAGACCGTAATTGCTGCAAAGCCTAGGGGAAAAAATAAATAAAAATGCCAGAAAAAATAATAAATGCCAGGACCAGAATGAAAAAACATAATGTTTTGTATGAAATTTTATAAAATTTCATACAAAATTTATAAAAATACCAACCTATTAACCATATTTTATTAGATTTTATTAAAAATAATTAATTAGTTTAAATTTAATTCAATTTAAAAATAAAAATATATATGTTTTTTATTAAAATAAAGTTTAAAACATTATGTGCCTGATTAAAAGAATTATTTTGATAGAATAAATTATGTAAATTTTTACCTTTATTAATCACTAATTACCCCAAATAATTAAGCAGAGCCTAAAATAAACTTTCCAAGATCGATAATTATGTTTTGCGGTCCATGTTGGAGCAAAATCCACATCTAACAACTAGAGAAAATGCAAAAGAGTTCGGCATCCATCATACAACTACTGGTGACCACATTAAATCTCTTGGTTTTGTCTTAAAGCAAAGCATTTGGGTCCCCCATGAATTGGACCCAAAAGAATTTATCAGATCGTCTAAGAATATGCTCATCACATCTCATTAGACACAATGTGGAGCCATTTCTGGACAGGCTGATTACTGGAGAAAAGTGAATTCTTTACGAGAATGTTAAGAGAAGAAAAGTATACTACAAACCTGGAAAATCGTCAGCAACTCTTGCAAAACCAAATATTCATAAAAAAGTAATGCTCTGTTTGTGGTAGGATAGAAAAGGTCCAGTGTATTACGAGCTGCTAAAACAGGGGCAAACTGTCATTGCCGATCTGTACTGCAACCAACTCAATAAATTGCATGCAGCTATCAAGCAAAGAAGACTAGTATTAGCGTCCAGAAAAGGAATCGTGTTCCATCAAGGTAACGCTAGATCGCATACCGCAATGGTGACACAACAAAAACTTAGTGTGTTTGGATGGGAAGATCTTTGTCACCCACAATATTCACCTGATATTGCAGCATCAGATTAGTACCTATTCAGATCTTTGCAAAATTATCTAACAGAAAAAAAATTTAATTCTTTTGAAAGTGTTTCTAAGGCAGTTGCTGACTATTTTCATTCCAAGGACGAGAATTTTTACAGAAGAAGAATTGACAGGTTACCTGAAAGATGGCAACAAGTTGTTACTAATAATGGAAATTATATCATTGAATAATATTATGTATATACTTTTTTAAATATCTTAAAATATTTTTATTTAAATACGAAAGAACTTTCCTTCCAACCTAATATTTTACACCGAGTTTAATGCGGCAATTCTGTAGCAAACCTGTAAGCTTACAGACAGAATCTATAAGAAACAGTCTATAGCAGCACATAAAACAACTCCTTAGATACGATTGTCTGTAGCTTACAGAATTACCACATTAGCTTACGTCTGGTTTTAAGACTTTTAACTGGGCCTAAAGAGTAATAATAGTTAATAAAATTATGATACACTTACCTGCATTAAAGTACTCATCATTTTCCATAATTCGACAAGCAGTTTCAACAGCATCGACCACACTACCTCCATCTAAAAGAACATCATATGCTTCATGGGCTGCTATCTTAACACCCTTCATCTTTCCTTCTATTCTATCTTCTGGTATGTAAGCAGCACCACCATGTACTAATACTACCGGTTGATACATTTTATGAAAATTATTTGTAAATGAATTAAATGCAAATGCGGTAAATGATAGATGATGCAAATCTGAATGCAATGTAGCGAACGATTTGGTTTATTTTAAACTGGTTAATTTGGCAGACTGACAGATGACATTATGACTAATGAGAATGGAAGTTTTAATTACTTAGCAACAAACTAAATTTCAGTTATCACTATTTTTATTATAGGTTAAATAACAGGAGTAAATTACGACCAATAAAATAAATTTTAGCATGTCTTTCGACGTAACTCCAAAAAGTTTGATTTAATTAGGTGATGATTTATAACATAGTTAACATTTACATTTCTTTCGCTGAACTAGAAAGTGTGTAGGAAAAAAAGGATTGACAAATTAAACAATGTATTTGAAAATAAATGGATTGGTCGGGGCGGTCCTGTTTCTTGGCCTCCCCGGTCACCAGACTTAACACCATCAGACTTTTATTTGTGGGAGCATTTAAAGATCATGGTATACGAGGTGTATAAATTCAGTAACCGGACTGGTTTTTTAATTTTTTTTATTCGAATAGAATTACAATATTGTCTCCCTCAAAATAACTTTCTTGGAAAGCCACACAACGCTAGAGACGGTTCTTCCAATCCTCATAGCAGTGCAGGAACTCTGATACTGGAATAGCTTTCAGCTGGTCGCTTACGGACGTTTGAATGTTTTCGAGTGTCTCAAAATGATGTCCCTTGAGGTAATTTTTCAATCTTGGGAAGTGGAAAAAGTCACAAGGACTCAAGTCAGGCGAATAAGGAGGCTGAGGAGCCACATGGATGTTTTTATTGGCCAAAAACTTTATTGAAATTGCAGATTTTTCTCATCCCCAATTCATTGGTTAAAATCTAATGAACGGTAGTGTGAGTCAAATTCAACTCTTCCCCGATCATTCTGACTGTCAACCAATGAACTGAACGCACAAGATCCCGGATTCTGTCGATATTTTCATCGGTTCTTGAAGATGAATATCTTCCGCTGCGTGATTCATCTTCAATCAACTCTCTTCCTTCTGAAAATGCCTTAAACCACAAAAAAACATGGATCCTTGACAAAACACTGTCTCCGTACGCCTGCTGAAGTTTTGCAAAAGTTTCCGTTGCACTGTGTCCAAGTCTGAAGCAAAACGTGATAGCACACCGTTGCTAGAAATTACTCATTTTTAGAACGCACTAGAAAAAACTATTTCACGAAAAAAATCGCTACGGACAACAAAATTACTCTAGTGAGTTCAAACTCGTACTGAAGGTGTATCATATGTTCACCTGCCGCTCCTCCAAGTCCCGCGTTCAAAATGTTACCATATCAAACGCTATGTTGACAGTCCGGTTACTTAATTTACACAACTCGTACACCACCGAAATTATGAACCTGGAGGATCTCCGTAAGTGGGTGGAAGTAGCAGCGGAGGAAATTCGACAAGGCATGGGCCTTGCACCATACGGTGATTCATGGATACGCCGAGCAAGACTTTGCATACAACAGTAGGGTGATAATTTCTAACATCTGCTGTAAAAGTGCTTATCGTTTTCTTTTGATCCCATAAAAATAAAAAATGAATATCTCTTTTATTATAAAATTTTTACTAAGGTGTTTTAAGGTTTTTCGCCTTCTTTGGACCCATTAAAAAGAAATAAGAAGACCGTAAACACCTTGTATATTGGGAGATAGATACATAGAAAACACAAGATAAAAATTCATATTTATATTTTGATCATCAGTACATTATATGGATAAAATACACATAATTTTACACAATACATTTTGGACATTGCATTACTTTTAGTTTGTTCTCTACGCTAGACTATTTAGACAATTTCAGTTTCATCTTGACCATGTTCAATCCCATAATGAATTTCATGTTCTTTACGATAGGCCCAGGACATGCGCTTAGAACTAAAGTAAACTCCCACTTCTCCATTTTTGGATAGTGTAATAGCACCTAAAACACAGCAATTATTATATTATACGATTAGTGAAGGCTTGATACTCGATTTTTCATAAATACCTGCTGTATTATTCAGTCTTTTGGTCATGGCATCTACAGATTTCTTTGTAGCTTCCTGAGCTGATAATCCCAGTTCCATGGCGTTTATAATTTTGTGAGCAAGACAGTATTTTAATATTGTTTCCCCGTGTCCTAAAAGAAACAAAATATTATTTTAATAACAGGATAAGATAATAAAACACTTGGTTAGTTTCGAAGAATAAAATAAAACAAGTTTATTTGATATGTATTTCGGCTTATGAAGCCATCTTCAGAAATACAAAGGGTTTATAGAAATACGAGGTCTGTTCAAAAAGTATCGCGAATTTTGTGTTTTTTCAAAAATTATTTATTTATTCATGAATATATATTTTGTCCCCTTCAAAGTAATCCGCACCAGATATTATACACTTGTGCCAACGTTTTTTCCAATCCTCGAAGCATTTGAAAAAGTAATTTTTTGTGATCTTGTTCAGCTCCTCCTTCGATGCCGTCTTTATCTCCTCACTCGTAGCGTAGTCCTTTCATGGGCCTCTTCAGTTTCGGGAACAAGAAAAAGTCACAAGGGGCCAGATTTGGGGAATATGGTAGCTGCGGCATTATTAGTTGTTTTTGGCCAAAAAACACGACGAATTTTGGTACGAATTTCGCGGCGACCCGTCTCATGCCCAAATCATTGGTAAAAATCGAATGGCACGAGCCAATTGATATGTTTAGGTCCTCAGCAACTTCTCTAACGGTGATTCGACGATTGGCCAATACTATTTTCTTCACTTCATCAATGTTTTCGTCTGTTGTTGACGTGCTCGGGCGTCCGGCACGCTCTTCGTCGACCCTCACATCTTCTCGGTCCTCTGAGAACATTTTGTACCACCGATAAACGTTGCTTCGGTCCAAGGTAGCTTCACCATATGCCACAGTCAACATTCGGAATGCGTCCGCGCACTTAATTTTGTTTTTCACACAAAATTTGATACAGATTCTTTGATCCATTTTTTGGTAGGTATAGGCAAAAATCGAAGATGAGCCAAAACACGTGCTAGCAAAGCAACTGTCAAAAATTAACCATAGAAAAAAGTGAGAGACATGAGTACCACCATAACGCCACAAAAAAATCGAAAATCGAATATACGTACCCCGCGGAAATTCAAAATTCGCGATACTTTTTGAACAGACCTCGTATATACTAGTCAACTCCCGGTCTGTCTGTCTGTCTATCTGTCTATATTTGCATATATTTTGTTTATAAATTTTCGTTTACACATCTTCTCGGCCCTCTGAGAACATTTTGTACCACCGATAAACGTTGCTTCGGTCCAAGGTAGCTTCACCATATGCCACAGTCAACATTCGGAATGCGTCCGCGCACTTAATTTTGTTTTTCACACAAAATTTGATACAGATTCTTTGATCCATTTTTTGGTAGGTATAGGTATATGTTATAAAGTTATATAATTACAATTTTTAGTGCAACATCTGCTACTGCTTCGAGCCGAAATACATATCAAATAAACTTGTTTTATTTTATTCTTTGAAACTAACCGAGTTATATTATCTTTTCCTGTTATTCAATATGTTTCAACGAGAGCCTACAACTGAATCTATCGATTTAATTATTATTTTAATCATAAACTAGAGAATTTTTCATTACAAAAGCATATAAATATTGGACAAGTTTCAGAATTCATCGACTGACTAATAAATTACATCGAAATACTATCAAACCGTTTCTTAATTCACCGATTTTTTATAATCGACGCGTTTTTAAATTCACCGATGTAAAATCCGAGTAAAAGTTGGTTCCATCTGATAAAAATACCAATTAACTGATAGGGCAAGTTTCAGAATTCATCAGCAAATTTATCGATTAATTTAATCAATAACGTCAATCAAATAATGAAATAATAAAATATTCTACCCTTGTTGAGTCCATTTTAGCTGTCCGAATTCTTCTTGGAATCAAAGATTTCGAAAAACCAAGTTTTTCCTTATAAAGAGCATTCTTATCATTAAAACAACCACATTTTAAACAGAATTTTGTATCTTGAAACTGTTTATCTAACAAAAATTTATATTTTTCTTCAATCTTTTCTAAAAGTTTTTCAATTTGTTTATCATAATTAACCATCATCTGAGTTCTTTGAGTTGAGAGCTCTATATTTTTTAATTGCAACTCGTGTTTAAGAGCATTCAGTTTTTTATTTGATTGTTTTTTATATTTTTCAATTGAATCATCAATTTTTAAAACACAATTTTGGAAAAAATCTGCCAGTGTTTTTATTTCTTGTTTCTAAGAAAAATATTTTAAAGAATATATCTATAAGATAATACATTTAACTGGTGAATGGAAGAACAATTAATAATAGTTATTTAAACATTAAGGAAGGTAAATATTTATTTCCCGAATTGTTTATAATATTGTTTCCACTCTCAAAGTTATTTTTAATTGCATAGTTTATTTTTGATTAATTTATTTTAGATATTTGAATAAAATATCAGTATGTCTGTGGCCGGTTGCTATGGTTTTCATCAAACAAAGCGTGAATATTAAAAGCGTTGTGTCAAAAGTTTGTAATATGAATTTGAAACAAAAGTGAAAGAGAAATGGGAATTGATGAAGCTGCAAACGCTGCATGTTCCTTCCTCCTGCCGGAGAAATCGAAGCGACGTTACCAGATGGCATAAAAATTTGGGTATTGTTTCATTTTTACCGACCGCCAACATATATAAGGGAGGTATTGTGATCATACCGATTTTGACATTTCGAGATTTCGATGGATCTCCACGAATTGAGGTCCCTACATAACGTTTTGACTATTTTTAATATGATGTCTGTCTGTCTGTCTGTCGGTCCGTGTACACATGCAGAGCAAATTCGTCTAACAGGATTTTTATGAAACTTCATATTTAAGCTTTTAACATCAATGGCACGAATTGATCAACTTTTGGTAAAAATCGAAACTAGAAATGGGAGTTTACTCGTGTCGGTTTTAAAATTTTTGCGAATATTTCACAACAGAAATATTTCGAAAAAAATTATTTAACAAAAGTTGCTATAAAAGCAATAATTAACAACTTTTATTTGAGATATTTTTTGATAAAGCAGCATAAATTAAACAAGTACTTTGTGATGGTGGTCGGTCCTGTGGTGGCCACAGCTGATTTTTTTCATTTACTTCCCTGGGGGAGGTAAATTTTTACTCACATCCCGTTGTTAATAGTAACTAAAGCTTACTCGGTAATGTGTATCTATTGCCTTCAAATCATAACAATGCAGAGAGTGGAAAAAATCGATTTATAATATTAAAATCGGTTTTGTTTTATATATGATTCCACCATTCACCAAGTAAATTCTACACAAACCATTTTTTCGTTTTCTTGTAGAGAATTTTTCAATTCTGTTTCTAATCTTGTAATATTATTTTTCAATTCAGAATTTTCATGAACTGTTTCCTGTAAAAATTTATGTTTTTCTTCGTATTTAGTTGTCAGCGTTTTATTTATATTAAAATTTTCCTTAAATTGGTAAAAATCTACTTAAAATAATTATAAATTTTTATTTTTCTATCTTATATTTACCATTAATTGGTCTTTAAGTTTTCTTACTATTTTTTCTGTTTCCATATATTCTAAAAAATACTTTTTCATAAAATTATAATAAGTACGAAATTAAAATTATTATTAATCCCGCTACAAACACGCATGCAAGTTGGACAACTTGGCTTGGGGGGGGGGGGATATTATTTGTGATTAATAAATATTAGTGATAAGAGCTATGGCGCCAACGTTTAGTGGACACGTAGAAACATTATTACCATTGCCTGTTTACCAAAATTTCTTCATCAAAAAGTAGCCTGGTTTTATAAAAAAAAATCCTGTAGTCGCTTGGGGGAGTAATATATCTACTAAAACATGCCCCACTTATGCAGATTATACGTTGGAAAGCAAATTCATAACAAAATAATAAAAATTATTCTGTCAATAAGTAATAGTAAATGTCGGTAATTCGCAACATTAAAGAAATTTTATTAATAATTATCAAAAAAATATCAGAAAACTGATGTCAGCTTCTTGTAAGCTGATAAATAATATTTAAAAGATTCCTTTTACTCACCCGCGTAAGTTTCAAACGCCAACAAGCAATACACTGCCCAACAAAATAATTTTTTTATCTTGGTGCCGGAAAAGTAACAACTGATTTTGGATATTTTTGATGTGCTGATTCCAAAAATACCTGACTCTTTTTCGTAGCAGCTCTAGTTTTTGAGATACCGACTAATTGATTTTAGTTTTTATCTAAAAACGGTAAACTTCCTCCTTGGACAGCAAAGTGGATATACAAAATATCCTTGTTTTTTTATGTCTTTGGGACAGCAGAGCTAAGGATCAGCACTGGGTTAACAGAAATTGGGTGATTTACATTAAGAAATGTCATAATTCAAGAAAAACAAAACGTTGTCAACGAACCTTCGGTTGCGAGAGGGAAAATTATATTTCCACCCTTGCATATCAAGTTTGGGCTTATGTAGCAATTTTTGAAGGCTTTAAATCGAGATGGACTTTGTGTAGGCTACTTGACACGTAAATTTCCTGGGATTAACTCTGAAAAACTGAAAGCCAGAATATTTGCTGGTCCTCAGATAAGGCAACCTACTGAAGATCCACAATCCAATCCAACCGCATCAATGAACGAGATTGAATCTAATTCTTGGTGTTCATTTATTCAAGTAGTACAAAATTTTCTTGGAAATCATAAGGCAGAGAATTAGTGGAAAATATGCTTTCCAACTTTAATATTCTCGGTTGTATTATGACCACTTACCAGAAAACCTAGGTGATTTTAGTGAAGAACCGGGGGAAAGATTCCATCAGGACATAAAACTATGGAAGATAGATATCAAGAAAGATAAGATAGCCACATGATGGCCTACTACTGTTGGAGTCTTCAGAAAGACTGTTCTGGTAAACTCCATGCTAGAAAGTCGTACAAAAGAACATTTTTAGGGTTTTGTAGGTATGACCAAAAAACCCTTATACCGTCATTTTGTCGTCTGTCTGTCTGTCTGTCTGTCTGTCTGTCTGTCTGTCTGTCTGTCTGTCTGTCTGTTCGGTAAAAATTGTAGCCAAACGGCTAAACCTAGAGAGTTGAAATTTGGCATGCTTATACAACTCTTTGACCCGCACATAGGAAAAATACTAAAACATCTAAAAAACATATCCCCCTAAAAATATAAACAATATGTGCTCATCGAAAAAAAAAATATTTTTTTTTAATTCTGAGTAGGGTATCAAATGAAAGCCCTTGGTACGTGGATTAACGATCAAATTTTTATTTTTGCAAAATAAATTATTTTGAAGCGATTTTTGCCAATATTGTGCAAAAAAAATTTTGTCCCACACCCTGTAGCCCAGATGGTTAAAACTAAAAATCTGAAAAAATTCTAAGTAATGTACATTGGTGTGAACCGGAATAGTTCAACAGGAATTTTTGATCAGATTATGTTTTTGGAAAAAAAAGCATTATTTGTGTTTTTTTGCTAATAATGTTGACAACTTATAGTTATATAATACGCTAAACAGTAACGTGTTTCTTGGTGCTGTGGCTAAGATACTTGCGTTCTGTCCAAGAATTCATATTCGGACTCATGTTCGAGTCCTACGTGAGGAGATAATATTATTTTTTATTTTTTTTTTGCATTTTTATATTGTTTAAATTATTTTTTCAAAATTTTAATTATATTTTGGCAATTGTTGCATTTAATTTTTAATAGCGTAAATTTAATAACCAGTGGAAATTGTTGAAATTATAATTTAATTATATATTTGAATGTACACGAAATCAAAGGGGAGGAGCTATGACTAAAAACAACCAATGGAAGCCATAGGCGCATTTTCAAAATCTTAATGAACCTTGATATATAAAAAAAAAAAATACTGCACATCTTTAAAAACTTAAATAATGGTAATAGGCATTCGATTTAAAATTCATAAAAAAATATTTTGAGATAAAATTTGTTTTGGCATCCCAAATAATCATCATTCACTTACTAAATACCTGCAAAACCCTGAAATGTGTGAAAATTCACACTTCACATCAATTTTTAAGTGATAAGTGATGAATGTATATTTATCTACTTTGTGAAATAAATACCTTTGTCTCTTTTATGTTTGTAACTGGCAGTTGGAGCAAATAGTAACAGTAATAACGTGAAAAATACACAAGTTAAGAAATAAGATATTTTATTGTAAAAGAGGCCAATATAGCATATCTCAAAAACTAGATGATAGACCAAATCTGACGGCTATTTTGGATTCTGTGTCCAAAAATTACCTAGAGACAGTTAAAAACTCGCAGGCACCAAAATGTCTGTTGAGCTGTGTTATTTATTCTCGCTGGTCGGAGCAAGTTAGCAAGCACTTGTAGGCGCTGGTAACAATCTTTCTACGTGTTCGTACCCTCAGTTTGCATGCTTTGGTTTGTTGGTGTATTCTACGTCAAAAAATTAACTACTCGACCATTATAACTGAATAATTTATCAATAATTCCATACTTTGTTTATATTCTGATTTAGTAGAATCCATCTGTTTGTTAAGATCTTCATTTTTTTTGCTTAAATATTCAATTTCTGTTTTTTGTGCGGTCACAACTCTTCTATAACGATTTAACATATTAACCAAATCTACATTGTCCCGTTTTAAAGCAGTAAAATCTTGAGTTTCATCCTTTGAGCATTCTAAATCTGTGTATTCTTGAGAGTTATAGTTATCGTAATAGTATTTTGGTGACGTAGGTTCTTCCCGCATTTCTAAATCTCCATAAGCATTTAAATCAGTTGTTGATATATCTACCCACGAAGATTCTCTGGTATCCTAACAGTGAAATTTGGATTTAAAATTTATTTTTGAAATCATGTGTTCAGATGAATAAAATGAATGCTGGCTTATTTTAGTAAATTAAAGTTCTATTGAGAAGTGACATTACCGGTGGCGGCGCTGTGCTCAAATGCAATATGGCTGTCGTCTCTAGTACTCAGCTGTCAATATGCTAATAGCGAACAGGTTAATTTAAGCACAGTACATTTTTATCTTATGAAAATGCGAGTAAATATTTGCGAAATTCTTTAATTTTTAAGTGCTACACATGTATCGAGGTGTATAACAGAAGGTGGGCATAAAATTACAGTATTTAAAGTTTAATTTCAGTAGATTTATTGAAGTTCAATTTGTAGTTGATGCCGAGCACGTAATTTTATGTGGTACATTTGAGTGTCGGTCATCTGAATTTACAATATATGGATTCCGTTTGCAAACAAGTGCATTATGTTCATTGCCTCATGAAATAAAATTAGTTTTAGTTGGACAGGAGCAGCTAAAATTAAAAATGCAACTTACAGGTTCTATATTAGTGCAGTTTTGTTTTTCTGTAACAAATGTAATGAACAAACTCGCATAGTATCAGTTATTTTTTAACTCAAAATATATTCCCATGCCTTCCTCCTGTCCATAACTAAATATTTTCCCAATCTAGATTTAATATTAACTTTCCCTCCATTTTTCTTAAGAAAAGAAAAAAACTAAGATGCCTATCTTTGTCCTGTCTTGAATGACAGCCAAAAACACTACAATTTGTTCTACATTTATAGTTTTTCACAACTTCTATCGACATTCTAACAAAAATTCAACACTAGAACATATGTAATAAGTTCAAATAGTACTACAGGCGCCTAGTACAATATTTGACCACCAGACTGCGTATTCAAGCGTGTCAGTTCTCAATATGATTCACTATGGTCTATTTCAAAGTAGAAAAATGTGTGTAAGAAGATAGGAGCTGTTTGTCCTTGCTTGGGATTGGTTTAGATCGTCATCCCTATTACACTGTAAAAATATTGTTTTTAGTCCAAGTTGACAGATGTTCAGTGTCGTACATTGGAAATATATATTATTTATATTATTTAATTTTTCTCATATATTTTGTTATTATTTACATATTTAGACTATTATTTATATTCTTGGCGTAGATTTTATGGAGAACATTCTCCATGTAATTTGTTTTTACGCAGTTATATATTTTTTAGGTTATCTGACATATAAATATTTTTTGACAGTTGACAATTAACAGATCAAGAAAGAGGACTAATGTGAGGCCAAAAGACAGCCCAGCTGATTGTGCCCAAAGAAGAAGTTATTGATATAATTTTTAGACCTTCATATATACATATATTTTTAATTTTTATTTACAATAATTATTTAAATAAGAAACTTTAGCTCTGAAGATATATTGTTTGTTTTATTGCTTTGTTTGAACTCTTTTAGCCAAATCTCTCTTTATACATATAGTACATAATTTTTAAAATTAATATTTTTTTAACTTTTTCATCCCATTAAACTGAATTTATGTCGTATAAATAACGTAAGTATCTGCCTTGTTTATTTCAATATTTTATTAACCTTTTTTATATTAAAAAAATAAATCACTTGCTAACCCAGTTACTACGCCCATGCCCTAGTTGTAACTTATTTTAAATTTCTCGCTATATTGTATTTGATCAGTGTAAATCGTTCTCGGTTCGCAGCGCTATCTACTTTTTTCTACTTTGAAATAGACCATAGATTATATACAACTCACAAAAATCACATAAAAAACTAGACGCCTATGTTGCACGTACTAAACAACTTGTTTACTATCTCTGACATTTTGAAATGCTACAGGTCATGTGAAATTTTTTTTCAAGTAATATTGAAATAACTTACTGGCGAGGGAAATCCTATGCTACCAGTACCCATTTTAAATCGTAAAGAACCACATGTTGTCTTATTATAATAGGCCATATTGTAAACATATATTATTAAATTCTTAACTTAAATTTCATGTATTATTCTTTCATTTATCTTGTTGCTTTTTATTATATCATTGATGTTTAGTTTTATATTTTGGATATTTATTTCACAAAAAAACTCATACTACTGCTAGTGATTTAAATAAATAAAAATATATTTAAAATATTAAATATTAAATTAACTCGGCGATGGTGAGGTGGGGTTAAAATCACCCAGACCAATATTTGAACACCGATTGTGGGATAATATAAGATGTCACGCACCCACACTCCTTAGTAGCTGGAGACTGATGCATCCTAAAGTCATCGACAGTCATAGATAAGCAGTCAGTTAGTTTAAATTGTATTGCTGTGCATTCCAAGTCTAGCTTGGGTGATTTTCACCCCACCACATACTTAGTGTTACGATTTACTGCTAAAATAGGTGAAATAAGTAAAGTAAAATTACGTAGAATAAATGTAAGTAAAATTACATTTCTATACATTTTCGTTTACTATATATTTCATTTTTGTATGCAGTCAAAATGAGCTATGAAGAAGAACAGAGGAAGCTTCTAGCCTTATGGAAGGAGCTAGAGTCAAATGATGAAAGTTTTCATATTAGCTAATCTGAAGACGATATTATTGAAGATATTTTACACGATCAGTGATCATAACCCTGTGGCCGACCAGGAAGATGACACAGAAGAAGAAATTCTGAAAAAGGATACGACAATCTTGTCCTGTGTACCCAAAAAGGGAAAAGTCGTGTTAGTAGCGTCAACGCTTCACCACGATGACAGTATATATGAAGAAACTGGAGACGCAAAAAAAAAAAAAAAACAGAAATAATAAATTTTTACAATTTTACAAAATGTGGTGTAGATGTGGTTGATGAACTTTTCGGAAGCTATGGCGTTTCTCGCAACAGCAAAAGGTGGCCACTTACCGTGTTTTTTTCAATGTTGAATACTGCTGCAATCAATGCTTTAGTAATATACCGATGTAATACTAGTGATGAAAAGAAAAAATGGCGAATCTTTCTCCAGGAGCTTGGATTAGCATTGGTCCAAAAACAATTATTAGAACGAAATGACTACCAACACAACTGAGAAAGGATATAAAACAATCACTTGTTAATGAAGGTGCAAGTACAAGTGGAAGTCCAACAAAAAAGGCTAAAACGGTTGGAAGTGCCCCAGGGGCAAAGATCGCAAATGTCAAAAGAAGTGTACTAAGTGTGAAATATTTTGGTGCCTAGAACATTGCGTATGTGTATGCCAAAAGTGCTACGAAACTGAATCGCTGTAAAAAATTTATTTTTAATTGGTTCAAGCCGATTATTTTTTCATAATGTTGTTATTAGGTTTTATTTCCCATATGAGATACATTTTTGAGTTTCTTTTTTACCATTAAATTTTCAATTTAGTTTTATCGATTGTATGTAGTTACTTAGATATAATACATGTTACTTTTAATTTATGTTGTTCTAATTAATATTTATAATATGCCTTAAAATTTCAACACTTATTTTTCATTGGAAACATATTAATAAACACGAGTAAATAAATATTTTAAGAAAATATTATTAACTACCCCATTTAATTGATTTTCAAAGTATGGGGTGATTTTCACCCCACCGCACTTAACTTGTTACAAAAATCCACCACACCATCGTCGAGTTAAAACTAAAATGTCACTGTAAAAAGCTGACATAATTTGAATCGTTTCTAAGAAAACAATTTGACATTTGTTAAATTCAAACTTATACTTCAAAACCATTTAACATAATAATGTAAACTGTGTGCTTTAAAAATGCAAAAGAAAAACCGAAAGTATTTGAAATATGTTGCTGTTGTTTACATGGGTTTATACGTTTTGCAGTTAATTTTATTTGTAATATAACTTCGAAGACTTTGTACCACAGAAAAAAGTACATAATACTTATGCTTATGTCGAATACTTAATCACCAAAGATTACACGAATAGATTTCAGTATAATAGCTCTATTTTTTCTGTATACCTTTTTCAGATTAGACTTATAGAGTTTAAGATAAGCTATCTTAGTTGTACTCAGAAATTCAAGATGGCTACCTGGCTCCCAGATACAAAAATTTTAATATTTGTTATTAATACCTGTTGTAGATACTGCTCCGAATTCGTTATCTGCATATGTTCCGCTCCCAAGTTGTGGTGTATCTCCAATACGACCAACGTATTTGCCGCTCATGCCTCCAGTTGAAGTAGCTGCAGCAATGTTTCCATCCTTATCTATAGCTACAGCTCCCACTGTATCCCCTTTCTTACTTTCCTATGTAAATAAATTATGAAATAAATAACAAATAATTTATATTAATTACCAGGTCTACAAGTATGAAATGCGTTTTTTTTTTTTTAATAAAACACATTAAACTTAAAAGAACAGTAAAAGTTTATGTATTCAAAGTATGCTCCATTAGAAGTTATACATTTTTCCCATCTTTCAGGCAATTTGTGAATACCTCGCCAGTAGAACTCTTCTCCTTTCCCCGCAAACCATTCATCTAGCCATTCTTTCACATTTTCATATGAACAAAAGTGCTGCTCGGCAAGTGCGTGACCCATCGATGCGAACAAGTGGTAATCTGAAGGGGCCAAGTCTTGAGTGCCTCCAATGTGTTGTAAACTGCTTTTGCCTTATGTGATGGAGCGTTATCATGAAGAAAGATTACCTTGTGCTGTTTTCTTTCGTATTCAGGTCGTTTTATGAGCAGCGAATGGTTCAATTCGATCAGTTGTTGTTGGTAGCGTTGGGTATTAACTGTTTCACCAGGTTTTAACAATTCATAATAGACCACACCCTTTTGGTCCCACCAAGTACAGAGCATTGTCTTTCTGCCAAAGCGATTCGGTCTTGCAGTTGATGTGGATGGTGAGCCTGGGTTCACCCATGATATTTTGCGTTTGGGATTTTCAAAATAAATCCATTTTTTTTTGGAGGTTTTCCATGTTCTTTGTCTGTAAGATCAAAGTCACCACTTTTGAAACGCCGAAACCATCGTTCACACGTATCTTGCGATGGAGCATATTCACCATAAGCTTCTCGAAGCAGTCGGTATGATTCAGCAGCAGTTTTTTTCAAATGAAAACAAAACAGTAGTACTGTCCCCGAATGCTCTTTATTTGGCACAAAATTTGACATTTTTAACACAGTAAAACCAAACTATATGATCACTTTTCAAATTATAATACGCATTTGACACTTAATGATAACTTAACAAAACGCCCTATGTGTTGAAACTTTGAACTATACACTCTGTTTGCGTGGCAAGTTTGAAAAATATCCGCATTTCATACTTGTAGACCTGGTAAACAAAAGGAAGATTAAAAAATAGGGTAAAGTTTTAGAATTCGGAGTCTGAGTATTCATCTTAAAGGTAACGACAGAGTTAACTAATAAAAATTTTAATTAATTTTAAAATATTGACTCGTCAAAACAAATAAGAGCCCGTTTCTGAAACCTTGGTTAACTATAACCAAATAGTTAGAAAACGGTTGCTATGGTTACTTATGGGTTTATTATATTGTGACCGTATTTGACCATTTGCTTTTAGTTTACTAAGCTTTCAAAAACAGGCCCTAAATGTTCAAATATTTCTGATTGGTTTTGTAGATCCATAAAAAAAAATACCTCTTCAGTATGACCAATTTCTGTTAATCCAGGCCCCTTAAAATCGGCCACAGCCTTCTTTGCAAACTCAGTTATTAAACTATCAGGGTCGACAGTAGGAACATTGTTCTTCTTGGCGAATTCGGCAGCACCATGGGCTCCAAGCAAAACATGCGGCGTTTTCTCCATTACCATTCTTGCCAATGAGATTGGATGCAAAATATCCTTGACTAGTGTTACAGCACCGGCATTGAGATCAATTCCATTCATAATACTTGCTTCCATTTCTACTTTTCCATCTAAATTTAATACTGAACCATACCCTGAAAATAAATGTCAAATTTCAACTTTGTATGTGTTATTGTAGCAGTTTGGCTACAATTTCTACCGTACAGACAGACACATGAGTGACGTTATAAGGATTTTTTGGTGGTCATATCTATAAAACCCTAAAAATTAATTATAAGTACTGCGATCGCCAATTATGTAGATTCGCAGCAGCCGTGTAAATTATAATACATGGATAATTATGCCGTATATTTATTACTAATAAATTATTTAAATTACACTATAAATTTAGTTTTTTTTTAAATTTTGTTTTTAAAGTTTCTTGTTTTAATTGTTCTTCGGTTATCTTTTTTATTATTTTTTGCTCCTGGGAGGTTAGTCGTCTTTTGAAGGTGTAGTCATCTGTATTAGAGATGGGTCGTTCATGAACGAACCGGCTCACTGAGCCGGTTCAGTACACTGACCGAAGTGACACGGTTCACCAAATTGAAATGAACCGGCTCACGGCTCACTGTATCGTTTCAAGTTTCAAGAATACGATTGGTCGGGCGATTGTGAGCTGTGACCGGAGTGATCCGGATCTGGATCGATGTCATGTTGAACTTCGCGAGAACTCGGCTTGTAATGTATTATCATAAAGTGTATTTTGTCATCAATTTGTAGGGCAGTTTATTTGAAACTAATAGGCTTAGTCTGTATTTTCTTACAACCATACTATATAAAAATATTAAAAATATTGCCCAAATCCCAGATGTCCGATTTATAAGGGCAATAAACATCGCCATAAACTTAACACATCTGGTTTAAAATACAGTAGCTACATAAAGTGAATTGTTTGTTTCAAAAATGTTAGATAAGAGTCGGGGCTAAGCGACGTTCTACCTATCTACCTACGACCGAACGACCGGCAACTGACTGACCTGTGTCTCGGGATCATGTTTACAGTTCATATATTGCAAGATCCGGCTCTAAGCAAGAGCCGGCTCTAAGCGACGTTCTACCTACGACCGAACGACCGACCGACCTGTGTCTCGGGATCATGTTTACAGTTCATATATTGCAAGAACCGACTCTAAGCAAGAGCCGGCTCTAAGCAAGAGCCGGCTCTAAACGACGTTCTACCTACGACCGACCGATCTGTGTCTCGGGATCATGTTTACAGTTCATATATTGCAAGAACCGGCTCTAAGCGACGTTCTACCTACTGTGTTTCGGAAACATGTTTACTTAACCGGATCACTGAGCCGGATCAATGAACCGGCTCAACAAACTAAACGACCTCCACTGATCCGGTTCCGCAAACTGAGCCGAAATTCCCATCTCTAATCTGTATGCGTTGGGAATCATCGCCCGTCATAAATATTGTACTTGATAAAAACAACAATATATGAAATGCACTACATTATTTCGAATTGGGGTTTTCTTTCAAAATGTTGATTACAATCTCTGCCAAATCGTTTCAATAGCTATTACTTATTTTTTTATTTTGACGTCATCAAATTAGTGAGGTTTTTCCTCAACCGTCCCTCAAGTTAGTGACTCATTTTCAATTGTTTATGAATAACAAAAGTGAGTGAGAGAACAACTCATCCTAAAATGAGTATTAGTCCGGGAGGCAGCGTTTCATTTTTGATGATCATTTCATCCCTCTTAATTTTTTTTGTAATTGATAGTTTAAGTGGGTTTTACACGATTCAATTTATTGAGCAATTAATTGAAAAAGTTGACATTCAATTAATTGATGTGTGTAAAGTGTAAAAATTTCGTCAATTAAGACGTTCGCGGACAGTACGGCTATAGCCGTCGAATATTTTTCCTAGCACAGGTCATGACGGTCTAAACCGTCCTACTTTTTTATTCAAATATACAAATGACGGCTGGGGCAGGTTTTAATTCCATTTAAGTATATGAAAACTAGTATAAACTGTCCTATCAGGAACATACCAAACACAGTAAATGTCCAATTATAAACAAAAATCTAAAAAAAGTGACATTTTGGGTACATCTCATTGTACAAAACTGTCCGCGAACGTGTTAATTGATCAATTAATTGAAAAAAAAAAAAATTGATTATTTTGAAAAAAGAACAAGTTCTGTTTTTCATCAATTTTTCATAATTTTTTTTAGGAAATTCTACGTATATTTTTATCTGTTAAGATATTGCCAACTGTTTAGTTGTAGCATAACCTGCAAATATATATTTTGTGTTTCGTTTTCAAATTTGACAGAACATCGAACGTTCTAATTTACCATCATCTAGGTTATTTCTTTTGTTTTTGTTCACAGCTCGTAACTTTGTGAAGATTTTTTCAATATTTTCATTCTGATAAATATGTCAACATGTTTTACAGTTGGTAAGTTGGTAATATAAGAGTTTTCAAAAAAGTTGATAAATAAATTGATGTGTGTAAAGTGATGCTTGTTTCCAAGGTTACCAATAAATTTTTCAATTAATTGACAAAAAACTTGATCGATGTATTGATTAATTAATTGAACTGTGTAAAACCAACTTTAAGATATGGCTAATAATCGAAACAAGCAGGTGTGAGAAAATGTACATCTTGTAAAAAAAAATCCAAAAGTCATATCAAGCCACTTGAAAATTTGCACGATTATTGTTTAAGTGATAATAATAATAATTAAAAAAAAGTCAGCTGCGTGCGTAGTGGGAGATAATACGTCAGTCACTTGTATAAACCTATCATAAAAAATGATGTAAAGTCATTTCAAATTCAATGAAACTTATACCCTTTTCACACTAGATCTTTAAGATCGGATGTTAAAGTGAATGTATCTTTAAACGCTAATGTGAAACCGTACGGCCTCGTCTAAACACGACCGATGTTTAAGACAGAGATCTGCGTCTTAAACTTCGTACGCATTGCCAACTTAATTTCTATTATAAAAAAATACTCCTTGAATTAGTGCTGTCAACATTTTATATTATCATAAACAAGAATACTGTATTATATCGACGTTATAAGAAGTTTATACTTATTGTTATAATAAAATTATTTATTTTAATAATGTGTTTAATAAAATACAGAGCTACAATAATTGAGATAAAATGTATCGACTTACATGTTAATACAGGTGTAATATATTCTTTATTGTAGTGCCTTTATTGTAGAATGAAATGAAATATCCTTAATTGTTTATAATAATTCAAAATGTGCGTCTGCGCTGACAGTTCAACACTGGTAATTTCATGACGGTAACTTACGGACAAAATTACTGTAGCTGATGACAGCACCAGAGATTTAAACATCAAGTGTAAAAGCAAACCGATCTTAAACATCGGTGAACTTGTCACTCGTCTTAAAGATCTAGTGTGAAAAGGGTATTATACATCGAACTTATTATATAATTAGAATAATAAAAACAACAATCAGCTGTTTGCACAATGGGGGTAAGCCCGTCAGCTGAGGGATTATAATTGCTGACCGGGCATTTAGCCTAAGCATTTTATAATGTAATCAATCATGTAACTGACGATTTTTACCCCGTTATGTCGGCAGCTGACGATCATTTTTATTTAGTATAATATGTTAAACTTAAGTATAAACTATTCATTATAAAATTTTCAAGTGACTTGAAATCAATTTAGCTATAATTTCATTGTTTTAATCGATTTTAAATATGTATAGATATACCAGCATTGAAGTTTTCATCTTTTTCCATTGAACGAACTGCAGCTTCAACAGCGTCTATGGCATTACCGCCTTTCAGGAATTCTTCATAGCCTTTTTGAACAGCTAATTTGACTCCATTGATCTTCCCCGGGATTCGACTTGCTGGTATATCACCAGCACCCCCATGGACAAGAATAATTGGTGTCATAGCTACAATTCAGAAATAGATATATTTATATTTTGTACAAAAATTCTCAAAATTCATATAATACCTATTACAGTTGTAAGTGAAATAAAAATTAATAAAACTTCGAGATGCATGTTTATTATACAAAGAATTTCTCAAGCTCCGTCAGTGTTGAAATATCTGTGTAATTTGTTAATATTTGATAACATGTTTTTCATATAGACAAAAAAACATGTTCTGCAACTTTCTGGTTGATGACCAAATAAAAGAAAAATAAATAAAACTAAAATATTAAAATACATAGGTATTTTTTTCTATTTCAGTGCAGACGTAAAAATAGTTCATTGGTACTTAATTAATTAAAATTAGGATATTAATCTCAGTGGCGGCTCCTGAGTACGCGCTGCGGGGCTGCAGCTCTTACTTGAAAATAAAAAAAAAAACAAAATCTTTTTTGAACTCAAAATGCATTTAACATAGTAATTGTGGTGTGAAAATGCTTTTTTTAAATATATTTTGAACATTGAATGCTATTGTTTCATAAATATTTACAAGTTTCATTTGGATAAGTCTACGTCGCGCTGCTTATATCCTAGCGTCAAGGAAAGTGCAAATGTTGGCTTGTAAAGGGGCAGCGGTGCGTGGGCAGTAGTGATAAACTGGTGGGGATTGGAGCTAGAATGCTTTCAGCGTCACAATAACACTGATCACAGATTATGAAATTATTGAATGTATTTATTTAAGTCGTAACGAAATCGCTATACCTATATTATCTCTAAAAATTTATTGTTTAGGTAGGTATTAATAATTCGTATTTTCTAACTTTTTATTTTAATATTACATAAGTATCTTAGCTTAACAAATACGTTTCGTATTTTAAATTATAAAACAATAGATTTAAAAAATGAATACTGTCAAATCATTTTTGGAAATTCCATTTAACAGACAAACGTTAGAAGAAAAAATTGATATTAAAAAATTGGGGCGACACACACCAAATTTAAATATTTCAGAAAGTGCAAAAAGCAAAAATTATAATTATAAGAGGCAATTCAACAGAGTCTTATTCTTATATGATAAAACGTCGTGGTTAAACACCTAAATCTATCCTTGTATTATAATTTGCAGCTCAAAGTCCCGAGCCGCCACTGATTAATCTGTTAGGACAAAAAACCCGGACTATCTGTATAATAACCTTTGACTCCGGATTCATGAGATTTAAAATTTATTTAAAAATTAGACTTGCAAGGGGAGCGCCTCTTGCGACATATTCCCTAAAGTAGATTTTTAAATGTGACAAAAAATTAGAATGTCAATATTATTTGATTGGTTAAAACTCCAAATAGAAAGTTGCCGAAAATTACTTTTACCTATAAAGTTATTAAATATAATGATTAGTTTATCCTACCTATCGCAAAACCGCTTTACTATGCAGAAAAAAAATAGATACACTTTTCTTGCTGTGTCATCAAGAACTAACCTTTGAAGTGTCTCATAAATAATCAGTAAATTAATAGTTATTGATGATTATTGATAATGTTGTGGTGTGGTAAAGTTCGTAAACACGTCCCTTGTGCAAAAGGGCCTTATATTCCAGGATGTTGTGATATTATGACTGATTATTCAAAAACTGGATTATTTTTAAGAATTTATTACCCAACTGATTACAAACAAAACATAGAACACTACCAGAAAGAATGGACCAAATGGTTACCTGATGATAGTTATCTAGTAGGTTTTGCAAATATATTAAAACTCTGGTTATTTATTGTGAAATTTGTAATTTGGCTGCTTTCTGGTATTTTATACGTACCTGTAATTTATGGTGCCAAAGTAAAACCTAATAAAACTTTTAAAACAATACTATTTTCACATGGACTTGGTGGACATCGATTTCTTTATACTGGAACTTGTATTGAGCTAGCGTCACAAGGTTTTGTTGTTTTCGCAGCAGAACATAGAGACGAATCACCTTGTCGAACATATTATTATAAAAATAAAAGTGATGTCGAGAAAGACAAAAAGACATTTATCGAACATTCTATTGTTGTATTAGGAAATGATCATTATAAAATAAGGAACGGGCAAGTACTTAAACGATCAGAAGAATGCAGGAAAGTGTTTGAATTAATAAGAAATATTAACAAAGGTGTTATTCCACCAAATATTTTAGAAGATTTACCCAGTGAAAAAAGTAAAAACATAGAATTTAACTTAAAACAATTAGTCGGTAAATTGGATGTTGATAATGTAATAATGATGGGTCATTCTTTTGGAGCTGCAACTTCAATTGTAACGTTAGCAAATGAAAGAAGATTAAAACAAGGAATCTTGTTAGATCCATGGATGTTCCCAATTAAAAATATGACTGATGTAATATCCGAAGTGAAACAACCGTTGCTATTTATTAATACGCAAACATTCCATATAGCAAGTAACGTTCAAAAGATGCAAATGTTGATGGAGCTAAATAAAGACGCTAGACCAATGTATACAATCAAACACACGACACACGAAAGCCAAACGGATTCAGTTTTTGTTGTTGGATATTGGTTAAATTGGTTTATGAAGAAGTTAAATCCAGAAAAAGCTACAAGAATCAATAACGCTCTTATTTTAAGGTACTTGAAGAAGCATACAAATATTCCGGAAGATATTTCAGAAATTGAAGAGTATCTTAACAAGGAAAGTGATAATTTTTATTCCGGCTTAACAAAGCCTTGGGCTTAATCCATTCCTTCAAGTTTTATTCTCAGGGTTTTGAGGGCTTTTGATTTTTTTTTAGAAATGTTCTAGATTATTTTTTTATTCCATGTACTAATTTTTGAGCTCTCTTTGTTATATTGTTAATTTTATTATTGTTAAATCTATTCCATTTTAAATAAATGTTTCCATTTAATATGGCTTTTAATTACTACCTATTCTTTACAAATAATTTTGTATGTTTGCACACTAAAAAATTTATGTGATGTGTGAATTTTCACACAATTGGGGGTTTGTAGGTATTTGGTAAGTGACAACAAATTGAGGGTATAGGTTATTCCAAACGTTTAGGCGGAACTAAATGGGAATTTCGTTCTTTTAGGTTGTCACGAGAAGGGGCTTTGCTTAAATTATTTCATGTTTTACGTTTGGTATGTGAAAGTTTACGCGATTTTTGCCAAAATTGTGCAAAAAATTTTATTTTTACATAAATTATTTGACATAAGCAGGAATTGAACTCACGACCTTGCCCTTGCTCAGCGGTCAAGTAGCAGGTACAGACGATTTAACGTTTCGCTACCCGAATTATTTTAAACAATTACAATTAAGTGAAAACATTTAAAATTGTATGGAAATAAATCCCTAAATGTATCAGTGATATGAACTCTATATCTAATTATCATAACAGCAGTTCATATGCAAGGGGATAGGCGGCAGAGGAGGTAAATGGAGGAACAGACGCCGGGCACGACAGCTAGATATTAATTATTTCCAATCTTGTTAAGGCTCTTATGGCAACCTGTATAGATATTACTTAAGTCCCTGAATACAGATTAAAACAGCATCCGTTTTAATTAAGTCAAAGCGTTCGCTTTTGTGAAAAATCTCCACTCAAATCTTTATTTATTTATCATCTTCATGTGATCAAATTTAAAATAGCCCTTATAAAAATTGTCTGTTAATTATGTTAATTTTTTTTATCAATTTTCTTTTAAATTAAGTGTATAAGACATTGCTGGGCCTGGATATTTCAAAACTTCCAATTGCTGAAAGTTTTTCTTGCGCACATCGGCAATATTTTGTTACGTCACGGTGTCATTGTGTTATGGCTCCCAACGAAGGAGCACACATTTTTTTGTGGTGAATATTTTTCCAAAAAGTAATTGGAAAATAGTGGAAAAATAGTGAATTTTGAACTGAAGATGATAAATAAATAATTAAAAGGGCACTGAAATAAAAATTTAAATTATATTATTGAGAAATTCGAGGAAAATGTTGGAGTCCTTGAGCGTCTACTTGCTGCTTGGCTTCGGAAATAAAGAAAAATAGGTGAGTGTTCATTTATTTTAAAATATTAGGGCCTTAATATTGAAAATTTAGATTTTTTATAGCATTTTTGGCTATTTTCTATAATATTTCTTTGTTATATTTTATTAATTTTTTGCGTCGCATAAATCGAGGTCATTAATTGGCACATTCTTGTAGGATTATAGAGATAAGGCATTCGAGTCATTAGTGAATTTAACATTGTAATATTCAGCTCAATAAATGCAGGTGTTTATTTAATAATTTTAACTTGGAAATTTTAAAGATAAATAATGTATTGGACAAAATTATTGCAACAAATTTTATATATTTTTGTTTTTATTTAGTAAAACCGTGGATATAATATATGTGTTTTTTTAATTTATAATTTATTTTCAGTCTCATTTTCTGGAAGTGATTTTACCGGAGATTGTACACGATATCGGCAAGTGTCCGATCGGTTTCCGCCAACATATCGGACGCTCGGACCCAACTTACAATGCAGTTTTCAAAAGGAAGGATAATTTTCGGTAAGTTTTAAGATTTTTCAATTCAGTATTGTTATTCATTCAATTACAGTAGGAGCTCGGTTATGAGAACTAATATTATTCAAGCTACAAGGCTACAAGGAACATTTTAATTTAATTTGATTTAAGAACAACTCCACGTTTCAAAATCCAGTACTGCCTTTTAAAATAAATTATTATTATTTTTTTAATGTATGGTATTTGTTTCAGGAGTAATTGGGCGCAAATTTCAGCGCCCAGTAAGGATACTTTTGCTGTCCCCAAGTGGAAACCGAATAACCGGCATTATCGCCGCCAGTGGAAAGCTTTATTTCTGTCTGGCGCAGGAAGTGCTTGAACCCTACCTCAACAATGTGCGGAATTCCCTCGTTGGGCGGGGGGGAGGATTGGAAACATAGTCACCAGTCTCTTTATATGACCAGAGGAAACGGTCGTCCTCATAACCTACCTATCTGCCCTTCCAGTTGGGCCAGAAGCATTCCTTTGTTGCAGCATTCTCCGGTTCTTCACACTACCTGTGCGGGTGATCTGGCAAGCTTGTCCGGCTCGGTTCTCTGGGTTTCGGAGTGTTCTGGGTTCTGCGATACCACAGGTCCCTCACCTCACTACTCGTACCGTGACCACAAACTCCTCGTTTAGAGACTAAGCAACCTTAAACATGACAAGAATTACTAATAATTCACCCTCGGTGGGATTTGAATGCACACTACAAAGATTGTTTCCGCAGTCTCTATGACAACGGGAGGAAGTTGTTCCAGTACAGACAGAAGCAGATGTCCGGATTGATGGAGTTCACAGAAAAGAATTCAGCCAAAATTTCCACACGTGATGATGCTGGATAAGAATTCTATATATGTACACCAGAATAAAAGTGTATTAACTCGTAACAAATTTACAACAGAGCAAATTGAACATTGTATCTTTAGTACCATACATGGATTTAATAATATTAATGCAATATTTCTAATACCAAGAAAAATAGAAATAAAAAATTACATTTGAAAGATACCATATGCCTTTCAAAAAAAAATATATATATAATTTTATGAAAAATTATAGTTAATACACTTTTATTCTGGGGTACATACAGGTATTTAAAATAATGAAATATAATATTTTAGGGAGCTTATTTCAAATTTTAACTCAAAATATTTTCAGTTTGTCTAAATAAGATTCAATACTGTCTAATTATTTTGAATTTGTTCCGAGACCATTCGATAAAGTCCAATCTGTTTGGACATTTAATATTGGTCCAAAAAGTGAACAATAACAATTTTTTTTTTAAATTAAAGAATAGTTTGGAAAAAAATCAATTTTATTTTTAGAAACTAAATATTAATTAATCAAACATATAGAAATTTAGGTACAATATTTATAGCAACGTTTGCTATTAGCGTTTTTTATTAAATACTTTTTAAAATATTTTTGAAAACTAGTTAAGTAAATTTTTAGCGTTCAGTAATGATAGCTATTTGCATTATTTTAGCAATTTAAAATTAGTTTGAAAACTAATCAGTATTTTGGTTTTTGAAATTAAATACCAATTTAAAAACAAATTAATAATATTAAATTTTTTAGAAATTTAGTTAGACATTTAGTTAGAAATTTAGTTACAATTTTTAGTGCTCAGCAAAAATAGTTATTTGCGCTTTTTTACAAATTTAAAATAAATTCGTAAACTAATCAATATTAATTTTTTTAATAATTTTATATTTGTAAACTAATCAGTATTTTTTTTTTAATGTTTAGATAATTTGGAAACTAATCATTAATACTAATCATTTTGAAAACCAATCGATAACTTCCAAACTGTTTGGTTGTGTCCGATTTGTCTAGATACTGATCTACGATGTCCATTTTTTTGGAAATTTAATGTTAAGAAATAAATGGACAATATACCTACTGATGCACTGACTAAATTTAAATTATTTCACGGCTTGCAATGTTTCATTTTTGATTGATTTTGTAAATTCTATTTAATTAACTCGAGGTACAGTGGCTCCGTAAGACTGAGACTGGGATTCAGTTCTCGGACACTACTGCGGAACTAACATTCCACACCCCTGTGCACTCAGTCCAGGGGTTGACTCAGCCCTCATTTCATAATTAAAATGAGTGTGCAAAAATAATAGGAGCACTAGTATTGCCAGATCGTTGGGGGATGTATTATTTGTTTATTATTTATTTAATTAATTGATAATTTAATATTTTTGTTTAATATTTCAATATTGAACACTATAGTAGTTGAATATATTTCCTGTGTAGGGCGTAAGGGCCCCATTTACCAGGTTTGGGCCCGCCTGGTAAATGTTTACAACTTACATGGGAAATTATAAAAATAAAATAAATAAATAATGAATATTTGGGGTTGAATATTTGTACGAAAATATAGATGATCTTGAAACATCGTAAAGCAATGAAATTATTTTATTTGGACAGTAAATCAGTTAATATTTTTTTGAAAAAATCAAGATTAATTGACAAATTAAATTAATGATATGCAAAAATAAATTATTTGATAGTAAATTGGTAAATTTTTTGAAAAATAAATTCAAGTTATGATTAGTTTACAGATTAAAATATTTTGAAAATATATAATTATTTTGATATAAAATGAAAAATAAATTCAAGTTATGGTTAGTTGACAGATTTAATTAATATATTTTCAAAAAATAAAATAATTTCGACAGTAAATTAGTTGGTAAATTATTTTAAAAATAAATTCAAGTTATGATTAGTTGGCAAATTAATTTAAAATATTTTCAAAAAATAAAATAATTTTTGTAGTAAATTAGATGGTAAATTTTTCGAAAAATATATTCTAGCTCTGATTATTTGATAAATTAATTTTACTTATTTTGTAAAATTAATAATTTGTAAAACACGATATTTAAAAGGAATAATATATAAAAGAACAATATTTGTGAATATTTTGAGTTGGAATATTTGAAATCATCTCCCTTATTATTATAAGACTCCCTTATTATTGTGTTGATTTGTATTCTGTATCATATTTTGTACAAATTATTGTTTATGTAAAAAATAAAACTGTGTTTGTTGGTGTGGATAGGCACTAAATAAAGATTGTAAAAAAAAATATTGAGAAAGAATGAATGTGGAAAAATAAGAAGATGAATAAAGAAAAAAAAAATCGAGTGAAAATAAGTGGAATTGAGTTGAATGTGGAGAAGAATGGTTGGAAGTGATTGGAAAATGAAACACTTTGATGAACGTGGATAGGAATGAATGGAAGAATATTGTTTATTTTCCCATGAATTCTTATCCAAATCTGAGAATGATTATGGAATGGGAAATTGTGATGAACGTGGAAAGATATGTATGGAAGAATATAATTTTCCCATGCATTCTTATTCAAATCTGAGAATGATTGTAGAATAGAAATGCATGAAGAATATTATTTATTTTCCCATGCATTCCTACCCGAACCAGAATAATTGTTTTACGAGAGACTGCGTTGAATGTGGAAAGAAATACATGGAAAAATATTCTTATTTTCCCATGCATTCCTACCCGAACCAGAATGATTGTGAAACGAGCGACCGTTGAATGTGGAACGAAATGCATGGAAGAATATTATTTTCCCATGCATTTCTATCCGAATCAGAATAATTGTGAGACTGCGCTGAATGTGGAAAGAAATGCATGGATGAGAGAATGACCTTGAAATGAAAGACTGAACCCTTAGTTCTTTGTTAACAACCTCTGTATTTGCATTATTTTTAATAAATAAATAAATATAAAATAAACAGAATTATTATTTCGATAAATACCCATCTAATAAATCCTCTCTGGGGTTGGTTTTTATCTTTCAGATGACGAGAAAGTAAAGAGTAAGTATTAATGTATATATTTAGTTGAGCAAAGCGAGTAGTCCTTGAGGTGGTGAGTATGTATATTATATATATATATATATATATAGACTACGCGAGATGAAAGACTGAACCCTTATTTCTATGTTAACAATCTCTGTATTTGCATCATTTTTAATAAATATAAATAAAATAAACCGCATTATTATTTCAATAATTACCCACCTAATAAATGCTTTGTGGGGTACCTATTTCAAGGTATAGGGTACCTACTACTGCAATGGGTGCTCTACAACCCTTATAGGTTCTGAGATATTAATAAAATAAAATTCACTATGTCTCAAAACACCCTGAATTTTGCGCCCTTAAACCGTCGATTAACAATTTTTATTTATCTTAAAAAAATTCAGGGGGTTGAAATTAAGGGATGAAACTAAGGGATGGCATTGATGATGTGCTCTAGTGGCCCTATATGCCATTGCACTATCCCCATGTATCGGGGAACGTTTCACGTCTAAAAACACGTTTTCACGTAAAACTAAGAAACACGGTTTCACGTAAAAAAAACGAATCATAAATGTGAGTGGGGGGGGCTTAAACACCGCAAAATATGTGGAGTCTTGGATTTGAGCAGGGTTGTAAAAAGGGGGGAGGAAAACACGTTAAAAACCCCAAATTCTGAACCCCTGAGGCGCTACAGGGCATTTTTAATTTTTTTTCAACCCTTAAGAGTTATAGGGTTGGTTTCGGATACATAGGCACAGAAGGGTATAAGTACTCTACATCCACTATGGGAACCCTGTAACCCTTCTAGTTTTCGAGATATTAAATAAATAAAATTAAAATTTTGGTCTAATATGTGACGTCACTGAAAATTAAAAATTAAATATCTCAAAAACCGTAAGGGTTGTAGGGAACCCTTGAAGGGTAGTGGGTCTCTAGGTCATGAACTGCCTACCTACTGAATACCAACCACCTAACTCTTAAGGGTTATGAGATATAAAAAACACTTAATAACTTCCTACCCTTAAGGGCTAGAGGGTTGCTTTTTGGCAGGTACCTATTTTAAGGTATAGGGTACCTACTACTACAATGGGTGCTCTACAACCCTTATAGGTTCTGAGATATTAATAAAATAAAATTCACTATGTCTCAAAACACCCTGAATTTTGCACCCTTAAACCGTCGATTAACAATTTTTATTTATCTTAAAAAAAAATTCAGGGGGTTGAAATTAAGGGATGAAACTAGGGGATGACATTGATGATGTGCTCTAGTGGCCCTATATGCCATTGCACTATCCCCATGTATCGGGGAACGTTTAATGTCTAAAAGCAAGGTTTTGTTCAAAATTTTAAAAAAAATTTTACCTACCAAGGTACCAGGAGAGCTAGGAGGTATAAATTGGTTTTTAGGGATTATCTCGTGAACTACAAGGGGTAGGACGTCCAGATTTGGAAGGCACCTTCATTAGGGTCCATTCTATTATCTATTAGAGTTTCAACCCTCTAGCCTTTCAGGGTAGGAAGTTATTAAGTGTTTTTTATATCTCACAACCCTTAAGAGTTAGGTGGTTGATTTTTGGTACGTACGTACTACAGAACTTTAGGACCCTACAGCCCAAATGGGAGCCCTACAACTCTTCTAGTTGTCGAGATATTAATAAAATAAAATTAAAATTTTGGTCTAATATGTGACGTCACTGAAAATTAAAAATTAAATATCTCAAAAACCGTAAGGGTTGTAGGGAACCCTTGAAGGGTAGAGGGTCTCTAGGTCATGAACTGCCTACCTACTGAATACCAACCACCTAACTCTTAAGGGTTGTGAGATATAAAAAACACTTAATAACTTCCTACCCTTAAGGGCTAGAGGGTTGAAACTCTAATAGATAATAGAATGGACCCTAATGAAGGTGCCTTCCAAATCTGGACGTCCTACCCCTTGTAGTTCACAAGATAATCCCTAAAAACCAATTTATACCTCTCGACTCTCCTGGTCTCCTGGTAGGTAATTTTTTTTTTTTTAAATTTTGAACAAAACCATGTTTTTAGACGTGAAACGTTTTCCGATACATGGGGATATTGCAATGGCATATAGGGCCACTAGAGCACATCATCAATGTCTTCCCTTAGTTTCATCCCTTAATTTCAACCCCCTGAATTTTTTTTTAAGAATTTTGAAATACCTTGAAATATGTAAAAAATCATGTTTTTCACAGACAAAAATTTACCAGCTATCCGACAAAACTAGGTGGATGAAATTGGGGTACGAAAGTGTAGTAGAACACTTAAAACATATGCTTAAAAGTTTCATCCTCTAATTTCAACCCTTAAAATTTATTTACTGATGACAAATTTTTGTCCATCTACGGTATATGGCCAGTGAATAAGGGTTGTTTTGGGGAATAGTGAATTTTATTTATTTAATATCTCGAAAACTAGAAGGGTTACAGGGTTCCCATAGTGGATGTAGAGTACTTATACCCTTCTGTGCCTATGTATCCGAAACCAACCCTATAACTCTTAAGGGTTGAAAAAAAATTAAAAATGCCCTGTAGCGCCTCAGGGGTTCAGAATTTGGGGTTTTTAACGTGTTTTTCCCCCCCCTTTTTACAACCCTGCTCAAATCCAAGACTCCACATATTTTGCGATGTTTAAGCCCCCCCCCCACTCACATTTATGATTCGTTTTTTTACGTGAAACCGTGTTTCTTAGTTTTACGTGAAAACGTGTTTTTAGACGTGAAACGTTCCGCGATACATGGGGATAGTGCAATGGCATATAGGGCCACTAGAGCACATCATCAATGCCATCCCTTAGTTTCATCCCTTAATTTCAACCCCCTGAATTTTTTTAAGATAAATAAAAATTGTTAATCGACGGTTTAAGGGCGCAAAATTCAGGGTGTTTTGAGACATAGTGAATTTTATTTTATTAATATCTCAGAACCTATAAGGGTTGTAGAGCACCCATTGCAGTAGTAGGTACCCTATACCTTGAAATAGGTACCCCACAAAGGATTTATTAGGTGGGTAATTATTGAAATAATAATGCGGTTTATTTTATTTATATTTATTAAAAATGATGCAAATACAGAGATTGTTAACATAGAAATAAGGGTTCAGTCTTTCATCTCGCGTAGTCTATATATATATATATATAATATACATACTCACCACCTCAAGGGCTACTCCCTTTACTCAACTAAATATATACATTAATACTTACTCTTTACTTTCTCGTCATCTGAAAGATAAAAGCCAACCCCAGAGAGGATTTATTAGGTGGGTATTTATCGAAATAATAATTCTGTTTATTTTATATTTATTTATTTATTAAAAATAATGCAAATACAGAGGTTGTTAACAAAGAAATAAGGGTTCAGTCTTTCATTTCAAGGTCATTCTCTCATCCATGCATTTCTTTCCACATTCAGCGCAGTCTCACAATTATTCTGATTCGGATAGAAATGCATGGGAAAATAATATTCTTCCATGCATTTCGTTCCACATTCAACGGTCGCTCGTTTCACAATCATTCTGGTTCGGGTAGGAATGCATGGGAAAATAAGAATATTTTCCATGTATTTCTTTCCACATTCAACGCAGTCTCTCGTAAAACAATTATTCTGGTTCGGGTAAGAATGCATGGGAAAATAAATAATATTCTTCATGCATTTCTATCCACATTCACAGCAGTTACTCATTCTACAATCATTCTCAGATTTGAATAAGAATGCATGGGAAAATTATATTCTTCCATACATATCTTTCCACGTTCATCATTAGATTTATTTATTTAGAAAATTGATGAATAATGTATAATGTAGAACATGCTGAAAGGAAGTGTAATAATAAAACAATAATAAACGCTTATTAACTCTTTAATAATTCATAACCATTTACAGATATATTTCATGAATCTGTCACATAAAAGGAATAGGCAGAATATATTTTCAAATATATATTGAAACAGTTTACAATAATAAACAGAAAAATAAATAAATTTAAATTCTAAAATATAGTTTATTAATATACGGAAAAAACCTATTTCTTTTATTAGTTATGCAGCTATATATTTGTAGTGTCATACCGAATACACTTACACAACACAATAACATAATATTTCATATATCACAAAGCAATCTTCTCTTTTTTGCAACAGTCAATAATAACTAGTCATTTTTTATTTTATCATTATCTGGCAGAGTAATATACTTTATACAGACCTGTACGAATTTATTAATAACTTAAAGTTCATTATTAATCAGTTAGGAGTTCGTCTTTTTTCACTTTAGTATTCCTCATTTACTTCCAATATTATTTATACAAATATTTATTTGTATAATAACAATAATACAGTGTAGATTACGTTCAAGTTAACTTCATACCAGGCGAATATTACCATTCACTTGCGCAGAAACCAAATTTCGTCCATTACATTACCAACAACTAGCTTAATACATTTAAGTGGCGTTACTTACTTTGATTTGTGTTTAACTACGCGTATTGGGCGATGTTGTTTGTTTATTTCCGTTATTATTATTTATTTCTCGTAAGTTTCAAGGTATACCGTGTACTAAAATGAGTAAAAATGTATTTGAAATACATGATTTTGTATGTTTGGTTTCCACAACAATTGTTTAAAACCCTAATATACGTCAATGTGATCCGCTGTTTTCTCACGCAGAATTGGTGACGTAATTTATGATACCCTGGCATAAAGTTAAGATGAACATACTCTAATACATTTTTAACTGCTTTGATCATGGGAATTAAATTAAATTTTAATATTGCTTATGCCACAAAAATATAGAACATGCCTATTATTCTCTTAAAACTTGTTTTTGTAACTAGAACAATGACATTTTGCCTCATGAAATAAAATTAGTTTCATTGGACAGAAGCAGCTAATATTATTAGCTATTATTATTAATACATTAGAGCAGTTAAGTTTTTTTGCGACAAATGTAATGAACAAACTCGCATAGTATCAGTTATTTTTTAACTCAAAATATATTTCCCATGCCTTCCATAACCTTTCCAATCTGGACTTAATATTAACTTTCCCGCAATTTTTCTTAAGAAAAGAAAAAAACTAAGATGCCTATCTTTGTCCTGTCTTGAATGACAGCAAAAAACACTACAGTTTGTTCTATTTTTACAGTTTTTCACAACTTCTATCGACATTCTAACAAAAAATCAACACTAGAACATATGTAATAAGTTCAAACAGTACTACAGTACAATATTTGACCACCAGACTGCTTATTCGAACTTGTCAATAGATGGAAACATAGAGAATGAAATTTGCAATAAGACTATTTTTTCAAACGAAGTTTTTAAAATGATATTTTATGAATTAATATGTAACCATAATTTGCTGCCACTTGTAAAATACTTACAAAACCCTGAATTGTGTGAAAATTCACACTTCACATCAATTTTTTTCATTAGAAATTTCAAAATATCATTGTTCTGGTCACCAAAAAAAAAGTTACCCAGCAAACATTCAACTAACGGCCGAATGCCGGCTAACTGCTTTTATGCTGGTAAATTACTGGCACCAAAAGTAAGTGCAACGCCAGTATTAATAATGTACTTCACATTTGTATTTCGCATTCCGCCTATACGAAGTACTTTACCAGCATTTTATAAGCACTCTTCTTCACTCATACTTTTTACTTAAAACCATCAGAAATAAATCTTGCAACTAATGCGATTATTTTGCACTTTACCGTTGCTGGGCCGGCAACTGATACATCAATGGGCCAGTAACGGCCACGGGGACACCGGGGTACTGGCCCATTACTTTCAATGCCGGGGAGTATGTGCTTTACCAGTACTGGCCCGTATAAAAATGTTTGCTGGGTACTATTTGTAAAAAACAACAGCTTGGCGTGAAGCTAAGTTCACAGCTCTTAAATTAGTAGACTATACGCTATGAGTTGTGCACTGTTGACTGTCACTAACAAGTTTGTCATATGGTAATGCAAGCGACCTTTTACAGCTCTAAATTTAGTAGACTATGCGCTGTCAACTGTAGAATGTTTTCCAAACTTCATAATTAGTGTGCCGTTTGAATAAGACTACTAACTATCTCACTTTACATAACCTAAAAAATACTGTAGCACAAATTTCAACAAATTTCAGAAATCATGATACGAAAAATAATTGCTGTGCTTGCGACCATAATTTTGTTATTAAAATTTAGTAAGAAATCACGATCTTACTGATGAAGGGTTCGTAAAAAGTTAATAAAAGCATTTATTTCTTCGTAGTTGGTTTAAAAAAATTTAGATGTCACAACATTCGTTACATAATAGACCATATTAGTGTGTCGTCAGATACATGTGCTGCCATCTGAGAGCTGAGTCCTTTGGATGTTTTTGACTGGTTTAAAATACATGCGACATTAATTTGTTACCATAATTTTATGAATATCTTCAATTTTGGAGCAAAAAATATGTATTTTTGATAAATATATACTAATATATACAGTCCAGATACTTTATATTATAGAATAATGATTTTATAAATATATAAATAAGGATTCGAAGATATATTTATAGGTTACGTTTTTAAATAATATGAAAATCGAAATATCTTTAGTATTTATTTAATTAACACTAAGTAATCATTAATATTTTGTTTTAGAATGCATAATGGTGTTTTGCTCCAAATTGTAACCATTACAGCTACATTCTTAATTGCAAATTTTTTCGTTTTTTGACAGATGAAAATGAAAAACAATAATGGATAAAATAAAAACATATTGTTCCTTCAAACCATTTAGATATGGCATACACACTTATTGCTATGTTACTTGCCATAATAACGATTATTAACGTAAAATTTTCAAAATTAACCTGCACAATAATATTGTTCTGCAAAAATAATAACATTTTAAATTATAATGTATAAAATAAGAATTTTAATAAATAAATATTGACTTGTAGTTTTGATATGAAACATTCTCTTACTTTGAAAACTTAATTTATATTTCCAAAATATAATTTAAAAAAAAAAACATGCAATATTCAAATAAAAGGAATCCAACCGCGAGGCAGCAGCACTGAATCCCATTTTGTGACGTAGTTACTAATATCGTCTATTTTCATAGCTGTGAACGCTGTCATTAATCGTTAAAACAGTCTATTAAATTTATCCACTACGCATAACGTATAGTCTATTAATTTTGAAGCTGTGAATGTAGCTTGAGACTTGAAAAATATTGTCACTCAAATAAATAATAAAAAAATAAGATTGAAAGCTGTAAAAAAAAGACGAACTCTTTATAACCCATAGACGTACTGCATTTATTTTACATTAGTGTATTAGTTAAAATATAATAACATCATTTTATTTATAGGCCACATTAACAATCCCGTCATTACAAAAATACCAAATTTTGAGCGTTCAGTAAACCGTTATTCATATTAAGCGACAAAAAACATTGAAAAATTTCTGCCACAAAAAATATTTCATAAATTTAACATCGTTTTTAAGTATTAAGAAATTTCTTAAGACACATTATTAAATTGTATTACGACAAAAAAAACCTAGTAATGCAATTATAATAATCCTATCGATTTACAACATATACACAATATTAATTAATCATAAATATATATTTTTAGATATATATATACATGTATATAAAACCTGATCAATTCTTACGCGTATCAATTCAAATATGTTAATTTTATTAATGCTGTAGGATAGATCACAAAGCATCCCGATGCCACACCCAAGTTTTCTTCGTATGATCAAATCGATGAGCGAGCCATTGCTGTTCGAGCAGTTGAAAACGATCTTGACTTAAATACAATGGTTTACCACGCCTGAAAACAAACAAAAAATACAAAATTAAAATATATACATATTTTTAAACTTGAAACACAGACAGATATAATCACTTTTGTAAGAACAAACTAAAAGAAAATTTTGTTTAATAGTTCGCACCTTTGAAGCTGTGTGTCATGTTGGTATTAAAAAATGTCACTTTTTTAAAATGTCTATCCATTTGAAATAATGTCATAATGGGTGCATTCGAGTTGTACAGAGTAGAGCGAGCGCTGAGCGAACAGTTGATGGTGACGTCATGAATAGAGCACTAACGGAGCGAGCGTTCTTGTGACGTAATGTTTATAAAATCTAACCCTACAATTTTAGGCGGCGTTTTTACTGTCAGATTAGTTCACGTCAGTCATGAATCAAAATTATATAAAGTCTGTTCCAAACGGTTAGGCGGAACTAGATTTTGCAATCTAGTTACTTTCATCGTTTAAATCGTGCTTCTCGGCCCTTTTGTTTAAGCTTTGTAAATCATACTTACAATAAACATTTTTGGTTAAGGTTAATATCATTTTAAAATGTCATTTTCTTTATATTTTGATTTTTTGTGTAATTCTTAATACAAATTTCCCATTTATTTATTTTTTTGTCATTAAAATATATAAAAAAAAATAATTTAATTTTGACATAGGTCATTCGTTTCCATGGTTTCATTGTTGTAATTTTAAATTTTGACATTCCAACGTGAAAAATGAAATAACCCAAGAAAGGTCCCTTCTCGTGACAACCTAAAAGAACTAAATTCCCATTTAGTTCTGCTTAACCGTTTGGAACAGACTGTATATATTATTTATATTATTTTATTTTTTTCGTATATTTTGATATTATTTACATATTTAGACTTTTATTTATATTCTTGGCGTAGATTTTTACGCAGTTATATATTTTTTAGGTTATCTGACATATAAATATTTTTTGACACTTAACAATTAACAGATCAAGATAGAGGACTAATGTGAGTAAGGCCAAAAGACAGCCCAGCTGATAGTGCCGAAAGAAGAAGTTATTGATATAATTTTTAGACTTTCATAGGAAAGTCTTTATATATATAGGTACATATATTTTAAATTTTTATTTACAATAAATATTTAAATAAAAAACTTTAGCTCTGAAGATATATTGTTTGTTTTATTGCTTTATTTAAACTCTTTTAACCAAATCTCTCTATTTATATAAAGCACATAATTATTAAAAATTAATATTTTTTTAACTTTTTCAAATCCTATTATACTGAATTTATGTCGTATAAATAACGTAAGTGTATTATGTGCCTTATTTATTTCAATATCTTATTAACGTTTTTTATATAAAAAAAATATAATATTAATCACTTGCTAACCCAGTTATTACGCCCATGCCCTAGTTCTAACTTATTTTAAATTTCCCGCTATACTGTATTTGTCCAGTGTAAATCGTACTCGATTCGCAGCGCCATCTACTTTTTTTTTATTTGAAATAGACCATAGTTTGTTACAAAAGTGAACTATGCTGAGTGTGTAGGACAAATTTTACTTTGTAGTAATCACGGCAAAATGAACGATATTTTTAAAATAATTTATCGTCTGTTAATCATATAATAAGACTGGTTATTAAATTTACGCTCATAAAAATTAAATACAACATTTGTCAAAATATAACTAGAATTTTGACAAAATAATTTCAACATAATAAAAGTGCAAAAAAAAAAAAAACAGAAAAAATAAAATTCACTCCGTACTCGAACTCGAAACCCTTCGTTTTCCAGCCAGTTTAAGAGTGCCCTAACGCATGTAGCCATCACACGCCATGCATGTGAGTGTCTTACATTGGTATAACTTTTGTACTTTGTGAACCAAAAACCACAAAAAATGCGTTATTTTCCGAAAACTTAATCTGATCAAAAATTCCGGTTATGGCATGGAAATTTTCTCAAACAAAAATTGTCCTGGCTAATTGCCACAGTAGCAAAGGCCATTAAAAATTAAAAAAAAAAAAAACACAAAAAATGCGTTATTTTCCAAAAACATAATCTGATCAAAAATTCCTGTTGTACTATTTCGGTTCACACCAATATACATTACTTAGAATTTTTTTAGATTTTTAGTTTAAACCATCTGGGCTACAGGGTGTGGGACAAAATTTTTTTTGCACATTTTTGGCAAAAATCGCATCAAAATAATTTATTTTGCAAAAATAAAAATTTGATCGTTAATCCACGTACTAAGGGCTTTCATTTGATACCCTACTCAGAATTTAAAAAAAATATTTTTGTTTTCGATGAGCACATATTTGTTTATATTTTTAGGGGGGTATGTTTTTTAGATGTTTTAGTATTTTTCCTATGTGCGGGTCAAAGAGTTGTATAAGCATGCCAAATTTCAACTCTCTAGGTTTAGCCGTTTGGCTACAATTTTTACCGAACAGACAGACAGACAGACAGACAGACAGACAGACAGACAGACAGACAGACAGACGACAAAATGACGGTATAAGGGTTTTTTGGTCATACCTACAAAACCCTAAAAATGATATCTTAATTATAATGATCATAATCTTATCAACCTAAAGTCGGTTTTACAGCGTAAGGAATATTTTTAATTGACATTTAAAGTCAGTAACACACTATAAAAGTAACCAAAATAACCAGATCTAGTGTTTTCTTACAAAAGTGAACAGCTTATAACTAGATACATTACAACACTGCTTAAAATACCTGAACATGATCAAATTTAATAAAAAATCAGAAACATAATTTAATCTAATTCATATTTACTATTCTAATAATTGACTTACTTCAAATCCCTGTCTTCTTCTTCAAAGTCATCCAAATATAATGAACCCCATAAGCAAGCACGACGCCCTCTAATAACAATAATATAAGTGGATGTAACGACTAGGTAGATTCCTGTTCCGCCACCGCAATCAATGGAGTGCTGCACTGCCTCACACACGTTCTGCTGCTTGCAACAGTTCTGCTTCAGGCATACAACTGTGCCGCACAGCAAGCATATACTCGTCTCTTGAGGTACAGACTGACACTGACTGCACTGTCTCTCATGGTAATACTGAAAATAATAATGAAACAATTAAAAAATAAGTACACTCATACCTCGCGCTATACGGCCGCTCTTTAAGGATTCCACGCACCAAAGCGGCCGCGGTGGCGATAATGCAGCGGCCTAACGCAACCTATACAATACAATGAGACCACGCACATACAAGCGTTCCGCTATCTGAGAACGCCACCGACTGCAGCGTTCAGTCTAGCGATCACCAAACACTGGCGGCCAAACTCGACAAGTTGCGTTAGGCCGCGCGATATTCATTGTTTATATACCACAGAGTGAATATATTTAAGAAAATAATGTCGAAAATAGATAATTTAACAGAAAAAATCATAGATCAGTAAAGGATCATTTAATTTTGTATGACTTAGCACATCCTGATTACAAGAATATTAGGAAAATAAATAAAGTGTGGGACGAAATAGGAAAAGTTTTGGAAATTGATAGTAAAGTCTGTTCCAAACGATTAGGCGGAACTAGATTTTGCAATCTAGTTACTTTCATCGTTTAAATAATGCTTTTCAGCCGTTTTGTTTAAGCTTTGTAAATCATACTTGCAACAAACATTTTTTGGTTAAGGTTAATATCATTTTAAAATGTCATTTTCTTTATATTTAGATTTTTTGTGTCATTCTTAATACAAATATCCCAGTTATTTACTTTTTTTGTCATTAAAATATGTAAAAAAATAATTTAATTTTGACATGTCATTCGTTTCCATGGTTTCATTGTTGGAATTTTACATTTTGACATTCCAACGTGAAAAATGAAATAACCCAAGCAAGGTCCCTTTTCCAACCTAAAAGAACGAAATTCCCATTTAGTTCCGCCTAACTGTTTGAAACAGACTGTGAGTAGATTATTATTTTTCCTCTACATACAATTAATTATTCTATTGTGTTCTCGCAATCAATATTATCATACAACTATATACCGTGATTCACTTACTGATCGCTACCGCTGCCGCCACTCCCACCGCGTTAGTGTGAGGAGACCTGATCGCTACCGTGGCCGCCGCTTTGGTGTGTGGAATCCTTTATACGGCTTTTCGCTATAACGGCCTTCTTTAATTATGGCACTTTTTCGATATACGGCCCAAAATGTTTCGTTAAACGGCCAAAAAAATAATAAATGTGAAAAAAATATGGCCATAAAGAATAAAAACTAATGATCCTTAAGTTGATTCTATTTCTGAACTTCGACAAACCATATTGAACCTAGCAAATGATCTTGGTTTTGAGAATTCGGAATTGATTCGTTATACGGCTTTTCGTTTTGCGGCCAACTTTTCCGGAACGTATCTAGGCCGTAAAGCGAGGTATGAGTGTATTTAACTGATCAATCAAGTTTATTGAACACAATGCGGACTGGTGATATGAACTGACGTCTTTTAATTTTGTAGCGTATTCACTTCTTTGTGCAGCACGGTTATTCAACATAAAGTGAAACAAATTTCAGATGAAATGGGCCACTTCTTCAGATTTACAAGGGTACCTGATTGGTACTCATGACTTCAACCATCTATAATGCTAGTTATACCGTTTTATTTTATCATAGAACATAGAGGTTTGTTACACAATTTGTTAAATATTGGTTTTTACTTACGGTAAATATCTTTTCATATTCCCTAGGTAGTGATAACAACCGTGGTGGATGCCATAAAATATGTTGATCTATTAACAAATTTCTAGCAGCGATCTGACTGCGACTAGCAAAGGCTGATAACTGTTCACACCACAGTCTCGGAATCATAGTTGCTGAATTAGTTTCCTGCGGCCAACTTAAAGCAACAGCAGCGTTGAAACATTCCCAATCCATTCCTTCGGTAACGAGTTCTAGAAAATAGACTAAACGTACGAATTCACACTCCGGAGAACGCACTTCAGGAAGCGCTTGCTGATAGAGGTGTTGTCGAAGTAAAGCTGCTATTCGTAGGAAAGGCAGACATAGTTTTTGAACCTAGAAACAAAAATTATTCAGTTATATTATTATATAACAGGAGTAGCTGTAGTTTTTTTTTTTTGGATTTCCACCGAATAAATGTAATGTCAGTTTTGTATAATTTTTATTACTGCGATTAGTTTCGCTCATTCGAGCATTATGAAGCTACAAAAAAATTACGAAAGGAGAAAAATGCAATTTTGGAACATATAAATTGATCAAAAGATAATAAAATACAAATAAAATTAAAAAAAAAAAAACATAACGTACCAGATTATCGTAAATAATTAAAATAATTAAATAATAAATAAAAATAAGTTATCATAAGAGTCAAAATACGCGGTAAAAACCTTGTCAGAAAATAAAATGGAGTATGCTAATGGTCGTTTAGGCAAGTAATAACTTTTGAAAAAAGCCGTACTAGTTTTATTTCATCATATATGCATCGGACATATTAATTGATTATATTAAGGGCCGGTCTTTCCACCTTCAGATAAAGTTATTCCCATGAATAAACTATGCTATCTGGCAGATAAGTTATTCGGTAGTCAAAGTAGCGAATAAATAACAAATAAGTGCTGTCACTGTCAAAAAGTTAGAAATGAGATGATTTCTTTGAACAATAAATTGCAAAATGGACCAAAATATAATTTGTTTGTATTTTATTAATTGTAGAAATAATGCCATTACTCCAAAATAATAGTGCACCAGTCCACGGTGAGAAAAAATATGAAAAAAGTATCTCGTGCAATATCCAGCTTATGTCTGATTTCATTTGTATGCCTTGTACGGAAAATTAAATACACAAATTTCAACGAGTATTTTACGAAATTGCCCGTTATCCACGAGTGGTTGCAGCCTGGGATGAAATGTTAGTGAAACTGATTTCTTCTATGAAAAAAAGGCTGATGTAAACGGTGTCGAGAAGGATATTTTATATTAAACGTTAGCCAGGATCCACGCCTTACAATACAATGTTTACTAATTCTAATATTCGCTTCGAATTTGAGCAATAAGATTATAATTGGTATAGTAGCAACTGCAGTATTACGCAACTTTAACGTTACAAGAGTGGATATGAAGAACCACCCACAAAAGATCAGTACTGTGTCGGTGAAGTACCTGAAGAAACTGATTACTCAGAAAAAATTAAAATGAAAGAATACTCGGTGATTTAATTTCTTATTTTGAAATTTATTATAACTTATTTTGTATTTACATCAATCATAATAAAATTAAAAAATTAAATAAACGTAGAACAATTATTATTAATATCTACTATCTATTTTTCATTCCCCCAATTTTATTACATGCTTGCGACATTAATAATTGTTAAAATCTTGTATAACGCATACATAAATTTAATTTTGTTAATGACAATAAAAAAAAAAAAAAAAACGGCTCGACAGCTGTCAGTTTACCAATTTATTTATTTATTTCCATAGAGAAACAAAAAAAAAATTCTTTCTCAACACCTATTTCAGTTACACATTCAGTGTTACCAATCTGAGGATTCAATATGTTAGTCTCATTATGCGTCAGATAACTATCTGACAGATATATTTGAATTGAAAGACGGGATGACATTTATCCAACAGATAAAGTAGCAGATAACTTTATCTGTCAGATAGTTACCCAGAAGTTTATCAGAAGGTGGAAAGACCGGGCCTAAGAAGTATAAATAACTTACTTGTTGTTCCAGAGCGTTCATATTTAATTTAGCTTGTTGCTCACAACTGCCTGCATCATCTTCAATATATAATTCGCTACGTCCCAACGTTTCCACCACAAGCGACAAGGCATCACTCAGTGTATTCACATCTAAGCTTTCAGCAGCTTTAGCTAAAACCTGCGCTCTCTCCGCGCTTGACATGCTGCAAGATAACTGTGAAACGACTTGGTAGTAAAGCAAATTGTATAAAACCTTAACAACACACGAGAAATAAGCTGAAAAAAAAAAAATGATTTAATATTAGGGATAATTTTTTATATTTAGTTATAAATAATCATAACTGAAATTAGTTGAGTGTTGAATACTTACTTTGATCTATGTGAAGAGGGAGTAGTAGTGTGAATTGAATGAGCAAAGCAGTAGGATCCCGGTACAGTAGAGGCACTCCACTTTCAAATGTTTTCAGAGCCATTGGAGAAGTTGGAGATTCTTGAACTGCACAAAGTTGCTGCCAAGTCTGCCAGAAAGGCCACTGCGCCAGCAGTCTTGCATGGACAGCTAACACATGTAATAATGGAACTGAAAAAAAAAAAAGAAATTTTCTTACTACTGATGACTAACGCGAAACCCTCTGGCGACAACAAGGCGAAAAGGCGTATGTTGTATTTTTTTTTTTAAATCTAATTTTAAGTCCTGTATGTAACTAGTTATAGGAATGATACACTGGTCATAAACTGTTGGCCAGAAACAAATTCAGTTATAAGGGAAGAGAGTCGACAAAGGCAGTGGAAAGAATTTCCAACAGGAATGCTGTGTATCAGAATGGTTAAAACTGCATGGCAAAAGATTACCGGCGAAGCTCCTAAAAGCTGCTGTGATAGTTTGATCATAACGTAAGAGCAAGAATAACCGACTGTTAGTTATTTTAGTTATGTACATACAAGCGAATTATTTGTCAAAATAAGAAATATTGTGTTAAGTCTTACTAAAAGGGGCATTTAAATTTACCAGGAAAAAGGAAACATATTGGAAATATGTAAGTGAAATTTTTTGTTTGCTATTTGAAAATCAAAGGTCTAGTACCACTTCAGACGTGAAAAGCTAGCTCTTATTAATACCCTTTTCACACTAGATCTTTAAGACGAGTGAACTTAAAGTTCACCGATGTTTAAGATCGGTATGCTTTCACACTTGATGTTTAAATCTCTGGTGCTGTCATCAGCTACAGTAATTTTGTCCTTAAGTTACCGTCATGAAATTATCAGTTTTGAACTGTCTGCGCAGACGCACATTTTGAATTATTATAAACAAATATGGATATTTCATTTCATTCTACAATAAAGGCACTACAATAAAGAATATATTACACCTGTATTAACATGTAAGTCGATAAATTTTATCTCAATTATTGTAGCTCTGTATTTTATTAAACACATTATTAAAATAAATAATTTTATTATAACAATAAGTATAAACTTCTTATAACGTCGATATAATACAGTATTCTTGTTTATGATAATATAAAATGTTGACAGCACAAATTCAAGGAGTATTTTTTTATAATAGAAATTAAGTTGGCAATGCGGACGAAGTTTAAGACGCAGATCTCTGTCTTAAACATCGCTTGTGTTTAGACGAGGCCATACGGTTTCACATTAGCGTTTAAAGATACATTCACTTTAACTTCCGATCTTAAAGATCTAGTGTGAAAAGGTTATAACTAGTAACATAATACAATATAACAGAAATATTTGATAATGTTTGTTGATAACTGTAAGTTTGATATTAAAACTTACCTATGCAGTCTCTTTTGGGCATAAGAGGAGTAACTTGCTGAATGGTTGGGGTGACCAGGCTGCCATTTCTTTGCACCAGTTCCACTTCCAAATTAGTCCTGGCTATTGAAGTAACAAATAAGAAGAGACTTTGATGACTAGGTTGACCTGAAGTTGTTTTCTGTTGGAACTTAAGATGAGTACTATTTGTCATATCTTCCATGGCTTTGCCAATGGCTTCTGATAAACTAGAACTAGTCTGAAACATCAAACGAAAAAAAAGCTATAATTTCAATCACTTTCATTTACTAATAAGTTGTTAATCAGTAAAATTATAATCAATAACGTGCCATACACTTAACGTGTAATTTATACGTAATTTTCTACTCGTTAAATAACAAAGGCAAGTATGGCCCTATTGGCATCTGACACTACCGATAGAGGCGCTACTGCATTCACATCATGGCTGACTTTGGTAGGATATTTTTGACAGGTTCAAAGGTAAATTCATGTGATATTTATTGAAACACACTGGAACACACTCTAAAATGGTCTTTAACTGTCTTTCCACTTCTAAGAACATATTCCCATGCTTGTCACAAACTCGACTATCCTACAACCGTCAGTTTCTCAAAATCTCACTAGAGGCGCTTCAGTTATTGTCAGTTGACAATAAAACATTTTGTTACTGAATGCGACCCGTGACTTAAAAAACGTTTCTGATATAGAGTGATACTTACTGGTGTTCGTTGATTATCCTTTAAGAAATTAGTTAATTCATTAATAATTGCAGACATAGAGCCTGGTCTAGATCTAACTACAGCTGTACATTCTCCGAGCTGGGGAGACAACGGGAGGACTGAATTTGCTAATTGTCGACACAGCGGACAGAAGTATTCACCCCTGAAATAAACACTCGATTAAACTCGAACAAAAATAAATTATTACCAGAGAGCGGATAGTTTATGTGGTAATACCTTTTTAATAAAATAAACTAATTTAATAGGATTGAAACGTATTACAATCTAAACACTCCGCTCCCTGATTATTGCAAAAACAAGAATAAATAATCACAAACTGAAATAGAATTAAACTTACTTGTCTACTGCCAGACTTTGCTGCCGTTGTTGAGTTTTTAATGATTCTAGATAAGCTTTAAGACAGTCTAAATGGAGATGGTGGCCACAGGTTTGCACATGTACTCCTCCTTCCCATCCGAGATTTACTGACAGTAACCAGGAATTCTGCAAAACACAATAATATTAAATTAATAACATTCCTATGCTTTTAAAAATTCTCGAGTAGTAATTAATTACAAATCTATAAAATTTTATAAACATATTTCACATGAACCATACGAAAAAGATGCCTTATTTAATGACACCTCTCCTGGCAGGTCTTGGCCGACCCCTTTTTCTCATTTCTAAAGAAACCCATTAGTTTTCAAAACATTTCTGAGCCGCTTTAGGGCACGCAATTGTAAAGTTTGTACGGAAACACTACGGATTTTCTGCGTACTATTTACGCAAAAAGTATAATGTGAAACACGATTCTTCTTTCAAACTTTCAATGCTATCAGACGTCTACATAACTTTTGAAACTACGTCCAGTCCTATAGAAAAATGGATATAAGAGAATATATCTGGTGGAATTATGTCAAACTAATCTAAAAGACATTGAATCGACATATTTCAAGACATTGAGAAGACATCCCTTATTATTAATGAAAATAAAATATAAGAAAATATAAAACAAGGCATAAAATATTAGTCATGTTTTACAGGCTATTCCAAACGATTAGGAGGAACTAAATGGAAATTTCGTTCTTTTAGGTTGTCACGAAAAGGGACCTTGCTTGGGTTATTTTATGTTTCAGTTTTAGTATAGTCGGATTGCTGATAGGTGACTGTTACATGTATGTATCAAGAACTGGATTCATATAATAATCTAGATACCATTTTTCAGCGATTTTAAAAATGTTTTTTGTTATTTGTGTTAACTGTCAGTGTCTGGTAAAAAATATTAATTAAAATACGGCTTGCGGTCAATTATTAAATTCACAAACTTTAATTTTAAATCTGCTGGAATAAACAACAAATTATAATCCAAAATTTACGTATGAGTATACATTTTTCCTTATTTATAATTATAACCTTAAAATTAATAATTTTGTTTGTTTGAGTACTGCTGTAAATTTATTTTCGCGCTCTAATTAGTAAAGATATCTACGAATCTTGCCATTTCTTTCTAATGTTTTGTTTTTTATTCAAATAATTTGGAAGGTTAGTTGTCAACTTGCGTCACTATACGTTACTATGGGTATGCAAATAATTATAATGATATAGACAGAGAAAGCATATAGTATTGAATAGCGATACTTGTAGCAACGAACAGTCACTTATCAGCAATCCGACTATATGAGAAAATTTAAAATTCCAACAGTGAAACCATGGAAATGACATGACAAAAATTTTAATACATTTTTCCATATTTTGAAGACAAAAAAGTATAAAGCTGCTCATTTTTGTAAGGACAAACTAGATCTGGTTATTTTAATTACTTTTATAGTGTATTACTGACTTTTAATGACATTTAAAAAAAAATCCTTGCGCTGTAAATCAGCTTTTTTACCATTTTTGAATACCAACATGACATACAATTTCAAAGCTGCAAACTATTGAAATCAAAATTTCCTCTTAGTTTGTTCTTATAAAAGTGAACAACTTATAAATAAATGGGAAATTTTTATTAAGAATGACAAAAAATTGAAATGCAATGAAAAGGACATTTTATAATGACAATCAATTTAATCTAGAATTTTCAATGTGAGTATGATTTACAAAGCTAAAGATAAAAATTACTAAATTTCAAAATCTAGTTCCGCCTAAACGTTTGAAATAGCCTATTGAGAAGTGAAATTACCTATAGAGGCGCTGTTGTCGCTTACAAAATGGCGATTGGAATAGGATTTTTTGACATTTGCCATTTGATTCACAACAATTCACATTGCAGTTAATTTTCTGTTGCGATTTTAAAGACATTTTATTAAAGCTTTCTTCACTTTAACACATACAAACAATGCAATTAATTGAGCCACATCCAACAAAATCCTATTCCGTTAAGTTCCGAAATATTCCGCTAGGCGTCACTTCAGTTATTGTCAGTTCTCAATAGCTTATAGCTAATTATAAAATAAATAACTTACATGTGTAAATCTATCAAAATGGATATCGAACTCCTCCACTCTTCTATCAAAATCACTAGCTTGAATATCATCCTTCCTCGTGCTATACCTTTCTTCTTCACTAGTTGGCAGCACTCCTCTCTCACTCTGTCCAAACCTTCTCCTATGTCCAAGCACACTACTAGCTTGAACCAACACAACCAATCCCATTGGTTTATCCTCTGTACTAGGCGTGGTCTGACTACATATTACACAATCATACTCCTGTTTACTCTTCATAGCATTCTCCTCTTCAGCAGTCCAATCCATTCCAGAGCTACCAACTTCATCAGTTTCCATAGTTTCTAAAAATGCTCTTTGTTTAGAAGCAAACTCATCCATTAACTTCTGTTGCCTTTCTTTAGCTCTCCGTCTACGTTCTTCTCTTTCTCTGTTTTCTCTTTGTTTTTGTTCTCTTTCACTATCCTGTTGTGGTGGCCAGAGTTTTCTTTTTATTTCCCTAATGTTTTCTCTGCAAGTACTATCGAAAGCTGCTATTTTTCGTAAGAGTTTAGCAACAAAGTACGGTCCATCTCCTATTGCACTTTCTTCGATGTGTTCACTGGTATTTGCTTCTTGTTCGTCCGGATTGTAACTGTCTGGTACTCCGGAAAGTTGTGAATGAAGTTTAAGGAGTAGGGATATTATACTTTCGTTGATTTTTGTTGACGGTGGATTTGATGAAGAACTCTGCAATAAAAAATATTTGTTATTAGTTACATACATCACAGATTAATAAAAAGAATTTTAATTGAAGTGGTAACATTAAAAATATGATTTGTCACATCAAAATTGAGATATTGGTAAATATCGGTGCTTCCTCTTTGTTAAATAAATAAAACTAGCAGACCCGTTGCCAACAACGTTGGCAAAACTGATATCGAATAAAAATCAATATAAGCAGGAATCAATTATTAAAATTTGCATGATTCTGCGTATATTAACAAAACAAAAACGTTTCTTGTTTATACCTAGGAAATCCGCCTTAATGCGCCTCGTTTAAAAATTAACATCGGGCCGGGTACGGACCGCGGGCCATATGTTGGACATCAATGGTATAGCTGTTTCTGATTATACCTAGGAAATCCTAAAAAGCCGCTCAATGCGTGTCGTTTAAAAATTATGCATCATTTTCATGGCAGTGTCAAAGGCGCGACAGGGGTGAGAGGCGTGATGTTATATTTACAAGTTCGAATTTCATGGTGGGGTTGGAGGCGTGATAAGTGCGCGTTTTCGGTTTTGACAACATTTGTATCTAACCCAAATCCAACCTAAAAGTTTATACAATTATTTGGAGTAAACGGTTATTCAATTTCATTTAATATGTCGTCAAATCGAAGGAGATGTCTAGCTCTTTTTTGTGCATATTTAGACTTATTGCGATATGAAGAAAAGCGATGGTGGGTACGTCCCATATATACATAGAAACAGAAGGCAACAGGGAGATTATTTTAACTTGTTGCAAAAAATGAGACACAAAAAACACAGACAGTTACTTCAATTACAAGAAAAGAATTTAATACACAATCTTTTTTACTTGACATCACAGTTTAGAATGAAGATTCTGTTGGCCCCTGCTTGGGGGTGTATTATTAGTATACCCACTGCATGACATTTCTGCAGATCAGATATTTGAAACTGAATCCATAATAATAAACTTTATGACTGCCGACAGCATTGTAAAAGACGCTATTTCGCTACATCAATTTACGTTTTATTATTTTTTTTTAGGAAATTAATATAAGTGTCTCGATAAAACGTCACCATTCCGAAAAAAATTATCTGTTTCTATGGTTTCGACGGTGCGGCCAGCGCTGGAGTTGAAATTTCTGAACTTGCGACACCGCGCTTGTAACACCGCGCCTACGACACCATGGTACGGGTTTTTTCAAAATAGAGCAATCCTACTGGTTGAATTCTTGTTCCACGCTTCCAACACCAGCATGAAAATGATACATTAGTATCAGATCGGATACGGCCCGCGGGCCATATGCTGGACATGAATGGTATAGCTGTTTCTGATTATACCTAGGAAATCCTAAAAAGCTGCTTAATGCATGTCGTTTAAAAATTAATATCTGGCCGGATACGGTCCGCGGGCCATATGCTGGACCTCAATGGTATAGCTGTTTCTGATTATACCTAGGAAATCCTAAAAAGTCGCTCAATGCGTGTCGTTTAAAAATAAGTATCGGGCCGGACACGGCCAGCGGGCGTAACGTTAATTGACACAACATTCTTTAATTAAGCCAAGGTATATACTGACTGGAGATATAAGAGGTATATTCTCGTTAATACCCTTTTCACACTAGATCTATCTTTAAGATCGGATGTTAAAGTGAATGTATCTTTAAACGCTAATGTGAAACCGTACGGCCTCGTCTAAATACAAGCGATGTTTAAGACAGAGATCTGCGTCTTAAACTTCGTCCGCATTGCCAACTTAATTTCTATTATAAAAAAATACTCCTTGAATTTGTGCTGTCAACATTTTATATTATCATAAACAAGAATACTGTATTATATCGACGTTATAAGAAGTTTATACTTATTGTTATAGTAAAATTATTTATTTTAATAATGTGTTTAATAAAATACAGAGCTACAATAATTGAGATAAAATGTATCGACTTACATGTTAATACAGGTGTAATATATTCTTTATTGTAGTGTCTTTATTGTAGAATGAAATGAAATATCCATATTTGTTTATAATAATTCAAAATGTGCGTCTGCGCAGACAGTTCAAAACTGGTAATTTCATGACGGTAACATAAGGACAAAATTACTGTAGCTGATGACAGCACCGGAGATTTAAACATCAAGTGTGAAAGCATAACGATCTTAAACATCGGTGAACTTTAAGTTCACTCGTCTTAAAGATCTAGTGTGAAAAGGGTATAAGGCTTAACACATAGTGAAGCAGATAGCAAAGCAGCGATGAAAGCGGAGAGCAAAGCAGCGAAATTAAATAAATTAATTCCTGTTAACACGCGAATAGTGGAGCGTACTGCAGCGAGGTTATATCGCTGTTATATTCGAGCAAAGCGACGCGTTCAAACAATTTTGATTTCTTTGCTATCATTGTTGCTAAAATAGTTGTTTAAAATGGATATTGAGGCATTTACAAGTAGTTCGCATTTATAAGAGGAATTAATTCGCGACTGAAACTAACGTTGGCGGCGCTGCGTACAACAGCTAATGGCGAACGAGAAGCGTATATGTCAGAAGTTTTTTCTTAATATTTATCTGTTCAAACAATATTTCGGCAAAAAAGCACTGTATTTAAGTCACTATATTTTAAAATACTTCTTAATTCACATAAACTGCAGCACAACACGCTACAAATATTATCCAAATATACGCTTCTGTTTAATTTAGCCAGTCACTACCAGATGTCTCACTGTTATTTGCAGTCGCGAATAGTAGATTCCGATTGAAATTTGTCCAATTTTTTACTAATTTATGATTAATTTTTTCCAAAATATAATCTAACGTTGAAATACTCATGCGAAAATAAGAATGAAACTTTTCTGGATGTTCGCGGAGTTGCATATAGAAATGATGTATATGTCTAGGGGAAGTATTTTAAGATCGCAGCGCTATTTCGGCATACTTGGAACCTTCAAAATAGACATTCGTTACATATAAACAACGTGAATTTTAATGTTTACTGGTGGTTTTTGTAATTTTGCTACAATATTAATACTTGTTTTTATGCAACTATATTTTTATGCAAACATTTTTTATAAAAAAAAGCGCGATAGAATGTCTATTTCTGTAGTTGCTAAAATCCCACCAGATGTCACATCGCTTAGCAATTTTTCCCTCTACTTTTATTTATTCTGTGAACATTGCACCTTCTAGTGTGTTTATTTTTATTTTTTAGTAAATACCAAATTTTTAGGGAAGAGTTTTCTGTTAGTAAAAAATCCATTATAATTTTGTGAACTTTCTGCTCGATTTTAAACGCGTCACTATGTGTAGACACTCTTTCATAAGCGCGACATTCTTTCGCTGTTTTACTCTCCGCTTTAACTATTGACATAACTATTTCTATCCTGCTGTACGGAATGGAAACTGAGACGCTTCTTAAAAATTGTAATATGTTAATTTACCTCTACTTGTCGCCTCTTAACATGGAATTGTTTTCTAGAAGATGTCGATGGTACGATCTCCGTGGAAGTGGTGACAGCAGACAAGTTCATCGGCTGGCCAGTCCTACACGGCTGTACCGGTGCCCTGCCGACCTCATTGCCCATAAGTACTGCTGGCAACTGTAAGGATGGCGGAAGTGCTGGTTGACCCATCGGCTGTACTTCTTAAAGAAACAGAAAATTCATTAAAATCGATCCTATAATATGTATTGTTTCATTTAAAATTGGGAATTCTAAAAGTAATTTAAAAAAAATGATTTGAAGTGTGAATTTTCACACATTTCAAGGTTTTGTAGGTATTTAGTAAGTGATAATAAATTGTGGGTATTTATTAAAAATCATAAGTTACGATAACTTTTGAAAAATAACTCACGTGCTTCTATCTAGACTTACTAGCGTACCTCGTTACGTGATGCGCGCGAATCTGGACTCCAGTTAGTCAGATAAATATTGTTAGCTCGATTTTCTGGTTCACATTAATGGGCATTATTCAGAATTTATTCAGATTTTATTTTTAAAATTGTATTTAGATAAAAGATTTGCCTTCTAATTCTAAACAATATTTGCTTTACATATTTTGCTGTTAAGTCAATAATAAGGGAGATAATTAAATTTTAACATTTAAAGTTTTCCCGCCATAACACTTTAAATATTTATCCAATCAAAAAATTGTATTTAGATAAAACATTTGCCTTCTAATATTTATCCAATCAAAAAATTGTATTAAAACAAAAGATTTGTCTTCTAATTCTTAACAATATTTGTTTTACATTTGCGCTGGGTTACAGGGTGTGGGTCAGTTTTATAGACATATTTGACAAAAATCATGTTAAAATAAAGAAATTTAAAAAGAATACTTTTCATTCCTCAATCTATGTCTTAAGAGTTTTCTTCGGATCACACAATAAATTTTTAAAAAAATATTATTTTTTAATGACACAAAATTCGGTATTTTCTGAAAAGATAATCCGATAAAATTCCTGTTGTACTATTCCGGTTCTCATTATTGTGTATTTCTTAGATTTTTTTCAGATTTTTAGATTAACTCCTCTGAGTTGTAGGGTGTGGGACAAGATTCTTTTTAGCACAACTTTAACAAAAATGTTCAGCCTTTTGGTAACAAAATCTACTAAATAGACAGACAGACAAACACATGAATGAGGGTTTTTGGTCATATCTTCAAAACCCTAATAAAAATAACAAAAACAAATGACACAAATGGAGGAATTGATAAATTTAATATAACAAAATGAAAAACCAAAAATTGATGTGAAGTGTGAATTTTCACACATTTCAGGGTTTTGCAGGTATTTAATAACTGAATGATGATTATTTGGGATGCCAGAACAAATTTTATGTCAAAATATTTTTTTATGAATTTTAATTCGAATGCTTAATACCATTATTTAAGTTTCTAAATATGTGCAGTATTTTTTTTACATAGCAAGGTTCATTAAGATTTTGAAAATTGCGCCTATGGTTTCTATTGGTTGCTTAAATCATTAGCCCCGCCCTCTGATTTCATATACATCAAACAGAATTAAATTATAATTTCAACACTTCCCACTGGTTATTAAATTTACGCTTTTAAAAATTAAATGCAACCAAAATTTAACTAGAATTTTTACAAAATAATTTAAACAAAAGAAAACTGCAAAAAAAAACAAAAAAATTAAAATTGACAGGATTCGAACTCTAGTTTGCAAGTTAACTGTTAAGCAAATTAGAAAACCAATGACTAAACGCACATAGCTATGAGTGCTGACGTAACAACTTGCTTACATAGCGAATTAAATATTTAACATATTTTGGTTAAAAACACAAAAAATGCATTATTTTCCGAAAACATAATCTGATCAAAAATTCCTGTTGTACTATTCCGGTTCACACCAATATACATTACTTAGAATTTTTTCACATTTTTAGTTTAAACCATCTAGGCTACAGGGTGTGGGACAAAATTTTTTTGCACAATTTTGGTAAAAATCGCGTCAAAATAATTTATTTTGCAAAAATAAAATTTTGATCGTTAATCCACGTACTAAGGGCTTTCATTTGATACCCTACTCAAAATTTAAAAAAAATATTTTTGTTTTCGATGAGCACATATTTGTTTATATTTTTAGGGGGGTATGTTTTGTAGATGTTTTAGTATTTTTCCTATGTGCGGGTCAAAGAGTTGTATAAGCATGCCAAATTTCAACTCTCTAGGTTTAGCCGTTTGGCTACAATTTTTACCGAACCGACAGACAGACAGACGACAAAATGACGGTATAAGGGTTTTTTTGTCATACCTACAAAACCCTAAAAATGAAATGAAAATAAAAAAGTTCTAAACAAAGCACATAATTACCATCAGTAGATGCAGCAACAATATCATCTGGTAAAGCAACAGCGAGACTAGTTTCAGCAGACGGTAAAGCCAATTGTCCCGATATAATCTCACCACTACCCGAAGTTCCTTGCATAGGCACAATGGCTGTATTCTCAACATCCGGACTCATAACTATTACACTACTAGTAACCATACTAGTCGATGGATCATTATTCCAGTGATTAGTCCCCTCTTCGAGCATCAATACATTAGTGCTATCAGCTGACATGTCAGACATTTCATTCTCAGCTTCCGATGCATCCCACTCGATGTCACTGTCTGAACTGTAGGTGATTGGGGAGACCTCTGGTTCTGGTTTAAGGATAACTTTGTTGATGACGGTGTGGAGGTTTTGAGAAAGACAGTCACTTGCGAACCAGTTCTGGAGTTCCATATCGTTGATCGTACGTTGAGAACTTGAAGGATATGAGCACATTCGACTTGCCTATAAATAAAAATATTAGTATTATTCTAAAAATTCAATAGAGCAAGAAATGAAAAAACTCTAAATGTGTAGTAAATAATAATATAACAATTCATTCTGTTACATTTTAAAAATGACAATTCATCATAAGTGAATTGTAAGGTATACTAGCGTCGGCGAATCAACGCACTTACGTCACACGACGTAACAAACTATTGCATTGTTCCAGACAATACAGTCGTTTGTTACGTCGTGTGATGTAAAGTGGGGAACAGAATGCAACGAGTTCTACGGCGCGTTAACGGCGTTCGTACGGCGCTATCTGTCAGAAGAAAGTTAAAACCAAGCTGTCGTACGCAAGTGCACAGAATGGACAACGTCCTGCGGCGTTCGAACGCCGTTGATACTAAATGTTCGTCAACTTCCAACTTTTGACGCCGTTGAACGTTGACGCAGAACACCTAACCTCAGTTTTTACTGAATGGTAAAGTGTTTGTATGTATAAATAACTTGCATACAACATAAATAACATCACACACAAGTCTTCATCATCCATTATACTTTTAATAAAAGAAAGCGCACGTATAAACACATATATAGGTTGTCAGGTGACACTTGACGGCGTTAAAAATTATTGCATTGTGTGCAGGCGAAAATTCTCAACGGCGCTACGCAACGCTGTCGCAAATGACGGCGCGCTGACGGCGTAGCGCGCTGTGCATTCTGTTTCTGTTCCAGTTTCTGTTCCAGGCTTAAGTGCATTGATTCACCGACGCTAGTATAACTAGGTTGCCTATTCTAAATGCTAAGCAATCAAAGTTCTGCACGATACTGTAGTTTTTCTTACATATTTTTCTCTTTTATGTCTTACAACTCTTAATTGTTATTTTAATATGTCTGCTATATTATAAATTGTATTAAGGATTCCGTAAACCAACGCCGCTACGGTGGCGATCATGGTGGCAGTCTAAAGAAACCTATGTAATACGATAAAATCATACATATTGGACTCAACAATGGCCGATGGCGGCGTTGATCGAAACGAGTAATGTGAAAGTTGTCCTCATTTGTTTACATGTTAAATCTTCGATTTCATCATTATCATTGGCCGAAATGAGTCAATGCCTCCTGTTTCCAGGTTTCGTGACCATGTTTTCAATCTATGTACATTTAGGAGTAATATGGTCAAGTATTACGTCAATTTTTTTAGCGTACACAGAAAGGCATCTACAGTTTAAAGCCGGTTGCGAACGGCTAAACAGAATCTGTAATTTGTATAAATATTTTTACACAAATTATTTGATATAAGCAGGAATTGAACTCACATCCGTGCCCTTGCTCAGCGGTCAAGTAGCAGGTACAGACGATTTAACGTTTGCAGCTACAGGCTTGTTCTTCGATTTACAATGAATAATTAACAGCTATCCTTACTAAATCATTTTATTTTTTTAAGTGCAACACCTTCTTTTAAGTGCCTCATCTTCAAGAAGTGCTGCAAAAATCAGTTCTTTTTGTTTTACTGTTAGAATTATAAAATTCTCACACAACCGTATTATGCTGTGATTAACTAAAACTATAGCTAATCGTTACCACCACCATGAAAGATTCCGCGTGAGTTTGAGAAGACCTGGACCGCGTCTAATACCGCTACTGTGACCGCCACCGTAGCTGCCTTGGTTTACGGAATCCATTAATATTTTATTTTATGACGAATGTAAAAAATAACTCGTTTTTATATTATATGTATTAAATTGAGATTTATTAAACTATTTTTATAAATGCGCTTGTTTTATTTTTCTCTCATATTTACATGTGCATTTAGTAAATAAAGTCATTGCGATTAAAGCAATAAAGAGTGTAAAATAACACGCTGTTGACGTTTATATTTACATTTTTTTATCTGAAACATAGAAGATAGATCAAAATGTAAATTTAAAGTACGAACGCCACAAGGTACTGATAAACCATTGGAATCAAGCAAGACTCCTTTTAACTATATGTCGATTTACCACTTGCATCCGGTCAGTACACAATTTGTGGGGCAAGTATAATTAGCAAAATGATGGCCAGCGCAAAATGAAGCATTTATGGTAACAATTTCGGAAAACTATTTTCGTCTAAAACTTCGTACTTCCATAGAGTAAGTAATGTAAAACTTACTCTATAGTACTTCTAATCATTCCCATTAAAAAAACAACAAAATTACTACAAAAAGTTAATATTAAAACAAAAACAAACTCTAAATATCAAACACATTATTACAAAAAAATATTAGGTACAAAAAAACAACCAAATTAAGGAAATAATAACTATAGTTAATAAATTAGACATTCATTTTAACTAAAAACATTTCGATAAATAATTATTGTACCAAAACATGAAACATAAAACGAAAAAATTGCTTTTACGCATATATTAATACAATTTTAACGTTATTTGTTTAACGTATTGTTGCAAAAAGTTTTTTTTTAACTTACTAAATACAATTCAGCCACACTGCCCCTACGAACCTAATATATATACAAAATCAATTAACAATACACTAGAAAAAACCGGTTCTACATTATAAAATTTTTGTCTAATTCTTATATTATTTTCATTATCACCTACGTGATGAGAAAGAAAACAATAATCTGAGGACTAAACATTTCTGAACCCATCAAGAAGACTTCACAAAAGATGGTCAATTAATAAAGATCTAGCAATAATTTGCGTATAATGCATCATTTTCATGGTAGTGTCAAAGGCGCGACAGGGGTGAGAGGCGTGGTGTTATATTTACAAGTTCGAATTTCATGGTGGGGTTGGAGGCGTGATAAGTGCGCGTTTTCGGTTTTGACAACATTTGTATCTAACCCAAATCTAACCTAAAAGTTTATACAAGTGTTTGGAGTAAACGGTTATTCAATTTCATTAAATATGTCGTCAAATCGAAGGAGACGTCTAGCTATTTTTTATGCATATTTAGACTTATTGCGATATGAAGAAAAGCGATGGGTACGTCCCATATATACATAGAAACAGAATACAACAGGGAGATTATTTTAACTTGTTGCAAAAAATGAGACACAAAAAACACAGACAGTTACTTCAATTACAAGAAAAGAATTTAATACACAATCTTTTTTACTTGACATCACAGTTTAGAATGAAGATTCTGTTGACCCCTGCTTGGGGGTGTATTATTAGTATACCCACTGCAGGACATTTCTGCAGACCAGATATTTAAAACCGAATCCATAATAATAAACTTTATGACTGCCGACAACATTGTAAAAGTCGCTAATTCGCTACATCAATTTACGTTTTAATTTTTTTTAGGAAATTAATATAAGTGTCTCGCTAAAGATCTCACCATTCCGAAAAAATATATCTGTTTCTATGGTTTCGACGGTGCGGCCAGCGCTAGAGTTGAAATTTCTGAACTTGCGACACCGCGCTTGTAACACCGCGCCTACGACACCATGGTACGGGTCTTTTCAAAATAGAGCGATTCTATTGGTTGAATTTCTTGTTCCACACTTCCAACACCAGAATGAAAATGATATATTAGATACTTGCAACGATAGTTACTGACACATAGTTTAAGGAGGAACTATCTGAATGCAACCCAAAGTCAACTCGATTGACATTGTCCAAAAAGAACTTTTATTATCAATAAATTATCATTTCTTACCTCATCTTCTGATTGTTCTGAAGTAGTCACAGCTAATTCCAACAAATAACAAATGAGAGCCATGACATGCTCAGACACCTGTCCGTTCACAGCTTTATACAACACCACCAGGGCAATGGCGTGAAACACTCGGGACCGCAGCAGTTTGCATGGATCTTCGTAAGCTTCAGCACAAGGCGCTGGCGGACGGAAAGGAGGCCAAGGTGTTGTACCAGGTTTCAACTTATTAGTCTGCCGCACACTGTAAGGAAAACATTCAAATTAAATACGAGAAAATGGAAATTAGACCTAAATAAAACAATTTTTATGAAAGTTTATTCAATTAAATATTTTCAAAAATATCCCTTATAGTTTGCTCCCATGTCTATTTCTGAGTTCTGAGAGTTCTGAGAGTTGATGACTCTGAAAATGCTTTACCACAGCTATCACATTTGAATGGTCTGTCTCCAAAATGTATTTCGTTTGTGTTAATTGAGATCTGATGATCGAGAGAATGCTTTACCACACGGATTACATTTGAATGGTCTTTCTCCAGACTGTATTTCGTTTGTGACTAATAAGACTTGATGGCTGCGAAAATGCTTTATCACATTTATCACATTTCAATGGTTTCTCTCCAGAATGTATGCATTTGAGAGTAATGAGATTTGATGACTGTGCAAATGCTTTATCACATTTATCATATTTGAATGGTTTCTCTCCAGAACGTATTCGTTTGTAACTAATGAGATTTGATGGCTGTGAAAATGCTTTATCACATTTATCACATTTCAATGGTTTCTCTTCAGAATGTATGCGTTTGAGAGTAATGATATTTAATGACTGTGCAAATGCTTTATCACATTTATCATATTTGAATGGTTTCTCTCCAGAACATATTCGTTTGTGACTAATGAGATTTGATGGCTGTGAAAATGCTTTATCACATTTATCACATTTCACTGGTTTCTCTCCAGAATATATGCGTTTGAAAGTAATGAGATTTGATGACTGTGCAAATGCTTTATCACATTTATCATATTTGAATGGTTTCTCTCCAGAACGTATTCGTTTGTGACTAATGAGATTTGATGGCTGTGAAAATGCTTTATTACATTTATCACATTTCAATGGTTTCTCTCCAGAATATATGCGTTTGAAAGTAATGAGATTTGATGACTGTGCAAATGCTTTATCACATTTATCATATTTGAATGGTTTCTCTCCAGAACGTATTCGTTTGTGACTAATGAGATTTGATGGCTGTGAAAATGCTTTATCACATTTATCACATTTCACTGGTTTCTCTCCAGAATATATGCGTTTGAAAGTAATGAGATTTGATGACTGTGCAAATGCTTTATCACATTTATCATATTTGAATGGTTTCTCTCCAGAACGTATTCGTTTGTAACTAATGAGATTTGATGGCTGTGAAAATGCTTTATCACATTTCAATGGTTTCTCTCCAGAATGTAATCGTTTGTGTTTATCCCCATTATCCGATGTATTATGCTTATGGAAAGTGTGAAAATATGAAACGCTTGGGAGACTTGTTTAACATATTTTACAATTTTTAACGGTCACAATAAAAAGCAGGGCTCCGAACCGGAACTGAACCGAAAACCGAAAAAACCCGTTATTTTTGCGGAACGAAAACCGGAGCTGAACCGAAAAAAAAAACGGTTTATTTTGGTTCAGATAATGTTTATAGGAGCAAACCAAAATATAAAATACATTTTATTTAAGATTATTTTTTAAACTGATCAGCAGAAAAAAATCATATTTTTTTAAACTGATAAGTATAAAAAGATTGCGCTTTTATTATTTCGGGGGGGGGGGAGGGTGGTATTATTATTACAAAATAATGAATAAAATGTTCTAAATTATAGTAGAAAATATATTTCCAATACAAATAAAATCATTTAAAAATCACTTGGAACTGAACCGTTATTTTTGCCGGAACGAAAACCGAAACCGAACTGATATATATATTTTCTTTAATTGAACCGGAACAAAAACCGAAACGAAAAAAAATAACGGTTCGAAGCCCTGATAAAAACGTATTTTATGCAGAAAAATCAGTAAAATATAATACAATTTTTTGAAACAGTCGTTAAAAAAATAAGTTTTATTAATGACAAATTAAATTCTATGAACGACAGAAAAAAGCACACATTTATGTAACGACAAAATATTTAAATGAACGACAAAGCCGTGTGTCGGTCTTAAAACAAATAAATAATTTCAACTTACTATTCAGTGTATCTATCCATTGAAGTTTGGAAATCTCTTCTGTGTACAGCTCTCAGTAAAACATGGATAGGGTCATACATCTTCTCCCAAACAACAGCTTTAGGAACATACATCCCTTGTTGCATATTTCCACTTGCTTCCAGATTAGGAGCTCTGTAATCTGCCACCTCAGACAATAAAGCTTCAAAATCTCTATTCTGAGACGTCCCACATCTTTCAGGCATCAACTCCATCAATTGCGAATGAGTTTTATCACTCATACATAACAATGTAACCATCTCCAAACGATTTAATGCGTTATCACTCAACCCCAAATTAGTTCTAACACTTATTAAGGTTGCTAAGAAAGTTAGAAAACTTTCTAACATTGGAGTGTCTTGTTCACCATCCAAATATTGATTTTGAGGTGCATGGTATGGTGCAAGGCTCATCCATTCTTTAACGTGAAATTTTTCGATAAGTACGTTGATAAAAACATCAGCTGGTATTCTGGTGCAACATACTTGAAGTAGATAGATGTCAGCATCTACCATTGAGTTACAGAAATTACATTGTATGTATGTCATTGCTTGCCCTTTTATTTGGAGACCATTTCGGACCCATAATCCATTCAAAATTTCGTAAAAGGCAACCTAGAACAAAAAAAAGACATTAGTAATCTATATTATTAAAATTGGAGCTATATCTGTTTTTTTATATTTTTTTTATTTTTTCGTTATCATATTTGATTTCTACATGTTTATAAGATAATATCCACAAAAAAATCGAACATCCAGAATATTGTGAATTTAAAAAATTGATGTGAAGTGTGAATTTTCACACATTTCAGGGTTTCGCAGATATCGTCGTTTTTATTCTTGTAAAAAAAATATAAACAGGCAAAAATGTAGAGTGATGGCAGAGTCATAATTTGCAAAGATAAAAAAGATTTTTGACAGTCTGCTCTGTAAGAAATGCCGTCAATGATTCTCACAGCGCGTCTTTGCAATGCAAAAATTCTATGAGCAGAGGACGAGTGTCCCCATGCTAAGAGGGCATAAAAAATATGTGATTGAAAAAGTGAGTTATAAGCTACTAAGAGCACATCTTTAGTTACTATGTCCACAAGATTTCTCAGTAAGAAAATTGTTCTACATAGCTTACCACTGACATAATCAACATGGTGTTTCCAATTTAATTCCTTGTCAACATATACCCCTTAAAAATTTAATAAAGTCTGGACTCAAATGTATACTTTCTTAAAGAAATAACCATACTTTCACATTTGTTTGTGTTTAGAGACAACATGTTTGCTGTAAACCAATTGCTAGAATCGTTTAAATGTAAATCACTATTACTAATTAAATCGCTAAATGATGTGGATCTTGAAATAATTATAGAATCATATAAAACTGTTTTAGTTTTTAAAAATGATGGAAAGTCATTAATGTATGAAATAGAAGCGGACCGAGGATCGAACCCTTAGGTACTCCACATTCCAACGGCAAGACATCTGATTGATTGTTATTAACAGCAACATATTGATTTCTGTTTGCTAAGTAAGATTATATTAGTTGCTGACTATTCTCATTGAAACCATATTTTTTAATTTTGCTAATTAATAAATCATGCGGCACACAGTCAAAGGCTTTACTTAAGTCCAAGAAAGTTGCCATGCAAAATTCTTTAGATTCGAGGGTGTCACATACCTCTTCTAAGAAACCTAGTATGGCATCAGTTGTTGATCTGTTTGAACGAAATCCCAATTGAGACGAATTTAACAAATTATTTCCTTCTAAGAAAGAAACAATTTGTTTATATAATTATTATTATTTTTTTAAATAAATAAAATAGCAGTAATAAACGGGTATTCCAGCTAGTAATTCATAAGAACATAAACTAGAATACAAATCTGCCTAGATGGCAGACAAAATAAGTTCTATTCCTGATCTCTAGTACTATATGAAATCCATGTGGTCGACTGAGATTTCTACCGAACCTATTATCCCTGTACAAACAGGTAAAAATTTGTCAGTATTAACTAACCATTTATAAAAAGATTTAAAGGACTTAATAAAGACCCTTTGCTATTGAATCTCATATTTCCATCTAGTTTTTAATTTAATGTGTTGGTGACCAAAACCATTAGTTGCAGTTAAGGCTAGTGTAAAATATACAGGACTGATAAATAAATATTCAACCCTGATATCTCAAAACTATGCCGCAGAATCGCCGTAAGGCGCTCTATGCTCCAATAGGAGCAACAGGACAGATTATGATGATGATGATGAACCGTATAACGTATGGTGACGCCGTAAACCACCAATTATAATAAACAAGTAGAATTCGCTTCTCTAATACAATTAACATAATGAAAACACAAAGGAAAAAATTACGAAAGGAAATATAAATTAAAAATACAATATTATCACAGGAAGTTATCTCATTTAATCAGTGTCGCTTTGAACCTTGTATAGTAGCTTCCCGTATTCCTAGAATCTCGACACGAGGACTTGGAGTTATTTCGCGTTACGAATCGTAATAAATCAAATCATAATAAGACATCAGGACCAGGCCAAAGATCGCATAAATTAGGGGTTATAATGTAGTTAACAGAGCGATAATAACAGGTTAAGTATACGTGTTAATTCGGTAGGCAATTACTTGTACCGTGAAATAATGGTATTTTATTTTAGAATAGTTGTTATATTTCATTTATTACTTTATTACTTATACCGTATAGTCCGGGAGGCAGCGTTGCATTTTTGATGGTCATTTTATCCCGCTTAATTTTTTTTGTAATTAATAGTTTAGATATGACATAACGGGGTAAAGGTCGTCAGTTACAAAAAAACCCAATTTGTTTAAAAAAGGTACACAATATTTATTGTATTTATATCTGAAAATAACAGTTGCCAAAATAAATAAAAATAAAGTGCATAATATTTATTTTTGAGATCATTTTTCACGATGTGATATCATCACTGCTTGTGAACCTAATAAAGATCATGGCCATTTAAGAATTAATTAAATATTAAGAGTTACATTAGAATTGCATTCATAAATATGTAAAAAATAAAAATACCCAATTTATTAAACTCCATGAATTTATTATCATGAGAACAGAATTGTTAAATAATAAATATTACTAAAAATGTTTAATAAAAAAACTGAATTTAAAATGTCATTTGTACTAAACATATCCACCACTGTTAAGGCTCATTTAGATACAAGTATGAGGACTTGTATGAGATACAAGTCAAATTGACTTGTCGCGATACATCACCTCATACATGAGCTCATACAATTTGTATAATTTGTCAAATCCATTGACATTTGCTCATACTTTCTGTATGAGCAGACTTTTCCATATACTTGACTTGTATGAGCTGACAACCTGGTGAAAAGTTAGGTTATGTTTTAAAAGATATCTCACATTATTTTCAATAGTTTTTTTTTTTTTTTTTTAAGTTAAATATGTCTTTGCGGAATAAGGATAAAACTCTATTATTAATTAAGAAAATCATAGCCAGTAATATCTGGGATGTAAAGTCGAAGGAGTATAAAGATTTAAACAAAAGAAAAGATATTTATGATAACATTTCTGAGGAGTTAAGTTGCATGGCTAAAGATGTATAGACTAAAAGGCACAACATAAAAGTCAGTATAGTCGAGAGCTATCTAAGGTAGATATCCTAGGTGCGTACATCAGTGATGCAAATGAGTCACCAGTTGCCAAGAACCGCAATGTAACAGCAAGTTGATCTGCAGGTGATATAGCTTCTCGAAATCTTGTATCACTTTTAGTAATTAATGGAGCCACCAACGTGAGTATTCCTTCAAAATCAGCGACACTCATTCTCACATAATTTCTGAAGCATGAACCATCTTCTAAAGTCAGTTCATTAATCAACATTGAGTAGGCCCCATGGGTTTCTCGTCGAGATAAAAAATATCGCTGCCACCATCTACGCTTTCTTTTTCGTGATTTTGACAGAAGTAATGCACATGTACTTACAAATGTAATACAAAAAACTCTCCACGTTATCAATAGACATTTTTTGCGAGTGTATGCGTGTATGCAAATGTAAACAGAGCACAAAAATGACATGATTTTAGACTTGTATATTGACATGTGTATGTTGACTTGTATGATCATACTTTTATCTAAATGTAAATGAGCCTTTACAAAAATTAAGTTATTTGCAACATATACTACAAAGTTGAAATGTACTTCTGAAATCAACCGTTTCGAATTTTCAAAACAGACGATTCTTTTCTGTTCTTGCATCGTATTATTTCGGAAATTTGTGATCAAAACTACCGCCTGTATTTAAAACTGAGGGTCGCCGCCCTGTTACAGAGGGTGGAATAATTTCACCAAAGGTATTTTTTTTTACCACACACCTGTTGCATCACCTGCCTTGTTTTAGCACATTATAAAAATGCGTTACGGGTTTACACACAAATACAATAGATGAAACAGTTTAAAATAATATGCTCTATCAGACAGGTATACTTTCGGTAACAACTTTACAAAAACCGTAAAAATTTAAACAAAACAGTACATAAGAAGAAGCTGCAAGTTTAATAACTGTTAAAAAACTAGGTTAAGCTAATTCCTTATTAAAATAACAGTAAATAAATATGTATAAGTAAATACAATGAAACTTTATGCTACATTAAGCACTTGTAGTTACTGAGCAAAATTGAAGCAAATAAATAAAGATTCAAAATAATAACGCACAAGGTTATCATTTTATTTGCAGACATACTGAATTAGTTAACATAACTTTCTTAAGAACCGCGAAAGTTTACCATGTCTACATGTAACAGTGGTAAAATATTAGACTAAATAGTGTTCCTCAAGGGTCGAACTTGGGACCAATACTCTTTGCACTATTTTTCTAATTTTCTATTATTTGCTGGTGAAATGAAAATGTTTATACATGATTGATTAATTTATTATGATTTATCAATAAATGTTATTTTTTTGCCTCGATTCCGGTGTATTTTGAGAAATGTGTGACACAGATATGTGGGATTTTTCTATATTCCCGCACAATTAAATCAACCGGAGACAAAAAAGAGACAATTAAAGACAGTAACTAAGGAAACCACAAATCAAGACATAAAAATATAATATAATAAATTCTTTCTAGATGCTATTAGATAAATTTTAATTATGCCACTTTGGCCCTGCAATCTTAAAAAGGGTTACCTATAAACCGTCTATAAAAAAACTAATTTGAAAAACCGCCGCATGAATGGAATGATTAAAAAATGCAGATTTAGGAAGTTTAAGATAAGGTCTGTTTGTAGTAATTTCATTCACGCGCAGATTACGTAGGAGTTCTTTAAACTACGCTGCGCTTGCAGCTGAAGATAATAAACCGTTGAAAATGATTCTACGAATAACCCTATTATCTTTGATGACAAAAGTTTCATACAATAATCAACGTATTGCGTACGTGTTGCTATTGCTTTCAGCTGAATTTCCTGTTTGGTTCGAATGTAAACAATTGAACCTAATATCATTAAAATGTACTTCAACCCTTCAATAAAAAATCTATCAACTGTGAAATTCTGTCACTTATTATACCGTGAATTTATTAACCTGGTACTGTACCTGGTTAATCCGACTACCATTTGTTCTGCTTTCTACAAAATTCCCTTAACGAAAAAAAATTCGCATCTGTGGACGATATTAAAATTCACCTGGACAGATTTTTCGAAAGCAAAGACAGAACCTTCTGGAAAGATGGCATTATGAAATTGCCTGAGCGTTGGTCCAAATTGATAGAAAATAATGGACAGCACATTTGATAATAAAAGTTTTTTTTTTCTTTTTATTTGTTGGCTTTGGCTATCAACCATATATAAATACAGAGATTACAATATTTTAAAAATTACATTTATAATTTGATATTTTCTGCTTTAATATAGTTATAAATAATTTCATAAATGTCTAGAGAATTAGTAGCAAGAAGCGTTGGAATATTGGTAGGTAAGGATATTTTTTGGAACTAAATTTTGTATGAATAAGTTACGATTACGAAAATGAATTGGGCATTCAAACAATAAATGGTTCGAATCACTGACAGACAAATTATCACACAGACAAAAAGGAGACGAAACCATGTTAATGGTGAAAGTTGTGATTAAATTTAAGCCAGAAAGAGTGGATATAAAAGATCTGCTTTAGTAAGAAGAAAACCAAAGCTTTCTAGGAAGAAGAGGTTGAATTTGACCGTAGTGTGATCCTTTGCGTTGAAGAGAATCTATGTATTCTTGTTGCCATTGGTTGTATATGGAAGATTTGAAGATTGACATAATCTCATTACTGTTTAGAGGAATATTTAACAGGGAGCCATTTACAGCTGCTTCTTTGGCTAGAAGATCGACTTCGATGTTGAACTCAAAATCTGAGTGGCCTTTAATCCAGCATATTTTTATAATTTTACCGCTGATCGTAAGATCGTTAAGGCATTTAATAACATCATAAATTAATTAATAATTCTTTTTCTCAAATCCAGGGCAACTCAATTTTTGGACGGCGATTGTACAATCAGAAAAAAATTATAAATTCATTATGAATGTGATTCTTTAAGTAGTCTAAACTCAACTTTATTTCCACCATTTCCACCTTGTAGATAAACATATTATCTGGGAGTTTAAATTTTAGGCTAAAATTGCGATGTGGATCTAAAATGGCGCAACCTACGCCATTGGTTGATTTTGACCCGTAAGTTTTTTTTAGAATGTATATTTTATTGAATAAACGGTGAAAAAAAAAAAATTGATGTGAAGTGTGAATTTTCACACATTTCTGGGTTTTGCAGGTATTTAGTAACTGAATGATGATTATTTGGGATGCCAAAACAAATTTTATACAAAATATTTTTTTATGAATTTTAATTCGAATGCCTAATACCATTATTTAAGTTTCTAAATATATGCAGTATTTTTTTTATATAGCAAGGTTCATTAAGATTTTGAAAATTGTGCCTATGGCTTCCATTGGTTGCTTAAATCATAAGCCCCGCCCTCTGATTTCGTCAAACATAGAATTATATTATAATTTCAACACTTTCCACTGGTTATGAAATTTACGCTTTTAAAAATTAAATGCAACATTTACCAAATATAACTAGAATTTTAACAAAATAAAAATGAAAAAAAAAAAAAACAAACAAAAAATTAACAGAATTCGAACCCTAGTTTGCAAGTTAAGTTACATTATTAAGCGTACGACAAATCCAACCACGCCACGAGAGCTACTGAAGTGGTGTGTTACACAGCGTATTAAATAGTTTACATAGCGTTACATAGCGTATTAACATATTTTAGTTAAAAACACAAAAAATGCGTTATTTTCCGAAAACATATTCTGATCAAAAATTCCTGTTGAACTATTCCGGTCCACACCAATGTACATTACTTAGAATTTTTTCAGATTTTTAGTTTAAACCATCTGGGCTACAGGGTGTGGGACAAAAATTTTTTTGCACAATTTTGGCAAAAATCGCGTCAAAATAATTTATTTTGCAAAAATAAAATTTTGATCGTTAATCCACGTACTAAAGGCTTTCATTTGATACCCAACTCAGAATTTAAAAAAAATATATTTTTTTTCATTGAGCACGTATTTGTTTATATTTTTAGGGGGATATGTTTTTTAGATGTTTTAGTATTTTTCCTATGTGCGGGTCAAAAAGTTGTACAAGCATGCAAATTTCAACTCTCTAGGTCTAGCCGTTTGGCTACAATTTTTACCGAACAGACAGACAGACAGACAGACAGACAGACAGACAGACAGACAGACAGACAAAATGACGGTATAAGGGTTTTTTGGTCATACCTACAAAACCCTAAAAACAAGTGATGAGCACAAAAAAAGGTCCTCACTTCCAAAAATACAAGTGATGAGCAAAAAAAAAGATCTTCACTTCCAAAAATACAAGTGATGAGCAAAAAAAAGGTCCTCACTTCCAAAATACACGTGAGTGACGGCCACGCGCAGACTCCGGGGACCCAGACACCCGGGGGCCCTGTTCGTTTTAAGTGGTTAAGAATGAAGAAATAATTTTTTTCTGTGCAATACAGTTTTAATACGATGAATATTTGGGAGACTATGGGCAACGATGCTTATACACCTCAAATAACTCACTATCAACAAAAATCTATTTAACAAAATCGAAATAGACGTTAGGTAGTTGAATATAAATAATCAACAGTGGTATTCAAAAAGTAAAAACTACATACTTCCGAGTAATAAAGAGTTTTTATGCCCTCCATATCATTATCATTCATCGCGTGACCTTTTTGAAGGACGTTTAAAAATTTCTTTTTTTAGGGTAGCATTCTCAATTCTTCTCAACAACAACCAAAAAAACTAAATAAAATACAGGTTTAATAAATCCTAAACTAATATTAAAAACAAGTTATATTTCAATAAATATTAAACAAAGTTCTTTGTCGAGCACGGCCTATGAAACAGTATGATCCCCTCTCATTTAACAAAGTACCGTTCGAACAAGTTTGTGACAGTGTTCCTTCAGTCTGCTTGAGAGAGCAATCCGACATAGATCAAACAAAAAAAAAAATCCAAGGATAACAGCTGGTGTGTTATATTTTAAGTGTTGTTCTAAGTGTTAAGTTTAATCCGTCATATAGGATCCTACAGGATAATCAATTAAAACAGGAATACTTCGTTTCTTTGTTAACTCAGAGTGAGAAAGTGTTTTATCAATTTAACCTTGATTATCTTTATGTTTTGTTATTTATTTTTTGCAATATGTAACTATTATTAATTATTAACAAATGACCTACAAAATAATTTCAAATACAATCTAATAAGACCCAAATTTGTAGCCTTAAGAGGCTATTAATTTCGCTATTAATTTAATGTAGCTAGGTGCATTTATTTCCACCATACAATTTAGACCAAATATAGTCAATTTTTGGTTTTACCGACCGCCAACATATATAAGGGAGGTATTGTGATCATACCGATTTTGACATTTCGAGATTTCGATGTATCTCCACGAATTGAGGTCCCTACATAACGTTTTGACTATTTTTAGCATGATGTCTGTCGGTCTGTCTGTCTGTCTATCCGTCCGTCTGTCTGTGTACACGTGCAGAGCAAATTCGGCTAGAAGGATTTTTATGAAACTTCACATTTAAGCTATTGACATCAATGGCACGAATTGATCAACTTTTGGTCTGTCTGTCTGTTGGTCCGTCCGTCCGTCTGTCTGTATACACGTGCAGAGCAAATTCGACTAAAAGGATTTTTATGAAACTTCATATTTAAGCTTTTGACATCAATGGCACGAGTTGAGCAACTTTTGGTAAAAATCGGTGAACTAGAAATGAGCGTTTACTTTTTAATTTTTGGGGTTTTTCCGTCACAACACTCCAAATATTTATCCATTAAAAAAAAAAAAAAAAAAAATATTAATAAATATTAACCCCAAAAATTTAAATTGCTCCCTTATTATTGACTTAACAGCAAAAATTTATATAACAAATATTGTTAAGAATAAGAAAACAAATCTTTTATCTAAATGAATTTTTTTTGATTGGATAAATATTTGGAGAGTTATGGCGGAAAAACTTTTAAGAACCTCGCTTACTAATGTCTTAAGGCGGCGCACAACCCTATAGTCCTCAATAGTTTCTTATACAAAACTAAAACTCGGAAATAAAATTAATAACAAACTATATATCAAAATTTGCAGCGAATTTTTATCTATCTAATAGGATATTTTTAATTGTAGAAAAAACTGTTAGGTAGTTGTAAATAAGCAAATTGCATTATAGACGCCATACTGTAAACTAATCGACGTATTTTTGCGTACGATGCGGCAACTTGTACCTAAAGCTTCATTCTACAAATATGATTCTAGCTATTTTGTTGTATTGTGAAAATTAGTTATAGTTATTGTACTTGGTAATCTATTTTTGCCGCCCTCTTGAATCTGCTGCGGTTTTCAAAATTGGTGTTACGGGTAAAAATTATTTATTTTTGTGAAGAATACGTGTACCAAGTGGCATTCTATTATCTTTAAGTATAATATTTGTCGACGAAGATTTTAAACTGTAAGTAATGTCGAAAAAAAAAAATGACGTATTATTTGAACATTTCTACACAAAACTATATAAATATAAAAGTTATTCGAAACCCACAAATAGATTTAAAAAATTACAGAACAATATCGCTGATGTCTATTTTTAAGTTATTAAGCGATAATATTTTTACTATAAATGTTTCTACAATTAAAACTATCATATTAGGTAGATACAAATTCGGTGCAAAATTTGATGTATAGGTTGATACTAATTTTATTTCAGATTGTTAGTCTTGTATAAGAAACTAGTAACCTCCGGGGGTTATACGCAGCCTTAACAGCAAAAACTTACTAATGTACGCAAGTAAATAATATAGTGCTGGAGTTGTTGGTATACTATTTGAGTCACTAGGCTGGAGTGCAAAGGGTTAAATGACGATTTTGGCTATCCAAAGAACCTTGAATGATTTAATTTTCAAAATCTTCCAGTATGTGACTTTCTAAAACTAAAATATTCTTTCAAATATATATTATAACTTCTGTCCCTTCTTTTAAGTTGAGTAGGAAGAACCTTTTCTTATCTTTGGCGAGGTATATTTTACTTTATCTGTTGTTTCTTAACTTATCTAAAAGCATTTTATCAATATCGCATTTCACTTAACCGTGAACACTTTTAAATACTAAAACTTCTCAAATATTTGTCTTTTGTCATACACTTTTAATGAATTGATAATTTTTAAATTCTGTATGAAAAAACCATTTCGTAACAACATTTTATTGAATATTTCTTGCTATTTTTCTGTATACTCATACAAGTTTTTAAATGTAAACATATATTGTTTTTTACTGGAATTTAAGGACGAATACAGCATTCAAATGTGCATATAGAAATTCCTAACTACTAAATATTTATGCAAATATATAATTTTATATTCAATTGCAGAATATTGCACATAATAAAAATATCTACATAAATATTTTAACGAAAACTGTACGTTATAATTATAAATAAAACAATGTAATTTGTAGGAATTCCCTAAATATTCATTCAATTCAAAAAACGTATGCAACAAAAAAGATGTCTTTCTTATTATAACCAATTTTTGTTATATAAGTTTTTGCGGACAATAATATGGGAGATATTTCAAAATGAATATATTATTAAAAACTGTATTAAACAGAGAAGGAATAGTTTTTTTCTCATATTAATTTTTGCTGTTAAGTAAATGATTTCAACCTTATATGTAACACTCCCCTTCCCCCTAAATAATCTTATTAAGAACTACGTTGAAGAGAAAAAAAAAAAAAATTTTTTTTTTTTTTGCCGCAAATGTCAATACTTTAGACCGTAACTCAAAACTGACCATATATTTGTGATATAAGGTTAAAAATGTATAAGTATACTAATATTACAACAAAATTTAAAAAAAAAATCTTCTAACATTTTGAAATTTTAGTAAAAAATTTTTTTACTCTGATTTTAGCCGAAATATAGTTTAAAGCTAATTTTGGGGTGAGGCTTATGAAAAAAAATATTTAAAAAATTCATGCTTTCCTACTTTTTGAGTTAGAGCCGATATGGGTCAGTTTTTTGCCTATAATGCCAAAACTTTTGCCCAAACTTCAAAATGGACCAAATTTTATTGATCTATGACCAAAAATACATACTTGTACCAATTTTCAATAAAATCGGAGACAAATATTTTTATATTGGAAATTGAAAAAATCGTAAGGGGTACCCCTTACGATTTTTTCGATTTTTGGCCATTTTCAAGGGTTTTGGATTACTGCCCATACAAAACTTAATAATAGGTTTATTGCAGCCCAAATTTTTTTTTAGATTAAACAATGTATGAGAATTTGAAAAATTCAAACCGCAGATTACTATTCCTAACCATTTTTAAGTTAGGACTTATCAGAAATTTCAAAAAATTTAAAAAAAAATAAAAATTTTCAAATTTTTTTTTTCTTTCAAAATAAGGTCACAAGTCAATAAGGGCCTCCAGATTTCAAAAATTTCAACCTCAGGTCTTTATCGCATTTCGTTTTTGAGATACGTCCATGTGAAGTAGAAAATTTCTATAAATCACGCCATATTAAAATTTGTTATAATTTTAAAATACGCAAAACGAATAAGGCCTCAATTTTTTTCTAGACTAAATGAACTACGGATAATCCAAAAATTTCAACCGCAGGTCTCTATCTCTAACCGCTTTTGAGTTGTGATTTTTTTTAAATTCACAATTTTAAGAAATAATGAAAATTATATAATTAAAAATATTGTCATATCTCAAAACGCATTACACGATTAAGGCCCCAATTTTTTTCTAGACTAAATAAACTACGGAGAATCCCAAAATTCTAATCGGAGGTCGATATCTCTAACCGTTTTAGAGTGGTTCACAAATAGTTGTTCACAATTTTCACAAATATTGTAAATTATGTCATTAAAAAAACCAGTATATAGAACAAAAAAGATTTGTGGTGAGAAAAGAACCATGAGTTCAAAAATAAATTATATACGGGTTGGCTATGGAAAATAAAAGTAATGTCAACAGTAAGCTTTAGAATTAACTGTCATCATTGTTGTTGTTGTCATAAGTTTATATTGTTATATAAAGCTTACAGTAGACATTATTTTTCCATAGCCAACCCTTATATAATTTCTTTTTGAACTCATGCTGTAATGTAGAAAACAGGCTTAGCTGGCGGTCTGCAGCTATTTTTAAAATTCGCAAATGAAGAATCTTTGAGAAAGGCTTTATGAGAATTAAGTAAAGGTTACTTGGTTTTTTAAACAAGGAAACAATTTAATTTTTAATTACTATCTGTTCTTTATCCTCGCTTCCGGCTGACATTTACTGGCTGTGTCTGTGGTTTAATATTTTTACTTGCCCGACCTTAATATATAAGGGGCAAGTATTGTAATCGCGAAAATTTTTGATGTTGAGATTTTGACTGATGACCACGTTTCATGGCCCAGGGAATCCAAAAAAAAATATTTTCGAAGTGCCGTCCGTATGTGTGTGTGTCTCTGTGTGTATACACCATAACTCAAAAACGGTTTAACTTAAAGAGTTCTGGTACTAAAAAATTCTCTTAATAATTGGGAAGAACCCTATTGTTTTTTATTAAAATCCGAAACCGGAAACGGAAGTTATTAAACTTTAAAATTAAAAAAAATTCGTAACTAGTAAACCAAACCTTGGACAAAAATTTGTATAGGACATAATTTGATGTATTTTTGAAGATTTACCCAAGTCTTCTTTTAAATTATTTATTTATTTTTTTATGTATTTTTTTTATTATTATTTTTTTTATGGGAAGGCAAGTCTAGCGGAGGTGTCCCTTCGCCACTGGTTTAATATCAGACAGAATTTTTACAATCCCATGAGTCACATTTTTATGATTTTCAAATTCACATTCTTTCACATACTAAACTAATTTTACTAATAAATATTAACTGTTACTAATAAATATTACTAATTTATAAGTAATTCAGTAATATTTTTTTCTCAAACAGTCTGCTATATCAGTTATTAACTTTGATATTTATTTTTGAATTTATCAGTACTTTAAGATAAATTTTATACTACCATAACTTTATTATAGTTGTGACTGTGACAGCATACAAGTATGTAATATGTACAGTAAATATATATATTTTTTTATAAATATTTGCACCTGCTTTTTTAACCTATTTATTAACTAAATTGATAAATTTAAGAATTTTAAGTACCATTCATAGCTCATGTTTTAATAGATTGTACTTATACATAGTGTTAATGCTAACGCGTAAGAATGTTTGTTCTATACAAATCCGTATAACCATTAATCGCTCCAATTTAGTGCATAAGCGTAAGAAACTATTTACCGCATAGTGTTAAAAGTGTGTATATGTACTTCAAACTTCTAATATTAATATTAACATGAAAACACTGACAACTGTCAAAATGAAGGAATATATTATACTTGAAATTCTTGTGATATAATTATTAATAAAAATGTTGAAACTTATATTGAAAAATAGATGTGAAGTAAGAATTTTTACACATTTCAGGCTTTCGCAGGTATACAGTGATAAATTTCAAAATAGACAAATATATTATACAGGAAATACATGTTATTAACGCTTTTGATTAAAACGAGTAATGTAAATAAAATCAAGTTAATATCTGCACATTACAATAAATTATTATGTAAGCATTTTTACAACGAGTTTTTAAAATTATCTATTATTATTTATATTGCTATCGGCTATATTTATTTACGACTAAATAATTTAATTATATTCCAAGAAAAATACAGATTAGCTGCTAACATTGAACACAAGTATCTTTAATACATTATCTATTATGAAAATCTATTTTATCAATTGATACCAAAATGGTATTGCGATATATTTTAGAAATTGTGATATTTTTAGCTGCAATAGACAGGTAATGTACATTGATCTGAGCCGAAAACGTACGTAAGGAATTTTTGACCAAATTGCGTTTTTTTGAAAATTTATAAATTTTGCAGTTTTTGACAAAATTAATTAATTTTTTAATTCATACCTAAATTATGGCTAATAATGTTATGCATGTCTTTTTTTTAAATAAAAAATATTAAAAAAATTAAATAAAATTATTAACAATTTCGTACCGAGTTACACACACCACCCACACTCTACACTGTAGAGTGTAGTGTGGTGTGTTCAGTTATTTTATTATACTATTACACGCTGTAATTCAACGAATTATTTGAATTACTTTAGATGTTTGTTTTTAATATTATTTAAATTTTAGTTAAATTTTTGTATACTAATGATATTTTTCTTAAATGTAATAAAATTGGTGGAGAAAATATCAGGAAAGTTATCATATTCAGTTAAACTATTTACATGTAAAGAAATGCGATTAATTGGTGAATTATAGGCAGAATTAGTTTTACTAAAAGGCAAAGATAAATGTTCACTAATTCTAGTATTGTAAATTGGGATTTTGAAGTTAAATTTATTTAGAAGATCAGGACAATCAATAATACTGTTGAAAATTTTAAAACAAAAACTTAAATCATACAGAATTCTTCTGTTTTCTAAAGATAACAGATTGAGTTTCATATTTTGAAATCTAAAATTTTATATTGTTAAAAATCTTTTTTTATATTCTCAATTCGTTTAATATATACAAGATATTGAGTAGACCAACATACGGTACAAAATTCCAACTGGCTTCTTACTAGAGAAAAATAAAGGGATAGAAGTGTTTTATAGGATTTCAAGTCCTTTCCGATTCTAGATATAAATCCAAGCATTTTATAAGATTATTTGATTATATAGTTGATATGTATGTCAAATATTAATTTAGTATCAAAATTTACACCTAGACTTTTAACAACTGAAACTTGCGGGATAACCGTTTAAGTTATAGTTGAAAAAAACTGTTGATTTTGATGTGATTATAGACCAATATTCCTAGCACAGTATTATGTAGGCTTCTTACAATTATTAAATACCTACAAAACCCCGAAATGTGTGAAAAATCACACTTCACATATTTTTTTTTCTCTTTAACTTCTGTCTTTAATTTGTTCAGCAGTTTATCATGGACTATCACAACTTTTAGACTATAATATTTTATCCAAGGTAATTAGAATTTGACCCACAAATATTATCTTAAACCTATTTTTTATTTAAGATAATTTACTAATAACCATTTTCTTTATTTAGCTGATACGGAAAAATTGAACAAATTGTTAAAACACTTATGATATTAATCACAGACAGTAATCGGACAAAGGTTGATCAAATTACTACACAGCTGGTAACAAATGCGTTTCATGTTTACTAAAAACTAAATTACTGCATTTTGAATCATCACAATATTGCTTTTGTAAACAATCATTGAACATATGTTTAACAATTGTTAATTTAAGATATTAATTTAAATAACAAATCATGGAATAAATGAATAAATTAAGAAAAATTATAATTAATATGTTTTATTCATAACAATTAACCATTTGAAATCAATTATTACCAACAATTTTTAAGTTTTAGTTCCAGACAATGTCCGAATGTTTTTAAATACAGATCACGTCATAATAATTCAATACAAAGGCGTATTCGGTTTGTGGTTGTTTTTCCGACGCTTTGTTTATAAGAATTTTAATTCATAGTATCCTATTATTGTCTTAAAAACAAGGTTTCATACGCTACTTCAAGTATGATAACGTTATATTCGTTTAGTATGTTTTATAATAATAAATAGACACAACGTTCCCTCTAAGTTGCACGCAGTTAAAATATCACTCGCGCACGTAATGCAAGTAATTGTTGCAAGTTTTTGGGCTTAAATACCTATTGTTAATTACAACATTACAATTTGTAATGTATATATATATATATGCTAATTAAAAACTAAAATGTATAAATTTCAAAATTATTTCCTCCTCTAAAATTCTGCCCACAAGAATTTTATACCTGCTCAGTCAATTTTTTTAGCGCCCAGTGCCCATTCCGGCTTATGGCTCATTTACATTTAGATTCAAGTATGAGGACTTGTATGAGATACAAGTTAAATTGACTGGTCGCGATACATCACCTCATACATGAGCTCATACAATTTGTATAATTTGACAAATCCATTGACATTTGCTCATACTTTCTGTATGAGCAGACTTTTCCATATACTTGACTTGTATGAGCTGACAACCTGGTGGAAAGTTAGGTTATGTTTTAAAAGATATCTCACATTTGATTATTTTCAATAGTTCTTTTTTTTACAAGTTAAATATGTCTTTGCGGAATAAAGATAAAACTCTATTATTAATTGAGAAAATCATAGCCAGTAATATCTGGGATGTAAAGTCGAAGGAGTATAAAGATTTTAACAAAAGAAAAGATATTTATGATAACATTTCTGAGGAGTTAAGTTGCATGGCTAAAGATGTATAGACTAAATGGCACAACATAAAAGTCAGTATAGTCGAGAGCTATCTAAATTAGAAATCCTAGGTGCGTACATCAGTGATGCAAATGAGTCACCAGTTGCCAAGAACCGCAATGTAACAGCCAGTTGATCTGCAGGTGATATAGCTTCTCGAAATCTTGTATCACTTTTAGTAATTAATGGAGCCACCAATGTGAGTTCAAAAATCAGCGACACTCATTCTCACATAATTTCTGAAGCATGAACCATCTTCTAAAGTCAGTTATCAACATTGAGTAGGCCCCACGGGTTTCTCGTCGAGATAAAAAATATCGCTGCCACCATTTACGCTTTCTTTGATTTTGACAGAAGTAATGCGCATGTACTTAAATACAAAAAACTCGTCAACACTAGACATTTTTTGCGAGTGTATGCGTGTATGCGAATGTAAACAGAGCACAAAAATGACATGATTTTTCGACTTGTATATTGATGCCTCATTTTCATGGTAGTGTCAAAGGCGTGACAGGGGTGAGAGGCGTGGTGTTATATTTACAAGTTCGAATTTCATGGTGGGGTTGGAGGCGTGATAAGGGCGCGTTTTCGGTTTTGACATTTGTTTATAACCCAAATTTAACCTAAAAGTTTATACAAGTGTTTGGAGTAAACGGTTATTCAATTTCATTAAATATGTCGTCAAATCGAAGGAGACGTCTAGCTCTTTTTTATGCATATTTAGACTTATTGCGATATGAAGAAAAGCAATGGTGGGTACGTCCCATATATACATAGAAACAGAAGGCAACAGGGAGTTTATTTTAAATTTTTGCAAGAAATGAGACACAAAAAACACGGACAGTTACTTCAATTACCAGAAAAGAATTTGATACACAATCTTTTTTACTTGACATCACAGTTTAGAATGAAGATTCTGTTGGCCCCTGCTTGGGGGTGTATTATTAGTATACCCACTGCATGACATTTCTGCAGACTAGATATTTGAAACCGAATCCATAATAATAAACTTTATGACTGCCGAAAGTCGCTATTTCGCTACATCAATTTACGTTTTTTAATTTTATTTTATGAAATTAATATAAGTGTCTCGCTAAAGATCTCATCATTCCGAAAAAATATATCTGTCTCTATGGTTTCGCCGGTGCGGCCGGCGCTAGAGTTGAAATTTCTGAACTTGCGACACCGCGCTTGTAACACCGCGTCTACGATACCATGGTACGGGTTTTTTCAAAATAAAGCGATCCTATTGGTTGAATTTTTTGTTCCACACTTCCAACACCCGCATGAAAATGAGGCATTACATGTGTATGTTGACTTGCATGATCATACTTGTATGAGCTCATACTTGTATCTCATACAAGTCCTCATACTTGTATTTAAATGTAAATGAGCCTTAATAAAGGATTATTATTATTCATTAAAATAATTTAAAGTCAGATGTGAACCACAAGCAAACAATTTTCTGGTTACACTTTAACAGAAATATAAAATTATCCACGTTCTACAAAACAAATAAAAACTGGAGCATTAAATTACATTTCAATTGTAAAACAATTAATTTTCATCTTATTTCATTGTGCATTATTTTAAAACAAAAAATAAAGTATAGTGACTAAGTTCAATGGCTTCTCTGACTCATTGCCGAAGAAACAAATAACTGAAAGTCTTCCAGTCCTTTTTGATATACGAAAGTTTTGAGTTCTGAGAAGAGAAATATCTGGACATACTTTCTCAACGTAATCAAATAGTTAACTAATATGCAGGTATATGGAATGTTAATTTTTGAAAACATTTAACTTTTAATCACTACAATACCAACAGTGCAAATATATAACGGTATATTAGAGAATATATGACATCATCAAATTGTTTAACGATTCAATGTAAGTTTTCATTCATAAATTCATTCATTTAAGGCAGTAATTCTCAACAAAGACGATTGAACGTTTTGAGGGACAAGTTTAAAATCAAATTTTGAGTGGGTATTTACATTTATGAGTTTTCTTTCCAAAATTACTAAAAATCGTCCCCATTGCACGATTTAGGCCCGGTCTTTCCACCTTCAGATAAAGTCCCAGGTAACTATCTGACAGATAAGGTTATTTGTAACTTCATCTGCTGAATAAATGTCAATACCAGTCAGTGAATCCAATACGTCAGTCTCATTATCCGTTAGATAACTATCCGATAGATACATTTCTATAGAAAGAAGGGATGACATTTACTCGCAGATAAAGTTACAAATAACCTCATCTGTCAGATAGTTACCTGGGACTTTATCTGAAGGTGGAAAAACCGGGCCTTAGTATTTGTACCATTACATTTTCAGTCTGAATATGTATAAACATATTTTATAAATATAAATTTACATAACCAAATAAAACTGAAGTGAATGACCACTAAAAATAGTTATAATCAAATTAACGGAAGTATATTTGCAATGGTACAAAGAACAGCACACGCATCATACAGAAATGTAATTTTTACATCAAAATGCAATCGAAATAAAATATGTTTGCATTGCAAAATTCCTTTGTAGTAATTTATAAAAATTTATAGCGAACTTAAATTTATAAAATATAGTTTAATAATAAAATAAAATCAATTAAATATTTTACGCCGTTCCTACGTGATAATTTTTTATGAACTTATGAATCATAATTATAATAAAAATCCGGGGAAATTTTCTGCAGTTGGTAATAGTATCCCTTCTGTATTCTATGAATCATAACAGGATAGAGTATTTAGTTTTTGTGCTTGTAAATACTAGTTCATTATCTACTTGAACTTGTAAGTGAATGTTTAATATTTTATTAACTAGATTGTTTAATCTTAAAATTATTTTGTTTGACAAATAATTGATAATTAACAATGTTATTGATAATAGTTATCAATAGAGTCCAGCAAATATATGCAACGGGACTTTTAGTAGGTGTTTTTTGATAAAAAGCGGCACATGTGTTATCTGTAGAAATAAAATGTAATTATATATAATTGTAATATGCCCTGCTGACAAATAGTGTAGCGTATAAAAATTGAATATCTTATCAAAAACTGGCCAATGGCAAAGGAGTGACTGAAATCATCTCGGATATAATCCCAAAATAATGAGGTGTCGTTATTAAGATAAGAATTCATTACGGTACAAGTGTTTTATTCTTTTGTTTTTTGTTGGTCTTTATTTTCAAATAGTAAAAAATTGTAAAATGAAAAAGTTTATAAACGATATTATTTATTATTATTAAATAGTATACACAAGCAAAATATATGCAATTTTAATATCAATAATAATAATAGTAAGAAATTTTTCGACTTGGTGTGTGTTGTGAGTTTTTTTTTTCTTTTCTCTATAATAATAATAATAATTAATAATAATATTTGAAAGTAATAAGTTTTTAATTATTTACAGAAATCATTAAGTATTTTTCTAAATTTTCATCAGAAAAATTAGTTCTTTTCGATGTACATACTTCCTTGAAAAAAGAAAAAGACCTCTCACATCAAAACTTGTTATTGGTGCATAATTATAAAAAGTATATATTTCTTTATATTTATTAAATATATTCTGATTTGATAATAAATTGATAGAAAATTGTAGTAATACTTGTAGGTCATGATTTTTATTAAATATACTATCAATTTTTGCAGACAAGTGCAAACCAAACTCCTCGGGAACAGATTTCAGTTTGTTTACTGTCCAATAAATAATATTTAAAGATTCTGACAACGGCCGGTTTTGTTTTTCTAAATTTACAATGGTTGAAGGAAGAAATTCAAAATTAGTCTTTATGAACTTTAACTCTTCATAAATATTTGGTTTTTTGTATAATATTTTTTGATATTATAATGCTTTGAGCATCCGGAGTTAGATTGAAAATAAAAAATTCAAAATTGTTAACATAAAATAACACCGCTTCAAGCCAAGTTCCCCAACGTGTCACAACAGGATTTGGTGGTAAGGGTAAATTTAGACATAATTCTTTATATAAGGATACTCTTAATGGCACTACCCTTTTTTACCAATCTCCTATGTCAAATAGGCTTTGAGAAAAAAAACCTAGTATAAGCGTTTCACTTTTGTAAGAACAAACTAAGAAGAAATTTTGTTTTGAATAGTTTCCTAGTTAATTGTATGTCATGTTGGTATTAAAAAATGTCACCTTTTTAAAATGTCGATCCATTTGACATATGTCATAATGAAAAATGATATATTAATTATAATGACCATAACCTAGAAACCTAAAGTCGGTTTTACAGTGTAAGGAATATTTTTAATTGACATTTAAAGCCAGTAATACACTACAAAAGTAACCAAAATAACCAGATCTAGTTTGTTCTTACAAAAGTGAACAGTTTATATACCCAATACAGTCTATATATAGTATGCTAATATCAGAGAGAGTGCTTTATAAGTAAAAAGAAGTTAAAAATTATTACAGAATTATTCGTTCAAAATAAAATTTAAAATATCACGTCTATGGCAAAAGTACCGTTGCATATATTTGCCGGTCTCTAGTTATCAATAATTTCAGTTAATGATACTGTTACTTATGAATTAAAAAAACCAATTTGTCAACATGCTTTATTGTAACAATATTTATTTGACTTAATTTAAGTATTAATACCTCACATGTTAGTCAGCAGGCATAAATTATAGTAACGGGATGGATCCAATTACAGGATTGGCGTAATTGGAGAGGACGCCGTCAGCAAACAATATATTATTAATATACCTTGTAAAATTGCACAGTGCAATATAATTATTATAACCTAGTGTGTTTAAATCAATGGCTTATTGTTCTACAAAAACAACAGTTTCGCAAAATAAACTTAAATTAAATGATTATGGAAGAAATAATTAAGTTTAAATGAAGTTAAACTGGTGAAATTAAAGTATAAATTTATTTATTAGTAAACATAAAAGAGTTTTTTGTGCATCGGTCGAAGTGGCTTGACTTAAATAAAAAAAAAGTTTTAATTTGAGTTTTAAAAGGCGATTCTAAGAAAGTATTATAAAGGAATCTGTTGTACGATGAGTTCATAAAAATTTCCAGTGAAACAGATCATAACTAAACTGTTTTTTAAGAAGTTCTTAACAACTTTTCTTATGTGTACTTTTGCTATAAAATAAATAATAAGTGAGATATTTCATTTTAACCCTTTACCGCATAGTGTGCCATATATGGCACATTCCGATTTTTATTTTTTATTTTACTTTTAAAACTAAATTAGAACGTTACTTCATGAATGATTATATATGCCAGATACACAGCAATGTATCCTGCAGTATCTCAAGTAATGGGCTGCAATAGTTTTGAGGATATCAAGCGGCATTTGCACTTCAACGATAACTCTGAATTTATTGAGAAAGGACAACTAGAAGATACGACCTTTTCTTTCAAAAATTCGAGAGCGACTGCTTTTAATCCCTAATGAAGAACACCTAGCAATTAACGAGTAAATAATACGGAATCATTTTCTTTTGTAACATAATGTTGAGTCATAATGTTCCATGTATGGCACAAACCCTAAATTATTATTTTAATTATTATATTTTCATAAAAATAATAATTAATATTTTAAATTAATTTTTCTATCAATAAGAACAAATTCCTAATGCTCATGAGTTATTTCAGCCAAAAATAAAAATTCATGCAGTAAAGGGTTAATCGTCTCCCCCTAAATATGCATAACTAACAGAGAGGTAATGAGGTAATGTTTGCGTATGACTTGTCCGCTTATTTTTTATCATGGTTTACATTTTATAATTTAGAAGTTATTAGTGCAAATTTTAACATCTGGTCTAAGACATATTTTCAGAAAAATTCTATCATGTTAGTTTATTATCATGTTAGTTTAATGTTAATATGTTTCATTTTGTAATACGTAACTAAGAGGGAAACATAATTTCAGTTATTTACGTTTTAACGTTTGGAACAGTCTATATAATCGGTTTCTTTAGTTTAAGCGGGACAATAAGTTTTTTTTTTTTTTTTATTTATTTATTTTACATCGGCCTATTTCCGCAACGAGGCTAATTGCCCTTGTCAGGGGGGAGCTCCTACACCTGGATGAGGGGTGAATGATTTTGAAATGAGAGTAATGTAAACATAGTATTCTTGCCCGAATAATATCACCAATGGGGAATTGACTCTTTAATTTGAATTATGCTTTTAATCATTTTTTTTTTTAGCAAAAGCTCACTTAAACCATTAAAAAATGAGCTCGTGACAAAAAAAAGAAAATTCAAATCCTATTTAGTTCCACTTAAACGTTTGGAATAGCTTATATAATACTATAAACACGAAATAACATTAACTAAATATTTTAAAATTCACTTTCGATTGAACAATTTGGTTTTATGAATACCCTTGATTTCTATCATAGTCTATTTGTAAACTATAGAAAGTAAATTCATAAGTCATATTTACACTATAACAATCCAGCCATTTTTTTTGCCGATTTGCTAATGTTTGCTGATAAAAGCAGTTTTCTTTTTTCGAAAAAATTGAATAACAGCATATGTTTATTTTTTTAAATTTTTGTGGTCTTTGTTACTACGGCAATTAACCAGGACAATTCTTATTTTTTTGAAAATTCCATGCCTGAACGGTATTCGAACCCGAGACTTTTGCAACGCAGAGTACATAAACGGCATAATAAACGTCAAAAATAGTTTACTCAGGAGCGTATCCACAAATTTGTAAACGGGGGGCTAATTCTGTCGGTTTTTTAATTACACGATGTATTATTATTGTCACAAGTTTCTTTTGAAGTCGCGAAAAGTATTTCTTGGTTATATCTAACTATACGATCCTACAAATTTTATAAAAATATTTTACTAACAAACATTTATTTTTCAGAATTAAATCAATGATTTGAATATGGCGCGCCTGAAATTATTAACAATTTGCATATTCTTGCTATGCCTATCTTTAAGTAAAAGTTTCCAACCTTCCAGAAACGATATAAATGATTTAAGAAGAAAATTTATAGAAATAAACGATGAAGTATGGAGCGTAATTAGAGCAGAAAAAGATGCAAATGCACCCCACACACAATCCAAGAAAATAGCACTTGAAAAATACAAAGAATTTGCAGAAGAGCTCGAAAGAATAATACCAAATAAACATCTCTCCGATGGCCTCAGCGATCTAAATCAAAACAGATTATGGATGTCGATATATTCTGATTTAAGACAAATTTATACTCTCTACGAAAACAACTTTAAAAAAATAATATTCCTTGAAAATATTGTACCATCACCTGAAGAACAATGGATGGAATTTTCTACAACAATTTTAGATAATTTTAATAATTATAAATATTTAAAAAGTACAGTGCCATATCTCATGAAGAAGTTATCAGATTATGTTGACGGAAGAAATTTGTTTTTGAATATTTATTTAGATATCGTGTATAGACCTTGCGAGTTGGGACAGTCGAACAATCAGATTATATATAATCTTTACTCATCGGTAGCACTTACGCAATTAAAAGCATTCGTTATGAGCCAGTTTGCTTATTCGATATTTGAAATTAATGACAAAGGTAAGAATACTTTGATAAAAATAGTTAGATTATTTAGGCCCGGTATTTCCACCTTACTGTTATCTATAAGAAAAACTATCAATGGGGTAACATTATCCTCTTGATAGTCACTAGGATAAATTGCTTTCTGTATTTCCAACTCAAGTTATCCCGTAGATAGCTATTCTGATTGATAATAATATTTTCGAATGTTTTTTTATGTTGGTATTACTAGCGTTATAAACAAAGAGACATGTACGCGACTCACACGAATAAAAGAGAGATAGATACAACTGTCAAAATTGTACTTTTGTACAGAAAAATGTGCGATAAACGCCCAAGAAGCGCAAATTTCAATATTTCCGAAACAAGGCAACTTGTAAATCTTGTGTTAAAATGTAAAAATGTTATAGAAAATAGAGCCACTGACGCTGTAAATCTAAAAGATAAACAAGGGGCCTGGGAAAAAAAATTGTATTATGTTTAATGCATCCTGCATACAGAATAGAAATGCAAAAACACTGAAAATTAAATACGACCGTTTATTTATTTTTATTTTTTAATTGGTGTAGTATTGGGTGGAGCAGGATATTAAATGCATTTTTCGCTAAGCGAAATCAATTAATAAATTCTTTCTCATCCCAATGGTTCATATGATTTGGTCTAACACGAACTATGTATGGACGTTCTAAATACTCTACAATTTCTTCATCATCGTCTGCTTGCAAATTTTCTAAATCAGCATCCATGATTTCTTTCTTTAAAAATAAATGTAAATTATCTAAAAATAATCGACAATATTTTTTTATTTCAGTATAAAGTAGATTACGAAATTATTTTGAATTTATTTTGATATAGGTAATTACACAATAAAATAGTACACATAATGGAAACAGGTGTATGTAATATTTATATAAAGTGTAGGTATGTCTAATATGTACATAGTACCTGTTATATTATATATTTCATTTTTATCCAATGGATAATATTTATCAGTACGTTCACGTTGTGAATAACTTATCCTATAGATAAACAATTGGAAATACGCAAAAAATCGTGTATTCCCTTGATAACAACTTATCCCATAGATAGTCAATTTTATCTATGGTTCGAAACACCGGGCCTCAGACTAGTCTTTCTTAGGCCCAGTCTTTCAACTTTCAGGTAAACCTCTAGGTCAGTGTTTCTCAACCGGTGGTCCGCGGAACACTGGTGGTCCTTAGCAAAAATTTAGTGGTCCGTGAAAAGCTTATAAATTATTATTTTTGAGATTTTTTTATGAACTTTCATTCATTTTCTGTGATTTTTGCTCATTTTTCAACGATTGTTTAGTACTGAGATATTATATAGATGTGGAGTTTTAATAAACAATAAACTTGTGTAATACTACATTTATTTTTTGTGGTCCGCGGTAGAAAATTAAATATTACTGGTCCATGGCATATTTTTGGTTGAGAAACGCTGTTCTAGATAACTATCTGACAAATAAGGATATATGACACTTTCTGTGCTGAATAAATGTGCAGTCTTTCAATATAAATTTATCTATCGGATAGTTACCTAACGGATAATGAGACTGACGTATTGAATTCACTGATTGGTATTGACATTTATTCAATAGACAAAGTTCCAGATAACCTTATCTATCAGATAGTTACTTAGAGGTTTACCTGAAGGTGGAAAGACTGGGCATGAATGTCTTATTGTCGCGGTCTCAGAGCCAGTTATAATAGCATTGATTTTATTAGAGTAGAATAAAGTTTAAAATGACTATAAATATATCATAAACGAGGCTTTGTCTTCCATTCTACCACAAAAGTATTACTTATTTCTCGCAGAACCAATCATATATTTAATTTTGCTTAACAGGTAAAAGCAGTGACGCACTAAAGAATAGAGAAGAATTCAATAAATACTTTAAAAAAGCAACTGAGAGTATTAAGAACACATTGAAAATTGCAAGTAATGAAATAACTAAATGTGATCCTCAACAATACATCAAAGGTAAGAATATATTATACACTTATTATATATATTCAAAATTAAGACATTTTTAAGGCTACATTCACAACCTACAAATTATAAATTAGAATTAACGTTAAACATTAGTGTAACGTTAAGTACCATTAACATTAAATTTGCACGTGGAAATTAAGTAGCATTCACAATGTAAATTAAGAAATTAAGACACTGACAGCGGTCTATCGGTAAATTTCTAGCGATTTCTACTTTATCGATCGATATTTGACAACTGTTTATATTTGCTAATAGGGGAAACTTCCTAAGCGCCCTCACATCTGGTGGCAATTTGCGGAAGATACGAAAATGACATTGTTTTATTTTGTTTAATGGAGAAATACCTTTTTTTTTTGTTGTTTGTGTTTATTTTTTGTGAATCATGGAAAAAAACAATCAATTTTGTTGTGTGCTGCAATGTAAATCGTGAATAAGGAAGAATCCCTCTTAAACATTCCATAATTTACCTAAATCGAAAAAAATATCAATTGAAACGACGTTTGGAGGCAGAGAGAAAGTGGATTGTAGGTTTTTATGGACCCAAAAACTCAAAATGGGCAAAAATCCAAGCCCATGCATGCACGTTTGTTCGTTGCATTTTATGGAGAGTGATTTTTTACGTCCAAGAAAAAACTGAAAAAATCACTTACCCCACCCAAAATTTGCCTAAATCATCAGTTGATATATTAAAAGGTCCTTCTATTTTTTCAGGCAGAGATATTAATTTTTAGTAATATATTTTTGTTGCTATTATATTGACAGACAGTCAAAAAGAATTAAAAATACAATGAAAAACTAAAAATTTCCTTGAAATTTCTTTTGAATAGTATATTATTACATATCTTGTAAATCATAGATTACCTTTAAATAAAATCTCGGAAAACAGGAAAAATACAATTCGTGTTCATTTTCACCATGTAAACAAATACACGAGTAACAGTTTAATGTCACTTTCGAGTGTTCCAGCTTTGCCGCATATGGCGCTGCGATCTTAAAAGTTTCCCCTATTAAGACACTAGACTTAAGACAGCGTTCTATCGGTAAATTTCTATCGATTTCTACTTTATCGATCGATATTTGACAGCTGTTTATATTTGCTAATGAAGTTTTGAGTGTTTCATAATTTTGAAAAGAATTAAAATAGAGGAAAAATTAATATCTATGCTCATAGAAAATAGAAAGATATGGATAGAAACAGAACAATATGGTCATACAAATTTTCAGGTTAAAACAAATGCTTACTGCGCATGCGTCAATTATAAATTAACGTAAGAGTTTGTAACTTGCAAACTCTTAATTTTAATTAATAAGTATTAATTTAGAATGTTGTGAAAGCTACCGTACAATTACGTATAACAAACATTTACGTTAATTCTAAGTACTGATTCTAATTTCGAGGTTGTGAATACAGCATTAATTTTAATTTATAAGTTTATGTATTAATTTAGAAGATTGTGAACGCTAACGTACAGTTACGTATAACAAACATTTTATTTTAAGTACTAATTCTAATTTCTAATTATGAGGTTGTGAATGCAGCATAAGCTTGATAAGAAAAATTTAATTTAACAATGATATGAAGATTAGCAAATTTCTTAAAAATACTTCTAATATTTAGCAGTCAGACGACTGAAAAATACAATAAAACTCAAACTACTCGTTTTATTTACAGAGGAAACGTACACCGAAATAACTGAGTTACTACAAGGATATCTTGAAAATGAAGTAGATATGAATCCTAGATCCAACTGTTTACAGAACTGTGATTATTACGACTACACAAATCATATGGGTTGTTATCGAGGAATTTGTAAAAATCAAAAAATTTGTAAAGGAAAAATTGTCGAATGCAAATATATTGCATCCGATATGACAGTTTGTGAAGCCGTAAGTAAAATATATTTAATCATAAATTAGAGTGTTTTGTCCACGAGATCACGCTAGTCACGCGTTCAGAAACCAGAATTCGTATAGTCCAGGGGTCGGCAACCTGCGGCTCTTTTAGAAAATATTGTGGCTCTTTGAAAACTGACTGGTTTTTATTTTAATATAATTTATTTTTTAATTTTCAACTTTCTGCCTGTACTATATAGGTTTTGTATTGTTCAGGATGTTTTACGGTGCAATTCACGCCCGGTAATTCCCCGAGTTGCTGCATATTCCCTTTTAGAAGAAGTAATTTCTGATGAATGATATACGTGCAGAAACATTTTTACATTTTATTAATTTTCAAAAACATAACGACAATAACAACGTTATTAATGCAATTTTTTTTGCACAAACTACTGTTAACATGCAAGAAGCTTTTGGAGAAAGATTTAAAGAGTTTAGAAAATATAAAGCTACACTAGCTCTTTTGACAAAACCAATTGAAGCAGATATGCAGCAAATACATTTATCACCATTCCCATTGATTAATCAGGTACAATTTGAACTTCAATTATTGGATTTGAAATCCAAATAATATATATTTAAAACTTAATTCTGAACTGGAAAGTTTAGAAAGAGAAAAGTTCATTTTATCCAGCATAAGTGGACCGAAATTCGCAATCTTCAAGATGTAGATAAAGTTGTTTTCGAAGCTTGGAATCGTCTTCCAGAATCGTTCAAACATTTAAAAAATTATGCTTTTGGACTACTGACAATTTTCGGATCCACATATTATTGTGAGCAAGTCTTTTCAAATATGAAATTAATAGTCAGTTAAGAAGTAATCTTACTAACCTGAAACTTGAGTGCTGCCTTAAATTAAAGATTACTGAATATTTTCCAAATATTGAAGTCTTATCGAACACTATGCAAGTAGCAATCGTCCCAGTAAAAAAATTATTATATTGTAATATACTCGCAATTGCAATAGATATCACAAACTAAATGTTTAAGTAAATATTAATTTATTTATACATTATATATTAATAACAATTTTTACGTTTTTTTTCTTAAATGTAGCATATATTTTTTAGCGGCTCTTCCATGTTATTGTTTTTGTTTTCAATACAGATTTGGCTCTTTGTCACTGAAAGTTTGCCGACTCCTGATATAGTCGCTTCGTTGCTAAACAGACGTAGAACTTCATTGCGATTAATTTGTCATCATTATTTGGCGCATATACAATAATGTTACTGGATGATCTCGTGGGAAAGCACTCTACATATAATTAATTTGGATCGCTACTTATGAAATAACTACAAAAAAATAAGAAGATCAGACGTCCCGTAAAACAAAGATATTTAATAAGAGTACAAAACTGGAACATACCATATTGGTCTTTTCAAATATCGTGTATTACTCCTTCTTTTAGTCTTTTTATTCAATAATCTACTATGATATTTTTTTATATTTATAACAAATATAATATAGAAGCTTATTTTGCAAATTATATTATCTGCTATGTTAAATTTTTATTTAAATTTTTTAGGAGAAGTCATCTGGAAAACGTTACGAGTATATTGAATATGACAATAACAGAGTATTTGGAAGAAACACAGGTTGTAAAGGGAAGACATCGAGAGTTGAAAGTTGGTGGAGATGGCTTTTCTGGCACTGTTCATACTGTATCTGTCTATGCGATGATGCTCATCCAAAATCCGATAGATATTTCAGTTTAAAACCAGTAGTTTCCGACGTCAGCAGTAATATGTAAGTATAATTCACATAATAAAACACTACTGAGAAATGACAGGCCCGAAAACACTATAAGTTATAAGTTGCACATCGTTTTGATGTCAGTGAAATTTCGTTGAGGTTTATTATGCCGAAATTCAATTTTCGCGAAATAGAAATCTAGCGACTCTTTTGCAGATTTGTTATAGTAAAAATACGACTTTTGAAGGTTGTTAAGTAAAGATGAGCCGTATTTTTTATGTTGGCCATACGGAAATTACATTCATGGTACTATATTAATATTTTTATCGTTATTGCTAAATATTTTACGCGAAGCTCAAATCGTTAATTGCAAAATATAGCCACTTTTAAAATAGATAGATACATAATGTAAGCGAGGCGTTTTTACAGTTTTTCAAGCTTTATCTAACTAAAAAAAGAATACATCTCTATCGTTAATAGTTTCGGAGTTTTTATCATTCATTCAGCGTTATTGCTTAACTTTATTTTAAGCGAAGCTCAATTCGTTTTTTGTAAATACAGCCACTTCTAAACGAGATAGGTACATAATGTAAGCGAGGCGTTTTTACAGTTTTTCAAGCTCTATCTAACTAAAAAAAGAACACATTTCTATCGTTAATAGTTTCGGAGTTTTTATCGTTCATTCAGCGTTATTGCTTAACTTTATTTTCAGCGAAGCTAAAATCGTTTTTTGTAAATACAGCCATTCTAAAAGAGATAGATACATAATGTAAGCGAGGCGTTTTTACAGCTTTTCAAGCTCTATCTAACTAAGAAAAGAACACATCTCTATCGTTAATAATTTCGGAGTTTTCATCGGCCATTGATCGTTATTGCTACATTATATTTTCAGCGAAGCTCAAATTGTTTTTTGCAAAATACAGCAACTTCTAAAAGAGATAGGTACATAATGTAAGCGAGGCGTTTTTACAGTTTTTCAAACTCTATCTAACTAAAAAAAGAACACATCTCTATCGTTAATAGTTTCGAAGTTTTAGCCAATATAATATTTCACCAACGGGCAAATCATCTCATAGTCTATAAAATTATGTATGTTTTATATTAGTATTTGATTAATGTTTTCTTTTAGGGTTGTCACTGGAGTAAGATTTAGAAAAATAAATAGAGTAATCTATCTCCAAATACGAGAGGCCAGACTAATGCCATATGGAAATGTCAACAGTTCACTTAGTAGATGGAAACCAATAGAATCTATCGACGTTAATAATAAATACGTAAGACCAGGTGATGATTATCATACTTTATCTTATGAAAATCGTGACTTAGACTTGGATGACTTAAATCTCGAAGATGGATATTTAGTAACAGGTTAGTTATTAATTTTATTAGATATTTAAATTAATTAATTTGAGATAACCAACTTTTTTTGTGTTTCAGGATTCAAATTCCGTGTAGTAGGAACTCATTTAAATTTAGAAATTAAAGCAACACCTTTTAACTATACAACAGGATATTTAATTCAACCAAATATCAAGAGTTTCTGGCATTCCAGTGACGAAACACTAAACAGGTAAAGAGATATTATTGTCAATCAAACTACTTTTAAAAAATTATAATTTGAACGATATAGTACGATCGCCACCTGGTTTAATATATTTTATAATGCGCTTTTGTCAATTTCCCTTTCAATAGCACAATAGTCAAGTAAATTAGTTTAATTTATAGAAAATGACCTAGAGCATGAATGAAAGTCTGGTGGGATATTATGAAAATAATATACTACTATCGATTGTGATCTTCATTAACATAATATTACATTGACCCCGTTTAGTGTGTATGTTTTTAAAAATACAAATTCATTCATTCTAAATAAATTCTAATTTTAACATGTTAAAAAATGTCTCAAATAAAAGTTGTTTGTTATTGCTTTTATAGCAACTTTTGTTAAATAATGTTTTTCGAAATATTTCTCTGTTGTGAAATATTCGCAAAAATCTTAAAACCGACACGAGTAAACTCCCATTTCTAGTTAGCCGATTTTAACGTTGATAAAAGTTGATATACTCGTGCCATTGATGTTAAAGCTTAATATGAAGTTTCATAAAAATACTTTTAGCCGAATTGTTCTGCACGTGTACACGGACCGACAGACAGACCGACAAACAGACAGACAGAGCGTCGACATCATGCTAAAAATAGTCAAAACGTTATGTAGGGATCTCAATTCGTGGAGATCCATCAAAATTTCGAAATGTCAAAATCGGTATGATCACAATACCTTTCTTATATATGTTGGTCGGTAAAAATGCACAAAATTTGACGAATGACAATGATGATAGTATCAGCGAAGTTTCTACTATCTGCTGTTAATGACAAAACAGAAGGCCGTTGGCCAATGTAGAGATAATGAGATTGACGAGGGGTAACAAAATAGCCCTACACAGCCAATAATTTGTATAAGGCACCAAATAAGGTTCTTACACGGCTAGCTGTATTTTGTGATGATTTTTTAACAAATATAATGCAAAATAATGCCTATTCGGTAATATAGGCGCTTTCTTTGGTTTAGGCGGAACTAGATTTTCAAATCTAGTAACTTTTATCGATTGATTGAAACTTTTGATCGTATTGTTTAGGAAAAGCCTGCTTCAGTATATAAAAAAATAGCAGTGACAACTTAAGAAAATTTTAATTCCATTTAGTTCCGCCTAAATGTTTGCAATAGCCCAGTGTTTCCCAAAGGGTTAGCCGCAAAATTATCCAAATGTGCCGCGAATTCTTAAAAGAAAAAAAACTAGCGTCGTGATTATTTTAACATCATTGTCCGAATATAAAGAATAAAGTACACGAAGGATCGTTTTATGACTAATTGAAATTGACATATTCTGAATACAGGGGCGTCTACATTCAAAATGTCTTCTTCTACGACTACATAGATGGACCGCGAAGTTTTTCTTCTTTGGAAAATGTGTCACGAGAGTAAAAAGATTGAGAAACACTGGAATAGCCTATACTTCAAACATTATTAATAGTGCCTTTTACAGAGATTTTATATGTTTGTTAATATCATTATTATTTTTTGCAGGAAGAAACTTGATTTAAAGAATCCCGATTTACCAATACGTACAACATCACCATCAAAAGTTGATTCAAAACATAACATGTATCTGGAATTCCAAAATTCTGATCTAGAACGTGATGTTGGTCAATCTACAATACCATTTATAGATACCCAAGACGTAACCTCAGATGTACAAGTACCATTAAGTGGTGCTGGAATCTACCACAAAGGTCAACCGAACTTTGGAGGTTTTATAGCACCAAAAATAATGACTTACAATAACACCGCACATATCTTATTTTAAATGAACAATAATCGAACAAAGTGTCAACATTTAAATGTTATACGTAGAAATTTGGGATAGTAGAATAAGAATTAAATACATTTAAAGTTATTAAGCTTTAATTTTAGTAATATTTACATTTAAGTTATGTATTCTTATATTCAAATGTGATTTTTGTAAGTTTGAATTGAGTAAATAAAATTGTAAATTCAATTAACACTGATTTATTAAATTGTTGGTAACCTTGGATATAAAAACCTACCAATGGCATTCATAAATGCTATAATTTTCAAGTCAACTGTTCTGTTAATTGTGGATTATTAATATAAAATTGTAATACAATTATTAACCTCGCGGAATTTTCATGTTGAAAACATTTTATTTTCCTGTTAGATAATAGTACAAGGTAGTAATAGGTAGTTTTTCAGGTTATCATTTTGCGTATCATTTTGAATATCTCCATTTGGAATACAAAAATTATTTGAACAAAGTCATAATAACTATTTTAATACTGGTAAATACGATGAGGAAGAAAAGTTTTTTGACTCGTTTTTGTCAAAAATCCCATAAAAAAATTTCAAAAATACTTATTTTTCGTTGAATACATTTAACTTTCTATACCTATACTTTTCCCACATGTGGGTAAAAGAGTTGTACAATAGTGCCAAATTTTAACTTTCTAGGTCCTGCCGTTTGGTCACTATTTCTACCGTACATACAGACAGACAGACACATGAGCAGTGGAGGACAAACAGTGGCCAGCATGCAGCCCTTGATGGTTTTACATGCGGCCCTCCATGAATGATTATATTAGTAAAACCTTAACTTTACTGTGGCCAATAAAAAAGCATTCTACGTGCTAAATTGATTTTATTATACTATCGTTGATTTCGGCGAAACAGTTGATCTGTCTATCTAGCGTCGGCGAATCAACGCAGTTACGTCACACGACGTAACTGACGACTGTATTGTCTGGAATAATGCAATCCTTTGTTACGTCGTGTGACGTAACTGCGTTGATTCGCCGACACTAGTATAATTAGATTATAGCAACTCAACAGTTCTACTTTGTAAAAGCTGGAGCGATTATTATTATTATTTATTATTATTTTTTTTTAGTGCGTCCCTTGTAGTAACTCTATTTGTCCAAACAGGTCCTTTTCAAACGGTGTTTGCCAACCGCTGCACATGAGTGACGTTATAAGGTTTTTTTTTTGTCATAACTTCAAAATCCTAAAAAAATTTCAGGGAATTTTCGATAAAATTATTTATTTATTTATTTTACATGGGCCTATTTCTGCAACGAGGCTAATCGCCGATGTCAGAAGGCGAGCTCCTACACCTGGATGAGGGGCGAATGATTGTGAAAATGAGAGTAATGTAAACATATTACTCTCGCCCGAATAATATCACCGACGGAGAATCGAACTACCAACCACCCAATCCAGACTGTCTTCACCAGGCGAAACTGCTGCGATTTAATGCGTTCGCCACTCCGTCGGCCATTAAAAAATTTTCGATAAAAAAAAGCTCATTTGATTTCATTATATCCGGCACCAATGCCCTAGTTTAGCGGCCTTACTCTTTTGTTTGAAATCTTAGAAGAAAACCAATTTATTTTGTTGATATTTAAAATGAAATACAACTACCACCACCTAAAAAAGTGTAAAATCCTACCTGTACACGTAACGGGTGCATCATTATTAAATGAACAACGTCTGCTGGTGGTAGAACTTCACGTAACGTTAGACCCTGGAGCTTTATTGCTTGGCACATGAACACTGATAGGTAACGATGCAACGGCAAATGGAAGGACACTTGGAGACTGTCATTCTGGAAAATCATACAAAACAAATTAATACAAACACCCAAAAAGAAACAGAAACATTTAATTTGCTTGTTCTGTTATAACACTGGTCAACACAATTTTTGCTGACTTACATCTAAGACTTGTTTCTTACTAATTTGGTGCTGCTGAACTCAAATATCACATGAGTTTTTGCCTATCAAATCAGATTTTTGCTCTACAACAAATACATATTTTCGGCCAAATAATGCTTCTATCGTTTAATTTTAGACATCGATACTGTAATTGGTACAAATTTGGCGAACAATAAGGACTAAATAATTAGAAAATATTCTTAAAATTTTATTTATAGTGAAAGAAAGAAAATGAGAACAGTTTTAATTACATTTTAATGCATTGGAGTGTTAAAATAAAAATACAAAATAATTTAAGGATTAAATGGTCGTTTGTAATATCTTCTGGGGTGCATCATTCCCGATAAGTCTCTTTTAATACTCCAACAGTAATCAGCCATCATGTGAGTATCCCACCTTCCTTGATAACATCTCTCCATCTCTTTTAAATCCTGATGGAAACGTTCACCCTGTTCATCACTAACATCTCCAAGATTGACAGGAAATTAGTCAAGATGACTGTTTAAAAAATGAAGTTTCACGCTCATGTTGCACCCCAGATGATAAAAATCAAATTTTCAACGACCTCCACATAGTTTTCGGCTTTTTTATTTCCAAGAAAATTTTTGATGAGCGCCCCAAAAGACTGCCATGCATTCTTCTCCATATCACCCATATGTACAGTGAAATGTGGATCATTCCCGCCGTTGTAAAAAGGTCTATAACAAGTACCTGCATGTAAGGCGTTCCTACGAAATATATTGGACAACAAGAACGAAGTTGAAATTAAAGTAGACGTATATCAGAACGTGAAAAGGTGTAAAAACACAAAATACGATAGAACAAAAATTTGACGTGATAGGCAGAAACTGTTAACCTTTTTGAAATCAGCATCCCAAAATTAGTTTAAAACAAGAATCAGATCTAAGTCAGCAAAAAAAAAAGTTTAAACTTGTTGACCAGTGTAATCCATAAATTTTAAATTCAAGTATACAGTTAAGTTAAGCAAGCCTGTGGCTACTTAGAACATAAATTGGCTTTAATTCGACACTGTATATAAATTAAATTCTATACATATTTTTTTCGTGATACGCCAGTGTGTATTTTAAAATTTTATAGAAAATTAAGCTGCATTCCCACCTCTGTAAATCTACACGTTGTACGCTATGGATAATTTTTAAACGAGGTCATTTGGTATGATCGGACATGCTCGTGCTTTGTCGTTGCTATACTACTGTTGAGCGAGATAGTACGAGCTTGTCCGATCATACCAATTGCACTCGTTTAAAAACTATCCACAACGCACAGAGTGTTAAATTACTGAGGTCTGAATGCAGCTTTACAGAACAGCAATACTAATATTTTTATATAAATTATTTTCCTTTTAGTTTTAAATCTTTTTTAAATAATTTATATAAAATTTGAAACACCGACTAACAAATATCCATTAATAATTACATTTTCGGGATAAATCCTTCTTGAAGATTTTACCTGTATTCCAGTTGAACAGTCCTGATATAAAAAACGATTATCAACAGCTGATAAATGTTGATATACTACTGATAATGATCTATGAGTGAAAAATATACATAACAAAGAAAAAATATTCGAATATCAGATAAGGTTTTTCAGGAAGTAATGTATGCAGCTTTTTACTATTTTTGAATCAAAATGATAACCCATTTGTGAACAAAATATTAATTTTAAAACATGATATTTAGATATGTTATATAATTTTACTTACTGAATTTGGTGTAGTGAAATAAACAGCATCGAGCCATTCGAGCAAGGCAGAAAGGCAACTTGACAACACTCTCTTCGTAAGATCAACAGAGCTGGCATCTGTGAGGTGCGAAACCAAAGCCCACATCGGGTAAGCACTGGCCTCTAATTCAGCACTGAATGCTGCGTAGTATGTGTTCGGTTCAAATTCAACATGTTGACTTAATTCTCTTTGATTCACATTCATACCTACAAAAAAAATTAAATTAATAATAATTAGATAAAACCCTGTACAGAAATATTTTAAAATAAAACTTGGTTATCAGGAAGAAAAAAATATTTTTAAGTTCCTTATTAGAGCTAGTTCAACTTAACTTCAGTACAGGCAAATGTTACCGATTCTCCTGCGCAGAAACCAAATTTCGTCCATTACGTTATCAACAGTTAGTTTAACACATTTCAGTGGCGTCACTTACTTTGATTTGTGTTTGACTACGCGTATTGTGCGATGTTGTTTGCTTATTTCCGTTATTATTATTTATTTCTCGTACGTTTCAAGGTATACCGTGTACTAAAATGAGTAAAAATGTATTTGAAATACATGATTTTGTTTGTTTGGTATCCAAAACAATTGTTTAAAACCCTTATGTACGTCTATGTGATCGGCTGTTTTCTCGCGTAGAATTGATGACGTAATTTATGATACCCTGTACTGAAGTTAAGTTGAACGAGTTCTAGACGTATTTGTATTAAGTAATTTATACATATTATGGAAACGAAAAAGGCAATTATTAGTCAAAATATATTACTGTATCTTACGGGATATTATTTCGTTATTGATTATATCATGATAATAATTATTAGTATAAGAAATGAAATAATAATGAAAAACTAACCTTGAAACATTTGTAAAAATGCAAACCACATTTCCAACAACGAATCATCACTCATAAATTTAACAGCAACTGGTTTATGTGATAAGACGTTATTTAGATCAGAGACAAGCGGCCAGTAACAATGGTCCTTCATCACTCTTTCTGCACAGTTTACCACATAATGGAAATTTCTATCTGGATCTGTAACACAACATTAAATTATATAATATACTACCATCAAATCTGTGCGCATCTTGCGGAATTTTCTTACACTAATGGCTGGTTGCTAAAGAATGAGTTAAATTTTTTAACTCTAGTTATCCCTAACTCAAGTTAAAATAATATGTTTTGGTATGCTGTTTTACTCCAGTTAAAAACACGTTCTTTAGCATCGGCCGGCCATACATGAAATACATTCAAGCCAAAATTCGTATAAAAAAGTATAAAAATATAGTTTGTTTCTTTGGTTTAAGAGGAACTAGATTTTGAAAACTAGTACTTCCTCTGTCCGAAAATATAATATTATAACATTACTTTAAAAAATGTGGAATTAACAAAAGTAATATTATCTTGATCTTTTTTTGTTATTTCTAAATAAGTGTTTGCTAGACCAGTGTTTCTCAACCAAAAACGCATCGCCCACCATTATAATATATAATTTTTTAACGCGGACCACTAATAATAATTGTTGGTCCATTATTTGCAAGAAAACAAATATATTTAATGTGTTACTAAATACATTTATTTTATTTGTAGAAAATCACAGAAAATAAACAAAATATAAATTATTTATATAAAAAATGTGCATAAAAAATAAAAATAAAACTGCAAAAAAAACATATAAAAACTTTCGCGAACCACTAAAATTTTTCTGGGGACCACCTGTTGAGAAACACTGTGCTAGACAACTAATAAACAAATGACGCGCAAATAGTTTTGCATATTTCAAAAGTAATTCAAAGAAAAAAACGCGTATTTTAGACAAATTAAAGTAACACCCGCTGTTCTAACAAAATGGTAAATTTTGATCAAAATTGTGTTGAATTAAAAGGATAAGTTCCAAATCGACTTTATTCACAACCGCTAAACAGTCCAGATTTTAATGTTTGGACTTTTTCAACTCTATACAATTCTTACAACACACAGCTTCACCGAATAAAATCGACGAATTGATTGACTGCTTACAAAATGCATTTAATGCATTAAACAAACCCTTGATAATGTTTTTCTAACATTGCAAACTTGTCTAGAAGCAACCATGTTAGCAAAAGTAGTGAATTCCTATAAGATTCCGCACATTAATGAGGCAAAACTTCATCGTAAGGTACGATTACAAACAACATTATCATGTTCCATACAAGCTGTGGAGGCAGCCACGTCCTTGTTAAATTAAAACTGCATGTAATATTCTTTGTTTTACTAGATATTTGTAACTATCTCATAAATAAAATCATTTTAATTAATCGAAATTGTATATCACATTTTCGACAAGAAAAAAATCAAAATGTATACCATATTTTCGAATGGAGGGAGTATTATTTATCCCTAATTATTTTAAAAAATACAATAAATGTCTCTTTTTTGACCTCTTTTCGCCAGTTGAATGTTTGTTAATAATTTATTTCATTTTAAATCGCTTTTTAAATACAAGTTTTTATTAATATAAAATTATAACATTATATTCTATTGAGAATAAACATTACCTATAGAGGCGCTTTTGTCGCTTACAATATGGCGATTGGAATAGGATATTTTTGACATTTGCCATTTGATACACAACAATTCACATTGCAGTTAATTTTCTGTTGCGATTTTAAAGACATTTTATTAAAGTTTTCTTCACTTTAACACATACAAACAATGCAATTAAATGAGCCACATCCAATAAAATCCTATTCCGTTAAGTTCCAAAATATTCCGCTAGGCGTCACTTCAGTTATTGTCAGTTCTCAATATTAGTTCGGATAGCTTTTAAAACTCGATATAAGAATAAAAACGCCGAATAACACGTTTTAGTTTAGGAGTTTTAATTGTTAATATCATAATATTGCAACACATTTTTTTGTTTTATATCTAGATTTTAGCTTTTAACTAGTTTTAACTTTTATGAAACCAGATATAGATGAAATTATTAGTTTTATTGACTTACCATGTAGAGTATTTTGAAGAAGAATCTTATTCATCATATACTTAAGACTAATAACCATAACATGAAGCAGGTGTAAATTTTCTGCCATTCTTAACGCAAGACTTTCATTAGAGAACAGTTGAACGCTAACATGTACAACCCTATTGCTTAACGTATCAGGATCACTGGACTGTTCGAGCATCATTGATATTCGACTGTAGTGAAGTACAAATGCTTGGGTTAACGCTTCCTGCAAAATAAAAAAAAATATATTAGTAATTGAAATAAACAAAAAAAAATGTATTTTATGCAGACACCACATTTACAGATGTAACTTAAAACATATACTAATAGACGCACCTGCTTGTATTCACATACAAATTGCATCTATTTTTTTTTTCGAGATAAATATCAAATTTTTTAGATGGTTGAGAAAATAAATTATTTTACAATAAATCATTGTGGGATATCAAATAAAATTCTTGAAGCGAAGATTAAGAAATTGATGTGTGAATGTTCACACTTTTCAGGGTTTTGTAGATATTTAATAAGTGTAAGAAGCCAACAGAATACCAGATGTCTAGGACAGTATTTGTTCTATAATCACATCAAAATCAACAGTTTTTTTATAATCACTATTCTTCGTTATTTGATAAAAATCCCAGCATTTTTAATTTAAAAAATATACACGCACTATATTAGCTATAAATTTAAAAAATCCATAACATTAAATTAAAAAAACAATTAATTTTGTCAAAAACACAAACTGATCAAAAATTCCTCTCGTACGTTTCCAACTCAGATCATTGTACATTACCTAAATTTTTTTCAGATTTTTAGTTTAACTCTTTTTGGTAAAAGGCGGCCAGATAAGAACTTTTGCACATTTTTAGCTAAAATCGTGTTAAAAGAAACGAATTTCAAAAAACTATCAATCGTTCCTTAATCTACGCCTCAAGAGCTTTCTTTTGATACCACACAATAAATGTTAAGAAAATATTTTTTATCAACGACACAAAAAATTTACATTTTTCGAAAAACTTATTTGATTAAAAATTCCTGTTGAACTATTCCGGTTTCCATGAATGTTCATTACGGAGATTTTTTCAGATTTTTAGATCAATCACTCTTGGAGTTAGGGTGGGGGACAAAAGTTTTTTTACCACATTTTTGGCAAAAATACCATAAAGAAAATTGATTTAACAAAAATAAAAAATTGTTTGTTGATCCACGCATTAAGAGGTTTCATTTGGTATGCCACTTATTTACCAAATATTTGTTTTTTTATTAAATACATAATTGTTTATATTTATCTCGGGATGTGTGTTTTTGAAATCTCAGTATTTTTCCTAAATGTGGGTCAAAAAGTTGTATAAGCATGCCAAATTTCAACGTTCTATGTTAAGCCGTTTGGCTACAATTTCTACTGTACAGACAGACAGACAGGCAGACACATGAGTGACGAGTTTTTTTTTGTGGTCATACCTACAAAACCCTTTAAATTTTCCCGGACCGGATATCTTGTTGCCATGCCGTAGTTTGGAGACCCCTAGCAAAGAGTAAAATACGAAAATTATTTTTTAAATAATTGTCCCTAGACATCCAGAATTTAAGCCCTTTGTTGGCTTTCTTCACTTACTAATACCCACAAAACCCTGAAATGTGTGAAAATTCACACTTTACATAAATATATTGTTTCGTCGCATTTTATTTTAACTACAAAAACGTCATATTTCATATAAAAATACAAATATTTATTTGTGTACAAATTATTTATAATCAGCAATTTCATAAAAACATTTATCGTCCAAATTGAACATGTGCCAAAATTACATTTATGTAATTATATGTAAACAACATACCTTATAGTCTGGATCTGGCAACATGTTGAGTAAGAGGCACACGACTTTTTGAGGAAATTCAAATTTAACGGTCCAAAATACTAATTCTTCTAGAAATGTACGATGCGTCAGTTGCTCTTGCAGAGAGAGGCAATCCTTGTATTCGTCCGGAGGCTCCGGATTCGGTAAACTTTTAACTGCCTCTTCATATATTCGTTTACTTTCCATCATATAGTTAGCATATTCTAAATCAGCATCGGGTGGTATTTGTGTTAACAAACGATATTTCTGGAAGAAAAAAATATATTAGTAGGTACAAGGTTAAAGATATTCGAAAGAGCAGACGTACAGTAATTCCCCGAGACTACTTGATAACTGCTACATACATAACACGCGACGCAGTAACGTAAAAAGAAAATTTCAAAAAATTGAATTTTTTTTTGAGTAGATTAACATATAATTTTACAAAGAATGATTCTATTTCAAGCATGCAATGCCTTGTAGCGACTGCGTCAATACACTCTTCACTCTCATTCACTCTTTGTAAACAAACACACAATTTTGAAGAATTACAACATCCACAGCGCCATCAAAAATATTGGGGTGGTTTGGGATGAGCTCAAACTAACAACGATGAACGTTGTGTGGAATAAAATCTGCCCAGAAAAGGTCGTTGATTTTAGGCGTTTAACTGAACTAGAGGAACAAGTGCAGCAAGCTACGGAGACATGCGTGAATCTGACGCAGCAATTAAAACTGGAAGTTGTTAACGGTGACATCAACGAACTTCTTTTGAGCAACGATGAAGAATTAACCAATGATGACCTTATTCAGCTAGAAGCATTCCGAAATTCCGAAGAAAATACTGAGCTATGTGATGTATAGTCTATTTCACAATAAGATGAAGTGACTATCTACTTATGGTCCTAAACACAGTGGGTGGTAATTACAAATAACACTAATCCCTTGTTTGCACCCACAAACTAGTCAGTGATGTATCAGGTATAAATTGCAGATGTTTTAAATATCTTTTCACTTAGCTTTGAATTTTCTATCAGATAACTTGTGATTTGTGTTAAATAGTTCAGGACGTGTTAGAAAAATGTGGCGTCCTTGGAACGAACAATTAACTTCTGTGCAAGCAAATGAAGCAGATGACTATGTGACCATGATAGAAGATGATGATATAGTGCCAGATACAATAAAAAAAAAAATCGGGAAAAAACTTGTCTATATTTACCTGCAGAAGCTAAAGAAATTGTGGCCAATGTGTATTTATATTTAAGGAACCGCAAAAACAAAAAACCGGCATTAGAAGATACAAGCAAGGCAACGAAAGTAGCGATGACAACAGTATGGAATATTGTAAATAAATCCATTGATAGGAGAAGAAAACGAAAGGATTCAGGCATATCAAAATGTTTGGATGGTTTCCAGAAAGATGTAATACGGCAAAAAATTTACCAAATGTACACCGAACAAAATGTGCCAACATTGGACATATTGCTCAAAAGATTAATCCAAGACCAGTGTGAAATTAATTGTTCAAAGGTGACCTTATGGCGTGCCCTTAAAAGTATAGAGTTTCAATTTAAAACTTTAAATAAAAAGCAGTTCCTTATGGAGTCAGAGCGATAAAAACTTTTGAGACAAAATTATTTAAAAAACATTCAGAGAATGATTTGGACTTGTAAGATTTTTTTTTATCTTAAACATTATTTAATTTAAAATTTATTGTATTGTAATGTTTTAAATTTAATTATAAGTTCTATAAATTAATTGTTTTTATAATAAAAATAAAGTTTATTTTGATGATATCTTATGTTTATTTTTTGTTACAATTGTGTCATTACATGGTGTAATGTAATTTATACCTGATACATCTCTGGCTAGTTTATGGGTACAAACAAGGGATTAGAGTTATTTGTAATTACCACCCATTGTGTTTAGGACCATAAGTAGATAGTCACTTCATCTTATCGTGAAATAGACTATACCAACTCCGATTGAAAAGAAATTTTCTACTAAAGGATTAGCTAAGGATTTTCACCTTATAGATGAGGCACTATCCAAATTAGAAGCGATGGACTCGTACAAAGAGCGGTCGAAAATGTAAACCGCCGCATAAATTCTGATATGTCCATCTACAAGGCGATCTACGATAAAAAGAAGCGGGCGACCAGGCAATCAACTTTAGACATGTTTATGAAAGCTTTAACCAGTGCCGGAAATCCAGAACCAACATAGAGTTATAGAAGTTGAAGGAAAATGATCTACTGACAATCAAATATTTATGAATATGAATATATATGAATTTTAGTTTATTTTTGTTTTGTTTCTTTTATATACAAGTATTTCATTGCGACCCCGGCTAGTGCGGATTCGTTATAATGCGACCGACAATTTAAGATTTTTAAGCTATCAGACACATCGACAAAGCGTGGAATGAAGTCACCCAGTCGTGTATGAAGGGTGTTTGGAAAAGATTGTTCAGTGAAATTGCTGCAATCTTGAAAATTATGTTGAAAATATCATCGAAGATATTAGTCATATAGCCATTTCCGAAGGCATCAAAGGTTTTGATGAAGATGATATTCAGACTTTGTTAAAATCACACGGTGAACCTTTGACTAAGGAAGAGCTGCATGAAATGGACTGCCATACGTCCCTAGAAAATGACGAACCTGTTCCCGTGCGAAATTTAACTGTTAAAACCATCGAAAAAGCCCTTTCTCTTCACAATCAATGCATGGAGTTGTTAGAAGAGAGCGACGAAGATTACGAGCGGGTGAGTGCTGTTAAACGTGGCTGTAATGCATTACTTGACAGTTATCGGCAAATTTTGCGCAATAAACGTAGAGAGGCCAAACAAGGGAATCTAGATTCCGTTTTGCAACGTGGAACAAAATAAATAAATTATTAATTATTTAATGTATGCCTTTTTGTTATTCTTAATGTTGATTTAATAAATAATGTGTTTTTCGCGGTTTATAATGTTATTTTTCAAAAATCCCTCGTTGATTCCGAATTTTCGCTTAACGCGATCATGTCCAGAACCTATCCCCCGCGTTGAACGGACCTGTACGTATTTATGTAGTTTATCTTTCTTTTGTTCCTTTATAAAAAATAAATAAATAATATATATGGTATGTACATACTTGTATGTATAATAATAAATACGAAGGTACACTTAAGCAATTTTCAAATTCGACTTACGTAAAATTCGAGTTACACAAAAGTCTACGGGTCCGCATTAATTACGTATCTCGGGGGATTACTGTACAACAAAAATCTCTTGAGGATGGGGGAGGTAAAAATTCAGAAAAAAATCTGGGGTCAAGAAGGATAAAAAATCTAAAAATCACTCAAAGTGTGAGCAGAAGTAAAAAAAAAAATCACTTCAGAACGCAGGACATAAATATTCAGAAAATTCTAGGGGCAGGGGTGACAATAATACTAAAAATCAGTTAAACCAATGATTACCTAATGCACAAATTTTCAAGAAATGATAAATAAAATATACTGTACTAGAATGTAATGTAATGTATTGTTTATTCATGAAGAATTTAATGGCATTCCTGAGTACCATCTACCATTAAATTGTTAGTAAATTCAATGAGTTAATATTTATCTATAGGCATATATTTGTTAAATGATTTTGTTTATATTTTACCTGTGGATTGGTGAGAGCTGACGTCATCACGTGTCTCATCAAGGCACCCATATTATTAAAATCTAATAACATAGTTATGAACGAATCCGCATCTTGAATTGCACCTTTGTATGCATCAGGCGTTCCAGTTTTGCTATAAATCAATAAAAATATATGTTAGTTTTCATGTTAAATTAATGAATTATTGCATGCAATGTGTAATTTGTACATTATTATGTTATGTTTATCATTTAGTGTAAAAATACGTAGGATGGTTGCTTATTATTTGTGACAAATTGCCAAAGTGGAATTTTGCAATTGGTATTTAAATTAGTAGGAATTTTAACAATTTTAGGAGCTTCTTTGACTATTCAAGGGTGTTTAAAACATGTCCTGCGGAATATTAGAGAGATATTGCAAAGTGAAAAAAATCTGACATTATTAAAAGAATCCTCTAATAAAGTATCCTGTATTAAAATTTTTCATAATATTTTAAAGAGTGTTATTGCAACGGTGCTCGCTTCATACTTTATTTTGACAAATATGCCAAATTGATAGATCGAAATCGTAATGAATATAGAAGTTAACTGCAACCCTTATATGAGTTAACTGCAACAGACTATTTTTAACTTCTTCCCACACTGCACAACCATTCGCAAAAGGGTTTCGTGACACATTTTCTCGGAGAAGAATAACATCGTCCTCGTATTTAAATCGTAAACGTTTTTTATCTTTAACTTACATCATTTCTCACAAGAACTCACAAGAAAACTCAACAAATTTTATGTTCGAATTTACTCCGTTGTTAATTTTGAGGTTAAATTGACAGAAGACCTGTCAAAATTAAGGCGCTTTAAATAAAAATGCTTTTCCGTTATTTAAATTAAATAAAGGAAGCCTGTATTTTAATAAAAGAAAGAAATTAAGGATATATCAACTGCGCATGCGTACATGTCAAATAAAGGAAAACTTTACTAAAAGAACAGAGGTTGCAATATCTCTCTATTGTTTGCTAGCTAGACTCTTAATAATAAGAGCCCTGCAAATTCGCGGATATCCGCCATTTTTCTGCGGATGCGGATAAATTATCATTTAAATCGTGCGGATACGAATCGGATGCGGATTATATATCATATCCGCTTATCCGCAATATATGAACATAAAATCATCGGTCGGACGCCTCTTCCTACGTAAGACGCGTTTAAAACCCCAAAAATGCATCGCTGGCATTTGTATTGTGCTTATGACAAGAGTGAAATAATAATACGTTACGGCACTTTTTACTTTATTTACGCTTACTTAAATAATTAAATATAGTAGAGTTTATATAACAGTCGTAGATAAAACAATTTTTTTGGATTTATTGAGTTTATTAATTTAAAAATAATTATATAACGCCTTATTTTGCATTTTTGGAAATATTACTAAAAATTAATCATAGTAATTTGCCACAATTAAAAACATAGAAGCTCAAACCAAATTTAAAAAAATAAAAATATATTTAAATTCTTGAAATCGTCATATAACTTTCATCTTTTAATAATAAAATTAATTTAAGAATTTAGTTTTATTATTAAGAACTTATTTTTTTAAATTTGCTGATCTTATAGGACTTTCCTTTGTTTTTTAAGGTTTTGTAGACCAAAAAATCCTTATATTGTCATTTTGTCGTCTGTCTGTCTGTCTGTCTATCTATCTGTCTGTCTGTCTATCTGTCTGTCTGTCTGTCTGTTCGGTAAAAATTGTAGCCAAACTGCTATACCTAGAGTTGAAATTTGGCATGCTTATACAACTCTTTGACCCGCACATAGGAAAAATACTAAAACATCTAATAAACATATACCCCTAAAAATATAAACAAATATCGGCTCATCGAAAAAAATATATATTTTTTTTAAATTCTGAGTAGGGTATCAAATGAAAGCCTTTAGTACGTGGATTAACGAACAAAATAAATTATTTTGACGCCATTTTTGCCAAAACTGTGCAAAAAAAATTTTGTCCCACACCCTGTAGCCCAGATGGTTTAAACTAAAAATCTGTAAAAATTCTAAGTAATGTACATTTGTGTGAACCGGAATAGTAAAACAGGAATTTTTGATCAGATTAGGTTTTCGGAAAATAATGCGTTTTTTGTGTTTGAGCAATAAGATTATAATTAGTATAGTAGCAACTGCAGTATTACGCAACATTAACGTTACAAGAGTGGATATGAAGAACCACCCACAAAAGATCAGTACTGTGTCGGTGACGTACCTGAAGAAACTGATTACTCAGAAAAAATGAAAATGAAAGAATACTCCGTGATTTAATTTCTTATTTTCAAATTTATTATAATTTATTTTGTATTTACATCAAGTATAATAAAATTAAAAAATTAAATAAACGTAGAACAATTATTATTAATATCTACTATCTATTTTTCATTCCCCCAATTTTATTACATGCGGCTCGACAGCTGTCAGTTTACCAATTTATTTATTAATTTCCATAGAGAAAAAAAATCTTTCTCAACGCCTATTTCAGTTACACATTCAATGTTACCAATCTGAGGATTCAATATGTCAGTCTCATTATCCGTCAGATTAAAGTCACTAGATTATAGAAAGTACCGCAAGCCTTTGAAGAAGCCGACAGACCCCAGGGTTTGATTGGCAACATTGCTTCCCCTATTAAGCAAACTAAAGCAGCAATTTTTACGTTCTTAAGTTTACGTCTGCGCTGTCACATCTCCCTCTCTCGCTCTCATTTAATAACCTTCTTTGTCAGCGGTTTGAATATTTAAGGTTAAGTTTAATTTAAATTTATATATTATATCCATTTTATTTAATAAAAATTAAAAAAATAATTGAAATTGTACCACAATTTTGTTATAGTGCATCTTTGATTAAAAAAATCGTGATTACAATGTTTAAAATAAAAACTAGTTTCTTATTTTTGTAATGTTGGAATCACTGAACATCATTTGTGTTGGCGACATTTTTAACCCCAGCATGGCCGCCGTTGCGGTACTTTGTATAATCTACTGACTTAGATTCGTCAGATAACTATCTGAAAGATAAATATGAATTGAAAGACTGGATGACATTTATCCAACAGATAAAGTATCAGATAACTTTATCAATCAGATAGTTACCTAGAAGTTTATCAGAAGGTGGAAAGACCGGCCCTTATCCAATTGTTTAGAAGTTATTGCTAACATATTTTGTCATGCCGTTATATTATCATCTTTTATTAATCTCTGTCAGAAATTAATGTAATTGTTGACCCCTAACAGGTACTTTGGCTCCACCATTTTAGCATAAATAATAAGGCAATTTTTGTTTTAAACAAAAACTTATAACAAAAGCCATACCCAGAAATAATTTACCTTATTTATTTAAGCAAGGTCACATCTGGTAATTAGTATGACTATTATACAAAGTTAATGAGAATTTGTCCATTTAGCAACAGCAAAATGGAAAATATGTAATAATAAATAATAAATAAATAATAACACGCATGCACTTTTAATTAAACCCCACACAGATATGTATTTATTGTTTATTAAACATTATGTAAGTCTTATGCAAATTATACACATAGATAAGCAAAAAATAAAGTTATAGCTAAATTTCAGTGAAATCATTATTTATAAGTGGCCATAATTTATAAAAAATATTACGTAAAACAGCTTTTTTTAAATTAAATTGAAGTTTTAGCACATACTTTAAATTATTCTTATTAAATTTACTAGCTGGCATGTCCATTGTCTACCACCGGGGTTTTTTCACTGAATCAAAACATTTTACTTAAAATTAAGTATGGATAGTCGGACTCGGGAGTTGAAGCTTTTTGGAGGAGCCGGGAATCGGAGTCGAAAATCGGAAAAACTATCGGCTCCTGACTCTTTGATTAAATTTTTAGGGTTTTGTAGGTATGACCAAAAAACCCTTATACCATCATTTTGTCGTCTGTCTGTCTGTCTGTCTCTTCGGTAAAAATTGTAGCCAAACGGCTAAACCTAGAGAGTTGAATTTTGGCATGTTTATACAACTCTTTGACCCGCACATAGGAAAAATACGAAAACATCTAAAAAACATATTCCCCTAAAAATATAAACAAATATGTGCTCATCGAAAAAAAAAAATATTTTTTTAAAATTCTGAGTAGGGTATCAAATGAAAGCCCTTAGTACGTGGATTAACGATCAAAATTTTATTTTTGCAATATATTATTTTGACGCGATTTTTGCCAAAATTGTGCAAAAAAAATTTTGTCCCACACCCTGTAGCCCAGATGGTACAGGGTACCCAAGTAATGTACATTGGTGTGAACCGGAATAGTACAACAGGAATTTTTGATCAAATTATGTTTTCGGAAAATAACGCATTTTTTGTGTTTTTAACTAAAATATACTAAATATTTAATTCGCTAAGTAACACAGTAAATAAGTAAGCGCCCGTAGCGTAGTTCGTAGTGTCCTCGCTTCGTAATTTGCAAACTACAGTTCGATTCCTGTTAATTTTAATTTTTCTGTTTTTTTTGCATTTTTATTTTGTTTAAATTATTTTGTCAAAATTCTAGTTATATTTTGGTAAATGTTGCATTTAATTTTTAAAAGCGTAAATTTAATAACCAGTGGGAAGTGTTGAAATTATAATTTAATTCTATGTTTGAATGTATGCGAAATCAGAGGGCGGGGCTTATGATTTAAGCAACCAATGGAAGCCATTGGCGCAATTTTCAAAATCTTAATGAACCTTGTTATATAAAAAAATACTGAACATATTTAAAAACTTAAATAATGGTATTAGGCATTCGAATTAAAATTCATAAAAAAATATTTTGACATAAAATTTGTTTTGGCATCCCAAATAATCATCATTCAGTTACTAAATACCTGCAAAACCCTGAAATGTGTGAAAATTCACACTTCACATCAATTTTTTTTGTTATACAGTATCTATGTAAACTATTTTTGTAATCTGTGGAAGCCAGTCATTGGTTTTTACTGTTGGTTTTCCTTAATGAAAAAATAAATAAATAAATTAGATCCATGGAATGCTAGATTTTATATAAAAATGATAAATATTTTATCAAATCAAATTCCCAAATTATTTCGTAATAAATAGCACAAATATTCGGTTTATTATACATGCTGTCGTGTATCGTCACAGAAAAACCGTTGTTTACCTTCCTCGTTAAGGTCATCTCTGAAATACGCAACGTGACCCATGCCGCATAAAAACTGTACTCTTATGTTAATAGGTGAAATCTTCACTGTATTATTAAAAAAGAAGTATTTTGACAACTTTATACAAATTTAACCTGCATGCAGTCATTGCAATAATTATTGTGGTATTTATTGATTTTGGAATTGCGCAATCTGCTAATGAATTTAATCAAAATATTTAAATTAATACGACGTATCATTTCAAAAATTTTGTTTGGTTGGTAATTATTTTGTTAATGAAAATTATTCAGTTATTTTATTACTTTATTTGTGGTATAGTTCATTTCATTTCGACGTGCGGAACTAGATTTTGAAATCTAGTGACTTAAATAAAATAAAAAATTGATGTGAAGTGTGAATTTTCACACATTGCAGGGTTTCGCAGGTATATAATAAGTGAAGGCGGCATGCTGAGTGTGTAGGACAAATTTTGCTTTGTAGTAATCACGGCCAAATGAACGATATTTTTAAAATAATTTATCGTCTGTTAATCATATAATAAGACTGGTTATTAAATTTACGCTCTTAAAAATTAAATACAACATTTGTCAAAATATAACTAGAATTTTGACAAAATAATTTCAACATAATAAAAATGCAAAAAAAAAAAAACAGAGAAAATAAAATTCACTCCGTACTCGAACTCGAAACCCTTCGTTTTCCAGCTCATTTTAGCTTACGACACCAGTGCTCTAACCCATTACGCTATCGCACGCCTTGCATGTGAGTGTCTTACATAGATATAACTTTTGTACTTTGTGAACCAAAAACCACAAAAAATGCGTTATTTTCCGAAAACATAATCTGATCAAAAATTCCTGTTGTACTATTTCGGTTCACACCAATATACATTACTTAGATTTTTTTTAGATTTTTAGTTTAAACCATCTGGGCTACAGGGTGTGGGACAAATTTTGCTTTGTAGTAACCACGGCAAAATGAACGATCTTTTTAAAATAATTTATCGTCTGTTAATCTCAGAGCTTTAAAAACAAATTTTATGTTAAAATATTTTTTTGTTAATTTTAATTCGAATACCTAATATCATTATTTAGGTTTCTAAATAAGTGCAGTATTTTTTTTATATAACAAGGTTCATTAAGATTTTGAAAATTGGGCCTATGACTTTCATTGGTTGTCTTAAATCATACGCTCCACCCTTCTGGCTTCGTATAAATGACACAGAATGAAAATATAATTCCAATTTGTTATTAAATTTACGCTCTTGAAAATTAAATTCAAAATGTGCTAAAATATAACTAGAATTTTAAAAAATTAATTTAAACATAATAAATATGAAAAAAAAAAACAAAAAATAAAATTGACTCCACAAGCCAGGAACGAACCTGTGTAGTGAATAACGATCCTGTGTGGTTGTCGAGCAACTGAGCGACTAGACCACCAAACGCTTATCAACTTAGTGTGTTATAAGAGTATAACATGTATGCATCGTCAACCAAAAAACACAAAAAATGCGTTATTTTCCGAAAACATAATCTGATCAAAAATTCCTGTTGTACTATTCCGGTTCACACAAATATACATTACTTAGAATTTTTTCAGATTTTTAGTTTAAACCATCTGGGCTACAGGGTGTGGGACAAAATTTTTTTTGCACAATTTTGGCAAAAATCGCGTCAAAATAATTTATTTTGCAAAAATAAAATTTTGATCGTTAATCCACGTACTAAGAGCTTTCATCCTACGCAGAAAAAAAAAAATTCTATTAGCAGATATTTGTTTATATTTTTAGGTGGTTATGTTTTTTAGATGTTTTAGTATTTTTCCTATGTGCGGGTCAAAGAATCGTATAAGCATGCCAAATTTTTAGGTTTAGCCGTTTGGCTACAATTTTTACCGAACAGACAGACACACAGACAGACAAACAGACAGACAGACAGACAGACAGACAGACAGACAGACAGACAGACAGACAGACGGACGGACAGACAGACGACAAAATGACGGTATAAGGGTTTTTTGTCATCCCTGCAAAACCCTAAAAAATGTCTTCCATCCTGTATATAGAACATTATTACTGCGAGAAAAATTATGACCAATTATATATTCATCTTATCAACATGGTGCCATTTTTTACATAATCATTTTTAAAGTGTAAAAAAATACTTCTAATCTAAACTAATCATATAATTATGCATGAATAATTCCACTGTAAGTACCTATTGAATAATATATAAATGCTATCATCCATAAAAATAAATTTGATAATAACAAGGATTTCATTATAAAGCAGAACACCGAATTTTTAGTTTCAAGTATTTCTGTCATAGCTATGTGCTTATGGGTGTGGGTTTCAATGACCATTCAAGCAAAACCTATTACCTCAATAACATTAAAATATTTTTGTTATCATAAAGTATAATTATACATACTATTTATAGATTCAAATATTAATAACAAATAACAAATAATTTATATTATTTTATGATGATACTATGAAATAGATGCGACATAACAACTTAAAACAGAAAATTGGAAGTTCTAAAAAATATGGAATATAAAGTCGCATTCAGAGCTCTTAAATCAATAGCTTATGCACTGTAGCTTATGAGTTTGTCATATGATAAGACGTGAAACCGTTCAGATCTCCAAATTTAATACGCTGTTTGTTGTGGATTGTGCATAATTTTCTAAACTTATAGTTAGTGAGATGTTTTAATGAGACAGACATATAACACATTGGCTATCGCATTCTATCAGTGACTCCGTAGTTATCGAATGCCTTTACATACCCTAACATAATGTCATCATTAACAAATCTTGCACAAAATTACGAAGACGGACAGTAAATATGATCAATTTAGGTAATTAGGTAGTTAAAATCTAAGACAACAGAATTATAAGAACAATAATACATATAAAATATTTTACGAAGCTAAATAGTTGGTTTCAAAATTCACAGATGGGGGGTTATTCGTAACGTACTAATTTATAACAGATGTGAACGGTACATGGAACGTTAAAATAATGCATTAAAACATAAGTCAGAGCATAACAACGGACAGTCTATAACTCGTTAATTTAAAGAGGTCTGAATGCGGCTTAAAACTACAGTAGATATCGTTTATAACGACATCTGATATAACGACATATCGATTTTTGCGACGAAATTTCACAGTCCCGGCCAGAAACATATCTTTTTATATAGGTCAGTCGTTTAATCAATGCAGTTAGTCATTTTGCGTCATAACTTCAATGACAAACTTGTGGCGAAAAAATAACTAAATCGATTTTTTTGCATGTGAATTATAGACTAATATTGCTCTTTACTCTTTTATTTTACTAAAACATACCTTTTGAAGTCATATTTAGTTTGTGTTCGATAGTCATTTTGAAGATTTACAAATTTTAAAAGTGTTTATTTAATATAGGGACATTTGTATTGGTATCCCTGAATAAAACGATGTTTACATTTGTCATTTAATAATACGTCTGTTGTGTTTTGATACTGACTTGTGTTCAAATATCTAACTTATAGTAATTTCTAAAAACCTTTTCTATTTAGTTTGCTGTTTATTTAGCAGTTATGTGTTTAGTTATATATATTCTTATAGATTTTCTTTTGTGTGTACTGCATAGTTTTTAGGTTATATTTAACTTATTTTTATTTTCTTTTCTTTGATTATATTTTTGGATCACATCAGTCCTTTGTAGGACTATTTTGCCTATTGACATCTGACACTACCGATAGAGGCGCTACTGCATTTTACATCATGGCTGACTTTGGTAGGATATTTTTGACAGGTTCAATGGTATCTTCATGTGATATTTATTGAAACACACGGGAACACACTCTAAAATGGTCTTTAACTGTCTTTCCACTTCTAAGAACATATTCCCATGTTTGTCTTCTATCCATAACTACACGTGCACCACCACGTAAATTCAGAAACACGTTTTTTTTTGCTACGTTTCGGAACACGATGAAAACTTAGGTCTCTATCACGACCTACTTTTGCATTGCAAAGATAAACACAACAATTCACGTTGCATTTAATTTTTTCTTGCAATTTTAAAGACATTTTTTAAAAACTTGCTATGAAAACAACAGTAAACAAACTAGACTATCCTACAACCGTCAGTTTCTCAAAATCTCACTAGAGGCGCTTCAGTTATTGTCAGTTGACAATTAGACTATATAAATATAAAAATTATTTGAAACTCACAAATATATTTAAAAAATTACAGAGCATTGTTGTGTGATATTTATTATTAAGTTATTGAGCAATAACATTTTTACAATCATTTTTTCTACAGTCAAAACTATCCTATTAGATAGATAAAAATTCTGTGCAAAATTTGATGTATAGATTGTCACTAATTTTATTTCAGATTATAATTTTTGTATAACTAATAATTTCTGGGGGTTGTACGTAGCATTAAGCACTACCTTAGGCATTCATCATATCTATTTTATCACTTATTACCTATAACGTACAGTAAGAAATAATTTTACGAACTAATAAGACATAAATTATTTACCTGTTTTCTCTAAGATGTTGTATGAGTCTTAGTATAATCCTCGGCATCATAGCTTCTGCAACACACATCAGATCTAATGGGGCTGCAGACTTATTTACACTTTTATTTGGACCATGACGATCACAAAACCTAAATAAATAAATGGGCATAAGTTTTGGGTTTTAGAAATATCAGGTTACCACAACATGACATTGCACAATATTTTTAAATAGTAAAAATTAAACTTTTTATACAAATCAAACTCTATATTTGTGTCCAAGGAAATATATAATTTCAAAATTATATATTTATTTATTACTAATTTTATGGAATACAAGCAAAATGACAACTGATATTATATTTATTACACAATAAAAAACGATGTGTCATTTGTATAAAATTAAAACTAAACTTTAATTAACAACCTGTAACCTGTAGTTAATATTATAAGGTCATTAGGTTAGGTTATGATATTAAATAATTCAATACAGAAGAACCCGAGCAACTCAAATTAAACTTCAAAAGTATTCTCAACTAAATTTTGTCATGTTTTTAACGTGAAAGCTAGAAAAAACTACTATGCTTGTATAAAAAATAAAGATTCAGATTGTTAAGTACAGTTTTACCAAGAATCCAGTACAGAAGAACCCGAACGGCTCAAATTAAGCTTCAAAAGTATTCAGAATCAAACGTTGTCTTATTCTTAACGTAAGAGCCAGTTAAAATAACTGTGCTTGGATAAAAATGTTGGTTCAGATTGTTAAATCAAGTTTTTCCAAGAGCTCAGTACAAAAGAACCCGAATGGCTCAAATTAAGCTTGAAAAGTATTCTGAACTAGATTCTGCCTTGTTTTTAATGTTAAAGCCAACAACAACTACGATGTTTGTATAAAATATCATGGTTTAGATTGTTAAATACAAGTTTACCAAGAAACCAGTACAAAAAAACCCAAGAGGCTCGAATTAAGCTTCAAAAGTATTTTTAACAAAATTTTATCTTAATCTTAACATAAGAGCCAGCTAAAACTGTGCTTGGATAAAAATGTAGGTTCAGATTGTTGAATAAAGTTTTATTAAATTTAATAGTATGTAAATAAGGATAATAAATAAGTTTTTAATTTAAAAATATTGAAGTGGTAACCCAAAAATTGTAATAATATAAACAATGTCATCGTACCCTGTTTCTTTCATCACAGAAGTATCACCGCAGTCGCAAGCACCCCCGGCTTGACTTAAGAACATGTTGAAGTCATGTCGGTAGTGGTTGCCCTTTTTGAAGCACTCCGTACATAAAGACATACACGGGGAGATTCCACATGTGCGACATCGATACGCCACAAAGTTCGGAGTCCAAACTAACCCACATGTTGTTGCATTGTCATATGTACGAACTGAAATGTCAGATGATGCAAACAGTGATCACAGGTAAATTAATTTTGGAGAATGACTCATGGATACAAGTGTCAAACAAATGGGAATGCAAGGTCATAAACAAACAACAAAACTCATAAAATATTACATACCTATACTTGAAAATTCATCGGGGGTTCGCCCCCCAGCCATAAGCCATTTACACCAATCAATTGTTTCCCATTCGTCGATCGCTTTCCTTGGATTTAGCAAAAGGTCCAGTAATTCATTGAGATGATCTGGAGACGTTGCCCCCGAGCAATCGGCGTGGATATAAGCGGCTGCCCCACGTTTACCTTTTTTCATTAACACGTGAGCCGCAGCAGAATTCGAGGCCATTTTTATAAGTTTTTGATATCAAAATGTCATTTGGCAAAATATAGGGTCATGAAAAATTATAAGGTCACTGCTGCAGACAGATCGACATTTGTCAGCCACTTTTTTTGTTCTTTTACGGAATTCACTTTTTAAACATAAACTTATTTTATATTGTTTATGCTACATGATTTTGACATCACTTAAAACGAACCATACGAACAAACTGTTTATATATTCATTTTGAGAACACAGACACTTATTAACACACGGCACATTTTAACTATCGATGGTTATTATAACAAAAAATGCGATCCTATTATAATTTTTTACACAATCACGGACTCTACTAATATTCAAGAAATGAAGGAACTAACAATTTTTTGATTTTGATCCGTCGAATGAAAAAATTATGGAGAATCGTATGACAAGACAAAACGAAATAGCAAGAGAATTTGTATTAACTACTCATAAGTCTAGCTCTCTCACTGAGATGTAGGAACGTATGTTCAGTCCGTACAGAAAGTCAGTCATTCACATCTACTGCTTTTGGAATCTAGTTCTTATAGCAGTTATACGTACAGCTCAGTTTATTCTGCTTAGGTTGACAATTAAAATATTATAGTTAACAACTGAAGAAACTGAAAAGTCACTAGATCCTTGTAAAACTTCAAGAAATAAACACTAAGTAATAACCTAAATAAACAATGAAAAAGAAAACCGAAGAAATGTCAAGTGCCAGTGAAAACGAAGAAAATGATATAAGCGAAAAAGAGGACAATGACAGTAACGGTGAAGAAAGCGCAGAAGAAGAAATTGAACAGGAAATCGAAGAAACTAAAGTAACATGGAAAGACTTGGTAAGTCACATGTTGTTACGCACGTGGAAAGCATTATTAACTACGTAATTTTACAGGGATTAGTTGATGTTTTATGTACTGCTTGCAATCAGTTAAAATGGAAAACTCCAACAAAAATCCAGAAAGAATCAATCCCTCTTGCAATACAAGGAAAAGATATTATTGGTCTTGCGGAAACAGGTTCCGGAAAGACTGCAGCATTCGCTTTACCCATTTTACAATCTCTTTTAGAAAATCCTCAACGTTATTTCGCACTTATTTTGACACCTACGAGAGAGCTGGCTTTTCAAATATCAGAGCAGTTTGAAGCATTAGGAGCTAGCATCGGAGTAAAATGCGCAGTTATAGTCGGAGGAATGGATATGATGTCGCAAGCTTTGACATTAGCGAAAAAACCACACATACTTATTGCTACACCTGGACGATTAGTTGATCATCTTGAAAATACTAAAGGATTTAATTTACGTGCACTTAAATTTCTGGTAAGTTATTTTTGTTTCTACTTGTATTTCATATTGAACATATTTAATGTTTTTAGGTTATGGATGAAGCTGATAGAATATTAAACATGGATTTTGAAGTTGAAGTTGATAAAATACTAAAAGTTATCCCTAAAGAACGAAGAACATTCTTATTCTCTGCCACGATGACTAAAAAAGTTCAAAAACTACAGCGAGCTTCCTTAAAAGATCCTGTCAAAGTCGAAGTTTCAACTAAGTACCAAACAGTAGATAAATTACAACAATCTTATGTATTTATTCCTGTTAAATTTAAGGATGTATATCTTGTTCACATGTTGAACGAAATGGCTGGAAATAGTTTTATGATATTCTGCAGTACGTGTAATAATACAATTAGAACAGCATTGATGTTGCGGAATTTAGGATTTACTGCTATTCCTTTGCACGGACAGATGTCGCAAAATAAAAGGTTGGCATCGTTAACAAAATTCAAAGCGAAAAATAGGTCGATTCTTATTTCTACAGATGTAGCCAGTCGGTAAGTAATATTTTAGTCTCGTATCATAGATTTTTATATGTACTACTAACGCCAGCATCACTTTCTTATTTTAACAAGTAACGTTTAGTTGTAATATTTAGTAAAATATGAACATGGTCTCTTTTTATACCAGATTGTAATTTATTTTATTGTTTACAGTGGTTTAGACATACCCCACGTCGACGTGGTTATTAATTTTGACATTCCAACGCACAGTAAGGACTATATTCATCGAGTAGGACGAACAGCTCGTGCTGGACGATCTGGAAAAGCTATTACTTTCGTTACACAGGTAAAAACAACTTAAATTTAAAGCATTTGCTTAAAATTTATTCGAACTTATTCTAAATTGTTATCTTTTCAGTATGACGTTGAATTATATCAAAGAATCGAACATTTAATAGGTAAACAATTACCTTTATATAAAACGGAAGAAGATGAAGTCATGGTACTTCAAGAAAGAGTTGCTGAAGCACAAAGAGTTGCAAAAATGGAAATGAAAGATTTAACAGATGGGAAGAAAGGTAAAGGAAAAAGGAGAGCGGATGATGATAACGATGACACGGAAGAAGCAAAGGGCTACAGGAAAAGGATAAAAGCAGGAGGTGGAAAGAAAGGAAAATTCAAAGGAAAAAATAAAAAACGTTGATATTTGATTATATTTTGTATAAATATGTACAAACATTACATGTTCTTAACAATAAATATTTTATTTGGAATATTTTGTTTTATTTAATATAAATTTTGATATGTTTTAATTATAATTAATACTAAATTTAACAAACTATTAATGATTTATTTTGGTGGATCGTATTGAGACTAAAGCAACTTATACCTAGTTGCATAAAAGTTTTGAAACCAGATATAAGCTAAAACTCTTTATAAAACACAAAATTATCTATCTACGCGTTGTGTTAAAACGTTAAAATTAAATAAAAATTGATGTGAAGTGTGAATTTTCACACATTTCAGGATTTTGTAGGTATTTAATTAGTCAGTTGCGTACCCAGGGAGTCCCCCCCCCCAAGAAGGAAGAAAATAAAAACTAACAAACACACTAGAAATTTTTAAAAATAGAGGTGAGGACTTTTTTTTTGTGTCGTCACTTGTATTTTAGAAGTGAGGACCTTTTTTTTATGTCATCACTTTATATTTTCATATAAAGTGTTCACTTTTGTAAGGACAAACTATGCTCTATGTCACCTTGTGAAAAATCTGTGTAAGAAGATAGGAGCTGTTTGTCCTTGTTTCGGATTGGTTTAGAACGTCATCCCTATTACACTGTTAAAATATTGTTTTTAGTCCAAATTGACAGATGTTCAGTGTCGTACATTGGAAATACAGTCTGTTCCAAACGGTTAAGCGGAACTAAATGGGAATTTAGTTCTTTTAGGTTGTCACGAGAAGGGACCTTGCTTGGGTTATTTCATTTTTCACGTTGGGATGTCAAAATTTAAAATTCCAACAATGAAACCATGGAAACGAATGACATATGATATGTCAAAATTAAATATTTTGTTTAGATATTTTAATGACAAAAAAATAAATAAATGGGGAATTTGTATTAAGAATGACACAAAAAATCAAAATATAAAGAAAATGACATTTTAAAATGATATTAACCTTAACCAAAAAATGTTTATTGTAAGTATGATTTACAAAGCTAAACAAAACAGCCGAAAGGCACGATTTAAACGATGAAAGTAACTAGATTGCAAAATCTAGTTCCGCTTAAGCGTTTGGAACAGACTGTATTATTTTATTTTTTTCGTATATTTTGTTATTATTTACATATTTAGACTTTTATTTATATTCTTGGCGTAGAGAAAATACTCCATGTAATTTATTTTTACGCAGTTACATATTTTTTAGGCTATCTGACATAAATATTTTTTGACACATGACAATTAACAGATCAAGATAGAGGACTAATATGAGGCCAAAAGACAGCCCAGCTGATAGTGCCCAAAGAAGAAGTTATTGATATAATTTTTGAAACTTCATATATACATATATTTTTAATTTTTATTTACAATAAATATTTAAACAAGAAACTTTAGCTCTGAAGATATATTGTTTGTTTTATTGCTTTATTTAAACTCTTTTATATATAGTTCATAATTTTTAAAAATTAATATTGTTTTAACTTTTTCAAATTTCACATTAAACTGAATTTGTGTCGTATAAATAACGTAAGTGTATTATCTGCCTTGTTTATTTCAATATCTTATTAACCTTTTTTATATTAAAAAAAAAATCACTTGCTAACCCAGTTACTACGCCCATGCCCTAGTTGTAACTTATTTTAAATTTCCCGCTATACTGTATTTGTCCAGTGTAAATCGTACTCGGTTCGCAGCGCTATCTACTTTTTTCTAATTTGAAATAGACCATAGCTACGTGTTGCGTTAAAACAATAATAATTTTGTTTTATATCAGGTTTTAGATGTGTCGTGCTGTTCCTACAAACCAAAGCATGTAAACTAACGGTACGAATACGCCGAAAGATTGTTACCAGCGCCTATAAGCGCTTGCTAACTTGCGACATCGGTTGTAATTAATCGTAATTTAATTGTACTTTTAGAAGGAACAAATCCACCAATAAATTTCAGTTTGTAAACTATGTATGTTTTATATTTAATTTATATTATTTACAGTGATTTTTTGGAGTACGAGACAAGCGTTTGAAATATTACAGTAATAATACATAAATATATAAAATAACAACATATACAATATTAGGTACCATTTTATGACTTCGAAAATCCTAGCAACGAATGGAAACATTTTGATTTGATTAGCATCGAATTTATAAAGTTTATTTACGTTAAAAATATGTTACGCAATATTTAGTTATCAAGTTAGGCAACTGAACAGCGTTAATCCCCTAAACATCAAGCACCTACGCAATTTTAAAATTACCAGGAACGTAGGCTTTGCTTATGCGCTTTCCTCTTTTGTAAATTTGTCAAATATACAGTCTGTTTCAAACGCTTAGGCGGAACTAAATGGGAATTTCGTTCTTTTAGGTTGTCACGACAAGGGACCTTGCTTGGGTTATTTCATTTTTCACGTTGCAATGTCAAAATTTAAAATTACAACAATGAAACCATGGAAACGAATGACCTATGTCAAAATTAAATTATTTTTTTAATATATTTTAATGACATAAAAATTAATAAATGGGATATTTGTATTAAGAATGACACAAAAAATCAAAATATAAAGAAAATGACAATTTAAAATGATATTAACCTTAACAAAAAATGTGTATTGTAAGTATGATTTACAAAGCTTAAACAAAACGGTCGAAAAGCACGATTTAAACGATGAAAGTAACTAGATTGCAAAATTTAGTTCCGCTTAACCGTTTGGAACAGACTGTATTTTAATGACAAAAAAATTAATAAATGGGAAATTTGTATTAAGAATGACACAAAATATCAAAATATAAAGAAAATGACAATTTAAAATGATATTAACGTTAACAAAATATGTGTATTGTAAGTATGATTTACGAAGCTTAAACAAAACGGTCGAAAGGCACGATTTAAACGATGAAAGTAACTAGATTGCAAAATCTAGTTCCGCTTAACCGTTTGGAACAGACTGTACACTTCGATTATCTAAATTTAGTTTTTATATATTGAACTAAAAAGTTCTTTTTTTACCGATAACAATAGGGGATAGGCATGATTTTTTTTTATTTTTTTATTATATTCCTCTTGTTGCATATAAACATAAAAAACAGTTTTAATTTTTTTTTTTGTAATTTGAAGGCTTAAAAAAATCATAAATGTATGTAGCGCGCGAAAACGACGTGTGACGTCATACCCCTTCTAACTGACACTACTAGTTTACCGGCGTACATAGTCTGTTGTGAACTTATTTGTTTGTATAACTTTCATAGGTTATATAAAGTTAGAGTGATTTTAGTTAAAATAAAGTTTAATTCTATAAAAACAATTTATACATGTTTACCGAATTAAATTTTATATTAAAATAGATACAGTCTGTTTCAAACGCTTAGGCGGAACTAAATGGGAATTTCGTTCTTTTAAGTTGTCACGACAAGGGACCTTTCTTGGGTTATTTAATTTTTCACGTTGAAATGTCAAAATTTAAAATTACAACAATGAAACCATGGAAACGAATGACCTATGTCAAAATTAAATTATTTTTTTATATATTTTAATGACAAAAAAATAAATAAATGGGAAATTTGTATTAAGAATTACACAAAAAATCAAAATATAAAGAAAATGACATTTTAAAACTTGAACTTTGAACTTATTTGTTTGTATAACTTTTATAGGTTATGTAAAGTTAGAGTGATTTTAATTAAAATAAAGTTTAATTCTATAAAAACAATTTATACATATTTACCGAATTATATTTTATATTAAAATAGATAACTTATATTGCAGTATTTCAATTATGCCTCTAACGTTTTGTAACTTCATGTAAACAATGTAGTAAAATTCTGACATCTAAATTACATAATTATTTACATTTTACAGAGTTGCAGCGTTTGTTTACATAAAGTTATAGAATATAAAATAAAAATTACTTACAGGTCTGCTTTGACACCACGTATTTCTTCAGCACTGTAGCATTCATTATTTTTCATATATTCCATGAGCATAAATGCATCAATGTTGGGTAAATTATCACTCTGAGCCCTAACAAAATCTTTATCTGCCATTTTAATAATAAATGCGTGAAAAATTGTTTAAAAACAAATACAAAACTCTCGAACAATACAATACACACACGTGTAAAGATTATGTTGTAGCTGTATTTGTGCCGTGAAACCCCTATCGTTTGACGTCATACTCAGTCGTTTTTACTCGGCAACCTTCGCTCCGTGGTCGGCTTATTTCAAATTCACAATATTTTAATTCAAAAATTTGGCTATAATATTAATTAAAATGTAATTTTTGTTTTGTTAGGTGACATAACTACCCAGCAAACATTTTTATACGGGCCAGTACTGGTAAAGCACATACTCCCCGGCATTGAAAGTAATGGGCCAGTACCCCGGTGTCCCCGTGGCCGTTACTGGCCCATTGATGTATCAGTTGCCGGCCCAGCAACGGTAAAGTGCAAAATAATCGCATTAGTTGCAAGATTTATTTCTGATGGTTTTAAGTAAAAAGTATGAGTGAAGAAGAGTGCTTATAAAATGCTGGTAAAGTACTTCGTATAGGCGGAATGCGAAATACAAATGTGAAGTACATTATTAATACTGGCGTTGCACTTACTTTTGGTGCCAGTACTTTACCAGCATAAAAGCAGTTTGCCGGCATTCGGCCGTTAGTTGAATGTTTGCTGGGTAACAATAACATATCAAAATAATGTAGTTTTAAGGAAATACAAATTTTATGCGTATCCCCTATTGTTGTGGATACCAAACACACAAAATCATGTATTTCAAATACATTTTTACTCATTTTAGTAAATGGTATACCTTGAAACGTACGAGAAATAAATAATAATGACGGAAATAATCAAACAACATCGCACAATACGCGTAGTTAAACACAAACCAAAGTAAGTGACGCCACTGAAATGTGTTAAGCTAACTGTTGGTAATGTAATGGACGATATTTGGTTTCTGCGCAAGAGACTGGTTATATTCGTCTGTGATGAAGTTAACTTGAACGTACTCTAGTATTTTTATTCAATACTTGCAAGAAATTCGAATCTTTTATTTTTGGTACCTTTGTCATAAATATAAAAATACTGAAATAATTTAAAATACTGTTGAAACCTCTACAAATGGTTCCAATGAATCTAAGAAATTTTCGTTAGATTTACTTTTAATCTCCGTCAAGTTAGAAATCTGATGATAACTGTCACATTTTATCAAGTTATTATTTTGTGTTTTCTCCTCATATGAATTTCTACAACTTACTCTTTCATAAATATCACTGCATCTATCCTTTTCAATACAGTTACCATTTATTTCTTGATTTCTGTATTTATTGTAATAATATATTGGTTCGAGAGAATCTGGTGTCATACTGCGCCAAGTTAGGGACTGTTCAGTGGATTTGTCGTCAGTGTTTGGTAGCACTGGACCGAAAAATCTGGTAGCTGGTATGACGATGTCACTGGTTTCATCTTCTTTGTCCGGAGATCGTGGTAGTATTTGAAGAGATCTATGTGGTCTTGGTACGTCGTAATCTGGTTCTGAATGCCGACGTCGTCGAATTGGTGTAATCGCTAACCACTACGAAAACAAAATTGAAATTATTAAAATCAAAAGAGGTTAATACTAAAAAAATGAATATACATTTAACGGCGGGAGCACCAGGCGCGCGCCCGGGGCCACGACCTCTAAAGGGCCCCGAAAAACCAAATTTTACATTTTTTTTTTTTTATTAAAGGGGCCTAATATTCTTATTGCGCCTGGGGCCTTAACTGACCTAAATCCGCCACTGACTATAACTCAAAAACTAAGGCCTCTTGATTTTTTTAAATATTTTTTTTATTAATCCTCACCCCAAAATTACCTAACGGCCATATTTTGGACTGTATAAGCAAAACTTGTAAAAAATTGTATATATATTTCAAAAACTAAAAAAGATAGGGACCTGCGGTTGGAATTTTTGAAGTTCTGAAGTCTGAAATATGGTAAAGGCACATTTTAAAACATATCCTAAACAAAAAAAATTTTTGTAATATTTTGAAATTTTTGTAATAAAATTTAATTTTCCAAAAAATTATATCTCAATAACGGTAAAAGATAGGGACCTCTGATTTAAATTATTGAGTTAATCATGTCCATTTTAGTCTAGAAAAAAATTGGGGCCTTAATAACCAAACTTATACAAAAAGCATGTATCATTAAACAAAACCCTTGAAAATGGCAAGAAATCGTAAGGGGTACCCTTTGAAAAAAAACGCGAATTTTACAAAAAAAAATATTTCGGATTTTACTCAAAATTGATACACTTTGGGCCGTAAATCACAAAAATAAGGTTCATTTTGGATTTTGGCCAACTGTTTTTGAGTAAATCGGAAAAAAGTTCCTAAAATTGACTATAACTCAAAAACTAAGGCCTCTTGATTTTTTTAATAATTTTTTTATTAATCCTCACCCCAAAATTACCTAAAGGCCATTTTTTGGAATGTATTAGGAAAACTTTTTTTTTTCAAAAAAAATAAATAAATGAATAAAAAATATGTATATATATTTCAAAAACTAAAAAAGATAGGGACCTGCGGTTGGAATTTTTGAAGTTCTAAGGTCTGAAATATGGTAAAGACACATTTTAAAACATATCCTAAACAAAAACTTTTTGCAAAAATTTTGAAATTTTTGTAATAAAATTTAATTTTTCAAAAAATGATATCTCAGTAACGGTAAAAGATAGGGACCTCTGGTTTAAATTTTTGAGTTCCTCATGTCCATTTTAGTCTAGAAAAAAATTGGGGCCTTAATAACCAAACTTATACAAAAAGCATGTATCATTAAACAAAACCCTTGAAAATGGCAAAAATTCGAAAAAATCGTAAGGGGTACCCCTTTGAAAAAAAACGCGAATTTTTACAAAAAAAATATTTCGGATTTTGCTCAAAATTGATACACTTTGGGCCGTAGATCACAAAAATAAGGTTCATTTTGGATTTTGGCCAACTGTTTTTGAGTAAATCGGAAAAAAGTACATAAAATTGACTATAGCTCAAAAACTAAGGCCTCTTGATTTTTTTAAATATTTTTTTATTAATCCTCACCCCAAAATTACCTAACGGCCATATTTTGGACTGTATTACAAAAACTTTTTTTTTTCAAAAAAAAATAAATAAAAAAAATATGTATATATATTTCAAAAAGTAAAAAAGATAGGGACCTGCGGTTGGAATTTTTGAAGTTCTAAGGTCTGAAATATGGTAAAGGCACATTTTAAAACATATCCTAAACAAAAATATTTTTTGTAAAATTTTGAAATTTTTGTAATAAAATATAATTTTTCAAAAAATTATATCTTAATAACGGTAAAAGATAGGGACCTCTGGTTTAAATTTTTGAGTTCCTCATGTCCATTTTAGTCTATATCGTCTATAACGACAATAACCAAAAAACAGCTGTCAGTTTACCAATTTATTTATTTATTTCCATAGAGAAACAAAAACAAAATTCTTACTCAACGCCTATTTCAGTTACACATTCAGTGTTACCAATCTGAGGATTCAATATGTCAGTCTCATGACGGGATTTATCTAACAGATAAGGTATCAGATAACTTTATCTAAAGTCACTGGATTATACAAAGTAGCGCAAGCCTTTGAAGAAGCCGACAGACCCCAGGGTTTGATTGGCAACATTGCTTCCCCTATTAAGCAAACTAAAGCAGCAATTTTTACGTTCGTAAGTTTACGTCTGCGCTGTCACATCTCCCTCTCTCGCTCTCATTTAATAACCTTCTTTGTCAGCGGTTTGAATATTTAAGGTTAAGTTTAATTTAAATTTATATATTATATCCATTTTATTTAATAAAAATTAAAAAAATAATTGAAATTGTACCACAATTTTGTTATAGTGCATCTTTGATTAAAAAAATCGTGATTACAATGTTTAAAATAAAAACTAGTTTATTATTTTTGTAATGTTGGAATCACTGAACATCATTTGTGTTGGCGACATTTTTAGCCCCAGTATGGCCGCCGTTGCGCTACTTTGTATAATCTAGTGACTTTAACTTTATCTATCAGATTTATCTTTTTTATCAGACTTTATTACCCAGAAGTTTATCAGAAGGTGGAAAGACCGGCCCTTAGTAATTTATTTTAAAAAATCCTACCTCTTCGTCTGTAAGACCATCACTTTTCATCTGAACTAAACTGCTGGTAGCCCCAGGAGTTAGCAATGGAGCACATGTCACCTTCGTTAATTCTTCCAACAATTTGTTCAATTCATCCGAATGCCTATTCGCTATTATATTCTCGATAAGATCATTATTTCCTTGGGTATCCTTCTTCCTTATTGCAACATCAGCCAAACTAACGTCAGCAATACTATCAACTTTTATATCTACAAAATGGTTGAATTTATTTATAAGTTGTTTTACACTTAATTCTTCTTGAGGAGATTGTATAGTTGTTATTTGTTTGGTTTCTAAAATTTTTAGTTCTTCTAATATTTTATCTATGGAATAATTTTTTCTTATACTATCTAATTCTTCGTTGTTGGGTATTGGAATATTCTTTGGTATATCGTGGAATGGAGAGACAGATCGTCGTTTTGATAATCGCCGTGGTGGAAGACCAGGAGGATTTTCATCTAGAAAATAAAATTATTTAGTATTGAGACAACATGAAGTTAAAAATGACTTCTAAGTTATCACATCAATTTGGATTCTGAGGTATAAAACCGGACGTTCATTCAAAATACACTTGTCCGAATGCCATTTGCCCAAAGACCACTTGCCCAACACGACATTTTCCCTACAAGACGGACACTGCTTAAGTAATTTTTAATTATAAAAGTTTTGTTAATAAAGACATATCATAAAAACTAAATTTAATACTCATTTATATTAAATATTTAACTTCAACTGTTTTTAAATGCCAGCTTATAATGGGTGTTTTTTTTAGAGGTATAGAACTTTAAATTGCAATAAAACAACGATGGATTATTCGATTGACATGAATTTTTTTTTATTCGAAAGATAATCTTGTGGCATTACATTTTAAATATGATTTCTGGCATATGACTGCCACGGCTGGCTCGGATGTAGTCCAATCTGGACGTCCAATTTTCGATGACTTTTTCCAACATTTGTGGCCGTATATCGGCAATAACACGGCGAATGTTGTCTTCCAAATGGTCAAGCGTTTGTGGCTTATCCGCATAGACCAATGACTTTACATAGCCCCACAGAAAGTAGTCCAGCGGTGTTAAATCACAAGATCTTGGAGGCCAATTCACAGGTCCAAAACGTGAAATTAGGCGGTCACCAAACGTGTCTTTCAATAAATCGATTGTGGCACGAGCTGTGTGACATGTTGCGCCGTCTTGTTGGTATGATTTAATGTAATGCCACAAGATTATCTTTCGAATAAAAAAAATTCATGTCAATCGAATAATCCATCGTTGTTTTATTGCAATTTAAAGTTCTATACCTCTAAAAAAAACACCCGTTACATCCCGTACCCATCTCTATTCATGTTCAGAGTAAGCAATAGATGAAAAATTGATGTGAAGTATGAATTTTTACACATTTCAGGGTTTTGTAGGTATTAAATAAGTGTAAGAAGTCAACAGATGGTTGGATGTCTAAGACATTTCTGATTCAATCTGAAATTTATTGATAAATGGCTTCTATAGCTGAATCATATTAAATATACGTTCTCTATAAAGATTTAAGTTGTTCTTCACAATGGGTATTCATGGGGATTTACTTAAATGGTTTATCTCATATTAAGAACCGAAGTCAAGCTGTCAAAATCAATTAATTTACGTCAAGGTTTGTAAAAATTACATCTGGTGTCCCTCAGGGGTCTCATTTAGGACCATTACTCTTTCTGCTTTTCATAAACGACGTCACTAGCTATATTTCAAATGCTAATTTTCTATTATTTGCTGATGATATGAAAATGTTCTTTAAAATTACTTCAATTTCTGACGCAATATTGCTTCAAAATGACCTTGACAATTTCCATAAATATTACGATGAAAATAAACTTTTATTGAATTATAGTAAATGCCAAATTGTCTAATTTTCTAGAAATACTAATACGTTTACATTTGATTATAAGTTAAATGGCAATTTATTAAATAGGACTGAAGTTGTGAAGGATCTTAGTTTCAGTCCAATATATCAATAAATCAAAGTTCATTTTATTATTCGACCACTCACAAATTACAGAAAATGATAAATATGTATTGATTTAGAGTTAACTAAATAACAATTTTGGTTATAAAGCGATGCAGTGTCTGTGAACGCTCAAGTGTAATTCTTAAAGCCTGGAACAGAATGCACAGCGCGCTACGCCGTCAGCGCGACGTCATTTGCGACGGCGTTGCGTTAGCGCCGTTGAATTTTCGCCTGCACACAATGCAATCATTTATAACGCCGTCAAAGTGTCACGTGACAACCTATATCTGTGTTTATACGTGCGCTTTCTTTTATTAAAATTATAATGGATGATGAAGACTTGTGTGTGATGTTATTTATGTTGTATGCAAGTTATTTATACATACAAACACCATTTAGTAAAAACTGAGGTTAGGTGTTCTGCGTCAACGTTCAACGGCGTCAAAAGTTGGAAGTTGACCATTCAGTATCAACGGCGTTCGAACGCCGCTAGGACGTTACATATTCTGTGCACTTGCGTACGACAGCTTGGTTTTAACTTTTCTCTGACAGATAGCGCCGTCCAAACGACGTCAACGCGCCGTAGAACTCGTTGCATTCTGTTCCCCACATTGACGGAGGAATTTTATTATTTGAATATGATAACAGAAGTCAGATGACCAGGATGTGTAATTGAGCACTAAGCAAAAAAGATGTTTGAGAAAATGATGAAAAGGCAAAGTAGATAAAGTTATGGCTAGTAAAAATCTGCAGTTGGCGATTGGATGGACAATTATGAAAGCTACGAAGTGAAAAACGATAATAGCTATAATAATAATATGATAACTTAGAAATCGTAGGTATAAACTGCTCAAAAGGCGTTACATAAGCTTACAAACACATTTTAGTGCAAACGTTTGCGTAATAATATATGTTAGTAATAAAACCTTTATAACGCGTTTCTTTTGAATTTGAAAGAACTTCTTAAACCTGTGATTTGTCCATTCTGTTCTTCTTTGGTAGGTTCTTTCTCTTCTTTTACTTCTATTACTTCTTCCTGTTCCTCTTCTTCTGGTTGTGGAAGTTTCCTCATAGGTCTCGGCGAATTCGACTTAGAAATTTGGATAATTTCCTGTAGAATAAAAAACTATTTTAGGAATTTCAACAACAAAAGGTTCGTTCGGCATAAGCTAATAATCTACACATTCATAATTTACATATTTACACAAGAACCTTGTGTAAATTATGCCGAACGCACCTAAAATAAGACAAGTTATAATAGTTACCATTTTATAAATTTTTATTGCACTAACACTACGAATTGTATTCACCGAATAGAACTCAGTAACTGTTAAGAAAAATATAGAAAAAACTGTAAAATGTATAAACAAATACGTCATATTTTTCCATTTTGAAATATTTTTCCAGTAAAACCACTAACTGATGAAATATTAATAAAAGCTAAATTATTTAAATATCTGACTAAAAATTTCTAGAATTTTCTTGCGGTTTGAGGTAAAATAAACTGTAGAAAATGTATCCAGTATTAATTTATGCATTTTAGTGGTTTTTTAAATACGTAAATAAATTAAGAAAGAAGGAAATAAAAATAAGAAACACTAGAAAATGTTATCACCATCGTCTTAGGTAAATAGATCTTTTTTTAGGTCGTCACTTGTATTTCCGAAGCCAGAACCTTTTTTTTTAGATCATCACTTGCAATTTAGAAGTGAGAACCTTATTCATAATTCAAATAATTTTGGTTTCGACACTGCAGGGTTTCGCAGGTATATAATAAGTGAAGGCGGCATGCTGCGTGTGTAAGACAAATTTTGCTTTGTAGTAATCACGGCAAAAAGAACGATATTTTAAAAATAATTTATCGTCTGTTAATCTAAGAACTTTTCTAAAATATTTTTCTTTTAAGAAACAATTTTTTTTGTTAATTTTAATTCGAATACCTAATACCATTATTTAGGTTTCTAAATATGTGCAGTATTTTTTTTATATAGCAAGGTTCATTAATATTTTGAAAATTGCGCCTATGGCTTCCATTGGTTGTTTTAAGTCCCGCCCCTCTGGTTTTGTATATATGACACATAGAATGAAAATATAATTCCAACAATTCCAATTGGTTATTAAATTTACGCTCTTAAAAATTAAATGCAACATTTGCCAAAATATAACTAGAATTTTGACAAAATAATTTAAAGAAAATAAAAACAAAAAATAAAATTGTCTCTTTTGCCCGGGGGCGAACCCTAGCTTGCTGCGTAGCAAGCGAGCAAGCTAACCATTAGACCAGGATACGCCTTCTAGTATAGTGTGTTACATAACTATAACTTTTGTACATCAACAAAAAAACACAAAAAATGCGTTATTTTCCGAAAACATAATCTGATCAAAAATTCCTGTTGTACTATTCCGGTTCACATCAATGTACATTACTTAGAATTTTTTCAGATTTATAGATTAAACCATCTGGGCTACAGGGTGTGGGACAATTTTTTTTTGCACAATTTTGGCAAAAATCGCATCAAAATAATTTATTTTGTAAAAATAAAATTTTGATCGTTAATCCACGTACTAAGAGCTTTCATTTGATACCCTACTCAGAATTTAAAAAAATGATTTTTTTTTTCGATGAGCACATATTTGTTTATATTTTTTTCACTGGGCGGCACTTCAGGCTTCTAGTAAGAGAGAGGGGCGGCAACAAGGAAAATTAGAGAAAAAAAAAAAATTACTGGGCGGCACTTAAGGCTTTTAGTAGGGGGGGGGGGCAAAAAGGAAATTTAGAAAACAATTACTTCTTTTTACTGTGCGGCACTTATCTGTAGTAGGTAAAGTCACTAGATTATACAAAGTAGCGCAAGCCTTTGAAGAAGCCGACAGACCCCAGGGTTTGATTGGCAACATTAGTTCCCCTGTTAAGCAAACTAAAGCAGCAATTTTTACGTTCTTAAGTTAACGTCTGCGCTGTCACATCTCCCTCTCTCGCTCTCATTTAATAATCTTCTTTGTCAGCGGTTTGAATATTTAAGGTTAAGTTTCATTTAAATTTATATATTATGTCCATTTTATTTAATAAAAATTAAAAAAATAATTGAAATTGTACCACAATTTTGTTATAGTGCATCTTTGATTAAAAACATCGTGATTACAATGTTTAAAATAAAAATTATTGGTAGTACTAGTTTATTATTTTTGTACTGTTGGAATCACTGAAAATCATTTGTGTTGGCGACATTTTTAGCCCCAGTATGGCCGCCGTTACGCTACTTTATATAATCTGACTTTAGTAGTAGGTACGTAATAATACCTACAAAATCCTAAAAGTGGGTCAATGAGCTCAACTTAACTGTTCAACAACAGTTTTTGAACAAGTTCAAAAACAAAAAGAGGTTAAAAATAAATTTAAATATTAAAATAAAATTACCTTCATCTTTTCCTTTTTATCTTCCAACATATTGTGCAGTTCCATTAAAGTTTGTACAAGAACAACTTGTCCTTGTGCAGAAGATCCACTAGCTAAATCCTTAATCTTCTCATTATTTCTTCTCAATATTTCATCAGGTTCTGCATACTCAGCAATATCAGATTCAGCAATACCTTGTTCTTTCTTTTTTCCAATAACTCTCTTTATCAAATCCGCTGACTTTTCCCTTAAACTCGTTTTATTCCTCTTCCTAAACTTCTGTTTAAATTTCTGTAACCTTGTTGGTTTTTCTTCTTTACTACTACTACTTGCTTTGTCTTCTGATTCGCTAATTTGACGATGCCTAGGTGGTAGACTTGGTTCAATATCATTATAAATATGGGATATTTCACGGGGTTTTGAAGTTTGTAGATCTTCATAAGTACAATAATACTCGGCATCGTCTATTAATTCGGGGTTGATTTCTTTTTTAACGTCGATATTTGCTATGTATTGATAACTATCAAGACTGCTTGTGCTATTATTAGTAGGCATTTTTTCGGAAGAGAGGGGGAACTCTTTGTCTGACAATGGGGAGGTAATATATTCAGTATTAACCACAATAACTTCACTTAATCTTTCATTCTTTTTATCATCTTTATTGACAGTTGCGTATAAATTATTTCTTAAAATTATTTCATCAGAACTACCTGAATCTCTTTTACTAACTTCTGTACTTGTTTCTGAACTAGTACTTTCAGTTTTTTCTGATTTGTCGAATAAATTTGAAATTTTAATTTTTAATTTTGATTTCATATCTTTCTTTTCTTCACATTTTAAATCATTTTGTAGTATTACACCATTTTGATTGTTATCACATTCAGAATCAAACCATTTTGTTTTGGAGTTTCTTCTGTCTTTTAAATTTTTTGATGACATATAAAGATCGTTATTGCAAAAAACTTCGTCTTGATCAGGTTTGTTTGTATCACACTCACAAGCACTATTTTCTGTTTCTTTTAGTATTAATTCATCATTTTGTTTGTTATTATTCGCACATATATCACACGGAGCAGTATTTCTTCTTTCTTTTACATCAGTTTTTAATTCATATTTTTGTACTTCTTCTGTTAATCGAGTCATTGTATCCAAACTACCGACATAAGTCTGTCCCCCAATTTGTTTTATTCTGTTAATAATAGAGTTTCTTCTGTGTATTTTGTTTTTAAAACGGTTTGGTAAAGTGTTCTGTCGTAGGAGAATTTTCTGAAAATAATGAAGGTGATCAGTGTTGTAATAGATACATTTAAACAAGTATCTAGATGCAGATACAGATACAGAATTATAAAAAATAGCTAGATACAGATACATGCCAAAGATGTTTGTATCTAGCTACAGCTAGATACTTTTAAAAAAACACTGAAAAATACCATATTTTCATACCATGATACCGAGCTGGTATCATGGTAAAAATAAAGTAACGATCAAAGTATCTGAAATACAGATACAAGATATTTAAATTTAAATATCTAGATACAGATACAGATACATATTTCAAAAAGTATCTAATTTGTATCTAGATACGTGAAAAAGTATCTGTATCTAGATACTAGTAACTAGATACATTACAACACCTAGGGCCGAGAGTTCCAGTTCCTAATAAACTCCTTAATAGTTATTAGACACAGTGGCGCACCCAGGAATTTTTGTTAGAGGGGCCCGGAATACAAAAAAAGGTCGTCGGTTTGAAAATCCAAAGTGATGATGACCTAAAAAGCAAGGTCCTCATCTCTTTTTTAAAAATTTCTAGTATATTTGTGTGTTTTTATTTCCTTCCTTCTTAGGGGGGGGGTCCCGGGCCCCTCCCCTGGGTGCGCCAGTGATTAAACACATAATATATTTATGAAGCTAATAAATGTATTGGTGATTTCCAAGTTACAAAATTCTTCACATTAAATACTTTGACATCAGTTTGACTTTACATTGAATGACGTTACGTATATTTTGTTACTGTTAATATGACAATTAAACGGCGTTCAACAAATTTTACCACAGAAAATGAGGATAATATAGATAGAAGAGTTAATAAAAATAACATTTTATAATACAAAAGTAATTGAAAATAAGAAGACAGCAATATTTTGGTTTAATTTACATTTCTTAAATAAATATGAATTAAACTTATCAGCAATTTTCCATCACACATCTTTATTAATCTACCAATAATTGCGTCTGTCTTCTTATTTTCTATCATTTTTTTATAAATAGTTGGGCTTAAAGTATTATTTGTAATGCGTTGTAATCGTAATTGAAAGAAATACATATGTAAAAATAAAAGACAATGTTTGTTTAAAAATATATATTTATATATTGTTCTTTATGTATCATATTTACAATAAATGCCCAAAATATTCTAAAAACGGTTGTCTATAATATAGAAATTCATCCAAACAGATCGTCGATTTCGTTAAAATACAACTAAAATGTATATAAAACACTAAAATCACCATTATAGAAAAAATATGGATGTATAAAAACTACACATTTGTATATTCTTTAAAAATTATACGTTTTTTCAATTAAAATTAAAATATTAACACATTTTGCGAACTTGTTTTTGGTTATGTATCACTTTATTAAGCACTTGTTGCCTATAAGTTATTAGACAAATAAGCCTATTTATTAGCAACCTAATAACTATTTCGGGGTAGAACTCTCGGAAAAAATATTATGTTGCTAATAAATTTATAGGACAGTTTATTAGCAACTGGAACTCTCGGCCCTGAATGTGATTATTGTTTTTTTTTTTTCAATGAATGCTTACCTTTCCGTTGGTTGGTGTTAGGTCATCCATGGAATACCGGAAATGGCTCATCTTGACTGGACTTGATACGTTTTGTTGTCCAGTTGCATCTACTAAGGCTTGCAGCCACTTTTTTTGTTCAATATTCTCTTTCGCTCTCTGAAAAAAGCAGACTGTTAGTTATGAAGAATGTTTTGTGTGGATTCTTATCTTATCTAACACGCATGTAATGATATGTATGTGGACATTTACTGATTATGCAGGTTTATATCTGTTTAATGTGTGTGTGTGTGTGGGTAAATACATATGTATGTGAAGCCATTGTTTATTTACAGAATATATCAAACAGGAAAAAAATAGATACATTTTTAATTTATTAGATATTCAATATTGAAAAATTATTGTATTTATAATATCCCTAGGATGTTTAACTCGTCAAAAAAACAAGTTTTTAACCGTATTAAATTGGGCAACCTTTTTTTACCGGGTGTATTCTGTAAGAAATGCGTTAAAATTAGTGTCAAGTTAATATTTTTATTTTAACTCCATGTCTAATGTCATTATCCAAAAATGCTATTCTGTAAGAGCATTTGTTAAGGTAAGCGTTAATACAATATTTGTTAACGCGAGGCGCTAACTCACCTTGTAGAGAGTCTAATATCAAACACGCGCATGCGCTGTTACGTTGAATTTTAACAGGAGTATTTATTTAGTCAAATGCCAAGAGAATCTTAACCTAATATTTCGGTGTTGAATTAAATATTCAGTGGCGAAATTTACTTTAAAAATGGAACAGAAATGTTTGGCCCGGTGATACTCATTATAACTGGTTTCCACAGTGCATTAAATAAAAATATAACTTTATTCAACATTTATTTAGTCAATTTATATACTACATTGTATTATAACAGTTTATCTAATTTTTTAATAATATATGAATTACATGTTTATTCTATTTTTAAAAAGGTGTTCGGTGATATTAATTATTAAATTTGATTTATTACGGTATTTCTACCCTGGAATTATACTGTTGTGATCGTCATTATCAATCTCATCAATTGTTTCTTCAAATAATACACCATTAAAATGTACTGCGATATTTTGAAACACGGCGGAGGCATAAGTGAAGTTTTGTAGCTTCAGAGGATTAAAATTTTAAGTTCTGTGTCTCAACAAAAACCAAAACTGCTCTCCAATACTCCATTTACTTCCTTTCTATATAATTACTTGAACTTGCGTCTGGGTTACTTGTATAACAAAAATTATGAAGCGTCATTCTTATCTCTAATGTAAAGAATTCACTTTAAACAGTAATAGAAAGTTGATTAATATTCTTACCGTCTTGTGTTTTATTCATTTTTTTTAAATAACATGACATTTACTTAAATAGGATCAGCCATTTTTGCAAACTTAACACTAGCGTTAACTTTTAAAGCCACCGTTTCGGTAGGCGCTTATTGTAGAACGTTAACTGGCTATTTTAACGCCGCCGCGCTATAATATTAACACATATATGTTTAGCGAATAGCATTTAGGTTAAAAATGGTGTTAAAAAAATTAACGTCAGTTTCTGACGCTAAGCTAAACATCAACCGCAGGTCTTTATCGCATTTCGTTTTTGAGATACGTGCATGCGAAGATGAATGATGAATGTCCCAAATTTTGTCTACACTAAATAAACTACGAGGAATCCTAAAATTCTAACCTCAGGTCGTTTTCTCTAACCCTTTTTGAGTTGTGATTTTTTTTTTTTCACAATTTTCACAAATATTGTAAATATGCCATTAAAAAAATTGTCATAATTTCATAATGCAATAAACAATTAAAACCCCAATTTTTTTCTAGATTAAATAAACTACGGAGAATCTAAAAATCCAGGAACTTAAGCTATTGAAGCTACTGGCGCCCAACGTGGGGCACCAGTTATAACCGATCAATGAATATTACATTGAAGAAGTCTTTATATTAAATATTCGTTGATTGGTTATACATTTAGTTTTTAATAAACATATATTAAAGGAAAGATTCTGATTAAATATAAATATAATTTTTTTTTTTTTCGGTTTTCTGAATCAATAAAACAAAATTGATATTTACCAATGTGATCGTATTTGTGCGTGTGATAATCTGGAACACCCCAATTGTAGATAATCCGGTCCTGATATCGGTCACTAACCCCAGGTTGATCGAACCCTTGCATGCTGATAACTTTTTGATATATTCCTCTTGAGATCTGTAGTACAGGAGAAGACCTCCTTTTAGGACAAACCAATATTTCTTCCATGTTGTCACCACTTTCTGTAAATAAAAATTATTTAAACTGAAGTTGCTATTTTCAAAAATTTTACTGTATTTAAAATTCCTTATATTGTTGATGTCTACTAATGTATTTAAGCAGACCATTTAGCATAAATCAAAAGCCAGAAACCCTCTACATGTGAGACTAGATGGTATTCGTCTTATTCACATAGATGAGAGTGGGGTAATTGTGCGCAGTCTAGTTCCACCAGTTTACACTAGAGGATGGTGTTGTTTCTTGTACCTTTTATACCCTTTTCACACTAGATCTTTAAGACGATTGAACTTAAACATCATCGATGTTTAATATCGGTTTGCTTTCACACTTGATGTTTAATTTGAAGAAGAAATCTCCATGTAAAGCTAGTATGTATTGCCAACATAATTTCATATCGTTTGAATTTATTCTGTCATTATTTTGTATATCGAGGTTAGGAGAAGTTTATTTTTTATATTTATTTAAATAATAACGCAAATAATCATCTCATAACCTCGATATATAAAATGATAACAGCTGAACATAGATAAAAGAAGAGAAGCACAAATTCAAGGAGTATTTTTTTATAATGGGAATTAAGTTGGCAATGCGGGCGAAGTTTAAGACGCAGATCTCTGTCTTAAACATCGGTCGTGTTTAGACGAGGCCGTACGGTTTCACATTAGCGTTTAAAGATCCATTCACTTAAACATCCGATCTTAAAGATCTAGTGTGAAAAGGGTATTAGTCAGTGATGGGCGTTTACACGTAAACTTTAATTGTTTACATTTACGTGTAAACTTATGTAAACAATTGGTAAACTTGTCAACAATGTAAACTTTGTAAACTGTCAAATAATGAGGTTAGTTTTAGTTATTTAATACGAATAATAGAGAGTTAATGAACAAGTATATTCAGTTCAAAACAATAAATTTATTAAAAAAATGGTGGGAAGAAACCGAAGGAATAGTTCTGAAGAACTAGGTTTTGTTTTAATTAAAGAAAATGAAAGAAAATATAGGGCGTTATGCAAAATTTACAATGAATCTTTTCGTTATTAAAAAATATAGGCTGATTTTCTTAAAGGTGAAATTTAATGTACTTTGTTATTAAAAAAATTAGACTGAATTTTTTAAAGGAAACAGTTTTTTAATTTTCGTATTCATATTTACTAATTTGTATGTAACACCTGTATAATAATGCAAATTCGATTTTTATTAATATGTATATTGGCTTGTCCTAATTTTATATACTTACTTTTTCATTTAAAATCGTTTCATTAAAATTTTATTATCTATAAAAATGTTTGAAAATGAGGTTCTGTAATTCAAAACAAGTACGCATGTCTAAATCATTGTTTACATTGTTTACGTTGTTTACAAGAGTTTTTGTGTTTACTTTACATCAATTGTTTACGCGTCAACCATGAGGTAACTTACATCATGCAACTTACGCGCCCATCACTGCTTTTAGTACAAGAGGTTAACATAATTTTTCTTAAGAGATTTTATCATTTTATTTCTAGCCTCTACACATAAATAACCAATATGTTCTAATGACGAGGCTGTTTCATAGTACCAGATGCAAAATGGCTTTTTGGTAGAGCCAATTTTGTGCAGATGCTCTGGAGTGCTGCAATGTCCAATTATCATCCTACATGATAATTATCATACTACAGAATTACTCCGTATCTTTTCTCTTTTGTAACTAAGCTTGTATTTTAATCTTCCTGCCATTTTGGGAACATTTTTAATTTGTAAACAGAAGTCTTCGAGTTTATCAGTTTCGTGTTTTTCGTCTACAAGTATGCAACCCGCTGGACAGAATTTGCAAGAATGGTTGCATAAGTATAAGGCGTTCAATAGCTAGAAATTATACTTTTAATAACATTATCAATGCATTATTATAAAAAATATTTTTTTAATTTTGATAAAATAATGAATAGAAATACAATCATTACGGTAAACCTATTATTATCCGGTGTAGGGTGCGGTACAATTTTAATGAAACGTTATTACAGGAAATTGCATTTTTATTAGGATATATTACTCTGAATTGATTAATATCATAATTATTATTATCTATTAAAAGTCGGAGAAAATGATTCAGATAAAATAATTATGTTTGTTGATTGCGAATGAAATTTCTAAGTAAAAATATATTCTATCCCTAACAGACCTTGAAGATCTAATTTTGTTATGCAAGATATCTGGAATGAACGACACTTAACAGAGTAAGATGAAGGATGTGTGGTTTGTCACAATCTAAGACATCGACAGCTTAATTGTTAGACCAAGGTTGTGATAATTTGTTAAATACATTTTGATACAACTTTCAACGAAGGTTGAACTGTGTACTTCGAATTTTTTGTACAAAATTGGTCATTGCAACTAAAAATATTGTGCACTGCATTAATCGTAGGTCACATCTTTTAAAACACACGAGCTTAAGATCTAATAAGCTTTTCGACAAAGTTTTTTCAGTATCCCGTTGAAAGCTTCGATTTTCAACACCTCGTGTTGGTATTCTGTAACTTATCGATAGTGCACTTTTAACAGTGTTGTGTCGCTCTTTCGAGGAGAGCTAGAATAGTTGTAACTCAGTGACAGTGCACTTTTAACAGTGTTGTGTCGTTCTTGATAGGATACCTAGTAACGTGTCCTCTTTTAAAAGTGATATTGTTTTCTTTAACGTTTCTACTTGTTTACATACGTTTGATTATAATTGTAATTAAAATGTGTTTTGCATATGGAAATATATATTTTTGTTGCTTTTTACGTAAACTGTTTTCGTTACGGCGCAGGGATATATATTTTATGAAATAAGCAAAATAAGCCCAGGAAATACATTTTCACCTGTCAACAGCTTCAGACAAGATTTAATTATATCTAAGTTACAATTAAAATAGCACTGTTTTTAAATGTCAGTATATAATTATATTTAACACAGATTTCCCTTTACTCATCCAGCCTAGAGAATAATATGCTAATATTGTCTTATCAGATTGTTCTAATGCAACATTCTTGTATGTGTAATAGTACATGTAGCATTTTGAATAATTAAATTACATTTAAATGTAACATAATAAGAAATTAGATTAGATTATATAAACAAATGTGTTAGTAATTTACCATTTTTCCTTTCTTCTCGAGATAGCCATCAATCGTAACCTGGCCTCCATTGTCATTCGCCATTTTTATTTTTCACATTTGTTCTGGAAACAAAAATATAATATTAATAAAAACATTTTTAGAGATGGACTGAGAAAGATAGAATTGTCATAATACTGTACGGTTAGTCCTATTTTTGTTTCTTTTTGGATCTAATAAGATAAAAGTCTATAAACTCGGAGATAAAAAAAAAAAAAAAAACAGACACTTTGAAATATTGATTTAAAAGCTGCAAATAGTCCTAATTTAGCTGTTAATGCATTGCTAGCTATTGTATAGTAAGAAGGAAGCACAAAAATTCTACTTTTTATTAACAAATAATTTTTTACTAACAATATTTATAACTGAAAAATATATTAAACATACAAAAATTGTTTAGAATAAGAAAACTAATCTTTTTTGTTCAATGCATGTTTCCAATTAGGTGAATATTTGTTGAATTACGGGGGGGGGGGGTTGTAAATTAAGTAACCAGACTGATTTTTGATTTTTTTTTTTTATTGTAATCGAATTACTATTCAATATTGTCTCCCCTCCCTCAAAATAACTTCCTTGGGAAGCCACATAGCGCTGGAGACGGTTCTTTCAATCCACATACCAGTGCTGGAACTCGGATACTGGAATAGCTTTCAGCTGGTCGTTTACGGACGTTTGAATGTTTTCGAGTGTCCCAAAATGATCAATCTTGGGAAGAGGAAATAGTCACAAGGACTCAAATCAGGCGAATAAGGAGGCTGAAGAGCCACAGGAATGTTTTTATTGGTCAAAAACACGTTTATTGAAATTGCAGATTGTTCTCATCCCCAATTCATTGGTCAAAATCTGATGAACGGTAGTGTGAATCAAATTCAACTCTTCCCCGATCATTCTGACTGTCAACCGACGATCTTAAGGCGCAAGATCCCGGATTCTGTCGACATTTTCATCGGTTCTTGAAGATGAAGGCCTTCCGCTGCGTGATTCATCTTCAATCAACTCTGTTCCTTCTGAAAATGCCTTAAAACACCAAAATTCCTGAGTCCTTGACAAAACACTGTCTCCGTAGGCCTGCTGAAGTTTTGCAAAAGTTTTCGTTGCACTGTACCCAAGTCTGAAGCAAAACCTGATAGCACACCGTTGCTCGAAATGAATGTCACTCATTTTTAATCAGCACTAGAAAAAACAGTTTCGCGAAAAAAATCACTACGGACAACAAAATTACTCTAGCGAGTTCAAACTGGTACTGAAGCCGTATCACATGTTCACCTGCCGCCCATCCAAGTCCCGCGTCCCAAATGTTGCCAGATTAAACGCTATGTTGCCAGCCTTAACGGAATAAACTTTAGTAATAATAAAAAAAAAATCTTTTATTTTTATTCATTTTCTTTTATTGGAGTTATTTATTGGAAAAATCAAGCTAAATTTATAGATGTGTTTAATATTGCGTATTGTATATTTGTTAACATTTAAATAAATAATTTTGCCGGATGTTGGTGTTTTACGCCAACAATTTTCCGTTATTTTTATCAATAATCAGGAAATTACGTTAAAAAAAAATCCATGTAGATTTTTGCTCACATTTTAAAAGATAATAAAACAAAGGTTAATTTATTCATATTTTCTCAAGTCATAACAAGTTCGATTTGTATCTTAAAGAATAACAGTTTGCAGCTGTTAACTTCAAGATGCTTCAAGATTTTTAACCCCTGAAACTAAATATATATTTTCAGTTAAGGGATGGGGCTAATAAATAGATTTTTACCCTATTTTATGTCGCTCGTTGTCTCTAGTACTCAGCTATCAATATGCTAATAGCGGCCAGGTTAATTTAAGCACAGTACATTTTTATTTTATGAAAATGCGAGTAAACATTTGCGATTTTTTTAAATTTTTAAGCGCTACACATCCTAGCAAACATTCAACCATCGGCCGAATACCGGCAAACTGCTTTTTCTGTTGGTAAATTGCTGGCACTTAAAGTTTGTGCAACGCCAGTAATAATAATGTTCTTCACATTTGTATTTCGCACTCCTCCTATACGAAGCACTTTACCAGCATTTTATGAGCACTCCTTATTTTTGATAATATGTTACATTTTACTTTTGTTTCACCATCATTGAATAAATTTATTCAACGAATAAAGTTGACAATATCCTACTTTTACTACTCAACGTAGTCAACAACATTACCGCCGTGCTAATTCGTTCCAGTAAAAATGTGTATAACAAGAAAAGTACAGGCAAGTCTCCAGAGTAAAATAATTTTCGCTCTTTCTTATTTCGTAGTTTCGCGCTTCTTGTAATATTACCTTTAATCCATATCCAATTAATGTAGCACATTTTTACTTTTTAGAAAACAGATCTATATACTTAGAGATAATTATAATTGTAACAATAAAACAATATTGTATTTTAATTGAATCTCATTTCTCTTAATTATTGGAAAAAATCGGAAAGTAGAGATAGGTATGAATGTCAAAGAATTTAAATATTTACAAATAAACAATTCAATATACTCAGTAACGTAAATTGGATAGGAAAGCATAGTATATACTTATACACTTTCACTGAAATATACGTAATAAAAATGTTAGTGAATGTATTTACCCCAGCGATTTTGTTAACACTCGCAGTCCTAACTGTTCTCAATATTCTAATTACGTATTTCCTTTTATAAAATAAGAAACAATTTATAATTTACGCTTTCAAAATGTTGCAATATTATTACCGAAATAGGTGATGGTATACTTAATTTATATGAACTATAAAATTTCACACATTTCAGGATTTTGTAGGTATTAATTAAGTGTAATGCTGGGTTTAGATTAGTGATAGAAACTAGGTCTAGTAACTATAGTCCATTCAAGAGTTAGAAAGCAGTATGGAAAGCCCAAATATTATGAGGAATTTTATGTTCTTTTGTTGTTAATTCATTGAAATTAATCGAATCTCTGTAAGAAAATCTGAGATATATTTTTTATACAAATCGACAAACTCTATTGCCCTGTTCAATAGGTCTGCCCCTGGCATTTTACCAGTCCTGACCCCCCCCCCTCAAGAAGAATGGAAATAACAAATTTTTTAATTTTTTATCACCATGGTCTAAAGTAAATATATAGATATGGATTTAAAAGTAGAGAGATAAATACCTTTTTAGGGTTTTGTAGGTATGACCAAAAAACCCTTATACCGTCATTTTGTCGTCTGTCTGTCTGTCTGTCTGTCTGTCTGTTCGGTAAAAATTGTAGCCAAACGGCTAAACCTAGAGAGTTGAAAATTGGCATGCTTGTACAACTTTTTGACCCGCACATAGGAAAAATACTAAAACATCTAAAAAACATATCCCCCTAAAAATATAAACAAATATGTGCTCATCGAAAAAAAAAATATTTTTTTAAAATTCTGAGTAGGGTATCAAATGAAAGCCCTTAGTACGTGGATTAACGATCAAAATTTAATTTTTGCAAAATAAATTATTTTGAGGCGATTTTTGCCAAAATTGTGCAAAAAAATTTTTGTCCCACTCCCTGTAGCCCAGATGGTTGAAACTAAAAATCTAAAAAAATTCTAAGTAATGTATATTGGTGTGAACCGAAATAGTACAACAGGAATTTTTGATCAGATTATGTTTTCGGAAAATAACGCATTTTTTGTGGTTTTTGGTTCACAAGGTACAAAATTTATACCAATGTAAGACACTCACATGCAAGGCGTGCGATAGCGTAATGGGTTAGAGCACTGGTGTCGTAAGCTAAAATGCGTTGGAAAAAAGGGTTTCGAGTTCGAGTACGGAGTGAATTTTATTTTTTCTGTTTTTTTTTTGCATTTTTATTATGTTGAAATTATTTTGTCAAAATTCTAGTTATATTTTGAAAAATGTTGTATTTAATTTTTAAGAGCGTAAATTTAATAACCAGTCTTATTATATGATTAACAGACGATAAATTATTTTAAAAATATCGTTCATTTTGCCGTTATTACTACAAAGTAAAATTTGTCCTACACACTCAGCATACCGCCTTCACTTATTATATACCTGCGAAACCCTGAAATGTGTGAATATTCACACTTCACATCAATTTTTCTACCTATGAAAATTTCAGTTAGTTCCACTCCAACGTTTGGAATAACCTATATTTGTTTATATTTTTTCCGATGTGTATTCAAAAAACACAAAATTTAAAACTGGGTCAAATTTTATCAAAACTTAATTGAAACGATATATTAGAGAAAAAATATTTTAAATGTGATAAGAAAAATATGGTTTACTGTCCTTCAATAAACTGAGTTTCCTTGCGGGGACGAATAATTTTAAATTTCCTTGTTGTGACAAATAATTTTAAATTAAAATGTACGAAATAAATAAATGAATAAGTACTTATTCATTTATATTATACAGCCTGTTTTTTTGGCTTAAGCAGAACTAGATTTTGAATTTTAGTAATGCCGGGTTTACATTGGTAGAGTAAAAGAGCTAGTAACTAGCGCAAGTACTACGCGCTTTACTCTACTATCTTATTTTCAGGATAGTAGATGTTCATACGCAATTGACATATATATCTTATTTTCTGGATAGTAAGTGTCAAAACACATTTGACATCTTCACTGTGATTTTGCAATGAAATTATCTTTTTGCAAAAAATAGTTTATAAATGTGGATATACATCGTCGCCGGCGTGATGCCATTAAAGAAGTGGTATTTTGAATTACATCATTTCTTGTGGAGGAAATAATTAATTGTCTTATTGAAATATTCGGTACAGAATATAAGCCTAAACAAAAATGGGTTAAAAAATGGATTGATAGAAGAACTACCCATGGCGCATCAGTCCTTCTATTTCGTGAATTAGCCGTGGAAGATCAAAAAGAGTACAGACTGTGTTTAAGAATGACACCAGATGATTTTAAGAGGCTATTAAATTTAGTTAGTCCATTAATACAACGAACTGATACACTAATAAGGGATGCGATTCCAGCAAAAATAAAATTGGAATTAACGCTTTATTTCCTAGCCACAGGAAATAGTTATTGTAGTCTAAAACAGTGTTTCTCAACAGGTGGCCCGCGGACCACCAGTGGTCCCCAGAAAAATTTTAGTGGTCCGTGAAAGTTGTTATATATATTTTTTGCATTTTTATTTTGAATTTATTTTGCACATTTTTTATGTAAACAGTTTATATTTTGTTTATTTTCTGTAAACTTTCTGTGATTTTCTACAAATAAAATAAATGTGTTTAGTAGCACATTAAATATATTTGTTTTCATGCAAAAAATAAACCAACAATTATTATTAGTAGTCCGCGTTAGAAAATTATATATTATTCTGGTCCACGGTGCGTTTTTGGTTGAGAAACACTGGTCTACAACATCTTTTTCGTGTATCAAAGGCAGTTATTTCACAGATGATTTCAAAAATCATCAATTAATAAATCAATGTTACGCAATTTATGTAAATAAATTGTAACTTACCTGATATGGGTTTTTTTCTATTTGTTATGACAGGTTACTGCTTGCCGCCAATTTGAAATGAATCAATTTTGCGTAGTGGGGGAAAAGACAGTAGCTAGTAAATACGTCGACGAGCTAGCTGCTATCCTAGCCCAACTACTGGCAGCTAGTACTCTACTAGTCACAATGTCAACTGTTTACACAGGAATAGTAACTAGTTGCTAGTTACTTGTGCTAGTTACTAGCTCTTTTAATCTACCAATGTAAACCCGGCATAACTTTTACCGCAACGGTGTATAACTCCATCAGGGATTACTTTGAAAGAAGACTATTTTAATTTAGATTAAAAATCTATAATTATAAAAATTTATGTTTATCTGAACAATTTTTATCAAACCTTGTATTATTATAGAATAAAACTGTGTATAATGGTTAATAAACAATAATGTTACATTGAAGATAAATTTATCAATACAATTATTTGTTGTATAAATAAATTATATCTATCAAACGTCAGAAAAATAACTATTTATAGAGATGGCAGTGTACAGACTGAGCGACAGACATTTAATATTGACACTTGGAGCCCTCTGACACTTATTGTCTATTATTGCATTGCAAATATTGCTAATGTCAATGGCTTTACATGAACTTATGTAACAAGTCATTGCAGTGCATCTTAACACAACAATCAATCGTTTTTATCAGAGCTAGGGAGTTGTCAAAAAAAAAAAAAAAAAATCTGACTACGACTTCATCTCCTAAATTTTAAATATTTGTATCTGACTCTCGATTCTGACGCCGATTCCATCTCCAGCTCTCGACTCCGACTTCGACTACAACCCCTGCAAACATTTTTATACGGGCCAGTACTGGTAAAGCACATACTCCCCGGCATTGAAAGTAATGGGTCAGTACCCCGGTGTCCCCGTGGCCGTTACTGGCCCATTGATGTATCAGTTGCTGGCCCAGCAACGGTAAAGTGCAAAATAATCGCATTAGTTGCAAGATTTATTTCTGATGGTTTTAAGTAAAAAGTATGAGTGAAGAAGAGTGCTTATAAAATGCTGGTAAAGTACTTCGTATAGGCGGAATGCGAAATACAAATGTGAAGTACATTATTAATACTGGCGTTGCACTTACTTTTGGTTCCAGTAATTTACCAGCATAAAAGCAGTTTGCCGGCATTCGGCCGTTAGTTGAATGTTTGCTGAGACTGTATAGGTTATTCCAAACATTTAGGCGGAACTAAACGGAATTTAAAAGTTGCCATAGCTAATTTTTAGGGTTTTGTAGATACGACCAAAAAAACCCTTATAACGACATTTTGTCGTCTGTCTGTCTGTCTGTCTGTCTGTCTGTCTGTCTGTCTGTCTGTCTGTCTGTCTGTCTGCCTGTCTTTTCGGTAAAAATTGTAGCCAAACGGCTAAACCTAGAGAGTTGAAATTTGGCATGCTTATAAAGCTCTTTGACCCGCACATAGGAAAAATACTAAAACATCTAAAAAACATATCCCCCTAAAAATATAAACAAATATGTACACATCGGAAAAAAAAAAAGTTTTTATATTCTGAGTATGATATCAAATGAAAGCCCTTATTACGTGGATTAACGATCAAAATTTAATTTTTGCAAAATAAATTATTTTGACGCGATTTTTGTCAAAAATGTGCAAAAAAATTGTGCATACGGTTAGCACTACGTCTTAAAATATATACAAATTTTGAGAGTTAAATTACAGAACAGAAAATATCTATGACATCATCCGATATTCTTAATTAATGCTTATAAAAAACCGAGAAATTTTAGGTGAAAATCTGTTTAAAAAATCGCATATCCGTTTAAGATAAGTAGATTTAAATTTCGTTACATGTTTAACAAGACATTTAGAAATTATATGATTTACTTTATTTTTATCTTATTAATTTTATCTCTTCAGATAAAAAATTGCTGAAGAGTAAAAGTTAATAAAAAACTTTTGCACTGTCACTTTTGCTGTTCGGTTTAATTAACTGGCATAATTTAAACATATTTTAAATTGTGAATGTCGTTTTTAAAATTTTATTTGTTTATTTAAAAAAACATTTCAGATTTTCGCCATATTTTGTACAAAAAGTTTTATTCTCCAGCCTGTTTTCCAGAGGGGTTGATTTAAAAATCTAAAAAAAAAATACTCAATACATTGTTCATTGATGGAAACCGAAATAGCTTAACAGGAATTTTTGATCAGTCTAGCTTTTTGAAAAATATAGATTTTTTTGTGTCGCAAAAAATACATATATAAGCAGTTCACTTTTGAAAGAACACACGAGATCTAGTTATTTTGGTTACTTTTATGGTGTGTTACTGACTTTAAATGTCAATTAAAAATATTCCTTACGCTGTAAAACCGACTTTAGGTTGATAATAAGGTTATGATCATTATAATTAAGATGACATTTTAAAAATGTGATAGTTTTTTAATAACAACATGACATACAGCTTCAAAGGTGCAAACTATTGAAAACAAAATTCCCTCTTAGTTTGTTCGTACAAAAGTGAACAGCTTATAAGCTGTTCACCGCAAGTATTATTAATTTAGTTCCCAAGTCAGTCTTAAATAAAACAAAAAAAAAATTAATTTATATTATATTTCCAGTATTGTTTAGTTAACATGCTGTAGGATGTAAAATATGTGCCATAAAACAAACAAAACAATATGCACCACCCATATGCACACATGCAATTGTACTTGTTTACACACTTGTCATTATTGCGGTGCCCTTTGTTTAGTAGAAACAGTATTGTGGCTACAAGAACCTTGTGAAAAAAGACCACAAAACAAATGTCTCGCCGGAAATAGCAGATAACGACGTGCGCTAACCATGATTAAAACTGTAGTTATCTTTCGACATCATATGGTATATTCTGTATTCTGATATGGACGCAGTACGCAGTTATATGAGAAAGTGTACCATGTTTGTCACGAATGGTTTGTAATTTTAAATGAGATAAATTAAAATGTACGTACGTATTTAATAGTTTTATTTAGGAGTTCTTATAGACAGAGTTTCGATGATGTATTGTGTTGTTTTATTTTGTTATTTGTTTGCTTACTTCAAGAAAAATAAACACATGTTTAGGGAGATATTTAAAAGGGTGTCTATTTATTTACAGAACATCTAAGAGCCTTTTAAAATTGGCTATTTGTAACAATACTTTGTTGCCACATTTAGAATTATTTATATGTTTGTACAGCTTTCTGAAAGTTTATTTAACTATAACCAAATGGTCAGTAAATGGTTGCTATGGTTATGTATAAGATTGTTGTATTGTAACCAAGTTGAACCAAATGGTTAAAATCTTGTCCATTGTAACTGAGCCTATACCAGGGGTCTGCAACCTTTCAGTGACAAAATCATAAGAGCCAAATCTATATTGAAAACAAAAACAATAACATGGAAGAGCCGCTAAAAAATATATGCTATATTTAAGAAAAAAACGTAAAAATTGTTATTAATATATAATGTATAAATAAATTAATATTTACTTATACATTTAGTTTGTGATACCTATTGCACTTGCCAGCAGTGTTGTAATGTATCTAGGTACATTTTAAAATATGTATCTGTATCTGTATCTAGATATTTAAATCAGTATCTAAGTATCTGTATTTCAGGTACTTTTTTCAGATACTTTCCTACTTTGTCTTTTTCAAGGTCTTTTTACAAAATATGTCCTTACTTGATTTTTCAAGTTGGTAATACATTTAGCATCATTCAGATATTTGAATTTTAAGTTTAAATTAACCAATCAGCGACCAGTAAACTCTTTCTTGCTTGGTGGGAGTAAAAACATGCTTCAGCCATTTTCAGAGCTGGAAATACAATTACATATTATTAAAATTTTATAGATAAAAATAAATTAAATAAATAAATTATAAGTTTGAGAATTATGATAAAATACAAGTTCTATATGTAATTAATTAAATTTTGGAAAACATTCTTTTATTTTTTATTTTTTTTTATTTTTTATTAAAATTTTTTTTTTTTATTTATTTATTTAATTTATTTTTATCTATAAAATTTTAATAAAGTGTAATTGTATTTCCAGCTCTGAATAAATTTAAAAAAATAATAAATAAAAAAAAAAATTAAATAATTTTATTAACAACGGTTAAGTAAAACAACCGTTAAGTAATTATCTAATCTAAGAATAAGAATTAATTTTATAAATGTGAATTAAATAAAGAAAAATATAATAAATAAAATTGTTGTTTTATTTTTGTCATCCTAAATACTCATTTAATAATCAATAATTTATTAGCGAACAAAAAATGTTCGAGATATCCGCTGAAATTGAAATAAAAAAGTGATTTTTTTAAAGATTACATAGGTATATAGTTAGTTAATATTTCTGACACACAGCTTCAAAGGCTATTTGTGTTTATTTTAAGAGTAATAATAGTGCATAACTTATTTTTTATTGTGAACAAATATATTCCTTGTTCTAGTTATTTCTTTTTTTTTTTGTGGTGTTTTCATTTTTCCGAAAGTATCTTAAAAGTATCTTGAAGTATCTAGATACATTGTAAAAAAAATGTATCTGTATCTAGATACTTTTTAAAATTTGTATCTGTATCTGCATCTAGATACATTTTTCCTCAAGTATCTGTATCTGTATCTAGATATATTTTCAAATGTATCTATTACAACACTGCTTGCCAGTATATTAGAATATAATAATTTTTTTACTGGGACGATTGCTACTTGCATAGTGTTCGATAAGACTTCAATATTTGGTAAATATTCAGTAATCTTTAACTTAAGGCAGCACTCAAGTTTCAGGTCAGTAAGATTACTTCTTAACTGACTATTAATTTCATATGTGAAAAGGCTTGCTCACAGTAATGTGTGGATCCGAAAATTGTCAGTAGTCCAAAAGCATTATTTTTTAAATGATTGAACGATTCTGGAAGACAATTCCAAGCTTCGAACACAACTTTATCTACATCTTGAAGATTGCGAATTTCGGTCCACTTATGCTGGATAAAATGAACTTTTCTCTTTCTAAACCAGTTCAGAAATAAGTTTTAAGAATATATTCCATAAATCTTTGGATTTCAAATCCAATAATTGAAGTTCAAATTGTACCTGATTAATCAATGGGAATGGTGATAAATGTAATTGCTGCATATCTGCTTCAATTGGTTTTGTCAAAAGAGCTAGTGTAGCTTTATATTTTCTAAACTCTTTAAATCTTTCTCCAAAAGCTTCTTGCATGTTAACAATAGTTTGTGCAAAAAAAATTTCATTAATAACGTTGTGATTGTCCTCATGTTTTTGAAAATTAATAAAATGTAAAAATGTTTCTGCACGTATATCAGTCATCAGAAATTACTTCTTCTAAAAGGGAATGTGCAGCAACTCGGGGAATTACCGGGCGTGAATTGCACCGTAAAACATCCTGAACAATACAAAATTTGTATAGTACAGGCAGAAAGTTGAAAATTAAAAAATAAATTATATTAAAATAAAAACCAGCCAAGTTTCAAAGAGCCACAATATTTTCTAAAAGAGCCGCAGATTGGCGACCCCTGGCCTATACCAACTGCCTAACAATGAAGCAAAGGCAGTTTTGCTAATTTGTTTTGGGAGAATTTTATTATTTCCCCCATAAATAATAATTTTCACTTTCAATAATATAAAAGTTATAAATCTCTGTTCTAGAAAGAAATGATTCATTGTTATTTCTGGTGACAACACTGCACATAAAAATAATAATAAATTATAATAATAAGTAATACAAATGATACAAAATAAACAAACAACTAGTTAAATAACTTTATTCCAGGCCAGATTTAATTGTCTTGTAGTGCAATTACTTATTATGCATGTAATTATTGAAACAATAAAAAGAGGTGCTTTAAGGTGTGTACAGGAATTAAAAAAGTAGATGCGCAGAATATGAAATGAATAATAAATAATTTCTCAACAAATAATTATTTAATTACTTCAATAAAATTACATTGCATGACAAATTGTTTCACTTTTAGATGTAGCTATTTCAAATAATAACATCATAAAAAGTGTAGCTGGAAAAGGGACAAGGAAACTGTTAAATGAAGGTAGCAGTCTAAGAAAAGTATAAGAAACTGGTTAACAAAAAGTTTTTAAGATAAAAAATTGATGTGAAGTGTGAATTTTCACATATTTCAGAATTTGGAACTATTTAATAAGTGAAATGGCTGGTTTATACAACTTAGCCATAATTTTGCTTAGCCGTAACTGAGAAGTACCTTATCCATAAGTTTTTAACGATCCCCAGAACGAAAGTATTGGGTTTATACAACCTTTTCCTTAACTTTTCCTTAATCTCGATCTTCAGACGCAGCCAATGAAATGCGCTGTTTAGAGTTTGCGCAGTTCCGAGTAAACATCGTAAACCTAACCTATATTCTAAACGTCAATTGCGAATTTTGGAAGCTATTTTATTAAAATGAATAATGAGCAAATTATTGTAATATTCCTTTATACTGCCTTGGCAGCATCTGCCGTGTTCGTGTCATCTTTATTATTTCACAAAAATAAAGTTCGTTGCCTATTTCATAACAGTCATATTTTCGCGCATGCGCTGTTCAGAGATTTAGCCGTAATTTAACCACGAAAGTTGAAATGTTGGGAATTTTCAAGGTTACGGAATTCTTATTGCTAAGGTCTGCTTATGGATAAATTACGGCTAAGGTTGTATAAACGTACATAGGCGTTTTGTATAGTTTATCTTTTACGGGTTAGGGATAAGGTAAGGAAAAGTTACTGTTAAGGTTGTATAAACGGGCCATAAGAAGCCAACAGAATGCTGGATGTCTTAAACAATATTTTTTCTATAATCACAATCAAAATTAACAGTTTTTAATAAAAAAATTATTATAAAAAACGGTTGCTATGGTTACTTATCATCATCATCAAGCCTTGTCCATCATCGGGTGATTTTGGACTGCCTCTAAAAAGAGCATAGGCTGTCAATAAAATGTCTCCATCTAACTCGTCTATCTGCCATAGGCTTCAAGCCGGTGATGTTGTTATATAGTCTTTTGTCTTGGTTTTGAGAGCTCCATGCATTTATTTCATGCAGGGTAAAGCGACGCCAGGTGTACTTGGGTCGCCCTCTACGCCTACTGCCCTGTGGGTTGTTTGCTAGTGCATAGCGACACACTTCGCTAGGAGCCCTTCGAAGAGTGTGCCCTAACCAACCATACTTTCTTCTTTTTCACCAAATGTCCATTTGACCAGTTCTTTCCCCCAATTCTACGTTTGATATTCTACGTGGCCAATAAATGCGAAGAATTCTTCTAAGACATCGATTTACAAATACTCGCAGTCTTCTCTTGATAGCTTCTGTAACGAAACAAGTCTCTACAGAAGAACTGACGTCACGCATGCCCTGAATATGGTAGTTTTCGTGGTACTGTAGATCGCAGAATTCCATACACGGCTAAGTTGGATGAAGAGGCCTCTCGCTTTGCGTATTCTGCTTTCCACATCTATATCCGAGCCACCGTCCACAGACACAACACTCTCCAAGTACTGGAATTCATCCACACGCTCGATTTGATGGTTACCGAGCAGTAAAGGTCTATCGGTTTCTGCATTTATCCGCATTTCTTTCGTCTTGGAGCTATTAATTTTTAATCCAACTTTTGCAGATTTAACCGTGAGGTCATTCAGTTACTTATAGGGATTTGCAGCTAAGCACCCTACCATCTGGTGAGCGTTTCATGAACTTGTGTACATCAGATAACATTTCGTTTTGTATATTGGTTTTGTATGAAGTTTGTTTTTAAAGTTTTATTATAATCATTGAAAAATGTATAATACATATTGTTGTGTGCCTATGTGCAATTCATTGTAAAGAAGAAACCCGGAAATATCGTTTCATTTGTTTCCACTAATATCAGACACCGTATGGTTCGAAACAAAATTGGGAAAGCAAGAGGTTAGGAATCGACGCGATGTTTAGATAAACAATTTAAAAATTGGAAAAAAAGTGAGCCCTTATATCAAAGTTTGCTCATTACATTTTAATGATAGTGACTACAAAAAATATTTTCAATTTTGTATTTATTATCGCATATCTTGAAAATTCCTGTTATTGTGTGTGGGTTTGTAATGCACAAGTTTGTAGGCACAATGCATAAATCTTTATGAACTCTCTGTTTTTTTCAGTGACTCCACACAATATTATATGCCCAGCATTGTAGATTTCTACCCCTTGGTAAACAACACGGGAATTATTATTTCCCCCAATATAGTTAAAATAATCGACAATGGAAAACCGCCATAACTTAAAACCAGATCACAAAATGTAGTATTTTAGATGTTTACAAGTAATGTCACTTCACAAAATCAGAAAATCCCAAACAATTATTTATTTTTTGTCGTTTTTTGATACACTTTTCGCTATTATTTACTAGTAAATGTCAAGTGGTATCTGATTTAGAATGGTTTCAAAAAATCCGCGTGGCGCTACGATCTTAAAATTTTTCCCCTATAGGGTTGTTATATTGTGACCGTAGTTGACCATTTGCTTATAGTTTACTAAAGTTAAAGAAACCGACCCTTAGTCAATGGACGAATTAATTTATTTAGAATCTCTCGCGTTTTTCTCTTTAATTAATTTTCCTAAGTTTCCCTTTAGTCATCAATCATTTTCCGTCTTTATCTGATCGTGTTGTAGTATCTGGACATTTATCAGATCGACTCTCTACGCATTTTACGATTGTAATTTGATATGCAAATTTAATGAGTTGGTACACGTCTACAAAGATTTTTATTTTTTACGCTTTTTAATATTCATTTAAACTTAAGTGTTGTAATTTTTGGATAAAAACTTTCTTTAGATTAGTCAAGATATTTAGGTAAACATAGATTAACTCAAAATGTATTTATAATTTTCAATATAACAGATTTCTAGCAATTTGCGCATAAATTTATACCAAAAATGTGAGTTTTTGGTATAGATAATTAAGTAAAATCTTTTAAAAATTATTAACCACGAGACCTTTATTGTTATTTATATACATTTTGAGATTACAATTTTAATGACATAATTTACATTTGTAAAAATTGTGAAATAAAAAAAAATCACAACTGAAAAACGCTTAAAGAAAACGACCTGATGTTAGAATTTTTGGATTCTTCGTAGTTTATTTAGTCTAGAAAAAAATTGGAGTATTATTTGTTTTGCGTATTTTAAAACTATGACAAATTTTAATATGGCGTGATTTATAGAAATTTTCATTTTCTCATGGATGTATCTCAAAAACGAAATGCAATAAAGACCTGCGGTTGGAATTTTTGAAATCTTTAGGTTCTAATTGACTTGTGACCTTATTTTGAAACAAAAAAAAAATTAAAAATTTTTCAATTTATTTTAAATTTTTTGAAAATTTTGTTAAATCGTAACTAAAAAAAATTGATGTGAAGTGTGAATATTCACACATTTCAGGGTTTCGCAGGTATATAATAAGTGAAGGCGGTATGCTGAGTGTGTAGGACAATTTTTACTTTGTAGTTATCACGGCAAAATGAACGATATTTTTAAAATAATTTATCGTCTGTTAATCATATAATAAGACTGGTTATTAAATTTACGCTCTTAAAAATTAAATACAACATTTGTCAAAATATAACTAGAATTTTGACAAAATAATTTCAACATAATAAAAATGCAAAAAAAAACAGAAATAATAAAATTCACTCCGTACTCGAACTCGAAACCCTTCGTTTCCAACGCATTTTAGCTTACGATACCAGTGCTCTAACCCATTGCCCTATCGCACGCCTTGCATGTGAGTGTCTTACATTGGTATAACTTTTGTACTTTGTGAACCAAAAACCACAAAAAATGCGTTATTTTCCAAAAACATAATCTGATCAAAAATTCCTGTTTTACTATTTCGGTTCACACCAATATACATTACTTAGAATTTTTTTAGATTTTTATTTTAAACCATCTGGGCTACAGAGTGTGGGACAAATTTTTTTTTTGCACAATTTTGGCAAAAATCACATCAAAATTATTTATTTTGCAAAAATAAAAATTTGATCGTTAATCCACGTACTAAGGGCTTTCATTTGATACCCTACTCAGAATTTTAAAAAAATATTTTTGTTTTCGATGAGCACATATGTGTTTATATTTTTAGGGGGGTATGTTTTTTAGATGTTTTAGTATTTTTCCTATGTGCGGGTCAAAGAGTTGTATAAGCATGCCAAATTTCAACTCTCTAGGTTTAGCCGTTTGTCTACAATTTTTACCGAACAGACAGACAGACAGACAGACAGACAGACAGACGACAAAATGACGGTATAAGGGTTTTTTGGTCATACCTACAAAACCCTAAAAATTGATAAATAAATTGAAGTGTGTAAAGTGATCCTTTTATTTTCAAGTTTATCAATAAATTGTTCAATTAATTGACCTAAAAATGATGAATTTATTGATCAATAAATTGAACTGTATAAAACCAAATTATGAATAAAGAAACGGATACGTTATTACAGGCACGAACCATTGATTTAAATCCTCTGTAATTTCTTTAAATACGATTACTTTTACTAAGTTTCTTGCAGCTATTAGTTATGTTTTTAATCTCGCATAGATACCTCTCATATCATGGTTATTAATTCAACTCTCTACACCGTACAATCTACGCACTACAATTTTCAATTAAATATGTTAATTTAATAAAATCATGTTTTCTCAATTTTATCCGATGCATTTTGCTTTCTTTTCCATTCCACTAAGTGACTTGCATTCTACTTTCATTCACTATTTCATAATATTTTTATGAATTTAAATAACGTTTGTAAGCTGTTCAACCGTATCTGGAACAGATTCTATTTACTATGTTATTTGTTGTTTTTATTTATGTTTTTGCATTGATGTTTTGATTTATTTTATGATGGCATGAATAGTTTTGTTTTATTTAATTAGTTATTTTTGTTGTAAATGAATTACTATAATAAATAAAGTCTTGACTTGCTAAACTAGATTTCTAGAAGTATGTTCGATTGTGCTGTCTATGAGGGCTACCTACAAAAACTAAGAAAGAAGATATTTTTTTTTGGAATAAACTGTTTTATTGCTCTTCAAAATATTCGCCTTTAAGATTTATACACTTTTGCATGCGTTCAAACCAATTCTCGAAACATTTTTTCCACTCTGAAGTTGGTATCTCAAAAACATGGTTTTCGAAGGCTTCAATATCTTCTTGAGGTGATGAAAATCGCTGTCAACGCATTTTTTGTTTGACATCGGGGAATAAAAAAATCGTTAGGGGATATATCAGGTGAATACGGGCAATGATCCATTAATTCGATGGTTTTCTCCTTCAAATAATTGTTTGAAGTGCTGTGTGGGAGCTTGTATTGTCATGATGAAGAATGATGCGACGTTTTTGGTTGTTTTTTCTGATTTTGTCGATGACTTCTGGCAAACAAATTGTTGTATATCATTCAGCATTCTCTGATCCTCTAAAGGTAGGGTGACCATTTTCTTAAGAAGGCAATGCGGGACTGAGCAAAAAAAAGGTCCTCACCTCCCAAATCCAAGTGAAGAGCAAAAAAAAAAATCCTCACCTCCCAAATCTAAGTGAAGAGCAAAAAAAAGGTCCTCTTCTCCCAAATCCAAGTGAAGAGCAAAAAAAAAGGTCCTCATCTCCCAAATCCAAGTGAAAAGCAAAAAACAAAAAGGTCCTCATCTCCCAAATCCAAGTGAAGAGCAAAAAAAAGGTCCTCATTTCCTCAAATACAAAATGCGGGACAAAATGTTAAAATGCGGGACTTTTGCGGGACAGTCCCGCAAAAAGCGGGACGAATCACCCTATCTAAAGGAATGGTTGCGACATGTCCAGTACAACCGAAGAAACAAGCGATTATTTTCTTGGAAGTACTTCGTGAACGAACAACTTTTGTGGGTTTCGGTTCATCTTAGAAAACCCAAACAGTGGATTGTTACTTAGTTTCCGGTTCATATGAATAAATCCAAGTTTCGTCACCTGTAACGATGTTGTATTTTGCAGTGCCTAGGTTGAATTTTTTTAGCAATCCCTTACGCCAATCAACACGAGCCCATTTTTGAGCTACGGTCAAATTATGCGGAATCCATCGGGAACAGATCTTTTTCACAGCTAAATGTTCATGAAAAATCGAATGTATTGCAGTCTGCGATATGCCAAAGAATGCCTCTATCTCACGGTAAGTCACATGCCGATCTTCTTTAATTATTTTGCGCACAGCATCGATGTTTTTTTGAATCACAACCCAAAAAAATTAAGAAAAACACAAATTAAGTTTATTTGAATTTTATTGAAATCTCTTTGAAACAGTTTTACACATATATCCGTTTAATATACCGTTTATTTTTCTTACTTTTTAGACATATTAATAATATTAATAAATGAAATGTTATATAAAACGGTAAATTTATATTCTCATTAAACAGCTAAAGTCATACACGCGTTAACACTTTAATTGTTGGAAAATATAAATAAATTAAATACTTTATACAGTTAAAGTTATTACATTTTAACTATTTTAAGTCATGTTTACAACTTCGTATAATTTTTATTTCTTCTACGAGTAATTATATTCTTCTCGTATTAGTCATGCATCACATTTGTAAGTTATATTGAAGTATTGAAGTAACATACAATGAGATACAGGCAGGCCCAATAACGTTCCGTCAGATACTATTTGTTACTAGGCGTAAAATAGCGTTTTAATAGAAATAAGTGTTATAATTTGCCCAGGAAAAAGCTATTTTCCTAAAATATATATCTGCCTGTAACATGTAATTTTGCATTGTTATATTCGAAGAATAATTTAATTTCTTTTTATGAAATGTGATATATAGACACACAGACACATAGACGTTTCCTATTAGATCTTTAGAAAAGATAAGAGAAAATTTCAACCGGCCTCTAGTTTGTATTTTGTATACTATAGGGGAAAAATTTTAAGATCGTAGCGCCACGCGGATTTTTTTGAAACCATTCTAAATCAGATACCACTTGACATTTACTAGTAAATAATAGCGAAAAGTGTATCAAAAAACGACAAAAAATAAATAATTGTATGGGATTTTCTGATTTTGTTTTAAAATTTTATAATCAAGTAAGTATACACACGTATTGTGAGGACATTTTTTTTAAGTGACATTACTTGTAAACAACTTAAATACTACATTTTTTGATCTGGTTTTAAGTTATGGCGGCACAGTTTTCCATTGTAGATTATTTTAATTATATTGGGGGAAATAATAATTCCCGTGTTGTTTACGAAGGGGTAGAAATCTACAATGCTGGGCATATAATATTGTGTGGAGTCACTGAAAAAAACAGAGAGTTCATAAAGATTTATGCATTATGCCTACAGACTTGTGCATTACAAACCCACACACAATAACAGGAATTTTCAAGATATGCGATAATAAAAACAAAATTGAAAATATTTTTTGTAGTCACTATCATTAAAATGTAATGACCAAACTTTGATATAAGGGCTCACTTTTTTTCCAATTTTTAAATTGTTTATCTAAACATCGCGTCGATTCCTAACATCTTGCTTTCCCAATTTTGTTTCGAACCGTACGGTGTCTGATATTGGTGGAAACAAATGAAACGATATTTCCGGGTTTCTTCTTTTCAATGAATTGCACATAGGCACACAACAATATGTATTATACATTTTTCAATGATTATAATATAACTTTAAAAACAAACTTCATACAAAACCAATACACAAAACGAAATGTTATATGTAGTACACAAGTTCATGAAACGCTCACCAGATGGTAGGGTGCTTAGCTGCAAATCCCTATACAGTTGTCTCATTTCGAACAGCCAATCAGAAGACTTTTGTTTTTCACGTCACTCAGAATGCTGAACACCCAACATTTATGAAAACTATATTAAAGTTCTCTGTTTTAAACTTTAAAATAAATTATAGCACACTGTGTTTGAAATAATTAATTAAATAAAAAATAGGGCGCACACATTTAATTAAAAATTAGCAAAAACAACTGCATTCAAATATTATTTTTCATCCCCACCACATTTATTCATTCCAGTCGTTCGATTTCAAATCATCGAATGAGTAGAATGAATAGAATGAGAATATTGTCCCAACAAAACGCGTGTTCTGATTAAACAGAAACTAGAATTAGCAGAACAAAACGCACCCATTGTAATCCTCGCGGTTGGAAACGGATTTTTGCGCACATTCATAATTATTTACACCAATTTTGCAACCTTCTCCGGTTAACATTTATTGCTATTATTTTAAACGTTTTATTTTCACTTGGTGAATATAGAACAAGAACAAACGTGCTGTAACCATTTTGTTTCCGTTACTTTAATAATTGCTTATATTCTTTCATCTCTTTTTCCTGTGCACTTTTTGCAACAATGCATTTTAGAGAGACATCATTATGTTCATAAAATAGCACTCAAGTACATGCAAGTTTGTATTACTTGACACATCAGTTGATTTCTCCATATCCTTATATTTATAACTAACATGTTTTTGTTTTATCTAGTATCTTTTTTGAGGAAATTGGTAGGTAATTTGTGAATTTTTACATTATTTTATGTCTAAATCGTTTTTTTAATATAATATATTCACCTTTTTAGGAAATGAAGATCTTGTCGGTCAATGAACATTAATTTAAATTTTTAATAAATACGAAATTTAAGATTAATAACCTCTTGAAAATAAAAAAATATATAGGAATAATTTACTTTATTCCATTGTAGCAAATAAACAAAAACTTATCCGCTTCCGAATGCTGTTAAAATTTACTATTCCACAGATCCACTTGAAACTTAGTCATAATTAATCTCAAAAAAATATGATATTTTACGCGATAACTTATATTTAAAATATTCGAGGTCTTATAAATAATACATACGGTATAATTGTATAAGAGTAAATTAAATTTAATATTATAGTAAGCATTTTGTCTGTTTTTAAAGTCATTCAACTTAAATTTTCCGAGAAAAAGTATATTTCATTGTGCTGAATCTTCACGAATATCAAATTAATGACACAAGATATGGCATGCGACAAGTTAGAAAATATAATAATCTAGTAAAGTATAAGTATACAGAGGTTTTTACTAGGGCCGTTTTAACTAGGGCGGGGATGCAAAAGGTACAAATACACATTCAGATCAATTCTGTAAAAAGTTATTATAATAGTTACCGTGTAGTAACATTACTACAAGATAACTTTTATAGTGACTTTAATAGTAACTTTTTTCGTATTCGGTAATATCCAACTGTAGTGACGTCGCTATGAAAGTTATAGGGATTTGCAGCTAAGCACCCTACCATCTGGTGAGCGTTTCATAAACTTGTGTACATCAGATAACATTTCGTTTTGTGTATTGGTTTTGTATGAAGTTTGTTTTTAAAGTTTTATTGTAATCATTGAAAAATGTATAATACATATTGTTGTGTGCCTATGTGCAATTCATTGAAAAGAAGAAACCCGGAAATATCGTTTCATTTGTTTCCACCAATATCAGACACCGTACGGTTCGAACCAAAATTGGGAAAGCAAGAGGTTAGAAATCGACGCGATGTTTAGATAAACAATTTAAAAATTGGAAAAAAAGTGAGCTCTTATATCAAAGTTTGCTCATTACATTTTAATGATAGTGACTACAAAAAATATTTTCAATTTTGTATTTATTATCGCATATCTTGAAAATTCCTGTTATTGTGTGTGGGTTTGTAATGCACAAGTTGTAGGCATAATGCATAAATCTTTATGAACTCTCTGTTTTTTTCAGTGACTCCACACAATATTATATGCCCAGCATTGTAGATTTCTACCCCTTGGTAAACAACACGGGAATTATTATTTCCCCCAATATAGTTAAAATAATCGACAATGGAAAACCGCCATAACTTGAAACCAGATCACAAAATGTAGTATTTTAGATGTTTACAAGTCATGTCATTTCACAAAATCAGAAAATCCCAAACAATTATTTATTTTTTGTCGTTTTTTGATACACTTTTCGCTATTATTTACTAGTAAATGTCAAGTGGTATCTGATTTAGAATGGTTTCAAAAAAATCCGCGTGGCGCTACGATCTTAAAATTTTTCCCCTATATCTTAGTGACAGTTACTGAGAAAAGAATGAAGTTAGTTACAGAAGCGCAACACGCATGCGCATTGCTGTATACAGATGACAGTTGAGGTTAAAAATGTCAAAATATTGTATTGCTTACATTATTTTGTTGTTATATAATATATATTATGGTATTTACATTTATAAAATATAAAAAATAAAACAAAATGAGTGAAGAAATAAAAAAAAAAAAAAACGGAATGCAAAGACAAATTCTCGACAATAGAACCAGTGGCGCAGGCGGGTGGGATTTGGGGTTAGAACCTCCCATGAAGCTGGATTTTTTATTACTTCGATGCATTTTCCTTGTTTTGTCATTACTTCCATACGTCTCATTTTATAACCCTCCCCCCTCATGAAACTATTTTTGCGTCACTAATTTTGTTATTTTTTTTTAAAACAAAAACTATTTTTTTTTTAATAATTTAAACAATGACTCATATTAAAAATGAGGAATTGGAAAAGACTTTTTGATCTTCAATATATTTCATCTCCTGCAATATAAATATTTACCTACACTCATACATACATATTTTATATATATTTAATTTATATAATTTTCTTTACTAATCTTCATTTTTTTCTTACGGAATACGAAATACCCAGGAGCGGATCGAGGGATTGAATCGGACCGGGCGATTTGAATGATTCGGCCCGGGCTTACGGGACTTGTTGACCATTTATAGGGAATGTTTTAAGAGGCCCGAGTTCCCGAGAATAAAAAAGACCGAAGTATATTTAAAAAATCAGCTGTTGCCACCACAGGACCGATCGCCATCACAAAGTACTTGTAGAAAATAGATTCTAGCAGCAGAGCAGAAATAATTTGGCCTAATATTTTCTAACAGAGATATTATTTATCATGACCATGGAAACGTTACATATAAGTATGAAAAATAAATACTTTTTACATTTTTTTTTCGTTTTATCAAAAAATGTCTCAAATAAAAGCTATTAGCTATTGCTTTTATAAAAATTTCTGTTAAATAATTTTTTTCCAAATATTTTTCTGTTGTGAAATATAAATAATAAATTCTAATTAAATTTTAAAATATTTCTTACCTTTTTACAACTTTTCAGCACAAATTTTCAATTTAATTTCCTTAAAAAATATCAAATGTCATCATTAGACAAAAATAGGTAACCATCTTGGGATACTTAGCGTCAGTTCACGACACGTCTCTAGGGCCAATCAAAAGGCCTAATTAAAAAGTCCTTGATCAAATTTTATCTGCATAAATTACAATTAAAACATACGTTTTTCCAGTAAATTTCATTGTAATCCTAATGACGTATATTTATATTTTGATTTGATTCAGAAATGTATGGCAAGTGCTGCTAACCCGGGAATACACCTAAACTAAACCAAATATCTGAACTAATTACTGAATTAGACCAAATAATTAGAGCGGATTAATGGAAACTAGTTCAAATGACTGTAGCTCGCTTATTTATGAACGGATTTTGAAAATACTTACAGTTTTAGAATTAGGAGTGCCTGAGGCTTTTGACTGTATAGTCAAAAACATCAAATTCGTTAGTTGGTAAAAAAATTTGCTCCAGTTTTGACCAAAAATAGAGCACGGCCATAACTCGCTTATTTATGGACCGATTTCGATGGGATTTGACACAGAATATTAGAATTAGTGCCTCCTGGTACGTAGGTGTTCAAAATTCATGTATCTGTACAAAAAAGGCCTAATAGGGGTCCAATTTTTTTTAAATTACAATATTTTTAATGTTTATGAGCCAATTTTGATAAAATTTTATAGATGGAGAATTAGTTTCTGCTCCTTATATGAGAGACAAATTTTATATATCTATACAAAAAAAAAGCCTAACGGGGACCCTATTTCAAAAAATTAAATAAATGTTATATTATATTTTTTTGTTTTATCAAAAAATGTCTGAAATAAGTTGTTAGTTATTGCTTTTATAGCAACTTTTGTTAAATAATTTTTTTCGAAATATTTTTCTATTATGAAATATTCGCAAAAATCTTAAAATCGACACGAGTAAACTCCCATTTCTAGTCTACCGATTTTTACCAAAAGTTGATCAACTCTTAAATATGAAGTTTCATAAAAATCCTTTTAGCCGAATTTGCTCTGCACGTGTACACAGACAGACGGACGGACAGACAGACCGACAGACATCATGCTAAAAATAGTCAAAACGTTATGTAAGGACCTCAATTTGTGGAGATCCATCGAAATCTCTAAATGTCAAAATTGGTATGATCACAATACCTCCCTTATATATGTTGGCGGTTGGTAAAAAACCTATTTAATTTATATTTTTAATATTAATATCGAAAATAAAATTACAGTCTCTAAATTAATGAAATAATGTTGAAAAAAAAACAAAAAATGTGAGGGATTTCTAAAATAATATCATCGCATCGGCCCATCGAGCGATGCCCGATCGCCCTATAGTTCGATCCGCCCCTGGAAATAACCCAAAGTTACTATGAAAGTAACTGACCTTGCTCATAGTGACAAATTTAGTTACTATGATCATAGTAGCTGTGTTACAGAATTGGTCTGATAGACTTCGTTCAACATAAGAAAAACACAGGATATCATAAATTACGTAATCAATTCTGCGCGAGAAAACAGCTCATCATATTGACGTACATTAGGGTTTTAAACAATTGTTGTGGAAACCAAACACACAAAATCATGTATTTCAAATACATTTTTACTCATATTAGTAAAAAGGAAGGGGAAAAATTTTAAGATCGTAGCGCCACGCGGATTTTTTTGAAACCATTCTAAATCAGATACCACTTGACATTTACTAGTAAATAATAGCGAAAAGTGTATCAAAAAACGACAAAAAATAAATAATTGTTTGGGATTTTCTGATTTTGTGAAGTGACATTACTTGTAAACATCTAAAATACTACATTTTGTGATCTGGTTTTAAGTTATGGCGGTTTTCCATTGTCGATTATTTTAACTATATTGGGGGAAATAATAATTCCCGTGTTGTTTACCAAGGGGTAGAAATCTACAATGCTGGGCATATAATATTGTGTGGAGTCACTGAAAAAAACAGAGAGTTCATAAAGATTTATGCATTATGCCTACAAACTTGTGCATTACAAACCCACACACAATAACAGGAATTTTCAAGATATGCGATAATAAATACAAAATTGAAAATATTTTTTGTAGTCACTATCATTAAAATGTAATGAGCAAACTTTGATATAAGGGCTCACTTTTTTTCCAATTTTTAAATTTTTTATCTAAACATCGCGTCGATTCCTAACCTCTTGCTTTCCCAATTTTGTTTCGAACCGTACGGTGTCTGATATTAGTGGAAACAAATGAAACGATATTTCCGGGTTTCTTCTTTTCAATGAATTGCACATAGGCACACAACAATATGTATTATACATTTTTCAATGATTATAATAAAACTTTAAAAACAAACTTCATACAAAACCAATACACAAAACGAAATGTTATCTGATGTACACAAGTTCATGAAACGCTCACCAGATGGTAGGGTGCTTAGCTGCAAATCCCTATACCTTGAAACGTACGAGAAATAAATAAAAATAACGGAAATAAACAAACAACATCTCACAATACGCGTAGTTAAACATAAATCAAAGTAAGTGACGCACCTGAAATGTTTTAAGCTAGCTGTTGGTAATGAAATGGACGAAATTTGGTTTCTGCGCATGGGAGCCGTTATCATCCGCCTGTGTTTTTCTTATGTTGAACAAAGTCTACCTATTGTTTCGTTCTTCATTATTATCGAAATATTATTTACAAGTGGTTAAAATGTATTGTGCCTACATTTTCACATTTTATGACTATTTTCCAGTAATTTCATGCATATTCTGTAACTTCTAATTAACATACAATCACAAATAAATTACAGTGAACTCCATACCTATATGTATTTTAAATGATACCTTTGGGATCAAGTACAGAATGATATGTAGTTTTCACTTTTTTGTTACAAAAACTAAATTTAATATAAACACGCACATTAACTTCACTTTCTATTAGTATAACTATTGTTTAGAGGACAATAGTAAAAACAGACACTAGAATTAAATAAATTTCTCTATACATATACTTTGTCAACACTTATAAACAGAAATATTATGTCTTAAGATAAGATAACTTATCTTTTTTATCTTCAATAACACATAGCTAATGTTAAATTTACTGCTGAAAAAATGAAAAGTTATTGGATATGTAAGAGTACGAACAACTAGAAAGATAACAGCATATAGGAGCTGATAAACCATTTACCTCAAGGGTCAGTAATTGTGCCTCTATTGTTCAACATTAGTTATTATATTAGTAGACTTATGTATATAGACAATTCCAACTAATTTGTAAAAATTCGTATGGAAATAAAGATTTATATATATGCTGAGAAATAAACCCTGAAGGTCTAGTCTTGGCGATTCAAGATAAGGATATACAAAATTGCGGCTCCTGTCTAATTCAACGATGAGTGAGAATAAATATCTCTTTACTGAAATGAACCCGGACACGTAGAAAGATAACCGGCGTCTATAGGCACTGGGTTAAACAGCGGCGACCTGTCAAAATAAATATCCCTTTAAAATGTATCCGGTCACGTAGATACGGGTCACCTCAAGGATCAGTAGTTGTGCTTCTATTGTTCAACATGTACTTTCTTGACGGAAAGTGAACTGTACCATCCATGATATTCTAGATCAGTTGTTCTTAAATCGGGGTCCGAGTAGCCATAACCAGGGGTCCGCAAAACAATGTTGACATTAATTTTACATCCCCCAACTTTTCGCTTTTATTCAAATAACTCATTTAATAAAAATCCTACATGGTCAATACTTTTTGTATTTGTTGTTATCTAACTAGTTATTGATATAACTAAACAATAATTAGTAAAAATTTAATTATTTTTATTCTACTGCAAATTATTTACAGAAAACATATTATAATAATTCTATATCTATTTTGACCAATATTTGACCAAGAAATGTTTGTATGAGCTTAACGTATTATAATTTGTAACTTTTGTAATTCTTTTTACTACTATTGTTATTCATTTTATGTCTTTTATTCGTAATGTTAATAAAAATGTTCATCTCTATAAATGCGCAAGACTATTTATTAAAATAACCAGCGATACATGTTTACCAATATTATTATAACGTAGTGCCTATGAGATTATTGAGCCAGAAATTAATTCTCAAGAACGACGTAAAAGGCCCAGGGTTGGGATGGGGTCCGCAAAAAAATGTTGTTCAAGAGGAGGTCCGCAAACTACATAAGTTTAAGAACCCCTGGTCTAGATTGTTCACTGTATAACATCATGGATCTACATATACTCTGTACATAAATAAAATATTTCCGGACTTTAAGAAAGAAATTTAAAATGTTTATTTTAATTTTAAGTTTCCAAATAATATTATTTTATTTAAAATTCCCGCGTATTCTTCAAATAATAGTTTGCCAGGTAGCCACTGGGAGCAGTACGTATACTGCCGATTTGATAACTATAAGATGCACTTCTTTTTTTAGCAGTTGTTCTGTGGTCTGCATATACGACAAAGCTACAATACATTACACAGAAATAGAAACATAAAACTAGAAATGAATTTATTTTCCATTTATTAATTTATTCAGAGATTGTATGATCTTATATCTGATAGAGTATTACAAAATATACTTGATTATTACAAAATATATCTAATATTATTATTATTCATCGCTGATTATAAATCTTTAAGCATAAACAATAAGTTGTAAATGTTGAAACAATTACGGGTGAGCAAACATCAACATAGGCGTTAAGTGGCGATGCCGATTGTATCAAGAACAATAAGAACGTGCCATGAATATTAATGATCTAAAATAGACGGTCTTTTAAGAGGGCAATATATCATGGTAAATTATCATAACATTTTATATCATTACACATCATTTTCAGATGTTTATTATTATATAAGACAATAAACACAAAACAATATTTTTATAACGAAAATCCAGACTTAGGGAGTATTTGTACAGAGAAAAACTACCAAAAAACCCTTATAACGTCAGCCATGTGTCTGTCTGTCGGTATGGTAGAAATTGTATCCAAACGGCAATATTTTTTTATGGGATTTTGTACAAAAATATGTCAAAAAAACTTTTGTCCCCCACCCGATCTTCTAGAGCAGCGTTCCGCAACCATTGGAGCGCGACCCAATTTTGGGTCGTGAAAATTTAAAAATGGGTCGTGAATTGCGATAACTTATGTATGTATATGAAAATTCAGCTCTGTCTGCAATTAAAAATAAATATAGAAATCGACTTCAAAGCATTGATACAACGTTGAGGATTGCATTAAATATTGCAACTAAATAAATTGAAGCAACTGCGACAGGAGAAATCGCAGGAGTTTTAAATAAAATACTATTATTGGGAAACTTAAAATTAAATAAACCTATAAAAAATTACCTTATGACAACTTAAGAAGATTTAAATTCAATTTCAATCCGCCTAAACGTTTGGAATAGCCTATATCAGTGTTTCTCAACCTTTTCTGGCATGGGACCCCCCAAAATAACTTAAGTATTGTCTGCGGCCCCCCTATATATATATATAGGCTTACTATAATTATGAAAATCTAAACCGGGACAAGAACGGGAGCTAGGGCAAAGGAAAAAATTTAACCACAAAAAATTGTTTTATTATTAATTCTTACAAAAGAAATATGTAGATGGTCTGCTGCAGCAGAAAGTTAATTATCTTATTTCTAGATTATTTTTTTTTTTAGAGCAGTTTCTTATAAATTGTTGTTGCTATACCAATATAATTCAATATTCATTTAGTCAATAATCGGGATTTATGAAAATGATTTAAAAAATAGTTTTGTTTCTCTGGTTATAGCCGATAGTGTATGCATGTATGTGTTTCTATATTGTCCATAGAAGCACATTCTACATAACAATGACTTACATTATAAAATTAACAAAAATTTCTACAAATACCTTTCCAGTCGCTCCAATTTTGGTCTGCATGGAGTCCAAACACTAAAGTCCACACTATAACACACTATTTCAAGTATTTTCTGCACTTTTATCACTTAAAAATAACTAAAAACGTTAGAAAAAAATGAAGACGCCACTTGCAAAAATCACGTATCACTACATATCAAGATGGCTAATCCTGATAAAGCTCATTAAGGAATATAGTCATTAACAAATAAGGAACTAATTAATAAATAAGGAACAGAATTGCTAAAAATAATTCTTTATGAGAATAAACACATATATTAATATTTTATCAATAGTATACAGGTGGTTGAAATTGAACTACCGGGCCCAATACTCTATTTTTTATTATTGAAGATGAGGTATAACGTTAAATTATAAAGTTACTTGGTACTACATGACCTAAAATAGTTTTTATTTTGTTACTTTGGATCTTTATATAAATAGTTATACATTTTGATTGAGGATTTATTAAAATTTGGTGACCAGAGTTTACCCAAATAATTGGATGATAGTATTTAAATTTTCGTAATAAACCGGAAGTACAGGATATCAAGGACAACTTCGATTTTTTATATAGGAACGTATGGCGTGTTGGGTATAATTGGATAAAACTTTTGAAAAAAAACAACATTTACATAAACATGTTTTTAATATCTGTTACGATTACCTATAATGGCTTGCAAGTATTTTTATTTACAAGTGTTCTATTGTTCTAAGTTGCTTTCCATTTTGAACATTTTCGCATCCTTACTCTTTAGCTAACAGTAGCTCGGAGCATAACAAAAAATATTGCAAGTTCAAGTCGTACCTACTTGAAAGTACTTGAAGTACCTCCAACGCGAACCGTTGTTTAAATTAGTTGAAATTAGTTGAGCCCGAAATTAGTTTAAATTAGTTGTCGAAATAAGTATAATTTATTTTATTTAAGTTTGAAAGGTATATTTTAATGAATATAAATGTCATATATTTATGAATATATCTTGCAAAATTGAGCGTTTTTCTATTATAATTTCATGCTTCGATTTTATATGACTTCGCTGGCCTATATTATCGAACATATTTATTTGTGCATACAAGTTCATATCAATACTTTGTTTCAATTATTTAAATCTATGTGACAATTTAACTGAAGCAATTTTGTATACCCCTACTATAACTTCCTTTAACCGCTCCACTTATTAAAGATAGTAAACACACATTTACACCTACACCATCTGTACTTAATGTATAATAAACACAAGTGCATGTAACAAGTGAAATCGCTTAGCAATTGTTATTGTAATCAAAAGTTGAGTTGAGGGCGCTATACTTATGACCGCTGGTCAGCCAAGCGCACTTCCACCACGATTATAATTACTTCTAATTAACTGTCAGAACTAAGTAACACAGGACAGTAATTATAACTTAAATTAAAGAGACTTAAGAAGAATTAAACAGTTAATATATGTGGGTGGAGGATTTTTTTCTTCGCGTGAAATAGAGCTTGATATTTTATGTAATGATACAACTATTTAGTAATTTAGAAATTTAGTTGGTCTTTCAATGTCATTGTCAGTTGTTTTTTGTGCTAACAGGTGTCAGTATTTAACATTTTTATGAGTTATCTATTGAGAACTGACAATAACTGAAGTGACGCCTAGCGGATATTTTGGAACTTAACGGAATAGGATTTTGTTGGATGTGGCTCATTTAATTGCATTGTTTGTACCAGGTCTACAAGTATGAAATGCGATTTTTTTTTAAATAAAACACATCAAACTCAAAAGAACAGTAAAAGTTTATATATTCAAAGTTTGCTCCATTAGAAGTTATACATTTTTCCCATCTTTCAGGCAATTTGTGAATACCTCGCCAGTAGAACTCTTCCTCTTTCCCCGCAAACCATTCATCTAGCCATTCTTTCACATTTTCATATGAACAAAAGTGCTGCTCGGCAAGTGCGTGACCCATCGATGCGAACAAGTGGTAATCTGAAGGGGCCAAGTCTGATGAGTAAGCGGCATGGGGTAGCACTTCCCACTTGAGTGCCTCCAATGTGTTGCAAACTGCTTTTGCCTTATGTGATGGAGCGTTATCGTGAAGAAAGATTACCTTGTGCTGTCTTCTTTCGTATTCTGGTCGTTTTATGAGCAACGAATGGTTCAATTCGATCAGTTGTTGTTGGTAGCGTTGGGTATTAACTGTTTCACTAGGTTTTAACAATTCATTATAGACCACACCCTTTTGGTCCCACCAAGTACAGAGTCTTTTTGCCAAAGCGATTCGGTCTTGCAGTTGATGTTGATGGTGAGCCTGGGTTCACCCATGATTTTTTGCGTTTGGGATTTTCAAAATAAATCCATTTTTCATCGCCAGTAATGATACGATGCAAAAAAGACTTTCTTTTGTATCGTGCAAACAAAATTTCACAAGTGTTTTTGCGTTTTTCCATCTGCCTCTCATTCAATGCATGTGGAACCCATCTGCCGACTTTCTGGATTTTACCCATCTCTCGTATGCGATTGGAAACAGCTTGTTGACTAACGCCTAACTGCTCTCCTAGTTGTTTTTGTGATTGACTATCGTCTTCCTGTAGCAATGTTTCCAATTTTGTATCTTCATATTTTTTTGGAGGTTTTCCATGTTCTTTGTCTGTAGATCAAAGTCACCACTTTTGAAACGCCGAAACCATCGTTCACACGTATCTTGCGATGGAGCATATTCACCATAAGCTTCTCGAAGCAGTCAGTATGATTCAGTAGCAGTTTTTTTCAAATGAAAACAAAACAGTAGTACTGTCCGCGAATGCTCTTTATTTGGCACAAATTTTGACATTTTTAACACAGTAAAACAAAACTATATGATCACTTTTCAAATTATAACCTATACGCATTTGACACTTAATGATAACTTAACAAAACGCCATATGTGTTGAAACTTTGAACTATACGCTCTGTTTGCGCGGCAAGTTTGAAAAAAATCAGCATTTCATACTTGTAGACCTGGTAAGTGATTTTCTTTGCAGTTAAAATTTGTAGAAGCCACGGGTTGGGGAGCAGTTAAGAAAATGATTTTCAGAAGAATGTTGATATTATGGCAAAAAGAATCCGCAGATATCCAGCATTTTGTTAGCAATTGACACTTACTATATATCTACGAAACGCTGAAATGTTTGAAAATTTACACTTCACATCAATTTTTTGCAAGAGAAAATTTATATATATATTTAGTAAAAGTCATTTCCTTTTTAGATGTAAATTGAAAATAAGATCCTGTTTATTTATTTGCAACAAATTTTCCATTGGCAACGGTTAGTTTTTTCGTTGTAATTATTTCGTCAATTGTCTATTGTCGCCAGGATATCAATCATAAATAATGATCCAATCAGCAGAAACAATTGCACCATCAACCACTTGTAGTAACAACTGTAACAGGCTCGAACTGCCAATGGAACATTGAACAATTCGCGCAAATCAATGGTGAACAGTTTTGAGCATACTGTTTCAGTATCTCAGAGATACAAGATAAAATATTAATAAATAATAATAAATGATAATGAAATCTTTTGTAGAATGCTGGACGCCTAATAATATTTGTTCTACACACGCAAATTTAAAAGAACATATTGAAAATAATGTTTTTTTTAATTTTTATTATTTTGTAGCCTATATCCAGATAGCTTTGAATGTTCTACTAAACAATGAACGAAAATTGTATCGATGCCAAGGAGAACAAAATGCACCATTTAATTTTGCTACTAGTGTATCTTTTGGTGGAGGTTCAATTATGGTGTGGGGTGGAATATGTTTGGGAGCTCGCACAGAGTTAGTGGTGTTTGATATTTGGCACATGGGCACAAATAGACAGACAGACCGAAGAGTAACAGTATTCGGGTTTCTTCGTCATACCTACGAAATCCTAAAATGTAATATTATTAACTACCGACAGTTCTATTGTTGTTGTTGTTGGTGTTATTGTTCTTATTTTATTCAATTGTTTTTCAAATTCCTTAACAAAATTGTTTCCTGTAAAAAAATAAACAAAAGAATCGAAACAACATGTTTTTCAAGAACATTAGTAGTAAAAAAGTAAATAAATTGTCTATATTATAGTTTTGTTCTACATTATAATTTTATTCTTAAGTTTAGTGACACTATACTTTATGTCATTGCCCTTTTAAATTCACATTATCATCTGAGGAAGTAAGATAATTTTTCGGTAGGAAAGACAAGATATAGCAGCAAAGTGATGTAAACATGTCTCTATTGCTTAATTTTTATGTTTCCTTTATGATTCAGCATTATACCAATTTTGCTTTTTGACGTAAGCGCTGCTTCCTTGTCTGATTAAATGTGGCAGCATTACAACACATATTCATCGTTGTCAGAGCTATTGATTTATAGATATGCCATTTTTACTTCCGTTAATTGTAAAAGATTAGCAATAAATTAACATTTGTGATATATCTTAATTTATTTTGTTCTAGTAGTATACCCGCTGCTTCGCTACCGAAAAAGTAGTCGTAGCCAGCTTAGAACGGACCCATGGTAGAATCGGTTTAATACCCTTTTCACACTACATCTTTAAGATCGGATGTTAAAGTGAATGTATCTTTAAACGCTAATGTGAAACCGTATGGCCTCGTTTAAATACAAGCGATGTTTAAGACCGAGATCTGCGTCTTAAACTTCGTCCGCATTGCCAACTTAATTTCTATTATAAAAAAATGCTCCTTGAATTTGTGCTGTCAACATTATATATTATCATAAACAAGAATACTGTATTATATCGACGTTATAAGAAGTTTATACTTATTGTTATAATAAAATTATTTATTTTAATAATGTGTTTAATAAAATACAGAGCTACAATAATTGAGATAAAATGTATCGACTTACATGTTAATACAGGTGTAATATATTCTTTATTGTAGTGCCTTTATTGTAGAATGAAATTAAATATCCTTAATTGTTTATAATAATTCAAAATGTGCGTCTGCGCAGACAGGTCAAAACTGGTAATTTCATGACGGTAACTTACGGACAAAATTACTGTAGCTGATGACAGCACCAGAGATTTAAACATCAAGTGTGAAAGCATACCGATCTTAAACATCGGTGCACTTTAAGTTCACTCGTCTTAAAGATCTAGTGTGAAAAGGGTATAAGACTGGCTTGGTGCGAATTGTTTTTGGAAGATTCAAATATATTTATTTGTTTTAATCTACTATTGTATTGATATGTGCTTTTTACACAAATAATGTAAGTAAGGGCTTCTTTGTAAACATTGATAGTACAGTCATTTGGTAACAACACGTATAATTGTCTAGGAAAATGCCACAAACAGTTGCCCATGTGAGGATCACTCATCGCCCAAAGCGGCGCTAGTCAAGTGAAGCATTTTATCTTGTACCTTATTAACTTATTTGTTATGATATTTATTATAATTATTCCGTGATTACTCCTGATCTATAATCGTACCTATATAGGCCAGAGCACTTTTTTACCGTTAATAAATGCTCTTGCCACCGAAGAAAGTTTTATTCGTATAGTTTTAGGGGCTACGAAAATGTTCAACAGCAAATTTAATGTTATAATTGTCGTCGAAAAATAAATACAAAAAATCTGGGATATATATCCTCGGGAACATTTTTGTAGCAATATTAAACCCTAAAAGTCCTTCATATATATATTGAATATGTATATCTTTTATAGTTTCACCGCCGTAGCATTTTAATGTGATTAATGTAAAATTCTAAATTACATTTTTGTACATGTGTATGGGTAACCTCTAGCAAAAACCAAGTCTATATTTCTCATTGGGCCTAAGAGATATTGAGGAATCAGTGAAAAATCAGTTTGTACCCTTAGGGGTGAAATTATTAAAAAAAAAAAAACTCAATAAGTTTCTTAAGATTTTAAAAAGACACTTATGTGCCAAAACGGTATGTTATCCCAATAAACATAGGAAATACGAAGCGTTGTACAATTGACCCCGAATGTAGATTTAAGGGTTGTTTAGGGCAAAATACTGAATTTCGTTCATAAATATTTGTAACCTTTATAAGCAAAAACTAAGTCGATATCTTATTGGTTCCAAGATATATTAAGGAATCCTTGAAATCATATTTCACCCTCTTAGGAATTTCAAAAAATCTCTTGTTTGGGTGCTTACATCATGGAGAGAATATGCTTTCCAACATCCCTTAGAATGAGAATTTTGAGATGCTATATGGCCTCATGGCCTTTTGATTAAAGGCAAAAATGTTTTGGAATCCAAAAAAAATAAGATTAACAGAATATCATTTTAAGTTTAGTTCAAGAACGAAGAATTACTCATCTAATCTTGTTTGTAAATATTGAAATATATAAAAGTGGGTCAAATATTGCAACCTAAAAAATCCAAAACTGATTCACCGATTAAAAAAATGTGGCAACAATTACTTCGTAAAACGGATATTAACGAAACCACCTAAATATTTGTGAAGGTTTCTGTAAGCCAAACTACACGAAATCCTATTTCACGCAACCTGTAAAGATTAAATCTAAGAAATAAATCCATATATTTTCTAAATATTATAACAGAAGATTATATTATTTACTTGTTCAGGTAGCCTGTCAGGTAAAATTTACATTATTTGTGAAAATTGTGAATTAAAAAAAATCACAACTCAAAAACGGTTAGAGATAGCGACCTGCGATTGAAATTTTTGGATTCTCCATAGTTTATTTAGTCTAGAAAAAAATTGGGGCTTTAATCGTTTAACGCGTTTTGAGATTACGACAATTTTTTTAATGGCTTAATTTACATTATTTATGAAAATTGTGAATTAAAAAAAATCACAACTCAAAAACGGTTAGAGATAGCGACCTGCGATTGAAATTTTTGGATTCTCCATAGTTTATTTAGTCTAGAAAAAAATTGGGGCTTTAATCGTTTAACGCGTTTTGAGATTACGACAATTTTTTTAATGGCTTAATTTACATTATTTGTGAAAATTGTGAATTAAAAAAAATCACAACTCAAAAACGGTTAGAGATAGCGAACTGTGGTTAAAAGTTTTGGATTCTCCGTAGCTTATTTAGTCTAGAAAAAATTTGGGGACTTAATCATTTAAAGCGTTTGGGATTACGACAATTTTTTTAATGGCATAATTGACATAATATGTGAAAATTATGAATTTAAAAAAATCACCACCCAAAAACGGTTAAAGAAAGCGACTTCTGGTTAAAATTTTTGGATTCCTCGTAGTCTATTTAGTCTAGAAAAAATTTGGGGCTTTAATCGTTTAATGCGTTTTGACATTATGACATTTTTTTTAATGGCATAATTTACATTATTTGTGAAAATTCTGAATTTAAAAAAAAAATCGCAACTCTAAAATGGTTGGTGAAAAGGACCAGTACTGGCTCATTACTTTCAATGCCGGGGAGTATGTGCTTCAGTACTGGCCCCTATAAAAATGTTTGCTGGGATATTTTAAGGTTTTTCGCCTTCTTTTGACCTTTAGTATCAGCCATTCAAAAAGAAATAAGAAGACCGTAAACATTCTGTATGATGTGAGTGAACTTATATTTTGCAATATTTGCAAAATTTTTGAACGCGTCTGTCATTAACTGTGCAAGATCGTACACGAAGAGTCAATTATAATTATAACGTGCATGACGCGTATAGTTTTCGTGTGAATTCAAGCTGCAAATAATATGTCATATATGGTGAAGATATAGAGAAAAACTACCTTAGACTTCCCACTAACTTAACCAATTCATTATTAATTACAATCATTAGTTACTGCGCCGTTTACTAGATTAACCCAGTTTCCTAACAAACTGTAGTACTGCTATAATAAAATAATTTATGTCTTTCATACATGCAATACCAGTAAAAACGGTGAATCTCTAGTTATCCATATGTTAATACAGTAAAATTTCAAAAACATTTCATTTAAGATAAGAATGAAATGAAGTCACACTTAGTTAATTTAATTACCAATTGCAATATATAATGCAACCAAATTAGAGTACGTTCAAATTAACTTCATCACAAGCGAATATTACCAGTCCCTTGCGCAGAATCCAAATTTCGTCCATTACATTACCAACAGCTAGCTTAACACATTTCAGTGGCGTCATTTACTTTGATTTGTGTTTAACTACGCGTATTTTGCGATGTTGTTTGTTTATTTCCGTTATTATTATTTATTTCTCGTACGTTTCAAGGTATACCGTGTACTAAAATGATTAAAAATATATTTGAAATACATGATTTTGTGTGTTTGGTTTCCACAACAATTGTTTAAAACCCTAATGTACGTCAATGTGATCAGCTGTTTTCTCACACAGAATTGATGACGTAATTTATGATACCCTGTGATGAAGTTAAGATAAACGTACTCTACTCATTACTCAGTTGTTACATTTGGCTTATAAAGGTTGGTATCACTTTCCGACGTTGCCACTTCTTATACAGTGAGGTTATGCTAACGTTTTATTTTGAAATGTATAAAGATAACACTGCCCAACAAAATATTTTTTTTATCTTGCAGCCGGAAAAGTAAGAACTGATTTTAGATATTTTTGATGTGCTGATTCCAAAACTACCTGACTCTTTTTCGTAGCAGCTCTAGTTTTTGAGATACAGACTAACTGATTTTAGTTTTTTTATCTAAAAACGGTAAACTTCCTCCTTGGACAGCAGTGTCTGTCTATCTGTTCGGTAAAAATTGTAGCCAAACGGCTAAACCTAGAGAGTTGAAATTTGGCATGCTTATACAACTCTTTGACCCGCACATAGGAAAAATACTAAAAAATCTAAAAAAACATACCCCCCTAAAAATATAAACAAATATGTGCTCATCGAAAACAAAAATATTTTTTTTAAATTCTGAGTAGGGTATCAAATGAAAGCCCTTAGTACGTGGATTAACGATCAAATTTTTATTTTTGCAAAATAAATTATTTTGAGGCGATTTTTGCCAAAAATGTGCAAAAAAAAATTTGTCCCACACCCTGTAGCCCAGATGGTTTAAACTAAAAATCTAAAAAAATTCTAAGTAATGTATATTGGTGTGAACCGAAATAGTACAACAGGAATTTTTGATCAGATTATGTTTTTGGAAAATAACGCATTTTTTGTGGTTTTTGGTTCACAAAGTACAAAAGTTATACCAATGTAAGACACTCACATGCATGGCGTGCGATGGCTACATGCTTTAAAGCACTCTTAAATTGACTGGAAAACGAAGGGTTTCGAGTTCGAGTACGGAGTGAATTTTATTTTTTCTGTTTTTTTTTTGCATTTTTATTATGTTGAAATTATTTTGTCAAAATTCTAGTTATATTTTGATAAATGTTGTATTTAATTTTTATGAGCGTAAATTTAATAACCAGTCTTATTATATGATTAACAGACGATAAATTATTTTAAAAATATCGTTCATTTTGCCGTGATTACTACAAAGTAAAATTTGTCCTACACACTCAGCATACCGCCTTCACTTATTATATACCTGCGAAACCCTGAAATGTGTGAATATTCACACTTCACATCAATTTTTTGTCTTTGGGACAGCAGAGCTAAGGATCAGCACTAGGTTAAAAGAAATTGGGCAATTTCCATTAAGAAATGTCATAATTCAAAAAAAACAAAACGTTGTCAACGAACCTTTGGTTGCGAGAGAGAATTATATTTCCACCCTTGCATATCAAGTTTGGGCTTATGTAGCAATTTTTGAAGGCTTTAAATCGAGATGAACTTTGTGTAGGCTACTTGACACGTAAATTTACTGGGATTAACTCTGAAAAAAAGCCAGAATATTTGATGGTCCTCAGATAAGGCAACCTACTGAAGATCCACAATCCAATCCAACCGCATCAATGAACGAGGGAGTAATAATAATTCATAGTATTTAGGAAAAATGTTAAAAATGTATATAAATCATTAATATTAATGAATAAAATTACATGTTTTCCCAAAAAAACAAAAGAAGAGCTTCTTTTCTATTCTCTATAAATTATGAATTATCAACACCTATAATTATCATGAAATTATCATTAGAAATTGTTCAAATATTTTTAATTTGACTTGGATGAATTGGTTTATTGAAAAGAACAAATTCTTTTTGTGAGAGTTGTAAACAATTACATTGCTATGATCACGAAATTAATTAAATATTTGCAATAATTGATTTACTGCGTGATTATAGAAATCAGATTATGTTTTATAATACAAATGAATTATATTAGGTATGCTGTTCAGGGACGGTACATGGATTTGTGTGGCCTCAGGCAAGGCATTAAAATTGAGGCCTTCAAAAAATGGAAAATGGATCCAAAAAAACAGAAAATTAATTCAATTGATAACAAAATAAAAAGAAAGAAAGACGAATACAAGTAATGACAAAGAAAGAAAGATGAATCCCTCTTTCTTTCTTGATGACAAAAATTGATGACATTTCAGGATTTTATAGGTATTTAATAAGAGTAAGAAGCAGGGCTTCGAACCGTTATTTTTTTCGTTTCGGTTTTCGTTCCGGCAAAAATAACGGTTTTTTTCGGTTTTCGGTTCAGTTACGAGTGATAAATTTGTAAATGCTTGTATTTGTATTAGAAATTTATTTTCTACTATAATTTAGTAGAACATTTTATTCCTTATTTTGTAATAATCATACCAAGTCCGCTGCCAGGGGGGATACTTGGCGTTCATCCCCCCCCTCCCAAAATAATAGAAGCGCATTTTTTTACTTATCAGTTAAAAAAATTACGATTTTTTTTTCTGCTCATCAGTTTAAAAAATAATCTTAAATAAAATGTATTTTATATTCACTCACATAAACATTATCTGAACCAAAATAAACCGATATTTTTTTTTCGGTTCAGTTCCGGTTTTCGTTCCGACAAAAATAACGTTTTTTTTCGGTTTTCGGTTCAGTTCCGGTTCGAAGCCCTGGTAAGGAGTGTAAGAAGTGTAACGAATCGGTCAGTCCGCCGGAACAGTGAATCAAAATTTCACAAACCACCCGTCGCGAGAATTTCTTTGAAAGGGGTTGCCATCGTTTTTTTTTTGTTTAATAACTTTGAACAAATATATTGCTTAATAACATTGAACACTAGCATCTCCTTGAACAATGCTTAAACCCGTTTTCCTAGAAATACCTAGAAATTACTTATAAAAACACCCGTCTATCTGAAATCAATAAGTGATGCGTTGTAAAGTAACGTACCGGGCTCGCTACAGAAGCTACATAATACTGGATGTCTAGGAATATTTGTTCTATAATCACATCAAAATCATTTGATGTACGGAGCTTGTAAGATAATATTGGGAGCAGCAATCGTAAAAATTGATGTGAAGTGTGAATTTTCACACATTTCTGGGTTTTGCATGTATTTACTAACTGAACGATGATTATTTGGGATGCCAAAACAAATTTTATGTCAAAATATTTTTTATGAATTTTAATTCGAATGCCTAATACCATTATTTAAGTTTCTAAATATATGCAGTATTTTTTTTATATAGCAAAGTTCATTAAGATTTTGAAAATTGCACCTATGGCTTCCATTGGTTGCTTACATCATAAGTCCCGCCCTTTGATTTCGTCAAACATAGAATTAAATTATAATTTCAACACTTTCCACTGGTTATTAAATTGACGCTTTTAAAAATTAAATGCAACATTTACCAAATATAACTAGAATTTTAACAAAATAATTTAAACAAAATAAAAATGCAAAAAAATACAAAAAATAAAATCAACAGGATTCGAACCCTAGTTTGCAAGTTAAGTTGTACTATTAAGCGTACGACAAATCCAACCACTCCACGAGAGCTACTGATCTGGTATGTTACACAACGTATTAAATAGTTAACATATTTTAGTTAAAAACACAAAAAATGCGTTATTTTCCGAAAACATAATCTGATCAAAAATTCCTGTTGTACTATTCCGGTTCACACCAATGTACATTACTTAGAATTTTTTCAGATTTTTAGTTTAAACCATCTGGGCTACAGGGTGTGGGACAAAAATTTTTTTGCACAATTTTGGCAAAAATCGCATCAAAATAATTTATTTTGCAAAAATAAAATTTTGATCGTTAATCCACGTACTAAGGGCTTTCATTTGATACCCTACTCAGAATTTAAAAAAAATATTTTTTTTTTCGATGAGCACATATTTGTTTATATTTTTAGAGGGATATGTTTTTTAGATGTTTTAGTATTTTTCCTATGTGCGGGTCAAAGAGTTGTATAAGCATGCCAAATTTCAACTCTCTAGGTTTAGCCGTTTGGCTACAATTTTTACCGAACAGACAGACAGACAGACAGACGACAAAATGACGGTATAAGGGTTTTTTTGGTCATACCTACAAAACCCTAAAAACACGGTGCCGCAATTTTTCTAGATCTCGAGGCCATTTACATGTAATTTCTTAAGTTATTCGGAAACATTTGATAATTGTTCGGCCATCAAATTCAGATGTGGACGAAAAAGATCCACTTTTTGGTCATGGCACACAAATAACTATTATGTTTTATTTATTTAAATTAATGTTATTGTATTGTTCTAGGGATTAACTCCGCAGCTCCTGGATTATTTTGGTAAGTTAATATCATCTCTATAAAGTTATAGTTTAGAGGCAAAAATGTGAAATTGTAAACGAATCAAATTTAGTTCATTTCTGGTTTTTCGTTATTTTTTTTTATATACATTTATATACATTAATTTTTTCTAAACAAAACAAGGTGTGAGAATTCCAAAAATTAAAACCTCAAATCTCTATTTCTTACCTTTTTTGAGATATGAATTTTTTTTTTTTTAATTTTTTTAATGGCCTTTGCTACTGTGGCAATTAGCCAGGACAATTTTTTGTTTGAGAAAATTTCCATGCCATAACCGGGATTTGAACCCGAGCCCCCATGGTTGGTAGTCAAATGAGCTGATATGAATTTTTAAAATTACAAAAGGTTTCAAAATTTTCCCTAATAGTTTTAGGTCATTACGGACCAAACATTATATTTTTCTAGACAAAACAAGGTGTGAGAATTCCAAAAATTCAAACCTCAAATCTCTATGTCTTACCTTTTTTGAGATATGAATTTTTAAAATTACAAAAAAATCAAAATTTTCAATAGTTTTAGGTCATTACGGACCAAACATTAATTTTTTCTAGACAAAACAAGGTGTAAGAATTCCAAAAATTCAAACCTCAAGTCTCTACCTCTTACCATTTTTGAGATATGAATTTTTGAAATTTACAAAATAAAATCAAAATGTTACCAATTAGTTTTAGGTCATTACGGACCAAATATTACAGAAAAAACATCGTAAAACTAAATTTTTTAAAGATTTAAACCTTAGGTCTCTATTTCTTACCATTTTTGAGACAAAGTTTTTGATTTAATACCCAAATTTCCAAAAATAACTACACTTTCACAAGACCCAATATATTCCATGTTAAAATACATACGTATAATAAATAACTTGGAATTTATAAGAAAGACATATTAATGTTATCTCGATATTTTGTTAACCACAAATGAATTAGTATGGGATTAAAAAAATAATTAATCCTCTTAAATAAGTTGATAAGGAAATTTTATTTTTATATCATTAGCAGGAATTACGTAAACATTTATGCGACGGAACCTGTTTATCTGAAAAAATATATAAACTGTGAATTTTCATAGTTTACAGGATTTCGTAGGTAGGGCTGATATTAAAAATATTTGAGAAGATAACATTCAAAATATGATTTATCATAGTAATACAATTTTGAAATTATTGTAGAAAACATTACAAACCAATTTGCAACAAATTTGGAACCAAATTTTACGACCTACTTATTTTTAAGATCCCAAACAATTAATTCAAATATGTTATTAAAATTTTAAAGCGCTAAACAGACAGACAGACAGACAGACAAACAGACAGACAGACAGACAGACAGACAGACAGACAGACGACAAAATGACGGTATAAGGGTTTTTTGGTCATACCTACAATACCCTAAAAATGTATATTTCAATGTTATTTTCCTACGTTCCGGAATAAAAGTTGTCACCCGATATAGTGCATGATGGAATACTATTTTAAACATGATTTTGTTATTATTCTTCTTTTTAGGGTTTTGTAGGTATGACCAAAAATCCTTATACCGTCATTTTGTCGTCTGTCTGTCTGTCTGTCTGTCTGTCTGTCTGTCTGTCTGTTCGGTAAAAATTGTAGCCAAACGGCTAAACCTAGAGAGTTGAAATTTGGCATGCTTATACAACTCTTTGACCCGCACATAGGAAAAATACTAATACATCTAAAAAACATATCCCCCTAAAAATATAAACAAATATGTGCTCATCGAAAAAAAAAATATTTTTTTTTAATTCTGAGTAGGGTATCAAATGAAAGCCCTTGGTACGTGGATTAACGATCAAATTTTTATTTTTGCAAAATAAATTATTTTGAAGCGATTTTTGCCAATATTGTGCAAAAAAAATTTTGTCCCACACCCTGTAGCCCAGATGGTTTAAACTAAAAATCTGAAAAAATTCTAAGTAATGTACATTGGTGTGAACCGGAATAGTTCAACAGGAATTTTTGATCAGATTATGTTTTTGGAAAAAAAAGCATTATTTGTGTTTTTTTGCTAATAATGTTGACAACTTATAGTTATATAATACGCTAAACAGTAACGTGTTTCTTGGTGCTGTGGCTAAGATACTTGCGTTCTGCCCAAGAATTCATATTCGGACTCATGTTCGAGTCCTACGTGAGGAGACAATATTATTTTTTATTTTTTTTTTGCATTTTTATATTGTTTAAATTATTTTTTCAAAATTTTAATTATATTTTGGCAATTGTTGCATTTAATTTTTAATAGCGTAAATTTAATAACCAGTGGAAATTGTTGAAATTATAATTTAATTATATATTTGAATGTACACGAAATCAAAGGGGAGGAGCTATGACTAAAAACAACCAATGGAAGCCATAGGCGCATTTTCAAAATCTTAATGAACCTTGATATATAAAAAAAAAAATACTGCACATCTTTAAAAACTTAAATAATGGTAATAGGCATTCGATTTAAAATTCATAAAAAAATATTTTGAGATAAAACTTGTTTTGGCATCCCAAATAATCATCATTCACTTACTAAATACCTGCAAAACCCTGAAATGTGTGAAAATTCACACTTCACATCAATTTTTTTTTATTTGCGAAAGGAAACTGTAAAGCGTCTTACTAAATTGCGTAGAATTCTCCTTGCAAAATATTTTTTGTGATATTTCTTTGTAAAAATATAACAAAAACTAAACAATTGCATACATCTAAAAACTATTCTCGTGTAAAATTTGATAAATTAAAAAGGTCGTAGATGACTCTCTACTTGAAAACATCCTGTGTTGTTTTCGGGAATTTATTTTTTGTCACATCCGGCAAAAATACAATGCAAGGATTTATCATGATGCATAATATTATCTAGTTATATTTAAATTTGTTCTATTACTTCATTTTTATGGTATGTTTACTAATTTGCAAAGCAAATATTTTGATACAAATTGCAGGAATTAAAAGAAAAAGATTATAATAGATAAATAATTTATATATATATGTTTATTGTTGTAGCCAGCACCTAGATAATGTTACTGGGGATGTAAAGTAAAGATAAAATGGAACTAGGGCCTTGCTGATAGGGGAAAAATTTTAAGATCGTAGCGCCACGCGGATTTTTTTGAAACCATTCTAAATCAGATACCACTTGACATTTACTAGTAAATAATAGCGAAAAGTGTATCAAAAAACGACAAAAAATAAATAATTGTTTGGGATTTTCTGATTTTGTGAAGTGACATTACTTGTAAACATCTAAAATACTACATTTTGTGATCTGGTTTTAAGTGATGGCGGTTTTCCATTGTTGATTATTTTAACTATATTGGGGGAAATAATAATTCCCGTGTTGTTTACCAAGGGGTAGAAATCTACAATGCTGGGCATATAATATTGTGTGGCGTCACTGAAAAAAACAGAGAGTTCATAAAGATTTATGCATTATACCTACAAACTTGTGCATTACAAACCCACACACAATAACAGGAATTTTCAAGATATGCGATAATAAATACAAAATTGAAAATATTTTTTGTAGTCACTATCATTCAAATGTAATGAGCAAACTTTGATATAAGGGCTCACTTTTTTTCCAATTTTTAAACTGTTTATCTATCGTATCTATATGTTTAACATCGCGTCGATTCCTAACCTCTTGCTTTCCCAATTTTGTTTCGAACCGTACGGTGTCTGATATTAGTGGAAACAAATGAAACGATATTTCCGGGTTTCTTCTTTGCAATGAATTGCACATAGGCACACAACAATATGTATTATACATTTTTCAATGATTATAATAAAACTTTAAAAACAAACTTCATACAAAACCAATACACAAAACGAAATGTTATCTGATGTACACAAGTTCATGAAACGCTCACCAGATGGTAGGGTGCTTAGCTGCAAATCCCTATAGGCGAGGTAGAGAAGCACTCGTCTCAGGCCGCCAGATTAAATAGATGCCGAAGTGAAAAAAGTGCTAAAATGAAAAGTAAGTTAAATCCAACAAAAAAAAAAAAAAAATCGTATTAAAAAAGGCATACGAAATATTTCACATGGTCAAGCAACAACACAAAAAATGCGTTATTTTCCGAAAAAAATAATCTCATCAAAAACTCCTGTTGTACTATTCAGGTTCACGCAAATGTACATTACTTAGAATTTTTTCAGATTTTTAGTTTAAACCATCTGGGCTACAGAGTATGGAACAATTTTTTTTTGCACAATTTTGGCAAAAATCGCGTCAATATAGTTTATTATGCAAAAATAAATTTTTTATCGTTAATCCACGTGCTAAGGGCTTTCATTTGATACCCTACTCAGAATTTTTAAAAAATATTTCTTTATATTTTTAGGGGGATATATTTTTTAGATGTTTTAGTATTTTTCCTATGTGCGGGTCAAAGAGTTGTATAAGCATGCCAAATTTCAACTCTCTAGGTTTAGCCGTTTGGCTACAATTTTTACCGAACAGACAGACAGACGACAAAATGACGGTATAAGGTTTTTTTGGTCATACCTACAAAACCCTAAAAACATAACAATGCGGTAGAATTAGTTTAAAAAAACTCAAAAGAGAAACTTTATAATCGATCATAGAACCTACATTTCAAAGCTATTCTAATTTGGCAAAAATAATCAAATTACATAAATTTACATAAATTGAATACAACATTCAATTATGAACAATATATTTTGTTAAACTATAAAATTTCAACACATTTCTATCCATAATTCACACTTTAAAAGTGCTTATTATTATTTATTATTACATTATAAAAATATATAATTTAATACAAGTATTAAATCTGATATCCGAGTTCATATCTTGCAAATCTAAAAAACTGCCTTTCACAGCTGAAGAACATGCTTACTGAACTTGAACTTTTTATTAAAATAAAACTAAAAGAATAAATTGTTTTGTTTATATTTTATTAGTAAAAGTATCAAGTAATAAAGATACATATGCATGAGAGAATTTCTTTATTTTTTGTTGTTAATGTTTAGTACTTTCTTATGAAAGGGATTCGTTTTTTTGTTTACTTTTTTAGAAAGGAAAAGGTCTTAAAGTGCGGGTGCGAGGAAGTTAAAAAAACATTTTTTTAGGTTATAAATTTGTTCCACAAATCTTATGCACTTTAATGTGAGAAACCACAAGATTTTAGAAATTTAGTTTAAGTAAACGGGGTTTTAGTAATAACATCCTTTTTGTATGAACGGATTTATGGTTGTTAGGTTAATTTAGTAAAAAATTAATAGATGTCACTATTTTATGTGGTTCTTTTAAAATGTGGAAGAAACCACAAATACTGAAATACTATTGTATAGAAACAACTTTTTTTGTAAAATCTGCTTTACAGCTGTTAGATTAACCTGGTAAAAAAATAATAAACATAATAAAGTAATTTTTATAATTTGTCGTATAAATTCCAAAGAAATGTCATTGTTTACTATGATTATTTTGGCCTTTGTTTTTTTAAATGACCACCAAAAACCCCTATAACGTCACTCATGTATCTCTGTCTGTACGGTAGAAATTGTAGCTAAACGGTTGAACATACAAAGTTGAAATTTAGCTTGCTTATACAACTTTTTGAACCACATATAGGAAAACTATACAATTCAAAAAAATACAGCGCGGGATAAATATAAACAAATATATATTTATAAAAAAATACATATTTTTTTTTAATTTTGAGAGGTATACCAAATGAAACCTCTAAATGCGTGGATCAACAAACAAATTTTAATTTTTGCTAAATCAATTTTTTTTATTGGATTTTTGCCAAAAATGTGTCAAAAAACTTTTGTCCCCCACCCTATCACCCAAAGGGATTGATCTAAAAATCTTAAAAAAATCTCCGTAATGAACATTGGCTGAGAGCCGAAATACCAGGTCTACAAGTATGAAATGCGGATTTTTTTCAAACTTGCCGCGCAAACAGAGCGTATAGTTCAAAGTTTCAACACATATGCCGTTTTGTTAAGTTATCATTAAGTGTCAAATGCGTATAGGTTATAATTTGAAAAGTGATCATATAGTTTTGTTTTACTGTGTTAAAAATGTAAAATTTTGTGCTAAATAAAGAGCATTCGCGGACAGTACTACTGTTTTGTTTTCATTTGAAAAAAACTGCTGCTGAATCATACCGACTGCTTCGAGAAGCTTATGGTGAATATGCTTCATCGCAAGATACGTGTGAACGATGGTTTCGGCGTTTCAAAAGTGGTGACTTTGATCTTACAGACAAAGAACATGGAAAACCTCCAAAAAAATATGAAGATACAAAATTGGAAACATTGCTACAGGAAGACGATAGTCAATCACAAAAAACAACTAGCAGAGCAGTTAGGCGTTAGTCAACAAGCTGTTTCCAATCGCATACGAGAGATGGGTAAGATCCAGAAAGTCGGCAGATGGGTTCCACATGCATTGAATGAGAGGCAGATGGAAAAACGCAAAAACACTTGTGAAATTTTGCTTGCACGATACAAAAGAAAGTCTTTTTTGCATCGTATCATTACTGGCGATGAAAAATGGATTTATTTTGAAAATCCCAAACGCAAAAAATCTTGGGTGAACCCAGGCTCACAATCCACATCAACTGCAAGACCGAATCGCTTTGGCAAAAAGACAATGCTTTGTACTTGGTGGGACCAAAAGGGTGTGGTCTATTATAAATTGTTAAAACCTGGCGAAACAGTTAATACCCAACGCTACCAACAACAACTGATCGAATTGAACCATTCGCTGCTCATAAAACGACCAGAATACGAAAGAAGACAGCACAAGGTAATCTTTCTTCAGGATAACGCTCCATCACATAACGCAAAAGCAGTTTGCAACACATTGGAGCCACTGAAGTGGGAGTGCTACCCCACGCCGCTTACTCATCAGACTTGGCCCCTTCAGATTACCACTTGTTCGCATCGATGGGTCACGCACTTGCCGAGCAGCACTTTTGTTCATATGAAAATGTGAAAGAATGGCTAGATGAATGGTTTGCGGGGAAAGGGGAAGAGTTCTACTGGCGAGGTATTCACAAATTGCCTGAAAGATGGGAAAAATGTATAACTTCTAATGGGGCATACTTTGAATAAATTAACTTTTACTGTTCTTTTGAATTTAATGTGTTTTATTAAAAAAAAAAAAATCCGCATTTCATACTTGTAGACCTGGTAGTTCAACAGGAATTTTTGATCAGATAAATTTTTCGCAAAATATCGATTTTTTGTGTCATATTGTGTCATATGAGTCAGTTGAAGGAGCAGCTTAACTGTCAGAAATTTGCTTTAAGGGCTGGTAGTCCTTTTTTTTTTCTTCTATGTTAGTTGGTTTGGGAAGGGTTGGTAGTTGTATACCCGCATTGTATATTATTGCAAACCATTTATAGACAGGTGTGTATACCTGTACATGTCAACACTTGTACTCATTAGTGTTTTTGCGTTGCTATGATATAAAATATACTGAACCCTTATCGTAAATGTAAGGTCATCAATAGCGCTCCCACGTATTGAGAATTCCATCGACGCACCCCGGAAGTTTCTTGCATCCGGACAAACCAATACAGGAAGCATAAGATAAAACCGAGGGTTGCACTAGCGATTTTAACATCAATTATGATTCACAATAAATTCCCACATCATGAAAACAGCTGTGCTAAATTTTTGCTATAAAATATAGTGGATCAGGAGTGTTATGGAGAACTGTTTAAGCATTAATAATTTCTTTATTATAAGAGTTATGAAACAGGTTAAATTAGGAAAGATGAAATATTTTAGTTTATAAACTTATAAATCTTTATAAAATATTTTACTCTACAAATAATAAAACTGAATTAATAAAACAATTGACTCTTAATTAAACAATTATTTAAAAAAGAAAACGCCGTGCCGATAAGCGAGTGCGCCTATCGGCACGGCCTTAGTTCAATTTTATTTTTACTTTGCATCCCCAACCAGATTATCTAGGTACTGGCTAGAACAATGATTTCCAAACTCTGCGCTGCGGCGCCTTGGCTAGGATAACGTTCCAATATTCCTTCAACTGCGTTAGTTAGACGAATATTTTGACTTGGGGCGCCGCGGATACATTAAGGGCGTCGGGAACCGAAAAAGTTTGGGAACTACTGGGCTAGAATAATAATAATAGCCCGTTTAGGACCGTTTTTGGCATTGGCCTCCTTCCAGAAAGTTTCTTTATAGTCTATTTAAGTCAATTTAATATTTTCCTATTTTACACGTGGAAGAGTTGCCTTTATATTTCGGGATTGCGCTAAACTTGTGCTGCCATTTGGCAAATTGACTGGCAAATTTTATCGCAAAGTTTAAATTTTTGACGGTACACGTACTCAGAACGTTTTGACATACGAGTGTTGTTTACAGTAACTTGAAAAAATTCATCTCGGCTAAAAATGGAATTAAATCGTGAACATTTTCGAGCGATTATTTTTAATTTTCGACGTGGATTAACCCAACAACAGTGCATCGATGAACTTAATTCGACTGTCGATGAAGCATCATCAAGGACTACTGTTTATCGATGGTTTGCCGACTTCAATCGTGGCCGCAGTTCGCTTAAGGACGAATTTCGTGAAGGTTGTCCAAAATCGGTTGTTGTTCCGGAAAATATTGATGCTGTGCGTGAACTGATACTGCAAGATCGTCATGTGACTTATCGTGAGATTGAGATATTCTTGGGCATTAGTGGGACTAGAATACATTCACTATTGCATGAACATTTGGCCGTCAAAAAGATTTGTTCACGTTGGATTCCACATAATTTGACATTCGCAGTGGAAAAATGGGAGTGGAAAAAGTGCTTCAAAAATTGGTTCAAACGCATGCAAAAGTGTAGTGATCTTCAAGGAGAATATTTTGAAAAACAATAAAGCCACTTTTGTTGATAAATAATTTGTTTTTGATCTCAAATCCAGTGATGGGCGCGTAGAATACATGATGTAGACTAATGTAGATTTTACGCGTAAACATGTCAAGTAGAATATGCCTTTGTTTACGTGTCGAATGTAGAATGTAAACTGTACATGCGCAGTACGTTTAAATGTAATATTTGAAATAATAGAATGGTAATAGTTTAAATTTACTTTAATGTTTATGTTTATTTCAATTTTATGTAGTTCTAATTACATATATTGTTTCTAAAAATGTTATCTCACAAATCGTATGTTGTTATGGACAACATAAATTACTTGGTTTCTGTCTGTATGAACTACAAAAGTAAAATTAAAATTAAAAGTTAACAGTTGTTTTAATCAGGAAGGATCAGGAAGCTGTCAAAAATATTAAATTTGAGTTCTTTACTTCTTCTTCTACTTTAAACTGGCGGTATTTTATTTGTTACACGTTACATAACCTCATTTTTCATTATTCTACGCCAGATTCTACGTGTCTACACAGTCTACACTTCTCTACGCTGTCTACGGTAAATTTACACGTAGACGTAAAAAATTCTAGTTTACGCGTAGACGCCCATCTCTGCTCAAATCCCGAAATATAAAACAACCCTTGTATTCAATATCTTTTTAGATTCTTCAATCTCTGGTTGGATATAACCTAACTTGTTTGACATTTGTAAACAAGTAAGAACTGGCAAAATAGCACATTTCTCAACTGTGACGTAATTCCATAGTTATCTTGAACAGACTTTAGCGTATATTATTTAGTTCCACACCACGTTAAAAAAGCTTTTGTATGATTTCAAAGTTCATGGTTACCACTATATTAATCTAATAAAAACATTCATATAAACCTGACGAAATGACAAGACAAGATGAAATTAGTTCATGTTATAGAAACATTCTACAGTTTTTATCATGAACGTGGTGATAAGTACATCAGTTAATTAAATGACTTATTGTCACGCACAATTACAAATTATATTCTGAACAAGACTGCCGGCCTATATTCTATACAATGCTGTTTTAATTGTCAATAACTAACATTTTTAATCAGGTAATTAACAATTAACACTACGTAATAGAAATTACGCAAAAAATGGGATGTATTACATTTTTATGTCAGTTATGTCATAAGAAAATTCTTCAATTATAACACTAATTTTGGTCTATTACGTCAATTTTTTAGAATTATTCAAATATATGATCTAATAACCTCTGAACGAATTTTTCCTTCTGGAAGGGTTTCTTTTAAAGGTACTATTTCACGGAACTACCCACAACTGGTGGGTTGCAATTGACCTATAAGAAACTTTACATGTAAACTGACATAAAAAAATTGATGTGAAGTGTGAATATTCACACATTTCAGGGTTTCGCAGGTATATAATAAGTGAAGGCGGTATGCTGAGTGTGTAGGACAAATTTTACTTTGTAGTAATCACGGCAAAATGAACGATATTTTTAAAATAATTTATCGTCTGTTAATCATATAATAAGACTGGTTATTAAATTTACGCTCATAAAAATTAAATACAACATTTGTCAAAATATAACTAGAATTTTGACAAAATAATTTCAACATAATAAAAATGCAAAAAAAAAAACAGAAAAAATAAAATTCACTCCGTACTCGAACACGAAACTCTTCGTTTTCCAGCCAGTTTAAGAGCGCTCTAACGCATGTAACCATCGCACGCTATGCATGTGAGTGTCTTACATTGGTATAACTTTTGTACTTTGTGAACCAAAAACCACAAAAAATGCGTTATTTTCCAAAAACATAATCTGATCAAAAATTCCTGTTGTACTATTTCGGTTCACACCAATATACATTACTTAGAATTTTTTTAGATTTTTAGTTTAAACCATCTGGGCTACAGGGTGTGGGACAAAATTTTTTTTGCACATTTTTGGCAAAAATCGCTTCAAAATAATTTATTTTGCAAAAATAAAAATTTGATCGTTAATCCACGTACTAAGGGCTTTCATTTGATACCCTACTCAGAATTTAAAAAAATATTTTTGTTTTCGATGAGCACATATTTGTTTATATTTTTAGGGGGGTATGTTTTTTAGATGTTTTAGTATTTTTCCTATGTGCGGGTCAAAGAGTTGTATAAGCATGCCAAATTTCAACTCTCTAGGTTTAGCCGTTTGGCTACAATTTTTACCGAACAGACAGACAGACAGACAGACGACAAAATGACGGTATAAGGGTTTTTTGGTCATACCTACAAAACCCTAAAAAGTAGAAACATGTTTATTATTATAACCTGAAACCCTAATATCACAAGAAAAGGAAATCGTAAATTCTATGTAAGATAACAAATGAGTCAAATAATTATTAGACGCATTCGAACCATAATAAATAATAATCTCTGTCTTAAAAATATAAATATTAGTTTTATTCTTATCTAAATGATTTCATATTTGCAACAAAATTTCCAAAATTTAGGAATTATTTTTAGAAATGACAGATCTTAGAAGGGCAAAATACCACTTCCTCTTGAGATAATGGATCCACAATGCTAAAATAAAAGATAATGTTCAGACATAATACATTTTATTTGTCGGAATTAAACTTACAGGAAAGTTATTGGCAAGAAATGTTGAAAACAAAAAACAAAAACAACATGTCAATGAATAATAAATTCAAATCAACAATAATGAAATTCGATTTTTATTTGTTCTGCCTCATATTTCTTTCTACATGTTTCAGATGATTATAAAACAATATACGAAAAAAAAAACAATTTTTATTATCCTATTTGTCTGTCTATCCGAAATTCACGCAAAAACGGTTGGACATAATTTCACGTAATTTGGTAGGATGATAGAGTAAAACCAGGATTCGAACATAGGCTATAAGGCATCTCAAAATTTTTATGTCAAAAATTTTCACACATTTCAGGGCTTCGCAGGTATTTAGTAAGTGAATTATGATTATTTGGGATGCCAAAGCAAATTTTATGTTGTTAATTTTAATTCGAATGCCTAATACCATTATTTAGGTTTCTAAATATGTGCAGTATTTTTATTTTTTATATAGCAAGGTTCCTTAAGATTTTGAAAATTGAGCCTGTGGCTTCCATTGGTTGTTTTAAGTCATGTGTCCAAATCAAGTTGAGTCTTGTCACTTGTCCAAAAGCTGTTCATCAAGGAAAATACCCTTTCAGTAGATTTTTTTTAGTTCAAGTTTTGTAAAAATAATTTTTGTTATACTTATTTTCAATATTTATTTTTAATATATTTCCTTTTCTAAAATTCGGGACAATTCGGGACAAAAAACCCGATATCGGGACAAATATTGTTTCTGAAAAAAATTCGGGATGCAAGGCGGAAATTCGGGACTGTCCCGGCCAATTCGGGACGTATGGTCACCTTACGTTTTTGCATCAATCTCGTTCAGACACAGACAGACAAACAGACAGATAAAAATTGATTTTTTGCGGATATTGTCTTGTAGACAATATTGTAGAAACACAACGTGTAGAAACCAAATATGAGACCGAAAATTAATGTAGATAGAAGATAGTAAAATGTAAGAACTACAAAAAGTGCTTATTCCCTAAAAAATTTATTCTCTGAATACGTCAAAACATGTAATGTATTTATTTATATCTGGCTAATAGCCAAAGCTGCTAAAGCCAACAAATAAAAGGAAAAAAAATGCGTCAAAATAATTTTTAAACAATTGGTATATTCAATCATATGTTAACAGGTAAATAATAAAGCAGTTAAGTATTTCAAAAGTTATAAAACAGTATATAATAACAGAAAATTACCAAAAATTGCTCAATATTGCTTAAATATTAAATAAACACTTCACAAAACAATGTATTATCTTCAACAATGTATGAACCTATTATTATTTCTTACTTAGTAAACAATAAACTTACCTACATTAAATATAAAATAACTGCTAAATTCGGTCAAAATTGATTGTCACAAAAATTATCCACACAAGGACACAAAACAATAAACTGGAACCACGCGCGAGCACGCATAACACTGAAGATCAAATGCGGACTGTGTATCTAATGGAACCCTTCACCGCAGACAGCTATGGTAACAACAATCGGTACTGCACACAGCCATTCCCTCACGGAAATAGAGTTTCCGCTATTTTACTACATGTAGATCAGTGCTCCGCCCCGTTAAACCCCACCGATTTTAGTGGGAAAATAATTTGAGAGCAATAGTATGCAACTCTCTTAACGTAAAAGTACGGCAGGTTGCCTAAAATGTACTAATGTAGTATTCCCTCCGTCCGAAAAGGTAATCAGACAACTGGGGCCGTAAAACAATTCGGGCCGTTCACAATTGGGCTTTTCACAACTAGGGCCATTAACAACTAGGGCGATGGACAATTCGGCCCGTACACAATTGGGGCTTTTCACAATTAGGACTATTAGCAATTCGGGCCATTAACAAATCGGGCCGTTCACAAAAGGGGATACGCATAAAGTTTATATTTTCTTAAAACTACATTTTTTTGATATGTTAATGTTAAATATGTCACCTTACAAAACAAAAATCACATTTTAATTAATATTACAGCTAAATTTTTTAATTAAAATATTGTAAATTTGAAATAAGCCGACCACGGGGCGAAGGTTGCCGAGTAAATACGACTGAGCATGACGTCAAACCCCAGCAGACAGCCCAGACTACAATATAATCTTTACGTGTGTATATTGTATTGTTCGAGAGTTTTGTATTTGTTTTTTAACAATTTTTCACGCATTTATTATTAAAATGGCACTTAAGATTTTGTTAGGGCTCAGAGTGATAATTTACCAACATTGATGCTTTTATGCTAATGGAATATATGAAAAATAATAAATGCTACAGTGCTGAAGAAATATGTGGTGTCAAAACAAACTTGTAAGTAAACCATTTATGTATTCTATAACTTTATGTAAACAATATAAACGCTGCAACTCTGTAAAATGTAAATATTTATGTAATTTAGATGTCAGAATTTTACTATATGGCCCCAGTTGTCAAAAGCCCCAATTGTGAACGGCCCGATTTGTTAATGGCCCGAATTGCTAATAGTCCCAATTGTGAAAAGCCCCAATTGTGTACGGCCCGAATTGTCCATCGCCCCAGTTGTGAAAAGCCCCAATTGTGAACGGCCCGAATTGTCTTACGGACCCAGTTACCATGGAACCTTTTATAGTTTGCTGAAAGTCCATTTTAGAGACATATGTTATTTTAAAAATGTGGGGCCCCCCTGAAGCTTAATCCGGCCCTGTATGATATACGTTATACTGTATGATCAAAAATGAATCGAAAATAATTTTTTTAAATAGTACTTGTTTATTTACATTCTGATTCAATTTCTGGATTTTTGATCTGGAAGACAACAAAAATATATTTTCTAGATTATATATTTTTCTAGATTTTCTTTGTTCTTAAATTTTGATATGTATTTTATGTGTTTGTGAGTGAGAAAAGCAACATATGTGATTAATAAGTTTTGCGGGTTGCCGAATTAAGAATAACGATCGTCGAGCTATGCTTAGTTGATTATTAAAATTTTTATTTAATTTTTTTACAAAACTTTGATAATGTAGACATATCTACAGATATTGTAGATGTAAGTAATTCGATTAATTCACATAATTGTAGTGTTAAATTTTGTAGTACAAAATTGAGGTTAGAAAGTTTTTAACATATGTACTGAACTAAATTGTTTGGTAATAAGTATTGTTGCACAATATTGTAAATAATAATTTTAAAACTCTATGGTATATTATAAAATAGTGTGTAATAAATTTTATAAAAATGATTGCTGCAGAGACTAATAATGGTAAAACTGGTGATACACCGACAGAAAATATGATTCGAAGAGAATACGGCACACCGGTGGACTGTGATGCACCACCGATGTATATGCAACAATCAACTACATTTTTCAGGGATAATTCACCTTCTTATGTACCTGAAGCAGATAAAGAGAAAAGAAGGAAGAATCGTAGAAAATTACGTAGTAAGAAAGTAGTAGAAGATTATGAGTATGAATTTAATCAAACTGTGATCGCACAAACTACTTCCGACCCAGTAAACATTGCTCGGAATGTTATTGAAACTATTGAAAATTTTTCTATGTTAGCCATTAATTTAGCACATAGTAGTCAAAGTACTTCCAGTCCAATGGAAAATTTTCAAAAGCAAAAAATTAAGAACAAAAAATTGACAAATAGTGAGATGTCACCAAGTAATAAGTCAAAATTTTTAGTATCTCCAAATAAATCTCAATTATCTAGTAAAAGGAAAACTCAAGTTTATACGAATTCAAAATATGTAGTAAAAGAAGTAATGGAGCCCGTTAGTATCCCAAATTCGCCCAGTCAACATACTCCAAAAAGAAATAAAAATACACCCAAAAAATCAGACAGAAATGAAACTCCAAAACAGAAAAAACAATCTAATGGTAATAATGAACCTGCTAAAAAATTCGAAGAATATATGCCAATAGAACAAATATCCGACGGATTGAAAACAGGTGAATTATTAACTGGCCAGATACGTATCAATCCAAAAGATTTTAAAATGGCCTATATCACAAATCCTAATAAATTAGAACAAGATATTATGATCGAAGGAGTATTTGATAGAAATCGTGCTTTGGACGGTGATACAGTAGTAATTAAATTAAAATCAGAAGATGAATGGCGATCCCCAACACAAAAAACAGGACTTGTAGTATATATAAGAAACAGAACTCACCCACGAACTGCGGTAGGTGTTTTAAAATTAATGCCCGACAGAAATAAACAATTTGCATGCTTCCATCCACGTGACAGTAAAGTTCCTCGAATAAAAATTCCATTCACCGATTGGCCATCTTTATTTTATGACAACGCTGACAAATATGAACAAGTATTATTTTTAGCAAAAATTAAAGAATGGCCTGATACTAAATTCGCTTTTGGCAATCTTATAGAAAATATTGGTATGTCTGGTGATATTAAAACTGAAACTATTGCAATATTAAGAGAAAATTGTATTGATATCACTCCGTATAGTGATGAAATGAAAAAATATTTTCCATCTTCCGGTGAAATATCAGAAGATGAATTTAAAAATCGTATGGATTTACGTAAAGACTGTATTTTTACAATCGATCCATTAACGGCTCGAGATTTAGACGATGCAGTATCATGTAAAGAACTTCCAAACGGAAACTTTGAAATTGGTGTACATATTTCTGATGTAACACATTATCTCAAAGAAAATACACCATTAAATGAAATAGTAGCGGGAAGAGCAACTTCAACGTATATGGTTGAATCTGTATATCATATGTTACCGAAAGAATTATGTATGTTATGCTCTCTACTGCCAGGAGAAGACAAACTTGCATTTTCAGTATTCTGGGAAATGAAACCCGATGGTGAAATTTTAAGTCACAAATTTTCAAAAACTGTGATAAATTCATGCACTCAACTAGCTTATGAACATGCTCAAATGATGCTTGAAGATCCTGCCCGTGAATTTAAAGAAGAAGAATTACCAAAAATATACAATGGGTACACCCCGAAAGATATAAGTAAGGTTGTTTGTATTTTACATAACCTCGCTGTTAATTTACGTAAAGGAAGATTTGATAGTGGTGCTTTACGAATAGATCAACCTAAAATATGTTTTCAAATAGATCCGGTGACATGTCTTCCTGTGTCATATCGTATATATGACATTAAAGCTTGCCATCAATTGATCGAAGAATTTATGTTGTTAGCGAATATGACTGTAGCAAAACGTATATGGGATGATTATCCCGATATAGCGTTTTTAAGATCGCATAACGAACCTGGTGAATTAATGCTTTTACAACTACAAAAATTTTTAGAACAAATAGGAATACATTTAGACATATCAACAGCAGGTGGTTTACAAAAATCCTTGTGGGATTACTCAAGTCCGGACCAAATGAGTAATGCTCGAATGTTAGTTTTGAGTTGTCTGTGCGCTAAAACAATGACGAGAGCAAAATATTTCTGCGCTAATAGAAATGATAAGGCTGAAGAACATTGGCATTATGCGTTAAGTATACCATTATACACACATTTTACCTCACCTATTAGAAGATATGCGGATGTGATGGTCCATAGATTACTGGCAGCCGCAATGGGTTATGCGGAGAAACCTTCCTGGCAGTCTGATTACGTACATGAAATAGCAGCAAATTGTAATAAACAAAAATATAATGCTAAACGGGCTGGAGAACAAAGTGTAGACATGTATTATATTCATTATGTTGGACAAAATCAACCTTTACATGAACAAGGTGTTGTTATGGATGTTAAAAATAATTTCTTTGAAGTTATTTTACTCAATTGTGGACAAAATTGCAAAGTATATTTAAATGTAAGTTACCTTTTCTTATATTACATTTTATATTTTGAAATCGTCTTATTTTTCTTTATTAATAATAAAACTTCTTCAAATAAAGTTGGAAATATTTTCTCCATACTTATATCTGTTTTTGTGAGTTTATAGTAATACGATACCAAGAATGTCTTTAACTCCTCGATATTACAGAACTTTCAAAACTGTTTCTAAAAATGCACATTATTCTTTAAATTTATGTTTTATCTTTTTGAGCTTTGTCAGTGATTTAACATTGTTTTCACTCACTTAAGCCCTCCACTTTAATCTGTTAGGTGTCAGGTATTTGGATTTTAGTTTACCAATATACACTATATTCCAAAAAATATACAGGCAGTTGTATAAGTTCTCCTTTCATGAAAATGTCATGCTTTTTAGGCTTTTGTAGGTATGATCGAAACACCTTTATAACTCATGTATCTGTAGGGTAAAAATTTTGGCCAAATGGCTGAATGTAGAAAGTTGAATTTTGGCATGCTTGTAGAATTTTTGACCCACAAATAGGAAAATTATTGAGAATTCAAAAAAACATATCACGGGAAAAATATAAACAAATAGATTAAAAGAAGGCAAAAACCTTAACCATAGTAAAAGTTTTATAATAAAATAGATATTATATTTTAAGTTTTTAATTTTTGGGGGTTTTCCGCCATATCTCTCCAAATATTTATCCAATCAAAAAAATGCATTTAGATAAAAGATTTGTCTTCTTATTCTTAACAATATTTGTTATAAGTTTTTGCTGTTAAGTCAATAATAAGGGAGTATTTTAAATTTTTAATTTTTGGGGTTTCCGCCATAACTCTCCAAATATTTATCCAATCAAAAAAATGCATTTAGATAAAAGATTTATCTTCTTATTCTTAACAATATTTGTTATATAAGTTTTTGTTGTTAAGTCAATAATAAGGTAGTAATTTAAATTTTTAATTTTTGGGGTTTTTCGCCATAACTCTCCAACTATTTATCCAATCAAAAAAATGCATTTAGATAAAAGTTTTGTCTTTTTATTCTTAACAATATTTGTTATATAAGTTTTTGCTGTTAAGTCAATAAGGGAGTAATTTTAATTTTTGGGGTTTTTCCGCCATAACTCTTTAAATATTTATCCAATCAAAAAAAAATGCATTTGGAAAAAAGATTTGTCTTCTTATTCTTAACAATATTTGTTATATAAATTTTGCTGCTAAGTCAATAATAAGGGAGTATTTTTTTTTAAATTTTTGGGGTTAAAACTGTTTCTCATTATCTAAATAAAAAAGATGGTTATCACTTACTTAATACCTACAAAACCCTGAAATGTGTAAAAATTCACACATAACATATAGGCTATTCCAAACGTTTAAGTGGAACTAGATTTTGAAATCTAGTAATATTTATCTATTAAATTGGGCTTTTGACAATTTTGTTTAAGCCTTGTAAATCATACATTACTAATTCTACATTAAGTAAACTGTCATTATAAAATGTAATTTTCATTACATTTTGTGACTCGTTTCCATTGATTCCACTGTTGGAATTTTAAATTTTCACATACCAACATGACACATGAAATAACCCAAGCAAGATTCCTTCTAGTGACAACCTAAAAGAACGAAACTCCCATTTAGTTCCGCTTAAACCAAAACAGACTATACATTCGTAGATCGTTATTATTGTTTTTTTTTTATCTTATTGTCAGTATATGTCCCACAGTGTTCTTTCAAAAAAACTAAGAATATTAATTTTTCATTATCTTTTCATTCACATAAGAAAATTAAAATGTGTAGAAAACAAACCCGTTTTAACTTCTAGTGATAATCAGTAAAAATTCACTTACTTAAATTAACTTACAGCTACTAATTATTTGATACGTAGCTGTAAGCTACTAATTCGCTTCTACCGTATCCACCTATGTTTAATTATATCCCTTTTGGTTCAGTCGCCCGAATACGGGCATATACGCATGAAGTGCAAAGAAATAGACTATAATTATTTTTTAATGTCATAATTTTTTACGTACCTTTTGTTCCTATCGTGTCTTATCTCAAAATATATTCCTATATTTCAGAAACTACCAGAAGGAGTAAAATACAAAGCTTTGGAAGATGGAAAAGAAGTAGTTAGAGATAAGAAGAATGGAAAAGAATTAGAAGATCCAAGCAAGAAAGAAATGCAAAATGAAAAGAAATTAAAAACCTTTACCATCTATTGGCCTGATTTAGATTCTCAAAAACCACCTATAGAACAATCCATACATATTTTTGCTTTAGTTATGGTTGAAATAACAAGATCTAAAAAGAGTCTTAAAATTGAAGCAGAACTTATGCGACCAATTTTAACTTGATATTGTTTTAATACTTATTTTTTACCTTATATGTACACTGGTATGTTTTCTAATTTTTATGACGGTTGCTGAATGAAAAATCATTGTTAAAAATTAGATTCAATATTATTGAATTCACTTTTGTGTTTTTTATACTTTAACATTTATTTTTACAAATATATAATCTTTCGTTAATATATAAGTTTTCGTTTTTATTATTTAAAAAAAACGTTATTTTTCTCGATATACCTACTATATCATTTGGTATTGTTTGAATTAAGTTATTGAATCTGATTTTTTATTTTAAGAAAATAACTAAATATATGACTAAAAACTGGTAAATTTATTGTACTTATATTTTATTTGTTGGTGTGGTTTCGTGGTAAGACATTTGCTTACAATGTACAGGAACGTGGGTTCAATTCTTGCAGCTTTAATTTGGAATTTTTACCTTCTGACACTGCAAAACAACACTGTGGAAGCAAATGCAAGTATATTTATACTTAAAATACCTGGTTATACAGGGATACTATGTTATGACTAGTGATGTACCGGATCATATAAAAGCCAGATTCGTGGATATTGATTATGAGCAACCTGATCTGCGAATACGGATCTTGCATTGCAGTTCCTACAAACCAAAGCATGCAAACTGAGGGTACGAACATGTAGAAACATTGTTACTGGCGCCTATAAGCGCTTGCTAACTTGCACCGACCAGCAAGAATAAATATTGCTTTACTTTCAATTATACCCGGGCAAGTAGAACGCTTTTTGGCACTTAAAACATACGTGGATGAGTAACAGGAATCTTTGAAAAATTATTTATTAGCTTACAATTAGTTTTCTGATATTTTGTTGATTTTTTTTTTATAGTTATTTATAAAATTGGCAGAATAAATTTTATTACTTTGTTATGAATTTGTTTTTCAACATATAGTCTGCATAAATGGCATGTTTTAGTAGATATATTACTGTCTCAAGCAACTACAGGAACATTTATTATAAACCAGGCCACTTTTTGATAAAGAAATTTTGGTAAACAGGCACTGGTAATAATGTTTCTACGTATCCACTAAACGGTGTCAACAAGCGCCGACAACAGCATACCTAGTGTTTCTGATTTCTCGAAAAAGAAATGAAAAATTAGACTTATTTTCTCGAAAAATAATTATTAGAATATAAATCTTTTTTTAATGTTGAAAATATTGTAGAGGATAAAAGCATGTTAAAATTATAGTTAACTTTAAAGTACTAAAGTATTCATTTAAATAACATTAGAACAAATGGATAACGGGGCTTTAAAAATGATTATGGAAACGGCACGTAATTGCATATTAATTCAAAATACATATGTATAGAGAAATTTTCAAGAAATTAATAATAATAGCAATAATCATTTTATTTAAATTGTAGGTAATCTTTTACATAACAGTTTTAACTAAAACAAAAAATGAAATGTAATTGATTATAATAAATAATACACTAAGGCCCGGTTTTTCCACCTTCATATAAAGTTCCAGGTAACTATCTTACAGATAAGGTTATTTGTAACTTCATCTGCTGAGCAAATGTTATCCCTTCTTTCTATACAAATGTATCTATCGGATAGTTATCTAACCGATAATGAGACTGACGTATTGGATTCACTGACTGGTATTGACATTTATTCAGCAGATGACGTTACAAATAACCTTATCTGTCAGATAGTTACCTGGAACTTTAACTGAAGGTGGAAAGACCGGGCCTAAATTAAAATAAAATATTGTAACAATAAATTCTAATTAGCTAAATATTATAAATCACTTCTTATCTGTTGCCACAGTTGCGTTTATTTTTTTTAAATATTTTTGGACTTAGCTACTATGGCCATTATCCAGTAGATGCATTTATTTTTGAAAAATCCATGCCATAACCGTAATTCGAACCCGAGCCCTCATGGTCTAGAAGCCAGTGCATCGTTACACTAACCACTACGCCATGATGACCGGCCACAGTTGCGTTGCGGGAGACAGAAGACAAATTTTATCAAAACATATTTTTTTAAAAGCGTTTAATGTGGCGACGAGAAAATTTTACATTTCTCGAGAAATAAAAAATGAGAATTATAACTTTTTCTCGAGAAGAAACACTAAGCATACCTAATTTAACACCTGTTTATAAACACCGGACACAATCTTTCTACATGTTCATACCCAGACACATTATTTAATTCAAAATCACTCAGTCTTTGATTAATTTTACTCTAATATTTAATGTATACTTGACTTCTAAAACCACCGGTAAGTAATGTGATGCTCGACTAAATATGAATTTAAACGTCAGAGTAAAATTGACTCCTCTTTGAGCATTTTTAGTCGCAAACTTATAACTAATTCATTTGTATCTATATGAGATTCCCCTTGAAGAAACGGATTTTTATTTTTACCAGCTCTAATAAGGACGCAAATAACCCGTATCCGTGGATCTTTTATGTAATCCAACATATCACTAGTTAAAACATCATTCTGACCACGTGTCTTTCATATAGTGACAGAGGTCAAGAAACAGGCCTTTGTTCTATGGTCATTTTAGGCATTGACAACTTATTGTAATTTTATTTATTGAAATATGATGAAATAACGATAACGATGCAATTCATTTGTTGAATTAGTTTTTGTTTTTGTAATGTAAATACATTTTTTTGCATTTACATTTTTAGAGAATCTCAATGTTATAGTTGTAGGTTGAATTAAGTTATACGGTGTGAATTATTTACTGTGCAACATGCAGATTTCACATATAATGTTAATGAAGTGTTATTTCGAAAGCAACATAGCCATAAAACAAATGCTTATCATATCCACAGAAAAGACAAAATATTATTTTTTAAAATATTTTTTGGACTTAGCTACTAAGGACATTATTATTTTTGTTTGTATGTAAATATAAACAAACTAATAAAAATTCATTTATTGATTCTAATTTACTATTTTTTAGCCGTCTAGGAACTTTATCATGTCAAATGACTAGTCACCAGTGTATATCTGTTGCCATGGATATGAGCTTGCTTTCATAATTTGCTATGTTGCAAATGAAATAACTCACTTCATTAACATTATATGTGAAACATGTATGTTGCTCCTTAAATAATTCACCCTGTATATGGAACTGATGATCAGCGCTGATGGATAAGTTTTTTACTTCAGAGTGTTTTTATATTGATCTTTATATTAAATTTTATTATAAACTTATAGGATCTGCAAATTATTATTTGCAGTTGAACGGATATTTCTAGTCAGCCTAATTTTATATAAGCAGTAAGAACAAACAAAAAGGAAATTTTGTTTTCAACAGTTTGCACCTTTGAAACTGTATGTCATGTTGGTATTACAGAAAAATAATTTGAAAAGTCAGATTATAAATAGGTCATTTAAAAAAAATATATCATTTGTCATATTTCATTTGAATAGTGACATCTTTAATATTTTGTAAATATAATACTAACCTAAAATAATACAAACATAACCCAAAACTGTAAAGCCTTTTTTACAATATAACCAAGTTTCCAAAAGTCAGTAATACACTATAAAAATCACCAAAATAACCAGATCTATGGTCTATTTCAAAGTAGAAAAAAGTAGATAGCGCTGCGAACCGAGTACGATTTACACTGATCAAATACAGTATAGCGGGAAATTTAAAATAAGTTACAACTAGGGCATGGGCGTAGCAACTGGGTTAACAAGTGATTTTTTTTTAATATAAAAAAGTTAATAAGATTTTGAAATAAACAAGGCAGATAATACACTCACGTTATTTATACGACATAAATTCAGTTTAATGGGAAATTTGAAAAAGTTAAAAAATATTAATTTTAAAAATTATGTACTATATATAAAAAGAGAGATTTGGCTAAAAGAGTTCAAACAAAGCAATAAAACAAACAATATATCTTCAGAGCAAAAGTTTCTTATTTAAATAATTATTGTAAATAAAAATTAAAAATATATGTATATATGAAGGTCTAAAAATTATATCAATAACTTCTTCTTTGGGCACAATCAGCTGGGCTGTCTTTTGGCCTCACATTAGTCCTCTCTCTTGACATGTTAATTGTCAAGTGTCAAAAAATATTTATATGTCAGATAACCTAAAAATATATAACTGCGTAAAAACAAATTACATGGATAATTTTCTACATAAAATCTGCGCCAAGAATATAAATAAAAATCTAAATATGTAAATAATAACAAAATATATGAGAAAAATTAAATAATATAAATAATATATATTTCCAATGTACGACACTGAACATCTGTCAACTTGGACTAAAAACAATATTTTTACAGTGTAATAGGGATGACGATCTAAACCAATCCGAAGCAAGGACAAACAGCTCCTATCTTCTTACACACATTTTTCTACTTTGAAATAGACCATAGTTTGTTCTTACAAAAGTGAACTGCTTATTGGTGTGTAAGAAATTTTTTGTCAAAATTATCGCTTTAATTATCAACCTATTTATGTCCAGAATTAATTATGGTGAATTTTTTTCATTATTATTAGAAAAATATCTTAAAAGATTTATAAATATACAGAAAAAAGTATTTAAAAAAAATTGCAATCAATAGTTATTCCAAAACTTTAAACGGAACAGAATGGAATTTACATTTTCTCAAGTTAAATTGATGGAATTGATGCCGTGAATCGATGCATGCCTCATAGTTAGAGCCCTGCAAATCCGCGGGTACCCCTGGATTATCCGCAACTTTTCTGCGGATGCGGATAAATTATCATTTAAACCCTGCGGATGTGGATAATATGTCATATCCGCGTGAGCATTAAATCTTATCGGATACTTTCGGAGAAACACGCGATTGTGTTCTGACTACGCAATCCTCGGTTATCTGTATACACATGTGATATTTTGTAGCATTCTATCTCATTCTATGATATTATTAAGACAATTGTCCATGATCGAGATTGTGTTGAGAGAATCAACATAACTTTTTTTTAGTTATTGTATATAGAAAATAATATTTTGGACAAAAGTTGCTTGGTACACTTTCGATGTACAGTAATACCCCGTTACTCGACTGCCTCTTAAGTGGGAAACAGAATGCACCGAGTTCTACGACGCGTTAACGGCGTACGTACGGCGCCATCTGTCAGAAGAAAGTTAAAACCAAGCTGTCGTACGCAAGTGCACAGAATGAACAACGTCCTCCGGCGTTCGAACGCCGTTGATACTGAATGTTCGTCAACTTCCAACTTTTGACGCCATTGAACGTTGACGCAGAACACCTAACCTCAGTTTTTACTGAATGGTAAAGTGTTTGTATGTATAAATAACTTGCATACAACATAAATAACATCACACACAAGTCTTCATCATCCATTATACTTTTAATAAAAGAAAGCGCACGTATAAACACAGATATAGGTTGTCAAGTGACACTTGACGGCGTTAAAAATTATTGCATTGTGTGCAGGCGAAAATTCTCAACGGCGCTACGCAACGCTGTCGCAAATGACGCCGCGCTGACGGCGTAGCGCGCTGTGCATTCTGTTCCAGGCTTGAGAGTCGACGGAGCATCGCTATCCGACGCGTGATCGAATACCGATCACGTGATACATATTTTGGTAAAAAAAGCAAAATGAACGCATGGCCAGCAGTTTAAAGTAAACAATTGATCAGCCCCGATTAGCAGTTCCATATAAGGTGGTAATATTTTAGTTAAAATTTAGATCTGCAACTGCTACTTTAATTAGATATTCAGTATAAAAGTTTTAATCATACATGAATGTCAATTAAGAATTACATTAATTGTTAAAACTATTCAGGTTTAAGCAAAAATGTGATAAACTAATTGAAATTGTATTTTATTTTATATTTAAATATGTAATATATTAAAAAACTGTAGTTATATTATACAGGCTGTAAGAATAAATAAAACAAAAATCAATATAAAAAAAAACAACAGTTTGAAGACAAATATTTGTTTAAATCAGAAAAAAAAATGATATACATAACAAACGTTTAGATACAAACCACCTGGATTATAAATATAACAATAATACTTAAAATCAAAGAATATAATTGAAAAATTACAAATATATATGTACAGAAAAAAAAATTATTAATGTGCTACAGTTGTGGTTTGAGTTTTTTGCCTTCTGTGATCGTAATTAACCAGTCTTTGTCCAACTAAATATTTGTCATTTTTAATATGTTCGTACAGTTTTTGAAACTGTTTAATTTGAAAAGTAATAATGGCCCCAATGAGACCGATAAGAAGTAAAAATGGATAAAGTCTTCGTGCTATTAAATTCTTTATTTGTGGATTACTCACAAGTAACGGAACAATAGAATGCGCTGTTACATACGGAATAGCCAAAGCTAATCCGAAACATGCAATAACCGGTGTTGCTAAATCCCATAATATAAACTTAAGATCCATATCTCTAATACCATCTCTATAAGCCCGTTCAATAGCTGCTCTTAACGACCAATCCGGACCCATCATTGTAACTGCGCAAGCTATCTTAGTATAAAGAACACCCAATGCCCAATCCTGCCACACAAACAGAACCGGTGTCTGTTCAAGTGGAACCCTTAATGGTACTACAACAACTAGTTCTAATAATAAACCAAATAATAATGGAATAATTCCCAGTAAAACCACTGAAGCTACAACAGTTTTAGCTCCGAGCAAACACCACTGTTTTAATTTAGCTGTAATCGCTGCTCGACCTTGTGGCAACCAACTTAACACAAGAGACAAAGCTCTCGCAGCTACCCAACAAATATAAGTCCCACAAGACGCAGTATACAACTCATGTACTCGATTTGAAGTTTGATTTTCATTGATTGCTAATGCATTTATTGCAATATGAGGTGCTGGTGGTGGAGCTCCAACCAACCAAACAGCCATTACTTTTCTTCCTAACCAAACTGGCAATGTTAAAGCTATTATACTGGCAATTACTAAAGATATACAGACAGAAGTCATTAAACCGATTAGTCTAGCGACGAACCACTGTGGTTTTTCGTAAGGTTGAAATCCCGTTGGACCTTCACGATGGAGTAATGCTTGATGAGCTGCTCCTAAGCCTCCGGCTACATGATCTGGTGCAGGAGCAGGCGCAGGTTGTCCTTCAGTTTCTTGCTCTTCTTCACCTAGTAGGTATGAATGGAGGTCTAATATCCAGGAGACCGCTTTACACCAGGTACGGACAAGACTTTTAAGCCAAGTGCGAGTATGAGATTGTTCTAAAAGTGCTGGTAGAATTACCTAAAAATAAAAAAAAAACACTTTAAATAAGAGTGATTTATATACATAATTCATCAAAATCCATTTTTAGGGTTTTGTAGGTATGACCACAAAAAACCCTTATAACGTCACTCATGTGTGTGTCTGTACGGTAGAAATTGTAGCCAAACGGCTTAATAATAATAATAATAATAATATTTATTAATCCTTTAAAAGCAGGACTGCATGTAGGATATGTCAGTACATGAATTTATAATTTTTTTTTTGCTCTTCGCTTGGATTAAGAGCTTTCTTTTGATACCACACAATAAATTTTAAAAAAATATTTTTTTATTAAATACATATTTGTTTATATTTTGATGTGTTTTTTGAACTCTCAGTATTTTTCCTATATGCGAGTCAAAGAGTTCTATAAGCATGCCAAATTTCAACTTTCTAAGTTAATCCGTTTGGCTACAATTTCTACCGTACAGACACACAAGAGTGACGTTATAAGGGTTTTTTGGTGGTCATACCTACAAAACCCTAAAAACACTAATCCTGTAATTTTTGAGGAACTTCGGATAATCGAGGCCCTTAATCGGGACAAAATGTACTAGTCCCGATGTTTCCTGATTTAGCGGAATCGACTGTAATTAAATGAAATGAAATATTTTTGTATGATATCGGAAACTTACCTGTAATAGTAACAATTCTAATGAAAGTTCATTAACTTGAGCTTCACTGTGTAGAGCCACAGTATACGGTAAAAATGAAGGCCAAACATAACGTAGAATTCTAACGGGTAGCCACAGCATCAATAGGACTGCTGTTCCGAAGATAACAGCGGATGCTAAAAGTCTTCTTATATGATCCAAAATTGGCAAATGTATCATTTCCTGAAATAAGTTACAAAGTCAAAACTATCTATTATAAAGATTACACAAAAACAACAAAAATCTCCATTTAAAAAATCTTTAAACTGATGTCAAAGCTAAAATGAGTGGAAATCAATTATGATTTTTTAAAATTAGGAAGCTTTAGACTTTGTTCAACCTTAGAAAAACACAGGGAATTATAAATTACGTCATCAATTCTGCGCGGGAAAACAGCTGATCACATAGACGTACATAAGGGTTTTAAACAATAGGGGATACGCATAAAATTTATAATTCCTTAAAACTACATTTTTTTGATATGTTAATGTTAGTTATGTCACCTAACAAAACAAAAACCACATTTTAATTACAGCCAAATTTTTTAATTAAAATATTGTAAATTTGAAATAAGCCGACCACAGTGCGAAGGTTGCCGAGTAAATACGACTGAGCATGACGTCAAACCCCAGACTACAACATAATCTTTATGTGTGTATATTGTATTATTCGAGAGTTTTGTATTTGATTTTAAACAATTTTTCACGCATTTATTATTAAAATGGCAGATAAAGATTTTGTTTGGGCTCAGAGTGATAATAACCCAACATTAATGCTTTTATGTTCATGGAATATATGAAAAATAATGAATGCTACAGTGCTGAAGAAATACGTGGTGTCAAAACAGACTTGTAAGTAAACCATTTATGTATTCTATAACTTTATGTAAACAATATAAACGCTGCAACTCTGTAAAATGTAAATATTTATGTAATTTAGATGTCAGAATTTTACTACATTGTTTACATGAAGTTACAAAACGTTAGAGGCATAATTAAAATACTGCAATATAGGTTATATATTTTAATATAAAATTTAAGTCGGTAAACATGTATAAATTGTTTTTATAGAATTAAACTTTATTTTAATTAAAATCACTCTAACTTTACACAATCTATAAAAGTTATACAAGCAAATAAGTTCACGACAGACTGTGTAGGCTGTACACTGGATAAGCTGTACGCAGTACACTTATGTAGGGTATGACATCATACGTGGTTTTCGCGCGCTACATACATTTATAATTTTTTTAAGCCTTCAAATTATGCAGCAAGTGAGAATGCCTATGTCATTTTGGAAATACTATATTTCAAATAAATTTTTACTCATTTTAGTACACGGTATACCTTGAAACGTACGAGAAATAAATAATATCGGAAATAAACAAACATCGCACCATAGGCGTAGTCAAAAACAAATCAAAGTGACGCCACTGAAATGTGTTAAACTAACTGTTGATAACGTAATGGACGAAATTTGGTTTCTGCACATGGGAACCGCTAACATCCGCCTGTGTTTTTCTTATGTTGTACGAAGTCTACAAATATTTATTCCGTGATAGTTTTACCATTTAATTTCAACAAATTATCAACAAAAGAATATAAAATTAGACATAATATTTTGGGTTCATTGACATATTTAATACTTTTACAACAATTGGCAACACCGCTCCCATTTCCCAGAAGAGCAATACTGCATTCTAATCTTTGAACGGACTATAGTTCTGCGTAAACCAAACAAAAGACTAGCTATAATTTATTACTGTTTATAATTATAGATCTGTAATAATTCACTTACTTGAATGGGACTAAAATCTGGATCATTTAAATTTCTCAAAAACCATAAAACTCCAGGTCTTAAAACTTCTCTCAATAATAGTATAAAAGATGCGAAGTAATAAACGTAAACCATACCAACGAGCCAATGTATGAACATTGAAGTTCCGGGAGCAAGACGGAAACTTGCTTCTCTATCTTTCAAAGTGGCATCAAACATCGCCAGAGAACAAATATCTAACCACCAACCACAAATCAGCGGCAAAACACCAATTTCAACAACAGACAAAAGTGATACCTTCACAACTACATAACAAAGTCCTAATATTCTACGGGATTTCCTTAAGCCGAGAAGAGTTGCGATGTTGTGAAGAATAACAAGAGCTACACCAATTATACAATAACCACACAGAGTCGTAACAAGGCCTTCGAAATGACTAGCCGTTGCGTATTCTTTAATGTTAAGTCCAACAATTGCAAGATGTCCTATATGGTACGGACAAAATGCAAAAATAAGAATAAACAACGTGTTTAAAGAAACTACCCAAAAAACATGTTCAAGAAATACAAGAGATCCATCTAAGCCTAGAAGTCGTTCCCAAGTCAGTTCTTCCGCTCTGTCCCACTCCATGGGAATCCAGTTATTTTCCTCAGCGCCCACACCTTCCATATCACCTCCACCGTTCTCAATAGGCCCGTCCTGTATAGGAGCTTCGGCTACAGGTTCTACCGCAGGTCCATCGGCTGGTGGAGGATTTTCAACGGGTTGTTCAGCAGGAATATTATTGTTATCAGGTATTGCAGGCGCTACTGGAATATTTCCATCAACAACAGGGGGTGCATTGTCACGTTCCAACCAGTCTGGACCTCCACCATGTAAAATTTGTTCACGAAGCCATACTAATCCAATAAATGCAAATAATGTACAAGTAACAACAAAACATCCATGAAATACATCCGATGCAATATTTTCAGTAGACAACATATCAAACGGGAGAGTTAATATTGAATCTAATGAACCAGTAAAAAGACAACGATATATTCGGCAAGCTGTTAAAGGAACTATTCCTAACCACGCTATTGCGACTAAGGTATAATGAAGCCAGTATTTTACAGCCGTAGCAATTGAAGATAATAAACCCCCTGCCACATCCCGAAGAGGAAGTCTTCGAGGCATGTCAGGGGAGTATATTGGTGTAAAAGAAAATCGATGACCACATAATTCACAATATTCTTTTCTCGAATAACGCATCCATTGAACTAAACATTCTTGATGAATCCATTTTATACTTCCTGTACATATACAAGGATGGAACAGTGGTCGATCTGCAAGGCCTTCTGATCGGCACACTCGACAGATATCTGCAGATGACAAATCCGAGTCCATCATTGTTACTCAAGTAATCTGTAAAAATATCAAAGTATTCTTAACTTATTATTTTATACTATTTATTAACTGATTACTTACGTTTTCTGGTTTATATCCTAATATGTTAGGCCTTGATGACAGCTCACAAATTGTTAAAAAACATGATTTAGTCATTGTGCAATCGCCATAATCACATATGCATTGATAATTAATTTACTAATATACTATTTTAAAGATTTAAAAATATGTTACGGTAAAACAACACTTATTTAAAAATTCATTTAATTAATTATTGTGCAGAAACTTTCTGAACCAAATGAACAAAAACGTAATTCGACTGTTTAGTGACATTTCGGTAAATTTTTGTTTGCAACTCTGCTTACTTTTCCACTAAAAATCGCGCCAAAAATGACATGTAGTGCTTGTGTATTTTAAGTTTAATACGTTTTTAGTTTTAGTTTTTATAATTTTATGCGTTTTATTCGCAAAATATATTACCAGAAATACATTAAGGCAAGTTAGCATGATTTTTGTTTTTAAACACACATTTTTCACTATGTTTTCAACAGAAAACATAACCTTGCAACCATTTCAAATAATATTTCTTTTTCAGTTATGTTATAATAATTTTCTACATCAGATTACATTATTAAATAGAGATTAATGGAGGTTTCAGACAACATATCAACTGAAGAGTCCTCTGACAATGAAACACTAAAGTCGGTTGAAAATAAAATTGATATCGAGAAGCTAAAATCTAAATATACGAAAGCCCTTGCAAATAAACCATTACTTGATGGCAGTAAAATTACAATCCCTAAACATAAAGCAGATAAAATTGAGAATATCAAACAAAAATATCTACCAAAGCCGATCAATAAGCTAATCGATTATTCAAAAATTAAAATAAGCAATGTTATGTCCAAAAATGTAACTAATAAAAAACCATCAAAGCAAAAAAGGAGGTCCCGAAAAAAGTTGAATACATCTGATCCTGAGGTAACTAATATAAGTAATTTATTATCAAACAGTTTACTGCTTGAATCGCCTGATAAAAATATGTCTGGCGAAACATCTATTAATAACGTAGAGGAGAATACGGAAAATAGCGATAGTTCTAACGAGCCATTACCATCGAGCGATTCACAAACTGCGGAGGACTCGAACGAATCAAATCTTGGAAATAATATCAGCGATCAAAATAAAGAAAATAAATCAGATAAGAATCAAACTGAAGAAAATGCTGGACATGTAAAAGAAACGGAAGAAATAATTCATGAATTAGAAGATAATGATAAATCTATTAAGAAAGAGAACAAAAAAACTGAATCAAAAAACAGTAAAAAGAAAGAAAAGAGTTTGCTAAAAGAAGAGAAAAAACACACAGATAAAGATGAAGTTAAAGAAGATGAAATATTTTCTCCAAGAGAAGAGAAAACAATACAAAAAAGAGATGCAAGTAAAAAAGGCGAAAAAGAAGCAAAAAGTACTGCAAAAGAAAAGAAGAAAACTTCACAACTTTCATTAAAAAAAGACAAAAAAGAGGAAAAAACAAGAAATCTAAAAGAAACCAAAAAAGTTACAACTGATAATAATGAAAAACTCATTGAAAAATCCACCGAACTACTGGAAAAGTCATCTCTCGAAACTAGCAAAGAAAAGAAAAACGCTTTTCAATTCATGATGGACAGTAGATACAAAAGCATAGGTTCAAATTCTCCTGGAAAAGAAAAGACAGAAGAAAACATAAATCCTGCTGAAAAAGAAGAAAAGAAAGGCAAACTAAAAAGCAGAAAATTATTTCTTGAAGACTGGTCGGACAAAAAAGGCGGTACAAAAAGAAAATTAGATGAAGAAGCTAAAGAAAAATACATAGAAAAAACATTAAATAAAAGAGCAAAGAGAATGAAAAATATGTTATATATAAATAAAACACAAAATGAAGAGAGTAATGGCATTACTAAAAAGAAACCTAAAAGAGCTAAAGTTTTAAGTGAATCGGAAAACAGTAATGATTCTTTTAAATCAGATTCAAACAAACCAAATGAGCCAATCAGTACAATTGACAATAAAATTGATTCTACTGAAAATAAAAATTCAATAAACACAAATTTTGAAGAAACTATTTTTGCGTCTCCACCAACTAGACTTAAAAATGAGAAACCAACTACTAAAGAAACAAAAGATGATATAATATTTTCACCATCTCTAAAAAAAACAAGTCTATTACATTATTTTGCACCGAAAGATTCCCCGAAAGAATCTAAAAATTTAACTGAAATAGAGCCATCGGAAGTTATAAAAATAAAACTTAACTTTACACCCAAGAAATCAAAGAAAGATTCAAATGATATGTCTTTAAGTGGTAATTCTAAAAAAATTAAAAAGAAACATAGAATATCGTTGTCTTTGCGTAAAGATAAAGAAAACAAAAAACATGAAAAGAATGAAGCTGGTTCAAAAAAGGATATTGATGACGCAAAATGTAAACAAAATGGTGGTGAAATTGTTGAGGGAGAACAGCAAAAAGAATTAATGGAAGAGGAACACAAAATGGACGTGGAAAAAGAAAATGCTTTAACAATGTCGCATAAAAAGTCTAAAAAGAGTAAAAAATCTAAAAAATCTGATAAAACGGAAGTTGCTGAATCTAATATTATTTTCAAAGGTGATATTCTTAATAAATTAAGTAACCAAACTGATAAATCACAAATAGAAATAGAAAATAGTGACAAACTTGATAACGTCAAATCTGATATTTCTAAAAAATTAAGTAATATTCTCACTGATAAGGTAACAAAACCACAAGAAGATACAGAAATTATTCTTCTTTCTCCAGAAAATGATACAGAATCCTTAATATCTCCGAAAATAAAATCTAAGAAAGAAAAACATAAAACCCCAGGAAAAAAGCGTAAAAATTCAAAATGTGAAGAAACTACACCAGTTTCTAAACATGATATGCTGGGAGATAGTTCTCAGTTTACACCAAGAACTTGGAGAATGAAAGTAAGATTATTTGAAAAAGGAGAACTTGAAGATGTTAAAGAAACAAATGATAAATCTGATGAAATTATATTTTATGATGATGAAATATTTCCATTACCATCTAAAGAAAAAAATAAAAAGTTATCTCAAGAATCTGTGACTACTGTATCATCTAGTAAATTAATTAATCCAGTTACTAATAAAAATATGAAGATTGCTCCAATGTTCTTGATGCAAAATAAGAAGCAAGAAGCTGAAGCAAAGAAGAAATTTTTATACAGTGGTGTACCTACTAAGATGAAGAAAATTGTTAAAAATAAAAATTCCATAAATATGTAAGTTTGAATTAATAATTTTATTTGGACCTGTCCGTGCCGATTATTTTTTTTAGTTAACACAAATGGAAAAAAATGATGTTAAGTGTGAATTTTCACACATTTCAGGGTTTTGTTGGTATTTAGTCCGTGAATGATGATTATTAGAAGGCCAAACGATAAATGCCTGTCACTACATAACACAATTACAAGGGTTTTAAATCCTTTAAATAAATAGCCACGATAAGAAGGTTGCATTTAGATTTTTTCTACCGTGTATCATACAGTGAATTTCTTTTATCCTGCAATATAGGATTATCATTACTATGGTAATTGAAATATGACAGCAATGTAAAACTGTGTTTCTTTTAATTTGCAACATAGGCGATTTAATATTGCTGTCAAAATTTGTCGTTACTAGGGAAACCATGCATAATAATAAATCAATGTTGCAGGATAAAAGAAATTCAGTGTATATCTCTAATAATACCATAATCTATATTTTACCGCATTTATTTATTTTTTTGTATAATTGCAAAAATATTCAAAACCAGGTCTGGCAACACTGCGGGCAATCTTTTTTGACGCAAGAACATAACGCCTACAGAGATATTGTTTATATTGCGACTATATGAAAAACTAACAGATTCTCTACTAGAAATGGAATCCCAGCTACCGGCCAGTTATTTATTTATTTTCCTAGTCGATATTTGCAAAATAAATTTACGTACCTCTTCTCTACCCATAACAAAATGTACCCATGTATATACAAATATATTTTTTAGGGTTTTGTAGGTATGACCAAAAAACCCTTATACCGTCATTTTGTCGTCTGTCTGTCTGTCTGTTCGGTAAAAATTGTAGCCAAACGGCTAAACCTAGAGAGTTGAAATTTGGCATGCTTATACAACTCTTTTACAACGCTTTTACATGCTTATACAACGGTTTTTTGGTGGTCATACTTACAAAACCCTAAAAAGGAAAATTTAATTTTTATTCAATTTTCAATAAATTAAAATTTTACTCTTTTAAATAATAATAATATTTATTATAAATATTTATTATTTTAAATAATATAAATATAGTTATTTTTTTTTTTAAATTTTTTTATTATTATTATTACTATTATCTTTTAAAGCATTGAAGATTTCGAACTCTCCCTCTTCCCAACATTGAGCCATATACAACAGCGTGAAGAAAACGAAATGGACTTCTGGGATCTTCCGAACACATCTTTAGTAATTCCAGAAAGAAACTACGAAGACTTAAAAATAAATCTAGAAACAATGCGTATGGGTACATTTACTGACTGTAAAAACATTATTAACATCCCTGAAACAAGAAAAAAATTACATCTTCCACCTGGAATATTACCAAATATAAAAAATTTAATAAAAGAATTAAGAAAAGAATCTACAAATTTTCCGGTTTGTAAAGTTTTTCGTTTGTTAAGTCAAAAATGTGGTACTCGTTTTGTTTTACCAGAAGAAAAAGAAGCCCCGAAAGAAATTAAGGAAGTTAAACAGCCGAAGAAGAAAAGAGGAAGACCAAAGAAAAAGAAGGAAATTGTTGATGAAAGTATTATTGTTATTGATTTAGATACTTCTGACGTAACACCTAGTCAAAAAATAGAATTATCAACTGCTTCTGTATCAATTTGGACGGATAAATATAAACCGCAGTCTTCTGAAGATATATTTGGTAATAATTCAAGTGTTGATGAATTAAAAAAATGGTTGCAAACATGGTTGGAATACAGCATTGAACAAAGAACAACAAAACGCAAAAGACAACGATTAAATTCAAGCAGTAGCGACTTTTGTTCAGATAGTGATACACGTGATAGTGAAATAATTCCACAAAACACAATGATCTTAATAGGGCCTTATGGTTGTGGAAAGACATCCACTGTTTACGCATTGTCCAATGAATTAAATATAAATGTTATAGAATTAAATGCTTCTAGCAAACGACCTGGAAAAAAGATTTTATTAGATCTCCAAGAAGCAACTAAATCGCATCAAGTTAAAAACACTGATGCAGTTGCTGGGTTTTTCCAAAAATTATCCCAAGAAAATCAAGAAGAAGATGTTAAAAAACTTACATTACTACTTGTTGAAGATGTTGATATTGTTTTTGAAGATCAAGACGAAGGATTTATATATGGTCTTACTCAACTAATATCCTCAAGTAAAAGACCTATAATAATTACAACATCAGACCCAAATTGTGCTCATTTACAAAAATTACTACTCCAGTACAAAATTATATCATTCTCTCCATTATCCAGTAAAGTTTTAGGTACCTGGTTACAAATTTTATGTCTTATTGAAGGCGTAAGAGTCAACAGAACTGATTTAGGAAGACTTCTAGATTGGAATAAAGGAGACGTAAGAAAAACATTACTTCAGCTACAATTTTGGACACTTTCTGGAGGCGATCAAATTAAAAAATCATATAAAAATAAACAAAATACGTACTTCAAATCTTCAAGAAGATTTTCTACAGAAGTTGATAAGTTTTGTGAAGATGAATCTTCAAATTTATCATGGGTTACTGAAGACTCAATTTCAATTGAATCAATAGATAACGAAAAAATTCATAAGAGTTGCGTGGAATGTTTCGTACCACATTTCCAAAACGATTGTACAGGTTTCAAATTGTTTTATCCACCTGATTTAGGAAATTTGTGGTGGAATATGAATAATATCTTTGGTATTAATAATACTGAACACAATAAAATATTTAATTTAGAAATAAAAGATCTAGAAAAGAAAATAGATTCACAAGAAGTAGAATTAAAAGATTTGAATAGTCCAGATTTATTTGCTACACAAGAATCGAATACGAATAAAAATACTAATATAGAAGAACTTAAAGCAGTAGGAGATTTGTTGGATAGTATTGCATTTGCTGATACTGTTAATGCTCAAATGAAATTTGATAGTGATTTTGAGCCTTGTGTAGATTATTGGAAAGTTGGTACTATTGATAGTTTGTCAATGGATGAAAAGTATATTAAATATGATGGGAATAGTGAGATTTCTTTTGAGCTTCTGCAGTGGTTGGTGGAGAATAATATTAAATATTGTAGAGAAGTTGGTGGGAGAAATTTAGAAGATTTGGATATTAATCAAGCTGTACCTACATCGGAAGAAGTCAGGTAATTTTTTTTTTTATTACAAATTTATTTGAGTACAATTGTTTTATTATAATATGCCGGTGATTTCCAACCGGGGGTAAGTGTACCCCCAGAGGTATACGAAAAAAACGTAGTAATGGCGGAAAAAGATCATCAATCAATAGACTATATTCGTAACTACATCACAAAATGGGCTTCCGTGCTGCCGCCTAGCGATAGGTTTCCTTTTATTTGAATTAACCATGTTTCTTTTTTTTACCGACCGCCAACACATATAAGGGAGGTATTGTGATCATACCAATTTTGACGTTTCGAGATTTCGATGGATCTCCACGAATTGAGGTCCCTACATAACGTTTTGACTATTTTTAGCATGATGTCTGTCGGTCTGTCTGTCCGTCCGTCTGTCTGTCTGTCCGTCTGTCTGTGTACATGTGCAGAGTAAATTCGGCTAAAAGGATTTTTATGAAACTTCATATTTAAGCTTCTGCCATCAATGGCACGAATTGATCAACTTTTGGTAAAAATCGGTTGACTAAAAATGGGAGTTTACTCGTGTCGATTTTAAGATTTTTTCGAATATTTCACAACAGAAAAATATCTCGAAAAAATTTATTAAACAAAAGTTGCTATAAAAGCAATAAGAAATAACTTTTATTTAAGACGTTTTTTGATAAAACGAAAAATTTCGAATAATTTCTGTAAAATTTTTCGAAATTGTTATTAAAAATTAAGTCTTAATTTTTTCATATTTATATGTAACGTTTCCATGATCATGATAAATAATATCCCTGTTGGAAAATATTAGGTCAAGTTATTTCACCTCTGCTGCTAGAATGTAATTTATATAAGTACTTTATGATGGCGGTCGGTCCTGTGGTGGTCTGATTTGTTTAATTGTCTTTCGGGAGTATAAATTAAGTTTTCATAGTAAGAAAATGCTTCACATTAAAACTACAAGTCAATATTTATTTATTCAAATTTTTATTTTATACTTTATAATTTAATATGTCACGTTAATTTAAAAAAAAAATACGTTAATAATCGTTATTATGGCAAATAATATTGCAATACGTCTATTTGCCATTTCTAAATAATTTGAAGGAACAATATGTTCTTATTTTATCCATTATTGTTTTTATTTTCATCTGTCAAAAAACGAAAAAATTTGCAATTAAGAATGTGGCTGTAATGGTTCCAATTTGGAGCAAAACAATACACCATTATGCATTCTGAAACTAAATATTAATGATTACTCAGTTTTAACTAAGTAAATACTAAAGATATTTCGATTTTCATATTATTTAAAAACGTAACCTATAAATATATCTTCAAATACTTATTTCTGTTGCTTAATACCTGTTATAAACTCATTGGCGTGTAGAGAAAAACAGTTTACATTTAATAATCAATTCATATAAGGTAATAAAAATAGAATGTACGCCTATGTATACATGTCCTTGGTAATAAGTTTGATAACTAAATGTTTCTGTCAAGAATTACATAACGTTCAGGAATTAATGATCGCACTGTATTAGAAATAATACCAAGTTTGAAAGGTGGTTTATAGAATAGAAGCTTATATTCTGATAGTCTGTATTTATGAGAGTTTTCAAAATATTTATCTATATTACAGGTGGCGAAAAAAGCACCATAGAACCATGGAGAAACTCACCGAACCTTTACCAACCTCAACTCAGTTAGACCGAAAGTCATTGTGTTTGGACTACCAGTCAACATTTAGAACAATATGTCGCAGTGAACAAATTCGGGCGGTATCAACCGGTAAACGAAACGGTCGCTTTTACCATTACCTTAGAAATATAGGAATACATTTGACTGATTCAATGTCTGAAGTTGTATGTAATACACTTGCTCATCATGAATCTATTTAACAATCGTACAAATAAGACGTACAGTAATTTTAGATTAATAATGTAATTAAATCAAAAATTAGCAATCGTAAAGTTTGCACTCAAAATGTAGAAATTTATTTATTTACTTTTAATTTTAAGATTATAATTTTTAAGGAATTTTACATGTATTTTTGGGAATATATATAATTTTATATACACATATGTACCTTTTTTTTTGAATCCTTATTTATCTTACAGTTCGGTGAAATATTCGCACAAGAAGAATGCCCACGAGAAAAATGCCCAAAGAAGTGCGCAGTCATAAAAGCTCACACAGAATTATGCTCATGTAGAAAATTCCCCACACAGTGATAAATCCTCACAGGAAAATTGCTCACATTGAAAAATGCTCACACGGAAAATTACCCACTTTTAAATTTAATTTTTATTTAAAATTTAAAAAAATTCTATTTTGTAAACGGTAAAAGATAGAGACCTACTGTTAGGCGAGGCAATGAAGCACAAAAATCAGCCCAACTTCCGATTTTTGGCGCAGTAAGATGGATTTACATGCGGTTTGGTGCATTCGACTCGTTAGGGCCTCAGGAAATTTTGTGAACCAGCGCGATCAATGCAAAATGAAAAACTGCATTTGTGCATAAGAAAAATGCATTGGAAAAGTGCATTTTCCAGAGTTGCAAAATCAAAAATTTATAACTCGGTATAAATTCACTAAAATAAGTCAAATATTGATACTCGGGGGTTTCTGGGGTCGCTGAACACGAATATCGGGACGAGAGAAGTGTTCGAGGTACCTGGTGCCCAGGGTGGACACTACGTACATCGTCTCCTAGAGTTTTATGCAAATTTGATACAAAAGCAGTTGAATCACGTTACTCGGGGGTTTTTGGGGTCGCTGAGCTCGAATATCGCAATAGCGAATGCTCTACACCCCATAAAAATGACGCAGCCTCTTGGTCCACCATCTATAATGAATTTAATATTTTGCAGTTGCAAAAAAGATTGCGGAAATTTATGTGGATGCAGTAAGCACGGATTATTTTGCAATCTTGTATGCAAAAATTGTGCTGGCTGCAATTGCACGAATGTAGAGAATTTTATAGAAATTGAATCTGACATCATTGAAGAATCTGAAAATTACGAAGAAAATGAAAGTATTGAAAGTTTCTAATGTAATTGTTTTGTATTTTTTTTATAATAAAAAAATATTTTTATACGCATTTTTAAAAAGTATTTATTGAAAAAACATTGTTACATTACTCCAAAAAATCTCGAATAACGTATTTCAACCACATTTGTAACAAATTCGCATAAAACTCTAGGAGACGAGGGTAAGTACTGCTCACCCTGAGCACCAGGTACCTCGGAGACATTTGCTATTGCGATATTCGGATTTAGCGACCCCAAAAACCCCCGAGTAACATGTTTCAACTACTTTTGTATCGAATTCGCATAAAACTCCTGAAGACGAGGGTAAGTACCGCTCACCCTGAGCACCAGGTACCTCGGAGACGTTCGCTATTGCGATATTTGGATTCAGCGACCCCAAAAACCCCCAAGTAACGTGATTCAACTGCTTTTGTATCAAATTTGCATAAAACTCTAGGAGACGATGTACGTAGTGTCCACCCTGGGCACCAGGTACCTCGGACACTTCTCTCGTCCCGATATTCGTGTTCAGCGACCCCAAAAACCCCCGAGTATCAAAATTTGACTTATTTTAGTGAATTTATGCCGAGTTATAAATTTTTGATTTTGCAACTCTGGAAAATGCACTTTTCCAATGCATTTTTCTTATGCACAAATGCAGTTTTTCATTTTGCATTGATCGCGTTGGTTCACAAAATTTCCTGAGGCTCTAACGAATCGAATGCACCAAACCACATGTAAATCCATCTTACTGCGCCAAAAATCGGAAGTTCACTGCTTCGTTTCCTCGCCTATGTTTAAATTATTAAAACCCTTGTGCTTTGTTTAGTGTATTTTAAAAATCTTCTAGTGTGTTTGTGTGATTTAATTTTTATTTCATTCCTTTTAAGGGGGGCCCGGGTACCCCCCCCCTGGGTGCGCCACTGTTATAGATAGATATAACATGTTTTTTTAGTGTATCGAAAAATATGGACATTGGTTTAACGTTGCTTTGTTATTTATTTATAATTTAAAGGTAGGAAAGTTTATTTTTTGCTGACACAGTTGTATCTTTTCGTTCTTTTTGAAGCCTTATCTTATCTTTAAGCCTGTTTCTTTTCATGCTATTCTGTTAGGAAAAGATTTTATTTGTTGAGGAATATTATTGTAAGAATGTTATCTCAGTTTTTCCACTTTATTCTTTATTGGGCACTTCTTGCGCTGTGCATCCTATTGTGTTCTGTCAAAATGAATACACTACTGACCTATCAGCTGTAGATGTTGAATAAAAATGATGGTGCATTGTTTACGTAAGGAAATACTTATTTAGACTAAATATTTTAATTTAAAGCTATTTTTTTTCTGCTAACTTTTAACCATTGTGTGTCATGACATTGGAGGTTTTTATAGGAAACAATGGCATCATGTTACACTATTTTTAGTAGTTTGTTGATTTTAGTAGAGAAAAATAAATATGAAAAATTTAATATTTAATGTAAATGAGTATTAAATTTAGTTTTTATGATTTTACACATATACAGTGAATATCGTTTATGAGAACGTTGAAGGGACCAATGAAATTCGGACGTTATAACCGTAGGTCGTTACATCCAAACACTATAAATATCAGGTGATTGCAAAAGTTCGTGCCCGTGTAATAATGACTGTATCCGTGATTTGGTGAATAGTAATCCACGGATTTCGACTGAAGAGATTGCTGAGAAGTTAAATGTTGACAAATCGACCGCATTTCGCCATTTAAAAAAACTTGGCTATAGTTCGAAACTCGATATATGGGTTCCACACATTTTGACAGAACGGAACAAACTGAAACGTGTTTCCACTGCCGTTTCTCTCCTTGCCCGTCAACAAAATGAACCTTTCTTGGATCGAGTAATAACTGGAGATGAAAAATGGATTATGTATCACAACATAAAAAGAAAAAGAAGCTGGAAGCATGGGAGTGAACGAGCAGAATCTTTGGCAAAAGCTGAATTGCATCCAATGAAAGTGTTGTTATGTGTCTGGTGGGATTGCAGAGGAATACTTTATTTCGAGCTTCTTCCACGTGGCAAAACAATAACTGCGGAGAAGTACTGTGAGTAACTCACCCAACTCAATGTGAAAATCCAGGCAAAACGTCCAAGTTTGGTTAATCGAAAAGGCATAATCTTTCACCACGACAACGATAGACCACATGTCGCTCAACAGACACTGCAAAAACTTAGGGAGTTAAAATGGGAAATCCTCCAGCACTCGCCGTATTCCCCTGACCTTGCCCCTTCAGATTTTAATCTGTTTCGTTCTCTTCAAAATAATTTGAATGGCAAAAAAAATGTTTCTGTGGAAGAAGTCAAAAACTACCTTACGACTTTCTTTGAAGATAAATCACCCAGTTTCTACAAAGAAGGAATTCAAAAACTTGTAAAACGTTGGGAAACAGTTATAGAAAATGATGGGGAGTACATTATTGATTACCACGAAAATGTGTTTTATTTAATTTTATTTCAAATCGGGCAAGGATTTTCCGATCACCTGATATTAGGTCGTCAAGGATGAAATTTGTGGTTAACAATATTGTCAACTTTAACAGCTTATTATTTGATATTGGCTTAGTATTTTACCGTTCTTTTTTTTTTTTTTTTGTTGGAAAGTTACACATCTCGCCTGTTTAAAGGAATCATTGTATTGCTCTAAAAAATATCAAAAACTTTTTTAAAAATTAATTTTGTTGAAAATGGAATGGTCGGAAATTCGCACTATTATGAAGTATGAGTTCTTAAGTGGAACTACGGCATAGCAGACCACCCGAAACATTAATAGTGTATTTGGCTCTAGTGTTACTACGCAGCAGACAATATCAAATTGGTTCGCCAAATTTCGTACAGGTAACTTTAAAAAAAAAAAAAAACTGGCTCATCGATCACAGGAGAAAAATACTGCAACCAATTGGAGGAAATTATGCAAAAACTTAAAGAAAAACAGCATCTTATTGTATGATAACGCTAGATCATACACTGCACAAATGACTGTGGCAAAACTACAGGAATTGGAGTTGGAACTTCATCATCCTCCATACTCACCAAATCTAGCCCTCACTGACTACCACTTCTTCCGCAATTTGAACAACTTTTTAATAGGAAAACAGTTTAATTCCGACAATGCTGTAAAACTGGCCTTCCAGGAATTCATTGACTCTCGTCCGCCAGAGTTTTATACCACCGGCCTGAACAACCTGTCACTTAAATGGCAAAAGTGTATAGACAATATGGGTGCATACTTTGATGAATAAAATAATTCTTTATATTTGTAAGTTATCAACCAACTTTGCATTTTTTTCTACAAATTTCATCCTTGATGACCGTAATTGTTTATCGGTTCATCGATCGATCGGCATCTGAATTCTCGACGAGTATAGAAATGTATCTTCGTATACCAGTAAAGCTCTAAAGGCTATATATTATCCGAATGATGTCGTTTTTAGTTATACGATTCTGTTTAGCGTAATAAAAAAAAGACAGTATGCTAATGAGTTTGCAAAGACTATCTCTTCGTAAACGAATTGCAAACTTCTTTTCAACAATCTAATTTTTTTTATTTCCAGAAAACCTGTTTTCTGTATCTCACCAAAAATTTAAATACAATTTAAATTTTTTACTTTCACACTGCATTTACATAAAACATTCACACTATGAACTATACAATTACAAAACAGTTTTTTGTTTCTAGAGTTTTTTGTTCTCAAAGAACTTTCTAGAACACATTTAACAATTCTGCCTAAGTAAAAAAATCCCTAGACTCGTTTATATGATAGTTCCAAAGCAAATGTACCAAAGTCTTTTGTTCAGAATAAAGGAGTTTCAACTGTTATAATAAAAAATACCAACCAAACTTATCTTTCATGTTATGTGGTGGACAGGGTACCTTTATTACTGCCTTTTTAGGGAGAAGCAACTTGAATATCCTTTTAATGTTTCCTTCAAATAATGGTAATGTTACTGGAAAAAACTTTTTTTTAAATCTTGTTTGCATTGTACTTATATTCACAAATGTAGGTTAGTCTGAATATTAATTTTAATATCATTTAAATTTCGTAAATATGTGGTTTCATAAAAGCGATATAAGCAGTTCATTTTTGTAAACTAAGAGGGAATTTTGTTTTCAATAGTTTGCACCTTTGAAGCTGTATGTCATGTTGGTATTAAAAAATGTCACTTTTTACTTGCCCGACCGAAAATTTTCGATGTCGAGATTTTGACGGATGACCACGTTTCATGGTCCAGGGAATCCAAAAAACCTATTTTCGAAGTGCCGTCCGTATGTGTGTGTGTGTGTGTGTGTGTGTGTGTGTGTGTGTGTGTGTGTGTGTGTGTGTGTGTGTGTGTGTGTGTGTGTGTGTGTGTGTGTGTGTGTGTGTGTGTGTGTGTGTGTGTGTGTGTGTGTGTGTGTGTGTGTGTGTGTGTGTGTGTGTGTGTGTGTGTGTGTGTGTGTGTGTGTGTGTGTGTGTGTGTGTGTGTGTGTGTGTGTGTGTGTGTGTGTGTGTGTGTGTGTGTGTGTGTGTGTGTGTGTGTGTGTGTGTGTGTGTGTGTGTGTGTGTGTGTGTGTGTGTGTGTGTGTGTGTGTGTGTGTGTGTGTGTGTGTGTGTGTGTGTGTGTGTGTGTGTGTGTGTGTGTGTGTGTGTGTGTGTGTGTGTGTGTGTGTGTGTGTGTGTGTGTGTGTGTGTGTGTGTGTGTGTGTGTGTGTGTGTGTGTGTGTGTGTGTGTGTGTGTGTGTGTGTGTGTGTGTGTGTGTGTGTGTGTGTGTGTGTGTGTGTGTGTGTGTGTGTGTGTGTGTGTGTGTGTGTGTGTGTGTGTGTGTGTGTGTGTGTGTGTGTGTGTGTGTGTGTGTGTGTGTGTGTGTGTGTGTGTGTGTGTGTGTGTGTGTGTGTGTGTGTGTGTGTGTGTGTGTGTGTGTGTGTGTGTGTGTGTGTGTGTGTGTGTGTGTGTGTGTGTGTGTGTGTGTGTGTGTGTGTGTGTGTGTGTGTGTGTGTGTGTGTGTGTGTGTGTGTGTGTGTGTGTGTGTGTGTGTGTGTGTCTGTCTGTGTGTATACACGATAACTCAAAAACGGTTTAACTTAAAGAGTTCGTTCTGGTACTAAAAAATTCTCCTATTAAATGGGAAGAACCCTATTGTTTTTTATGAAAATCGGTTGACTATAAATGGGAGTTTACTCGTGTCGATTTTAAGATTTTTGCGAATCAACAGAAAAATATTTCGAAAAAATTTATTGAACAAAAGTTACTATAAATGCAATAACTAATAACTTTTATTTGAGACGTTTTTTGATAAAACGAAAAATTTCGAATTTTTTTTGTAAAATTATTTAAAATTTTTCTAAGTCTCAATTTTTTCATACTTATATGTAACGTTTCCATGGTCATGATAATTAATTCGTAACTAGTAAAGCAAGCCTTGGACAAAAATTTGTATAGAACATAATTTGATGTATTTTTGAAGATTTATCTAAATATTATTATTATTTTTTTTTTAAATTTACATTTTATTTTTAAATATTTTTTTATGGGAGGGCAAGTCTAGCGGAGGTTTCCCTTCGCCACTGGTTTAAAAATGTCGATCCATTTGACAGATGTCATAATGAAAAATGATATCTTAATTATAATGATCATAACCTTATCAACCTAAAGTTGGTTTTACAGCGTAAGGAATATTTTTAATTGACATTTAAAGTCAGTAACACACCATATAAGTAACCAAAATAACCAGATCTAGTGTGTTCTTACAAAAGTGAACAGCTTATACGAACTAGCAGATTAAAAATACCATGAGTTCAAAAAGAATTTATCAGGTCGTTAAGGATGAAATTTGTAGTTAATAATATTGTCAACTTATTATTTGACATTGGCTTAATATTTTACCGTTCTGTTTTTTTTTTTTTTTTTTTTTGTTGGAATGTTACGCATCTCGCCTGTTTAAAGAAATCATTGTATGCTCTAAAAAATATTAAAATCTTTTTTTTTAAATTAATTTTGTTGAAAATGGAACGGTCGGAAATTCGCACTATTATGAAGTATTTGTTCTTACGTGGAACTACGGCATCACAGACCGCGCGAAACATTAATCCAAGTTTCGTCACCTGTAACGATGTTGTATACGGATTTTGCAGTGCCTAAGTTGATTTTTTTTTAGCATTCCCTTACACCAATCAACACGAGCCTTTTTAGAGCTTCGGTCAAATTATGCGGAATCCATCGGGAACAGTACTTTTTCACAGCTAAATGTTCATGCAAAATCGAATGTATTGCAGTCTGCGATATGCCAAAGGATACCTTTATCTTACGGTAAGTCACATGCCGATCTTCTTCAATCATTTTACGCACAGCATCGATGTTTTATTGGTCAACTGATTTTGGTCGACCTTCACGAGATTCATCACTGACGGTCGCACGACCACGACGAAATTCTACAAACCAATTGTAAACTTTTCTGATGGTGCTTCATTACCAAAAGTTGAACGAAGCGAATTTATGCATTGTTGTTGAATTAGGCTTTTACAAAAATCGTAAAAAATCATCCAACGAAAACCTTCACGAGTAATATCAATTTTATCACAAACTTGTTTTTTTTAAACGCTCACTGTCAACAAACTACTCGGGCAATTTATAAGCTGCAACGAAAACCTGAGATACCTAAGATTTTAGATTTTTTTTATTTGAATTTTCAATTCTAGTAACTGTTAACATTTGATTGGAACATTCTGTTAAGCAAAAACCGACTTTAAATATTAAGAAAAAATAAGAAGATTAATATTCCATTTGGTTCCGCTTAAAAGTTTGGAAGAGCCCACAGTATCAGTAATCTTAATTAAAGTTAGTTAAAATGTGGAGTTCAATTCAATAACCTTTAAATCCATCCGAAGAATCAAAGCAACCAGTTAGCGAACAAGGGAGAGTTCATATCCAAAACCGCTCGCGGATTTGTACTCATACTATGTGGGAGACCTAGAGTTTGGGGGATGTATAAAGTAAGTACAATTGAATCTACACAGGGTACGTTGCTTAAAAAACTTGAAATACCTCACATATTATTTACATTACATCGAAAATTCATATAACAAAAATCTTATGACGTACCAGTACCTCAGGAAGTGTTGAATATAAAGTAAATAACACAATTCAACCATCAAATTTGTATTTGAAGAGTACACAGCAACCCATTTAACACTCTTGTTTACCAGGAGTATATAAGTTGCAGGCGTTTTTATCTCGACCCCATTACACCTGCATATTTGCCAAGAACGGGGTCGTACAACACTTATTTCAACATACCTTGTTGACATTCAAGCCAGCTATGATCCTTTATCCTTTCAGTATTTGTCCTTTAAATCCTTTGCATACATGTTATGTGTACGCAACGATAATATTTCTCATTTTTTTTTTCTGTTTTTCGTTTTGTTTTCCGGCTATATTATTGATTTTATCCAACAAATTGAATTAAATTTCTTTGTTGTATGTATTCAGGAGGGGACTGCTTGATTTACATATACATGGAAAGTTTTTCTTCCATTATTTTTTGTTGGATGTGTTTGGATAACCTGATTTTACGCTAATGTTGGTAAACTGGCGCTATTTTTGGGTTAAATGATATTACAGAATACTCAGACGAACAACAAAACATATTTAGGGGAATATGAAAGTTTAAATTTATAAGAAATCTCTATCTTCCATTGCACTGTGTTGATGTTGTATCTCATTCACATGATTCCTTTTAGTTAAATGTCAGGTTTTTCTAGTTAAGCTAGGTCCAGATTAGCGAGCCAATCATGTAATGTACCGTGTAACGTAATGCTCGCTTGTAATCTAATTGGCGCGAAAGTTTACTTGTCTGTGTACAGTCCAAGAGTGGATCATGCTGCAAACTTCAACAAATGGTTAGAGATAGCGACCAGCGGTTGAAATTTTTGGATTCCTCGTAGTTTATTAAGTCTAAAAAAAATTTGAGGCTTTACTCGTTTTGCGTATTTTAAAATTATGACAAATTTTAATATGGCATGATTTATAGAAATATTCATATTCGCATGGATATATCTCAAAAACGAAATGCAATAAAGACCTGCGGTTGAAATTTTTGAAATCTTGAGGTCCTAATTTACTTGTAACCAGATTATGGAACAAAATTTTTTTTTGAAGTTTTCTCATTTTTTTTGCTAACTAAAAAATGGTTAGGGATATAAATATGCGGCTTGAAATTTTAAAATTCTACTGCACTGTTTACTCTAAGAAAAAAATTGGACTTAAATAAATATATTATTAAGTTTTATAGAGGCTGTAATCCAAAATCCTTGAAAATGGCAAAAAATCGAAAAAATCGTAAGGGGTAGACCTTAAAAAAATCGTGATTTTGAAGTAAAAAATTTTTGTCTCCAATTTTATTGAAAATTGGTACAAATATGCATTTTTGGTCAGAGATCAAGAAAATTTGGTCCATTTTGAAGTTTGGGCAAAAGTTTTGGAATTATAGGCAAAAAAACTAACCTAAATCAGCTCTAACTCAAAAACTAGGAAAGCATGAATTTTTTAAAAATATTTTTCATAATCCTTACCCCAAAATTAGCCTAAAACTATGTTTTGGCTAAAATTAGAGTCAAAAAAATTTTGACCAAAATTTTGGAAGAATTTTTTTAAAAATTTTGTTCGAAAATTGTTATACTTATATATTTTTAGCCTTAGATCACAAATATAAAGTCAGTTTTTAGTTACGGTCTAAAATTTTGACATTTTCAGCAAAAAAAGTAAAAAAAAGACAGTCCACAAAAAGGCTCAAAAACCGATGAAATGTTAGCCTGCCCCTTTTTTTAATCTTTATAAACTAATACTTACGTCTTATCTATCATCTATATCAGCGGTTCCCAACCTGTGTTCCGCAAAGCCCTTACTGCTCCGCGTGCACTTCTCAGGGGATCCGCAGCCGTTCCTGGAAATAAAATAAATAAAAATCTAATAAAATCAAAAGTATTAGAAATAATAAAACTAGAAATGACATTCTGAAAGAAAATTGGCCAAGTTGTATGTATGTCCAAGTGATTTCTGACTCTAGCCCAGAGGCGAATTAAGCGGTGGGCGGACTGGGTGGCCGCCCGGGGCTCACGAAGCTGGGAGGGGGGGGGGCTACCGAAGTCTATATACAAATATTTCCATTCTATTTAAAATAATAGAGGGCCCATTTTAATTTTACCGCCCAGGGGCCCCAAGCAACTTAATTCGCTACTGTTACTATTACTATTCACTACTTATTCATGTTTTAATATAATAGAATATACAGTAGGTATTATTTTAAAGTCGCAATACTTGTAATTCAATAACTATCTACTTTAATTCAAGAAGAAATAGAAGGAAGTTATTTATCTGAGATCTGTGAGGGGTCACATGTGTATTTCTCACGGTCAGAATTCTATCTAGTTGCCTCTGAGAGAAAACAACACACGATATCGAACGTTACTTTTTGTAATAGTTGAACGATGGTTAGATGGCAGCTCTCTTAAATTACCAACTACCTCTTTCACCACTAACTCAATGCAAGGATGACCTCGTTCCTTTTGACATTAGGGAAAATTACTTTAATGTCATTAGTTGCCCTCATTGACCAGAGATGGTGCTACCGATGGTTGAAGTGTAACAATTCAATTATAAATTAAAGGAAAATCGCTTAACGCTTGGTTAAACAAATATCGATTTAATTACATTTATTAACAGTTAATTTACAGGGTTTGTTAATTTTTTCGCAGGACGCTATTTACAGGTAATTGAATTTTGGAACGGAATAAAGCTTTTATGTCACTAAAAGCAGTAGAGAAACAAAAAGGAATAAGGGAATCCTTTAAAGCAGTTTTCTACAAACTTTTTTACTGGCAAAGTTCTATTTTTAAGATTTTGCAAGTATAACTAATGCTCAGTTTAAATAGAAATACGCCATCATAGATTGTGATGGAAGAAATTAAAACTGACCACGGATGGAGGCAATCTGACAGGTTATAAAGTTCGAGGAGTATATATAAAGGTATCCAGAGAAAGAGATTCTAAACCAGTGCTGGAAAGAACTGGAAAAGAAAGGAGAAGAATGCAGTATTCTGTCGAGATGGGAAGAGGAAAGAAAAGCAGGTACCAATATTGCGGCCTTTCGCTAAAGGAAGTAGTATGGAAGAGAGACAAGAAAGCGTCATCGACGAAGTAGCAGAGTGTATGAAAGACATACAAGGTCAAGAATGACAGGGAAGAATTAAAGAATCCAGATACAACAATATGTATGCCAAAATTTGGACAACACAAATACCGAAGTACTTAATGGAAAAAGGAAATAGAGATAAGGAACGGACGGTAGTAAGATTTAGATGTGGAAACGAGGAGAAAGACAACCAATTCTGGAGAGAAGATAAAGAATGAGTATGAAGGATGTGTCTGAGGAAAAGGGAAACCATCGAGCACCTACTCCACAATTGTGACGAAGTCAGACCCAGAAGAGGAACACGAAAAGAAGTTTTAAGACACAGGATCAGGATGGACATGGATGAATGAAATATCCCAGAGAAGAACGTTCATTTAACAAATTTTACAATTTACAAATAATTATTAATTTACTTTTTACAGAGTTGCTGTTGCATTAGATGTCAGCATTTCTAAAGTGAATAAAATCACTGCACAACAATCGAGAGGTAAATCTGTCAGTAGCCCGAAAAAGAAACAAACACGTACTAAATCTGTTGTAGAATGAAACAATTTTATAACAGTTGGGATACGTAATGTAAAAATGCCAAATTTCAACATTCTATGTTAAACCGTTTGGCTTCAATATCTGACACATGAATGACGTTATTTGGTGTAAAATCCAATATATTCTTTTTATGATTTTACACAAGTTAAAATATATGGACAATATGCTGTAGGTATGCTATGAAGTAAATACGTAACCTCTTGCAATTTTATTTTTTTTTTTAGTTTAAAAAAAAATTATATGGAAACTCTTAGTACTCAAATAACGAATAAAAATTATTATCAAAAAAGATCTAATACTTAGACATCCAGCATTCTGTTAGTTTCTTAAATTAAATACCTACAAAACCCTGAAATATGTGAAAATTCACACTTCACATCAATTTTATTTTTATTTTTAACACGGCACCTTTTTAACGGGCACCCTATACTTGGTTGCACCACTGATAACCTATATTAGTCATAAATTTTTTTGTCGATTGTACTGTTTTGTATTTTAAATGTAGTACATGGGTATTATATAATTTTCTTGAAGTTGTTTTCTAGGCTTGATTAGTTGCGTTCGAGTTCCACCTACTTCTGGTTTTGGTTTGCACGAAAATACACTTGAAAGTTCTTGGCCGCTTCGTTTGGTTGCTGAGTGCATTCTCTAACAAAATTTACTAACTCTTACATGACCTACTAAACTTTTATTTTCACCATCTTTCCACTTCTTCACGTGAAATTTAACTTCAATAAATATATTTAAATATAGTGATTTGTTATTTTTCCTCAAGTTTTTCTGTTACTGTGATTTATATTTAAAAAACTTAGTTTTAATTGGCATCTCAAAACCAACTATAAGACAAATAACAGTAGGTGTTCCTCAAGGATCAATTCTAGACTCTAAAATATTCTGTATTTACATTAACGACAGTAAAGGACGAAAATTTAATAGAGAAATTGTTGCTATGATTCAGTGCAAACAATCTTTAGTGACTCTAAAATAATTTTGAAGTAACGGGTGTTTTTTTTAGAGGTATAGAACTTTAAATTGCAATAAAACAACGATGGATTATTCGATTGACATGAATTTTTTTTTATTCGAAAGATAATCTTGTGGCATTACATTAAATCATACCAACAAGACGGCGCAACATGTCACACAGCTCGTGCCACAATCAATTTATTGAAAGACACGTTTGGTGACCGCCTAATTTCACGTTTTGGACCTGTGAATTGGCCTCCAAGATCTTGTGATTTAACACCGCTGGACTACTTTCTGTGGGGCTATGTAAAGTCATTGGTCTATGCGGATAAGCCACAAACGCTTGACCATTTGGAAGACAACATTCGCCGTGTTATTGCCGATATACGGCCACAAATGTTGGAAAAAGTCATCGAAAATTGGACGTCCAGATTGGACTACATCCGAGCCAGCCGTGGCGGTCATATGCCAGAAATCATATTTAAAATGTAATGCCACAAGATTATCTTTCGAATAAAAAAAAATTCATGTCAATCGAATAATCCATCGTTGTTTTATTGCAATTTAAAGTTCTATACCTCTAAAAAAAAACACCCATTATAATGAATGAAGAAAAATACATGACAAACTGCGAAGTGGATTGGAAAAATTGAGTGCTTTTGTGTGAGGCTTTTGATCATTTTGTTTAGCAAAAACCTTAAAAAACATTTTTTTTTACATTGGAGAGCAAAAGAAAAAAATTGATGTGAAGTGTGAATTTTCACACATTTCAGGGTTTTGCAAGTATTTACTAAGTGATTGATGATTATTTATGATGCCAAAACAAATTTTATGTTAAAATATTTTAATTCAAATGCCTAATACCATTATTTAGGTTTCTAAATATGTGTTGTATTTTTTTTTTTATATAGCAAGGTTCATTAAGATTTTGAAAATTGCGCCTATGGCTTCCATTGGTTGTTTTAAGTTATGATCCCGTCCCTCTGATTTCGTGTATTCAATTTCAACAATTTCCACTGGTTATTAAATTTACGCTTTTAAAAATTAAATGCAACATCTGCCCAAAAATAACTAAAATTTTGAAAATATAATTTAAACAAAATAAAAATGCAAAAAAAAAAATAAAAAAATAAAATTGCCTCGAGAGCGGAGCGAACTTTAGTTTGCAAATTAAAACGCGAGTATGCTAGCCATTACACTATCAAAGCATGCTGGTTCAGTTTGTTAGATATGTTATTAAATATTTTATGTGGTCAAGCAAAAAACACAAAAATGCGTTATTTTCCGAAAACATAATCTGATCAAAAAATCCTGTTGTACTATTCCGGTTCACACAAATGTACATTACTTAGAATTTTATTAGATTTTTAGTTTAAACCATCTGGGCTACAGGGTGTAGGACAATTTTTTTTGCACAATTTTGCAAAAATCGCGTCAAAATAATTTATTTTGCAAAAATAAAATTTTGATCGTTAATCCACGTACTAAGGGCTTTTATTTGATACCCTACTCAGAATTTAAAAAAAATATATTTTTTTTCGATGAGCAGATATTTGTTTATATTTTTAGGGGGATATGTTTTTTAGATGTTCTAGTATATTTCTTATGCGCGGATCAAAGAATTGTATAAGTACGCCAAATTTCAACTCTAGGTTTAGCCGTTTGGCTACAATTTTTACTGAACAGACAGACAGACGACAAAATGACGGTATAAGAGTTTTTTTGGTCATACCTACAAAACCATAAAAAGTCATTAGGCGATAAATCAGGTGAATACGGGCAATGAGACATTAATTCGATGTTTTTCTCCTTCAAATAGTTAATTATTTGACGTGCTGTGTAGGAGCTTGCATTTTTGGTGACGTTTTGTGTACCATTCAGCATTAACTGTTGTCCGATTCTCTAAAGGAATGGTTGGGACATGTCCAGTACAACCGAAGAAACAAGCGAACATTTTCTTGGAAGTGCTTTTGTGGGTAATGATATTGTATACGGTTTTTGCAGTACCTAGGTTGAATTTTTTTAGCATTTCCTTACACCAATCAACACAAGCCTTTTTTTGAGCTTCATCAAATTATGCGGAATCCATCGGGAACAGATCTTTTTTCACAGCTAAATATTCATGCAAAATCGAATATATTGCAGTCTGCGATATGCCAAAGGATGCCTCTATCTCACGGTAAGTCACATGCCGATCTTCTTCAATCATTTTGCGCACAGCATCGATGGTTTTTAAATCACAACCGGCTTTGGTCTACCTTGACGATTCATCACGCATGACCACGACGAAATTCTGCAAACCAATTGTAAACAGTCTTTTTTGATGGTGCTTCATTACCAAAAGTTGAACGAAGCGAATCTATGCATTGTTGTTGAGTTAGGGTTTTATTAAAATCGTAAAAAATCCAACGAAAACCTTCACGAGTAATATCCATTTTTTCACAAACTTGTTTTTTAAACGTTGACTGTAAACAAACTACTCGGTCAATTTATAAACTGCCACTGATTTCACAATAACAAATGTCAAATTTTACGAATAGTAATGACACATTTCAATATTGCCATCTAGTGGTCGTTTGTAAAAACATAAAAGGTAACCCTCGTACTAAAAGCTTTCTTTGAAACCAAATTAATTAAAAGATTTTTTATTTAGTATAAGAGAACATCGATCTTAAAAGATTTAATAGTTAAATTAAGCTATTCTAAGCAGATAATAAATAAAATACTATCAACAATTATTTATTATAATCTATTATCATCTATATTGCTAGGAAAATTAGCAACGTAAATCGTTACCAAATAGCTACAACTTATATTTAAGAGCGTAAAATCTGTGCTCTCATTAACACCCTGTAGAAAGCTTCTCTCAAAAGAAATTTACTTGAGTTTAAAGATAAAGCAGTTTAGTTTAAAAACCTCTAACACAGGGGAACGTTAAGTTTAATTAATCGTATATAGTATAGCGAGGTTCGTTCATGTTCCGAGCTTATTTTCGCTAGACGCTAGACAACATGTACTTTCTTCAATCGTTCCTTTTGCATCGTTTATCCTCTTTTGTGGTGTTGTACTGCAGAATATTCTCAAAGATACGAGCTTTTAAATTAAGAAATTGACTAACAAAATATTGCATTTGGTATACTACAAAAAATTGATGTGAAGTGTGAATTTTCACACATTTCAGGGTTTCGCAGGTATTATATTAACTGTGTGATGATTATTTGGGATGCCAAAACAAATTTTATGTCAAAATATATTTTTATGAATTTTAATTCGAATGCCTAATACCATTATTTAATTTTCTAAATATGTGCAGTATTTTTTTTATATAGCAAGGTTCATTAAGATTTTGAAAATTGCGCCTATGGCTTCCATTGGTTGCTTAAATCATAAGCCTCGCCCTCTGATATCTTCAAATATAGAATTAAATTATAATTTCAACACTTCCCACTGGTTATTAAATTTACGCTTTTAAAAATTAAATGCAATATTTACCAAAATATAACTAGAATTTTGACAAAATAATTTAAACAAAATAAAAATGCAAAAATAAAACTGAAAAAATAAAAATTGACGGGATTCGAACACAGTTTCTTACAGTGGTTTCAACTCATTAAGCGACAACACTACCACTTGCTATACAGGATCACTCGTTTATTATGTTAAATAGCGGATTAAATATATTACATATTTTACTTAAAAACACAAAAAATGCGTTATTTTCCGAAAACATAATCTGATCAAAAATTCCTGTTGTACTATTCCGGTTCACACCAATGTACATTACTGAGAATTTTTTCAGATTTTTAGTTTAAACCATCTGGGCTACAGGGTGTGGGACAAATTTTTTTTGCACAATTTTGGCAAAAATCGCCTCAAAATAATTTATTTTGCAAAAATAAAATTTGGATCGTTAATCCACATACCAAGGACTTTCATTTGATACCCTACACAGAATTGTAAAAAAATATTTTTTTTTTCGATGAGCATTTATTTGTTTATATTTTTAGGGGGATTTGTTTTTTAGATGTTTTAATATTTTTCCTATGTGCGGGTCAAAGAGTTGTATAAGCATGCCAAATTTCAACTCTCTAGGTTTAGCCGTTTGGCTACAATTTTTACCGAACAGACAGACAGACAAACAGACAGACAGACAGACAGACAGACAGACAGACAGACAGACAGACAGACGGACGGACGGACGGACGGACGGACGGACGGACGGACGGACGGACGGACAGACAGACAGACAGACAGACAGACAGACAGACAGACAGACGACAAAATGACGGTATAAGGGTTTTATGGTCATACCTATAAAACCCTAAAAAAGTATCTTTTATTAAAAATCCCTTTTTAATACGAAAACAATAAAATACACATCAAATTTATTATACATAGTTTGATGATGCGGACATGTGGAGTAAAATAAGCTCATAGAATCTTTGTTTTTGCAGTACGAATATAGAATTACAATTGTTTTACCGCAGGATATTCGATATCTCTTATTGAAAGTATGTTTACAAGCTGCACCAAAGACATTACCTAACTTCTAGGGGAAGTAGTTTGAAAGAGTGTGATGTAGGAAACAGGTAATAGCCATTAGTTCTAAAGCCCATTATCGACCTGGACACAAGCAACACACAGCCAATACTTGTGAGGTTGGCAATGCGTAAACTACCACAACTAACACTGTTAGAAAGGAAATAAAGGAATCTGTTCTCACCTGTATAGCAACACTAAACAATTTAAAACAAGGCGTTTGCAATATAAATATATATATTTACCGACCGCCAACATATACCATGTGTTCAAAAAGAAATGACATAAGGGTTGGGTGTAGAAAAATAAAATAATGTGTACTGCAAGCTTACAATTGATTATTTGAAAAAGAAAAACATCGAATTAATGTCTCATTGCCCGTATTCACCTGATTTATTTCCTAACGAGATTTTTTTGTTCCCCAACGTCAAACAAAAAATTGATGTGAAGTGTGAATATTCACACATTTCAGGGTTTCGCAGGTACATAATAAGTGAAGGCGGTATGCTGAGTGTGTACGACAAATTTTACTTTGTAGTAATCACGGCAAAATGAACGATATTTTTAAAATAATTTATCGTCTGTTAATCATATAATAAGACTGGTTATTAAATTTACGCTCTTAAAAATTAAATACAACATTTGTCAAAATATAACTAGAATTTTGACAAAATAATTTCAACATAATAAAAATGCAAAAAAAAAAACAGAAAAAATAAAATTCACTCGGTACTCGAACTCGAAACCCTTCGTTTTCCAGCTCATTTTAGCAGTGCTCTAACCCATTACGCTATGCACGCTTTGCATGTGAGTATCTTACATTGGTATAACTTTTGTACTTTGTGAACCAAAAACCACAAAAAATGCGTTATTTTCCGAAAACATAATCTGATCAAAAATTCCTGTTGTACTATTTCGGTTCACACCAATATACATTACTTAGAATTTTTTTAGATTTTTAGTTTAAAACATCTGGGCACAATTTTGGCAAAAATCGCATCAAAATAATTTATTTTGCAAAAATAAAAATTTGATCGTTAATCCACGTACTAATGGCTTTCATTTGATACCCTACTCAGAATTTAAAAAAATTATTTTTGTTTTCGATGAGCACATATTTGTTTATATTTTTAGGGGGGTATGTTTTTTAAATGTTTTAGTATTTTTCCTATGTGCGGGTCAAAGAGTTGTATAAGCATGCCAAATTTCAACTCTCTAGGTTTAGCCGTTTGGCTACAATTTTTACCGAACAGACAGACAGACAGACAGACAGACGACAAAATGACGGTATAAGGGTTTTTTGGTCATACCTACAAAACCCTAAAAATGCGTGGACAGTGATTTTCATCACCTCAAGAACTGTTGAAGCCTTCGAAAACCAAATATTTGAGATAACAACTTCAGAGTGGAAAAAATGTTTCAAGAATTGGTCTGAACGCATGCAAAAGTGTATAAATCTTAAAGGTAAACATTTTGAAAAGCAATAAAACAGTTTGTTCCAAAAAATTTTTTGTTCTTTCTTAGTTTTTGTAAAATTTGGTTATTTATAAGTCCTGTTGGTCAATTGTTAGTTTTGTATTGACTCATTTTTATCCAATTGTTTGACGAAAACAACCTAATCATTTCCAATAATTTTAGAAAAACATTCTATAAAATCATGTTTGAAATGTAGAATAGAAAAATATACATTGGCCACATAAATTCAAAATATTATGCTGTCTAGATATCGTACAATTTAAAAACGCAAAACAATTTGAAAGCATCCATTTATTTCTATAATTATATTTGAATAAATTGAATTGTACATGAACAAATGTTATCTATACATTAATGTATGGCGTAACATACAAAATATTTATTTTTCGCTGTGTTGCACATCTGAAAATAACAGAACATTTTCACTACAAAATATTGTTATCCATTATTAGTTGTCATTGTTTTTAATGTATCAAGTTTTGTTGGCGTAAACATTTTAAAGAGAGGATTAATATTGATATGTGTAGAGTGTTAAACGAAATTACAAATTTGATTGTAAATATCTTTTTCATGAAATTTTATATATATATTTACGCATCATTTGGCGTGAAATTTGGATTTACCAATAATTTAAAAATATTATTTTGAATTTACTCAATGTTTATTGATTTATCAAACTGGCAAAAAGTGATTTAGTGGTAACAATAATTAAATAACAAACATAATAAACATTTTCAATGACCATTATAAAAATTATTTTAGAGGTTCGTGATGGGATACGTGACGGTAAAAATGTCTAATTGTTTAACATAGTAATATTTATTGAATACTAGCTGGTGTACCCGTTGTCTCTCCAACTCTTTATCCTTCTCCTGCCTCCCTGCTTCCCGTATCTATCATCGAACTATCTACAGAGTGTCAGAGAGTTTTTTAGTTTGTTTACAAAAATTATGTTTTAAGGCATAAAAAAGGTTTCAGCCTCCGGAAAGATTTTCTGAAAAGGTTGATGTAAACCAGGCTTTCGTTTGATAGTTAGGTTAAGTCACGATTTTTCTCGAAAACGCGATATGTGAACAAGTTGGGAAAAAAAATTGATAACCAAAGTTTACCCAAAGAACAACTTTTGCAAAACAACTTTTACTTAAAAATGTTTCTTAAATGGTTTACGATTTAAGAATAATTGCATTATATATATATATATATATCGAAGAGGAAGAAGAAAAAATCAGCTGTGGCCACCACAGGACCGACCGATATCACAAAGTACTTGTATAAAATACATTCTAGCAGCAGAGTAGAAATAACTTGGCCTAATATTTTCTAACAGAGATATTATTTATCATGACCATGGAAACATTACATATAAGTATGAAAACAATTTCGAAAAAAATTTCAAATAAAAAAAATAAAAGTCGTTAGTTATTGCTTTTATAGCAACTTTTGTTGTGAAATATTCGCAAAAATCTTAAAATCGACACGAGTGAACTCGAACCGATTTTTACCAAAAGTTGATCAACTCGTGCCATTGATGTCAAAAGCTTAAATATGAAGTTTCATAAAAATCCTTTTAGCCGAATTTAAATAAATTTAAATAATCAATTGGGTTCCGAAAAGACCTTAGGGGGTTCAGAAATAAAAAGAAAAAATTTAATTTTTTACAGTTTTTGCTTTTAAAATTACAATAAACTTCATTATTAAACAATAAATTATTAAGAATATTTAAAATATTATTTCAAAAATTTTCTTGGGGGGTCCAGAAAATATTTTAGGCTATTTGGGGGTCTAGGGGTAACGAATAATATACTGGTATAAAAGGAGATATTTTTCATTATAACCAGAGTTGTTCGTTTTAACCATCTGGTTTAGTAGTGGCTGCTAAACTGTTTGGTTGATGCGGATTGGACAATGTAAGAAATGAAAAAAAAAAAAAAAACAATTAATTAACCATACCAGCATAGTAGTTTTATTTAGCACCCCATAGTTTGCTGGTTTAAATAAACTGTATTGTTAGTTTTACAATACTGTATGGTAAACAGTACAATACCCGGTTTGTTAATGTTACAAACTAGTTTCATTAATTTAGAAAACTTGTTTTGCTACTTTTCTGCAAAACTTTTATTGTACCAGGTACCAAACTAGTTTGGCTGTCACTATTTTACAAAATTTTATTGTTACGTTTACTTCCTTTTTTGCTATTCGAACAAAAATTTACTCTCCATGTAAAAGCTTAATTATGGTGTCTTGAAAACAGTATTATGGTATTCTCAAAGTATTTTAAATCTTTTGATTAGACGAGCATTTATATAAAACCAAAATATAACTTCAGATCAGTCCATTATATCACACACTTAAAGTAAAAAGTAAAGTGTAATATATTAGAATTAATACAAGGTTCTCCACTATGGTTTAAAATTATATTTTACAAGATTGTCTTTTATGACGGTGAATTGTAACTTCGTAAGAACAACCTAGTAGGATTATTGTTATAATTTGTCGTCAATATATTGCTTTGTTTATCGAGTTTTATTGCAAACATTCTGCCAGGAAAGTAGCGGGAATTGTTAAATAAATCACACAATTTTCATTTAATCATCAAAATTTAATTTGTCGCCTTCAAAGTAGGCCCCATTTGTTGCAACACACATTTTCCATCGTTTTTTCCAGTTTTCGAAACACCTTATATAGGCACTTTCCGGTATAGCCTTCAGTTCATTCCACGAATTTTCTTTTATGGCCTCGATCGACTCAAAACGGGTTTCACGTAGCGGCAATTTTAATTTAGAAAATAAAAAGAAGTCACACGGTGTCAAATCTGTTGAATACGGTGGTTGCTCGATGGTATTTGTCCCATTTTGGCCTTAAATTCAGTTATTGCTGCTCTATGCGATGGTGCATTATCATCATGTAAAATCCACGAATTGTTTTTCCACAACTTAGGTCGTTTTTGACGAATTTTCTCACGCAAACGTTTCAATACGGCCAAATAATATTCTTTACTGACCGTCTGCCCTGTCGGGATGAATTCATGTTGCACCAAATCACGAATATCAAAGAAAACAATGAGCATGACCTTGACTTTTGAGCGACGTGGTTTTTTTGATTTTGGCTCGTTTTTTGTCCGCCATTCTGATGCTTGCTGACTTGTTTGCATGTCAAATTCATAGACCCATGTCTCATCACCTGTTATGATGCGTTCCATGAATCTGGGATCAAAATTGACGCAATCCAGCATGTCTAAAGAGACTTGTTTACGGTACTGTTTTTGTAGAAAATTCAGTTCTGTTGGAACGAGACGAGCGGCGACGCGTCTCATGCCCAAATTCACCAAAATCGACCGAACGAACTCGTGAGAAAAGTTCAATCACGTGAAATCTCTCTGAAGCTAGAACGCCGATTATCGAGCACAATTTCCTTTACTTTTTCCATGTTTTCGTCGGTTGAAGCGGTCGAAGGCCGTCCGGAACGTGGTTTGTCTTCAACGATCTCTCGACCGTTTTTAAACGCTTTGTACCACTCGTACACCCGTGTTTTTGATAAAGCTGATTCACCATAACACTTTTTCAACATTTTTATACAATGTTCCATTACTCGACGAAAGTAACCGCGGTTGAAGTTTCCCGTTCCGAAAGTGTACGACATTAACCTTTTCAGGAAAATTGTTAGGTTTCGGAACGCGGTTACTGAAAATTTTTGTTACTTTTTTGTAACCAAACTAACCGTGGAAATATCGCGGTTAGTGTGGTTATTTCGTCCCACTACAAACTTCAGATCTAATGTAAACTACAAAAGGCGGGAATTTCAAAACAATTACAATAAGGCGAAAGTTAAGTGGAGGGAATTAATCGTTTCTTTATAGTGCAAGTAGTAAATTATAATATTATTTTATTATAGTCTATAATTAAAACATTAAGAATAAGTATAAGTAACTGATTTTTAGTAATATTGATCGATGTCGTGAAAAATAATATCGGGAAAAATCATATATGTTCTTATATAATGTGCCATTGCAAACAAGTACTAATAAAATAAATATTTTTATTAATAAGTTTGTAAGAGAATATCAATAACCTATAACGTCCATAAAATGACAGTTCAGTTGTCCGTTTTATCAACTGTGAAGTGTGACTACCGTTCCGTAACTAAAACTCGTTTTCAGGTAACCACTGGGTAACCACAACTTACCAATACTTTACCATAACCGCGACCGCGGTAGTTAGGTGTGCAGTTACGGAACATTGTATTAATGAGTCGACACACGTAATTCCATCCGCAACACAAAATTTAAGGCAAACTCTTTGTTCAGTAGTTTTGTTCATTGTAAAAATAGCGACGCACTACTGAAGTGTGTTAACTAAAACAGCCGATGTAATCAAACTGGTTGACAGATGGCGCTCATGTTTGACACAGTAATAGACCATATTAGTGTGTCGTCACATACATGTGCTGCCATCTGAGAGCTGAGTCCTTTTGAAGTTTAAAATACATGGGACATTACTTTTGTTACCTTAATTTTATAAATATTTTCAATTTTGGAGCATAAAGTATGTATTTTTGATAAATATATACTAATATATACAGTCCAGACACTTTATATTATAGAATAATGATTTTATAAATATATAAATAAGGATTCGAAGATATATTTATAGGTTACGTTTTTAAATAATATGAAAATCGGAATATCTTTAGTATTTATTTAATTAGCAGTAAGTAATCATTAATATTTTGTTTTAGAACGAATACTGGTGTATTTTTTTGCTCCAAATTGTAACAATTACATCTACATTATTAATTGCAAATTTTTTCGTTTTTTGACAGATAAAAATGAAAAACAATAATGGAAAATTAAAAACAACATATTATTCCTTTAAACCATTTAGATATGGCAAACACACTAATTGCTATGTTACTTGCCATAATAACGATTATAAACGTAAATTTTTCAAAATTAACCTGCAAAATAATATTGTTCTGCAAAAATTATGACATATTAAATTATAATGTATAAAATAAGAATTTTAATAAATAAATATTGACTTGTAGTTTTGATGTGAAGCACTCTCTTACTTTGAAAACTTAATTTATATTTCCAAAATACAATTTAACAAAAAAATAACATGCTAAATTCAAATAAAAGGAATCCAACCGCGAGACGGCAGCACTGAATCCCATTTTGTGACGTAGTTACTAATATAGTCTATTAGGGACACTGCTGCCATCTTATGAAAAAAAGATTTAAGAAAAATTATTAGCGCGGGCTTTTTAAATCATAAATTCCCGCTACTTTTTTGACAGAGTAGTACTTCCATAGTGTGGCATAAAAATCATTGAGTATAAATATATCTAGTAGACTTAACTAATTGTTTTGATACTAACCAAATGAAGCAAAAGAACTTGAAAAAAATTGAATTTGCCTCACACGAAACCTTAGCTAATGTTCAACCAACGAGTTTCGTTTTGACTTCTGGAATGACTTTTTGTAAGTGGTATACAAGTTAATATTATAATTCGGGTTGATTTTAATTCATTTTGCATCGGTGAGTTACATAATAAAGTCAGTCAATGTAAAACACATAGGGAGATCTCCAAACACGACCCCAATACGGGCCGATGCTGACATGAATACGGAATCGGAAAGGTTTTGAAGTTCTGTAACGGTGGCTTCAGAGGCGTCTCTCTTGGCAAACCATATGCTTTACTTATACAGTGGTGCCAGAAAAATAGAAACGAAATGTTTAACATTCCTATTTTAATGCCAACTTATAAATATAACTATATATATTTTAGGGTTCCAATATTTGGCTGAACTAAATAAGGTTAACTAACGATTTTTCTCCAAATCACTAAACCCTTCATTGTCAAACATTGAAGCACTTCCATAAAAGTAATATATACGTTGGATATAATCGCTGGTTTAAACCATATGTAGTTAATCTTTATCCTGATTAATCCGTCGCAGATATCACAATTCAGACTAAGCCTAGAGGAGATGAAATGTGCGAATCATCGCATGAAATTCATTTAATCCCACCGCTGCATTACTTGACACATACACAATTGCAGTAGCGTGCGGTAACTACACTATTAATAAATAAAATATACACAATTCATTATAACCTAATGCTGTTTTGAATCTCCGTACTTTTTACGACTACGAAGATTTCCTCAAAAATAAATTAAAGTAGGTCAATTCAGGGGGATGAAACTCATATACACGGCCTTGAAACGGTTTTAAGTTATATTCCATCCACCGACAGCGCTAAAAGCGTTTTTTTTTAACCAACATTTTGAGAACACTTCATTATCGGCAATTTGCGGCAATTGTTTTTGACGTTGTAACGATAGGTGACAGTAAATTGTGATTGTGACAGTGATGAATTTTATAAGAAATTTTAGATATTAGCACCACATTTTTTATTTTCAAATGGTGTAGTGTAATTAATAATATTTTAAATGGTAAATGCAAAAGGAATATAAATAGTGTAATAAAAAAAAAAAAAACAGACTAAATTTAATATGTACAATAAAAGTAAATATGAAAGTAAAAAATAAATACTTGTTTATTTATTTCATATGCTTGCTTGCAAATAAAATAATAAAACTTAATGCTGACTGAAGTATTAACTTTTAACAATTGTAATTAATTTTAATTTTAGGAAATTAATTAGGATAGTTGTAAATAAATTAATCATAATTTTCGGTTCAAGGCAATCTTTAATTTTCTACCAAAATTACATTTTATTTTTCAATTTTGGTAGAAAATTAATGATCGCGCGATTTCATAGCAATTTAAAATATATAAATATATTTGTGTGCACTGCGGGTTGCATACTATCTAATCCTAGTTCATATTACAACCACGAATGTCGCAACTATCGCTGTCCAAAGCCGTAACGTGGGAGTCCGCTATCTTCCTTGTTTTATAATTTGTGAAATTAAAGCCTTCATCAAGACAGAACATAGGAATCCGCATATATGATCATCTCCCAGAATAAGGTCTCAGACAAGAAAGAACCTCTATATTTAAGAAGAAGTTTAAAAACAGTCTACTTGAAAAGACCTACTATTCATTGCAAGAATTCTTTAATGACAAAATTGTATACACCATTTAATTTTACGAGGGATGTTTGCAAACTTCTGGGAATTTAGCTATAATTTTTATTATTTTGTTAATTTTCGTCAATATTACAATGTAGTTTTTCAACATAATCTCCATTTAACTGAATACATTTATCCCAACGATAAACTAATATTTTTAAGCCGTCCTCAAAGAACTTTTTCAGTGTCTCCTATTGAGTTTCTGTTCTGGTCCCAACAGCCTTGACACCCAGCCCAAACAATCATGCAAGATGACATGAACTTGTCGTGTACCTATCCCTAGGCGCACACTAATTTGACGAATAGTCATTCGCCTGTCCTCTTTCGTCTTCGACGACAGTAATGTTTCTTTCATTTACCGACGTGCTTGGGCGCCCACTGCGTGGATCGTCTTCTAGTGATGTTTTACTGGTTTTAAAACGATCGATCCACCGATAAACAGTACTATTGGATTCTGCAGACTCACCAAATACTCCTTGCAGACGCTGAATATTTTCTGATGTTTTCACACATTCTTTCCACAAAAAGAAAATTATTCCTCTTTGAGATTTTGCTGCGTCTTCAATGGTTACAAAAACAGTGCTATGAAAACGCGTCTATATCAGTCGAACACCTAAATCAGACTGAACAATATTGCACTAGATAGTTGCATAAACATGTCAAGACTTGTGTGGCACCAATAACATTGCCTATAAGTTCTGAGTAATTTAATTATAGCACAATTCCCAGAAATTAGGAAACATCCCTCGTATATTCTATCAATACTTTTCAATTATTTTCTGTGTATTAATTACATTCTGATGACTTAACTTGTACCTTTTTAAAGTTTAATAAAGATTATTATTATAGCCAACACGCAAGTGGCCACATTAGCAGATTTTACTGTATTTCGGATGGCAGTGATCAAACTGCGAATTGCCATGATGATGCCCAACATTTTGACCAGATGAGACATGAGAAGAAGATTGGCATATCGTCACTTAACATACATTTGATATCAATTGGCACTTGACAACAAAGAGAATAACCATCCTTGTACTACATAAACGCTTATTGTTGTATAACAATATCGAAGTGAGATAATCATGTAAACTGTTCTGGTTTAGCTATGACCACTTCCAAACAAATATTTCTGTACACCACTGTCTGATACAAGTTCAGACCTAATTACCCATCCTCGTGCAATTGTCGATCAATCGTATTCCATCATGAACGGTCGACAATAGAACGAGGCGTAGGTACACTGTTTATTTACCTACGGCTGTGTGTTCCACGTTTCCAGCCACAATTACCTCGTTAATTGACAAACTTTTCAAATATCATTTGTCTAATCCGAACTTGAATTCGTACACGATTAAAGAATATGGTTATATGCAAAATAGTGGAGCGAGAAAACCATTTTAAAGGATGTTAGTTCACTAATAACCCATGGCGTGGCGTGGTAAAAATTTTAATTACTAAGTAAATGTACCGGGATAATTTCAGATAATTTAACATATACATATAATTAAATGTATTTAAATTCAGTTTTATTGGATTTTAGAGGGAGGGGGGTACGTACACTCTTAATTTACGAGGTGTGTAAATTAAGTAACCAGACTGATTTTGTAATTTTTTTTTATTCGAATAGAATTACAATTCAATATTGTCTCCATCAAAATAACTTTTTTGGGAAGCCACACAGCGCTGGAGATGGTTCTTCCAATCCTCATAGCAGTGCTGGAACTCGGATACTAGAATAGCTTTTAGCTGGTCGGTTATGGACGTTTGAATGTTTTCGAGTGTCCCAAAATAACTTCCTTGGGAAGCCACACAGTGCTGGAGACGATTTTTCCAATCCTCATAGCAGTGCTGGAACTCGGATACTAGAATAGATTTCAGCTGGTCGTTTACGGACTTTGAATGTTTTTGAGTGTCCCAAAATGACGTCCGTCGTGATTTTTCGAGGTGAATTTGATCTTGGGAAGAGGAAAAAGTCACAAGGAGTCAAATCAGACGAATAAGGAGGCTGAGGAGCCACAGGAATGTTTTTACCACGGCTTTGAAACGTTATTTTTTGGTTTCGGTTTTTGTTCCGATTCAATTAAAAAAATATATATTCCAGTTTTTGTTCCGGTAAAAAATTGCTATTTAAAAACGGTTATTTTCGGTTCAGTTCCAAGTGATAAATTTTTAAATGCTTTTATTTGTATTAGAAATTTATTTTCTACTATAATTTAGAAGAACATTTTATTCCGCTGCCAGGGGGCGTTCTGGGTGTTCAACCCCCCCGAAATAATAGAAGCGCAATTTTCTTTTTACTTTTCAGTTTATAAAATTATGATTTTTTTCTGCTCATCAGTTTAAAAAATAATCCTAAATAAAATGTATTTTATATTCACTCCCATAAACATTATCTGAACCGAAATAAACTTATATTTTTTTTTCGATTCAGTTCCGGTTTTCGTTCCAACAAAAATACCGTTTTTTTCGGTTTTCGGTTCAGTTCCGGTTCGAAACCCTGGTTTTTACTGGCCAAAAACTCGTTTATTGAAATTGCTGTGTGACGCATTGTCAGATTTTTTTAACTCACAATTCATTGGTCAAAATCTGATGAACGGTAGTGTGAGTCAAATTCAATTCTTCCCCGATCATTCACTGTCAACTGACGATCTAAATGCACAAGATCCCGGATTCTGTCGACATTTTCATTGGTTCTTGAAGATGAAGGCCTTCTGTTGCGTGGTTCATCTTCAATCATCTCTCTTCCTTCTGAAAATGACAAACCACCAAAAAACCTGGGTCCTTGACAAAACACTGTCTCCGTAGGCCTGCTGAAGTTTTGCAAAAGTTTCCATTGCATTGTGTCCGTCTGAAGCAAAACCTGATAGCACACCGTTGCTCGAAATGAATTCATTAATTTTTAGAACACTAGAAAAAACTGTTTCACGAAAAAAATCGCTACGGACAACAAAATTACTCCAGCGAGTTCAAACTTGTACTGAAGAATGTTCTCCTGCCTCCCCTCCAAGTTCCGCGTCACAAATGTAATCAGATCAAACTCTATATTGCCAGTCCGAATACTTAATTTACACGTATATGTATCTTTGAAAATTGTTTGATGTAACAGTAACTTAGTGAAATGTTACACTGTGAATTCAAATTTTTGGTAAGTTAATTTCTCCTTGATTACTTCCTTGAAAGGAATTATTAAACATTTAAACTAAATTTATAATAACATAAACATCTTTTAAAATCCTTTTACGAAATTCTAATGGAGAAACATTTCAATCTACTTAAATTAATTCTTATCCATTGACAACATTGTAAAATTTAAGCAGAACATCCAAACCAAAACAGAATACTAAACAGGAATATAAGAAGTAAAGATTTATTGTAACAAGCGTTCATAAACAAGTACTTAAATATATAACAACAACCGTTGATTACATTTATTAATAGACGCAATTTTCCTTTTGAACATCTTGAAATTTCATTAAGTTGAACCTCAGCTGTGAATCAATCCGTTAGTTAGTTGGTGGATGAGGGATGAGAGGAGTGGAAGGAGTAAGGTGATCACACGGGGAGTGAATGATATATACTCCGTATTTACCGGGGATTCCCTATAGGGACAGTTTGTTGTCGAAACGACAACGTGTTTGTATACGTTGTAATTTGTGATTGTGTACGTAATATATACTTTAGCTCACAATGAGTTATGGCTTTATTTTATAATCGAGATGTTTTACACTGTTATTTTCTGTTTCTACCAATTTCATGTAAATTCTTGGGTAGTTATTGTGTTGTTATGAATACGGCCCTGACAAAGAATACAGTAGCCTTGAAACGGACTACGAACTTTGAACATTGAGTTGCTCGATGGTTCTAGAAATCTATGGAACGTTTTACGGTCGCTATAGGGGAAAAATTTTAAGATCGTAGCGCCACGCGGATTTTTTTGAAACCATTCTAAATCAGATACCACTTGACATTTACTAGTAAATAATAGCGAAAAGTGTATCAAAAAACGACAAAAAATAAATAATTGTTTGGGATTTTCCGATTTTGTGAAGTGACATTACTTGTAAACATCTAAAATACTACATTTTGTGATCTGGTTTTAAGTTATGGCGGTTTTCCATTGTCGATTATTTTAACTATATTGGGGGAAATAATAATTCCCGTGTTGTTTACCAAGGGGTAGAAATCTACAATGCTGGGCATATAATATTGTGTGAAAAAAACAGAGAGTTCATAAAGATTTATGAATTATGCCTACAAACTTGTGCATTACAAACCCACACACAATAACAGGAATTTTCAAGATATGCGATAATAAATACAAAATTGAAAATATTTTTTGTAGTCACTATCATTAAAATGTAATGAGCAAACTTTGATATAAGGGCTCACTTTTTTTCCAATTTTTAAATTGTTTATCTAAACATCGCGACGATTCCTAACCTCTTGCTTTCCCAATTTTGTTTCGAACCGTACGCTGTCTGATATTAGTGGAAACAAATGAAACGATATTTCCGGGTTTCTTCTTTTCAATGAATTGCACATAGGCACACAACAATATGTATTATACATTTTTCAATGATTATAATAAAACTTTAAAAACAAACTTCATACAAAACCAATACACAAAACGAAATGTTATCTGATGTACACAAGTTCATGAAACGCTCACCAGACGGTAGGGTGCTTAGCTGCAAATCCCTATACGAGAGTTACCTTTTATGTTTTTACAAATGACCACTAGATGGCAATATTGAAATGTGTCATTACTATATTCGTAAAATTTGTTATTGTGAAAGCAGTGGCAGCTTATAAATAGATCGAGTAGTTTGTTGAGGGAGTATTTAAAAAAAATCAGCTGTGGCCACCACAGGACCGACCGCCATCATAAAGTACTTATATAAATTACATTCTAGCAGCAGAGTAGAAATAACTTGACCTAATATTACATATAAATACGAAACGTTACATATAAATACGAAACGTTACATATAAATACGAAAAAATTGAGACTGAAAAAATTTCGAAAAATTTTACAGAAATTATTCAAAATTTTTCGTTTTATCAAAAAACGTCTCAAATAAAAGTTATTCGTTATTGCTTTTATAGTAACTTTTGTTAAATAAATTTTTTTGAGATATTTTTCTGTTGTGAAATATTCGCAAAAATCTTAAAATCGACACGAGTAAACTCCCATTTTTAGTCAACCGATTTTTATCAAAAGTTGATCAACTCGTGCCATTGATGGCAGAAGCTTAAATATGAAGTTTCATAAAAATCCTTTCAGCCGAATTTGCTCTGCACGTGTACACAGACCGACAGACGGACAGACAGACGGACAGACAGACGGACAGACAGACGGACGGACAGACAGACCGACAGACATCATGCTAAAAATAGTCAAAACGTTATGTAGGGACCTCAATTCGTGGAGATCCATCGAAATCTCGAAACGTCAAAATTGGTATGATCACAATACCTCCCTTATATATGTTGGCGGTCGGTAAAAATGTATTGAACAAAAGTTTCTATAAAAGCAATAATTAATAACTTTTATTTGAGACGTTTTTTGATAAAACGAAATATTTCGAATAATTTTTGTAAAATTTTTCTATAAATCCACGGTCGTGTTTAGAATAGTTAATACGGAAAATTGAAAATATAATGAATTTCTTCAAAGGAAACATGTTAAAACATTGTCCTAAACGCACAGTTTAAGTTATGTTTAAATCCAATAATAAATTAGTAATTGAGGAAGTTTTTTTTTCCCACAACCGGCACTTTTGGATTTATTCCCTTCTTCAAACTGGTGGTTCAATTTTAAATTCCTAAACCTTTCAGGCAATTTCTCGTAGAAATATAAGATTAAAGATAAAAGTTTACAATTTTTCCACTACCATTTAAGTGGTAGTAAGTTTCTTAGCAAGTAGCTATATCTTATAATAAAAATGTGACGGCGTTTTAATTAGTAAAGGAGTGCGTCGTTGTGAGATAATTTTAGCATAATTGGGGTTAAGTAGCGTCTCAGGTGTCGAGTTAGATGCGAGGTTAGTTTATAAACATGTAGATTAAGGGGCGCTGCCATGATGCAACCAGCCTCTTAATGTGCTACCTGATCGCTAATGCAACGCATAGCTAATCACTATGCTCAGTCTAATCTTACCTGAATTTCTCTCTTCATTTACTACAACTAACTTAATAATGATCTCACGAGAAATCACCTGTTTATTATTATTATTTTTAACTTTATGAAGGTTAATACTGAGCAATCCCTAAAGATGTTGAGGCTAGGATAGAAAAGAAAAATCAGCTGTGTTCTAGCAGCAGAGTAGAAATAACTTGACCTAATATTTTCTAACAGAGATATTATTTATCATGACCATGGAAACGTTACATATAAGTATGAAAAAATTGAGACCTGGAAAAATTTTCGAAAAACTTTACAGAAATTATTCGAAATTTTTCGTTTTATCAAAAAACGTCTGAAATAAAAGTTATTAGTTATTGCTTTTATAGCAACTTTTGTTCAATAAATTTTTTCGAAATTTTTTTCTGTTGTGATATATACACAAAAATCTTAAAATCGACACGAGTAAACTCCCATTTCTAGTCAACCGATTTTTACCAAAAGTTGATCAACTCGTGCCATTGATGGCAGAAGCTTAAATATGAAGTTTCATAAAAATCCTTTCAGCAGAATTTGCTCTGCACGTGTACACAGACGGACAGACGGACAGACGGACAGACAGACGGACAGACAGACAGACGGACGGACAGACAGACCGACAGACATCATGCTAAAAATAGTCAAAACGGTATGTAGGGACCTCAATTCGTGGAGATCCATCGAAATCTTGAAATGTCAAAATCGGTATGATCACAATACCTCCCTTATATATGTTGGCGGTCGGTAAAAAATTATTGCTGTAAATTTTTAGGGTTTTTGTAGGTATGACCAAAAAACCCTTATACCGTCATTTTGTCGTCTGTCTGTCTGTCTGTTCGGTAAAAATTGTAGCCAAACGGCTAAATCTAGAGAGAATTTTGGCATGCTTATACAACTCTTTGACCCGCACATAGGAAAAATACTAAAACATCTCAAAAACATATCCCCCTAAAAATATAAACAAATATGTGCTCATCGAAAAAAAAAAAAAATTCTGAGTAGGGTATCAAATGAAAGCCCTTAGTACGTGGATTAACGATCAAATCGTCTGTCTGTCTGTCTGTTCAACCTAGAGAGTTAAAATTTGGCATGCTTATACAACTCTTTGACCCGCACATAGGAAAAATACTAAAACATCTAAAAAACATATCCCCCTAAAAATATAAACAAATATGTGCCACATCGAAAAAAAAAAAAAAAATCTGAGTAGCGTATCAGATGAAAGCTCTTACAGTCTGTTCCAAACGGTTAAGCGGAACTAAATGGGAATTTAGTTCTTTTAGGTTGTGACGATAAGGGACCTTGCTTGGGTTATTTAATTTTTCATGTTGGGATGTCAAAATTTAAAATTCCAACAATGAAGCCATGGAAACGAATAACATATGTCAAAATTAAATATTTTTTTTCTATATTTTAATGACAAAAAAATAAATAAATGGGAAATTTGTATTAAGAATGACACAAAAAATCAAAATATAAAGAAAATGACATTTTAAAATGATATTAACCTTAACCAAAAAATGTTTATTGTAAGTACGATTTACAAAGCTTAAACAAAACGGCCGAAAGGCACGATTTAAACGATGAAAGTAACTAGATTGCAAAATCTAGTTCCGCTTAACCGTTTGGAACAGACTGTAGTACGTGGATTAACGATCAAAATTTTATTTTTGCAAAATAAATTATTTTGACACGATTTTTGCTAAAATTGTGCAAAAAAAAATTGTCCCACACCCTGTAGCCTAGATGGTTTAAACTAAAAATCTGAAAAAATTCTAACTAATGTACATTGGTGTGAACCGGAATAGTGCAACATGAATTTTTGATCAGATTATTTTTTCGGAAAATAACGTATTTTTTGTGTTTTTAACTAAAATATGTTAAATATTTAATTCGCTATGTAACACAGTAGATAAGTAAGCGCTCGTAGCGTAGTGCGTTATGTCGGCGCTTTGACTTTGAATTATGACATAAGTAATTAGGAATTGTTACCTGTATATTTTCAGTTGTCGTTATAAAATTGTTGGGATTTTTGAACCATAAACCTTAGCATAGTATAAATAAGTTTTAGTTTGTAAGATTTGCATCATTCTTACTTTGAAAATGGGGCAAGCCGAAACCATGGTCAGTAAAATAAATAAATCTGTGAAACAAAACAATAGTTCTTCATTTAATAACCTTTTGTGCAAGACCCTGATGATAAAGAATTAAAAAATTTGGTATTTCCATCCTTCTTGGGGGGGGGGGGAAGTGTTGCGCTACTGTATAACCATATTATGTTTCTAGTTTCATTTTCATTGCCAACAACATAGTTTTTAAGTCCAAACAAAACTTATCAAGAAAATAAATCATTGAATAAGACTAACCCAAACCATTGTTAACAAGAAACGTATTATCACACATTAAATCGGACAAGCTCTCTACCATGTTCGTATTGTTTTCTAACAAGGCCACCGTAAGTCCGATATGCCAGTGTCTGTGTCTGTGTCTGTGTCTGTGTCTGTGTCTGTGTCTGTGTCTGCATACATTACCCTCAGGAGTGTTCGTTTCTCTACTGGGATGCGGTGCCACCACTGAAATTGGATGGGTTTGCTCCCTGGCTATAACAGTCGATGCTGAAAAATTGTTATTGTCCTGAAACTGAACTTCAGAGTTTTACGAAATGGGAGTTCAAACTTTTTTAAACTTTAAGACTTTACCAAAGTTTTTTTTCAGATGCTAATGATTTAATTTGTAATTAGAAATGATTGTTTGAAGCTTTACTTCCATGTTTGAGTTTATTAAAGATGGTTTAGAAAACAAAATCAATAGAATATAATGTAAAATGTGAATTTTTACACGTTTCAGGGTTTTGTAGGTATTTATTAAGTGTAAAAAGCTAACAGAATGGATGTCTGCACACTAATGTGCCGTGGCACACTAGAGGTTTATCTGAAGGTGAAAAACCTGGACCTTAGAAGATTAAACTTTATGTTATACCACGTCTACAAGTATGAAATGCAGATTTTCTTTTTAAATAAAACACATTAAACTCAAAAGAACAGTAAAAGTTTATTTATTCAAAGTATGCTCCATTAGAAGTTATACATTTTTCCCATCTTTCAGGCAATTTGTGAATACCTCGCCAGTATAACTCTTTCCCTTTCCCCGCAAACCATTCATCTAGCCATTCTTTTACATTTTCATATGAACAAAAATGCTGCTCGGCAAGTGCGTGACCCATCGATGCGAACAAGTGTTAATCTGAAGGAGCCAAGTCTGGTATGGGGTAGCACTTCCCACTTGAGTGCCTCCAATGTGTTGCAAACTGCTTTTGCCTTATGTAATGGGGCGTTATCGTGAAGAAAGATTACCTTGTGCTGTCTTCTTTCGTATTCTGGCCGTTTTATGAGCAGCGAATGGTTCATTTCGATCAGTTGTTGTTGGTAGAGTTGAGTATTAACTGTTTCACCAGGTTTTAGCAATTCATAATAGATCACACCCTTTTGGTCCCACCAAGTACAGAGCATTGTCTTTTTGCCAAAGCGATTCGGTCTTGCAGTTGATGTGGATGGTGAGCCTGGGTTCACCCATGATTTTTTGCGTTTGGGATTTTCAAAATAAATTCATTTTTCATCGCCAGTAATGATACGATGCAAAAAAGACTTTCTTTTGTATCGTGCAAGCTAAATTTCACAAGTGTTTTTGCGTTTTTCCATCTGCCTGTCATTCAATGCATGTGGAACCCATCTACCGACTCTGGATCTTACCCATCTCGCGTAAGCGATTGGAAGCAGCTTGTTGACTAACGCCTAACTGCTCTGCTAGTTGTTTTTGTGATTGACTATCGTCTTCATGTAGCAATGTTTCCAATTTTGTTTCTTCATTTTTTTTTGGAGGTTTTCCATGTTTTTTGTCTGTAAGATCAAAGTCACCACTTTTGAAACGCCGAAACCATCGTTCACACGTATCCAGCGATGGAGCATATTCACCATAAGATTCTCGAAGCAGTCGGTATGATTCAGCAGCAGTTTTTTTCAAATGAAAACAAAACAGTAGTACTGTCCGCGAATGCTCTTTATTTGGCACAAAATTTAACATTTTTAACACAGTAAAACAAAACTATATGATCACTTTTCAAATTATAACCTATACGCATTTGACATTTAATGGTAACTTAACAAACCGCCATATGTGTTGAAACTTTGAACTATACACTCTGTTTGCGCGGCAAGTTTGAAAAAACTCCGCATTTCATACTTGTAGACCTGGTATATATTATTCAAATAAAGCCAAATTAATTTCATGTTTAAGAAAATGTTATTCGCATTTAGAAAAAATGCTCAGACTGCTATGAATTGCATAGTCTTATTTAAAGTTTTGAGTTAAAAAAGCTATGTACAGAATAGGACAGAAAGATGTTTTTGTCGGTTTAGAAATGCAATTTTTGCGACTTGGAAAAGTAATTTCCTTCCTTGAGTTTCAAAGTAATTAAAAAAGAAATTTAAAAGATTTAAGTACAATATCTTTTCGCGAAAGAAATTAAAATGACAAAATGTTCTGTTTACTTGCCTTTTAAAATTTTTCTTGAAATATACTACTGCTTGTTCAGAACTTAACAATTTACAAAGGGATTAAATAAACAAAGATGTAGAAAAAATTAAAAGGGCGATAAAAAAGGCAATACTTATATAAAATTGTTAATTTCATCAAATTTAATTAATTTAACAGAAGAAAAGGTCCTAATTGGAGATGGGAATTTCGGCTCAGTTTGCGGAACCGGATCAGTGGAGGTCGTTCAGTTTGTTGAGCCGATTCATTGATCCGGCTCAGTGATCCGGTTAAGTAAACATGTTTTCGAGACACAGGTCGATCGTTAGTTCGTAGGTAGAACGTCGCTTAGAGCCGGTTCTTGCAATATATGAACTGTAAACATGATCCCGAGACACAGGTCGGTCAGTCGTTCGTTCGTAGGTAGAACGTCGCTTAGCGCCGGCTCTTGCTTAGACCCGGTCAGTTGTCGGTCGTTCGCTCGTAGGTAGACGTCGCTCAGAGCCGGCTCTTCCTTAGACCCGGTCAGTTGTCGGTCGTTCGCTCGTAGGTAGAACGTCACTTAGCCCCGGTTCTTATCTAACATTTTTGAAACAAACAATTCACTTTATGTAGCTACTGTATTTTAAACCAGAGGTGTTAAGTTTATGGCGATGTTTATTGCCCTTATAAATCGGACATCTGGGATTTGGGCAATATTTTTAATATTTTTATATAGTATGGTTGTAAGAAAATACAGACTAAGCCTATTAGTTTCAAATCTCTTTTCTCTCTAGTCCTTATAATGGCCCTGCTTTTAATATGGGAAAAAAGAAAATCTACTAATATAGCTAATACCATCTTTCGGCAATAGTTTAAAACAGTGTTTCTCAACAGGTGGTCCGCGTACCACCAGTGGTCCCCAGAGAAATTTTAGTGGTCCGCGAAAGTTTTTATATGTGTTTTTTGAAGTTTTTATTTTTATTTTTTATGCACATTTTTTTATCTAAATAATTTATATTTTCTTTATTTTCTATAAACTTTCTGTGATTTTCTACAAATAAAATAAATGTATTTTGTAGCACATTAAATATATTTGTTTTCTGGCAAAAAATGAACCAACAATTATTATAGTGGTCCGCGTTAGAAAATTATATATTATACTGGTCCGCGGTACGTTTTTGGTTGAGAAACACTGGTTTAAAACACACCTACCTTTCGTTCAACAGTTTAACAAATTTCTCATTCTGAATTTTAGACAGTAATATCAATTATAGGCTATTCCACACGATTAGGCGGAACTAGATTTTGCATTCTAGTTACTTTCATCGTTTGAACCGTTCTTTTTGGCCGTTTTGTTTAAGTTTTGTAAACCATACTTACAATAACCATTTTTTAGTTAATGTTAATATCATTTTAAAATGTAATTTTCTTTATATTTTGATTTTTTGTGTCATTCTTAATACAATTTTTGCATTTATTTAGTTTTTTATCATTAAAATTGCTAAAAAAACATTTTATTTTTGACATAGGTCATTCGTTTCCATGGATTCTCTGTTGGAATTTTAAATTTTACTATACCAAACGTAAACCCAAGCAAGGTCCCTTCTTCTGACAACCTAAAAGAAAGAAATCCCCATTTAGTTCCGCCTAAAGGTTTGAATAGCCTGTACGTAAACATAAAACTTGTCCGTGTCGGGTCACAGTTTGTAAGCTAGTGGGTAAAGCGCATTGGAAATACGCAATGTTGTGTACAGAGAAGTTAACTAACCAGCGTGTAACTCTTATATTTAACTACAAGTTGGAAATACCAAGCATTAATCAGTGATTTTCTAAATATCTTGTAAGAATAAATTTATGTGTATTGTTATAAATTATTCCGGTTCCGAAGTATAAAATCAGGGAGATATAACTAACAAGTAAAATATGCAAAACTCTATGCACGAATAACTGTTGCAATTTAGTTGAAATCTGCGCTTTTGTCGGGTCGCTTTAACATTCTCTCGTCAATTTAGGGCATAGTTTATAGTAACTGGTTGCAGTATGCATAATGCATGCGGTTGACATGCGTGACACAGGCTTGCCAATGCACGACCATCATTCAAATTGCCCTTTCCAACTTCGAGCTTCGTTAATCGCACAACAAAAACATTTCACTTCGCTCGACAATATCTGTTATACGTTATACAGCTAAATTGAAAATCAATATTTTTAAGGAGTCATACGTATATCTACTCTTGCCATAAATAAACATAAAGTTTTCAAAGAAATTTCATAATATGCTTGAAGATATTTGGACCACTTTTTAATAGCAAAACAGTTTAATTCCGAAAATGCTGTAAAACTGGCCTTCCAGGAATTCATGGACTTTCTTCCGCTAGGGTTTTATACCACCGGCCTGAACAACCTGTCGCTTAAATGGCAAAAGTGTTTAGACAATATGGGTGCATACTTTGATGAATAAAATAATTCCTTATATTTGTAAGTTATCAACCAACTTTGCCTTTTTTTCTACAAATTTCATCCTTGACGACCTAATAGCAACTTTTGTTAAATACATTTTTTCGTAATATTTCTCTGTTGTGAAATATTCGCAAAAATCTTAAAACCGACACGAGTAAACTCCCATTTCTAGTTAACCGATTTTTACCAAAAGTTGATCAACTCGTGCCATTGATGTTAAAATCTTAAATATGAAGTTTCATAAAAATCCTTTTAGCCGAATTTACTCTGCACGTGTACACAGACAGACGGACAGACAGACAGACATCATGCTAAAATAGTCAAAACGTTATGTAGGGACCTCAAATCGTGGAGATCCATCAAAATCTCGAAATGTCAAAATCGGTATGATTACAATACCTCCCTTATTCTTTAAAAAAAAGTATTCTTAGTCTTTTCTTAACAAATATTGTATATAAACAAGATCATAAATTGAGCAGATTTGTTACTAAAATATATAAATGAAACATGAATACTAAATAAAAGTGTAAATATTTTTTTTTTACGAAATACTATTGCTAAAAGCAAGCTCAATCCTGAAATGAAAAGATTCTGAAACGTACTTTTAAATGTTTTTCCTTTATTTCTTATTTCGTGACTGTTCAATCTAGCGTGATTGCGTTCAGTCCCACACATTTCGTCCACTTTTCACGTAACTCTCATTATTCGCTCTTACAAAACTCTGCTTCTAAGTTTTCAGTAAAACACACACGTACCTTGCATCTTCAAATTTAACATTTTTACCAGCTTTATTTTACGAGACTTTCCAAACATTACAACTTATCACTTTCAACTGATATATACGATATTCTCAGATTAAAAGTTAAAAATGTACTAGTATCAATTTCTAACGTACGGACAGACAGACAGACAGATACATGAGTGACAGCCAGAACCATTCCATGGGTTATCGCCGCAAAATTTTTATTCAGCAACATTTTTATTCCCCCTCAATTAAGAAAATCCAAAAGTACTTTTACTACTAATTATTGATTTTTAAGATATTGTGAACTCCAATTTAATCTTCTATATTAATAAAATTAGAGGCCATAACAGTTTTTACCGACCGCCAACATATAATGGGTGTTTTTTTTAGAGGTATAGAACTTTAAATTGCAATAAAACAACGATGGATTATTCGATTGACATGAATTTTTTTTTATTCGAAAGATAATCTTGTGGCATTACATTTTAAATATGATTTCTGGCATATGACCGCCGCGGCTGGCTCGGATGTAGTCCAATCTGGACGTCCAATTTTCGATGACTTTTTCCAACATTTGTGGCCGTATATCGGCAATAACACGGCGAATGTTGTCTTCCAAATAGTCAAGCGTTTGTGGCTTATCCGCATAGACCAATGACTTTACATAGCCCCACAGAAAGTAGTCCAGCGGTGTTAAATCACAAGATCTTGGAGGCCAATTCACAGGTCCAAAACGTGAAATTAGGCGGTCACCAAACGTGTCTTTCAATAAATCGATTGTGGCACGAGCTGTGTGACATGTTGCGCCGTCTTGTTGTATGATTTAATGTAATGCCACAAGATTATCTTTCGAATAAAAAAAAATTCATGTCAATCGAATAATCCATCGTTGTTTTATTGCAATTTAAAGTTCTATACCTCTAAAAAAACACCCGAAAATAATGTCGAAAATAGATAATTTAACAGAAAAAATCATAGATAAGTAAAGGATCATTTAATTTTGTATGACTTAGCACATCCTGATTACAAGAATATTAGGAAAACAAATAAAGTGTGGGACGAAATAGGAAAAGTTTTGGAAATTGATAGTAAAGTCTGTTCCAAACGATTAGGCGGAACTAGATTTTGCAATCTAGTTACTTTCATCGTTTAAATAATGCTTTTCAGCCGTTTTGTTTAAGCTTTGTAAATCATACTTGCAACAAACATTTTTTGGTTAAGGTTAATATCATTTTAAAATGTCATTTTCTTTATATTTTGATTTTTTGTGTCATTCTTAATCCAAATATCCCATTTATTAATTTTTTGTCATTAAAATATGTAAGAAAATTAATTTAAGTTTGACATATGTCATTCGTTTCCATGGTTTCATTGTTGGAATTTTAAATTTTGACATTCCAACGTGAAAAATGAAATAACCCAAGCAAGGTCCCTTTTCGTGACAACCTAAAAGAACGAAATTCCCATTTAGTTCCGCCTAACCGTTTGAAACAGACTGTAAGTAGATTATTATTTTTCCTCTACATACAATTAATTATTCTATTGTATTCTCGCAATCAATATTATCATACAACTATATACCGTGATTCACTAACTGATCGCTACCGCTACCTCCACTCCCACCGCGTTAGTGTGAGGAGATCTGATCGCTAGTCGTATCGCTACCGTGGCCGCTACCGTGCCGCCACCGCGGCCGCTTTGGTGTGTGGAATCCTTAATGTAGAATGGACTTTATATATGTTGGCGGTCGGTAACAAAAATCAATCTATTGAACAAAATTTATGAAGACATAAATTAGTTGGTTTATTCGAAGTTAAAACTATTAATTCAATAAACCATTTTGTTGGTTGTTAAAGATTACAATGCTATTAAGAAGTTAGACATTCAGTAATTCGCGCAATTTATTGTAATGTAGGGGTGAACTTCTTAAGTGGTTATTACTGTTCATAGTACATAGATTCAAATGTCTTTAACGTAGGCCCCTCTTAAATACCAGATACATTTTCTTAATTAAGATTTTCAACAAAAATATATTATACTAGTAGATTAATCCGTCGTTGCAGGGACTTTTTAGACCGGGAGCTCATGACATTTTTGGTCTCCGATTTCATACAGCATACCTTTTGGAGGAGAGAATATTTACCCTGTGACAACAAAAAAGGGATGGTACTAAACCCCTGCACACTTTCCGGTCATAGGGAAAGTTGCATTTCCACTTGCACAAAATTGTTGTGTTTTTCTCTGATTTAATATTTTTTGCCCTTTTGTCAAAAGAAAGTTATAACAAATTTAAAGTCTTTTAATTATAGGCATGCTGTATGAAAACGCGGAAAATCATATTTTTTTATTACAAGACCGTTTGAGCCCTTTGGGATCCTCCGAATCGCATGCATATATTTAAAAGACTTTAAATTTGTTATAACTTTCTTTTGACAAAAGGGCAAGCAATATTAAATCAGAAAAAAGCACAAAAATTTTGTGTTTAAGTGGAAATGCAATTTTCCCTATGACCGGAAAGCGTGCAGGGGTTTAATACCATCCCTTTTTTGTTGTCACAGGGTAAATATTCTCTCCTCCAAAAGGCATGCTGTATGAAATCGGAGACCAAAAACTGTCATGAGCTCCCGGTCTACTAGTCTTAACTTGTTAATATATTTGTGAATATGAACTTTGGATAAGGTAGGTAACTGTTTTTACTTATGAGTTATGCGGGTTGCGTCTCATTAAGTCGCAGGGGTAATAACTAATGTGGTAGTTATACAAATTTACATTTAAATGGCGCTTGAAGAGTTTTATTTTTAATTATTTCATCAACGTTTGTACTTATTATTACTATTAAATATAATTCTTGACAATAAATTGAATTACATATTTTACTGGACACGGTAACGGTTGTCTAACTGCTTAACCAAGATAGAATGAACCTCAAAGTAGGTTGATTTGTCGCCAGGGTAGAGAATGATGTACATTCAATGTAATAATAATTAAAAATTTTAAAAAAAAGTTACAGCAACATGTTTATCACTGTCGCCTTTAAATGATCTAACCAATAATCATTATTGGAAAAATTGTCAGTTAAAAGTATTATAGAATAATTACACTGGTCAACACAATTTTTGCTGACTTACATCTAAGACTTGTTTCTTATTAATTTGGTGCTGCTGAACTCAAATATCACATCAGTTTTTGTGTATCACATCAGATTTTTGCTCTACAACAAATACGTATTTTCGGCCAAATAATGCTTCTATCGTTTAATTTTAGACGTCGATACTGTAATTGGTACAAATTTGGCGAATAATAAGGACCATAATAGACCGCCAATTTATTATAAAAAAATAAAAGATCGTAAATGTAAAACTGTCTATTAAATATATCCATCACGCACAGTGAGTAGTGAACTAATTATAGAGCTGCAAACGCAACTTTATATGATTCGAAAATTTCATAAAATAGTAAATATTTAATTGATACGAATTTTTCTAGTAGGAAACTGGATTAGTTGAAAATTTAAGTATACCTTACGTACAATTTTTGTACCTTTTTCGTTATTTATATCTCTCTTATATTACAACTCTCATAAATAATAGTAAGAGAAAATTCAACATAAGCTTACAAAATTTATACACTGGGAGTATTTGAAGAGGTTGAAATAAATAAGAAAAAAGGCGAAAGAAAAAAGAATAAAATATAAAGAAATCTAGTGGAATTCCCAAAGAAAATTATACCTCTATAAGTCATAGGATCTATTCATAGACTTTTCAAACAAGCGACTTGTAATTAATAAATTAGTTTTGAAGAACATTTTACCTTCTGAATTTTTATTAAGGTATTAATTTTAAAATTTACTGGAAATCTGAAAAATTCTAATTAATATACATTGATTTGAACTAGACGGTAATCAGACAACTGGGGCCATAAGACAATTCGAGCCGTTCACAATTGGGGCCATTAACAACTGGGGCGATGGACAATTCGGGCCGTACACAATAGTGGATAGGCATGATTTTTTTTTAATTTTTGATTATATTCCTCTTGTTGCATATAAACATAAAAAACAATTTTTTTATGTTTAATTTTTTTTTTAATTTGAAGGCTTAAAAAAATCATAAATGTATGTAGCGCGCGAAAACAACGTGTGACGTCATACAAGGGGTATGACGTATGACTAACTGACGCATGACACTACTAGCTTACCCAGCGTACAAAGTCTGTTTTGAACTTATTTGTTTGTATAACTTTTATAGGTTATGTAAAGTTAGAGTGATTTTAATTAAAATAAAGTTTAATTCTATAAAAACAATTTATACATGTTTACCGAATTAAATTTTATAGTAAAATATATAAAATATGGAAGATCCAGGCCCCAGTACTTCGAAACATAGTCGAAAATATTGTTTAGTACCGATGTGCACAAATAGTTCAACTAGAAATTCAAAAAAACAATTTATATCATTACCTGATGGCGAAAAACAACAGAAAAGGCGAAATTTGTACCACGTATTTCTTCAGCACTGTAGCATTCATTATTTTTCATATATTCCATGAGCATAAAAGCATCAATGTTGGGTAAATTATCACTCTGAACCCTGACAAAATTTTTATCTGCCATTTTAATAATAAATGCGTGAAAAATTGTTTAAAAACAAATACAAAACTCTCGAACAATACAATATACACACGTGTAAAGATTATATTGTAGCTGTATCCGTGACGTGTAACCCCTATCGTTCATAAAAAAATATTTTGACATAAAATTTGTTTTGGCATCCCAATAATCATCACACAGTTAATAAATACCTGCGAAACTCTGAAATGTGTGAAAATTCACACTTCACATCAATTTTTAGTATCTGATTTAAGTAATAATTGTATCTATGTGTAACTCTTTTTGTGTAAACCTACACTATTTGCTTAATTTTGCTTGTCTGACTGTAAACGATTTAATTGCATTGTATTGTGGTCAATAATTAAATATTATATTACCATATTATATTAAATAACTGCGAAACCCTGAAATGTGTGAAAATTCACACTTCACATAAATTTTTTATTTATAATCCTGCAGAAATTGTAATCCCACATAATTATTAGTTATAAATCTTTATTGCCTATCTTTCCTTGGTTCTTTAATACCATGTTATAAATCTACCTCAGTTACGTTTTTAGTATTTCTTCATATTAAGTTCTATTCGGTTCGGAAATCAAACTTTTATTCGTGAGTCTTTCATCTTCATAAAAGTGTGAAAAGCAAGTTGTTTGTGGATGTTATTGGCTCACGTCTGAATTTGACGGAGAACCCTTTGAATTTCTTTGTGACATATACTTCAACTTTGAACTTATTTAAAAGTCTAATGCATTTACGGTTTTTGAATTATTTCCTGTTTTATGTTTGTAATTGTGAACTAGAAAGGATAAAAACTCTCTTTACTCTTGGATTATAGTTAATTTTGTTATTTTTAACCACAATTCTGCGGTTTAATGTTAAATAGTCAAGTACAAAAAAATATAAATATGTAAAATGTTAAGTTAGGCAACCAGATTCACGTCCGTGTACTGCAGACAGCAGACTGTATAATATTAGGATGTGGAAGCAATTTCCACTTCAGCAAAATGATTATATCAAATGAAACCTCTTAATACGCAGACAAACAAGCAAATTTTAATTTCTGAAATAGTATATTAATATCCGGGTTTTATAAGACGATGTTTTGGGCAAATATATGCAACGGTACTTTTAGTAGGTATTTATTGATAAAAAGCGGCACATGTGTTATCTGTAGAAATAAAATGTAATTATATATATTTGTAATGTGCCCTGCTGACAAATAGTGTAGCGTATAAAAATTGAATATCTTATCAAAAACTGACCAATGGCAAAGGAGTGACTGGAATTATCTCGGATATAATCCCAAAATAATGAGGTGTCGTTATTAAGATAAGAATTCATTGCGGTACAAGTGTTTTATTCTTTTGTTTTTTGTTGGTCTTTAATTCCATATAGTAAAAAATTGAAAAATGAAAAAGTTTATAAACGATATTATTTATTATTAATAAATAGTATACACCAGCAAAGTAAATGCAATTTTAATATCAATAATAATAATAGTAAGAAATTTTTCGACTTGGTGTGTGTTGTAGTGAGTTTTTTTTCTTCTCAATAATAATAATAATAATAATTAATAACAATATTTATGAAAGTAATAAGTTTTTAATTATTTAAATAAATTATTTAAATATATAAATATATAAAAAAATTAAGTATTTTTCTAAATTTTCATCAGAAAAATCTGTTCTTTTCAATGTACATACTTCCTTGTAAAAAGAAAAAGACCTCTCTACATCAAAACTTGTTATTAGTGCATAATTATAAAAAGTATATATTTCTTTACATTTATTAAATATATCCTGATTTGATAATAAATTGATAGAAAATTGTAGCAATGCTTGTAGGTCAGGATTTTTATTAAATATACTATCAATTTTTGCAGACAAGTGCAAACCAAAATCGCCGGGAACAGATTTCAGTTTGTTTACTGTCCAATAAATAATATTTAAAGATTCTGACAATGGCCGGTTTTGTTATTCTAAATTTACTATGGTTGAAGGAAGAAATTAGTCTTTATGAACTTTAATTCTTCATAAATATTTGGTTTTTGTATTGATATTATAATGCTCTGAGCATCCGGAGTTAGATTGAAAATAAAATTTTTTAAAACTTCAAAATTGTTAACATAAAATAACGCCGCTTCAAGTCAAGTTCCCCAACGTGTCACAACAGGATTTGGTGGTAAGGGTAAATTTGGACATAATTATTTATATAAGGATACTCTTAATGGTACTACCCTTTTTTACCAATCTACTATGTCAAACAGGCTTTGAGAAAAGAACCTGGTATAAGCGTTTCACTTTTGTAAGAACAAACTAAGAGGAAATTTTGTTTTGAATAGTTTCCATCTTTGAAATTGTATGTCATGTTGGTATTAAAAAATGTCACTTTTTTAAAATGTCGATCCATTTGACTTATGTTATAATGAAAATTGATATCTTAATTATAATGATCATAGCCTAGAAACCTAAGTCGATTTTACAGTATAAGGAATATTTTTAATTGACATTTAAAGTCAGTAATACACTATAAAAGTAACCAAAATAACCAGATCTATGGTCTATTTCAAAGTAGAAAAATGTGTGTAAGAAGATAGGAGCTGTTTGTCCTTGCTTCGGATTGGTTAAGATCGTCACCCTAATACACTGTAAAAATATTGTTTTTAGTCCAAGCTGACAGATGTTCAGTGTCGTACATTGGAAATATATATTATTTATATTATTTAATTTTTCTCATATATTTTGTTATTATTTACATATTTAGACTTTTATTTATATTCTTGGCGTAGATTTTATGGAGAAAATTCTCCATGTAATTTGTTTTTACGCAGTTATACATTTTTTAGGTTATCTGACATATAAATATTTTTTGACAGTTGACAATTAACAGATCAAGAAAGAGGACAAATGTGAGGCCAAAAGACAGCCCAGCTGATTGTGCCCAAAGAAGAAGTTATTGATATAATTTTTAGACCTTCATATATACATATATTTTTAATTTTTATTTACAATAATTATTTAAATAAGAAACTTTAGCTCTGAAGATATATTGTTTGTTTTATTGCTTTATTTAAACTCTTTTAGCCAAATCTCTCTTTTTATATATAGTACATAATTTTTAAAAATTAATATTTTTTCAAATTTCCCATTAAACTGAATTTATGTCGTATAAATAACGTAACTGTATTATCTGCCTTGTTTATTTCAATATCTTATTAACCTTTTTTATATTAAAAAAAAATCACTTGCTAACCCAGTTGCTACGCCCATGTCCTAGTTGTAACTTATTTTAAATTTCCCGCTATACTGTATTTGATCAGTGTAAATCGTACTCGGTTCGCAGCGCTATCTACTTTTTTTTACTTTGAAATAGACCATAGTTTGTTATTACAAAATTGAACAGCTTATATACCCAATACAGTCTATATATAATATGCTAATATCAGAGAGGCTATATAAGTAAAAAGAAGTTAAAAATTATTACAGAATTATTCGTTCAAAATAAAGTTTAAAATAGCACGCCTATGGCAAAAGTACCGTTGCATATATTTACCGGTGTATACTAATTATAATATTTATTAAATTTTTTATCCGTTCCAGCGTATCAAGTTATCACAATTAGCATGTTCACGTAAAGTGTTCTAATAATATCGGGGCATGTTCAGGAGTGTTGGGTTGTTTATAGCTGGCAAGGGCGAAGGGTGTGACGTAGGTTTTGCGTGCGTGAGTGACGTAATCGCAGTTATAACAGAGACGGCGATTAAATTTAAGTGTTTACACGATTGTATGCGCTTACCACGGATAACACTTTAGGGCTTCACTTGTAAAGCATGTTGATCTGATTTTGGTCACTTTATGAGAAGGGATTCAACACAAATTATATAATAATTTAAATTAATAATATACAAAGATAGCAAAATGGTAAATAGTTGTTAGAACTAATATAAAATATTTACAAAAACGTACTTCTATTTGCAGAATCCAAAGTTGCCAATCAGAAACCATAATTAACCCTCATCGCAATAACACCGGTCAACAAAATTTTCTTTATTTTAATGACTATTATCTGATTCTTTATATCGAAAAATAACTGAAACCTTCGTTTATTTTTGAAAAACTTTGCTTTTGTACCTTTTACAACGATCAATATATGTATTTATTTATTTTTATGATCATATAAGGAGAAGCTCGTTATATTAAGTAAGGGTGGGGACGAGCGGGTGGAAAGCAAGTGGCATTTCACTTACGTGATTCATAGTCGGTATATGCATGCGCATTGCAGCGATACAACGCATTTTGTGTGACGGCAGATCCAAAATTGGCGCCAAGCAGTTGTAAACACGAGGTAAACACGACTCATTCTGCTATATTTGCGGTGAATTTATCAAAACAAGAGAATGGTTGGATTTCTGATGGGAATGCATCCCATCAGAAATCCAACCATCTTAAAATTCCCTATCACTGGCCAGGTGTACTCATCATACTTTAAACTCTCAAGCACCATTTTCACACTTTCGTAATTTTCTTTGAGCATTACGGAATGAGCCAAAGGAAGAGATTGAAATTTATTTCCATTGTGAAGGACAGCTTTTAAACTTTTTGTAGAACTGTCTATGAAAAGACGCCAGTCAGAAGGAATGCATGAGATTCCGACCGCCTTGTATAGGCGGTTATGCTAAATATCCTTGCTACCTTTATTTTTGTTGGACCACAAATAAAGAAAATAAAAATAAAAATTGAGAAAATTTTCAATTTTTTTTCGTTTTATCAAAAAATGTCTCAAATAAAAGTTGTTATTTATTGCTTTTATAGCAACTTTTGTTCAATAAATTTTTTCGAAATATTTTTTTGTTGTGAAGTATTCGCAAAAATCGACACGAGTAAAAAAATTGGTCAACCGATTTTTACCAAAAGTTGATCAACTCGTGCCATTGATGGCAAAAGCTTAAATATGAAGTTTCATAAAAATCCTTTCAGCCGAATTTGCTCTGCACGTATACACAGACAGACGGACGGACGAACGAATAGACGGACAGACGGACAGACAGACAGATAGACAGACGGACAGACAGACCAACAGACAACACTAAAAATAGTCAAAATGTTATGTAGGGACCTCAATTCGTGGAGATCCATCGAAATCTCGAAATGTCAAAATCGGTATGATCACAATACCTCCCTTATATATATTGGCGGTCGGTAAAAACGCCATTAACTTTTTCCCAGACCTGTATATGAATTCTAATCGGACTTATTCCGAAAACCACAAATATAATCGGAATATTTATCCTCAAAACTTTCTACTGATATAGTCAAATATTAAATATAATCAATAATTTTAGTTTATGTTCTTCTTTTGGTGGATCCAATACTGATGATTGTATTTGTGAAAACTACTGAACCAATATTGTCAAGTGTCACATACTTGATACTATGTGGAATAGAAAACTTGGAAAAGACGTCGTTTTCTTGTGAGGTTATGTACGTGTGAAAAAATTTCAATCTACAAAAGTGATGCTTTCTCACGTTGGAATCCACGTTCACTTAACCGAACATTTTAAATAACAAGTGTCGTCTACGGATAAACGTGACAACTGATATTGAAATAATGTTCAAGGTGAAGATAATATCAAAAATATACAGGGTGTTTAGAAAAATATCATGACATTTCTGTGCATGGCAAAGGTAAGCTTAAATAATTACAAAGGTATACTATATATATATATTTTTTAATGCAACATGTACTGTCATTACCATGGATACAGTTTTTGACAGCAATATAAATCGTGTTCATTTTCATTTGCAACATAGAAAAAAACATATTTACTAGCATAATCAAAATATTTAATATATATAATACAAATTAAAAAAAATAAAATAATAAATAAATAACTTATAATAAACTTATAAAAAATAAATTTAAATGATGTAGTCAATTCTTGGGATATTAGGTCAATAAGTAAAACACTTAGATATTCATATATTTGAATAGACCGGTTTCGACAATTTTATTGTCTTCTTCAGTATCTATGTCTAATTCTGAGGATGTGTCATTTTAAAATAAATGTTCAAAAGTTTCTCCGTTTACTTGCATACAAAATGTTAAGCGATCATAAAAATGATTCATAACATTCAGCAATTGCTCTTGAGGTATATTGTTGGATGGTTGGACAATTTTGTCTTGCAGTTCAGCAACATACCTAAGTTCTCCATTATATACTTTGGCCTTTAAATATCCCCAATAAAAAAAATCATTCGGTGCCAAATCCGGAGATCTCGCTGGCCAATTCATCGACCCTCCTCTTCCAATCCAGCTATTTGGGAAAGTTCTATGTAAATATTCTTTAACTATTCTAGAATTGGACTTGTGCGACATCATGTTGAAACCATACTTGTCCATTAATATTCAGGTTTCACAACGCAGGTAATATTTGGTTTTGCAAAAAGGCTAGATATTTTGCGGCATTAAGGTTACCGTCAATAAAAAAGGCCCTATAATATTGGTTCTTATTGTCCCTGCCCAAACATTTAATTTTTGCAGCCTTTGAGTTCGGGAGGAATGAAACAAATGTAATTTTTCTCGACTCCAGTACCTAAAATTGTGTCTGTGCACTTTTTAGGGTTGCTTCGTCAGTAAATAAAATTCTGTGAAGCGTTGTTGGGTCGGAATTAATTTTTTCAAACATTTCAAAACAAAAATCCATACGTACTGCTGCGTCACTTTCTAACAATTCTTGATGATTTTGAAATTTGTATGATCGAAACTTTTCTTTTTTAGGGTTTTGTAGGTATGACCAAAAAACCCCTATACCGTCATTTTGTCGTCTGTCTGTCTGTCTGTCTGTCTGTCTGTCTGTCTGTCTGTCTGTCTGTTCGGTAAAAATTGTAGCCAAACGGCTAAAGCTAGAGAGTTGAAATTTGGCATGCTTATACAACTCTTTGACCCGCACATAGGAAAAATACTAAAACATCTAAAAAACATATCCCCCTAAAAATATAAACAAATATGTGCTCATCGAAAAAAAAAATATATATTTTTTTTAAATTCTGAGTAGGGTATCAAATGAAAGCCCTTGGTACGTGGATTAACGATCAAATTTTTATTTTTGCAAAATAAATTATTTTGAAGCGATTTTTGCCAAAATTGTGCAAAAAAATTTTTGTCCCACACCCTGTAGCCCAGATGGTTTATACTAAAAATCTGAAAAAATTCTAAGTAATGTACATTGGTGTGAACCGGAATAGTACAACAGGATTTTTTGATCAGATTATGTTTTTGGAAAAAAAAGCATTTTTTGTGTTTTTTTGCTAATAATGTTGAAAACTTAGTTATATAACACACCAAACTGTAACGTTTATCTTGGTGCAATGGTTACGGTACTAGCGTTCTGCCCAAGAAAATGAGTTCGAATCCCACGAGAAGAGACAATGTTATTTTTTATTTTTTTTTTGAATTTTTATTTTGTTTAAATTATTTTTTCAAAATTCTAGTTATATTTTGGCAAATGTTGCATTTAATTTTTAAAAGCGTAAATTTAATAACCAGTGGAAATTGTTGAAATTATAATTTAATTCTGTTTGAATGTACACGAAATCAAAGGGAGGAGCTATGACTAGAAACAACCAATGAAGCCATAGGCGCAATTTTCAAAATCTTAATGAACCTTGTTATATAAAAAAAAATACTGCACATATTAAGAAACCTAAATAATGGTATTAGGCACTCGAATTAAAATTAACATAAAAATATTTTAACATAAAATTTGGTTTTAAAGCTCTTAGATTAAGAGATGATAAATTATTTTTAAAATATTGTTCATTTTACAGTGAATACTACAAATCAAAATATGTCCTACACACTCAGCATTCCGCCTTCACTTACTATTTTTAGATTATATATCTATCTAAGAGGAATTTTTTCAAAATTTTATTGAACCTTGCTATATAAAAAAAAATACTGCACATATTTAGAAACTTACATAATGGTATTAGGCATTCGAATTAAAATTAACAAAAAAAAAAAAAAAATATTTTAACATAAAATTTGTTTTGGCATTCCAATACCTGCGAAACCCTGAAATGTGTGAATATTCACACTTCACATCAATTTTTTTATTATGTTTCGACTTAAGACATCCTTCGCGATGAAAAACCGACGGAATTAATTCACACACCTAATAGTTCATTTGTGTGGATGCATGTGCATCCGTTGCCATAAAACGGAAGAAAGGGTGTATCGATTAAAAAAGAATATGGACAGAGAGTCAGACAAACAGACAGACAGACAGACATGCCGACAGAGAAACAGACACATGAGTGACGTTGTACGTTTTTTTTTTGTGGTCATACATACAGAGCCCTAAAAGTGACTCCATGAAGGTCGCATTTGACATTTTGTCTCAAGAATTATACTAACAAAACAAACAACCCTATTACCCCAAAACATACTTTTAAATAAAATTCACTTAAGAATAAATTCAAGTTAACAATTCGGTCCCTTAAGTTCTTAAATCATCATTATGTGTTCAGGCGTTACGTAAACGGGAAAATACCATGTTGCTACAAAGATACACCCCTTCAAAACAAATTATAGAATTTATTACAAAACCACAGAACCATTTGTGAAACAAATTACCGACAAAATATTATATAACAGTGTCAAATTAAGCGAGAAAAAATAATGGTCGACAGAATCGGCAAGCGAAAGAAATAAATTTTAGTAGTTGGGTTTTGTTTAGTGTACTAGGTGTATTTTGTACAAGGTGTCTCAAAAGAAATTTTATATTTAGTGGATCGATTAAAAAAAAAGTAAGCCGTATATAGAAAAAATGTTTATTAATTATTAAAAAACACTTTTTGAGGATTTATTTCCTAAAAATAATATCGTCTAAATGTAGACCCTCGCGTTCTCGGCACTCATTTAATCGAACAGTAAAATTACTTACGACGTCTCGGCAGGTGGACTCAGGGATGGCTGCCATTTCGTGACGGATATTTTCTTTCAAATGCGCCAGTGAAGTCGGTTTATTGGCGTAAACTTTAGATTTAAGATAACCCCATAGGAAAAAGTCCATAGGGGTTAAATCTGGACTGCGTGGAGGCCAATTTATGTCACCTCTCCGGGAGATCAATTTGCCTGAGAAAATTTCACGAACACGTGGCAGAGACATATTGGACGTGTGTGAAGTTGCTCCGTCCTGTTGGAACCATGTTCTTTGGTTATAGCCAGAAAAGTTTTGCAGTTCAGATACCAAGAAGTTGTCTAACATCTCCACATAACGCTCTGAATTCACTGTAACTGCACGCCCCCTTTCGTCTTCAAAAAAGTAAGGGCCGATAATTCCTCGCGCCGACATCGCAGCCCATACGGTCACTTTAGGCGAATGTAGGGGTTTCTGATGTTTGCGTTTCGGATTCGTTGCACTCCAGTAGCGGCAGTTCTACTTATTTACGTGGCCATTAAGATGAAAATGAGCTTCATCCGAAAACAAAATGTTGGTAAACGTTGAAAACCGCTCAATCACCTGATTTACGAAATTAAGCCTCTGACTGGCATCTTGGGGCTTTAATTCTTGCACCAATTGAATTTTGTAGGGGTGCAGCTTTAGGTCTTTGTGCATAATGCGATGTAATGATGATCTATGCACATTTAAAGCACTTGCGTGCTTCCGAATTGAAAGGTTCAGGTCGTCACGAACAGACTGATTAACATTCTCCACGTTTTCTACCGTTCTTGATGACCTAGGTCGCCCGGATTTTGATTTATCCAGCGTTGTACCAGTCTCTTCAAACTTTTTAACCCAATGTCGAATGAGAGGAATGCTTGGCGCATCATTTAAGTGGCGAAAACCTCGAATACTGCAGAATTTTCTACGCGCTACAGTCGCCGAATCACCGTTTTTGTAAAACTCTGGCACGCATAACGCGCGGTCTGCTCCCGAGAAACGCTCCATAGCGATTGAATTCCCAAGAGCCAGGCTACCGATTGACATAACCCCCGCGCCCCTCGGATACGTTGCGTTCACGCAGTAAGCTAAATAAATATAAAATTTCTTTTGAGACACCTTGTATTATATACAGTCAATATTTATGTAGTTCAGAATTATTACACCAGAGTTATTTCTTCGTTGATTTATTATATAGTGCGTTCGGTTTATTTTTAGTGAAAGAGTGCACGAGCTATAAATTTTGTGCTTAAGACATGTTTAATTTATTTTCATTATTACTTAATGTCAGATTATTTTGTACAGGAAGGGAAATTTATTTTGTTTAAAAATTTGAATTGTTGCTACTAGAGATGAGGAGTCAGCAAAAAAATGCTGTATAAAATGTTTCATTCATAATCTACTTACAAGGTTATGTACAAAATTATTAATGTATTTCCAGGTTTTAATTCTGTTTTTCAAGCAGTGGCGTCCATGGAAGCAAATGGATATATTGCCCTCCTGCTCAATCAGACGGCGATATTTTTTTTTGTGAAAAATATTATGGTACAAATAATTTATTACAAGACAAAAACAATAGTAATAAGCAGGACAAAAATGTAACACTAAATAAAAATAGATAACAAAATAATAGAACAGGTAGGAAAATTCAAATACCTAGGCATAGTTTTCGCGGAAGATGGAAAAATGGATGAAGAAATTAAGGAAAGAGTAGGCGCAGCAGGAAGAATGTTCAACAGCATCAAAGCATCGTTCTTAACTAAAAAATTGATGTGAAGTGTAAATATTCACACATTTCAGGGTTTCGCAGGTATATAATAAGTGAAGGCGGTATGCTGAGTGTGTAGGACAAATTTGACTTTGCAGTAATCACGGCAAAATGAACGATATTTTTAAAATAATTTTTCGTCTGTTAATCATATAATAAGACTGGTTATTAAATTTACGCTCTTAAAAATTAAATGCAACATTTGTCAAAATATAACTAGAATTTTGACAAAATAATTTCAACATAATAAAAATGCAAAAAAAAAACAGAAAAAATAAAATTCACTCCGTACTCGAACTCGAAACTTTTCGTTTCCAGCGCATTTTAGCTTTCGACACCAGTGCTCTAACCATTACGCTATCGCACGCTTACATTGGTATAACTTTTGTACTTTGTGAACCAAAAACCACAAAAAATGCGTTATTTTCCGAAAACATAATCTGATCAAAAATTCCTGTTGTAATATTTCTGTTCACACCAATATACATTACTTAGAATTTTTTTAGATTTTTAGTTTAAACCATCTGGGCTACAGGGTGTGGGACAAAATTTTTTTTGCACTATTTTGGCAAAAATCACATCAAAATAATTTATTTTTCAAAAATAAAAATTTGATCATTATTTCACGTACTAAGGGCTTTCATTTGATACCCTACTCAGAATTTTAAAAAAATATTTTTGTTTTCGATGAGCACATATTTATTTATATTTTTTGGGGGATATGTTTTTCAGATGTTTTAGTATTTTTCCTATGTGCGGATCAAAGAGTTGTATAAGCATGCCAAATTTCAACTCTCTAGAATTAGCCGTTTGGCTACAATTTTTACCGAACAGACAGACAGACGACAAAATGACGGTATAAGGGTTTTTTGGTCATACCTACAAAACCCTAAAAATTGATGTGAAGTGTGAATTTTCACGCATTTCAGGGTTTCGCAGGTATTTAGTAAGTGAATAATGATTATTTGGGATGCCAAAACAATTTTTATGTTAAAATATTTTTTTTGTTAATTTTAATTCGAATGCCTAATACCATTATGTAGGTTTCTAAACATGTGCAGTATTTTTTTTTTTATATAGCAAGGTTCAATAAGATTTTGAAAATTGCGCTTATGGCTTCCATTGGTTGTTTTAGTCATAAGCTCCGCCCTTCTGATTTCTTGTATTTATAGGAATATAACACATGCCATTACATATATTTTATATATTTTATTTTTTTACTTGTATCCATGGTATTATATATAAGTTATTTGGTTGTAAGTCTACTGGTTATTAAATTTACGCTTTTAAAAATGAAATGCAATATTTGCCCAAATATAACTAGAATTTTGAAAAAATAATTTAAACAAAATAAAAATGCAAAAAAAAAACAGAAAAAATCGAGGCCGGATTGAACTCGAGTTTGCAAATTAGAACGCCAGTATTCTAAGCATTACACAATTGAAGCGCTCTGTTTACTGTACTACATAAAATCATTAAATAGTTTACATGGTCAAGTAAAAAACACAAAAAACGCGTTATTTTCCGAAAACTGATCTGATAGGGCTTTTTTTCATTTGATACCCTACCCTAATTATTAAATTTTTTTTTGTTTCGGTGAGCACATATTTGTTTATATTATTAGGGGAGTATGTTTTTTAGATGTTTTGGTATTTTTCCTATGTGCGGGTCAACGAGTTGTATAAGCATGCCAAATTTCAACTCTCTAGGTTTAGCCGTTTGGCTACAATCTTTACCGAACAGACAGATGACAGACAGACGACAAAATAACGGTATAAGGGTATACCTACAGGGTCATACCTACAAAACCCTAAAAAGAAATACCAACCAACATCAAGGTAGAGATCTTCAAAAAAGTGACAGTACCAATTTTTTCATATGCCTCAGAATCCTGGACCACTACAGAGACGCACAGGTCCAAAATAAATTCCGAAATAATATTTTTAAGGAAAATCGAAGGTAAAACAAAATTGGACAGAATAAGAAATGAAGTATTTAGAAAAAAACTAGGCACAAAACATAACGTTTTGACTATTTTTAGCATGATGTCTGTCGGTCTGTCTGTCCGTCTGTCTATCTGTCCGTTTGTCCGTCCGTCCATCTGTCTGTCTGTCTGTGTACACGTGCAAAGCAAATTCGGCTGAAAGGATTTTTATGAAACTTCATATTTAAGCTTCTGGCATCAATGGCACAAGTTGATCAAGTTTTGGTAAAAATCGGTTAACTAAAAATGGGAGTTTACTCGTGTCGATTTTAAGATTTTTGTGAATATTTCACAACACAAAAATATTTCGAAAAAATTTATTGAACAAAAGTTTCTATAGAAGCAATAACTAATAACTTTTATTTGAGACGTTTTTTGATAAAACGAAAAATTTCGAATAATTTCTGTCTCAATTTTTCAATACTTATATGTAACGTTTCCATGGTCATGATAAATAATATCTCTGTTAGAAAATATTAGGCGAAGTTATTTCTACTCTGCTGCTAGAATGTATTTTATATAAGTACTTTATGATGGACGTCGGTCCTGTGGTGGCCACAGCTGATTTTTTCATATAAAGATGGTAGTATTATTTTTCCTAAATTACACGGCCTACCGCGCTTTGGTGATAGATCAAGAGTTTTTAATTGTGAATCTTTTTCTATTGACGTTTTATAAAACATTTTATACGGCGCATTTCTCAAAAATCTTATCCAGGAAATATTCAACCAGTTAACTATTTCTCCATCAGTATTTTTTCTTCTTCTTAAAATGCCTCCTCGAGAGGTTTGGTAGAGTAAAAGTCTTCACTTTTCATTTCATGTACTAAAAAGGAATTATGCTTGCGACATTTTTGTATCAATTTTTAATAATCCTGGGGTATTAATCGGGTTTCGGTTCGGAAGAATTTATTCGAGTGGACTTGTCTCACTTTCAAAATCAATGCATTTGAAATACTGTTGACCATTAAACTAACAGTAACAAATTTGTACTGATATTGAGTCGATATTTATTGTAAATGATTAAAAACATGAAGTTAATCTGAATTTGTAATAAGACGTAACATTAACTCATATTTTTCACAAAATGGACTTATCTCACTTTCAAAATCAACGGCTCATATGCTGATGGACGAGCTTTTCCAATTTGGAAGTGGAACCCATGAATCTAAATATGGTTGCAATATTGAAGTGCAAACAAAATTCAGTTTGAAAAAACAAGATTGCTGGCAACTGGGACACGAAAAGTACCTGAGCAAATCGGACGGTGTTCTGGTTTCTTTAATTTATTTTAGTTGTACCACCACTGAATCATTTATGAAATTTACAATTGCAACAAAAGATAAATCTGTCAATAAAACATGGACGTTTTAATTGAATAATAGATATTATGTAATTATTATCAACACGCAACAATTATAAAATCACATCACGCAATTTTCATATTTGGCTGTAGTTTTTCAGACAATAACATTTATTATTGAATTACATAGTTGATTTGAAATAATTTACAGGGCTATCAAAGAGAACTATAGTACATTAATGATGGCTATCGTAACGAATAATCGTTGAAATAATTGGTTTAGTTTATCAATCAGATAGACGGACGTTACATGGTGATATAATTTTGATGGGTCTATGTTAATATTGTTTCAAGTGAAAACGTTATTTAGTTTCATACTTCATTTGATCAGGTCTATGGTGCTTTGTCCACATTAATTAGTATCGAGTATTTGTATTTGTTACGTGGTGTAAATGAATGTAAATTTATCTCTAATCATTTACATACCATTATACGTAATTCTCTACGACACTTGTAGGAGTTATCGTTATGGAACTTTTTAAAATAAAGGCTAATAGAATAATAGAGTTTTTCCACTCTCTACATATGTTGCAGGAGGTAGTACCCCAGGAGAAGTCGCCCCTGGTGACTATCCTGAACACCGAACCCAGGCTAGCTCACGAGCTGGGTTCCTAGTATGCCGCCTGGGCTTGAAGAGTCTGGTCTTGCTAAGCGTCTGAAATTGAGATTGTGTTACCCTTAGGGATGTTCTAAATAATAAACAACAATGTGAATTTAGATATTTATTTAATAGGAATATAAATAAACATAACAAAAGTGTAAAATATATGAAGTATGCCAGGTCTACAAGTATGAAATGCGGTTTTTTTCCAAACTTGCCGCACAAACAGAGTGTATAGTTCAAAGTTTCAACACATATGGCGTTTTGTTAAGTTATCATTAAGTGTCAAATGCGTATAGGTTATAATTTGAAACATGATCAAATTTTGTGCCAAATAAAGAGCATTCGCGGACAGTACTACTGTTTTGTTTTCATTTGAAAAAAACTGCTGCTGAATCATACCGATTGCTTCGAGAAGCTTATGGTGAAAATGCTCCATCGCAAGATACGTGTGAACGATGGTTTCGGCGTTTCAAAAGTGGCGACTTTGATCTTACAGACAAAGAACATGGAAAACCTCCAAAAAAATATGAAGATACAAAATTGGAAACATTGCTACAGGAAGACGATAGTCAATCACAAAAACAACTAGCAGAACAGTTAGGCGTTAGTCAACAAGCTGTTTCCAATCGCATACGAGAGATGGGTAAGATCAAAAAAGTCGGCAGATGGGTTCCACATGCATTGAATGAGAGGCAGATGGAAAAACGCAAAAACACTTGTGAAATTTTGCTTGCACGATACAAAAGAAAGTCTTTTTTGCATCGTATTGCGATGAAAAATGGATTTATTTTGAAAATCCCAAACGCAAAAAATCATGGGTGAACCCAGGCTCACCATCCACATCAACTGCAAGACCGAATCGCTTTGGCAAAAAGACAATGCTCTGTACTTGGTGGGACCAAAAGGGTGTGGTCTATTATGAATTGTTAAAACCTGGTGAAACACTTAATACCCAACGCTACCAACAACAACTGATCGAATTGAACCATTCTCTGCTCATAAAACGACCAGAATATGAAAGAAGACAGCACAAGGTAATTTTTCTTCATGATAACGCTCCCATTCATAATCACATAAGGCAAAAGCAGTTTGCTTATTGGAGCAAAAGTTGTTGTGCGTCAAAATGTTTAACTAACTAACTAATTATTTTATACTTATTTCTCTACCCATAAAATGTCTATATATCCCAGCCAAAGCGTTTATAGATAAATGTCTCGAGGAAAATTTTTACTTATTTTGGGATCTAGAATTTAAAATTAGCTCAATTAAACTTGAAACACCCTGTAAAATTGCCAATATTATTCAACCTTTGTGATAAACAAAAAATATTTATTTCGTAATTAACATTCAAATAAACTATTCAAAATTGCAATAAAACTAGTAAAATTAGTAAAGACCTGCCATGAATATGTATAGATCAAAGCTATAAATATGTAGATGTAAGTTTGAACGTTAATTTTTAAAGTAAAATGGCAGTGAAGTGTTGTAGACCAACATGGTATTGTGCAGCGAATCGCATGCGGAACTGAGGGACATTTATCATTTCCATGAAGCTGCCGACTAGCGACTGCCGACTGCCGTCTGACGGCAAAGGGAGATGCTTCGGTAACCAGCGTCGGTTTGACAATCGTGACCGTTGCCAAGTGCTTTACTCTATTGGAGGAAACATCTATATCGGGATAATCTGCTATGGAAGATTGATGATTTTACATTGTAAATGAACGCAGTTTGCAACGTATAATTTTCCTCGATGCTTCCTATTTCTTACGTATTCTGTCAAAATATCAAGTGGGTTAAAGTTACTGACGTACGTAAAGGACTGTTCATATAGCTACATAAGTACAATTCTCAATCGCTCAAAGAACAATATTGTTATACCATGAGTTCAAAAAGAAATAACATAAGGGTTAACTGTGGAAAAATAAAATAATGTCTATTGTAAGTGTTTGAATACTCTTTCTTAAATATCAGGTCTGGGAAAAAGTTCGTGGCGTTCTTTTTAGTAAAATTCAACTGGTTTTGTTATAGTGCGAAAATGAATTTATTTAAACTAAATATGCTCTATTATTATCGACAACGTTTCGCCATTTTTCGGGTAGAGCCATGATGCCATCGGTGAAGACTTCTGTGGTTTCTGGTTGAAAAACTGAATCAAGTGGTTTTCACAGGCTTCTTTTGAAACCAGCTTACTTCCATTGAGAGAATTCTGCAGAGATCGGAATAGGTGATAGTCAGAGGGTGCTATGTCTGGACCATACGGTGGATGCAACAAAATTTCCCAACCAAGCTCTCGTAATTTTTGACGGGTCATCAAAGAAGTGTGTGGTCTTGCGTTGTCATGATGAAAGACAACACCTTTCCTATTATTCAATTCGGGCCGTTCTCTTCCAATTGCCTGGCGTAATCTCTCTAGTTGTCCACAGTAGAGTTGAGAATCAATCGTCTGACGATTCCCTTCCAGTCCCACCACACACACAGCATCACCTTGTTCGGCGTCAGTCCTCGCTTCGCGAACGCTTGTGACAGCTTCCGATTGTCGTACGTGATCCATTTTTCATCACCGGTTATGACACGCTTCAGAATTGGCTTGATTTCATTGCGTTTCAACAGCGCATCGCAGATGTTAATTCGGTCTATCATGTTTTTCGCGCTCAACTCATGAGGAACCCATATATCAAACTTCTTTTCGTAGCCAGCTTTCCGTAAATGGTTCAAAGCAGTTTTGTGGTCAATGCCTAGCTCCGTACCAATATCGACACTGCTGATATGCTTGTCTTGCTGGACTTTTTCAAGAATTTCATCAGCTTTTTCACTGATTGGACGACTAGAGCGTGAGTCATCTTTCACATTAAAATTACCAGAACGACAGCGAGCGAACCATTTCCGCGCAGCAGAATTTGATAAAGTACCTTCACCGTACACAGCACAAATTTTTTCACAATCCTGCGCAGCGTTCTTCTCTTTGTCGTAATAATATTGCAAAATATAGCGCAATTTTTCATTACTGTTCTCCATTTTTAAACGCAAACAACTTTCCAAGCACTGCACAAATTTTGATGTTTAGACACTCAAAGTAATGCTCGAACTGTCACCTTTCCAATGAGCGCTTAGTGGTGTCGCTGCGATCTGTGTATCCTGAGTTATTTGCATTTGATGCCGTCTATCGGCAAAAACGCCACGAACTTTTTCCCAGACCTGATAATAACGATGTAATTGTCAAAATTGACATATGGTTGTGCATTTGACAGTTTCGTGTAAATAAAGCATAATGTAATTGTGTTAATTTCATATAATATTTGTAATAGAAGAATACTTAAAATAAACCGGAATAAATTGTACTTCATCTTAACGCAGTGTTATTACACGGTCTCTCATCCTAACAGTAAGCTTTATTTTTTGTGTTCTTTTGTAAAAACCATTATAATTGTAGCTTAATTAAATTTTCAATAGAAACTTATGACAACAACAGTGATGACAGTTAATTAATTGACAGTTAAAGCTTGCAGTACACATTTTATTTTTCCACAGACAACCCTTACGTAATTTCTTTTTGAACACATGGTATATGTTGGCGGTTGGTAAAATGGTTCTTACTTCTAAAATATATTTTTCCCCAACCAATTCTGGGGAGCCAACTGAGGACCAGAGGAAGATTGGGAGGGGGGCGGACCCCCACTAACGCCGCCACTGATGTGAACTAAACATTAGTTAATATTTTTGTTAAAATATTGAAAAATAGGACTGTACTATATTATCTTTTAATTAATAAACCTATAACGCTTCTTAACGTATATTTTCACCATAAATATCTAGCATCATTAAATATTTGTTGTTGGTTTTATGGCATTAGATGAGCATCAACAAAAAATAAATTGGTTTTATCATATTTACCACACAACTCCGTCTATTACGGACTATTAAATCACGGAGCAGACATCAATTTCAGGGTCTTTACTAAGAAATTTCGATTTCACGTTAATAATTATTTTACGATATAATTATAAGACTAATCCAATACATTCGAGACATCGTTAGCTTGAGGCGAAATGTTGGGTTTCGTAGCAGATCTATAAAAACTTTATTTAATTATAAATGTGTTAACCCTAATAAAATTTTAGTTTCTTGATTTAAAATATTGATTTAGATAAGATAAAAATTGATAATTGAGGTCCCTACATAACGTTTTGACTATTTTTAGCATGATGTCTGTCGGTCTGTCTGTCTGTCCGTCTGTCTGTCTGTCTGTCTGTCTGTCTGTCTGTCCGTCTGTCCGTCCGTCTGTCCGTCCGTCTGTCGGTCTGTGTACACCTGCAGAGCAAATTCGGCTAAAAGAATTTTTATGAAACTTCATATTTAAGCTTTTGACATCAATGGCACAAGTTGATCAACTTTTGGTAAAAATCGGTTGACTAGAAATGGGAGTTTACTCGTATCGATTTTAAGATTTTTGTGAATATAGACGATTCCGCTTAATTGGGCCACCGCTTAATTGGGGCAGCTACTTATTTGGGCCAAATCTCAAAGAACGGAAACCAAACCAAGGAACCAACAGTAAATTTATATGTTTAATTGGGACAACATTCCGCTTAATTGGGACAGTAAATTTAAGATCACAGTACATATTATGTTACACATATTCTCAAGAAAAAAATATGTACAAAGAATTTAATATTACAGTGTTATTTTATGCAGGAAGGAAATGAAGGGAGCCCTACATCCGCACTGAATACCTGTGCTGATTTTATAGAAGTGAAATGTTACAAAAACAAAAGACAGACTACATTTGACGCATTTTTGCATTGAATTAAATTGTATGTACCAATTTATTATTTTATTTTGGAAGTTATTATTATTTTTTCTTAAAAGTTTATATTTTTTGGTTATATGTAATTTATAGTTTTGTCCAAGAGTTTATAAAATAAAATTATTGAAAGAAAAATATGCATTGTTTAATTTTATATGAAATTCGCTTAATTGGGGCAGCCGCTTAATTGGGCCAAAATGCCTAAGTCCCGATGTGCCCCATTTAAGCGGAATCGACTGTATTTCATAACAGAAATATATTTCGAAAAAATTTATTTAACAAAAGTTGCTAGAAAAGTAATAACTAACAACTTTTGAGACAGTTTTTGATAAAACGAATAATTATTGAAACAATTTTCGAAATTTTTTCCAAGTAACCAATTTTTAATTGCTGCTGTATGATAAGGAGCATTTTCCCATCCCCAATCCATTGGTCAAAATCTGATAAACGGTAGCTTGAGTCAAATTCAACTCTTCCCCGATCATTCTGACTGTCAACCAACGATCTGAACACACAAGATCCCGGATTCTGCCAACATTTTCATCGATTCTTGAAGATGAAGGCCTTCCGCTGCGTGATTCATTTTCAATCAACTCTCTTACTTCTGAAAATGCCTTAAACCACCAAAAAACCTGGGTCCTTGACAAAACACTGTTTCCGTAGGCCTGCTGAAGTTTTGCAAAAGTTTCCGTTGCACTGTGCCCAAGTCTGAAGCAAAACCTGATAGCACACCGTTGCTCGAAATGAATCACTCATTTTTAGAACGCACTAGAAAAAACTTTTTCACGAAGAATCAAAAATACCGACCCGAGAATCGAGAGTTGGAAATTTTTCTGCCAACACATCCCTGTTTCTAATAAATATAATAGACCGGGAGCTCATGACATTTTTGGTCTTCGATTTCATACAGCATGCCTTTTGGAGGAGAGAATATTTACCCTGTGACAACAAAAAAGGGATGGTACTAAACCCCTGCACGCTTTCCGGTCATAGGGAAAATTGCATTTCCACTTGCACAAAATTTTTGTGTTTTTCTCTGATTTAATATTGCTTGCCCTTTTGTCAAAAGAAAGTTATAACAAATTTAAAGTCTTTTAATTATAGGCATGCTGTATGAAAACGCGGAAAATCATATTTTTTTAATACAAGATCACATGACCGTTTGAGCTCTTTGGGACCCTCCGAATCGCATGCATATATTTAAAAGACTTTAAATTTGTTATAACTTTCTTTTGACAAAAGGGCAAGCAATATTAAATCAGAGAAAAGCATAAAAATTTTGTGTTTAAGTGGAAATGCAATTTTCCCTATGACCGGAAAGCGTGCAGGGGTTTAGTACCATCCCTTTTTTGTTGTCACAGGGTAAATATTCTCTCCTCCAAAAGGCATGCTGTATGAAATCGGAGAACAAAAACTGTCATGAGCTCCCGGTCTAAATCGAAAGTTGGTAATTTTTCTGCCAACACATCCCTGTTTCTAATAAATATAAATAAAATTCACATCTAATTTATTAGTTAAATTCCAGTTGGGATAAAAGTAAATGTATATATTTAAATATGAGTGTATACTCCCACTTTGATATGTTGTATCTTTACCTTTCAAATAAACATGTAAAATAAAAAGGGCATGTATATTCATGATTTGTACGTAAATTAAAATATTTTAAAATTAATGGCCTAGACTGAAGTAACATTACTTAAAATATTTTCAAAATAAAAATTCTTCAAATAAAAAATGTAATTCACATTAAATCTAAATGTAAAAGATTTTAATGAAATGTAAAGAATATTCTCAGGCATTTATAAATTTTACTCACATTTTTCTAATGGTTTTTTTTTGACTAAATTTTTCTTTGAGACCATCTGAGGCGTACTGCTAGGACGAGCTTGCAATTAAAAATTATTAAAGGACAATTAAAAGGAACTGTTTCAAAGAAGCTTGTTTTAAAAGTAATTTAGAATTAGACTTCTTTAATTCAAATAAAACTTTTCTACTGAATTTTTTATAGTATATTTTAGTGAATTATACTGATTGCAAAATTCTTTGAGTTTCAAACATGCAAGTCGTTTAGTTTAAAACATAATAAAATAAAAAAATTGATGTGAAGTGTGAATTTTCACACATTGCAGGGTTTCGCAGGTATATAATAAGTGAAGGCGGCATGCTGAGTGTGTGGGACAAATTTTGCTTTGTAGTAACCACGGCAAAATGAACGATCTTTTTAAAATAATTTATCGTCTGTTAATCTCAGAGCTTTAAAAACAAATTTTATGTTAAACTATTTTTTTGTTAATTTTAATTCGAATACCTAATATCATTATTTAGGTTTCTAAATAAGTGCAGTATTTTTTTTATATAACAAGGTTCATTAAGATTTTGAAAATTGGGCCTATGGCTTTCATTGGTTGTCTTAAATCATACGCTCCGCCCCTCTGGCTTCGTATAAATGACACATAGAATGAAAATATAATTCCAATTGGTTATTAAATTTACGCTCTTGAAAACTAAATTCAAAATGTGCTAAAATATAACTAGAATTTTAACAAATTAATTTAAACAAAATAAATATGAAAAAAAAACAAAAAATAAAATTGACTCCACAAGCAAGGAATGAACCTGTGTACTGAATAAAGATCCTGTGTAGTTGTCGCGCAACTGAGCCACTAGACCACCAAACGCTTATCAACTTAGTGTGTTATAAGAGTATAACATGTATGCATCATCAACCAAAAAATACAAAAAATGCGTTATTTTCCGAAAACATAATCTGATCAAAAATTCCTGTTGTACTATTCCGGTTCACACCAATGTACATTACTGAGAATTTTTTCAGATTTTTAGTTTAAACCATCTGGGCTACAGGGTGTGGGACAAAATTTTTTTTGCACAATTTTGGCAAAAATCGCGTCAAAATAATTTATTTTGCAAAAATAAAATTTTGATCGTTAATCCACGTACCAAGGGCTTTCATTTGATACCCTACACAGAATTGTAAAAAAATATATTTTTTTTCGATGAGCATATATTTGTTTATATTTTTAGGGGGATATTTTTTTTAGATGTTTTAGTATTTTTCCTATGTGCGGGTCAAAGAGTTGTATAAGCATGCCAAATTTCAACTCTCTAGGTTTAGCCGTTTGGCTACAATTTTTACCGAACAGACAGACAGACAGACAGACAGACAGACGACAAAATGACGGTATAAGGGTTTTGTGGTTATACCTACAAAACCCTAAAAATTATGTAAAGTATACATTTTCACACATTTCAGGGTTTTTTAGGTATTTAATAAGTGTAAGAAGCCAACATAATACTGGATATCTACCCAGCAAACATTTTTATACGGGCCAGTACTGTTGAAGCACATACTCCCCGGCTTTGAAAATAATGGGCCAATACCCCGGTGTCCCCGTGGCCGTTAGCTGGCCCATTGATGTATCAATTGTCGGCCCAGCAGCGGTAAAATGCAAAATAATCGCATTAAATGCTGGTAAAGTACTTCGTATAGGAAGAGTGCGAAATACAAATGTAAAGTATATTATTAATACTGGCGTTGAACAAACTTTTGGTGCCAGCAATTTACCAACAGAAAAGCAGTTTGCTGGCATTCGGCCGATGGTTGAATGTTTGCTGGGTAGGTATATTTATTCTATAATCACGATAATATTCATCAAAATCAACAGTTTTTTGATAATAATTTTTATTCCGGCTGCCTTTGCAATCATTTTGTGCACAGCATCGATGTTTTTTTGAATCACAACCGATTTCGGTAGACCTTCACGAGATTCATCACTGACGGACGCACGATCACGACGAAATTTTGAAAACCAATTGTAAACAGTCTTTTCTGATGGTGCTTCATTACCAAAATTTGAACGAAACGAATCTATGCATTGCTGTTGAGTTAGACCTTTACTTAAATCGTAAAAAATCATCCAACGAAAACCTTCACGAGTAATATCCATTTTTAAAAGTAAAATCAAATAACAGTGCTTAAGAAGATAGAGAGAAAAACAGAGAGAGAGAGAGTGAGAGAATTAGCCCGAAGGTAAAACTTTCTGAACCGTCTCTGAACAAAATTCACTTCTTCTATTGATCTCTATATTACCCTTCCCTTCCACCAAATCAATTGGCAAACATAAAACAAACGGCAATGTTTCTTGAAATCTTTACACAACTTGAACTGCCTAAACAACTAGTAACCCAATACAACCAAATACAATACACAACACTTCAAACAAATGAAATCTCAACTTTCCAAACATCTTTTGTTTATTCGATCACGTGTCACAATACTTTTCTATATATCCACGTATCGTGTTACCTCGAAGCGTATCGTCAAATCAAGTAGTAAGAAAACGTAATAAATCACATGGCAGTACGACAGCCAAGCGGGAAAACTGGACGCATAATCTACCCTCTGACATGTGTGGAGGAAAAAGCGATTCAACGATTCAGATTTCAAAAATTTTATCTGCTGATATAGACAGTTATTTATGAAGTTGGTTGAAGAATGATCATACTGTGTGTATGTCATGCAGTATTACAGTGTATCAGATTTTATGACTAGATCGTAGTTAGTGCTGGTTAGTTATGATTTTAATTTATGGTTTTAGTTTATGACGAAGAGGCTGACCTCTTTGAGCTATTGATGATACCATATAATTTATTTGATCTAAAGCAGAGGTTATTAATTGTTCACATAACATAAAGGGTGATCCAAATTGGACTCCGGGATTTGAATTGCGCGCCATTTTCGTTCAGTCAGTGTTGGAAGTTTGGATTTTTACAGTTGGTATCTAAACACATTCATCATGGCGCCATATACTGTGCAGCAACGCATAAATATCGTGCAAGTTTATTATGAAAACAGGCGATCAGTTACGATTGCGCGAAGATAACTTCGACCACTTTTTGGAAGGAATAATGTTCCAAGTGAGCGTGCAATTCGTGAATTACTGCAAAAATTTGAAACAAGTGGTATGCTTATTGATACACCAAGAGTTCGCTATCAACGCAGAGGTCGTTCAGGTGAAAATATTGCTCGTATACGTGATAGTGTGCAAGAAGAACCAAGCACGTCAATCCGTCACCATTCACAGCAATTGAATCTTTCATATGGCACTACTCAACGAATTTAAAAAAGACCTGCATTTAAAGGCGTATAAAATTCAACTGAAAGCAGTGGACCACCAGAAACGCCGTATATTTGTGAACTGGGTTTTAGAAAACACAGAAATTGATGCTGATTTTTGCAAAAAAATCATATGGAGCGATGAAGTTTATTTTCTTTTGAATGGGTTTGTTAATCGCCAAAATTGTCGCATCTGGGGTAGTAAAAATCCACATGCTATTCAAGAAAAACCAATGCATTCACAAAAATGCACTGTTTGGTGTGCATTATGGGCTGGAGGAATCATTGGCCCGTACTTTTTTGAGGACGAAGCTGGTAACGCTGTTACTGTCAATGGTGTACGCTATCGGGAGATGCTAAACAACTTTTTTTTCAATGAAACCAACTATTTGAACTTAAATGACATGTGATTTCAATAGGATGGAGCTACATGTCACACAGCACGTGAATCACTTTAAACCAAATTTCCTGGTCATGTTATCTCTCAGAGGGGCGACATCAATTGGCCAGCGAGGTCTTGCGATCTAACCCCATTAGACTTTTTTCTCTGGGGCTATTTGAAGGAAAGGGTCTATGTCAACAAGCCTGCTACGATTCCAGAACTAAAAGAAACATCAGACGTGCAATTGCTGAAATCGTACGGCATTTTTTGGAAACGATTATGGAAAACTTCACTAAAAGAATGGTATCATGTCAGCGGAGTCGTGGAGGGCATTTGCCGACATCATATTTCATAAATAATTGCTAAGTTTCTACTTTACGCTAATAATAATAAAATTCGGATTTTTCCAATATGTTGTGTTTTATTCAAAAACAAATCCTAGAGTCCAAATTGGATCACCCTTTATTAAAATTAATAAATTAAGCTCATGTTAGAAGAGTAGTAACAAAACAAATAATTAAATTTTATAATAACCCTCCAAAACTCATAATGAATTTATAAAATGACTTAATCCATTATATTCTGTAAATTATTCTGTGCTAATTAATGAGAATCTGAATTAATAAACAGAAATCCACTTGTCCTGAACCAAACAATCTAACGAAATTAATAACAGGCGTAACAATAAATACAGCACGTAACATTCAACCTACTGAAAGCTGATTCGGTCGATGTTTAAAGTCAAACCAGAACAAATACTCGACATTCTGATTACATTCGAAACACGCCCAGTAACAAACTACACCTAATACCGTACTGGCGGTTGTGCCAAGCTCAAAATCCCAATGTACCGATGTGTTCACACTGTTCCATGGCTATGGCCGCTTTACATAAACTCCAGATTATACCACCCGCCCGTTATTGAAATACTGTTCAATATATATCACGAGTCTACCATGATAACTAATTCACGACTTTTAAAACTTTTGATTTCTTTTAAAAATTGATGTGAATGAATCGCAGGATTTCAATGGTACAATTCAGTTTCTTAAAAAAGTCTCGCACATTACTTGCAAGCAGGAGTAATAATAATATGATCTGTCTCAATTTGTAATACAAAACTAGATCTGGTTACTTTGGTGACTGTTGTGGTGTAAACAGACTTTGGCGTATCCGTGTGAACCAATACTATGATAATATTATAAATGTATTGTCAATATACAACATAAAAAATTGATGTGAAGTGTGAATATTCACACATTTCAGGGTTTCGCAGGTATATAATAAGTGAATGCATGCTGAGTGTGTAGGACAAATTTTGTAGTAACCACGGCAAAATGAACGATCTTTTTAAAATAATTTATCGTCTGTTAATCTCAGAGCTTTAAAAACAAATTTTATGTTAAAATATTTTTTTGTTAATTTTAATTCGAATACCTAATATCATTATTTAGGTTTCTAAATAAGTGCAGTATTTTTTTTTATATAACAAGGTTCATTAAGATTTTGAAAATTGGGCCTATAGCTTTCATTGGTTTCTTAAATCATACGCTCCGCCCCTCTGGCTTCGTATAAATGACACACAATGAAAATATAATTCCAATTGGTTATTAAATTTACGCTCTTGAAAATTAAATTCAAAATGTGCTAAAATATAACTAGAATTTTAACAAATTAATTTAAACATAATAAATATGAAAAAAAAAAACAAAAAATAAAATTGACTCCACAAGCACTGGCTTGAAGCTGTGTAGTGAATAACGATCCTGTGTGGTTGTCGAGTAACTGAGCCACTAGACCACCAAACGCTTATCAACTTAGTGTGTTATAAGAGTATAACATGTATGCATCGTGTTGCAAAAATTCCTGTTGTACTATTCCGGTTCACACCATTATACATTACTTAGAATTTTTTCACATTTTTAGTTTAAACTATCTGGGCTACAGGGTGTGGGACAAAAATTTTTTTGCACAATTTTGGCAAAAATCGCCTTAAAATAATTTATTTTGCAAAAATTAAATTTTGATCGTTAATCCACGTACTAAGGGCTTTCATTTGATACCCTACTCAGAATTTTAAAAAAATATTTTTTTTTTCGATGAGCACATATTTGTTTATATTTTTAGGGGGATATGTTTTTTAGATGTTTTAGTATTTTTCCTATGTGCGGGTCAAAAAGTTGTACAAGCATGCCAATTTTCAACTCTCTAGGTTTAGCCGTTTGGCTACAATTTTTACCGAACAGACAGACAGACACACAGACAGACAGACAGAAAGACAGACAGACAGACAGACAGACAGACAGACGACAAAATGACGGTATAAGGGTTTTTTCGTCATACCTACAAAACCCTAAAAAATGAACTTTTCCTGTTAGTTCCGTATTACAAAATGAGACAGATAATAATACTTTATTATTATTGCTCTAAGGGCCGAGAGTTCCAGTTCCTAATAAACTTCCTAATAGTTATTAGACACATAATATATTTATGAAGCTAATAAATTTATTGATGATTTCCAACTTACAAAATCCTTCTAATACAGTCTGTTCCAAACGGTTAGGCGGAACTAAATGGGAATTTCGTTCCTTTAGGTTGTCACGAGAAGGGAATTTACTTGGGTTATTTTATTTTTCACGTTGGAATGTCAAAATTTAAAATTCCAACAATGAAACCAGGGAAACGAATGGGAAATTTGTATTAAGAATGACACAAAAAATCAAAATATAATGAAAATGACATTTTAAAATTATATTAACCTTAACCAAAAAATGTTTATTGTAAGTATGATTTACAAAGCTTAAACAAAACGTTCGAAAAGCACGATTTAATTTCGTTAATCCACGTACTAAGGGCTTTCATTTGATACCCTACTCAGAATTTTAAAAAAATATTTTTTTTTTCGATGAGCACATATTTGTTTATATTTTTAGGGGGATATGTTTTTTAGATGTTTTAGTATTTTTCCTATGTGCGGGTCAAAAAGTTGTACAAGCATGCCAATTTTCAACTCTCTAGGTTTAGCCGTTTGGCTACAATTTTTACCGAACAGACAGACAGACACACAGACAGACAGACAGAAAGACAGACAGACAGACAGACAGACAGACAGACGACAAAATGACGGTATAAGGGTTTTTTCGTCATACCTACAAAACCTTAAAAAATGAACTTTTCCTGTTAGTTCCGTATTACAAAATGAGACAGATAATAATACTTTATTATTATTACTCTAAGGGCCGAGAGTTCCAGTTCCTAATAAACTTCCTAATAGTTATTAGACACATAATATATTTATGAAGCTAATAAATTTATTGATGATTTCCAACTTACAAAATCCTTCTAATACAGTCTGTTCCAAACGGTTAGGCGGAACTAAATGGGAATTTCGTTCCTTTAGGTTGTCACGAGAAGGGAATTTACTTGGGTTATTTTATTTTTCACGTTGGAATGTCAAAATTTAAAATTCCAACAATGAAACCAGGGAAACGAATGGGAAATTTGTATTAAGAATGACACAAAAAATCAAAATATAATGAAAATGACATTTTAAAATTATATTAACCTTAACCAAAAAATGTTTATTGTAAGTATGATTTACAAAGCTTAAACAAAACGTTCGAAAAGCACGATTTAAACGATGAAAGTAACTAGATTGCAAAATCTAGTTCCGCCTAACCGTTTGGAACAGACTTTAGTTTATTATAAGCAGTTCACTTTTGTAAGAACAAACTAAGAGGGAATTTTGTTTTCAATAGTTTGCACCATTGAAGCTGTATGTCATGTTGGTATTATGAATGTCACTTTTTTAAAATGTCGATCCATTTGACATATGTCATAATGAAAAATAATATTATCTGTCTCATTTTGTAATACGGAACTAACAGGAAAAGTTCATTTTTTATGTTGTATATTGACAATACATTTATAATATTATCATAGTATTGGTTCACACGGATACGCCAAAGTCTGTTTACACCACAACAGTTACCAAAGTAACCAGATCTAGTTTCGTATTACAAATTGAGACAGATTATATCTTAATTATAATGATCATAACCTTATCAACCTAAAGTTGGTTTTACAGCGTAAGAAATATTTTTAATTAACATTTAAAGTCAGTAACACACCATAAAAGTAACCAAAATAACCAGATCTATTTCAAAGTAGAAAAATGTGTGTAAGAAGATAGGAGCTGTTTGTCCTTGCTTCAGATTGGTTTAGATCTTCATCCCTATTACACTGTTAAAATATTGTTTTTAGTCCAGGTTGACAGATGTTCAGTGTCGTACATTGGAAATATATATTATTTATATTATTTAATTGTTTTGATATATTTTATTATTTACATTTTTTATTTATTTATATTCTTGGCGTAGATTTTATGGAGAAGATTCTCCATGTAATTTGTTATTTAATTCATCGGTAAAACTTACTAGAATTAAAAATATAATTCCGCTTAAACCAAAGAAACGGGCTATATATTTCAGTAATACCCATATATTTAATACAAAAGTATTAAATATATAGTAATACCTCTTTGGGGGTCTTTCCCCAATACCCATTGAAAGTTTAACCCCAAAAAACTTTGAGTAAAACTCTTATTAGGGGGTTAAAAAAAACGGCAAACGGGTTTATTTTCCGATATATTTGAGTAATACCCCTTTTGGGATCTTCCCCCAATACTATTTTAATATTTAACATAGACAAACTTTGAATAAAAGTCTATTGGGGCGTTAAAAATACTTACATTTTTTGAATAATCCACAAAAACAATTTTTATTTTTCGCCTCGCATTTTGTTGAATTATTGGTCACTCGAAAAATAAAACTGCTGTCTTCCAACATCCTTCAAGTCGTAGGGATGACCCAAAAGGCACTATAACAATAAAAATATATTTAAAAAATCTTCAAAAACTGTTTTTCATTTAAAATCAAACTACGTCTTGTTTAAACTGATAACGAGCAAAGAATGACCATTAGGTAGATTAAAATTCTTATCAAATTAATCCTGTTACATAAAAATATTAGATTTATTTTATTTCTAATTGATTTTTTTATTTGATATTTTAAACTACAAATAAATTATTTAATGAATAAATTTATATTTATGTGGGATGGACTTTTATTTGTCGAATAAAATTATAGTTAGATTTAAATACTGATTACTAAATTTTAGGCCAAAATTACGTATCGCCAATGTACTATCGGTAACTGAGGCGCCAGTTTCGGTCAAAGCCATCCATTACCGCATTATTTTATAACAAAATTTTAAATAAAAAAAAAAAAATCACTTGCTAACCCAGTTACTACGCCCATGCCCTAGTTGTAACTTATTTTAAATTTTCCGCTATACTGTATTTGTCCAGTGTAAATCGTACTCGGTTCGCAGCGCTATCTAATTTTAAAATTTGAATTAGACCATAGATCTGGTTATTTTGGTGATTTTGATAGTGTATTACCGACTTTTAGAAACTGGTTATATTATAAAAAAGGCTTTACAGTTTTGGGTTATGTTTGCATTATTTTAGGTTAGTATTACATTTACAAAATATTTAATATGTCACTATTCAAAATGAAATATGACAAATGATATTTTTTTAAATGACATATTTCTAATCTGACGTTTCAAATTATTTTTCTGTAATTCCAACATTACATACAGTTTAAAAGGTGCAAACTGTTGAAAACAAAATTTCCTCTTAGTTTGTTCTTACAAAAATGAACTGCTTGTACTGCGTGTATATTTTGCACTTTTTAATTTTTACGAAATATCCGGGAGAAAATGACTAACTGGCCGGGACGCCTGGACCATACCTTCATACTGGGACAGTCCCGGTCAAACCGGGACTTATGGTAAGCCTAGCATTAACTGCTCTCCTTTCCTCTAAAGGAATGGTATACAACAATTTGTTTGCCAGAAGTCATTGACAAAATCAGGAAAAACAATCAAAAAGTCGCATCATTCTTCATCATGACATTTCTTGCCGTCCCATAAAAAAATAATAATAATAATAATTAAAAAAAAAAAAAATAATAATAATAAAAAAAAATTAAAATTTAAAAAAGTTTTAGGTAAATCTTCAAAAATACATCAAATTATGTTCTATACAAATTTTTGTCCACGGCTAGGTTTACTAGTTACGAACTTTTTAAAATTAAGTTTAATAACTTCCGTTTCCAGTTTCGGATTTTCATAAAAAAAAATAGGGTTCTTCCCAATTAACAGAAGAATATTTTAGTACCAGAACGAACTCTCTACGTTAAATTGTTCTTGAGTTATCGTGTATACACACACACATACGGACGGCACTTCGAAAATACGTTTTTTGGATTCCCTGGACCATGAAACGTGGTCATCAAAATCTCGACATCGAAAATTTTCGCGATTACAATACTTGCCCCTTATATATTAAAGTCGGGCAAGTAAAAATGTTTGGAGAATTGGTTTGAATGCATGCAAAATTGTGTAAATCTTAAAGGCGAATATTTTGAAAAGTAATAAATCAGTTTGTTCCAAAAAAATTTCTTTCTTAGTACACATAAAACACATAAAACTTTTAAAACAATTGGTCAGCGTTCTTTCTTATATCATGTACCAAAGATATTTAATAATTTTCAAGAATTTTTGCAAAAAAATAATAAGGACACTTACAATATTAAGGTTTGGTCTAAAAAGTATTGCCAACAACTAAATCAAAATGACATTTTGAAGATACTGAACTAGAGCAGATTAAAACTACACCAACTTACTGGATTGGTAGCGTGTTGTACAACATGATCAACTGTAAAATATTTTAATGTTTTTTGTCAATAGCCACATGCAGACTTTTTAGTCTAAGTGGTGAATTTATTCATTGTTTATTTACTATATTATATAAGTAAGATGAATGTTGTACTGTATTTCTTTCTGGGTAAATAAATTTATTATTATTATTATTATTATTATTATTAGTTTTTGTAAAAATTTAAAAGGTAACCCTCGTACCTAGTGTTATTAAACTAATTGAAATACCTTTGTGCATCCCTTATATACAGCAGGTGCCTTAAAGGCAATTTTTTAATTATCCTACTTGTTATATCTTGCAAGGAAAGAAGAGAAACTTTATTATATGAACCCGTATAGTTTCTTCATAGTTTTTTTCTTCTTATAAATGAAAGTTAAGTTGCATTTCAACGGATGTGACTCGCCTCCAGCATCTAATATGCGGCAATATAAATTTCGAGCAGTTCTCTCCAGCTCTAATACAAGAGAATTTATAATAACGTTAGTTTATACGGACATATGGTTACCGAAAGCTAAGCACTATTTTAAAAGAGGTCTAACCTTCACGTTGGTGGTTTGATAAGGTGCGTTAGGCATAAGCTAATAATCTACATATTCTGTAAAGAGGGTAGAAGAAGGGTAGAAAGAGTACAATATACCAGGTCTACAAGTATGAAATGCGGATTTTTTTCAAACTTGCCGCGCAAACAGATTGTATAGTTCAAAGTTTCAACACATATGGCGTTTTGTTAAGTTATCATTAAGTGTCAAATGCGTATAGGTTATAATTTGAAAAGTGATCATATAGTTTTGTTTTACTGTGTTAAAAATGTCAAATTTTGTGCCAAATAAAGAGCATTCGCGGACAGTACTACTGTTTTGTTTTCATTTGAAAAAAACTGCTGCTGAATCATACCGACTGCTTCGAGAAGCTTATGGTGAATATGCTCCATCGCAAGATACGTGTGAACGATGGTTTCGGCGTTTCAAAAGTGGTGACTTTGATCTTACAGACAAAGAACATGGAAAACCTCCAAAAAAATATGAAGCTACAAAATTGGAAACATTGCTACAGGAAGACGATAGTTAATCATAAAAACAACTAGCAGAGCAGTTAGCCGTTAGTCAACAAGCTGTTTCCAATCGCCTACGAGAGATGGGTAAGATCCAGAAAGTCGGCAGATGGGTTCCACATGCATTGAATGAGAGGCAGATGGAAAAACGCAAAAACACTTGTGAAATTTTGCTTGCACGATACAAAAGAAAGTCTTTTTTGCATCGTATCATTACTGGCGATGAAAAATGGATTTATTTTGAAAATACCAAACGCAAGAAATCATGGGTGAACCCAGGCTCCCCATCCACATCAACTGCAAGACCGAATCGCTTTGGCAAAAAGACAATGCTCTGTACTTGGTGGGACCAAAAGGGTGTGGTCTATTATGAATTGTTAAAACCTGGTGAAACAGTTAATACCCAACGCTACCAATAACAACTGATCGAATTGAACCATTCGCTGCTCATAAAACGACCAGAATACGAAAGAAGACAGCACAAGGTAATCTTTATTCACGATAACGCTCCATCACATAAGGCAAAAGCAGTCTGCAACACATTGGAGGCACTCAAGTGGGAAGTGCTACCCCATGCCGCTTACTCACCAGACTTGGCCCCTTCAGATTACCACTTGTTCGCATCGATGGGTCACGCACTTGCCGAGCAGCACTTTTGTTCATATGAAAATGTGAAAGAATGGCTAGATGAATGGTTTGCGGGGAAAGGGGAAGAGTTCTACTGGCGAGGTATTCACAAATTGCCTGAAAGATGGGAAAAATGTATAACTTCTAATAGAGCATACTTTGAATAAATAAACTTTTACTGTTCTTTTGAGTTTAATGTATTTTATTTAAAAAAAAAAACCGCCTTTCATACTTGTAGACCTGTGTATTTACTTGATTAGTACAACACATTTTAGAAGAAAAATTATCTGACGAAGTAAAGAATGAACTGAAACACTCACAAAAGAAGTTTACCGCCTCGATTAATATCATGTACAAATATATTAAAAAGCAATGGGCCTAAATGACAGCCCTGCGACACACCTGATTTAACAATAACACCTCTAGAAGTAAAACCATTCCGGCACCAGTACTTTGATCACCATATTTAATAATATTAGGAATATTAGTTTAATTATAATACGCTTGCTAAATAAAATACTATTCGCCTAAAATTAATTAATAAAAATCCATTTTATAATTACATTCTAGACTTTAAATTTCTCTCTGAAAAATAACACATAATTTTTCTTTTCCTTTTTAACACAATTTATCCTGGAATATAATTTTTAATTTGCTATCTTTACGATTATATTCCATAACGAACTAAAATATCATATCGAGGTGTCGTAATTTTGAAAGTTTAATTTTTTAATTAAACCACAATTCACGTTGAATAACTCGTACCTGAATTAAGACTTAAATCTTTCTATTTTCCAGGCTGTTCGTATGAAAAGTCCGTCTGGGAAAGTTCATGGTTGCTCGATGTGGCGGGTAATTTACTTAATTATAAGTTTGGTTAAGTCATTTTTCCAAAGAAAGTAAAAAGAATAAAAAGTTACCGGATAGAACTTTGTGAGGCAATCTAGTTTATTTATATATTTAATTTATTTCAAAGCATACGTTCAGGGCTGCACAAAGTTAACCCATTAGTGCATAGTAATAATAATAATAATAATAATAATAATGAAGTTTGAGATTAGTGGACGCTTGTCAAGACCTGACAAACCCCAAAAGAACACATGAGTAAAAGTATGCACTCTGTGTTCTTCAAACATATTAAAAGTCTAGAGTTGTACACCGAACTCACGTTCTCGTTTCTTAAGTCTGCTGGTTTGAGATTAGAAACAGAAGGTTTTGTGTTTGCGTGTCAGGATGGTGTTATAAATACTTTGGCGTACTGGGCCCACATATTGCAAATAGCGGAGTCCACACTCTGTAGGTTGTACCACCACCATCCTGAAACGATTATGCACATTCTGTCTGCTTGTTCATCTCTTGCAGCGTCGAGCTACGTGTCTCGACATAATGCTGCTCTCCGCGTGCTCTACTATCATCTTAGACATGCCTATGGTATTGACCAAATACCGGTTATACCGTACGTCCCTTCTGAAATAGAATCGATGTTGGAAAATTCCGAGTGCCGAATTTATTGGAATTACTCCTTCCCCACCTCGAGGTTACTGACAGCCACTAATCCGGACATAACCCTCCTGGATACCGAGCCCAAACAGATGTTTGTGATCGAATTCTCAAGTCCAGCTAAGAAGAATATCTCTCTCAACGAGGAGGAAAATAGGTCCAAGTATATGGACCTCTTGTCCGAGCTTAGAAAGCTGTATCCCGGGTATAAAGTTAAGCTTGTACTCCTGATAGTTGGTGTTTTGGGTGGTATGAAAGCCTCCTATCGAAGGGAAATCGAGTCCATTCCCGTCTGCAGATCTTCTGCCAACTCTTTGATCTGCAGGATGCAGAAAGCAGTGCTGCACGGGTCATTCCGCATTGTGCGGGCACTGGATCTAGGTAATTACATATTTTACTGTTAGTACCAAAATTCCACACAAGATGGCAGACCAATATCCAGAATGTATGATTTTATAGAATTTTGACAGCTGGCTTGACAATTTTTATGGCGTTCTTAGGTACCCACACAATATCCGTACTTATCAGTGAATACGTAATTTAAAAAAAAAAAAAACCGACTGTACATAATTTAATCTAGCATGCAGGTAAATATATAAATATATAATTTTCATGAAATAACAAATTATTTGAAAAATATTTTACATGAAAATTATAATTGATTATGAAATATTCATAAATAATTATTAACAGAATAATTAAATAATCTGAGTGAAAAAAATCATGCATAATAGATCAATGACAGTTTTCGAAATTCGGATTTGAAATAAAATTTTTATTTCAAATCAATGTGGATTTTGTTTTGTTAAAAACAGATTACAGATTATTTTATTTAATCATTTGAGTGTATAATATTTAAAATATTTATATAAAATGTTATAAAATATATTTGTTAAATTAATTACAGTAAAAATGTTGGCTGTTAAACTTTTTTTCATTTATTTTTCATTAAATTAAGTTTGTTAGAGCCTGTTTTTTGTTTTAAGCGGAACTATATTTTGAATTTCAGTAACTTTTACCGATTAAGTGTGGCTTTTGATCATTTTGTTTCGCAAAAACCCACTTCAAACCTTAAAAGGAGAGCTCAGGACAACTTACAAAAATGAAAATTCCAGATAGTTCCGCTTAAATGTTTGGTATAGCCAGTGGGCTAACTCTTAATATTAGCTAGGGCTAATATTACTTAAATAATAATATTAATAATATTATTATTTAAGTAATTTTAGATGTTTAACATGTTTAAAAAGAAAGACATACCACTTCACTCATGCATTCGCAAAGCCGTACCGTTTTCTGATCTAATTTATTAAAGTTATTACTTAACTTTGAAAATTCCTTGAACAATATTTTTACCCTTCTTCCTATAAATGCCTAGAAATGCCTTATAAAAACACCCGTCTCTCTGAAGATCGGTCAGAAAGTATTGGGTCCGGTTGGCGTAATTATCTAAGTTGTTGAATTCTTAGACGCACTGTGTCGGCATTCTGGTGATCTATCCGATTCTATTTGTTTTAATCTTTTCATTGATATAATACTTATATTTAACATTCAAACTTAACTCTTGTAAATAGTATTATGGAACAGAATGGGAACAGTTAAATCCAATTTATTTTAAACAAAATAAGAAAAAATATAGCTATAGTTGACAGATAACCTCGAAAATATTTCTGACAGATCAACAGTTGTTCGCTACGGTCACATGAATATCCGTATCCGACTGCGTCGATATTGGTTCATTCTGTCCAATATTTTAGGAGAATAAAAATTGGTTAGTTTTCAGTACCGTACAAGATCTCGGACGAAAATTCTGTAGTACACGATACAATAATTCTTGTACGAGATTTAAAAGAAGAAATCGCATCGTGTACTATAGGCATTAGGCTTCAAAATAAAAGAAACTATTTATGTTTATTACGTAAATATTTAATTTTATATTAAATTTTATGTTTATGACAAAATAGTAAATAAAAGTGTCCACAATTAATTTAAAATTTATCATTTAGTTCAGTTTATTTTTACCACATTTGTAAATACTTTATTACTAATATTGTAACCAAATGTATATTTATCCAGTGTGTTTAAAATGATTTCCAAAATGGGTATAAAATTGTAAACCGCAGTTCTATAGATCACATCATGTAACAAACAATTTATCAAATGTGGTTATACCGCTAATATACGATTATTTTATGAATCATTTACCCATCTATCCTTATTTGACAAAATTAATTGAATTAAAGTGATTTATAACACCAGCCATATTTATGTTCTACAGCACTACTGAGTTATTGGAATGTTAGTTAGTTATTAGATTAACACATCGTTTAATAACAGAACTTTTCAAAGTTTCAACAAATTTTTTTGAACAGTTTTGAAATATTACGGTTTTTGTGATTGGTAAATTGTTTTTTATTTGGTATAGCTAAAGTCCTTTCTTATTATTCTTATTTAGGGTGACCATTTTCTTAAGAAGGTAATGCGGGACGGAGCAAAAAAAAGGTCCTCATCTCCCAAAATCCAAGTGAAGAGCAAAAAAATAAGGTCTTTACCTCCCAAATCCAAGTGAAGAGCAAAAATAAGGTCCTCACCTCCCAAATCCAAATGCGGAACAATGCGGGACAAAATGTTAAAATGCGGGATTTTTGCGGGACGCATCTTAATGCGGGACAAAATGTTAAAATGCGGGACCAATGGTCAACCTACTCTTATTACCAATTGTACCTGTTGACACCTTGAGGTTTTTCAGGCTGCAGAAGAGATGTTCTAGAATTTTAAGTGGGGTCAAATGGAGTATATCTTATAAAGAACTGTTCATACAGCATAGTATTTTCACTAAATATTATTATTTAAGTAATATTAGATGTTTAAAATGTTTAAAAAGAAAGACATACCACTTCACTCAATAAGTATTCGTTCTGATATATATATGGCAATACTGTTGACAGACCCATATGATTTCTGGATAGTACCAACATTCAAATGATACGTGTGAAAATTTCATGAAATTCTGACAATTAGTTTAGAGATTACAGTGGTTTTAGTGACTCCAGTTTGTAATTTTCAAAAGAATTGATAAAAAAGAATTGTTGATTAAACATTTTTTTTCTGGGAAAAAATACTGTTGAAGCCAAACAGTGGCTTGATAAGCGTTATAGAGACTCTGCACCAGGAAAATCAACTATTAATGATTGGCATGCTGAATTTAAATGGGGTCGTACAAACACCGATGATGCTGAACGCTCTGGTCGCCCAAAATCGGCAGTTGTTTCAAAAAACATAAAAAAATCCATAAAATGGTTTTAAAGACCGTAAAGTGAAGTTGTGTGAGATAGCTGACACCTTAAAGATATCAGAAGGTAGTGTGTTTACAATTTTACACGGAAATTTGAGCATGCATAAATTGCTTTCGAAGTTTCCGCGTTCGCTTACACCGGACCAAATACAACAACGCGTCGACAATTCAGAGCGCTGTTTGGAGCTGTTCAAGCGAGATAAAAAGGTTTTCTTGCGTATGTGACAATGGATGAAACATGGATCCAATACTACACGCCTGAATCAAAAAGATCGTCAGCTGAGTGGACAGCAGTCGGTGGAAGTCATCCAAAGCGACCAAAAACTCAAGTCAGCTGGCAAGGTTATGGCATCCGTATTTTGGGACGCGCATGGTATTTTGTTTATCGATTATCTTGAGAAAGGTAAAACTATCAATAGCAAATACTACATAGCATTATTGGATCGATTGAGTGTAGTAATCAAGAAAAAACGCTTCACATGCAAAAGAAAACAGTGCTCTTTCACCAAGACAACGTCCCGTGTCACAAGTCGATGAAAACGATGGTTAAATTGAATGAATTACGCTTCGAATTGCTTCCTCACCCACCGTACTCTATACATCTGACCCCCAGCGACTACTGGCTTTTTGCAGACCTCAAAAAGATGCTCCAGGCAAATAAATTTGACTCAAATGAAGAACTGATTGCCGAAACAGAGGCCTATTTAAGGGCAAAGACAAATCGTTCTACAAAGAAGGCATCAAAAATTAGAGGAGCGTTGGAATGAATGTATCACTCTTGAAGGAGAGTATGTTGATGAATAAAGTCGAATTTCTAAATAAAAAGTTGTTATTTTTAGTTAGACCGGAGTCTTATTGAGCGACGTATACCTATTTTTTATCAAATTATGCTTTGTTATTAAAATTAATTTAACCAAATCTTCAATCACTTTGTTTCGGGCGAAACCTGACACATATTTGGAATTATAAGTTTACTTTGCACCCCTATGTTCGCAGAACGTTGCAGCTTGTGTGTATTAAAATATGATTGATGGAAATGTGGGGAACACGAACCCCTTGAACAAGATGTTAGATGAATAAGATGTCTGTTAGCAATGATGAGATTTCCTGCCATCAAATTAAAATGCCTACTGATATTTTCTTTCGTAAATAATAAATTGTTATAAAACAAATCTGTCAACTGATAATAATTCATCTTATGTGTACAGTAAAAGAGGTAATTTTGGGATGGTTTCAGCCGTTGTAGTCGTTTTACTCAGTATTTTTTAAAAATTCACAGCCGTCCTCAAAATATTTATAGGTCGTATCAATTGCGAGAAATTCATACTGACTTTCAATTAACATATTAGGCTCAAAGTTGTCTTTAAATGCATTAAATTGATATTTTTTTTCTCTTTCCAATGATATAGAACACACTAAAATTAACTGAGAAGTTAGAAAATGTTTGTTCCTGTTTGGTTTTTATTATTGACATAGCTGAAAAAGTCTTTTCGCACAATAGGAAGTCGAAAAAATTACTAATAATTTGATAGCTTTATAACTCAAAGATGGATGTTTTCTTGCGATTTCCAAAATTGAGACAATGATTGCATTTTATGTAATTGGATACCAGACTGACATCAGATGACAACTCGATCAGCTTTTCTGTTTCACGAGGTTCAAGTGCACATGACTTTATATCTTCCAAGAATGGATTATTAATCCAGAGGTCCAGATAACCGCCTTCGTATCTCTTACGCTTCATGAGATCCCAATGGTCAGGCTCGAAAAACGATCACTTTTGTCTATTGCTTTCATTGTCCAGAATTCGGCAGTATTAGAAGGCAATAGAAAAGATCAGAAATTGGACTAGTTTAATTTTTGTTTTCACTTGACTCCGGGATTTGATTTTTGTTCAGTGAATGGTGGAAGTTTGCATTTTTACAGTTGGTATCTGAACACATTGCAAATTCAACTGACGCAAGAACTGAAAGCAGCGGACCACCAGAAACGCCGTACATTTGTGAACTGGATTTTAGAAAACACAGAAGTTGATGCTGATTTTTGCAAAAAAATCATATGGAGCGATGAAGCTCATTTTATTTTGAATGGGTTTGTTAATCGCCAAAATTGTCGCATCTGGGGTAATGAAAACCCACATGCTATTCAAGAAAAACCAATGCATCCACAAAAATGCACTGTTTGGTGTGCATTATGGGCTGGAGGAATCATTGGACCGTACATTTTTGAGGACGAAGCTGGTAATGCTGTTACTGTCAATGGTGTACGCTATCGGGAGATGCTAAACAACTTTTTTTTCAATGAAACCAACTATTTGAACTTAAATGACATGTGGTTTCAACAGGATGGAGCCACATGTCACACAGCACGTGAAACACTCACTTTACTTCAAACCAAATTTCCTGGTCATGTTGTCTCTCAGAGGGGCGACATCAATTGGCCAGCGAGGTCTTGCGATCTAATCCCATTAGACTTTTTTCTCTGGGGCTATTTGAAGGAAAGGGTCTATGTCAACAAGCCTGCTACGATTCCAGAACTAAAAGAGAACATCAGACGTGCAATTGCTGAAATCGAACCGCATTTATTGGAAACGATTACTGAAAACTTCGCTAAAATAATGGTATCATGTCAGTGGAGTCGTGGAGGGCATTTGGCCGACATCATATTTCATAAATAATTGCCAAGTCTCTACTTTACGCTAATAACAATAAAATTCGGTTTTTTCCAATATGTTGTGTTTTATTCAAAAAACAAATCCTAGAGTCCAAATTGGATCACCCATTTTCCAGTAATATTTTATTACAAATTGCCGCCCTAATGGCGACTTCTTCTTCATCCAATTCCTTGAACATTTCACTGGTTATGTGATCTTTCCTAATTCTTTATAGTTATGCAATTTATTAATTAGAGTAAAAGATTAAATATTCTTTCTTTTTTCATTTTTATTGACCAATATATGTAACAACAAAACATCTCCTTCTGTGTCTCGTACGAATCGGTGCTAGTATGGCCATTTTGTGTAGCTCAGGAGCAAACCTATGGCCTTTATGACCTTTGTACCTTTATTGCCTTAGCATTGGACAAAGTAATAAAGAAACCTTTAATACATATCGGATTTGATAGTCTTAAAGTAAAAATATTACTTTAACAAACATGATACATGTTTTAAATTTGTAACGTACATAACCAGAACATTTCATAAAGTATAAAAATTAAATCACCTAACAAATTAAAAAAACATTAATTAGAACGGTTGACGAAAAGCAAAGTAGCGTTCTGACAGAATAAAGTCTAACAAACCATGAAGAAACATACATAGATGTTAACGTTAGGGGAATATAATTCACGCATAGTTGGTACGACTATATGCGTTCAACAAAACTTGGCTATGTCATTTGGAAAATTACCACGGAAACGTATTAAAACTATACAATGAGTCAAAGCAATTACCATGTTCTACCGAAAAGACTTCAAAGGTGATATATTGTGGTTCTGCTTGCAATAGACGAGTGCTTTTCTGGTTACGTCATTTTATAAATGCGAACGTACGTATTACGACTTGTCGACAGCATACGAATTTGTAAATGCATAATTGCAAATGTGTCATATTTTACATTTTAATGTCGTTTGTGGGTTACCAAATCCTTCGTCATATTACCACAATTCAAACGCTCGTTACGTTTAATTTTAATTTTACGATCTTTGAATTTTGCATATTTAAAGTTGCTAATTTACATTTTAGCTTCATTTTATGATAGCCTGTTATTTTACATTCGGATTTTGATAAATAAACATTAGATATTTTAAATTCACCCACACCTAATTAAACAATCAGAATGTCTATAGTTTTGAAAATCAAAGTAAATTTGCTAATCAAACGTTGTTTTACAAATATTGGCTAATGCTTTACGCAAGGAGATAAACAAATTTCCTTGTTACATTCATGGACCGCAGAATTTGTATTGTTTTAAATAAATAAAGTAATTTTCTGGGAAAATTTTAAAACTTGACCAGTTCATCCGGGGTAATAAGAGAATATCTGTGTAGGAAATGGTATTTTAAATATTAGTTTTGGTAGTATTGAAACTATCCCAGCAAACATTCAACTAACGGCCGAATGCTGGCAAACTGCTTTTATGCTGGTAAATTACTGGCACCAAAAGTAAGTGCAACGCCAGTATTAATAATGTACTTCACATTTGTATTTCGCATTCCGCCTATACGAAGTACTTTACCAGCATTTTATAAGCACTCTTCTTCACTCATACTTTTTACTTAAAACCATCAGAAATAAATCTTGCAACTAATGCGATTATTTTGCACTTTACCGTTGCTGGGCCAGCAACTGATACATCAATGGGCCAGTAACGGCCCCGGGGACACCGTGGTACTGGCCCATTACTTTCAATGCCGGGAAGTATGTGCTTTACCAGTACTGGCCCGTATAAAAATGTTTGCTGGGATTAGACCTGTTCGTTTCACTATTTTGCGTCCACAGTTTACGATTGCGTCAAAATTTTGTTTGTTTGAATTAGCAGTTTACTGAAACGACACTAGATGTTATAATAATAATAATATGTTTATTTGAGTTTTTTGTATATATACATACGAGGTCTGTTCAAAAAGTATCGCTATCACTAAGTATACGTATATTCGATTTTCGATTTTTTTGTGGCGTTATGTTGGTACTCATGTCTCTCACTTATGCCGACAAGTTCGGCCATTTTGATTGTTCAGTTAATTTTTGACAGTTGCTTTGCTTGTACGTGTTTTGGCTCGTCTTCGATTTTTGCCTATACCAAAAAATGGATCAAAGAATCTGTATCAAATTTTGTGTGAAAAACAAAATTAAGTGCGCGGACGCATTCCGAATGTTGACTGTGGCATATGGTGAAGCTACCTTGGACCGAAGCAACGTTTATTGGTGGTACAAAATGTTCTCAGAGGGCCGAGAAGATATGAACGACGAAGAGCGTGCCGGACGCCCGAGCACGTCAACAAAAGACGAAAACATTGATGAAGTGAAGAAAATAGTATTGGCCAATCGTCGAATCACCGTTAGAGAAGTTGCTGAGGACCTAAACATATCGATTGGCTCGTGTTATTCGATTTACCAATGATTTGGGCATGAGACGGGTCGCCGCGAAACATCGTCGCCCACACATCGTTGTGCGCGAATTTTTGTCCAAAAACAACACACTAATAATACCGCAGTCACCGTATTCCCCAGATCTGGCCCCCTGTGACTGTTTCTTGTTCCCGAAACTGAAGAGGCCCATGAAAAGACGACGCTACGCTACGAGTGAGGAGATAAAGACGGCATCGAAGGAGGAGCTGAACAAGACCACAAAAAATGATTTTTTCAAGTGCTTCGAGGATTGGAAAAAACGTTGGCACAAGTTGGTGGGGATTAATTTGAAGGGGACAAATAGATATTCATGAATAAATAAATAATTTTTGAAAAAACACATAATTCGCGATACTTCGTATAACAGACCTCGTATACAGTAACTTACGTCTAAAAATATACAATATACAAAGTATATTATATAAAAAATATATATACATAGATTAAGCATTAGATTGTGAGTTACAGCAACTATTTAAGTCTATGTTTCCGATATCCTTTAGGAATTCTTGAATATCGTAATAAGCACATTTTAAGAGAATTTTTTTAATTTTCCTGCTAAAGTGGTTCTTATTAAGACCGATTAATGAGGTAGACATCTTGTTGTACAGGTCAATGCCTATGAACAGAGGCAGTTTCCTACTTGCTCTGTATCTACAAAATAAAGCTATTCTTATTCGTAGTATTGTAATTATGATTGTTCAATTTTTTTTTATTGTACAACCATTTTCCTTTACATATAGTAGAACCTTTAAGAGATGAAGTGATGAAACCGTTAGAATGGCGAGCTGTTTAAATAGTTCCTAACAATGGACATAGGATTTTGTACCAGACATTATTCTGACAATACGTTTCTGTATTTTAAAGATTCGAACAGAACAAGATGCGCTACCCCACAATTTAATCCCATAATTAATTATTGATTGGAAGTGTTATGTTTTAATTTTTTAATGATTTATACTATGTTGTTTAATTTATTGGAAATGTAGCTAATGTGGTCTGCCCAGTTAAGCTCAGCATTCAGCTGGAACCCAAGAAACTTCGCAGTAGTATCCTGGTACAGTGCATTATTGCTAAGCTGTCTATTCATACTGAAAATGACTGTTTTGGCCTTGTCACGATTTAGACTGAGGCCATTACTGGTGAACTGTAAAGCTTGCTCTTGTATAGTGCTAGCTGCCTACTGGGTATCCTCACAGTCAACACCATCGTCGATGAAAGATGAATCATCGGCAAACGGTATTGTTGTGGCCGCCATATTTTCAGGCAAATCATTAATCTACGATATGAAAAGGAACGGTCCAAGTATAGTTCCTTGTCCTATTTCTATATTTACGAATCTGGGCGAGGAAAGGGTATTTTTATACCAGACCTGTTGCTGCTTGTTAGACAGGAAATTTATCAGCAGGTCTAGTGTATTGCCACGAATGTTATAATAGAGCAATTTTTCCCGGTGTTTTTCAGGGCACACGCAGTCAAAAGCTTTACTTTGCAGAAAGACCCAACGACATGTTTCCCTTGCTCAAGGTTTTGCATGATTTTACTAAGTAATTTCATGGTAGCTTTGTTAGTAGACTGTTGTTCAATTTTTAGATATTTCTTTAATGATAGACAACAGTAAGAACTTATATTATTTACTAATTAAATACTTCCAAACCCTGACGTGTGAAAATTCACATCTCACATCAATTTTTATTACAACCATCCTGAAACATTGTGTCGATGACAGAAAATGCCACAAAAAATCTCTATTAACTTCCATTTGAAGTACAAAATCCCTTAAAGTGTCCAACATATTGATCTGAGTAAAAACAGGTATGTCTAACAATACTTTAACACGACAACGAACCACTTGAGCGGGTTCTATCTCAGTTGTTTAGTTCAGTGCTTTACTGTAACATACTGTACCATATATATCACAGACGGATGCTAGATCGATCTCGGAAAGTGTTTGGTGAAGAAGGCGTTTACAGCAGACGACTCCGTTCTTGTTTATATATGCCTGAACACTTTTCAAACTTTGAGGTTATGTCTAAGTGAGGTTATGTTCTTGAGTGGGATTTGCATTTGTGTTCTTTTGTTTTGATGGATGTGGAGATTAGGAGAAATGCGATGGAATGATGTGTCTTCGAGTAGGTTAAGTGTTGGATTTTATTTATTTATCTTCCAGAATAATACAGTAAGAACTCAAACAGTGCGAATTATTCGTTCTAAAAATACTACGCACTGTTAAAAATCACACTGTTGGAGATTAATGTTGATTAATTAAAAAAACGTAAAAATTGTTATTAATATATAATGTATAAATAAATTAATATTTACTTATACATTTAGTTTGTGATACCTATTGCACTTGCCAGTATATTACAATATAATAATTTTTTTACTGGCACGATTGCTACTTGCATAGTGTTCGATAAGACTTCAATATTTGGTAAATATTCAGTAATCTTTAACTTAAGGCAGCACTCAAGTTTCAGGTCAGTAAGATTACTTCTTAACTGACTATTAATTTCATATGTGAAAAGACTTGCTCACAGTAATGTGTGGATCCGAAAATTATCAGTAGTCCAAAAGCATAATTTTATAAATGATTGACCGATTCTGGAAGACGATTCCAAGCTTCGAAAACAACTTTATACACATCTTGAAGATTGTGAATTTCGGTCCACTTATGCTGGATAAAATGAACTTTTCTGTTTCTAAACTTTCCAGTTCAGAATTAAGTTTTAAGAATAATAATTCCATAAATCTTTGGATTTCAAATCCAATAATTGAAGTTCAAATTGTACCTGATTAATCAATGGGAATGGTGATACATGTAAGCTGCATATCTGCTTCAGTTGGTTTTGTCAAAAGAGCTAGTGTAGCTTTATATTTTCTAAACTCTTTAAATCTTTCTCCAAAAGCTTCTTGCATGTTAACAATAGTTAGTGCAAAAAAAAAAAAATTGCATAATAACGTTGTTATAGTCCTTTTGTTTTTGAAAATTAATAAAATGTAAAAATGTTTCTGCACGTATATCATTCATCAGAAATTACTTCTTCTAAAAGGGAATATGCAGCAACTCGGGGAATTACTGGGCGTGAATTGCACCGTAAAACATCCTGAACAATACAAAACCTGTATAGTACAGGCAGAAAGTTGAAAATTAAAAAATAAATTATATTTAAATAAAAACCAGCCAATTTTCAAAGAACCACAATATTTTCTAAAAGAGCCGCAGGTTGCCGACTCCTGTTATATCTCCATATTACCATTCCATATAGCACCACGTTCTTACCCAGAGTATCAAACATAAATATTCTGCGTTTGATACTGTCCGTAAATTTTCTGTCGCCTATTCCCCAAACTTGCGCCATTACTGCTTTCGCCTTCTTCGTTAACTTTTATATATGTCTGTACTCTTCATTTTTTTTGGAATTTATATCCCAAGTATTTAAGTTATTAATATTAAGTATTTAAATGTTTGAGTCTATTATAAACCTGGCTTAATCAGTGATGCCAAGTTGGTGCATTTTGCACTAGTGTATTGAAAGTCTATCTAGTGACCAAAATTGCGTTCTAGTGCGCTAGTGCAAATTCTGGTGTAATTCTGTTTTAAATCATCTTTTGATGATTGCGCCTAACTTTTTATAAGTTGGCAAATTTTCCTATATCATTGTTAGTATTGCCATACTCTAATGCTGAAGTAGAACGACTTTTTAGCAATTTGAACATAATTAAAAACAAATTAAGAAATAGGCTTCAGGTTGATACTGTTAATGCAATATTAACAGTAAAGGCTGGACTTAAAAGATACAACAAATATTGCTTTAATTATGAACTGCCGGATTCAGTGGTTTCTAAAATCAAAACAAACGAAACATACAAAAATGGAATACATCAAGAGGTGGAAGAAGCATTTAATATCTATCTTTAATAAATTTAAATAAATAATAATTTTTCGGATCTTCCTATTTTGTTAGTTAAGATGAGATACATTTACTTTATCTTGTGATTAAAAATATGTTAACTAGGCAATTGGGAGTTTGCAATGTGTAGTTTTTGTTTTGAATGTGATTAAGTTAATAGTTAATGTTTATTATATATTTATTATTTTTGTACTGAATAATAAAATATTAAAAGTTAAAATTCAACAATAAAAAAAAAAAAAAAAAATTTATTATTAAAGTAAAGTAATGTTCGATATTGTTTTTGAACTCCCCAAACTCGGACTACGCCCTAGTTTTGGCGCATTTCTGGTGGATTCTTACGCTCTATTTAGTGCATTGAAAGTATCTAAAGTTGGCATCACTGGGCTTAAGTGTTTCAATAGTTTCAAACCCTGAAATGTGTGAAAATTCACCACGTCATTTCTTAAAGAAAGTAAAAGCTAGCGTTTAGTTTTATGAACTAACCTTGTCTACATATCTTCCGGTGAATCTCTTGAATCGGAAGCTTTAAGTGTGAAGCAAAGAAGGCGTTCCGGTCAGGCCACCAAGTGCGGTGTTGTTTATGTATGCTTCAACACCCTATAGTCGTGGTGTGTGAAACATCTACACCACTCCCAAAGTTATGTATATCGCACGACCTCTCACCCAACCGTGTAAATCTAGCTTTAGAGCCGGGCCATAACAGAATATGGGACGGCTTGGGGCGGATCGCAGTTATGTTAAAATGAACCACAGATTATTATAGATAGAGGGGTTATTTTGTTTGATTTCAAAGAGGGTAGATTTATGGAATATATGATGTAAAGGAATAAGGATTTCCTTAGATATGTAATTAAGAATTTCAGCAGTAAGAAAGTTTTAAGATACTTTTGATCAAAGTTTCTCAAAGAAGGACCGTAAGAGATGTACGACAGAATGCTAGTAAATAGGCAAGAATTTAAGAAATTGTCACGAATAAGCGCTGGTTGTACTTTAAAGAGCAATGGATTCTATCAGTGACGGCTCGTGGAAAACCTATAAAGGAGGTGCTACAGCCAGTGGCGTCCCCGCTGGCATAACTTTAAGGTCCCAGAAAAACTAAGAATCCTGATCATGGAAACAATAATTGGTAATTAAATAATAGTAATATTGGCCTAAGACAAGGAGATGTACTTTCACCCTCGCTCTTCAACATGGTGCTAGAAAAAATCTGATCCAACACGACCACTACCTATTCAGAAACCAAAGCCAAGTGCTGGGCTATACAGATGATCTCCTCATAATAAGCACATCCGAAAGAAATGTTGTAAAATCGTATAACTCACTAAAGGAAACAGCAGAAGCAGAAGGGCTTGTGATAAACACAGAAAATACGAAGGGCATCGAGTACACCTCAAAACGGATGCCCACCAGCAATCGCAGAACTGCAAATAGAAACCGTAACACGCTTTAAGCACCGTGAACAGCAACAGCAATATCACGGAAGAATTAACTTTGAGAATTCTTTCTGCGAACAAAGTCTGCTATGCCCTTAACAGTCTGTTCAGATCATGCTTGCTATCCCGGCACACAAAAATAAGATAACACAAGACCCTTCTTCGGCCCATATTCACATATGGAAATTAATCTTGGACACTTACACAGGAACCAGAACGCTGGGTGAAAATCTTTGAACGCAAAATCCTACGGAAAATTTTCGGTCCTGTCCAAGAGGATGGAATATGGAGAATCCGAAGAAATGATGAGCTGCGCGACCTTTATAATGAACCGGATGTGATTGGAAAAGTTCCAGAATACGTTGGATCGGACACGTCATCAGAATGCCCGGTTTATACTCCGCAACACAATGCGTTCCTTCTGATAGAAGGATTCACCTTGTATAGTTTGTTTCACAATAAGCTGAAGTGACTATCTACTTATGGTCCTAAACACAGTGGGTGGTAATTACAAATAACACTAATCCCTTGTTTGCACCCATAAATTAGTCAGTGATGTATCAGGTATAAATTGCAGATGTTTTAAATATCTTTTCACTTCGCTTTGAATTTTCTATCAGATAACTTGTGATTTGTGTTAAATAGTTCAGTACGTGTTAGAAAAATGTGGCGTCCTTGGAACGAATAATTCACTTCTGTGCAAGCAAATGAAGCAGATGACTATGTGACCATGATAGAAGATGATGATCGTGCTCTTGTTTGACATTTATTTGACGTAGCCACCCAACCTTTTGAGTTTGTTTCATGTGTGTCGTACCAAGTTTCATCTAAACAAATTATTGACCTTTTATGTTCTCTGTATTTTTTAATGTTTTTTAAATAATTTTGTCTCAAAAGTTTTAATCGCTCTGATTCCATAAGGAACTGCTTTTTATTTAAATTGAAACCCTATACTTTTAAGGGCACGCCATAAGGTCACCTTTGAACAATTAATTTCACACTGGTCTTGGATTAATCTTTTGAGCAATATGTCCAATGTTGGCACATTTTGTTCGGTGTACATTTGGTAAATTTTTTGCCGTATTACATCTTTCTGGAAACCATCCAAACATTTTGATATGCCTGAATCCTTTCGTTTTCTTCTCCTATCAATGGACTTATTTACAATATTCCATACTGTTGTCATCGCTACTTTCGTTGCCTTGCTTGTCTATTCTAATGCCGCTTGTTTGTTTTTGCGGTTCCTTAAATATAAATACACATTGGCCACAATTTCTTTAGCTTCTACAGCTAAATATATACAAGTTTGTTCCCGATTATTTTTTATTGTATCGTGCACTATATCATCATCTTCTATCATGGTCACATAGTCATCTGCTTCATTTGCTTGCACAGAAGTTAATTGTTCGTTCCAAGGACGCCACATTTTTCTAACACGTACTGAACTATTTAACACAAATCACAAGTTATCTGATAGAAAATTCAAAGCGAAAACAGGGATTAGTGTTATTTGTAATTACCACCCACTGTGTTTAGGACCATAAGTAGATAGTCACTTCAGCTTATCGTGAAACAAACTATACAAATGATTGTTTATGTTTTACTGATCCCGAAACAGCATTTTACACCAGATCTTTTAGTTTAAATATTATTAATTTTTATTATGCTGTTTGCTTATGGAGCTTTATTATAAACAAGACTTAAAGATTTATTTCTACTTGAACTTTGTCGATGTTGTGTCTACGATCCATTTGGCTGTACTAGCAATCAGATAAGACGCTTTCAACGACCTTGATTCAAATCTGAACCTCCTCAAGTTGTGAAGCTTTAAGAGAAACTTTAGAAATAGCTTTTTGCATTTTCCGAACTTTGCAGATTGTCTGCTATCGGCTGTTTGCATTTTAAATTTCACTTTAAAACAGAGACAATCTTGTATAGTTTTAATACGAACGAACAATTAAATTTAAATGATCGTAGAGTTTGTTAAATTTTATTTTATACCAGTGTTATTCAAAATAATCATCTGCTGTTTTATGTTGAACAGAATTATTAAGTTTTACGGTGAAATATATGAGATTGAATTTTTTTAGCATCCTCTTACACCAATCAACACGAGCCTTTTTTGAGCTTCGGTCAAATTATGCAGAATCCACCGGGAACAGATCTTTTTCACAGCAAATGTCCATGCAAAATCGAATGTATTGCAGTCTGCGATATGCCAAAGGATGCCTCTATCTCACGGTAAGTCACATGCCGATCTTCTTCAATCATTTTGCGCACAGCATCGATATTTTTTTTAAATCACAACCGATTTTGGTCGACCTTCACGAGATTCATCACTGACGGACGCACGACCACGACGAAATTCTGCAAACCAGGTCTTTTTTGATGGTGATTCATTACCAAAAGTTGAACGAAGCGAATCAATGCATTGTTGTTGAGTTAGTCCTTTACTAAAATCGTAAAAAATCATCCAACGAAAACCTTCACGAGTGTTGTCCGGCACAATTTAAAAGACAGCATAGTGACGATTTTTCCTTTGCCAATTTTCTCTAAAATGTGAATTTCGTCCAAAAATAAACAAACAAAAAGATGCCCCAAATTTTGAAAACCACAGACTTTTTTTTAATTTTTCATATTAATCTAGAAGTTGTGTAGTTGCCATAGAGAAAAAAATATTTTAATTGTAGTTCAATAATAGAATATCAAAGTACGTGTACGTCATAATCTAAAATTTTGTTCCGATTTTGTTAAAAAAATGGCCCAAGCAAATGGAGCACATTTTGAGCATTTGCTTTAATTATATATATATATTTTTTTTGTAACATTTTATTTAAAATATTAAAGTTTTTCTTATTTCTTTTTTCTTCATAAAATTGAAAAAGCATTTTGTTGAAATGAAATTACGGTATTGTTTCCATGGTTTCTATTTATCACAGTCACATATGTAATTGTTGTAACAGACAAAATATTAGTGGTTCCTAAACGGTGGTACTGCATCGATTATCAAACGATATACGCATCTTATCCAAAAATGGCTGAGGACCCTTTATTTATTTATTTATTTATTTATTTATTTATTTATTTATTTATTTATTTATTTATTTATTTATTTATTGAATTGGCGGCACAAAAGGACAGTGTCCCAATAATAGTGCAACACTGATATACAAAAAAGAAAAATTTACAGTGTACATGTAAAATATTAATTCATTTATACAAAAACAAAAATAATATAGAATAGACAAAAAAAAATAATAATAATAATAATAATAATAACAATTAAATTACGCAAAATACAATTTTATACAAAATTTACTATAAATAACAGTTTTAAAGACAATTTTTTATGACCCTTTTAAAAGTAAGAATATTTGAATTGAAAATATCTGGAAAAGATTCCAATGCGGAATATTTATTGAAAATTAAACATAATCTGTTAACAGGTGAATTATACGCCGAATTAGTGCGGTTACGTGGTAAGGAAAAGAGATCATTAGTTCTAGTATTATAGGATGGTACGTGAAACATTAGAATGTTTAAGATTTCTGGGCAATCAACTAGATTATTAACAATTTTAAACAGAAATGATAAATCTAGAAATAATCGTCTTTTCTCAAGAGACATTATATTAATCTTTGAAGTAGGAAATTTCCGACTGTAATATTTAACAAATCTATCTTGAATATTCTCAATACGTTTTATATAGGTAATATAGTTAGGACACCAACAAATCGTAGAAAACTCAAGATGATTCTCACTAGAGTGAAATATAATGATAGTATAGTCTTGCATTTCACAAAAGGTTTACTAACTCTTAATAAAAATCCTAACATTCTGTATGATTTTTGTATTATTGTATTGATATGAACATCAAATATCAATTTAGAATCTAAAATAACCCCGAGATCCCTAATTTGGCTAACATTAGATAATGGACTGCCATTAATTACATACTCATAATTCAGCACGTTTCTGTTCCTTGTGAAAGATATCTTATGACATTTATTTATATTTAATTTCAATCTATTCATTTTTGAATATTCAACAAATCTATCAATATCTTCTTGGATATTCTTGCAGTCATTAAAATTTTCTACTTTTCCAAAAATTTTCAAATCATCAGCATACATGATAAATCTAGAGTTTAGGAAACATTGAGATATGTCATTAATAAAGATATTAAAAAGTAAAGGACCCAAGTGAGATCCTTATGGCACACCTGATGTAATTTTTATATACTCTGAGGAAAACCCATTTACTACCACAGATTGTTCCCTGTCAGCCAGATACGAATTAAACCATTTCAGAAGACTGCCATGTACACCGATTCTAGAAAGTTTTGACAATAATAAGTTATGATCAATAGTATCAAATGCTTTACTAAAATCAGTGTAAATTGAGTCAACCTGTATCCTTTTGTCCATTGACTTTAGAATAAAATCAACATATAAAACTAAATTCGTATCAACGGACCTTCCTGGAAAAAATCCATGTTGCTCAGTATTAATGACATTTTTAACGTAATTAAATAATACATTATAAATTATTTGCTCAAACATTTTTTCGAAAATACATAACTTGGAAACTGGCCTGTAATTCTCCACGGCATTTCTACTACCACTTTTAAATATTGGCTCTAAATGGGCCAACTATGCTGCCTTTAAAATTATGCCGGACATTTGCCTAACACCCTGTATGAATGGTTGTAAATTTAAGTGTTAAATATAAAATTTATAGTAAAAATCCAAATAGAAATTTATGTTGCTAAAAAATTTCCGGAATTTTTATGAGCATAAAACTGCAAATAAAACAAACCTTTGACACTGAAATATTATATTCTAGTGTTAATCTCTTTTATTAACCGCCACTCTCTGTAATGTCATAAATTATTTCTCACAATAAAGTTATAAGCAACTACAATTTCGCATACATACGGACAAAGCATAAACTAAAGTACAAATCTGAATAATTCAACTCTTAATTCTTAACTGACAACCAGAACTAATAAAAATTTAACATTACAACCAATTAATTTAAACAAACATTCACAAATAGAAATAAATTTCATCCTTTAACCAGTGGCGCTGTTGTTCAAGGGGCGCCAAAACAACAGACCAATAACACAATAATCTATTGAGAAGTGACATTACCGTTGGCGGCGCTGTAGTCCAAGGCAATATGGCTGTCGTGTCTAGTATTCAGCTGTCAATATGCTAACAGCGAACAGGTTAATTTAAGCACAGTACATTTTTATTTTATGAAAATGCGAGTAAATATTTGCGAAATTTTTACGCGCTACAAATGTGTTGAGGTGTATAACAGAAGGTGGGCATCAAATTACAGTATTTAAAGTTTAATTTCAGTAGATTTATTGAAGTGTATTTTGTAGTTGAGAAGGTGTTAAATGCCGGGTATTTAATTTTATGTGGTACATCTGAGTGTCGGTCATCTGAATTTACAATAAATGGATTATGTTTGTAAACAAGTGCATTATGTTCATTGCCTCATGAAATAAAATTAGTTTTAGTTGGACAGAAGCAGCTAATATTATTAGCTATTATTATTAATATATTAGTGCAGTTTAGTTTTTCTGCTACAAATATAATGAACAAACTCGCATAGTATCAGTTACTTTTTAACTCAAAATATATTCCCATGCCTTCCTCTTGTTCATAACCAAATCTTTTCCAATCTGGACTTAATATTAACTTTCCCTCCATTTTTCTTAAGGTGGGGGGGTATGGTTAATTATGCATTTTTTAGGCATATTTTTAAGAACGATTTGTGGAAATCTGGTAAAGGTAAGCTAAATGGGTGAAAGTCTATTGGTGAGTTTAGTCAACACTTAGCGATAGCTTTAGTTTTACTCCTATATTTTAATTTTATCCTTAAAAGATAAACTATCATATCGCTACGAGCAAGTTCATACAACACATTTCTTTAATTTTAGTCCTATGGTTCTGGCCTTGAAAGATAACTAAATTCTAACTTTCCTACGGCTGGGAGTAAATCACGTTAAACCGCACCATGCGCGTGCGCGCACCCCGATTTAAATTCTAAAAGCACCCATCGTGGCCAACATAAGGCCATAAATAGCAGCAACACTTCTAGATTTATTTCGGTACATGTTTACACACAATGTTATATTTGTCAATAACCAAAAATTTTAATTTTTTGACATTTAGAAAAATGATACTATGCGCGTGCGTTAAACTCGACGTCTCATTGGTTACTTGTTAAAAGTTAAAACTCCTTAAAACATTGTATAAACCCGTACTCATTCAAGACGATTAAAGCCAAGACTAAAACTAAGAGTAAGATTCAAATTAACGCAACAGCTATCGCTAAGTGTTGACTAAACCCACCATATCTTAAAGAACAACACTTGAAGAGTATTGCGTTAAATTTTTATTGAAAAATTTTGAAAAATGAGCCATTGGCGTCATTTTTTAGTAAACACTCCAAAAAAAAAGTTGATTTGCGGTGTACACGATATCTAGTGACACAATCATCTGAAACATATAATTCAAAAAGTTTTGGTTAGTTTAAAAGTTTCTTCAGGTAGTGACGTCGAGTTTTTTTTTTTATTAAATTGAGTTTTTAATTTTTGGTACGACTTTAAAGTAAAAAATCGTGTTTGGTAATCGGAAAAATGGTTATAAAAAAAAAAAAAATTCAAAATAAAAGCAAAAACTCAACGTCACTACCTAGTAAAATGATTTATAAAGAAGTGTGCAAAATTTCAGAAAGATCCATTCATTAGTTTTTGAGTTATGATGTACACCGCATCAAAAAAAGCTAATTTTCAGAAAACGCGTTTTAAAATAAAGAATGTTTTTTTTTATTAAATATCTTATATACAAGTATATTTCAATATATATATCAAAGATATTCGTCACGAGTCCCCTCTCTAAGAGTATAAAGCAGCTGATATCGATATTAAAGCCACATGCGCACAAAAGCGATACATACGATAGGCGCGAAAAAACAAATAATAGGTACTAGTATTAAAATGAGTATATCTCAGTCAATTTTGCTCCGATTAACTTGAAATTTTAATGGGATACTCTTGAAGATATATACAAGCGAATAAGCCAATAAAAAAAATTGAAAAAAATCATCAAAAATACCATACCCCCCCTTAAGAAAAGAAAAAAACTAAGATGCCTATCTTTGTCCTGTCTTGAATGACAGCCAAAAACACTACAATTTGTTTTACTTTTATAGTTTTTCACAACTTCTATCGATATTGTAACAAAAAATCAACACTAGAACATATGTAATAAGTTCAAACAGTACTACAGGCGCCTAGTACAATTTTTGACCACCAGACTGCGTATCCGAGCGTGTCAGTTCTCAATTAGAAAACAAGCTAGTTTTGATATCACATCAATTTTTTTATTGAATAGACTCCCTTCTAAAATGATTTAATTTACAATTTAATATTCCCCTTACTGGTTGGAATATATAACAAATGACACAATTTCAATAACCTACAAATCTTCTATTTCCGTTTTTTCGATCACCACCTCCTCAATTCGTTTCCGGTGAGTCCCCTTCAATTCAAACTTACTTAATATTTCATCAGAAGCATATCCGATACATGAATGATTTCAACAAGTTTCACATATGTCACAAAAATGTCGTTTTTTCAGAAAGTAGTGATTTCTGAGTTGATACGATTTAGGGGCCGATGTGAACGGCCAAGGAACGGGGATTCAACACTAGTCCTGCCAGCGTGCTCCTGAATAATACATTGATTCGGACGGCAACTTAAACCACCAGGCTGGGATTTACATCATTTTATATGCAAAACATTGTAAACGTTCTATGCTCTGGATAGCTTTAGACTTTGTTTTATTTATGGTAACGAATAGGTAAACTAAGAGAGTTAAAAGATGGAATTTATCTCTATTTGTTAATGTTTGTATAAATTAATTGCTTGTAATTTTAAGATCTTATTAGTTATGGTCAGCGACGAGCTAGAATATTTTAGAATATTTTAGAATATTTATTATAATATTTTTCAAGCATCCCGAGACTTTTATTTTATTATAACTGTTTTTTTGTAAAAATGCAACACAACCTGAATAAAACGCAGAAGAAAGGATAGAAAATAATGAAGATACTGGAATTAAAGAGTCAAATAAAATATCAGTGGAAGAACTAGAGGAAGCTCTGAGGAAAATCAAAAACGGAAAGGCACCTGGAAACGACTCTTATCACTAGCGAAATGATTAAGTACACAGGAGAACACGGAAAAGAAAAACTTTTGAAAATTATGAATCTGGCGATAACAACAAGTAGATCCCCTCTAGACTGGCAAGTTGGTATTATAACACCCATAAACGAGGTCTGTTCAAAAAGTATCGCGAATTTTGTGTTTTTTCAAAAATTATGTATTTATTCATGAATATCTATTTTGTCCCCTTCAAAGTAATCCCCGCCAGATATTATACACTTGTGCCAACGTTATTTCCAATCCTCGAAGCACTTGAAAAAATCATTTTTTGTGATCTTGTTCAGCTCCTCCTTCGATGCCGTCTTTATCTCCTCACTCGTAGCGTAGCGTCGTCCTTTCATGGGCCTCTTCGGGAACAAAAAAAAGTCACAGGGGGGCAGATCTGGGGAATACGGTGGCTGCGGCATTATTAGTGTGTTGTTTTTGGCCAAAAATTCGCGCACAAGCAATGTCTTTCGGTCTTGGCTCGTGCGGCAGCTTCCATTGGGACGATTGAGCTTTGGTTTCCACGTCATAACCATAAACCCATGATTCGTCACCAGTTATGACCCTCTGGAGCAAATTTGGGTTGTCGCGGACAGATTCCAACAGCTCTGGTATAGGCAAAAATCGAAGACGAGCCAAAACACGTGCAAGCAAAGCAACTGTCAAAAATTAACTGAACATTCAAAATGGCCGAACTTGTCGGCATAAGTGAGAGACATGAGTACCAACATAACGCCACAAAAAAATTGAAAATCGAATATACGTAACCCGCGGAAATTAAAAATTCGCGATACTTTTTGAACAGACCTCATATAAGAAAGGCGAAAGTAGAGAATGCTCATATTACAGAGGAATAACCCTGCTTAGCACAATAGGAAAATTATACGCAAGAAACTCGAGCGAAGAATCAAAAACGCACTGGAAGCAACCTTGGATGACTCTCAATATGGATTTAGGTCAAAGAGAGGGATGCAAGACCCAATATCTACGTTGCGGTAATTAAGTGAGAAAGCTCTAAAAACAAATAGCCAAATCCATCGATGCTTCATAGACTTGGAGAAAGCTTTCGACCGAGTGAATAGAGAAGACGTCTGGTCAACACTTAAAAACAGAGGCATTCATGAAAGCACCATCTCAAATATTAAAAGTCTGTATACCGACAGCAATAATTATGTCAGAACACGAAATGAAGTATCGAGATCTTTTATAACGGAAAATGGACTCAGACAAGGATGCGTACTCAGTCCGCTACTGTTCTCACTGGTTCTAGACGACGCCATAAAAGAAGTGTGACAAAATAGTAAAGAATATACTGTGGGCTACTGAAAAATGGAAAATGTGAATGTAACTTTGCTATGCGGATGACATGGTCATAATAGCAAGGAACGAGGACGAACTACAAAACAACCTGAACCAATACAATAAAGAATTGAAGAAAATAAATATGAAAATCAGCACACAAAAAACAAAAACAATGGTAATAAGCAGAACAAAAATGCAACACAAAATAAAAATAAATGACAAAATAATAGAATAGGTAGGAAAAGTCAAATACCTTGGCACAGTTTTCGCGGAAGATGGAAAAATGGATGAAGAAATTATGAAAAGAGTAGGCGCAGCAGGAAGAATGTTCAATAGCATCAAAGCACCGTTCTTAACTAAAAAAGAAATACCAACTAACATCAAGGTAGAGATCTTCAAAAAAGTGACAGTACCAATTTTGACATACGCCTCAGAATCCTGGACCACTACAGAGACGCATATGTCTAAAATAAGAAGCTCCGAAATGAGATTTTTAAGGAAAATCGAAGGTAAAACAAAATTGGACAGAATAAGAAATGAAGTATTTAGAGAAAAACTAGGCACAAAACCAGTAGAGACTATAATAGAAGAAGGACAGCTAAGATGGTTGGGATATATACACAGAATGAGTGAAAACAAAATCTTGAAGACAAAATTGAAAAATATACTGTATTTCCAAATTTTCCAGCGGGTAATTAACGGGTAACGGGTAATTAAAGAATAGTGGGTAATTAACAGATAGTGGTTATTAACCGGGTAATTGTGAATTAGCGTTAACGGGTACCCGGTTCCAGAAATTTCTAATGCTCGTCATTCGTAATATTAACCAACACATTTATTTTGTTGATTCTAAACCTATTTTGGTATTAAACGTTTACCAAACTTTTCGATTACGTATTCCATTAACGTACACGTTACTCGCAAATTCTTCCAATTTTTAAATTAAATATTTAAAAATTCTACTTTGCAATGTAAACACAAACGGAGGGGGATGGAATATATTCCAATTGAATTTGTTTGTTACTTGCGTAATTCAAATATAAAAATACAACACATTCGAAATGTTAGTATTGTAAATTTATTCAGCGATAATGGCTTTATTTCATTTTATTTGAGATCGTACAATATTTACCGTCGTTGCTTTTCAAGATCTCAATTATTATTTTTATTTTTACGCGTATCAACTACGTAATAAATACAGGGAACGCTTGCTTAAAACCATTTAACGTACTTTCGATGATACATACATATTTTTGTACCAAACTGTCAACATAGAATTTGATTTGGCAACCTTTGGGACTCGGGACTTGGAGGGGCAGCAGGTGAACATGTGATACACCTCCAGTACGACTTTGAACTCGCTAGAGTAATTTTGTTGTCCGTAGCGATTATTTTCGTGAAACAGTTTTTTCTAGTGCATTCTAAAAATGAGTGACATTCATTTCGAGCAACGTTGTGCTATCAGGTTTTGCTTCAGACTTGGGCACAGTACAACAGAAACTTCTGCAAAGCTTCTGCAGGCCTACGGAGACAGTGTTTTGTCACGGACCCAGGATTTTTGGTGGTTTAAGGCATTTTCAGAAGGAAGAGAGTTGATTGAAGATGAATCACGCAGCGGAAGGCCTTCATCTTCAAGAACCGATGAAAATGTCGACAGCATCCGGGATATTGTACGTTCAGATCGTGGGTTGACAGTCAGAATGATCGGGGAAGAGTTGAATTTGACTCACACTACCGTTCATCAGATTTTGACCAATGAATTGGGGATGATAAAAATGGTTCCAAAAAACCTTTCACAGGACAAAAAGGACGGAGGCAAAGGTGCCTTGACTTTTAGGAATCGATTGAAAATGATTCCCATTTTCTGGAACGTGTCATTACTGGTGACGAGACTTGGGTGTTTGAGTACGAGCCGAAAACCAAGCGCCAGAGCATGGAATGGTACACTTCAAGCTTTCCAAGGCCCAAAAAAGCAAGAGCAAGTCGAAACATGCTGATTTGCTTTTTTGATAGCCAGGAAATCGTCCACAAAGAGTTTGTGCCTCAGACCAAACGGTCAATCAACACTTTTACCGAGAGGTTCTTGAAAAATTTCGAAAAAGGGTCATGGGTGTGAGACCAAACATCAAGAACAACTGGCTGTTGCATCACGACACCGCGCCTTGTCACACAGCAATTTCAATAAACGTTTTTTTGGCCAGTAAAAACATTCCTGTGGCTCCTTAACCTCCTTATTCGCCTGACTTGAGTCCTTGTGACTTTTTCTTCTGCCCAAGATTGAAAAATAACATCAAGAGACGTCGTTTTGGGAGACTCGAAAACATTCAAAGGATAACAAGGGACTGCAAACGTAGAAGAGGTAGATAACTCACCAGATGGAGAGATGAATTAACTTATCGTAATAAGGGATGGTCAAGATTTACAAAACAAAAAGAAAACTTCAGGGAGGTCTTTTCCCAACACTGGGACTTATAGGCCATTGTTATTATTATTATTAAGAGAACCTGATTTAGTGAAATACCAAAAATACGATTATATTAACGACGGAAGACTGTTTACTTCAAATATTATAACAATTTACCGGTAAAAATTAAACAATGAAAATAGTTAATAAACGATTTTGAACATATTGAGTGAAAATATACGTTTATAAAAGGTACATGAAAAAATGTAACATTTCGGACGTATATGAAATAAAACTTGTAAGCAATAAAATGATGCTGTCCCATATAAACTAAAATATCACAGATATAAAGTTTTTTTTGCGTCAGTTTTATCTATCTTTAAGAAACTAAAAAATGGTTCCGGATTGTTATTTCAAGAGTGTGCTGACCTGGAACCTACCTCATAATGAATGGTTCACAAAGAAATAATGATAGGCAACTTTTTATTGATTTTGTTATGGCTCATTCACTTATAAATAAACAGCCATATTATTTATATAGGGAAATTGGCGAAACAGTGCAGTTGCGTCACTTGAAACGTCATTAAAAAAATGTGACGTCAGGTTTAGTACATTTACATTCATCTATTTAACGAATATAATATTTGTACGCTGTCACTTGTATCGAAATGAAATGAAAATATAAGAATAAGAACAGAATAGAAACAAATAAACTATTCTAATAGGCTAAATAGTCCTACAAAGGACTGAAGTGATCCAAAAATATGATCAAAGAAAAGAAAATAAAAATAAGTTGAATATAACCTAAAAACTATCCAGTACACACAAAATCAAATAAGAAAATATATAACTAAACACAAAACTGCTAAATAACCAACAAAAAAAAAAAAAAATAGTCAGAAATTACTATAAGTTAGATATTTGAACACAAGTCAGTATCAAAACAAAACAGACGTATTATTAAATGACAAATATAAACATCGTTTTATTCAGGGATACCAATACAAATGTCCCTATATTAAATAAACACTTTTAAAATTTGTAAATCTTCAAAATGACTATCGAACACAAACTAAATATGACTTCAAAAGGTATGTTTTAGTAAAATAAAAGAGTAAAGAGCAATATTAGTCTATAATTCACATGCAAATAAATTACTAATACATGCAATAAAAATTCGAGTTCCTCATATCCATTTTAACGAAAATTGCTCCTATTTTTAAAAAATTGGGGCCTTAATAACCAAACTTATACTAAAAGCATGTATCATTAAACAAAACACTTGAAAATAGCAAAAAATCGAAAAAATCGTTAGGGGTACCCCTTTGAAAAACATCGCGAATTTTTACCAAAAAAAATATTTCGGATTTTGCTCAAAATTGATACACTTTGAGCCGTAGATCACAAAAATAAGGTTCATTTTGGATTTTGGCCAGCTGTTTTTGAGTAAATCGGAAAGAAGTACCTACAATTGACTATAACTCAAAAACTAAGGCCTCTTGATTTTTTTAAATATTTTTTTATTAATCCTCTGTATTGGCTCTAGTGTTACTACGCAGGAGACAATATCAAATTGGTTCGCCAAATTTCGTACAGGTTTCTTAAAAACAAAACAAAACCAGTGTCGAAGAGAGTGCCTGCGCTAGACTTGCCCTCCAATAAAAAAAAATAATAAACAAAAAAAAATTTTTTTTTTTTTTTAATTTAAATAGTTTTAGGTAAATCTTCAAAAATACATCAAATTATGTTCTATACAAATTTTTGTCCAAGGCTTGGTTTACTAGATACGAATTTTTTTAAATTTTAAAGTTTAATAACTTCCGTTTCCTGTTTCGGATTTGTATAAAAAACAATAGGGTTCTTCTCAATTAACATGAGAATTTTTTAGTACTAGAACGAACTCTCTAAGTTAAACCGTTCTTGAGTTATCGTGTATACACACAGATACACACACAGACACACACACAAACACACACACAAACACACACACAGACACACACACACACAGACACACACACACATACGGACGGCACTTCGAAATTAGGTTTTTTGGATTCCCTGGACCATGAAACGTGGTCATCAGTCAAAATATCGACATCGAAAATTTTCGCGATTACAATACTTGCCCCTTATATATTAAGGTCGGGCAAGTAAAAACCTAGCTCATCGATCACAGCAGAAATATACTGCAACCAACTGGACGAAATGATCCAAAAACTTAAAGAAAAACAGCCTAAATTGGTCAACAGATCGACTCATACCTTATTCATCTATTCTGTTGACCAATCTAGGCTGTTTTTCTTTAAGTTTTTGGATCATTTCGTCCAGTTGGTTGCAGTATATTTCTGCTGTGATCGATGAGCTAGGTTTTTACTTGCCCGACCTTAATATATAAGGGGCAAGTATTGTAATCGCGAAAATTTTCGATTTCGAGATTTTGACTGATGACCACGTTTCATGGTCCAGGGAATCCAAAAAACCTAATTTCGAAGTGCCGTCCGTATGTGTGTATGTCTGTGTGTGTGTGTCTGTGTGTGTGTTTGTGTGTGTGTCTGTGTATGTGTCTATGTGTATACACGATAACTCAAGAACGGTTTAACTTAGAGAGTTCGTTATAGTACTAAAAAATTCTCCTGTTAATTGGGAAGAACTCTATTGTTTTTTATACAAATCCGAAACAGGAAACGGAACTTATTGCATGATAACGCTAGACCACACACTGCACAAATGACTGTGGCAAAACTACAGGAATTGGAGTTGGAACATCTTTATCATCCTTGTTGAGCATTATCTAGATAAAATTATCATAGAAATTGATTCTAAAATAGGCCTCCGCAAGTCAAAAAGGTTGGGAACCACTGCTCTAATCAATTTACACCAGCAAAAACAGTTTAGCAAGAAATGTCAACAAATATAGGATTAGTTTAAATTATCTCCAAACTCAAGTTCCGGTATAAAAACTTTTTTATCTCCTTTGACAATATATCAATATCCCCATCTGCGATTTTTCTCTATTCCACAATAGATATTTTAAATCTATTTTCAGGTAAAAATAAACGTGTTCCTGTCGTAAATCTTTCAATAAAACTACACAGTGTGAATCTTAAAAATGCAATACATCTTCTAGGTTTTATAACACTTCAATTCGTTCTTTTCTTTCAGAGAATTTTTCACATTTTGAGAAAAATTCATCTTATTTCACAAAGATAACAAGTAACATCTTTGACTTTTAAAAAGAGGTAACTAATGCGACTTTACACCTTTTAAATCGGCGGCTGTGGGAATAATTACTTGCTAAGATAAAGAAGATGTACAACTTAAAAATGTCAAAGTTTCTTTTGTTCTGGACCATAAATCCTATGTCACATTTAAATTGATACAGCTTACTCTGCAACTTTACCATGCCTTAGATAGAGGCGCCCTCTGATAAATGTTTGCAGTATACTTCTCAACAACACTGCGCATGCGCATCTCAAATATTTCTTTTATTTTGTCATTTATTTTTGTCTTACTCTCTGCTTGCTATGATTTTATTTTACTTGAGTTTGAAATATGTAACAACTATTTATAAAGTTAATAAGATTTCTTTATGTTTTTAGTTTTTTAATCTGTGTAGTTTGTTAACTTGTAATTTATTTTAAAGTAGAATTTAATTTAAATTACTTTAAACTTTTCAGAATTATTAACTTGTGAAATTATTAACTGTACAAATATCTTTGTTGCGATGTCTTAACATATTTCTTATGAACAATTGGCATCTGACACTACCGATAGAGGCGCTACTGCATTCACATCATGGCTGATTTTGGTAGGATATTTTTGACAGGTTCAATGGTATCTTCATGTGATATTTATTGAAACACACGGGAACACACTCTAAAATGGTCTTTAGCTGTCTTTCCACTTCTAAGAACATATTCCCATGCTTGTCACAAACTCGACTATCCTACAACCGTCAGTTTCTCAAAATCTCACTAGAGGCGCTTCAGTTATTGTCAGTTGACAATAGGGGATACGCATAAAATTTATATTTCCTTAAAACTACATTTTTTTGATATGTTAATGTTAGTTATGTCACCAAAACAAAAATCACATTTTAATTAATATTATAGCCAAATTTTTTAATTAAAATATTGTAAATTTTAAATAAGCCGACCACGGCGCGAATGTTGCCGAGTAAATACGACTGAGTATGACGTCAAACTGCTGGGGTTTGACGTCACAGATACAGACTACAACATAATCTTTACGTGTGTATATTGTACGAGAGTTTTGTATTTGTTTTTAAACAAATTTTCACGCATTTATTATTAAACTAATTTATAAAATATATGTACTCACATTAAAATGGTCTTCACAAATATAAAGTTTACTTTTTTCTGAAATATCGATGTTATTTCGCCTCACAGCTTTCAGCCACAAATTTCGCCTTTTCTGTTGTTTTTCGCCATCAGATAATCATATAAATTGTTTTTTTGGATTTATAATTGAACTATTTGTGCACATCGGTACTAAACAATATTTTCGACTAAGTACTGGGGCCTGGATCTTCCATATTTTATATATTTTAATAAAAAAATTAATTCGGTAAACATGTATAAATATTTCCCTAATATTTCAAATATTTCTTTATTATTTCAAATATTTGCTAGTATTTTAAATATTTCCTAGTATTTCAAATATTTCCTTAGTAAATATTTCAAATATATCCCTAGTATTTCAAATATTCCCTTATTATTTCAAATATTTGCTAGTATTTTAAATATTTCCTAGTATTTCAGATATTTTCCTAATATTTCATATATTTCCTTAGTAAATATTTCAAATATTTCCCTAGTATTTCAAATATTCCCTTACTATTTCAAATATTTGCTAGTATTTTAAATATTTCCTAGTATTTCAGATATTTCCTTAGTAAATATTTCAAATATATCCCTAGTATTTCAAATATTCCCTTATTATTTCAAATATTTGCTAGTATTTTAAATATTTCCTAGTATTTCAGATATTTTCCTAGTATTTCATACATTGCCTTAGTAAATATTTTTTTATATTTGCCACCGGTCCAACTTAATATGGTCCCCACTATGGAATAAGGTTGGGTACCACTAGTCTACATACATATAAAAAATATACCTACAGATCTACCTATGTATTTCCCTATTGTACATAGAACATTCTAGATAAAAATGACTTAACTTATAAAATTAACAAAAATTCTATAAATACCTTTCCAATCGCTCCAATTTTGGTCTCCATGGATTCCAAACACCAAATTCCATACTATGACACACTTTTTCAAGTACTTTCTGTACTTTTATCACTTAAAAATAAGTAAAAACGCCAGAAAAAAATAAAACGCTACTTGCAAAAATCATTGTCACTACAATTCAAGATGGCCAATCCTGATAAAGCTCATTAAGAAATATAGTCATTAAGAATTAATAAACAAAATTGTGTAACACAATTATTAATGAGATTAAACACATACATTAATATTTTATCAATAGTGTACAGGTTGAAATTATATTTTCCAATGTATAAATTTTTTAGGGTTTTGTAGGTATGACCAAAAAACCCTTATATCGTCATTTTGTCGTCTGTCTGTCTGTCTGTCTGTCGTCTGTCTGTTCGGTAAAAATTCTAGCCAAACGGCTAAATCTAAAGAGTTGAAATTTGGAATGCTTATACAACTCTTTGACCCGCACATAGGAAAAATACTAAAACATCTAAAAAACCTATCCCCCTAAAAATATAAACAAATATGTGCTCATCGAAAATAAAATATTTTTTTATAATTCTGAGTAGGGTATCAAATGAAATCCCTTGGTACGTGGATTAACGATAACAATTTTATTTTTGCAAAATAAATTATTTTGAAGCAATTTTTGCCAAAATTGTGCAAAATTTTTTTTGTCCCACACCCAGATGGTTTATACTAAAAATCTGAAAAAATTCTAAGTAATGTATGTACATTGGTGTGAACCGGAATAGTACAACAGGAATTTTTGATCAGATTATGTTTTTGGAAAAAAACGCATTTTTTGTGGTTTTTGGCTAATAATATACACAAGGTATAGCTTTGTAACACGCTGCACTGGAACGTGTATGCTGGTGTAGTGGTTTTTGACGCTGGTTTTTTACCCAAGTAACTCGATCTGAAAGGGATCGAACCCTGCGAGAAGAGACAATATTATTTTTTGTTTTTTTTTTTAAATTTTTATATTGTTTAAATTATTTTTTCAAAATTTTAGTTATATTTTGGCAAATGTTGCATTTATTTTTTAAAAGCGTAAATTTAATAACCAGTGGAAATTGTTTAAATTATAATTTAATTCTCTTTCAATGTACACGAAATCAGAGGGGCGGAACTTATAACAATCATTGGAAGCCATAGGCGCAATTTTTAAAATTCTTAACGAACATTGCTATATAAAAAAAAAATACTGCACATATTTAGAAACCTAAATAATGGTATTAGGCATTCGAATTAAAATTAACAAAAAAAAAAAAAAAAAAATTAATATAAAATTTGTTCTCGCATCCCAAATAATCATTATTCACTTACTAAATACCTGCAAAACCCTGAAATGTGTGAAAATTCACACTTCACATCAATTTTTTTACATTTTGTATATTTATACTTTGTATATTTATACCTTTTTATAAATTTATGCCTCATTGAAAAACAATGAGGTACCAAAATAATAATAATATTCTTAAAAAATAATAAAGCGCTAAGTGAATCTTTTACCTTGTAAAAAATTTAAATAAAATTCCAGAGAATATTACTCTAATATAACAGCGAGAAAACGAAACGGGAGGTTAATTCATCATATTAATAATTTATATCTACTTCGTTTGAAGTAAGCATTAACCTTTATATTTTTTAAGAAAAAATAAATTGAATTATTAATATCATTGCAATGCATGAAACAATTATTTTTAATATATACTTGACATTTAAATAATATTCTCTAAAGCAAAAAAAAAATCATATTCTTTTTCATTTATTATGTGAAAAGATTCCACTTCTCGATTTCTCTTTTAAAATAATTTCTATAGAATAAAGAATATTCAAATAAAAACTTTTTAATATCAACTCTTTAAAAATATATCTGGAAGCTATAAAATTCATTCTAACTAAAATCTGCATTGTTATTAAAACTGTATTTTTATTCTCTAAAAGAACAAAAATAATATCTCTTTGATCATTTTTTTGAAATACCTTTATTCTTACGAATAAAAGTCTTTCATATATTCAATCTTTATCTGGAAAAACCGAGAAAATTTTATAAAACTAATGTGAAAAAATCAGGGTTTCTCAATAAGTCAAATTTGTACACTTAAATAATCTGTCAGCTCAGAATACAGTGTGTAAGAAGATAGGAGCTGTTTGTCCTTGCTACTGATTTTTACCGACCGCTAACATATACAAGGTGTCTCAAAAGAAATGTTATATTTAGTGGATCGATTAAAAAAAAAGTAAGCCGTATATAGAAAATATTTTTATTAATTATTAAAATACACTTTTTGGGGATTTATTTCTTAAAAATAATATCGTCTAAATGTAGACCCTCGCGTTCTCGGCACTCATTTAATCGAACAGTAAAATTACTTATGACGTCTCGGCAGGTGGACTCAGGGATGGCTGCCATTTCGTGACGGATATTTTCTTTCAAATGCGCCAGTGAAGTAGGTTTATTGGCGTAAACTTTAGATTTAAGATAACCCCATAGGAAAAAGTCCATAGGGGTTAAATCTGGACTGCGTGGAGGCCAATTTATGTCACCTCTCCGGGAGATCAATTTGCCTGAGAAAATTTCACGAACACGTGGCAGAGACATATTGGACGTGTGTGAAGTTGCTCCGTCCTGTTGGAACCATGTTCTTTGGTTATAGCCAGGAAAGTTTTGCAGTTCGGGTACCAAGAAGTTGCCTAACATCTCCACATAACGCTCTGAATTCACTGTAACTGCACGCCCCCTTTCGTCTTCAAAAAAGTAAGGGCCGATAATTCCTCGCGCCGACATCGCAGCCCATACGGTCACTTTAGGCGAATGTAGTGGTTTATGATGTTTGCGTTTCGGATTCGTTGCACTCCAGTAGCGGCAGTTCTGCTTATTTATGTGGCCATTAAGATGAAAATGACCTTCATCCGAAAACAAAATGTTGGTAAACGTTGAAAATCGCTCAATCACCTGATTTACGAAATTAAGCCTCTGACTGGCATCTTGGGGCTTTAATTCTTGCACCAATTGAATTTTGTAGGTGCACCTTTAGGTCTTTGTGCATAATGCGATGTAATGATGATCTATGCACATTTAAAGCACTTGCGCGCTTCCGAATTGAACGGTTCGGGTCGTCACGAACAGACTGATTAACATTCTCCACGTTTTCTACCGTTCTTGATGACCTAGGTCGCCCGGATTTTGATTTATCCAGCGTTGTACCAGTCTCTTCAAACTTTTTAACCCAATGTCGAATGAGAGGAATGCTTGGCTCATCATTTAAGTGGCGAAAACCTCGAATACTGCAGAATTTTCTACGCGCTACAGTCGCCGAATCACCGTTTTTGTAAAACTCTCGCACGCATAACGCGCGGTCTGCTCCCGAGAAACGGTCCATAGCGAGTGAATTCCCAAGAGCCAGGCTACCGATTACATAACCCCCACGCCCCTCGGATACGTTGCGTTCACGCAGTAAGCTAAATAAATATAAAATTTCTTTTGAGACACCTTGTATTTTCTACCTTGAAATAGACCATAGACATTTTCAACTAGCCTAAACTTGCACCAAACGTGTTCAATCAACACTGTTGAAAAACAAATTTCTGCGGCAATGTGGCGACTCGCAGAACTGAATTTTTGTTTGATAAGGAGCTTCTCATATTTCAAAATAGATGCTTAATCTTAGTAATGACGCCATTACGCATCACCGTTTGTATTCGTTCTTGGTCGAATTACACTTTTAATAAATAATATTTTATTTTATTTTTATTCTTTTAAGCGTCGCTATGTATGTTTATGTAAACATTTTTAATCCGGGGCCCCTTCATCATCCGGGGACCCGCTTCTGCGCGTAGTGCGCGCACCTATAAATATGCTACTGATCCAAGCAGTCATTAAAAAAAAAAAAAAAAAACAATAAAACCATTTAATTTAAGTTGCGGAACCTCTGAAAACGTTCCACGGAACCCCAGGGTCCGCGGTACACAGGTTGAATACGACTGTTTTACATTAATAAATCTATCAGCTATTGACATCTGACACTACCGATAGAGGCGCTACTGCATTTTACATCATGGCTGACTTTGGTAGGATATTTTTGACAGGTTCAATGGTATCTTCATGTGATATTTATTAAAACACACGGGAACACACTCTAAAATGGTCTTTAACTGTCTTTCCACTTCTAAGAACATATTCCCATGCTTGTCTACTATCCATAACTACACGTGCACCACCACGTAAATTCAGAAACACGTTTTTTTTTGCCACGTTTCGGAACACGATAAAAACTTAGGTCTCTATCACAACCTACTTATGCATTGCAAAGATAAACACAACAATTCACGTTGCATTTAATTTTTTCTTGCAATTTTAAAGACATTTTTTTAAAAACTTGCTACGAAAACAACAGTAATCAAACTCGACTATCCTACAACCGTCAGTTTCTCAAAATCTCACTAGAGGCGCTGCAGTTATTGTCAGTTGACAATAGTTCTTGGACCGTTTCAAGCTTTATAGATCTGCACGTCTGATAAATGCAAACTACCGACTTATTTCCGTAAATGGTTGAATCTGCGATCCAGTGTGAATATTATCCGGCGTAAGCAGAATATATTAAAAATTAAAATATGGATAATTCTAGGTAAATTATAGCCTTGAGATATATTCAGCTCAAGATTTGGGCACGCCGGTCGTCCCTTGCGGATTATTTCAGAACTAGGAATAATAAATTGGTTTGTAAGAGGTTTAGACCAGACTCTCTCAAACTTATTTAAACCCAATCAAATTTATTCCAGCATTCGTATTGTAGTAGAGATAAAATTTCAATATCAAGATTTTTATATTTCTACTATAGGTCATTTCTTTGGTTTAGGCGGAACTATATGAGAGTTTCATATTTTTAAGTTCATCACGTACAGACTGTCCAAACGGTTAAGCGGAACTAAATGGGAATTTAGTTCTTTTAGGTTGTCACGAGAAGGGACCTTGCTTGGGTTATTTCATTTTTCACGTTGAGATGTCAAAATTAAAAATTCCAACAATGAAACCATGGAAACGAATGACATATGTCAAAATTAAATATTTTTTTTTATATTTTAATGACAAAAAAATAAATAAATCGGAAATTTGTATTAAGAATGACAAAAAAAATCAAAATATAAAGAAAATGACATTTTAAAATGATATTAACCTTAACCAAAAAATGTTTATTGTAAGTATGATTTACAAAGCTTAAACAAAACGGCCGAAAGGCACGATTTAAACGATGAAAGTAACTAGATTGCAAAATCTAGTTCCGCTTAACCGTTTGGAACACTGTAAGCAGAGCTTGGCTAGGTTATTAAATTTTTTATGTTGGCATTTACTAAAAAAATAAAATAAATAATACGTTTATAAATTTTTGGAAAATGTAAGAATTTAAGAAATGACATTTGTATTAAAAATGACACCAAAAATCCTGTTAATTATTCTTGTTAATCTAACTTTTACCGACCGCCAACATATATAAGGGAGGTATTGTGAGCATACCAATTTTGACGTTTCGAGATTTCGATGGATCTCCACGAATTGAGGTCCCTACATAACGTTTTGACTATTTTTAGCATGATGTCCGCCTGTCTGTCTGTCTGTCCGTCTGTTTGTGTACACGTGCAGAGCAAATTCGGCTGAAAGGATTTTTATGTAACTTCATATTTAAGCTTCTGCCATCAATGGCACGAGTTGATAAACTTTTGGTAAAAATCGGTTGACTAAAAATGGGAGTTTACTAGTGTCGATTTTAAGATTTTTGCGAATATTTTACAACAGAAAAATATTTAGAAAAAATTTATTTTACAAAAGTTGCTATAAATACAATAACTATGTGCGTTCGAAGTTTGCAGTATAGCTCTTATGGAAAATGGGAGCGGTGTTGCCAAATGTTGTAAAAGTGTCAAATGTGTCAATTATAATAATATGAAAATGATTTACAAAAATCAACTCTCATAAAACTCAAAATAACAGTCAACAAAAACAAATGGCCATTTGTAGAATACTGCGTCTTCACAGATCAGCGCGTTTTAGAGGCAACGTCGACAAGCAAGAAAAGGATAGTGGCATTGTGTAAACTCATTAGAGAATATGAAAAAGAACTACTCCATATGCCCTGTACTGCAAACTCACCTTTGAACGCACTATAATAACTTTTATTTGAGACTTTTTTTGATAAAACGAAAAATTTCGGAAAAAAATGAAAAATTTTTGTATCTATTTTTCTATTTATTCCTACTTATATGTAACGTTTTCATGGTTATGATAAATAATATCTCTGTTAGAAAATATTTGGCAAAGTTATTTCTACTCTGCTGCTAGAATCAAGAGATACTCACTGTACTTGTACACGTGTACACGTGTACTTAACAATGACTTGCATTACAAAATTAACAAATTTCTAGAAATACCTTTGCAATCATTCCAGTTTTGATCTCCATGCAGTCCAAACACCAAAGTCCACACTATGCCACATTTTTACCACTTACACCTTGCACTTTTACCACTTAATAATAACTAAACACGCCAGAAAAAATGCAATGCCTATTGTAAAAATCACGTATCTACAAATCAAGATGGCTATCACTGATAAAGCTCATTAGGGAATATACTCATTAAAAATTAATAAGATAAGATAAGTAACAGGAATGTTTAAAAATATTATTAATGGGAATAAACACATTTATTCCCATTTATTTTGGGATTTTTGCGAATATTTCACAACAGAAAAATATTTCGAACAAAATTATTGAACTAAAATTGCTATAAAAGCAATAACTAACAACTTTTATTTGAGACATTTTTGATAAAACGAAAAAAAATTGTCTCAATTTTTTCATACTTATATGTAACGTTTCCATGGACATGATAAATAATATCTCTGTTAGAAAATATTAGGCCAAGTTATTTCTAATGCTAAAATGTTATTTATACAAGTAATTTATGATGGCCGTCGGTCCTGTGGTGGCCACAGCTCATTTTTTTTTGTAAACAAACAAATTATTTGTTTGATTACATGAAGTCTGTCTCCTGCTAATTGTTTTCTACGATAATATAAAAATTAAAAAGATTTTGTGATGTTTTTAAGTAATATAAAAGAAATTTTATTTTCTTTTGTATTTGTTTTGGGGACAATTCAGAAGAATTTTCCAAACCAGAAAATATTTTGGAAAAAGTGTTTTAATATGTAGAAAGTACTGTTCTAAACATGACTACAAATCAATTTAAAGTACATTTCCGCTTGTATCCAGAAAATTTTGAGTCTTTTTGAGTGCATTTATATGTTCCATCATGAGATTCATGTCTGTACTATTTATTTTGCAAATGCTGCAGGCATAAATAATGATATCTTGATTATTTTTACTCATATTGTTTTGTAGAAATAATAACTTATATTTTTACCGTGAAAAACACTATTGCACAGATTGCCGTACGATCTGAACTTGTGACGATTGTGAAACACTGCACGATATTTGCTGAACGATCTTCGTGCAGCACAGAGCACACAGAAACTTTATGCCGAACGTTTCTTGTGTAAATTATATAACTCATGAAGTATTATATCTTTTTGGTACTAATACTCATTATATTGTACTATGCTAGCCTAGTACTATCAGCAATGGCAAACGTCCAAAATAACGGTGTCCATTATGAAATAATTAATAAGAAATAAATAATAATATATAAGGAAAAGTGCTAGTATGATATGAAATAATTCTCAAAAATAAAAGTTATTTTAAAAAATTATTACGGGCCAAATTTGTATCATAAATAGTGCGACAAGGGTTAATAGTAATAATAAGTACAAATGTTGATGAAATAATTAAAAATAAAACTCTTCAAGCCCCATTTAAATGTAAATTTGTATAACTACCACATTACAGTTATTACCCCTGCGACTTAATGAGACGCAACCCGCATAACTCATAAGTAAAAACAGTTACCTACCTTATCCAAAGTTCATATTCACAAATTTATTAACAAGTTAAGACTAGATCGTTTATTTAGAAAACAGGTTTGTTTTTCATGATGAGAAAATTATCGAACATAACATTTTAAGAGATATTTTTAATGTCACTTTAATTTTAAAGTGAGAAGAATTAAAATACATCGTTACAAGCTGTTGTCATACTTACCTGAAACTACTTAGAAATTTAAATAGTTTCAGGTTATGAATAAACGATGATAAATTAAGTTTTATAAAATATGCGTGGTAAATATTTTATAAATATAAACCTTCCCAGCAAACATTTTTATACGGGCCAGTACTGGTAAAGCACATACTCCCCGGCATTAAGTAATGGGCCAGTACCCCGGTGTCCCCGTGGCCGTTACTGGCCCATTGATGTATCAGTTGATGGCCCAGCAACGGTAAAGTGCAAAATAATCGCATTAGTTGCAAGATTTATTTCTGATGGTTTTAAGTAAAAAGTATGAGTGAAGAAGAGTGCTTATAAAATGCTGGTAAAGTACTTCGTATAGGCGGAATGCAAAATACAAATGTGAAGTACATTATTAATACTGGCGTTGCACTTACTTTTGGTGCCAGTAATTTACCAGCATAAAAGCAGTTTGCCAGCATTCGGCCGTTAGTTGAATGTTTGCTGGGTTGTGTATATTAATATATTTAATAAAAAACTTAAAAATAAAATACATAACCCCTTTGTTTATTATCGTAAACTTAAAACCAGAATGTAATGGGTTATGATAAAATAAATATTTTAATATTTTTCATATAATTTTTATTTCACTTTAACTATTGAAATTAACATTTTTTAATAAATCATTCATTCTCACTACTAAAAAATTACATAACATTTTCAAAATGATTTTAAACGTCTGCTGAACCGAGAACGAGCGATCTTTTAATTTCTACCCGATGTGAATCATAAAATGCGACAAAACAACTTAAAATAAAATAGAGTGCTCATAAAATATTTGAAATATGAGAAAGATTATTCGAAATCGCGGCATGCAGACGTTGTAAAACCCATGCATTTCTTTTTATAATAATTTATTATATTAAAATGAACTTTGACATAGTTTCATGTGATGGCAGTATACCTGTAACGGTCGTTGTGCAAAAAGTAATTTAGAAATCTTTTATTACCTTAATGAGGTTTTCCCTCAAAAGTTCTGAGTGTTCCAGCGGTTCGTTACCGTTATTAAATTCAGAGTCTCCATCAAGGGAATGTATTAATTGCTTCCATTTTTATGCAGTGACTATTCCACTGGTGGAATATTCATTTATTCATTCAGATCTAGAGGGAAAGTTTGTAAATCCTTAATTAACGGAACCTGTCTCTGTGAGTAATTGCCGGAGAGTTTAGTACCGCTGGCTCACAATGCCCTTCAACGAGACCTGACTGGTCGAACGACACATTCGATAGAACGTGCTTATACCAGTTCACAATACATACCTACAATCTGATAACGTAGGATGCAGAATAACAGCGGGTTCGATCTCGTCCCAGGGTAATCTCAGTGATATTGCTTAATTTAGTACTCTGTTGGGGTCGCGAACTAAACGTTGTCAAAATATAAAAATAAAAACACTAATGGTTGGTTTATATACGGAACAAGAATAAGGAATAGGAAATAAGAATAGTACACAAGATGTTAAAACATGTATATCGGTTTATGTAGGAATGAAATTTAACTTAAACATAAGAATAGGAATTTGCAGCTAAGCACCCTACCATCTGGTGAGGGTTTCATGAACTTGTGTACATCAGATAACATTTCGTTTTGTGTATTGGTTTTGTATGAAGTTTGTTTTTAAAGTTTTATTATAATCATTGAAAAATGTATAATACATATTGTTGTGTGCCTATGTGCAATTCATTGAAAAGAAGAAACCCGGAAATATCGTTTCATTTGTTTCCACTAATATCAGACACCGTACGGTTCAAAACAAAATTGGGAAAGCAAGAGGTTAGGAATCGACGCGATGTTTAGATAAACAATTTAAAAATTGGAAAAAAAGTGAGCCCTTATATCAAAGTTTGCTCATTACATTTTAATGATAGTGACTACAAAAAATATTTTCAATTTTGTATTTATTATCGCATATCTTGAAAATTCCTGTTATTGTGTGTGGGTTTGTAATGCACAAGTTTGTAGGCATAATGCATAAATCTTTATGAACTCTCTGTTTTTTTCAGTGACTCCACACAATATTATATGCCCAGCATTGTAGATTTCTACCCCTTGGTAAACAACACAGGAATTATTATTTCCCCGAATATAGTTAAAATAATCGACAATGGAAAACCGCCATAACTTAAAACCAGATCACAAAATGTAGTATTTTAGCTGTTTACAAGTAATGTCACTTCACAAAATCAGAAAATCCCAAACAATTATTTATTTTTTGTCGTTTTTTGATACACTTTTCGCTATTATTTACTAGTAAATGTCAAGTGGTATCTGATTTAGAATGGTTTCAAAAAAATCCGCGTGGCGCTATGATCTTAAAATTTTTCCCCTATAGTTGGTAACATTCAACATTTTATTCTTATTTCAAGAATAAGACACGATAAGCCTGCGCACAGCAATCAAAATGTCTGCCGTAATAAAGTTTGTTCAACAGATGTTTTTCAGTTGTGATCAGAGAGTTGTAAACAACAATAAAATGTTTTTATTATTTTTATTTATTCTTCTTGTAAGTTTTAAGAACCTGTCAAGTGACAAACGTTAAACACAGGCCAACGAGTACGCAGGCGCAGCGACGAAATGTTATGTCCTATATAAACGGTTTAATATTTTTTATTCTTGTGTACTATTATTATTTCCTATTCCTTATTCTTGTTCCGTATATAAACCAACCATAAGTTAAGTTTCACAAATTCTTTAATACTCGATACGTATTTCGGCTATGATGCCATTTTCAAGAGTTTCTTACAAACTAACAAATACAAAAATTACTTTCTATATAGTTATTCAGGTAAATATTTATGGCAGAAAGCAGATTAAGGGTCAATATATTATATTCTAATTTTCAGTAAAGGACTATTGTATAATATTAGTTGCTCGTTCACAGTGGCGCAGCCAGGATTTTGTCTTGGGGAGGGCCGAATCAAATTTCGAGGGCACGCGGGCCGCATACGGCCCTGAACCTTATTTTTTATGGCCCCTGAAGCGGTAATCAAAATCACTTGAGCTTATTTAGGGGAAAAATATATTTAAAAATGTAAAATATACTCTCTTTTCTGTTTATAAAAAAATGTCAAGAAACCCTTCGGGATATTTAAAGTTCCGTCACTGCTTATCATTTTGTATGTAAAATAGACTGCAACCCAAATCAGTTCGACACCCCTGCTGTTGGATATTGATGTTTATATCAAATAATAATTCCATTATTTGTTGATAAAAAAATGTAATTGTTAAAACTTTCACTTGATTTTTTCTTCGATAAATACATATTTATTTATATTTTTCGCGGGATATATTTTTGAAGTCTCAATATTTCTCTTACTTATGTTCAGTTCTCTAAATCAGCCGCTTGGCCACAATTTGTACAGAACGAACAGACTCATGTGACGGAATAAGGATTTCTTGATTATACCTCCGAAAACCTAAAAATAACATGTAAATGTGCATTTTCTGTTAATTTCAACACTAATCATAATAAAATATAGCTTATTATTATTGTAAAATACATAAGTTATTTTGTTGTACGATTATGATAAAATTGTTAAATTTTCATTTCATTGGACCTTCAGAAGGGGCTTATGTCCCCCCCCCCCCCCCATCTGAATACGCCACTGTTGTTCAGTACAACTTATATCAATCCGTTTTGTGTGTAAAACATTATAATTTCAAAAATACCTAAGATATTGATATTCACATTTATCTACAAAATAAAACCAAATACCGATTTTAAGAGCTCTATTGTCTCCAAAACTACTCTCTTATTATATTTCTACTATTTTTACTCTATTTCACGTTTGAGGTGTCATTTTAAAATTACATTCTGAAGGTTATACCGAAGTCAGATTTCCACTTTATCTTATCTGAATCGAGTAATTAGTTGTTTGAAACAGTTTGATGATTTGACTGGGCGAATATTTTAGTCGATGTGTCAGGGGGAAAAAGGATCAACGCTCCTCTTCATATAATTCGTTGGAGCATATTTGGAAAGTGATGTATTTTCACTTGAACAATAATTATTTCACTTTATCAATAGTAGGCAATCATAAAAAAATGTTGATTAATACGAAAAAAAAAAAAAAGAAAATGTCAATATTGTTTACAATGAAGTCATTGAAAAATTAACTACTGTTGTGGTTAAATTTTATCTTCAACTCCCCGGGCAACGCCGTGTAATCTGCTGGTCCTGGGAGGGGCCCAGGCCCGTCGCCCCCCCCCCCCCCCGGTCGGACGGACGTTTGATACTGTAGCAAAAATTAAGTTATTTGTTTTCTTACTAAAATTCTATTTATGTCTTTTCTTGAATAGCCATTGTTGCAAGCAATTTTGAAAATAGTGTTTAATTCTCTATTGAAACTAGATTCAGAGAGTGGGATTTTAAGCAATCTATCTATGAAACTGTTAAAGACAGCCAAATTACTGTAAAAATACTGTAATAAATACTGTAAGGATGTTGGGAATTGAAGGGAATAATCGAATCGGAGTATGTAGGTTTCCTAAATATGTCAAAATGAAATTTGTTGTTGGAATGGGATATAGTAATATCTAGAAAGTTAATACTGTTATCAGTTTCTGTTTCAATAGTAAAGTTGATCGATGGGTAAATGTTGTTGAGGATATTAAGAAAATTATCGAGTTGTCTTTCCGTGCCATTCCATAAGCAAATAACATCATCAACATATCTATACAAAATTTGATACTATTTTTGAATGATTTATTGTTCATGACTATTTTTTCTAAATAGTTCATAAATATTTCAGCAAAAAGAGGAGACAAAGAAGACCCCATGAGGGGAATTCCCTTAATGAACGAGCAATATTGTCACAATTATGATATAATTGTATGCTAATGTCTCAATTCCTTGAGCGGTCTTTAGGCCGTGTATGTCGCGGTTGCTGACTTGCGGTTTTGGGAATTAAAGAATGTGCAGAGTGTTGCGTGTTTGTCAACATAAGTTTTGAACTACTTTTTAATGTGTTGATAAACATTATTCAATTGTGCTGACTATGGTCTTGCTGCCAACAATTACACAAATGAATAATGTTTCCAAAACAATTGAGGTAGGACCTGACGTCATAGTGTCCTGGTTAACAGTTATAAAATGGTCTTAGGGAATAGAGTCGTTAGTCAGTTATTCATTGAGGGCCGGTTTCTGAAAGCTTAGTAAACTATAAGCAAATGGTCAACTACGCTTACAATATAACAGTCCCATAAGTAACCATAGCAACCATGTTCTATTTGGTTATAGTTAACTAAGCTTTCAGAATCCGGCCCTGAGGGTCAGTGATTCATTCAGTCAGTCATTGAAGTAGTCAGTCATTCAGTAGTATTCATTCGATCATTTTTGTGAGCACGCTACTCAAGGACCAGCCCAGCTGTTCAAGTCACCAACCCGAGATGTGAGTGCCGTCTACAGGGCTTCTCCACGTGCGGATACATGGGGTGGTTCGACTGATTCTGGAGAAGCCGGGGCAAGAACGGGACTTACATCAGCTACTAACAGACAACACCAGCAGCCATTCTGACAGATTTGTATTGCGATGTAAAATTATTATTATATAATAAATTTTGTAGAAAAGATGTCCGTTCTTGAATCCACCCCGTGACAATATTATACAATAGTCCTTTACTGAAAATTAGAATATAATATATTGACTCTTGATCTGCTTTCTGCCATAAATATTTACCTGAATAACTATATAATAGAAAATAATGTTTGTATTTGTTAGTTTGTAAGAAACTCTTGAAAATGGCATCATAGCCGAAATACGTATCGAGTATTAAAGAATTGGTGAAACTTAACCTAGTGTTTTTATTTCTATTTAATATGTTTCACCTAGAGATAACGGAAAATTGTGTTGAATCTAAACGTCGTAACTCAAGGTAATAAGTAAAGGAAATACAAGTAAGAATAGTGTAGTCGGCAGTGCAGTCCACAAAGTCTCTGGGGAACACGTCGTTGGCACAATGTTTAATTACTAACAAGTCCCGAAGTTGTAAAGTTTACCTAGATGTGAACGACGGACGCGCCGCCGTCCGTTAACATATCCTATATTCAGTAGTAACTACATGTTTCAGCTACAGTTCAGTTCAGCTAAAGTCCTGTTGTATTGGGGGGGGGGGATTGGGGGGGGGTTTATGTTCTCGTGTATTACACAGGTCAGGTATACACGACACATGACACGCACTCACTCACGCACGACGTAACTCGGCTGCAGAGAGAACCTGAGTTTCTTTCCGTTCCGTTTCGTTTGCTCCCGTGAACGTTATGTGTGCTATCGATTGTCCGTGATCGAGTCCTCTCCGGGGTGTGTACACGAGCGAGGATTCTGGGGCAGCGACCGGTAGTGAAGGGAACGTGTGTTACTGCTGCTGCGTCGGCGGCGTGCCCCGATTACCGCCGACAAGATGACGTTGACGTTATTGTTGGCCAGTCCGTGGTAGTGGCGCTCTGTCTGCTCGCTTTCAAAGGCACCGGAAGATAAAAGAATTGATGTGCTCTGTACATTATTATATACACGTACACTTCGAGAAATGATGAGCGGTCTGTCGGAGCGAGATGATGAAACGGATCGAAGTCTGCTTTGGACGGCTGCACGAAATAAACATCCGGGATTTGAGCAAAAGCGGCGAGCAGTGTGGCGCATCCTCATGTCTCATACGGTAGTCTCTCTGTCTACGTGGATGTATTCCACAGACTGGCCCTTGTGTCAGGAAGACACTGTAGAGCCCGGATCCAATAGAAGATCTTCCGTCATAACCCGCCTGTGACCTCCTATATCGCTCGCCATTAACTTCTTTTTACCTAGACGTCGGCGCCTCCTTTTCGTTCTCACTCTGTGTGCGATGCCGAATATTAGCAACAGAAGCAGAGCGGCTGCCACGGCGGCTAAACAACTCAACGCCGTGTAAATACCTCCTGGGAATATCTTAAAGAACCTCCTTCCAACTCCACAATGCACCTCGTTCTCATCATACCCCGACGGACAGTTGGCACGTCCGTCGCACCACAGACTCGAGCTAATACACGCGTCCAGTTCTGGACAGCGGTGAGGGCACTCCCAGTCTGGAGGCAGGAACGTTTCGTTCAAGCTTAAGTTCCCATTATATCCTGGATATTCAATCTGTAATTGTTGTAACAGAGCTGAACGAGATCTTGATATTTCCAGCCAGTTAAAAGCAGCGATACCTGGTTCTTTACTAACACATTCCACTAGAAAACTTGGTGGTCGTGGAGGTTGTAAAAGTGTTATAACTGATTGAGCGAAGTCTGCGCCCTCAGCTGATCCACCCCCAAACCATTCCTCTGAAAACACGTGAACAGCGAACTGTCTAGCGTTCGGTTCAGCGGGGCATACAACTCGGATCAATCGCGCTGGTTTTCCTGAATATATCAATACTCTATTCTTACTAGCGCATCGAGCTGGTTCTTCATGAGTTGGTTCTAACGGTAAAAATGTTCCCCACGTTAGTAGAAAAAGACTACGATTTTCGTGAGCTTCGACAAGCCACGGTAGTCCTTCACAGTACATGTCGGTACGTGAAAGAGGTGGATTATTAAATTCAACTTCGCCTCCAGAGCCTCTCAAACGTTGTCTTCTGGGACACTCCGGCATTCTTATCATTTCAAATGTAGCAAAGAAATACAAGTCTCTAAAGTCTTCGGTTATATTCATTTTAGTAAGCGTAAAATGGATTTCCATAAAACGAGATGATGATAAAAATACTAACGGTCGTGGATTAGTTGCTGAGAGAGTAAAATTGTCGCAGATACAAGCCCTGGGAATTCGGGTATCCCTCCATGGTACTTCCCACACACGTAGTTCAGCCATGCGGGCATTGTTGTCAAAAGGCATGCACCTCGCTCTGCCGGTATGAGGATCTGGTTCTGTAGAACATCCAACATTATCTCCAAACGATACATTATGGATCATAAGTCTAACTTTTTCACCTGGTCCTGCTTCTAAACGATACACACAAGATAAATTAGTAGCTCCACCACGACCGTACAAGAACACATTTCTCGGTGAAAATATTTCTCCAGATCTCATTTTTCTGAATACACGTGAACAAGGTTGTGGAGGCGGTTCTTCTCCTCTTCTTCCAAGCCACGCATCACCACCTAATCGAGTATCTACAAATTCATACCTTAACCGGAAAGATGCAGGATGTAAAGCTGTTCCATCTTCCGTATGATGCTCTATAAGAAATCTATTATCTGTTGAAACATAGCTTTCGTGTGGTAAACACGGTCTAGTGATTCTTGTATGATTGCTTAAAGAGTAATGGTCACATAGTTTTGGCAGTTCATCATCACAATGATCAGCTAGTAATCTAGCATCATGACCACCTCCATCCCAAATTCTCAGTCGTGTTGTACATTCAGAAGTACCTAAGGTATTGTTGGTCCCAATTTTTAAAACACTATCAGGTCCTTCTGTTGTAGATGGTGGTGGTAAAAGTGGTCTGTGACTGTAGGAAATAAAGTAAACCCAAATTAAATCACCTGGGTGTCCTTGAAACCTCCATACACATGTTGTGTTTGGTGGTAGGGTATGTCTAGGGCTTAATAACCTTCCTTTTCTACCTCTTTCTTCAAAGAGATCATCTTGTGAAGTGGCATTAACGAAAAATTCACATTTTCTAGATTCTCTTGAATAGTCCAGTGAATCAGAATCTGCAAATATCACATCAACATCTAACTCAAACCCTCTTAGGGGAGAATGAGCGGTATTTGAATGTAACGGTATACTAAATGGCGATGAATGAAATGCCACTAGCATCCAAGGACCGTGAGATACAACTCTTGGTAACCAATCACCACCACAGTATTTCACTAATACCGGATCATTCGTTGATGGACCGTCATAAAATATAAGATGATCTCTTTCCCCAGTACATTCACGCCAAGCACGTAATGCTCTTCCAGTTTTATTTAAACTTGCCATACTTATCGATCGTTTCATATGCATCTTGTGTGCGCTTTCTTGTTTTACAGCTATCATTGCGTGTTTGCAAGTTGGAACATCTTTTTGGTGTAAACTCCAGTAACAAGTTACATTTCTTGGATACATCCCTGGATAGTTTGGGGATTGTAATCGACATGGTTTAAATCTACACTCATCAAATTGTCTTGTACAATATGTTCCTGGAGATACTTGTCCTCTTTCTAAAGGTGCAGCTGGACTACCGAATCTAACAACAGCTTCTAATTGTGAGACGAATTTATAACGTAGATGAAATTCGAATGGCACTGAATGAGGTGAACGAAATAATTTTACGGATACTGTTATTGTGGATGTTTCACTGTAGTAAACAGCGTATCCGGTGGATGAACCGCACCAAGAACCACCCGTGAATGGACGTCCGAGTTCGCTGAGTTGCATGTAACCATCAGGACAGCCATCTAGTTCGGTTGATTCGTAACGTCCGACTTTGAACGCATCGAAGATCAGCTGAAACAATAAAAAGTTTGTTAAGATTTGTTTTCTTAGCCTGTACGTGGACTGCATACAGTAATAATAATAATAATAATGTTTATTGACAAAAATTACACGTACAGAGCATGTTTTTAGTCAGTCAGGGTACAATATATAAATAATAACTTATAGCTAGTGAAATTAGAGCAATGTAAAATATAAAATAAGAATAAAATAGAAAAAAATACATAAAATAAAAAATACAAAATACTTGGAGTCAACAGTTCCAGTTCACACTATTTGTATCAAAATTTAAAAACTCTTCAAATGAATAAAATGGACTAGATTCCAAAAAATTCTTGACTTTAGCCTGAAATTTATTTAATGCCATTATCGGGCAATACATTTAAAAATTTAATTGCAAAGAAGTTATAATTTCTGGTTTTCAGTAATCTTGTAAAACCTAAATAGAAATTAGTTTTATTACGAGTGTCATGTTTATTTGAGTTTTTTGTACATATACATACGAGGTCTGTTCAAAAAGTATCGCGAATTTTGATTTTCCGCGGGTTACGTATATTCGATTTTCGATTTTTTTGTGGCGTTATGTTGGTACTTATGTCCCTCACTTATGCCGACAAGTTCGGTCATTTTGAATATTCAGTTAATTTTTGAACAGTTGCTTTGCTTGCACGTGTTTTGGATCGTCTTCGATTTTTGCTTATACCAAAAAATGGATCAAAGAATCTGTATCAAATTTTGTGTGAAAAACAAAATTAAGTGCGCGGACGCATTCCGAATGTTGACTGTGGCTTATGGTGAAGCTAACTTGTACCGAAGCAACGTTTATCGGTGGTACAAAATGTTCTCAGAGGGCCGAGAAGATGTGAACGACGAAGAGCGTGCCGGACGCCCGAGCACGTCAACAATAGACAAAAACATTGATGAAGTGAAGAAAATAGTATTGGCCAATCGTCGAATCACCGTTAGAGAAGTTACTGAGGACCTAAACGTATCGATTGGCTCGTGCCATTCGATTTTTACCAATGATTTGTTGTTCCACAATTTTATAATGTTTCTTATTTTTGTTCGAAATTAAACACTGGAAAATATAAAGAGATGGCACAGTAATAATTTTTAAATCTCTGAAAGCATGCTTATAATCCGCTCTGTAAGTTGTCCCAGAAATGATTCTAACAACTCTTTGTAAGGCAAAATTCGTTTTGCTGAAGCACTATGTCCCCAAGCAAGCAGGGCGTAAGAGATGTACGATTGAAATAGAGCATGGACATTTTTAAAACATTGACAACAAAGTCAACGAGGTTTCGAATTAAATATATTGTTCTACATAGCTACGTTGTCAGATTTTGAACATGATGGTTTCAGGTCAACGTGGGGTCTATATCAGCGGTCGGGGAACCGGAGTAAATTACTCCAAATGGGGTAAAAATGAAATTTTTGGGGGTAATAAGGAAATTTTTCCAATTTGCTATTTTATAAACGTGTTCGTAACGCACTAAGGAAAAGGGCGCTGAGGGGCTTGACTAAGGGGCACCATTGCGAAGGTGAGGACCTTTTTTTTCTCATCATTTATATTTTGAGAGGTGAGGACCTTTTTTTTGCTCATCACTTATATTTTGGGAGGTGAGGACCTTTTTTGCTCTTTTTTGCTCGTCGTTTGGATTTTGAGAGGTGAGGACCTTTTTTTTGCACTTAATTTTTTTTTTTTACAAGCCAATGGGGTAACTTGTAAAGAAATATATCTTTGGGTAATGGGTAAAAATGTTCCCCGACTCCTGGTCTATATGAACGCCTAGAAAATTTACTAACTCTGGATTAGTAAATTCAGAATGCTTTAAAGTAGTTAATAATTTATTTGTTTTATCAATGTTCAAGCAAAGTTTGTTTGATGAAAACCAGATATGTGAATTATGAATTAACTCAAAATTAAAAAAAAGATCATTTTTAGATTTTGATCTGATTAGCAACGTGGTATCATCAGCGTACATAAAATGGGAGCAGTCTTTAATACATGTAGCGAAGTCATTGACAAAAATAATAATAAAAGAGGCCCTAAAATAGATCCTTGTGGAACTCCACAGGTTACAAAATAACTACATTACAAAACTGGTATTTCAACTGAAGATAATTTTTGGTTTTATTTAAAAATCAATAAACAAGAACATATGAAGTAATTTAAACTAGTAATCAGATTGATGGATGTGAAAAGCAATTGATAAAAATGCACAGCGAATGGATAAGTTCGTTTGTTATAGAATTACATTTTATTTCAATTTATTTTAGTACGCCTATATATTAAAGCGGTAGTAAAGTCGAGGATAACTTTATTTTACACAGATATAAAAGTAAATAAATTAGATTTGTAATACGATAAAATGACAAGAGGAAATGTCTCACTTCTACATATATACATTTTTACGAACACAATGGGATAAAATTTCCAAAATAAATTCAAATATGTTCAACCGTATGTAAGGAGGTCACAAGATATATCTGAAACTTTTGACAATTGTATTATTGAATATAAGAGAAGTAGTGTAAATTTTACCACTTGGTTAATTGTACCAGGGCTACCCTTTAAGTTTTTACAAAAACTAATAAAGAAAATATTTTTGATTTTATTACTTTTCAAAATATTCGCCTTTAAGATTTATACACTTTTGCATGCGTTCAAACCAATTCTCGAAACATTTTTTCCACTCTGAAGTTGGTATCTTAAACCATGGTTTTCGAAGTTTTCAACACTTTCTTGAGGTGATGAAAACCGCTGTCTACGCATTTTTTGTTTGACATTGGGGAACAAAAAAAGTCCTTAGGGGATAAATCAGGTGAATACGGGCAATGATACATTAATTCGATGTTTTTCTCCTTGAAATAATCAATTGTTTGACGTGCTGTGTGGGAGCTTGCGTTGTCATGATGAAGAATGATGCGACGTTTTTGGTTGTTTTTCCTGATTTTGTCGATGACTTCTGGCAAACAAATTGTTGTATACCATTCAGCATTAACTGTTCGCCGATCCTCTAAAGGAATGGTTGCAACATGTCCAGTACAACCGAAGAAACAAGCAATTATTTTCTTGGAAGTGCTTCGTGAACAACTTTTGTGGATTTCGGTTCATCTTGGAAACAGTGGATTGTTGCTTAGTTTCCGGTTCATATGAATAAATCCACGTTTCGTCACCTGTAACGATGTTGTATATTTTTCAGTGCCTAGGTTGATTTTTTTTAGCATTTCCTTACACCAATCAACACGAGCCTTTTTTTGAGCTTCGGTCAAATTATGCGGAATCCATCGGGAACAGATCTTTTTCACAGCTAAATGTTCATGAAAATCGAATGTATTGTAGTCTGCGATATGCCAAAGGATGCCTCTATTTCACGGTAAGTCACATGCCGATCTTCTTTAATCATTTTGCGTACAGCATCGATGTTTTTTTGAATCACAACCGATTTTGGTCAACCTTCACGAGATTCATCACTGACGGACGCACGACCACGACGAAATTCTGCATAACAATTGTAAACAGTCTTTTCTGATGGTGCTTCATTACCAAAAGTTGAACGAAGCGAATATATGCATTGTTGTTGACCTTTTACTAAAATCTTCCAATGAAAACCTTCACGAGTAATATCCATTTTTTCAGAAACTATTTTCACAAATAATTTTTAACAAATCCAATTTTTCGGATTTTTTAAAACTTTATTTAAACAAATTAGGTACATCGACTACGAGTTCATTAGTACCTCATGTCGTTTGTTACAAATAATTGTATTTATAGTTAAGTAATTGTATATATATGTAGGTTAGTAACAAGTACGTCAAAATACATATAATAATATAATAATAATAGTTATAATAGTAATAGATATATACATATACATATGTAATGGGTGTTTTTTTTAGAGGTATAGAACTTTAAATTGCAATAAAACAACGATGGATTATTCGATTGACATGAATTTTTTTTTATTCGAAAGATAATCTTGTGGCATTACATTTTAAATATGATTTCTGGCATATGACCGCCACGGCTGGCTCGGATGTAGTCCAATCTGGACGTCCAATTTTCGATGACTTTTTCCAACATTTGTGGCCGTATATCGGCAATAACACGGCGAATGTTGTCTTCCAAATGGTCAAGCGTTTGTGGCTTATCCGCATAGACCAATGACTTTACATAGCCCCACAGAAAGTAGTCCAGCGGTGTTAAATCACAAGATCTTGGAGGCCAATTCACAGGTCCAAAACGTGAAATTAGGCGGTCACCAAACGTGTCTTTCAATAAATCGATTGTGGCACGAGCTGTGTGACATGTTGCGCCGTTTTGTTGGTATGATTTAATGTAATGCCACAAGATTATCTTTCGAATAAAAAAAAATTCATGTCAATCGAATAATCCATCGTTGTTTTATTGCAATTTAAAGTTCTATACCTATAAAAAAAACACCCGTTACATACATATATACACGTACTACTAAGGGTGGATATTATATTTCTTTTGATAGCCCTGTTTCAGTCAAGAACCTATGTAACTTTTCCTTATTTTCCGGCTTGTCTCCCAGGACTTCTGTGAGATCTCTCCCGAGTTTGACTTTATTTCTGGTGGCTTCATACTTCTGGCATTCTAGGAGCAGATGAGGAACTGTTTTTGCTACTAGGCATATGTCGCAAGTTTCTTTGTTTTCTCCTCTAAATAGATAGCTGTGTGTGGCCCTGGTGTGTCCTATTCTTAGTCTGTTTATGAGTATTTGTTCCTTTCTTGTCTGTTCTGGTTCCCAAGGCGATAGAACAGGTTTGATGTGTCTTAATTTATTGTTTTGGATGTTTTGCCAGGTGAGGAAATATCTTTCTCCATTGAAAATCCGACTTTCCGATTAGGTAGCCTTTTCTGTGACATCGATAATTTGAGGTAATTTTTCGTAAATTATAATTTAGAAAAACTGGGTGTCCTCTGGTAATATTCATATTCATTCAATTGAAAACATTTATAAGACAAAAAGTTATCTTCTGAGCGCTCCCTAAGAATAATTCCTGGGTACGCGCCTGACTTGCCCTATCCATTGCAATCATCTGCCTCTCATTTTTAATGCCTATTATTAATTGATTTTTTTTTTGCAAAATCTATTTTTTTTTGTTGTCTGATTATTTTATACAAATAATCCCAATACTACAATCAACATATATGATGAAAAATCGAAGGTAAATTTAGTTAACTACCACAATTAATTTTTCTTCGTCCTGACGTTTATGCCAAACTGATTTTTTTTTTCTTTGGCGCCGTAACGACCGCTAAATATATGCGAGGTCTCGTCTAGTCGACAGCTTCATCCCCTGCACACGTACCGACAATATTTCAAAAGTAGAACTGCATCTGAGTAATGCCACAGCAATTAAAGAACACGAACGAACTATGGTTGAAGTGAGATAGTCTTTGGACAGAGACTGTCAAACAATGGTATTTTATTTTTATTATAATAATAATAATATTTATTTATTATCCACATACAATACATAATCATTAATAGACAGTCAATCATATAAATTACAATAACATGAAAAATTATGTGAAGTGTGAATTTTCACACATTTCAGGGTTTCGCAGGTATTTATTAACTGTGTGATGATTATTTGGGATGCCAAATAAAATTTTATGTCAAAATATTTTTTAATGAATTTTAATTCGAATGCCTAATACCATTATTTAAGTTTCTAAATATGTGCAGTATTTTTTTTATATAGCAGGGTTCATTAAGATTTTGAAAATTGCGCCTATGGCTTCTATTGGTTGCTTAAATCATAAGCCTCGCCCTCTGATACCTTCAAATATAGAATTAAATTATAATTTCAACACTTCCCACTGGTTATTAAATTTACGCTTTTAAAAATTAAATGCAACATTTACCAAAATATAACTAGAATTTTGACAAAATAATTTAAACAAAATAAAAATGCAAAAAAAAAATTAAAATTGACAGGATTCGAACTCTAGTTTGCAAGTTAACTGTTTAGCAAATTAGAAAACCAATGACTAAACGCACATCGCTATGAGCGCTGACGTATCAACTTGGTTACATAGCGAATTAAATATTTAACATATTTTGGTTAAAAACACAAAAAATGCCCCACCCTCTGATTTCGTATACATCAAACAGAATTAAATTATAATTTCAATGCATCCCATTGGTTATTAAATTAACGATTTTAAGAATTAAATGCAACATTTACCAAAATATAACTAGAATTTTGACAAAATAATTTAAACAAAATAAATATGCAAAAAAAAAAATTGAAAAAATAAAAATTGACGGGATTCGAACACAGTTTCTTACAGTAGTTTCAACTCACAATGCGAGAACGCTACCACTGTGCTATACAGGATCACTCGTTTACTACGTTAAATAGCGGATTAAATATATTACATATTTTACTTAAAAACACAAAAAATGCGTTATTTTCCGAAAACATAATCTGATCAAAAATTCCTGTTGTACTATTCCGGTTCACACAAATGTACATTACTTAGAATTTTTTCAGATTTTTAATATAAACCATCTGGGCTACAGGGTGTGGGACAAAATTTGTTTTGCACAATTTTGGTAAAATCGCCTCAAAATAATTTATTTTGCAAAAATAAAATTTTGATCGTTAATCCACGTACCAAGGGCTTTCATTTGATACCCTACACAGAATTGTAAAAAAATATATTTTTTTTCGATGAGCATATATTTGTTTATATTTTTAGGGGGATATGTTTTTTAGATGTTTTAGTATTTTTCCTATGTGCGGGTCAAAGAGTTGTAGAAGCATTCCAAATTTCAACTCTCTAGGTTTAGCCGTTTGGCTACAATTTTTACCGAACAGACAGACAGACAGACAGACAGATGACAAAATGACGGTATATACCTACAAAACCCTAAAAATGACCCTCGTTCGATTTTTCATCATTTCTATAAAAACTATATCCTATCCCTAACCAAAATTCTAATAAATCTTTTACTCAAAGCTAGTATTCAAAACGTCATGCTGGTCAGCAATAAAATTAAACCAATGTAAACACGTTTTACAACTAATTGAAATATTTATACTCATTGTACCATCATTACTTTCCAAATCGATTAGTAATAATTTCTCGGAACTGTGATTTCACACCAAAACTAGTAACATATAACAGATTAAACAAGATAAAACATGCAATTACATCTATGTTGTAAAGGTTTACGGCTACTGTTTGAAGGTGCATTTAATACAGGCGTGAAAAGCTGTCGGCGACTGCACTGCTTGCTGTCTGTCTCTCTGCTTCTGTCTGTGATGGCCATCAGCCTTCTCTGAAGGGTAATAACAACGCGACAATATGTCATTTCTAAATGATATGAAAGCCTGTCGTTAGGAGATTGTTAGTTATGTATTAAACGGCTATTTTTGAAATGACGTTTTGCAGAATTTGATCCCTGTTCTGTTTTTGTTTAGGTATAGAAAAAGTGAGATCATCATTTTCAACACGGTTAAAATATTGCAGTAGAAAATTTGATGGACATTTTTCTTTTGTTTTCGGACAATTGTTCTAGGTTTCTTTATTTTGGGAACAGTCAGTCAGGTTGATCTTTACGTACACAAGGTCCATGCACCACACAGAGTGCGCTCCATTGAAAATGGCAGGAAAACTGGGAGAACAACACGAAAAACAGCAGTGACAAAAAGGCTCATCCCGAACGTCCAGGAATGGATAGCTTGCAAACACAGGACAGTTGATTACTTTCTTACGCAAGCCCTTACTGCACATGGGTCTTTTAGAACGTATACTAAAATGATTGGGAAAGAACTAGGACAGTTGTCCGTACTATGGCGCAGTTGATACTGCGGAGCACGGACTGTTTGTCTGCGACAGATGGTATGACGTTAGTCAACGAACAACTCCTACTTAAATCAACAAGTAATACCAGACAACATGATAAGCGTGATGCTCAACTCCAGAAAATCTTAGGAGGAAGTAAGACGGATGCTTCGAAAAATTATGAAGAAGAAAGAGGAAGAAGAACGGCTGAGGCAAGCCAGGGATGTAAGACAGTTAATCTGAATCTAGACTACCGCCAAGATGTAAGATCCAAAGAAGGACAGTTCCTTGGTGGATCAAGAAGATAAATAGGGATAGACCACTCTGGAGAGTCCGATATTACCCAGGGAGTAGAATAATAAGCTTTGCAGAATGTGCAAGGAAGAAGAAGAAACCTTCGAGCATTTAGCTAAGAGGTGAAAGGGGATCGCCATCTGGAAGGAAGAGATAGAGGAACTGATAAGTGAGGAAAGCAAGGGAGAAAGACGGGCAAGAGAATTGGAAGAAAGAAAGAAGGAGATCGAAGAGAGAAGCCAGGATAAGAATAGGAAGAAAGAGAGGGACACTGGAGAAAGAGCAAATAAATGAGATAAAAATATTGTAAAATTATCAAATGTGAAAAATTGTACGTTATTTTATTTTGTAATAGGGGAAACTTCCTAAGCGCCCTGACATCTGGTGGCAATTTGTGAAAGATACGAAAGCCACATTGTTTTGTTTTGTTAAATGGAGAAATACGTGTATTTTTGTTGTTTGTGTTTTATTTTTGTGTATCATGGAAAAAAAAACAATCAATTTTGTTGTGAGCCGCAATGTAAATCGTGAATAATGAAGAATCCTTCTTAAACATTCCATAATTTACCTAAATCGAAAAAAATATCAATTGAAACAACGTTTGGAGGCAGAGAGAAAGTGGATCGTATGTTTTTATGGACTCAAAAACTAAAAATGGGCAAAAATCCAAGCCCATGCATGCATGTTTGCTCGTTGCATTTTATGGAAAGTGATTTTTTACGTCCAAAAAAAGACTGAAAAAAAGCATTTATCCCACCCAAAATTTGCCTAAATCATCAGTTGATATATTAAAAGGCTCTTCTACTTTTTCAGGCAGAGATATTAATTTTTACTAATATATTTATCATATTTTAGTTATTATATTGACAGACAGTCAAAAAGAACTAAAAATACAATGAAAAACTAAAAATACCCTTGAAATTTCTTGAGAATAGTATATTATTACATATCTTGTAAATCGTAGATTACCTTTAAATTAAAAAAAAGCTCGGAAAACAGGAAAAATACAACTCGTGTTCATTTTCACCATGTAAACAAATACACGAATAACAGTTGTATAATAATAATAATGTGGCTTTCGAGTGTTCCAGCTTTACCGCATACGGCGCTGCGATCTTAAAAAGTTTCCCCTATGGTTATTACCTCACCCGCCGCAAGGCCTAGGGAAATAAAGAAATAGTTATATAAGAATACTATTTAGATTCTATAAAAACAACGTCTGTCTTTTTTCGTCCGTCCTGTGCAAATTCATTGTCATTAAATAAAAATACCTGTTCAAATAACTGAGTGTGATATATAGCACATTCTAAACAGAAAACATCAGTTGAATCCAGGTCCAGATACTGATGTATCTCGTACAAATACATTAAATCACAAATCATCTTTTTGCTTGCCACGAACAACACGCCAAACGTCCGCCATTTTGACAAATGGTGGTGCGCTTAACGGATTAACGTAACGTAACAAATGAAAAACTGTATTAGGTATGTGTTCCAATATGAATGTTTCAGAATTTGAGCGCGAGATCGCGCAGGCATGTATGTGTTATAGAGAATTTATGAAGTTAATTATTTCATAGAGACTTTGGTTTTAATGAGAAATTGAATTATTACATTGTTATTTTGTGAAATTTTCATCGCTAAATGATGAGGATGAAAAGCATAGAACGTTAGAGACGATATGGAAAAAATAACAACATCTGTCTATCTGTGGAGGCCCAAAAGATTGATAGATAAGCTAACAGAATAGGTAACAAGAAGCTAACAAAAAGCAGGCACTTTACTGAAGATGCTTCATGTCAAAATATACATTTAGAAAATAATTTACATTAAATTATTAATACATTTACAGTAAAATATTAAATGATTTAAGATAAGTGTGGACATGTTTATTAATGTAACTTGAACCCTATGGAAACTTAACATGAAAATGGCATCGTAAATTCTATAACAGATGACAAAACTGTCAATTAACAGATTAGTATTCGGACCATATGGAAAACACTATAAATCTCTGTCTTGAAATATAAACATTAGTTTTGGTTATTTATCTAGGGATATTATATTATTTAATTTATGAATAATAACTGTCATCTGGATGATCGGGGTGTGATATGATATTTTACAGTTGAGCAATGTCTCTCGGGGTAGTTCAGTAAAAATAGCCAAGAGGTTAATACGTGTTTAAGGTATTGTAATATTAAGGGCCGGTTTCTGAAAGCTTAGTTAACTATAACCAAATAGTCAGAAAATGGTTGCTATGGTTACTTATGGGATTAATATATTGTATCCGAGTTTAGCCAGAAGGTTAAACTCGGCTAAGCCTTTAGTAACCGGCCCTTAGATTGTTCGGTGAAGTCTACTTGAAGTAACCAAGTAACTTCGTATATAAATTGTAGTGTCTGTATGTTAATTACAGTATTGTGCAGTTTAAAGACTGGAGAGACAATATTCAGGGACACTTGAGAGACAAATGGTTTTAGATGATGTTCGTAAGGATTGTGGTGTCCAGTGAATAAATAATTGTTTAGTTTAAAGAGTGTCTCGAGTGTTTAGAGTTTGTGAATATGTGTTTCTCACTTGAATTCACTCTAACAACGTAAATGTTTAGTGTAATTTAAATCATATTTAAAGTAGGTAAGATAAAATGTTGAGTTTAATTCAGCCACCCTTAACTCTTTCCTAAGAATCATAGCAACCAGTTAGCGGACCCGGGGAGTTCATATCCAAAACTGCTCGCGGATTATAAGCTTATTAAGTGAGATACCTTGAGTTTGAGGGCTGTATAGTATAAGTACAAATCAAGTATATCAATATTTTATTGATATACTACATAGAATACTACTGGGAACAAGAAGAGAGACAAACAATTCTGGAGAGAAGATGAAAAAGGAGTATGTAGGATATGTTGCAGAGAAAGAGAAACAATCGCAAAAGCACTTATTTCACAATTGTGAAGAAGTCCGATCCAGAGGAGGAACACGAGAAGAAGTTTTAAAAGACACATGATCATGGATGAATGAAATTTCACAGAGAAGGACCTTCATTCAACAAAGACACAGGGACAGAAAAAAGTAGAAAGAAATGAAATGGAAATATACAAAATATAGTGTAATGTATAAGTAATTTAAAATTCAATGAAAGGCAGAATTTAATAAATTTATTATTATTATATCAGGTGATTGCAAAAGTTCGTGCCCGTGTAATAATGACTGTATCCGTGATTTGGTGAATAGTAATCCACGGATTTCGACTGAAGAGATTGCTGAGAAGTTAAATGTTGACAAACCGACAGCATTTCGCCATTTAAAAAAACTTGGTTATACTTCGAAACTTGATATATGGGTTCCGCACATTTTGACAGAACGGAACAAACTGAAACGTGTTTCCACTGCCATTTCTCGCCTTGCCCGTCAACAAAATGAACCTTTTTTGAATCGAGTAATAACTGGTGATGAAAAATGGATTATGTATCACAACATAAAAAGAAAAAGAAGCTGGAAGCATAGGAGTGAACGAGCAGAATCTTTGGCAAAAGCTGAATTGCATCCAATGAAAGTGTTGTTATGTGTCTGGTGGGATTACAGAAGAATACTTTATTTCGAGCTTCTTCCACTTGGCAAAACTATAACTGCGGAGAAGTACATTGAACAACTCACCCAACTCAATGTGGAAATCCAAGCAAAACGTCCAGTTTGATTAATTGAAAAGGCATCATCTTTCACCACGACAACGCTAGACCACATATCGCTCAACAGACACTGCAAAAACTGAAGGAGTTAAAATGGGAATTCCTCCAGCACCCGCCGTATTCCCCTGACCTTGCCCCTTCAGATTTTCATCTGTTTCGTTCTCTTCAATATAATTTGAATGGCGAAAAAATTGTTTCTGTGGAAGATGTCAAAAACTCCCTTACTACTTTCTTTGAAGATAAACCACCCAGTTTCTACAAAGAAGGAATTCAAAAATTTGTAAAACGTTAGGAGACAGTTATAGAAAATGATGGGGAGTACATTATTGATTAATAAAAATATTTTTCCACGAAAATGTGTTTTATTTAATTTTATTTCAAATCGGGCACGAATTTTTGCAATCACCTGATATTATTTTCTCTTCATTCCTCTTTGACATGAGTTTGTGGGTTTTCTTCATCGTTAAAGACTCCCCCCAACTTCTCCTTCAAACAGGGAAGATTTATGTGAAATTAAATGTCGATCTGACTGAGCCAAGAAATGGAGACTACATTTTTGCTTTTAGTTTCTGTGACCAGTTCTGTAACTTTTTAAACAAACCACTTATTTATTATATGAAAACTTTATAGAACTCCATTAAAATTATATAATTAGGAGCATAGCATATATGAATTAAAATAAAAACATGTTTATTCCCATTAACAAATATCCAGACAGTCGAGCGAATATGTACAGAGAAAATTTTCATTACCCACTCATTAAAAGTTTGTAAACGGAACAAATTAAAATACTGCGTAATTATAGACATCAAACGGTCAACTTAAAACTCGTTAGTAACATGTATTTAGGGAATTCTCCAAATGCTAAAATAAAAGACTAAAAAGTCAACCTTTTTTTCAAATGTTACTACTGAGCTGTTAACCCATTTTTTAACTAGATAATCAAAGGGGAGTTTTAAATATATTTTCTGACGCGATTTATATAAATTAAAGGACTTGATAAACGATTTTGATGAATCTTTTTAAAGGCAATTTTAAATTGAGATGATTTTCGTTTGAAGCCAATAATTACAGAAGCGATGTTAAATTAAGTTCTCAAATGATGTTTTATAGAGGATGGAAAGGGATTTAATTTTGGACTGTATTATTTTTGATTGTAATATTTTTTTTTATAAATAAAATAAACAATCTAAATACGTCTATGCAAGGACGCAATCATAGTATAATTAAATTAACTAAAAAAATTACAAGTTTGAAAAATAAACTCAAATTATGGAGAAGTATGGTTAAAGTAAAGAAACTTGCTTCATTCCCGACTCTTAATTTACTTCTTGAAGACAATAATATTGATATCACAGATTTTGAAATACAGAAAATTATTATTAATCATTTAGGGCCGAGAGTTCCAGTTGCTAATAAACTGTCCAATAAGTTTATTAGCAACATAATTTTTTTTCCGAGAGTTCCACCCCGAAATAGTTATTAGGTTGCTAATAAACAGGCTTATTTGTCTAATAACTTATAGGCAACATGAAGTGCTTAATAAAGTGACATATAACCAAAAACAAGTTCGCAAAATGTGTTAATATTTCAATTTTAATTGAAAAACAGTATAATTTTACAAGAATATACGAATGTGTAGTTTTTAAACATTTCTATAATGGTGATTTTAGTGTTTTATATACATTTAAGTTGTATTTTGGCGAAATCGACGATCTGTTTGGATGAATTTACAAATTATGGACAACCGTTTTTAGAATATTTTGGGCATTTATTGTAAATGTGATATATAAAGAACAATATATAAATATATATTTTTAAATAAACATTGTCTTTTATTTTTACATATGTATTTATTTCATTTACGATTACAACACATTACAAACAATACTTTAAGCATTACTGTTTATATAAAAATGATAGAGAAAAAGAAGACAGACGCAATTATTGGCAGAATAATAAAGATGTGTGGCTGAAAATTGCTGATAAGTTTAATTCATATTGTTTAAGGTATGTAAAATAAAGCAAAATATGGCTGTCTTCTTATTTTCAGTCACTTTTGTATTATAAAATGCTATTTTTATTAACTTCTCTTCTATCTATATTGTCCTCTTTTTCTGTGATAAAATTTCTTGAACGCCGTTTAATTGTCATTTTAACAGTAACACAAAAAATATACGTAATGTCATTGAATGTCAAGTCAAACTATTTATTGTCAAAATATTTAATGTCAAAATATTCAGTGTCAAAATTTCATCTCACTTTAGCTCTACCAATTTACGTATAGCTCTATCCTTCTTGCACCGTGTTACTATCTTCATAAGAAATACCAATGCAAAAACAAAAAATTATGTTGCTAATAAACTATTAGAAGGATTTTGTAACTTGGAAATCACCAATAAATTTATTAGCTTCATAAATATATTATGTGTCAAATAACTATTAGGGAGTTTATTAGGAACTGGAACTCTCGGCCCTTGAAAAACTAATAGCAGACTTTGATCGATATTTCCCAGCAGACGATATTTACAAATATAATTGGGTTCGAATGCCATTTAATTTTGATGTAAATGATTTGCGTAAGGAATTTGCTAATATTAATCAATTTCAAGAACAATTAATAGAAATACAAAGTGACCAAGCACTTCGATACAATTACGACAAAAACCCTGGATCTTTATGCTTTCTGGTTGAAACAACATATATGTGCGAGGCTGGTTTTTCGGCTTTGTGATCAAAAACAAATACCGAACAAGTTACATCCTGAAATAGATATAAGGTGCTCCTTGACAAGCATTCGACCGAGGTTTGACGATCTTTCAAAATGTATCCAAGCACAAGGTTCTTATTAAAAAGGTACGATTTGTATTTAAAATATAAAAAACTTAAAACATGTATTGAAATTTATTATTTTTTTTAAGGAATAAGTTAAAACTAAATATTTTACTACATTTATTTTCAATAAGTTATAAATATATTTTAATTTTGTCAATAAAAATTATTAAAAACATGTGATTATTCATTAAATTTCTTTTGGATCGAAAAGTACTTTTGTTTATTTTTATTATTAAAAAATAAGTAAAATTAAAAAAAGTCATCATTGTAAAATTGAAGAATTTTTTAAAAATATGATTTAAAAAAGGTAATGAAAAAAATGGCTCTTTTTTGAGTCGCGACATGAACATACGAGGTCTGTTCAAAAAGTATCGCGAATTTTGTGTTTTTTCAAAAATTATTTATTTATTCATGAATATCTATTTTGTCCCCTTCAAAGTAATCCCCACCAGATATTATACACTTGTGCCAACGTTTTTTCCAATCCTCGAAACACTTGAAAAAACCATTTTTTGTGATCTTGTTCAGCTCCTCCTTCGATGCCGTCTTTATCTCCTCAATCGTAGCGTAGCGTCGTCCTTTTATGGGCCTCTTCAGTTTTGGGAACAAGAAAAAGTCACAGGGGGCAGATCTGGTGAATACGGTGGCTGCGACATTATTAGTGTGTTGTTTTTGGCCAAAAATTCGCGCACAAGCAACGATGTGTGGGCAGGGGCGACCCGTCTCGTGCCCAAATCATTGGTAAAAATCGAATGGCACGAGCCAATCTATATGTTTAGGTCCTCAGCAACTTCTCTAACGGTGATTCGACGATTGGCCAATACTATTTTCTTCAATTTATCAATTTTTCGTTTGTTGACATGATCGGGCGTCCGACACGCTTTTCATCGTTCACATCTTCGGCCCTCTGAGAACATTTTGTACCACCGATAAACGTTGCTTCGGTCCAAGATAGTTTCACCATATGCCACAGTCAACATTCGGAATGCGTGCGCACACTTAATTTTGTTTTTCACGCAAAATTTGATACAGATTCTTTGATCCATTTTTTGGTATAGGCAAAAATCGAAGACGAGCCAAAACACGTGCAAACAAAGCAACTGTCAAAAATTAACTGAACATTCAAAATAACCGAACTTGTCGGCATAAGTGAGAGACATGAGTACCAACATAACGCCACAAACAAATCGAAAATCGAATATACGTAACCCGCGGAAATTCAAAATTCGCGATACTTTTTGAACAGACCTCGTATTTCTCAAATTTATAAAATAATAAATACACACTTCTATTATTGACAGTTTTGTCATCTGTTAAAGAATTTACGATGCCCTTTTTATGTTATTTATATAACCAAATTTCTTCGGACATTGATTAAGCTTACCAGTTTAAACAATGCTATGTAAAAGACTCATTTGTATAGCTTCCAAAAAGACGTATTTTGTTAAGAAGGATATGTCCAAGTTTCTAGCTAGTTATAAGTCAGACCCTTGTATCCGACGTCATTGGCGTCTAGCAACTAGCAACTAGCCAGCTTATAATACCTCCGAGATTTACTGTTATGTTGTACTACTTTATATTGTTATGACGTTTCGATTGCAACCGTTTCAACTAAAAACTTTTCTTACACTTTGAGAGATTGGGGTTAAACTTTAAGTTAAATTGCGTACATTCCCTTCTCTGTAACATTATTGGTTGATTCTTGTTTTTGTATTATCAATCTTTCAGAAACAGTACGTTCAAATACGTAGAAAACTTTTCAAAGGCCAGATTTTAAAGCAAAAATTAATGGTATTAGATGCGGTGGTAGTCTATTAATGTATTGTGTATATCAATATTACATAATTAGAATAAGAATTGCATAATTCCCCAGCAACACGGATTTGTTCGAGGTAGATCGGTTGACACAAATTTGTTTTTGTATACCGACTATTTGCTAAAACATTTAGATAAACAAATTCAAGTGGATTCTGTATACACAGACTTCAGTAAAGCCTTTGACAAAATCAACTATAATCTTTTAATAAATAAGCTCTTAAAAATGGGTATTCATGGGGATTTAATTAAATGGTTTATCTCTTACATTAAGAACCGAAGTCAAGCTGTGAAAATCAATCAATTTACGTCAAGGTTTGTAAAAATTACATCTGGTGTCCCTCAGGGGTCTCATTTAGGACCATTACTTTTTCTGCTTTTCATAAACGACATCACTAGTTATATTTCAAATGTTAATTTTCTATTATTTGCTGATGACATGAAAATGTTTTTTAAAATTACTTCAATTTCTGACGCAATATTGCTTCAAAATGACCTTGACAATTTCCATAAATATTGCGATGTAAATAAACTTTTCTTGAATTATGGTAAATGCCAAATTGTCTCATTTTCTAGAAATACTAATAAGTTTACATTTGATTATAAGTTAAATGGGAATTTATTAAATAGGACTGAAGTTGTGAGGGATCTTGGGGTGTATATTGACACAAAATTATCATTTGAAGCTCATATAATAAATATAGTTTCTAAAGCCTGGAGAATGCTGGGTTTTATTATTCGTAGCACAAAAAAATTTAAATCGGTAATTCCTATTAAAAATCTTTACTTTGCCTATGTTTATAGTCTACTAAATTTTGCATCCGTTATTTGGAACCCACTTATGATAAGTATGTAAATAAAATTGAAAGAATTCAGATTAAAGCTTTAAAATATCTTTGCTATAAAACAGACACCCCTTATGAAAATTATGAATCTGCCTGTACTTCTTTTAATATTTTAACATTAAAATATCGTCGTGTGCTAGCGGACATGCTTTTTCTTTATAAGATTGTTAATAGCATTACTGAAAGCAGTGACCTGATACAACTTTTTGGTCTTCATGTTCCCTCATATCAGACCCGCAACCAAACGTTATTTCACGTAACAAATTTTAATACTAATTCCTTCCGTAATTCACCCCTCATCAGATTGGCATCTACTTATAATATGAACTTTGGGACTATTGATATTTTCAATTCTGCCAAACTTCTGTTCCGCAGAAAGTGCATTGAAATTCTAAGATAAACTTTATGTTGTCCAATAAATTGCATGTGTCATTACTTGTATGTATCTAAAACATTTCGTATTTTTTCACTATTTGATTATGTACTTTAATTTATTTATTTATTTATTTATTACCTTTATTAAATAAGTAAAACACATTACAAAAAAAGTTTACAATTTTATATAGGTATTTAGGATCTATACAGTATGTATGGATCTTACACCACTTAGACAGGTCTGTGTGTGGATCCTGTTACACAATTTAAACTTAACAGTTCGATGTAAATATAATGTCGAAATTTTTCTATATTAATAAAGGTTAGTTAACATATACTATAAATCACAATACAATTACAATAGTGTAGATTAGTTTTACTTAGGAAACGTACTTGAAAAGAAACGAAAAAATAGTTTGAATCTAAATACTACGTATATACTAAACACATTTATGAACTCGAAAATATGTAATTTAAATCATCAAAGTCGATGTCATTTAAAAATTGTTTTGCTCTTAATTTATAATTATTTCTTTGAAGGGTCAAATCGTTAACATCTAGATATTTTTTAAATTTATTATGAATTTTCGGGGCATAATAGAGAAAATACTTTTGTCCAATACTTTTACTGACTTTATTCACAATTGCGCGTTCTTTATGTCTAGTACTGTAATTATGGTTAGTAAAATTAAGTTCGTTTGAATTTTTGTATGTATACTTTAATATTGCATATGAATATAATTGCAAAATGTGTGATATGTTTGCTTCTTGGAATAAGCCACTTGAAGGATAAAAGATACTTTTACGAAGCATTATTTTAACAATTCTTTTCTGCAGTGTAATGACTTTGTTTATGTATATCTTAGCAGCTCCTCCCCATCCAATTAAGCCATAAGTAATTGATGATTGTACAAGACCATGATAAAATAATTTTAATTTGCCGTATGGGATAATGTTGGTTAGCTTTTTAATAAAATAAATAAACTGTCTTAGTTCAGAACACAAATTTTTAATATGAATATCCCACCTCAAGTGCTGATCTATTGTTATTCCTAGATATTTAATAGAATTTTCTTTTATTATCCGATCACTGCAGTCACAATTTATTCTGCAACATTTACTTTTATGAACTGTAAATTCATTAAATGTATCCTGAATATTGGAAGTAAAGTGAATAAATTTCGTTTTCTTAATATTTACTGATAATAGATTATTATCAAGCCAACACTTGATGATCTGCATATCTTCTTCAACTAACTTTTTTAAATGGGTCCAAGACTTAGTTTTAAGGAACAAAACAGTATCGTCTGCAAATGACATTAGATGTCCGTGTAAGTTTTGTACAGTGAGAAGATCGTTTATATAGAGAATGAATAAAATAGGTCCCAAGGAAGTTCCTTGACAAACACCACAATTTATGACTTGAGGTGTGCTTACTTGTTTATCATACAGTGTGTGTTGGGTACGATCGCTCAAATACGTTCTAAAAAGGTTTAGGGCAATACCTCTTATTAGTAATAATTTAAACATATAACGTGTATTATTATACAGAGAACACTTTACTGGGCTTGTCCTGTGTGTGTTCCAGTCCAATAAATAAATAAATAAATAAATAAATAAATACTTGCAAGATCTACAAAATCCTGAGGGAATCTCGATATTGTCATTTTAGCTGTTCAAATAATTTAACTTAGGAATTAGGAATGGTACTTTTTATAACCACAATTTTATCTAACGACATAAGACAGGTCATAAAATGTTGTATATAAAAGCTTTGGCCAAATCCTGAGATAAAAATATAACTTAAGCTTAATCTTAAATAAAAAAACCATGTCGTATTCGATTTTTCAATAGCATATATCTAAAACTTTAGGTATTGTGATTGCATTCCCGTGACCCAAAATAGTAGCAGCATTTCGCTAACTCAATTTAGAGTTTGGTTTTCTAAACGTACTAGTTTCTACTATAGACAGGGATTTTCAGAAACTCAACTTTTAGAGAGAGATTTGTGTAAAAATTACTGTCTGATTGGAGAACTTTTATCCAGCTTTTAAAAGTCAATTAAGCTGTGATTTTGGTTTGTTTCACTTTTAGAAATGTACAGTACCTAGACAAAATATTATAACCACTTATGATGTTTTAAAAAATCATTGTTTTACACAAAATCAACAAAATAGTAATACACCAATTTTATTTTTATTTTGTATTTTATTATTTAAAATTATTTTAGTACATTTATAAAATGTTTTTTAATATTTTGTGTTGCCCCCCTTTGCTTTTATTATTGCCGCAATTCTTGGACGCATACTCTCAATACATGCCCTAATACAATTTTCAATTTCTGGACAGCCATGCCATACTTTTTTAATATTATCTATTAACTTGTTTATTAGTATTATTTAAATCATAAACAAGTCTTTTCAGGAGGTTCCAAACATTTTCGATAGGATTGACATCCGGCGAGTTACCTGTCCAGGACAAAATCGGTACTTTTTGCAAATCAATCTCAGAATAAAAATACAGAGTTGAAGATGTTTAAAATAGCTTATCTTTTAATAAATACACGATATTTTAAAGAAATAAATAAAGTAGCATACCATTATATGTCGGCATTTTTAATAAACAGTTGTTTTTGTAAGTGGTTTTAATATTTTGTCTAGGTACTGTAAGTGTTTCTTGAAAACTGCTGGACATTTTTTGTAAAAATTTGGTATGTTTGTACAATTTGACCCACATATAGATAATCAATTTAAAGTAAAAAAAAAAAAACATGTGGACACCACAGGACCGACCGCCATCATAAAATACTTGTATAAAATACATTCTAGCAGCAGAGTAGAAATAACTTGGCCTAATATTTTCTAACAGAGATATTATTTATCATGACCATGGAAACGTTACTTAATATATCATTTTACCAAGCAGATGGAACCTAAACAACCCCAAGCCAACCTAGGAGATAATATAAATATTGTTTTATGCATTAAAAACGTTATATATCTTTTTAAAAGGGTTGATTTAGTAAAGCAATTAATGCAAGTCGCTTTTTAAATGTTTGCAGCATCGTAAATGTCCCAAGATAAGCCATTTTGTTAATATTTTATATCCGCAAGCTTATAAAGTAATAGATAAAATTAATAGTACCACAGGAAATGTATTAAAATTTTATTAATGACCGCGATAATGCAAGTGGCAATTATTGTAATTATACCATAATATATTGCCATTGTTTGCTGGATTTTTTTATATTTGTTCGTCCAAAAATTAAAAATACTCTTATGATTATGAAAAATTTTTGTTTTCAATTAAGCTTCAGCTTGTCCAAACAAATTTGCCTTGTTAATAATTGTTTTTACCGACCGCCAACATATATAAGGGAGGTATTGTGATCATACCGATTTTGACATTTCGAGACTTCGATGGATCTCCACGAATTGAGGTCCCTACATAACGTTTTGACTATTTTTAACATGATGTTTGTCTGTCTGTCTGTCTGTCTGTCTGTCTGTCTGTCTGTCTGTCTGTCTGTCTGTCTGTCTGTCTGTCTGTCTGTCTGTCTGTCTGTCTGTCTGTCTGTCTGTCTGTCTGTCTGTCTGTCTATCTGTCTGTCTGTCTGTCTGTCTGTCTGTCTATCCGTCTGTCTGTCTGTGTACACGTGCAGAGCAAATTCGGCTAAAAGGATTTTTATGAAACTTTATATTTAAGCTTTTGAAATCAATGGTACGAGTTGATCAACTTTTGGTAAAAATCGATTGACTAGAAATGGAAGTTTACTCGTGTCGATTTTAAAAATTTTGGGAATATTTAACAACAGAAAAATATTGCGATAAAAATTATTTAACACAAGTTGCTATTGATGGCAGAAGCTCAAATATGAAGTGTCATAAAAATCCTTTCAGCCGAATTTGTTCTGCACGTGTACACATACAGACGGACAGACAGACAGACAGACATCATGCTAAAAATAGTCAAAACGTTATGTAGGGACCACAATTCGTGGAGATCCATCGAAATCTCGAAATGTCAAATTCGGTATGATCAATACCTCTCTTCTGGCCATTCTGGCCAACTGTTTTTGAGTAAATCGGAAAAAAGTACCTAAAATTGACTATAACTCAAAAACTAAGGCCTCTTGATTTTTTTAAATATTTTTTTATTAATCCTCACCCCTAAATTACCAAATGGCCATATTTTGGACTGTATTAGGATTTTTTTTTTTTTTTCAAAAAAAAAATCTTATAAAAAAAATATGTATATATATTTCAAACACTAAAAAAGATAGGGACCTGCGGTTGGAATTTTTGAAGTTCTAAGGTCTGAAATATGGTAAAGGCACATTTTAAAACACATCCTAAACAAAAAAAATTTTTGCAAAAATTTTGAAATTTTTGTAATAAAATTTAATTTTTCAAAAAATTATATCTCAGTAACGGTAAAAGATAGGGACCTCTGGTTTAAATTTTTGAGTTCATCATGTCCATTTAAGTCTAGAAAAAAATTGCGGCCTTAATAACCAAACTTATACAAAAAGCATGTATCATTAAACAAAACCCTTTAAAATGGCAAAAAATCGAAAAAATCGTAAGCGGTACCCCTTTGAAAAAAATCACGAATTTTTACAAAAAAAATATTTCAGATTTTGCTCAAAATTGATACACTTTGGGACGTAGATCACAAAAAAAAGTTCATTTTGGATTTTGGCCAACTGTTTTTGAGTAAATCGGAAAAAAGTACCTAAAATTGACTATAACTTAAAAACTCAATTCGTGGAGATCCATCGAAATCTCGAAATGTCAAAATCGGTATGATCACAATACCTCCCTTATACCTAAAAAGAGACGTAAATTATAAAAAAATAATAATAAAAAAGCTAAGAAAGAACGAAGATCTGAGTTTTGACGAAGGGAGTTTGACAATTTTAATTTGTTCACAAATAGAATTTTTGCCCCTTATTATCTCGTGGATGCAACCCGCATATCGTACTTGTAAAATTGGCTGTAGCTTTCAATCATTTATAAAATTGAAAGTTATAATTGTTTTTTTATTTTTTCGGCCTCATATTTGGTTTCTACACGTTTCAGACGGTTATAAAAAAATATCCTGTGATATCTCTTTAGGTTGGCGGTCGGTAAAAATTAACGGAAAAACATAACGGAAAATTTTGTGAAAATTTCAGCATTACCAAAATGCTCGGTAATAATATTACCATGATTAACATAGTCTTGTATATTGAATTACTTGAAAACCTTATTATATATGATAATTTTTCCATAAATATAAGTTAAAGTCACTCCATCAAAGTGATCCATTTATCCAGAAAGTCAGAAACACACGTGTATGCTGTCAACAGCGTACCTAATAATTAAATCAATGTCATTGGCCACGTTGACAAACTGTAACAATCCCTGACGCGTTCACCCTTTAACCCATAACTCACTAAGGTTAAGGACACAGCTATTCAACATTCAGTCCTTTATGATCCAATAACGGGCAGGTTTCGCATTTACGTCACGTCCGATACAGGGTGTACGAGGGGATGTTTAATACTACAGCAGGATGTATGTATTAAGCACGCAAATTAAGGTACAGCTGTTTGATTAGGTACACGATAAGTTTGTTATTAACATTTTGTTACCAAGTAGATAATACACAAAATAAAATTAGGGTAATGATAATAGGTAGAAATAGGAAATAATTTCACACAGCTTTTTGGACAAGAAGCGTTTATTTTAACAAAACACAACGTTTCGCCAACAACATTGTTGGCTTCTTCGGGTGCTATAACAATAACATCATAATAGAAAACAATATTATGCAATCAATAAAGAAAATTTACCTATGTTAGTTAAACGTAGCTATAACAGACTGTACATCAATCATCTCCAAGGATGGTGAATTGCAGAAATTAATTGAAAATAATGTGTACTTGAAGAAAACAGACCATAGGAAAACAGGACTTAAATTTCAATTAAATATTGTAATATAATGATCAAAAATAGAAACTATTATTTAAATTTTACAATTCAAAACGAGACTAAAATCTATTTTAGTATATAAAATCTTTTTTTGTCATGTTAATTCTATAAGATATTAATGGAATAACTATAAGGAATACACCCTCTGTCCGAAAATATGATATACATTACTTTAAAAAATTGCTGTGAAGTGTGAATTTTCACATATTTCTGGGTTTTGCAGATATTTAGTTACTGAATGATGATTATTTGGGATGACAAAACAAATTTTATGCCAAAACAAATTTTATATCAAAATATTTTTTTATGAATTTTAATTCGAATGCCTAATACCATTATTTAAGTTTCTAAATATGTGCAGTATTTTTTTTATATAGGAAGGTTCATTAAGATTTTGAAAATTGCGCCAATGGCTTCCATTGGTTGCTTAAATCATAAGCCCCGCCCTCTGATTTCGTCAAACATAGAATTAAATTATAATTTGCCGGTCGCTATGGCATAGTGGTCAGCTCATTTGACTGCTAACCATGGGGACTCGGGTTCGAATCCCGGTGATGGCATGGATGTTTGTATTTGTTATAAAAATTTCTAATGTATTCATAATAAAAATAAAGATATCCTGGTTAATGGCTATCGTAGCTAAGACTATAAAATTAAAAAAAAAAATTATAATTTCAACACTTCCCACTGGTTATTAAATTTACGCTTTTAAAAATTAAATGTAAAATTTACCAAAATATAACTAGAATTTTGACAAAATAATTTAAACAAAAAAAAAAAAACAGAAAAAATAAAATTAACAGGATTCGAACTCTAGTTTGCAAACTACAAAGCGCACGACAAAACCAACTACGCTACTAGAGCTTCATTATCTAGTGTGTTACATAACCAATTAAATATTTAACATATTTTAGTTAAAATCACAAAAAATGTGTTATTTTCCGAAAACATAATCTGATCAAAAATTCCTGTTGTACTATTCCGGTTCACACCAATGTACATTACTTAGAATTTTTTCAGATTTTTAGTTTAAACCATCTGGCCTACTGGGTGTGGGAAAAAAAATTTTTTGCACAATTTTGGAAAAAATCGCCTCAAAATAATTTATTTTGCAAAAATAAAATTTTGATCGTTAATCCACGTACTACGGGCTTTCATTTGATGCCCTACTGAGAATTAAAAAAAATATATTTTTTTTTCGATGAGCACATGTTTGTTTGTATTTTTAGGGGGATATGTTTTTTAGATGTTTTAGTATTTTTGCTATGTGCGGGTCAAAGAGTTGTATAAGCATACCAAATTTCAACTCTCTAGGTTTAACCATTTGGCTACAATTTTTACCGAACAGACAGACAGACAGACAGACGACAAAATGACGGTATAAGGGTTTTTTGGCCATACCTACAAAACCCTGAAAAAGAAGAGGACCTAATTTTATCCTTGTGAGACTCCGGAAGTGACTTTAAACGGTGAGGTTGTATGACCACAATAGCAAACAGATAGATTACGATCTAGAAGATACGACGACAATAACGCTACCAGTGCTGGTGAAAGTCCACAAATTTTAAGTTTTTAAAAAACTTAATAAATTTATGCTACATTTTCGGACGGAGGGAGTATAAAATAAGGTGAATGAATTTCAAAATGCAAAAACTTCTTTCTAGTTACGTTTATCTCGTCTCTATGTATACAGGGTGTTCATTTTAAATTGCTCATAGTTGCTATCTCGAAAACTATAAGAGCTACAAGGTTGCTTAAATTAGACAACAAATACTATTTGACAGGAAAATATCAATGAATGAAGCAATTTTTTATTTTGACCAGTGGTTCATTGGTACCTCTTTAATATTTTTTTTTATCCCAAAAATTCTTTAAAATATAAAAAAGTGGTAATATATCACACAATACTATAATACAGTCTGGAAAAAGTATTTAAAAAATTGAAGTATATCAAAAAAACCCTTTTGAATACCTATGTCAACGGCAATGTTGGGCCGTTAAAGAATTTTATAAAGTAATCAACATTGAACCTTTCCAAAGCATTAAATAACCCAGACAGCTTAGATTGATGATTGCATTTTCAACGTTGTGATTATTCGCGAGATTTATCAAAATCTTTTTAAGTGGGATTTTATTATAAAGAAAAGAATACGTTCCAATGTTTGAAGTTTGGAAAATCTTTTACTGAATTGCTTGGTTAAAATGAATGGATTGACCAACATAAGTGAACGATGCTGCGATGTAATATAGGTTAAGTATTCCTACGAAATTCTTTAAGACGAAAGTGTATCGGATGAAGTAAGGTGGAAATACAGACTATTCCAAATCTGTAAGAGGAACTAACTGGAATTTTCATTTTTGTAAGTGGTCATGAGTTTTCGTTTTAAGGTTTTAAGTGAGCTGATAAACAAAATGATCAAAAGCCTCAATTAAACGGTAAAATTAGAGGTATGAAACTCATATACACGGCCTTGAAACGGTTTTAAGTTATATTCCATCCACCGACAGCGCTAAAAGCGTTTTTTTTTAAACCAACATTTTGAGAACACTTCATTATCGGCAATTTGCGGCAATTGTTTTTGATGTTGTAACGATAGGTGACAGTAAATTGTGATTGTGACAGTGATGAATTTTATAAGAAATTTTAAATATTAGCACCACATTTTTTATTTTCAAATGGTGTAGTGTAATTAATAATATTTTAAATGGTAAATGCAAAAGAAATATAAATAGTGTAATAAAAAAAAATGGCACAGACTAAATTTAATATGTACAATAAAAGTAAATATAAAAGTAAAAAATAAATACTTGTTTATTTATTTCATATGCTTGCTTGCAAATAAAATAATAAAACTTAATGCTTACTGAAGTATTAACTTTTAACAATTGTAATTAATTTTAATTTTAGGAAATTAATTAGGAAAGTTGTAAATAAATTAACCATAATTTTCGGTTCAAGGCAATCTTTAATTTTCTACCAAAATTACATTTTATTTTTCAATTTTGGTAGAAAATTAATGATCGCGCGATTCATAGCAATTTAAAATATAAAAATATAATTGTGTGCACTGCGGGTTGCATACTATCTAATCCTAGTTCATATTGCAACCACGAATGTCGCAACTATCGCTGTCCAAAGCCGTAACGTGGGAGTCCGCTATCTTCCTTGTTTTATAATTTGTGGGTAAAATTACCTAGCAGTAATAAGAAGCGACTTCTCTACCTCTGCTACAAAATATAGAAAATAGATTTCCACCATGGAGTTTAAATCAAGCGCAGTTTAACACAACACTAGCCAAATATCCGAATCAAGAAACAGACCCACAAGTCTATCGGGAAAGATTTAAAGAAATCATGACCAACTACAACAACCCTGTTCACATTTATACAGACGGCTCAAGAATAGGACATAATACCGGCGCAGCAATCATCATAGATAAACAGGAGTACAAAATCCATTTACCTTTTGTAAGCAGTGTGTACACAGCAGAAGTGTACAGCATCCTAGAAGCGACCAGATTTATCAAGAAAGATAATAGAAATAAATTCATAATAATAACAGATTCTCTAAGTTCTGTTCAAAGTATTCAAGAAATTTACTCGAAACATCCCATGATACAAGAAACACAAGACAACATACACAACGCATTAGCCCAAGACAAAGAAATAACTACCTTATGGATCCCATCCCATGTAGATATAGAAGGCAACAATATAGCAGACGAAGCCGCAAAAAAGGCAACAACAGCCACAACAGAAACACCGATGCCAATCTATGACTTCAAGAACCGGATTAAACACAAAATTAAAGAAGACTGGGACCTAGAATGGAGACTGACGAACAACAATAAATTACGACATATAAAACAGGACACGAAAAAATGGACCCTAACCAAAAACCGACGAGAACAAATTATATTGATGAGACTACGAATTGGACATACGGCGATTACACACCAATACGTATTCCACTACTACAACCACTCATGTGCGAAGAATGTGCCACAGAACTGACAGTAGAACATATCCTGATGACCTGCAAGAAATATAATAACGAAAGGAAAACACATAAAATTCCCCCCTATTACAACAAGCTCTGGCTAACGACAACAAAACAATATAAACTCTAGTAAAATTCCTAGAAGACATATCAATAAAAAAACAAAATATAACTATCCTAAAAACCGAAGTGAACAATAATTTAAATCCAATATATATATTTTTCCAAATGTACTTTAGTAATGTTAAACATAATGTAAAATTATAAATATGTACTGTAATACTAATGGCCCTAGTTGCCGATGTATTTTTTGCTAATTAATAATAATAAAAAAACGGTAATATTTACTAGGATTCAAAATCTAGTGTCGCTTAATCTAACAAAGTATGATCCATGGTTAGTCAACACGATGAGCCAAGTTTTAAAAATTACGAGAGTTGAATAATTAATTTTTTTATGATATCTACAGATTTACTTAAAACTCGAATATGTTCTTGTCCAAGTTAATATAATCGACTATTATCTGTCTTTCATTTGTAATGTAAAAGTAATTATTTTTGTTTCTCTTTCGACAGATGTAATTTTAAGCATCAATCATTTCATTTAAAATCTCATTATGGAAACTGCTTAGATACAAACTGTTTACAAACAACTCTGAAAATGAGAGATGCTAGGAAACAGCTGTTAAACGTATCTAGTGATACTTTGTAATAAATAAAATATGAAACAGATTCTAGAATTAATTGGTGTTGTTATAACTCGCTTGCAATTGTACTTCGTAAATATATTATAAGATGAATCATAGGCGGAGGTACATATTTATAAAATAAGGAAAGTAAAAAATCTCTGGTATATACAAGGTGTCTTAAAAGAAATTTTATATTTATTTAGCTTACTGCGTGAACGCAACGTATCCGAGGGGCGCGGGGGTTATGTCAATCGGTAGCCTGGCTCTTAGGAATTCAGTCGCTATGGAGCGTTTCTTGGGAGCAGACCGCGCGTTATGCGTGCGAGAGTTTTACAAAAACGGTGATTCGACGACTGTAGCGCGTAGAAAATTCTGCAGTATTCGAGGTTTTCGCCACTTAAATGATGCGCCAAGCATTCCTCTCATTCGACATTGGGTTAAAAAGTTTGAAGAGACTGGTACAACGCTGGATAAATCAAAATCCGGGCGACCTAGGTCATCAAGAACGGTAGAAAACGTGGAGAATGTTAATCAGTCTGTTCGTGACGACCCGAACCTTCAATTCGGAAGCGCGCAAGTGCTTTAAATGTGCATAGATCATCATTACATCGCATTATGCACAAAGACCTAAAGCTGCACCCCTACAAAATTCAATTGGTGCAAGAATTAAAGCCCCAAGATGCCAGTCAGAGGCTTAATTTCGTAAATCAGGTGATTGAGCGATTTTCAACGTTTACCAACATTTTGTTTTCGGATGAAGCTCATTTTCATCTTAATGGCCACGTAAATAAGCAGAACTGCCGCTACTGGAGTGCAACGAATCCGAAACGCAAACATCAGAAACCCCTACATTCGCCTAAAGTGACCGTATGGGCTGCGATATCGGCGCGAGGAATTATCGGCCCTTACTTTTTGAAGACGAAAGGGGGCGTGCAGTTACAGTGAATTCAGAGCGTTATGTTGAGATGTTAGACAACTTCTTGGTACCTGAACTGCAAAACTTTCCTGGCTATAACCAAAGAACATGGTTCCAACAGGACGGAGCAACTTCACACACGTCCAATATGTCTCTGCCACGTGTTCGTGAAATTTTCTCAGGCAAATTGATCTCCCGGAGAGGTGACATAAATTGGCCTCCACGCAGTCCAGATTTAACCCCTATGGACTTTTTCCTATGGGGTTATCTTAAATCTAAAGTTTACGCCAATAAACCGACTTCACTGGCGCATTTGAAAGAAAATATCCGTCACGAAAAAATCCGTCACGCCATCCCTGAGTCCACCTGCCGAGACGTCATAAGTAATTTTACTGTTCGATTAAATGAGTGCCGAGAACGCGAGGGTCTACATTTAGACGATATTATTTTTAAGAAATAAATCCCTATAAAGTGTATTTTAATAATTAATAAATATTTTTTCTATATACGGCTTACTTTTTTTTTAATCGATCCACTAAATATAAAATTTCTTTTGAGACACCTAGTATTTGCTATTTATTTTGGAGTGTTAATAGATAAACAGAGTTTCAAATATATAAGCACGATAACTAAAGACCAGCATTTGAACATATGGCTATATGGCATCAAAAAAATTCCTCTCTAGGATCTTACGAGGATATGCTGTAAGGGAGCTAATTTTGGTATTGTTTCTAAAATAGATTTACATAATTTAACTCAATATAATTATTCATTTATAGTAAAATATAAAAAATATAAAATGATAAAAAATAATCTATTTCTTAGAAACGACACTTAAGATAACTGCTAAAATGTTTATTATTATAACTTGAACCCCTAATATCATGACAAAAACAGGAACTCGTAAATTCTATTTTAAAAATGTGTCAAATAATTATTAGACTTATTTGGACCATATCTAAATAACTATTAATCTCTCTTTTGAAAATATAAATATGATTTCTGGTTATTTTTCTAACGAGATTATTATATTTAAATTATTACCGATAAATTGTCATACAAGTGTTGAGATAGTCCAGATAGCAAAAGGTGTTTATGACAGTTTGTTAGTTGGGCAATGGTGAGACTTCTTAAGTAGTTCGTAAATGACTCTTGTAAGCAATAGTAGCTGTAAAGTGTTCTATCAAATCAAAGTAATAAACTGTGGCGTAAAGTACAGACCCGCAAAGCCTGAAGTGTTCGCGGGCCCAAACCATGTAGAGATCCGTCGCGCCAGATCTAACTTGCCAAGATCTATAATAAATCGGTGAATGTAAACTAAGTTAGTTAAAATGAGAACTTAAATTCAAGCACCCTAAATCAATCATAAGAATCACTGCAACCAGCTAGCGAACGCGGAAAGATTCATATCCAAAACCACTCGCGGATTACATGAACTCATTATGTGAGAGACCTCGAGTTTTGAGGGATGTATAAAGTAAGTACAATTATATAAATATAATATTCAAAATTCAGCTAACCGCGAAATTTCATTCTTATATAACGTAGGATTAATACAAACCCACAATACCAGCAAAAATTATTTAATTTCCAGCAAAAAACAGGAACTTTAATGCCAGATGAAGCACCTAACAATAAAACGCATTATTATTACAATGAATTTATTTATTGCTTGCCACGACTGTTAAATTTTTGTGACTTTAGTAACATAATAATACATTTCACACTCACTACCTTTAGTACCTCTCTAAAGTATCAATAGTTATGACCTTGTAGATAGTCATGAAAAAATATCCAGTTAAAATTTTGTTTTTTTGAAAGGGCGATTAGTTTTTTCTAGAACATTGGTGACATATCTTTAGTAGGTTTGTATGTTGTGTTTATTGTCTTACCTGTACGATGTCTCCGTGACTATGTCCATTGGCAGTGAATGTGAGATGACAAAGGAAAGGCAGTCTGCCGTCGATTGGCTTGCTCAGGTTCAGCTCGTACGTTTTACCGACATCCCCATAGTACGTGCGATTACACACTGTAACAATAAAACATATCTCAACATACATTCACTAGCTAACATTCTTTTTCTCTACTTCTAGAATGTTCCTTTTTTAAATATATTTTTCTGAAATTGTCATGTAGGTCAAATAAATTAATTTATGGGACGTTTCGCGTTTTTATTTAAGTAAATGCATCTTCAACCTGTGATATGCAGTTATCATAGACTAATGTTGTGCTAGATCATATATGTACCAACTCGTTGTAAATACTAACTTGATAGCTTAAAGAGACCGGCCGTGGCTCAGTTACTTAGTGTGTGGACTACTGAGCGGCGGACCAGGGTTCATTCCCCGGTACTGGAAAAACACCTTACATTTTTCCTACCGTTTCACCTTCGGAAGGTATCGGGCAACCACCGAGGTAAAAGCCCTAGTAAAATTTCCCCAAAATAATTAGTGGTTCGGATTCAACGATAATAAATTGTAGGTCCCATACGATTGTGTTATATATAGGCAACACACACAACACAACTGTATGCGGGGAAATAGCCTACGCTCGGAATACAGTGGATGGCCAAATTATTAGGGACAGTGCAGATTTTTTGTAATTTTCAAATGAATTTAATGAGGAAATAAGTGGCTTTGGGTCTCGTATTTATTTTTATTTATTAGAGTGCTTTATTTAGAATATAAAACGACATAATTGCTTATTCATAATCATTTATTTTTGTATAAAAAGTGTTAATTTAACAAATTAAGTAAAATCTTAATATTTTTTTTTTTGTTGTAAAATAAAACTTGTTTTCGGATAAGTATTTCTTTGAGTATTTTTTTAATAGCCTTTTGTGACCTAATTACTGACTTTCTTTCGTATATTTGTTTAAAATATTTTCATTTTAAATTAGTTTGGAAAATAATAAAATAAGATTACAGTTCTCTTCTTCATATGTCATTATTCTTTGGATTTGGATGAGTTTTCTGTTACAGAGAACTGGTTTTAGCTGCTTGTTACATACCGTCTCAGCCATCGGACATCCTACCGACTGCGCCAATTAAGTGATCGATCACTTTATTTGCTTAATGCATGTTTTTGTTTGTCCAGTCGGCTATTTATTTCTCGATCCGTCGATGCATTTTTTGAGATCGTGCAACCAAAATGAATCTATCACACTCTTTTATTTGCAGATCTTCCTGCATTTCAAGGTCATGAATTTCTTTATTTGTTAATAGATACTCCGCTTTACTCAAGTCTCTACATTATATTATTTTCATTATTAGTTTTAATAGGTTTATGAACTTTATTAGGTAATAAGAAGTCATAAAAAATATTTTGAATCACATAATATGCATGAATATTAAATTTAGTGTGGAATTAATATAAATATTAATATGATTTTTAGTTTATGTTATATTAATTATAGTAAATATGTTAATAAATATAATTTGGAATAAATTTTTGAATAAATATTATCGGAATGTGCTGTTAATATGTTGATATTTTGGTTAGTTATTAATGTTTAAATTCATACAAAATAAAATAGAATAATTTATTAACGGTAAAAATATTTAATATAGTGTATATTCATTTGATTATATTATGACAATACATTTTAGTTTGCATTGTTAAAATTAATCGTTTATACACCAGATTTAGGGTGACCAGATTTCAGTGAAGGGAAACCGGGACACAGGAAAAAAAAAGAAGGTCTTTGTTTCCTCCCAGATCCAAGTGAAGAGCAAACAAAAAAAGGTCCTCACCTCTCAAATTCAAAGTGAAGAGCACAAAAACAAAAAAGGTCCTCACCTACCGAAATTCAAAGTGAAGAGCAACAAAAAAGGTACTCACCTCCCCAAATTCAAAGTGAAGAGCAAAAAAAAAGGTCCTCACCTACCCAAATTCAAAGTGACGAACAAAGAGATTCAAAAACCGGGACAAAAATCGGGCGTCCCGAAGACAGTCTTCAGGACACCGGGACAATTGACCGAAAACCGGGACGGATGGTCACCCTAACCAGATTTAACCAAAATGTACCCGGTAAAGCCTTACAAAACATTGTTTCAATGCTTAATTTTTGAGCAATTATATCAGTTTCAAGTTTTACTGCAATCAAGGAAAAGACAGAATGTAACGAAGGTTATGTTACTTCATAATTAAATTGAATATATTTACCAAATTAAAACAAATGATAAAAAATAATTTATTTCTTAGAAAAGCCACTTAAAGATAAGTTGTTTGCGCCTGTCACGCGAATTATTAATATTTAAGTGGAGGGTTCTCAGTATAACATTATTTTTAGTTTAGTTACAGAATAACATTCAAACTATCTGTGTCGTGTTAATTTTTGTACTCAGTTCTGCCTGTACGCGATCAGTGTTCAGGTTATTTGCCTGCTGCAGTTTACGAATATGCGTTATATACATTGCTAATCAGTGGATTATGTCTTTTATATAAAATAGGTCTCAGTTAGTGTTCTTAAATTCTAATAATCAAATTTATAAATCTGACACTCGTAAATCTCGGAGTGCCGCAGGGTTCCATTTTAGGACCTATGTAAATGATCTTGATGGTCATTTTCTACCTGGCGGAATAATTAGTCAATACGCAAATGATACAAATCTTCTTGTTAATAAATCAAATTTCACCGACTATTAATTCTGCAAATGATTATTTCTTAACTTTTAATAATTGGTGTAAGGATAATAAACTTCTCTTAAAAAAAGGAAAAACCTCATTTATATATTTCCACAATCCTCAAGTAACATTAACTAGTAGCTGGTACGTACAACTGGCTGGCCCTTATTAACACAATTAACAACTGTCAAATTTTTAGGTATAGTTATTCATCAAAACTTACGATGGGTATCCCACATTGACTATATCAATCCCAAATTGTCTTCAGTTTGTTATATCCCAGCAAACATTCAACTAACGGCCAAATGCTGGCAAACTGCTTTTATGCTGGTAAATTACTGGCAGCAAAAGTAAGTGCAACGCCAGTATTAATAATGTACTTCACATTTGTATTTCGCATTCCGCCTATACGAAGTACTTTACCAGCATTTTATAAGCACTCTTCTTCACTCATACTTTTTACTTAAAACCATCAGAAATAAATCTTGCAACTAATGCGATTATTTTGCACTTTACCGTTGCTGGGCCAGCAACTGATACATCAATGGGCCAGTAACGGCCCCGGGGACACCGGGGTACTGGCCCATTACTTTCAATGCCGGGGAGTATGTGCTTTACCAGTACTGGCCCGTATAAAAATGTTTGCTGGGATGTTAAAGAAACTAATGGTCGGTTGCTAAAGTAAGAATTTTCCCTAAATCAAGTTAAAATCATTTCTTTTTGTATGTTGTAGCATTTACGATCGTCGCAAACTTGCTCCTCAGAGCAGGAATCTGGTTAATGTCTCTATCTGGGAACATTGCAGGGCTTTACATTTCACAATAAGTGTTGCCTCACTCTCTATATGCAAGCACCTTTTTTTCGCTTGGATTATCTAATATAATTCGCTGTTTAAAAAATCCTGTTTTATAAATTCAAACATTATTTGTATAACTAGTTATTCTGCTAATAAATACATCAAAGCATAAAAATTTGCTTCATTTTGTAGAAATCTTTTTAACGACAAAGAGCTCTTTAACAAGTGAGGTGAAGAGGGAACGAGGGGATTGTTGAGAGGGATGTCAGTGGCTGATGAGTGACGAGTCTGTGCAGAGATTACAGACATGAGTGGATTTGCTCCTTGTCACCAACTCGCCAGGAAGAAGGATGTTTCGCAGATAGTTAATATCATCAACTATGTCAGGATAGACACTTAATGAACCGTAAAACTTCTATTGTAATGAATTTTCAATTTAATAGATGGATAATAAATTATGAATTTGATTTTTTTTAAAATAAATAATGCCGGAGTAATAATAAATGTAATAAACAAAACAATGTTGAATAAAACTATGAACATTTATAATAGTTAGTGTTGCCAATTGTTACCATGACAAATTTCCAGAGACTATAATTTTTCAAAATTAAGGGGACATGAGGACTAGTTGGGGGACTAAAATTTGAAAAATTGAGTAAAGACAAACTAGGAGAATTACGAAGATATAAGATATGACATATAAACTTTCGTAAAAATCGCACTTTCAAGTCTGTTCAATGACAAAAAGAACGAATCGACAATCTTATTTATATTATTGCATAATTATTACTTATTTATGTAGGATTTTCCTATATTTCTACATATAAGTCTCAACCAGAGCCAACTAAAAGAGACAGACACAGGTGAAGAGAGTAACTAGGGACGCTGTTGATAATGGCAATTGTTATTGTTGATAGCAGGGGTATGGAACTCATATACACGGCCTTGAAACGGTTTTAAGTTATATTCCATCCACCGACAGTGCTAAAAGCGTTTTTTTTAACCAACACCTCATTATCGGCAATTATTTTTGACGTTGTAACGATAGATGACAGTAAATTGTGATTGTGACTGTGACGAATTTTATAAGAAATTTTAAATATTAGCACCATTTTTTTATCTTCAAATGGTGTAGTGTAATTAATAATATTTTAAATGGTAAATGAAAAGAAATATAAATAGTGTAATAAAAAAAAATGGCACAGACTAAATTTAATATGTACAATAAAAGTAAATATAAAAGTAAAAAATAAATACTTGTTTATTTATTTCATATGCTTGCTTGCAAATAAAATAATAAAACTTAATGCTTACTGAAGTATTAACTTTAAACAATTGTAATTAATTTTAATTTTAGGAAATTAATTAGGAGAGTTGTAAATAAATTAATCATAATTTTCGGTTCAAGCCAATCTTTAATTTTCTACCAAAATTACATTTTATTTTTCAATTTTGGTAGAAAATTAATGATCGCGCGATTCATATCAATTTAAAATATAAAAATATATTTGTGTGCACTGCGGGTTGTATACTATCTAATCCTAGTTCATATTACAACCACGAATATTTTTATTTCAACGACAAAAAAAACGACATTTTTCGAAAAACTAATCTGATTAAAAATTCCTGTTGAACTATTCCGGTTCTTATGGAGATTTTGTTCAGATTTTTAGATCAACCCCTCTAGGGGATAGGGTGGAGGATTTTTTTTTATAGTTTGGCAAAAACTCCATAAAAAAAATGTAAAAAAAAAATTTTGTTGATCTACGCATTAAGAGGTTTCACTTGATATGCCACTCAAAATTTTAAAAAAATATTTGTTTATTTTTAAAATACATATTAGTTTATATTTATTTCGGGATGTTTTTTGGACTTTCAGTATTTTTCTTATATGCGGGTCAAAGAGTTGTATAATCATGCCAAATTTCAACATTCTATGTAAAGCCATCTGGCTACAATTTCTGCCGTACAGAGAGACACATGAGTGACGTTATAAGGGTTTTTTGGTGGTCATACCTACAAAACCCTAAAAATGAACTTTCCCTGTTAGTTATGTTTTACAAAATGAGACATTATAATAACTGCTTCTGACACTAAAGAACTTCAGTAACATCTAACAAGCTATAAAGAATAAACTTTTTCTTAACAAATATTTTTCTAGTTAATGAAGTGCGTAAAGAAAATATTATCTACTGAATATCAAATTTAGAGACATCCTTCTGGAAAAGTTTGATACAAATAATGGTATTATAAACTCTAACTAAAAAAAACTGCCATCTATCAACGTTCGACAGTATTTCAAAAATACTTCAGAAAACTTTAATGTTAAAGTTGTTACAATGCAAGTTTTCATGCATCATTAGAGGACAAATTTATTTAACAGTATAAACTGCATAATTTTATAAAGTTTCGCAAAATATTTAAAAGTATGTCAGGGATTTTTATCAACACAAGCAGGCTGAAGAAATTATTTGAATATTCTTAAAATTATATGAAAAATTACAGGAATAAAATTCCTAAGAAAGCAGCAAATACGAAGTATAATAGGATTGGGCATAGAATATATATCGAGAATATTTTGTGGGGGAGCTTTCTATGTTTATACAAAATCACGGTTTACAAATCGATTTAAATATTTTGTGTGTTTCATGCTACTTAGAGATCTTTCCATTTTAGGGGTCGCGAGCGGATCAAGCTTGAAAACACTTGGGCTCGCTAGCTGGTTTCAAATAACTCTTTATGATTTAGGAATAAAAGTTTTCTGCATTTTACTTAATCTACATTTAATAACAGTTTTAAATTAAGTGGGGATACATTATAAACATAAACTTACAATTAAATACAGCTGCCAAAAAAACCCATGCATCATCAGTATCATCATTTATGAGCAATAGACGTTCACTGCTGAACATAGGCCTCTTGTTTGCATCTCCACTCTTCTCTGTCCTGTGCCATTAGCAGCCAATTATCGACCAGTCTCTTGATATCATCTGTCCACCTAATAGGAGGTCTGCCTCGGTTTCTGGTACTGTCCTAGGTCGCTATTCCAGTACTTTTCTGGTCCATCTACCATAATTAGCTCTAGCAACAAGGTTTCCTACTCACTACCACCTCAGACGTGAAATTCATCCAATTATATCTCAAACTTTTGTTTGTTGTCTGATCAACAAATTGGTTTCGATACAAAAGTGTCACGCTAATTATCACCAACGTCCTTTCAACCGTTAACGTTTCTCTCGCGGCCTTTACAACATCGCAGGCAAGGATCAAGCTATATGAGTATCTGGAATTGCTTGGAGCGACTCTGAATTTTCCCGCAGATTTTCGCATGAGGTTGTCAGTTTCAGCACCATAGGTGAAAACTGGTAAGGCACATTGATCAAATACCTCTCTCTTGAGGCAGATGGGAAAATCACGCTTTAAAATGTACCTCAGATTTTCGAAGGCTGCCCATCCCAAACCAATTCTTCTATTAATCTCTAAGGTTGGATTGTTCCGGCCGATAGTGATTTCGTGTCCCAGGTATTTGTAGTGAGGCACTTGATTAATGGGTCAACACGAGAATGATAAATTGCCATTCAGCACTAAATCTGTCATTACTCTGGTCTTATTGATGTAGATTTGGAGTCCTATCGCCTCAGCTTAATTAATAAATTCTTTCATTATTTGGTCCATTTCTCCATAGTCATCAATAATTAAAAATATATTGTCAGCGAAACATAAGTAGTTTACACGTTTTTTATTAATGTCAAAACCTTGATTTGTTCAATTTACTCATTTAAGACGCTGTCTAATGCTGCATTAAATAGTTTAGGAGATATAGACATACACCTGGCATACACCCACTTGATCAATGGGTCTACCCGAGATTGACAAATTACTACTCTGGACTAAATTTGTCATTACTCTGGTCTTTTTTATGTTGATTTGAAGTCCTATTTCCTCGGCTTCACTATTTAATTCTTCCATCATTTGGTCCATTTCTCCTAAATCGTCTGTAATTAAAAGTATATCGTCGGCGAACCGTAAATGGTAAACGTAAATGGTAAAATCACATTAGAGACAAAGACACTATTGTGTAAGAAAGACGTATCCCAAGCATGAGCCTTTCAGAAATTCTTAAAATGCCTAATAGTAATTCTTAATAGTTCTTATTTGTTTAAAATTTATCTGCCTTAATACAGAAGTTTTGAAACATGAGATAATTCTGATGTATTTTATGTGGCTATATGTTGTTGGGTGTAATTTACAGCCGCAGTAACGATAATGGTGGTGTTCGATAAATAATTAATTTCTGGTAATAATGACATGAAACATGAAATTGCAACAGCCATTAGTTGTCCACAGATTCTGCTGCATAATTGTAGAACGGTGTTAATGTCATTTTCAACAACTGGTTAAATTAAAAACATTCGTTTCACATTAAAGATTTTTTTTTGAAAAATTCTGTTACTATTCTTTTTTTTTTTTTTAAGTAGGCTGTTGACAAATGAAGGAAACAACAACCAACCTATTTATATATTACTGTCCAATGTTTTGACTGTTATTTAATTTCTGGTGTATAGTGATGGATCCATGTTTCATCAATGGTTATGGAACGCCGCAAAAAATCACTTGAATTGCGCTTGTACATGTCTAAACATTGTTTTGAAATGGGCCCGCGATTCTGTATTTGATCCACTGAGTTTGTGAACACACCCATCTGGCCCATAACTTTCTCATGCCCAAATGTCTGTGTAAGATATAAAACAAAGTTCGTCTGAGACCTTTACCATCTTTGCTATCTCGCGTAAATTCGTTTATTTACCATCTTCTCATTTTGACATCTCAGGCGCTTAGCAGCATTCGTGCTCATACAACCAGAACGAAATTTTGTGAACCATTCCATGCGATGAAGCAGAGTTCCCAATATACTTTTTAGGGTTTTGTAGGTATGACCCCCAACAAACCCTTAAAACGTCACTCATGTGTCTATCTGTCTGTATGGTAGAAATTGTAGCCAAACGGCTTAATATAGAAAATTGAAATTTGGCACACTTATTCAATTCGTTGACTTACATATAGGAAAAATACTGAGAGTTTAAAAATACACATCCCGAGATAAATATAAACAATTATGTAACCTTCACTGAATAAGTCTTCGGTCTGACATATATATGGCAACATTGTTGACAGACCCATATGATTTCTGGATAGTACCAATCTTCAAATGATACGTGTGAAAATTTCATGACATTCTGACAATTAGTTTAGAGGTTACAGTGGTTTTAGTGACTCCAGTTTTGTAATTTTCAAAAGAATGGATAAAAAAGAATTTCGTGTGTTGATTAAACATTGTTTTTGATGGGAAAAAATATTGTTGAAGCCAAACAGTGGCTTGATAAGCAATATAGAGACTCTGCACCAATCAAAACAAAACTATTACTGATTGGTATGCTGAATTTAAATTAATTAATTCATTTTAATTTTTTATATTTTAGGAGTGTTGGAATGAATGTATCACACTTGAAGGAGAGTATGTTGATGAATAAAGTAGAATTTCTAAAAAAAAATGTTTTTCTTAGTTAGACCGGAGACTTACTGAGAGACGTGGTATTTAATAAAAAAAAAAATACATATTTTTTTAAAATTGAATGGTATACCAAATGAAACCTCTTAATGCGGAGATCAACAAGCAAATTTTTATTTTTTATAAAGATATATATTTTTTTATGACTTTTTGCCAAAAATATGTCAAAAAAGGAGGATTTTTTAGCAAATTATTTAGATTTTGTTATAGATCTTAGTAAAAAAACTTAATTTTGATATGATTATAGAACAAATATTCCTAGACATCCAGTATTATGTTGTCTTCTTACAGTTATTAAATACATCACATAATTTTTTTACTTACCAGGTCTACAAGTATGAAATGCGGATTTTTTTCAAACTTGCCGCGCGAACAGTGTGTATAGTTCAAAGTTTCAACACATATGGCGTTTTTTAAGTTATCATTAAGTGTCAAATGCGTATAGGTTATAATTTGAAAAGTGATCATATAGTTTTGTTTTACTGTGTTAAAAATGTCAAATTTTGTGCCAAATAAAGAACATTCGCGGATTGTACTACTGTTTTGTTTTCATTTGAAAAAAACTGCTGCTGAATCATACCGACTGCTTCGAGAAGCTTATGGTGAATATGCTCCATCGCAAGATACGTGTGAACGATGATTTCGGCGTTTCAAAAGTGGTGAGTTTGATCTTACAGACAAAGAACATGGAAAAACTCCAAAAAAATATGAAGATACAAAATTGGAAACATTGCTACAGGAAGACGATAGTCAATCACAAAAACAACTAACAGGACAGTTAGGCGTTAGTCAACAAGCTGTTTCCAATCGCCTACGAGAGATGGGTAAGATCCAGAAAGTCGGTAGATGGGTTCCTCATGCAATGAATGAGAGTCAGTTGGAAAAACGCAAAAACACTTGTGAAATTTTGCTTGCACGATACAAAAGAAAGTCTTTTTTGCATCGTATCATTACTGGCGATGAAAAATGGATATATTTTGAAAATCCCAAACGCAAAAAATCATGGGTGAACCCAGGCTCTCCATCCACATCAACTGCAAGACCGAATCGCTTTGGCAAAAAGACAATGCTCTGTACTTGGTGGGACTAAAAGGGTGTGGTCTATTATGAATTGTTAAAACCTGGTGAAACAGTTAATACCCAACGCTACCAACAACAACTGATCAAATTGAACCATTCGGGAAAAGTTCTACTGGCGAGGTATTCACAAATTGCCTGAAAGATGGGAAAAATGTATAACTTCTAATGGAGCATACTTGGAATAAATAAACTTTTACTGTTTTTTTGAGTTTAATGTGTTTTATTTAAAAAAAAATCCGCGTTTCATACTTATAGACCTGGTATAAATGTACAAATAATCACTAACAAATTACTTTATAAAATAATTCATATAAAAAGCTAAAATTTTTCCGTATTTTGGAAATTATAATTCACTCACACAAAATATTATTTAATAACTCAAAATTATTAGACAGTGTTGATTAAAACTGGAGAAAATCACGTTAATACCCAAGTGCCAGTTTATTATAGTATAAGTACCAGACTCTTATTCGTACCTTCATACCATAAAAAGCTCTATCAGGTGTAAACAGGAATAACAAAATTTCTTGCCTCGTGAAATATTCAGCTGATTAGAAAATTAGATTAATTGGGCCGTGTAATTCAATTACTTGATACGGAATTCTTCATTTAAACTTAAAATGAGAAAAGAACATTCCTTAAACTCAGTTTTATTTTCTTTGTCACTGGATTCATCGTTTAATTGATTTTAGCTAAACAGAAATATTCACAGTATTAGCAAAGTATTTAACATTAGAAACTGTTTCCAGTATATTGATATTTTTCAACGTTAAATGGGTATGCAGTGGGGTTCGAAGGGGATCCAATCCTTTTATTAGGTGTATCGGAAAGTTTTTTCGTTTTTATTATTAGTGCAGTATGCGAAGTAGTCACGATTTATTCGCTGAATTAAACAGACATCTATTGCGTTTTAATTAAAATCCGCAATCTTGAGTACCTAATTATTGTTTTCGTTTCATTTTAAACCCTTGCATTTTAAAATGGCGGAAGAATTTTCATCAAAACATTTTTTATGCTGTTTAATGTTGTATGAGCACCATAAACAAAATCTGCTACAGTTGCTACATAAAACATTTGCACTGTTTATGGTGATATACTATGGTTTATTTCAAAGTAGAAAAAAGTAGATAGCACTGCGAACCGAGTACGATTTACACTGATCAAATACAGTAAAGCGGGAAATTTAAAATAAGTTACAACTAGGGCATGGGCGTAGCAACTGGGTTAGCAAGTGATTTTTTTTTTTTAATATAAAAAAGGTTAATAAGATATTGAAATAAACAAGGCAGATAATACACGTACGTTATTTATACGACATAAATTCAGTTTAATGGGAAATTTGAAAAAGTTAAAAAAATATTAATAAAATGTACTATACATAAAAAGAGAGATTTGGCTAAAAGAGTTTAAACAAAGCAATAAAACAAACAATATATCTTCAGAGCTAAAGTTTCTTATTTAGATAATTATTGTAAATAAAAATTATATATATATATATATATATATATATGAAGGTCTAAAAATTATATCAATAACTTCTTCTTTGGGCACAATCAGCTGGGCTGTTTTTTGGCCTCACATTAGTCCTATTTCTTGATCTGTTAATTTTCAACTGTCAAAAAATATTTATATGTCAGATAACCTAAAAAATATATAACTGCGTAAAAACAAATTACAGTCTGTTCCAAACGGTTAAGCGGAACTAAATGGGAATTTAGTTCTTTTAGGTTGTCACGAGAAGGGAGCTTGCTTGGGATATTTCATTTTTCACGTTGGGATGTCAAAATTTAAAATTCCAAAAATGAAACCATGGAAACGAATGACATATGTCAAAATTAAATATTTTTTTAGATATTTTAATGACAAAAAAATAAATAAATGGGAAATTTGTATTAAGAATGACACAAAAAATCAAAATATAAAGAAAATGACATTTTAAAATGATATTAACCTTAACCAAAAAATGTATATTGTAAGTATGATTTACAAAGCTTAAACAAAACGGCCGAAAGGCACAATGAACGATTTAAACGATGAAAGTAACTAGATTGCAAAATCTAGTTCCGCTTAAGCGTTTGGAACAGACTGTACATGGAGAATTTTCTTCATAAAATCTACGCCAAGAATATAAATAAAAGTCTAAATATGTAAATAATAACAAAATATATGAGAAAAATTAAATAATATAAATAATATATATTTCCAATGTACGACACTGAACATCTGTCAACTTGGACTAAAAACAATATTTTTACAGTGTAATAGGGATGACGATCTAAACCAATCCGAAGCAAGGACAAACAGCTCCTATCTTCTTACACACATTTTTCTACTTTGAAATAGACCATAAATGTATGCACATGTCAACAGTGGTTTAAAAAATTTAAATCAGGAATTTTATGCTTGGATGATGAACTTCGATCTGGAAGGCTCTATAAAGGAATAATTTATTATGAGATGTTAAATCCGGAGCAAGTGTTAATTCTGATCTCTACTGTGAACAATTGGTTCGACTGAATCAGAACTTGACCAGAAATCGGCCAGAAATTGTGAATAGAAGCGAGCCAAAATTTGAAGTTATATATATTTGATATAGTGTTACAATTTTTCATTTTATCATCAGCAACTATACGTTATAAGAGTGTATTTCGTATATTACCTTAATACCAGTATTTTCAGAATTAAGTACCGAACGTATCGCCTTCATATCATTCCAGAGCAAACATGTATGGGGTTGATACTGAGCAGTGAACAGAAACAAGCTTTCTCTTTACATTTTTAATGCTGTTATAAAACTTTGATTTTCTGAACGCTGTTATTTTTACGACAACACTGACTGCTGGGTAGATTATATGGATTTTATGCATGTATATGAGTTGACGTTACCTTATCAATGTATGGAGAATTATGTCAAGAATATGGAAAAGAATGTGGAGAAATATGGTACTAAAACAATGGTACTCTACAAGACAGCTACAGTAAATGATAAATGAGATTTTGACGTAGCATCTTTGTCCGCAGTTAGTATGGGGTGACATTGACGGAAATCGTACGCGATGAAATAAGGATATATTCACAAAGGATTACTGCTACGTGTACAACATGAAGAGACACATGGAAATAGTATCATGTGATAGACCATAGATGTACGCGTGATACCTTCTATGGCCTATCTCGCCCTAGAGATTGATTATTTTATTATTTTCTATGGCATTCTAGGTGTCAAAGATTTTCAAAGAGCAGCTAGCACTATCTGGCATAAAAGACTACATTTTACAGTAATCGAGACTGCCGGCTTTGCGTGTCCACTGAAGCACACCCCATATCATCAACTGCACGATGCTCAAACATATCCGTGCTAAGTGAGATACAGCCACAGCATATTTCAAGTACCGTCCACAAGCATTCTTCGTTTCTTGGGTCACATAACATGCGGTAAGAAATATATTTAAAAAAATCACTATGCCAGGTAAAGTAAAGGTAAATGAAACCGAGGAACACCATCACAATGATGGCTCGATGTTACAAAAAGCATACTTCATGAGACTTTTGAATCAGCTCTTTTAATCAAAGATTCTCAATCCATAGGCAAATCCCCCATACTTATTTACTTAATCCTGAAGCCTTTCTACCTTGCGGTGTAAGATGATAGTCGAGTTAGTTAATTTCTGGTGTTGTTCTCCATACTTCTCTCCATCGTGTTCTGTCCTTTGTATATTTTCTTATCTCCTCCCACTTTACACCTTTCTTCGTTGCAGCTTCTTTTGTTTCTTGGTGTCAGTCTTCCTGGTCTAACTTTCTCCACTGTTCTTGCTTCAAAAACTATTTTTACTATTTTGTCTTCACTCATTCTGTGTATATGTCCCAGCCATCTTAGCTGTCCTTCTTCTATTATAGTCTCTACTGGTTTTGTGCCTACCCAGCAAACATTCAACTAACGGCCGAATGCCGGCAAACTGCTTTTATGCTGGTATATTACTGACACCAAAAGTAAGTGCAACGCCAGTATTAATAATGTACTTCACATTTGTATTTCGCATTCCGCCTATACGAAGTACTTTACCAGCATTTTATACGCACTCTTCTTCACTCAAACTTTTTACTTAAAACCATCAGAAATAAATTTTGCAACTAATGCGATTATTTTGCATTTTACCGTTGCTGGGCCGGCAACTGATACATCAATGGGCCAGTAACGGCCACGGGGACACCGGGGTACTGGCCCATTACTTTCAATGCCGGGGAGTATTTGCTTTACCAGTACTGGCCCGTATAAAAATGTTTGATGGGTAGTTTTTCTCTAAATACTTCATTTCTTATTCTGTCCAATTTTGTTTTACCTTCGATTTTCCTTAAAAATTTCATTTCGGAGCCTCTTATTTTGGATCTGTGTAGTGGTCCAGGATTCTGAGGCGTATTTCAAAATTGGTACTGTCACTTTTTTGATGATCTCTACCTTGATGTTGGTTGGTATTTCTTTTTTAGTTAAGAACGATGCTGTAGTTGAACATTCTTCCTGCTGCGCCTACTCTTTCCATAATTTCTTCATCTATTTTTTCATCTTCCGCGAAAATTGTGCCTAGGTATATGAATTTTCCTACCTGTTCTATTATTTTGTCATCTATTTTTATTATGTGTTGTATTTTTGTCCTGCTTATTAACATCGTTTTTGTCTTTTGTGTGCTAATCCTCCATATAGATCACAATACATCACCAATGATGTCATGGCGAAGAAGAAGATATCCATGGCAGCTAATTGCAACTAAATTTTCAAGTCGTGGTCTATAATAGTTAAATGCGTTGGCGCACTTACCCCCTAGCACTTTCCGAGATATATAACATACATGAGGTAATCATTCCAGGAAACTCTATATAACCACTAAATATAAAACAAGAAAAATATTTAAAGTTTTCTAAGTACATTTAACAAATTCACAACCGTAGTTTTAGCACGCGACATGCATATAAGAGAAGGGCGTCAGTTGAACACATGTTACGTAGACCGCAAGCGACCGTAAGCGCTTGTAGTACGCGACGGCGAACGTAAACGGCTGTAGCCTTGTATACCGGTTTGTTTAGAACAACACCTAACCTAACCCCACACGACACATCTGGACAAAGTGTATTAACTCCCTTGTTGTAGTTTGTTAATTGAAATGTGTTTTGGAATGGAATGTCCACTTGATTTTGTTAAGGTTATGGTAGGGTTTTGTTAATTAAAGATTTTTAGTTAAATGTGAGTACACAATACAAATGCTGACATTAAAGAAAACAATCAGCATCGAAATCGATAAATCAAAATATTGAAACGTGGGTAAGAATTTTATTAAGTGGGTTTACGGTTCATTTTTTGTCTACTACATATCAATATATCTCTAAAAGTTATAGGAAATTGAAAATATACCCCCCATAACGACCCTAGGGGGACATACAAACTTAATAATGAAAAAGTATTAGGTGTGAAATCAGAAAACTGACCAATGCACGATATCTGTGCATGATATTGCGATTTTTTCTTAGATCCAGCTAAGATTTACATTTCTTGTCTACATTATGTCAATATATCTCTCAAGATTATGGGAAACTGATGATTTTTCCCCAAAAACGCCCTCTAGGGGGATACAAGCAAGGTCGGAATCCTTACTAAAACTTTCAAAAGCTTCAAAATCTTCAAAGACAGATAGACCGACACATGATCTTATAAGTTGGTCATACAGAGCGATCAACAAATCTTGACCGTTATGCAATACTTGACAGAAATATTTAGTTATCAAAATTATTTCCAAGGACATGTGCCAGTCGCGGCGAGACCACCAGACGGAATGCCAGGGAGCAGAGCATCAATGGCAGGACGAATGGAATAGGAACACCACTAAAGGCCAGTGGACGAAACGTCTGATACCAGACGTAAGGACCTGGCTTGAATGCCCTCACCGTAAGCTAGACTACTACCAGTGGCTGACCCAAGCGTTGACAGGTACGGTACAGGTTCTTTTCGTACGTATACGAAGAGAATCGGTAAGGACCTGGAGGATACGTGCGTGTACTGCGGAATGGTGGACTCTGTGGAGCACACCATCTTTCAGTGCATGCGTTGGGACGCGGCGAGGGTGGAGGTCGGGGCCCTATGCCCAGCGGCATTAACACCTGACGCCCTGGTTGCAGAAATGATGCAATTCAGGAGGAAGTGGGAAGCCATCCACAAGATGATTAAAGCCATCATGGAAAGGAAAGAGACAGAAGAAAGGAGCAGACAGCAGGAGTCGAATAGAGGGGAGCCTGAATAGACTACCAGGGGGCATCTGACGCTGATATCCTAACGGATGGTTCCGGATGCATTCTATTTAGTTAGTACATTCTATTTTTATTACCTTACACGAATTGATTATTAAATGAACACTATTTTTCTCTACACGCCAATGAGTTGATGACAGATATTGATTGGTTCTTTGTTAAATTGGGATTTTCAGCTGTGAATTAGAATACAGTTTTGATATTTTTAAACTCATTGTTTATTGTTATGTAACAGACAAGAAATAAAGATCGCATGGTACGTACAAAACCTTAAAAAACCTGTCTAGTTTTTGTCTAGTCACCAAGGTTTGGTCTTAAAATTCTTCTTATTTTTTCTAATCTGCTAAAAAAGTAATGCAATGCCTTTTTTTGGTGAAGGAACATGACTATTTCTAAGAGAAATTTTGATTTTAACAGTCGATAAATATCTAATAAATATGTTAAACATTTCCCAACATTCCAAAATCAGTGTTTTATTGATTATTTGAACAAAATGTACGTGACAAAATATAATTTAAAACTTCACAATTTACCTTAAAAAAACCACATGAAAATAAATTTGAATAAAACTTTCCACCTTTGAAGAAAAACATCATATTTTTGTTGTACGATGGTAGCAGTGAAACTTTTCCTTTTGAAACATCGATGATATTCAACACGAATCTCCCTATTCGGGAACACGTCCTTCCGGATAGCGGAACTTCAATAGCGAGACAGCGACGCTCCCCTTAGAACAGTGGCGGCACGTAACGCCAATTGGAGAAACTACCACGTTTCATACACTTATCATTTAAAACCACATGTCAAGGAGATTTAAATTTATTTTTATTACATTTGCTGCAATGCTGTTATATTATGATGTGGATATTAGATTACTTTTTGTTACATTATTGAGATAAAAAATTCGATAATATAAAAATTGGATTTTGTATCATTTTACTCCAATGAAAATTTGCTTTTTAAGATATTATAGGTACGGACTTAGGTACCCATTTATGCGTTTGTGCTAAATACCTACACGAGCTTGGGCCGGATATATATATCCCATATAGAGCTGGAAAACATATTTATAAAAACGTATGATAGACAATTCAGACACAATAGTTAAGGGTTCTTTTAGTTTGTGTCCAGGGGACTAATTAGTAAACGTTTGATAGACAATTATTATTCAGATACGATAGTTAAAGGTTTGTCTAGTTTGTGTCTAGTGAACTAATTAATGTCAACCAACCAGCGAACTGGGGAAGTTCATGTTCGAAACCGCTCGCGGATTGAACTCATTATGTGGGACACCTCGAATTTTGAGCTATGAACAGAGTAAGCACAATTGAAGTTTATTCATATTAATCAACATATCTTGATTTTCATTCTTATATAAAGAAGGGCCTTACGTAAATACACCAGGTCTGAAATGGAGAGTTTGGACACACAACCACGATCGATTTCACAAGACCACACCATATATTCGCGAAATATACTAACACACATAACAAGATACAGAAGACTACCAGAAGATAAAAAGCGTAACATTACCAAGATACTTGAGAGACAATCACAGACACCAGAAAACGATTGCCAGATTCAGATGCGGGAACGAGGCGGCAGCCAATCAATTTTGGAAGGATGAAGAAGAGAAGAAGTACCGGACGTGTAGAGAACAACCAGAAATCTTGAATTACTTAAGATGCTGTCCAGAAATAGGAGAAGAGCCAGCACGGTTGGAAAAAATCTTGGAGAAGGCATAGAATGGATGACGAGAGTCAAAAGAAGCCGAACTCTAATTTGAGGCCGAAAGGCAAGAATAAAGATATTGATAAAATGATACTAACACACATGAATGTGAATGCATGCGTAAAATGCACTCACGACAACAAAGCAGAGTTAACGAATATAGGTGGATCAAGTCTAATTCTACTTCTGCTTAAAGAAGCACGATGCTAAGAGCTCAGATGATGCGGAGACCGAAATGACTGACTAGAATACTCAGGCGAAAGTATAATTTTGCACTTATTAACAAAAACAATAACAACATTATGACGTTAGCAAAAATTTTAGGTTAGGTAAGTAATACACAAATCAACAAATCGTTTCAGATTTCAATGCTTATATTACATCGTTTCCATCGATTACATCATTGATTGAATTAATAGATTAATTTGCTGTTGAATAGGGGATAGGCATGATTTTTTTAATTTTTTTTATTATATTCCTCTTGTTACATATAAACAAAAAAAAACAGTTTTGCATTTTTTTTTCTTAATTTGAAGGCTTAAAAAATCATAAAAGTGACACAGTACACTACTAGCCTACCCATTGTACTGCGTACAGCCTACCCAGTGTACAGCGTGCAGCCTACACAGTCGTGAACTTATTTGCTTGTATAACTTTTATAGGTTATGTAAAGTTAGAGTGATTTTAATTAAGATAAAGTTTAATTCTATAAAAAAAAATTATACATGTTTACCGAATTAAATTTTATATTAAAATATATAAAATATGGAAGATCCAGGCCCCAGTACTTCGAAGCATAGTCGAAAATATTGTTTAGTACCGATGTGCACAAATAGTTCAAATAGAAATCCAAAAAAACAATTTATATCATTACCTGATGGCGAAAAACAACAGAAAAGGCGAAATTTGTGGCGAAATAAAACCGATATTTCAGAAAAAAGTAAACTTTATGTTTGTATATGTTTTTTCATATATTCCATGAGCATAAATGCATCAATGTTGGGTAAATTATCACTCTGAGCCCTAACAAAATCTTTATCTGTCATTTTAATAATAAATGCGTGAAAAATTGTTTAAAAACAAATACAAAACTCTCGAACAATACAATATACACACGTAAAGATTATGTTGTAACTGTATCTGTGACGTCAAACCCCAGTCGTTTGACGTCATACTCAGTCGTATTTACTCGGCAACCTTCGCGCCGTGGTCGGCTTATTTCAAATTTACAATATTTTAATTAAAAAATTTGGCTATAATATTAATTAAAATGTGATTTTTGTTTTGTTAGGTGACATAACTAACATTAACATATCAAAAAAATGTAGTTGTAAGGAAATATAAATTTTATGCGTATCCCCTATTTTGGAACTGACCCTATAATTTGTAAAATTATATTTACAGCAGTAACATAAATTATTTCCTTTCTAATAAATCAAGTTTGAGGCAAGAAAAAAATGTCTGATTCATCATTTTTTCATCTTCCTATAATCAGTATTTTCTTGTTATTCATCACTCTACTTTTATCAAACTATGTGTCTACCCATAACTTATAGTTTAGTCTTTTATCACAAACACTTCGTTTTTATCTCAATTTTTTTCATTCTTGAAAACTAAGTTTATCCTTCAAGCTACTTATCTCAATATATTTTTTACATCTCTACATCCAAGACATGGGTTTCCGTGTATTTTCTTTGGTGGTGATACAATCTTCAGAACTCCGTTTACGCACGAACAAAAACGAACAACACTCCTGTAGGGCCATAAATAATAAGAAGGAATTTGGCAAGAAAATAATCGTTTACGTATCACGTGTTTCAGTCATATTTTATTGTTTCACCAAGATATATTTTTAACATTTGACTTGGGTTAGTTTATTTTGTTAAATAACAGAATAGATTCGTTCAGTTAATACATCACTTTTTTAATTCCTTTATTTCAAATGCTTCAGTTACTTAATAAATAAATAAAATAATATAAAAAAATATAAAAAGATAATAAAAAAAATAAAATTTTTATTTATTTATGTATTTATTTATTTATTTTTGTTTTTACATTATACTTTCATTCATTTTTTAATATAATTTATTATTGTTACATTACTATACTACTGTTGTATCCACTACTATGTACAAAAGTTATAGTTATGTAACACACTATACTAGAAGGCATATCCTGGTTTAATGGTTAGCTTGCTCGCTTGCTACGCAGCAAACTAGGGTTCACTCCCGAGCCTTTAATATTTTGTTTTTTGCCATTTTTTATTATGTTTAAATTATTTTGTCAAAATTCTAGTTATATTTTGGCAAATATTGCATTTAATTTTTAAGAGCATAAATTTAATAACCAGTTGTAATTGTTAGAATTATATTTTCATTCTATGTGTCATGTATAGGAACCCAGAGGGGCAGAGCATATGACTTAAAACAATCAATGGAATCCATAGGTGCAATTTTCAAAATCTTTATGAACCTTGCTATATAAAAAAATACTACACATATTTATAAACCTAAATAATGGTATTAGGTATTCGAATTAAAATGAACAAAAAAAAAAAATGTAATATAAAATTTGTTTTGGCATCCCAAATAATCATCATTCACTTACTAAATACCTGCAAAACCCTGAAATGTGTGAAAATTCACACTTCACATCAATTTTTTAAGTTACTGTAAACAACACTAATAGCACTTAACGTCCCTCGTAAATACCTACAAAACCCTGATATGTGTGAAATTTCACACTTCTCATATTTTTAGCAGGGGCAGTAAACCCGCTAGTGTCAAATAATGTATTAGTTTAAAATTTCTGAAATATCATTATTTAAAATACTTACGCATTATAAAATTGCCACTTTGTTGTAATTAACTTTGTTTATGTTCCTAATTTTAATATTTATTAAATTTTTTATCCGTTCCAGCATATCAAGTTATCACAATTAGCATGTTAACATAAAATTTGTTTTTAAAGCTCATCATAGATTAACAGACGATAAATTATTTTAAAAATATCGTTAATTTTGCCATGATTACTACAAAGCAAAATTTGTCCTACACACTCAGCATCCGCCTTCACTTATTATATACCTGCGAAATCCTGCAATATGTGAAAATTCATACTTCACATCAATTTTTAAAAAGTTGTTTTGAAGTGCTTTTAAAAAGTTTAAAAAGTAAGCCATATTTATTCAGTAAAGTGGCAGATCTCGCAACAATAAACAGTAGCACGCTCCCAGTGTTGGTGTAGACACTAGCTTGTCAATGCGACATGGTCTGACGGTCTCGTCAGACTTGTCGTATGCTACCATGTTGCCTCAATGTAGACGCGCCATTAGGGTCGTCTTCTGAAAGCTTAGCTGAGTTTAAACTTTTGGTTAAACTCGGTTACACTACAGCAATTACGTTAACTAAGTTAACTAAGCTTTCAGAAACCGGTCCTAAATGTATCTATACACACATAACTTCACGACGTCGAATATATGGTCTTTGCAAAAAGAAAACTGTTATTTTTGTGCATATATGTCTTATTTTTATTTTCTATTATTCTACTATCACCACAAAATTTACATTAGTACTTTTGTTTTCTCATACTGATTATTTTTGAGCGAAGTAAATGAGGTGCAAATGCTGCAGTAGTCGTTCTGGTCTTATTTTGCGTTATCTGTTTCCGGGGATGTCTTTACTGAAGCAAATGTTGGATATACTGTGGTTTTGCAAAGGTTTGTTCCTGTGTCAACGGCTGTGACCAGTAATTGCTGGTTACAGGGCCGCAATAAGGACATTTTACATTTAGATTTTATCTGAAATACTAATGATTTGACGGTTTTGCACAAATTAGACAACTTAATTAAAAATTATCAGATCAAAAATTTTTGGGTTATTCCGGTTCACATTAAAGTGCATTACTCAGAATTTTTTCAGTTTTTTATAATAACTTCCCTGGGTTATAGTGGAACAAGATTTTTTTAGCACATTTTTGGCAAAATTCAATTTTAAAGATAATAATAAAACTACTTTTCGTTCCCTAATTTACGTCCTTAGAGCTTTCTTTTATATCACACAATAAATTTAAACTTAAGAATGAGGTTGTAAGGGTTGCGGACAGCAATTAAAACCAATCAAATCAGCTGACAAGTTTCAAATAAGATTTATTCTTCATCTGAGCTACAACAGAATTATGCATGCATAGTATAAGTCATCGTCAACCAAAAAAACACAAAAAATGCGTTATTTTCCGAAAACATAATCTGATCTAAAATTCCTGTTGTACTGTTCCGGTTCACACCAATATAATTAATTTTTTTTTCAGATTTTTACAACCCTCTGGGCTACAGGGTGTGGGTTTTTTTGCACAATTTTGGCAATAATTGCATCAAAATAATTTATTTTGCAAAAATAAAATTTTGATCGTTAATCCATGTACTAAGGACTTCATTTCATACCTTACTCAGAATTAAAAAAAAATATATATTCGATGAGCACATATTTGTTTATATTTTTAGAGGGATATGTTTTTTAGATGTTTTAGTATTTTTCCTATATGCGGGTCAGAGTTGTATAGGCATGCCAAATTGCATTTCTCTAGGTTAAACCGCTTGGCTACAATTTTTACCGAACAAACAGACAGACAGACAGATAGACAACAAAAATACGGTATAAGGGTTTTTTGGTCATACCTACAAAACCCTAAAAAAGAAGAGGACCTAAATTTGATCCTTGTGAAACTCCGGAAGTGACTTTAAAAGGTGAGGTTGTATGACCACAATAGCAAACAGATAGATTACGATCTAGAAGATACGACGACAATGACGCTACCAGTGCTGGTGAAAGACCACAAATTTTAAGTTTTCAAAAAACTAAAAAAAATTAATTTATACTACATTTTCGGACGGAAGGAGTATAAAATAAGGTGAATGAATTTCAAAATGCAAAAACTTCTTTCTAGTTACGTTTATCTCGTCTCTATGTATACAGGGTGTTCATTTTAAATTGCTCATAGTTGCTATCTCGAAAACTATAAGAGCTACAAGGTTGCTTAAATTAGACAACAAATACTATTTGACAGGAAAATATCAATGAATGAAGCAATTTTTTATTTTGACCAGTGGTTCATTGGTACCTCTTTATTATTTTTTTTATCCCAAAAATTCTTTAAAATATAAAAAAGTGGTAATATATCACACAATACTATAATACAGTCTGGAAAAAGTATTTAAAAAATTGAAGTATATCAAAAAAACCCTTCTGAACAGACAGACAGACAGACAAACAGACAGACAGACGACAAAATGACGGTATAAGGGTTTTTTGGTCATACCTATTAAATTATTTTGGTAGGTTATTAAAAGAAAGCTCTTAAGAGGATTCTACATTGTACACGCAAGGGAATCATTGTATTTTTTTAAAATTATTCATAAAGGGTTACGAATTTAGAAAAAATAACAACAGAATCAACAAATAATATTTGATCTTTATATATATTTTTGTGTGATTTTGATCAGTTGCATAGTATAGACAAAAACTACACTAAGACAAAATGACGGTATAAGGGTTTTTTGGTCATACCTACAAAACCCTAAAAATGACCTTCGTAGAATTTAAATTTATTAAAAATATTATTCGCTAAATTTATCACTATACTTGAACAAAATTTATATTCTATTGACATTCTGAATTATAGAGTTGGTAGTTGGATCTCGCAATCTTCACCTTGCTCCATCTGCAAAAGTTTTCTTACAATCATGTACGAATTTTACAAGGTACTAGAAAAATTCGTTTCAGTAACCCTATACCAAACATTGTCCTATTTTTACGACTTTACCCTTTGAACCTTTCTTTGACAGTGAAGAATTTGTCTGTTTGGGGTTGGTTTGTGGTTGGTTTGACCTTCAAATAATTCTAGGTCACAGACCGATCGATATGAATTAAATTTTCAACAAAATTTTAAAAAAGGATGCTACGTGATCAACATATTTTTAGGGGAATATTATTATTATTTAAGTCAATATTTGTTAGTAAATTATGTTAATAAATTATTTGGTTGGGTAAATTGTTATCTAAAAAAACTATTTTAAATGATTCTGTAAAGTTAAAGACAGACTTTATTTCTGGATTTGGACTAGGCGGTAGTTTATCCCATTTTTTTTTTCACGTTAAGGGCCTTTACTATTGAGGCAATTATCTAGGACAGTTCTAAAATTTTTCTTAATGAAAATTCTATGCCTGGATGGGATTCGAACCCGAGACCTTAGCAACCGCAAAGCACGTATGTTACCACTATACAACGTCACCTGTAACGATGTTATATACGGATTTTGCAGTGCTGGGTTGAATTTTTTTAGCATTCCCTTACACCAATTAAAATTAGCTCTTTTTGAGCTTCCGGTCAAATTATGCGGAATCCATCGGGAACCAGGGGCGGACTGGCCATGTGGAAAATGTGGAAAATTCCACAAGGGCCGTATACAAATTGGGCCGTTTTCTAACTATGTACATAATATACTGTTATGTCGTAATATATATATTTCAAACAGTTTCAAACCTCAAAAAATCAAAATTTTCCCTAATAGTTTTAGGTCATTATGGACCAAACATTATTTTTTTATAGACAAAACAAGGTGTGAGAATTCCAAAAATTCAAACCTCAAGTCTCTATTTCTTACCTTTTTTGAGATATGAATTTTTTAAAATTCCAAAAAAAAATCGAAATTTTCCCTAATAGATTTAGGTCATAACGGACCAAACATTAATTTTTTCTAGACAAAACAAGGTATGAGAATTCCAAAAATTCAAACCTCAAATCTGTATGTCTTACCTTTTTTGAGATATGAATTTTTAAAATTACAAAAAAATCAAAATTTTCAATAGTTTTAGGTCATTACGGACCAAACATTATTTTTTTCTAGACAAAACAAGGTGTAAGAACTCCAAAAATTCAAACCTCAAGTCCCTACCTCTTACCATTTTTGAGATATGAATTTATGAAATTTACAAAATAAAATCAAAATTTTACCAATTAGTTTTAGGTCATTACGGACCAAATATTACAGAAAAAACATCGTAAAACTAAATTTTTTAAAGATTTAAACCTTAGGTCTCTATTTCTTACCATTTTTGAGATTTGAGTTTTTGATTTAATACCCAAATTTCCAAAAATAACTACACTTTCACGAGACTCAATATATTCAATGTTAAAATACGTACAAAAAATAACTTAGAATTTATAAGAAAGACATTTTAATATTATCTCGATGTTTTGTTAACCACAAATGAATTAGTATGGGATTGAAAAAATAATTAATCCTCTTAAATAAGTTGATAAGGAAATTTTATTTTTATATCATTAGCAGGAATTACGTAAACATTTATGCGACGAAACATGTGAAAAAATATATAAACTGTGAATTTTCATAGTTTACAGGATTTCGTAGGCAGGCTGATATTAAAAATATTTGAGAAGATAACATGATTTATCACAGTAATACAGTTTTGAAATTATTGTAGAAAACATTACAAACCAATTTGCAACAAGTTTGGAAGCTTATTTTACTACCTACTTATTTTTAAGGTCCCAAACAATTAATTCAAATATGTTATTACAATTTTAAAGCACTAAATTACGAAAACTCGATATTTAAATTTGACAAAAATCACGTTTTGCATGAACTAAGTGGACAAATAATGGTAAAATTGACAAAATAAGGATTAAATTTGATTTTAATGTTTATTATAATGTTTATATGTTTATGTTTGTTAATATAGTTCTTACTAGCATTAGCTAAATAAATAAACTATTATTATAATTATTATTATTAACAAACATAGGTTTGCATTATTTTATTTATTATTTTTTTAATATTATTATGTATTTATCATTTTTTTAAATATGGAAATACCAACTTTAATTTTCCAAACAATCATATCTCAAAAACGGTAAGAGATAGAGACCTGCGGTTTGAATTTTTGAAATCCTCAGACTTTAAATAGTTTAGAAAAAAATTGAAGATTTAGTGGCTAGCACACAACTTTATTAATAGGCCATCAAATAAAATTGTCGAAAAGTACCAAAAATTGAAAATTAAAAAATTGAAGTGAAATGTGAATTTTCAAACATTTCAGGGTTTCGCAGGTTTTAGTAAGTGAATGATGATTATTTAGGATGCCAAAATAAATTTTATGTTAAAATATTTTATTAATTTTAATTCGAATGGCTAATACCATTATTTAGGTTTCTAAATATGTGCAGTATTTTTTCTTTTTTTTTTATATATATAGCAAGGTTCATTAAGATTTTGAAAATTGTATAACCCCGCCCAGCCTGTCTCAATTTTTTATACTTACATGTAACGTTTCCATGGTCATGATAAATAATATCTCTGTTAGAAAATATTAGGCCAAGTTATTTCTACTCTGCTGCTAGAATGTATTTTATACAAGTACTTTATGATGGCGGTCGGTCCTGTGGTGGCCACAGCTGATTTTTTATTAATGGGCTGGTAACATTTTTTCCACACAAAAATTTTAGGGCCAGTCCGCCCCTGTCGGGAACAGATATTTTCACAGCTAAATGTTCATGCAAAATCGAATGTATTGCAATCTGCGATATGCCAAAGGATGCCTCTATCTCACAGTAAGTCACATGCTTCAATCATTTTGCGCACAGCATCGATGTTTTTTTGAATCACAACCGATTTTGGTCGACCTTCACGAGATTCATCATTGACGGACGCACAACCACGACGAAATACTGCAAACCAATTGTAAATAGTCTTTTTTGATGGTGCTTCGTTACAAAAAATGAACGAAGCGAATCTATGCATGGTTCTTTAATTAGGTCTTTACTAAAATCTTAAAAAATCATCCAATGAAAACCTTCACGTCCACCTTCAATATCAATTTTTCACAATTTTTTTTTAACGCTTATTGTCAACAAAGTACTGGGTCAAGTTATAAGCTGCCACTGATTTCACAATAACAAATGTCAAATTTTATGAATATACTAATGACACATTTCAATATTGCCATTTAGTAGTCGTTTGTAAAAACATAAAAGATAACCCTCGTACCTACAAAAATCTAAAAACATACCTAGTACTGAAAGTTAAAAATCGATATACTGCCCCGTTAAAAGTTTATCAAAGAATTAAAATAGTCAGAGAAATGGTTCTGTTCGATTCTTCTGAACAACATTAATAAACAAATTACTTTAAAATCTGCTCAACTGTATAATCTTGGATTAAATTACTCCACTTATTTCCATACAAAAATCCCAACATTTATCTCAAACGCTTTAAAATAAATTCGGTAAGTCTGGAAATAATTTAAACTTTCTTATGTTCACGGTCGACTTATATTCTAATTCTTAAATCCATTAATTTTCTTAAAATTATATATTCTCGTTAGTCATCATTTTCTTAGAATCAATTATTCAAAAGATACCTTAGAAAATATCGTTTCTTATTTCGTGAATAAATAAAACATAAGGTTTCGAAGTTTAAGAATTATTTTAATCCGGTTAACAGAGGTGAGATAGGAATGTCCATAAGCCGGATACGGTATTAGGATTAAGGTTTCCAAGTTTATTGAGACTATAAAGTTCGAGTCACTGGAAGAAAGCAATATTTGAATCTCGAAGAAAAGCGGATATGTCATAAACATAAAGAAAACGCGCTCGCGTATTTTTATGTACTGTTAATATCTTGTAGATTGAACCGAGTATTTCTCCTTTTTAGGATTTTGTAAGTATGACCACCAAAAAACCCTTTAACGTCAATCATAGATACGTTCGGCATAACTGTGCAGTGTTAACTGTGTCGTGCAAGTTTTTTTGTCAAGTGACCACTGTGCACACTATGCAAGAACGTCAAAGACGAACGCTTTGTTCAGATTGTGCAGTTATTCTTGATATTCTACCTTTTTTGGAAATAAATAAATTATGTGTCTTTGATTACATGAAGTCTGTCTCTTGCTATTTGCTTTGTACGATAATATAAAAATTGATGTGAAGTGTGAATATTCACACATTTCAGGGTTTCGCAGGTATATAATAAGTGAAGGCGGTATGCTGAGTGTGTAGGACAAATTTTACTTTGTAGTAATCACGGCAAAATAACGATATTTTTAAAATAATTTATCGTCTGTTAATCATATAATAAGACTGGTTATTAAATTTACGCTCTTCAAAATTAAATACAACATTTGTCAAAATATAAGTAGAATTTTGACAAAATAATTTCAACATAATAAAAATGCAAAAAAAAAAATAAATAAAATTCAATCCGTACTCGAACTCGAAACCCTTCGTTTCCAACACCAGTGCTCTAACCAATTACCCTATTTGACGCCTTCCATGTGAGTGTCTTACATTGGTATAACTTTTGTACTTTGTGAACCAAAAACCACAAAAAATGCGTTATTTTCCGAAAACATAATCTGATCAAAAATTCCTGTTGTACTATTTTGGTTCACACCAATATACATTACTTAGAATTTTTTTAGATTTTTAGTTTAAACCATCTGGGCTACAGGGTGTGGGAAAAAATTTTTTTTGCACAGTTTTGACAAAAATCGCGTCAAAATAATTTATTTTGAAAAAATAAAATTTTGATCGTTAATCCACGTACTAAGGGCTTTCATTTGATACCCTACTCAGAATTTAAAAAAAATATTTTTTTTTTCGTTGAGCACATATTTGCCTATATTTTTATAGGGATATGTTTTTTAGATGTTTTAGTATTTTTCCTATGTGCGGGTCAAAAAGTTGTACAAGCATGCCAAATTTCAACTCTCTAGGTTTAGCCGTTTGGCTACAATTTTTACCGAACAGACAGACAGACAGACAGACAGACAGAAAGACAGACAGACAGACAGACGGACGACAAAATGACGGTATAAGGGTTTTTTGGTCATACCTACAAAACCCTAAAAATGACGCATGAAGGTTTTGGGATGCTTTTAAGTTATATAAAAGAAATTTTATTTGATGAGGAAGACAATTCAGAAGAATTTTCCAAAACCAGAAAATATTTTGGAAAAAGTGTTTGAATATGTAGAGAGTACTGTTCCAAATATGACTACAAATCTATTTAAAGTACATTTCCGCTTGTATCCAGAAAATTTTGACTCTTTTTGAGTGTATTTACATGTTCCATAATGAGGTTCATGTCTGTACTATTTATTTTGCAAATGCTGCATAAACAATTATATCTTGATTGTTTTCACTCATATTGTTTTGTAGAAATAATAATTTATATTTTTACCACGAAAAACACTTTTGCATAGATTGCCGCAAGATCTGAACTTGTGACGACTGTGCAACACAAACTGCACTGCACGATTTTTACCGAACGATCTTCGTGCAGCACAGAGTACACAAAAACTTTATGCCGAACGTTTCTTGTGTAAATTATGCAAAATATGTAGATTTTTAGTCTAACAGAAGCTTCGAAATGAACCAAGACCCAAAAAAGCTCGCCAAGTTCGATCGAATTTTAAAGTTCTCATTGTTTTTTTTTTTTTTGTTATCGAGGTATTATGTAACATTTTTACCACAAGGTGTTACAATTACTACAGAATACAATTTGATCTTGTTGCGTCAGTTGCGTGAAGCAATTCTTATAGTTTTCTAGTTCTTATAATTCAAGTCTGAAAATTAGTTTTTGAAATTTTCACATCTGAATTGTAAACAAGGAAAGAGTGTGCCAATATTTGTCTTTCATTTTTGATGGCTAAAAAATTACAGAGTATATTTAAGGCGTAATAAAAGAAAAAAGTTCATATTTAATTACGTAATTTAAGTTAATTAAATTTACTTTAACCTTTTTTTGTTTGTGTATAAAATAAATATAAATTTTAGTTAAAAAAATTAATTTTCCTAAATGTCCTCAGGAATTCTTTCTAACCTTTTATATTTTATAGAACCAGAAAGACGAAAAAAGATCGCTCCCAGAAATAAATTTTGTATTATATACATTTTATTTTTATACTGGCAAAGGCTTAACCTCTCCCTGACATCGTCGACCTGTACATACTGAGTTAAAATATGTAACACAGACAAATCTGTGTTTCAGGTCTCACATATAGGAGACTCTTCACCTCGAAGGAGGTGTTCATGGGTCCACCAATAGTGACGAATGCGTGTGATGACGGCTTTTTCCCTGTAGTTAGTCCTGTGGGAAGTACTCCATGGTTAAACGCCTCTCTTAATCTGTCTCAATTTCACATTTTGTATGCTTTCTAATCATGTTGCCATTTGTTTGCCCAAACACCAAATGTTTCAGATGATTCTTAGTGTCATCTGGAATTATCAAAGTCACATCAATCATAGTTCTGTGGGAGGTGGCTGTTGCAGCTACATCAGTCGCTTTATTACATATAATACCAACATGTCCCGGTATCTAAATCAGTACTATCTTCACATTCTGAGCATTCGTACTGGGGAGCATAACCGGTAATGAAAAATGGATCACGTATGACAATCGGAAGCGTAAAAGATCGTGGACAAGGAATGGTGAGCCGTCACAAGCGTTCGCGAAGCGAGGATTGACGCCGAACAAGGTGATGCTGTGTGTGTGGTGGGACTGGAAGGGAATCGTCCTCCATGAGCTATTTCCAGTTGGTCAGACGATTGATTCTCAACTCTACTGTGGACAACTAGAGATATTACGTCAGGCAATTGAAAGAGAACGGCCCGAATTGAATAATAGGAAAGGTGTTGTCTTTCATCATGACAACACACTTCTTTGATGACCCGTCAAAAATTGCGAGAGCTTGGTTGGGAAATTTTGTTGCATCCACCGTATAGTTCAGGCATAGCACCCTGACTATTACCTGTTCTGATCACTGCTGAATTTTCTCAATGGAATTAAGCTGGTTTCAAAAGAAGCCTGTGAAAACCACTTGATTCAGTTGTTCAACCAGAAACCACAGATGGCTAACACGGCTAACCATGGCTAACACGGTGTGGACCGAAGACTTCCCCAACTCCATGGGCAAAGTGAAACATTATATTGTAAATTTATATACAAGGTGTCTCAAAAGAAATTTTATATTTATTTAGCTTACTGCGTGAACGCAACGTATCCGAGGGGCGCGGGGGTTATGTCAATCGGTAGCCTGGCTCTTGGGAATTCAGTCGGTATGGAGCGTTTCTCGGGAGCAGACCGCGCGTTATGCGTGCGAGAGTTTTACAAAAACGGTGATTCGGCGACTGTAGCGCGTAGAAAATTCTGCAGTATTCTAGGTTTTCGCCACTTAAATGATGCGCCAAGCATTCCTCTCATTCGACATTGGGTTAAAAAGTTTGAAGAGACTGGTACAACGCTGGATAAATCAAAATCCGGGCGACCTAGGTCATCAAGAACGGTAGAAAACGTGGAGAATGTTAATCAGTCTGTTCGTGACGACCCGAACCTTCAATTCGGAAGCACGCAAGTTCTTTAAATGTGCATAGATCATCATTACATCGCATTATGCACAAAGACCTAAAGCTGCCCCCCTACAAAATTCAATTGGTGCAAGAATTAAAGCCCCAAGATGCCAGTCAGAGGCTTAATTTCGTAAATCAGGTGATTGAGCGATTTTCAACGTTTACCAACATTTTGTTTTCGGATGAAGCTCATTTTCATCTTAATGGCCACGTAAATAAGCAGAACTGCCGCTACTGGAGTGCAACGAATCCGAAACGCAAACATCAGAAACCCTTACATTCGCCTAAAGTGACCGTATGGGCTGCGATATCGGCGCGAGGAATTATCGGCCCTTACTTGTTTGAAGACGAAAGGGGGCGTGCAGTTACAGTGAATTCAGAGCGTTATGTGGAGATGTTAGACAACTTCTTGGTACCTGAACTGCAAAACTTTCCTGGCTATAACCAAAGAACATGGTTCCAACAGGACGGAGCAACTTCACACACGTCCAATATGTCTCTGCCACGTGTTCGTGAAATTTTCTCAGGCAAATAGATCTCCCGGAGAGGTGACATAAATTGGCCTCCACGCAGTCCAGATTTAATCCCTATGGACTTTTTCCTATGGAGTTATCTTAAATCTAAAGTTTACGCCAATAAATCGACTTCACTGGCGCATTTGAAAGAAAATATCCGTCACGAAATGGCAGCCATCCCTGAGTCCACCTGCCGAGACGTCATAAGTAATTTTACTGTTCGATTAAACGAATGCCGAGAACGCGAGGGTCTACATTTAGACGATATTATTTTTAAGAAATAAATCCCCAAAAAGTGTATTTTAATAATTAATAAACATTTTTTCTATATACGGCTTACTTTTTTTTTTAATCGATCCACTAATTATAAAATTTCTTTTGAGACACCTTGTAAATGATTAATAAATTTCATATTTTTTATCCCACTTTTATTCTTTGTATTCTCCGTATAATCATTATTAGTACACAGTGTTATTTTTGAAAGTTGCATTACTTTTTTGTTATTGTTTCAGGTTTGTTAAAATCATCACGTTCTTTGTGATATAAGAGCATGAAACGAGACGAGTTTGAATTTAATTTTTTGCTGGATTAAAAAGATTTAGCGCCATATTTTTACCATATCACATCTATTCACATTTTGTATGCAGCAGAGGATTATTTATATTTTATTTCTTTTCATATATGAATTTGCATATAGTTTTATATTAATTTACATAGTTGCTGAAATGAAAAGAAACACAATGATGTAAAATACAAAATAATTGGGTATTCAATTTGTTTTTAGGGTTTTGCAGGTATAATCAAGTGCCTGTAAGAATTCAACAACTTAGATGTTTACGCTAACCGGACCGACTTCTTTCTGACCCCGTCTGCAGAGAGACGAGTGTTTATATAAGAGGGCTAGTGGCATATCTATGAAAAAGGGTTGCCTTTACTATACAGGTTTTGTATTGTTCAGGATGTTTTACGGTGCAATTCACGCCCGGTAATTCTCCTATTTGCTGCATATTCCCTTTTAGAAGAAGTAATTTCTGATGAATGATATACGTGCAGAAACATTTTATTAATTTTCAAAAACATAAGGACAATAACAACGTTATTAATGCATTTTTTTTGGTACAAATTATTGTTAACATGCAAGAAGCTTTTGAAGAAAGATTTAAAGAGTTTAGAAAATATAAAGCTACACTAGCTCTTTTGACAAAACCAATTGAAGCAGATATGCAGGAATTACATTTATCACTATTCCCATTGATTAATCAGGTACAATTTGAACTTCAATTATTGGATTTGAAATCCAAAGATTTATGGAATAATATATTCTTAAAACTTAATTTTGAACTGGAAAGTTTAGAAAGAATCATTTTATTCAGCATAAGTGAACCGAAATTCGCAATCTTCAAGATGTAGATAAAGTTGTTTTCGAAGCTTAGAATCGTCTTCCAGAATCGGTTAATCATTTAAAAAATTATGCTTTTGGACTACTGACAATTTTCGGATCCACACATTACTGTGAGCAAGTCTTTTCACATATGAAATTAATAGTCAGTTAAGAAGTAATCTTACTGACCTGAAACTAGAGTGCTGCCTTAAGTTAAAGATTACTGAATATTTACCAAATATTGAAGTCTTATCGAATACTATGCAAGTAGCAATCCTCCCATTAAAAAATTATTATATTGTAATATATTGGCAAGTGCAATAGGTATCACAAACTAAATGTATAAGTAAATATTAATTTATTTATACATTATATAATAATAAAAAATATTACGCTTTTTTCTTAAATATAGCATATATTTTTTAGCGGCTCTTCCATGTTATTGTTTTTGTTTTCAATATAGATTTGACTCTTTGTCACTGAAAGGTTGCCGACCCATATTATAACTACATATCGACCACATATCAGTACATCTGAGTATTTTACAGTAATTATTATATCATTTAACGTTTCTTTCTTATTTTTAACAATATTTTGTATTTCCACTCGATTAATTTCTCTGAAATCTATTTAAATTAAAAACAATTTGAGCTTGAGTGAAGATTTTTTCCATTTGATGAAATCAGTGATGTATAAGTAACTTTTTAAGGGTTGGAAGGGTAGTTTGTAACATGAAAAGATCGCAATTTTGTAGAAATCAGATGACCAATCCCCTGAACTCTTCAAGCGAATAAATTCCATTCACATTGGATTGTATACGTATAGAATGGATTCCAAGTAAGACGATTCGGACTGGTCCAGATTTCAATAGCCTTACAAGATTGCGGTACTCGAATTAAATTCAAAAAATAAATATCTTCTTTTAAGAAATACAACTGCATACATGAAGTGGTTTCTTTTTAAATATAAAACATATTTATAAAAATAGTTTCTTTCTTAAATAATAAATTATGTAATTACTTCTAATCTAAACTGGTCTAGGCATGTACTTAAATGTGTAAAACAGACAAAATCGATGATATACCTTATTAGGAAATCGTTTTATAAACCATCATTAACGTTAATAATATTGATATATGTAGCTGTTAACTCTTAATGGAACATGATGAATAAATAGTAAATAATACACTCTGTTATATTCCACAAAATATTTTATTAAAACTTTATATATTTCGGCTTGTTATGCCATCAGAAGACTGAATGTACAAGAAATGCTGACAATATTACCTAAATAGAGGTTAACTATTACGAACAAATAGGTGTGGGAAGGGATTAGGAAATACCATTGATCATAGTCTTGAGAATGGGAGATTCTAACAGATCCAATTGTTCATTGATGATATTATGCCCTTCTCGCTGTGCATATTTAATCTCAAATGCCTCTAAGAGGTACATGGGTTATTTATTTTATATTTTTTTCATTGCAATGGTTACCGTTTTTTATAATATGTTTGGCTAAATATCTTATATAACATATAATAACATCTTATAGAAAACGGTCACCATAGTAATGAAAAAAATGTAGAAATTTTACATGTATTTTAAATATTGTACTGTATTTTTAAATAATGAATTATAACAATAATAAAAATGTATTCGATTGGAATTTGCTCTGCTGCGCTCGCTAGTAAAACTGAAATCAGTTATTCCGTTTCATAAAAAAGGCGAACTGAATGATCCGAATAATAACCGTCCTATATCGTTGCTCCCTGTCTTCTCTAAAATGTTTGAAAAAAATCTTTTTAACCAGAACGTCTTATTTCGAATCCAATAATCTCTTTAGTGAGTCACAGTTTGGTTGTAGGAAAAATAGATCCACCACACAAGCAATTTTGCAATTTATTCTCGAAATATCCAGATGTTTTGAAGCTAAAGAGTTTTGCTTATCTACTTTCTTGGATTTAAGCAAGGCTTTTGATTGTGTATCGCATGATATATTACTTGCTAAACTTGTTATGTACGGTTTCAGTCACAGTAGCTGTTCATTTATAGAATCGTATCTAACAAACAGAAAACAGTTTGTATGTATAAATAATTCCAAGTCAGATTCGCTCAATATTATGTATGGAGTACCGCAGGTTTCAATTTTAGGTCCATTACTATTTTTAATTTATTTCAGTTATTTCTCTTCTGCTACTGAGACGAAATCTATTTTATATGCCGATGATACGACCCTTATAACAAGATCTTTGTCCCTGGAACACAAGCTTTCTACAATGTTTCTAGTGATAATTTATCTAAAGCAAAAGACTGGATTCTATCAAATAAAATATCATTAAATGAGGAGAAAACACAAAATTTACTCATAACAACAAAAAATCATAACTATAATAATCCGGATTGCATTAAATTTTTAGGAGTCCATATTGATCCTCATTTGATATGGGACCATCACGTTGCCCATGTGGCAAATTGTGCAAAACCATTTATCTTCTAAGAAACCTACAAAAATCAGTTACAAGGGATGTTTTATTAATTATGTATTTTACATTATTTCAGTCGCAGATAGCAAACGCTCTTTTAGCATGAGGACAGTCTGCCTTTGCTAAAAGAGTTTTTAGACTACAGAGGCAATAAGAGTGATGGGGAGTGCATCTTATAGAGCCGATTGTAGGTTACTCTTTAAAGAATTTAGAATCATGATACTACCATCACTTTTTATCTATCACTGTTTAGTATATGCCCATCAAAACCTAAATTCTTTTGTCTCTTATGAAAACGTTCACAAATACAACACACGTAATAAATCAAATATTTACCCCAATTTTACACGAATAAATAAATCAAGATATAGTATTAACTATTATTGTATAAAGTTTATGAATTTGTTACCAGTTTCTACTAAGGAATTAAGTTCAGTACAATTTTAAAAACAATTAAACTTATTGACTGAAAACCCAATGTATAGTTGTAAGGAATTTTTTGAACTTAATTTATAATTTCTGTGTATCAATTATCATTTGTCATGTTATTGTAATTTATCTGATTGACTGTCCATTAATAATTATGTATTGTATGTGGACAATAAATAAATATTATTATTATTAGTAAAACTTGGATCGAGCATGACGTCATTTGTTCGCTCGCAGAGCAGTTCCAGAGTGGTTCAATCGAATACGCCACTAAGGACAAATACCCATTGATGCAGTGCGGCAAAAAAAATAATTAACTAACTTTTATTTAAAAGATTACAGTATTTCAGTTGTTCAACTTAATATATTTCGAATTTAACAAGTACAAACAAAAATATTCGTAGAAAATATTTTAAATATTAACAAACTAATGTCTTCATTGTCAGGTAGAGAAATAAAGAACATAGGCTATTGTCCCTTGTAGCCATTCTTTTTAAAACCAAACCTCTAACACGTACAAACGTCTCAACAACATTTTATTCTCTTTTGCGAACCAATTGGAATTCCTCTAGGCAAAAATGACACCAGTGGGAAAAATACAAAACCGTGCGTTAGAATATGCATGGATTTTAAAGAAACGGGGGAAAGGGTTGAACGGAGAACAGTAGAGAACGACATAAATAATTGATAAACAAGAGGGTCTGAGAGTACTCCAGATTCTGGGTATACGCTCTGTTTGTATACACACAGAATGAAAGGCTGATAAATTGTTAATAACCTTGTGTTTCGCTACCATAATTCCAGAGTAACTCATTGGAATATATGTTCTGGATTGTGGTGATAATGTTATGGCACTTTGTTCTCACAATTTTAAGGTACCTTGATAATTCTCGCATTTAGTTAAAGGATTTGTTTCTATAACATCTCTTTCTTGCCGGTCTCTTTCAGATAAATTGACTTGGGGGCTTCAACCATATAGATACTCTTTCTTGTTCTATTCTTAAAAATATCTGTCAGGTCTATTTAAGTATCTTGTCTACTTAACATAAATTCAAAACAATTTAAATTCAATTTCCAGCTGATTTATTACATTCTGTTTTGTTTGACCAATGTAGCACTTATTGCAATCATTACGCCTCTTTTATAAATATCCGATCTTTCTACATTGGAGATTTATAAAACAGATGCAAGTTCAGTAGGTGCTCGGTTATGTGAACTAATAATAATCATGAGTGTCCGTAAAATCAAATTGTTCAAATAATCGAGATTATTTTAAAATATTAAATGATACAGTCTGTTCCAAACGGATAAGCGGAACTAAATGGGAATTTAGTTCTCTTAGGTTGTCACGAGAAGAGGGACCTTGCTTGGGTTATTTCATTTTAGGGTTTTGTAGGTATGACCAAAAAACCCTTATACCGTCATTTTGTCGTCTGTCTGTCTGTTCGGTAAAAATTGTAGCCAAACGGCTAAACCTAGAGAGTTGAAATTTGGCATGCTTATACAACTCTTTGATCCGCACATAGGAAAAAAAACATACTCCCCTAAAAATATAAACAAATACGTGCTCATCGAAAAAAAAAAATATTTTTTTTAAATTCTGAGTAGGGTATCAAATGAAAGCCCTTAGTACGTGTATTAACGATCAAATTTTTATTTTTGCAAAATAAATTAATTTGATGCGATTTTTGCCAAAATTGTGCAAAAAAAATTTTGTCCCACACCCTGTAGCCCAGATGGTTTAAACTAAAAATCTAAAAAAATTCTAAGTAATGTATATTGGTGTGAACCGAAATAGTACAACAGGAATTTTTTATCAGATTATGTTTTCGGAAAATAACGCATTTTTTGTGATTTTTGGTTCACAAAGTACAAAAGTTATACCAATGTAAGACAGTCACATGCAAGGCGTGCGATAGCGAAATGGGTTAGAGCACTGGTGTGAAACGGAGGGTTTCGAGTTCAAGTACGGAATGAATTTTATTTTTTCTGTTTTTTTTTTTTTGCATTTTTATTATGTTGAAATTATTTTGTCAAAATTCTAGTTATATTTTGACAAATGATGCATTTAATTTTTAAGAGCGTAAATTTAATAACCAATCTTATTATATGATTAACAGACGATAAATTATTTTAAAAATATCGTTCATTTTGCCGTGATTACTACAAAGTAAAATTTGTCCTACACACTCAGCATACCGCCTTCACTTATTATATACCTGCGAAGCCCTGAAATGTGTGAATATTCACACTTCACATCAATTTTTCACGTTGGGATGTCAAAATTTAAAATTCCAACAATGAAACCATGAATGACATATGTCAAAATTAAATATTTTTTTTATATATTTTAATCACAAAAAAATAAATAAATGGGAAATTTGTATTAAGAATGACACAAAAAATCAAAATATAAAGAAAATGACATTTTAAAATGATATTAACCTTAACCAAAAAATGTTTATTGTAAGTATGATTTACAAAGCTTAAACAAAACGGCCGAAAGGCACGATTTAAACGATGAAAGTAACTAGATTGCAAAATCTAGTTCCGCTTAACCGTTTGGAACAGACTGTATTTCATGTTTATTAAAATATTGAGTTACCTATTTATTTTTAAAATAGGAAAAATAGAACAAGTTCTATTTTTCATAAATTTTTCATAAATTTTTTAGGGAATTCTAGGTAAAGTCTGTTCCAACGTGAAAAATGAAATAACCCAAGCAAGGTCCCTTGTCGTGACAACCTAAAAGAACGAAATTCCCATTTAGTTCCGCCTAAGCGTTTGAAACAGACTGTTTATTTTTACATGTTAAGATATTGCCAACTGTTTAGTTGTAGCATAACCTCCAAATATATATTTTTTGTTTCGTTTTCAAATTTGACCTAACCTCGAACGTTCTAATTTACCATCATCTAGATTATTTCTTTTGTTTTTGTTTACAGCTCGTAACTTTGTGAAGATTTTTTCAATATTTTCGTTCTGATAAATATGTCAACATATTTTACAGTTGGTAATGTAAAAGTTTTCAAAAAAATTGATAAATAAATTGATGTATGTAAAGTGGTGCTTTTATTTTCAAGGTTACCAATAAATGTTTCAATTAATTGACAAAAAACTTGATCAATTAATTGAACTGTGTAAAACCAACTTAAAGAAAATAATGCAGTTGAGGAAGTAGCGGAATCTGAAAGATTCAAACAGGATTGTACTCATTTAGAATTATTATTACTTTCCATCAAAGTAAAAAAACAGGAAAAAATTGTGTTTTGTCATAGTTTGCAAAGTTTCTCGCAACTGAATAAAACAAAAAACAAAGTAAAGCAAGACCCAAGTCAATCATACTTTTTCAACATGAGCAATCCACAAAATTACAAACAGATATAACCCTTTGACAGTACAAATACAATTATCCAACAATTTGACGTAACCGAACCAAAACGGAAATGGCCGACAGATTGTGCCGGAAGCTCCCCGAATTGATGTCAGCGTCAATTCAATAAAAACAACCCTGTACGTTATCATCACACCATGTTCATCACACTGTTCGAATCGGGCACCAGTTTGTTACCAGCCCCATTTCAATCTACAAATAATTGTGTTTTCAAACTAATTATAAATAATTGTTTTATATATAATGACGTCATTTGTTCTATACACCATTCATTTCAAAATAATTATTGTTCAAAAATGTTTTTATAATTATTGTTTTAAACTACGTGATTTTTAAATAAAAAGGTTATCATAGGTATTTAATAGTGATGTACTGAATCACGTAAAAATCACGTAATAGATCCGCGGATACTATTGAATAAAAAGACTAAAGGGCCGGTCTTTTCACCTTCAGATAAAGTGGCTGGTAACGTTATCTGACGGATAAAAACAATAAAGCGTCTTTCCACCTTCAGATAAAGTTATTCCTACGAATAAACTATAATCTGTCTCAATTTGTAATACGAAACTAGATCTGGTTACTTTAGTGACTGTTGTGGTGTAAATAGACTTTTGTAGAATCATGTGAACTTGTAAATCTGGCTTTTAAAAGTATGGTTAAGTTTCATCATATTGAGGTTATTACTAAATTGACATGTCAAATATTTTGAATGTATATACTAATATTTATTTCATCAAACTTTCGATTATTACACATAGAATAGTAAAAAAATATTACGATTATCAATGAAATATCGTGATAAAATATAAAAAACAAATATACATATTATATAATAATAATCTATCATTTTATTGTACTGCCCTTAAAATCTAATTCTTGTTTTGCAAAATTTAATAACATATTTAAACAAAAATATTCATTTTTTGCATGTAAATTCCAAATTTTTCTCTGCAAATCTTTCCGAAACATGTAGTCTGTGGTTCTATCTGTTTTCTTATTATTACCTCTCCCCATGTTCGTCGGTCTTAAATTTTCTACATCATTTAAAATTTTTCTTACTTCTCCTTCAGAAATCTAAAGAAATTGAAATGGGTAAATTATTTTATATTTCACAACAAAAAGGACACCAAGATTTACTGAAAAAATATCTGCCACAAGGTCTATAATTTCGCTTCTTTTTAATTTTGTTCCATTTTTTTCTAAAAGTTTTCCATAAGCGTTATATATGTGTTTTTTTGTATATTTATCTAATTGTTGTCTCTTATGCATATTTTCTGATGTTATGTTGTTATTTTGGTTGTATAAAAATTATTTCAATAAAAAAAAAAAAAATTGACATAATTTAATGTAAATTGACGTAAGATGATATTTTAAATAAACAACATAAAAAATGAATTTTTCCGCTTAGTTTCGTATTACAAATTGAGACAGATAATATATGTACATATACAGTCTGTTCCAAACGGTTAAGCGGAACTAGATTTTGCAATCTAGTTACTTTCATCGTTTAAATCATGCTTTTCAGCCGTTTTGTTTAAGCTTTGTAAATCATACTTACAACAAACATGTTTTGGTTAAGGTTAAAATCATTTTAAAATATCATTTTCTTTATATTTTGATTTTTTGTGTCATTCTTAATACAAATATCCCATTTATTTATTTTTTTGTCATTAAGGCCCGGTTTTTCTACCTTCAGATAAAGTTCCAGGTAACTATCTGACAGATAAGGTTATTTGTAACTTCATCTGCTGAGTAAATGTCATCCCTTCTTTCTATACAAATGTATCTATCGGATAGTTATCTAACAGATAATGAGACTGACGTATTGAATTCACTGACTGGTATTGACATTTATTCAGCAGATGAACTTACAAATAACCTTATCTGTCAGATAATTACCTGGAACTTTATCTGAAGGTGGAAAGACCGGGTCTAAAATATGTAAGAAAATTAATTTAAGTTTGACATATGTCATTCGTTTCCATGGTTTCATTGTTGGAATTTTAAATTTTGACATTCCAACGTTAAAAATGAAATAACCCAAGCAAGGTCCCTTTTCGTGACAACCTAAAAGAACGAAATTCCCATTTAGTTCCGCCTAACCGTTTGAAACAGACTGTATTAGATAGTTACCCAGAAGTATATCAGAAGGTGGAAAGACCGGCCCTAAAGGAAGCAGTATTATGTAGCGAGCCCGGTACGTTACTTTACAACGTACAATTTATTGTCCACTTGGTAGCGAGCCTGTGATATTATATAAAGTCTGATCTCAAACTGAAATGAGATTCCTGACTAAAGGAGTTCGAGTACTAGGCGTGAGTGTTATCCAGGGTTCATTCTTACGATATTTGAACTAAATGATGTGTAGTAGTATTTAAAAACCGACTGATCAGGCATCTGGTATTAACCAGATCCAGATCCAGACTATTAAGTCTGGATCTATAGCCTATAGTTCCGATTAAACCAAAGAAACAGACTATATGTTCCAGAAATCTTTTGTTTGTATCATTTAAATCTAAAAGGCCATGAAATTTTGTTTAAATTAAATTGTCAAAAACTGTCACTCGAAATTAGTTAGTGGTTAAACTAAATGGGGTACAACCATATATTAGTATTACACACAGACAATGGAAGTTTTCATAAAACTAAATATGTTATAGACATTGTCTTAGCCTTGAAAGAATCGGGCTACAAAGTCTATTTTATGACAACGACATGTACTATCAAATTCATCAACGATGTTCCCATTAGAATTATTTTAGCATGGTTCCCAAGAACAATTTTTGGCTATTGCAGAAGAGAAATGACGATTTTAAGATCTGTAATATTAGCTATTTATGCTTGTTGGTACCCACCAAAAAGAGAACCTACTTATGTGATTTGTGATGGGTCGATGTTGGCAATACCAATTTTAAAAAAATATGGTTTTCATGTTACTTATATTAATTATATGGTGTCTTTTTATCATTTAATGACAAAATTAACTGATTATCGAATGACACCATTTCAAATACTACTTTTAAAAAAGGCAGACGAGGTTATAGTCCCCACAAATCAATGTAGTATGTGTCTGAATCAATATAATGTTGAAAACGAAACAGTAATAATGCCATCTTGTGATAGAAATCTACATGCTTATACACCTTGCTTGACTATGCCAATACCTAGCCTAAAATCTATACCTTTTTTATTTACTGTCTTTGGTGAATATAATAAACAATCAAATTTTGAAATGGTAATTGATGCTTTTCAAAATTTAAAACCAATGTTGGATAATGAAAAGTTATTTAGTAAAACTAGACTTATTTTTGTTGGAAGATGTGAAACGATTGAGGAGAAAGAAGAATTTGATAATTTATGTGCTATGGTGAATAATACGGAGAAGGATATAGCGGAGAAAATATTTTTCTCTGATGTTAAAGATTTTAGGAAAATTAAAACTTTTTTGAGAAATAGTTTAGCTTTGTTGGATGTTACAGAAAATACGTTATTTAATTTAATGGTTATTAGGGCGCAAGCAATGGGTAAGTACAAAGTATATTTATGTCTATACTTCTTCTTTAAGTTCCATCTCTAGGTACAAAGTTAACTACAGTTAACTAAGCAGGAATTCTTATTTTGAATATAGAAATAATTTTTATCTGTCTAAGATTTACGCAAAACTCAAAAACAGCTCGAGGTAGCGACCTGCGGTTCAAATTTTTGGATTCTCCGTAGCTTATTTAGTCTAGAAAAAAATTGGGGCTTTAATCGCCTAACTCGTTTTGTGATTACGACAAATTTTTTAATGGCATAACTAACATTATTCGTGAAAAATTTGAATTAAGAAAAAAAAAAAAACACACAACTCAAAAATGGTTAAGGACAGCGACCTACGGTTAAAATTTATGGATGCTTCGTAGTTTATTTAGTCTAGAAAAAAATTGGGGCTTTAATCGTTTAACGCGTTTTGAGATTATGATAATTTTTTAATGGCATAATTTAACTTATTTGTGCAAATTGTGAAATAAAAAAAGGCACAACTTCAAACCGGTTAAGGATAAGGACCTGCTTATAAAATTTTTAGATTCTCCGTAGTTTATTTAGTCTATAAATAATTTGGGGCTTTAATCGTTTGACGCGTTTTGAGATTACATCAATTTTTTTAATGGAATAATTTACATTATTTGCGAAAATTGTGAATTAAAAAAAATCACAACTCAAAAACGGTTAGAGGCTGCGATCTCCGGTTAGAATTTTTGGGTTCTTCGTAGTTTACTTAGTCTAGAAAAAATTTGAGGCCATATTCGTGTTCCATATTTTAAAATTATGACAAATTTTAAAATGGCGTGATTTATAGAAATTTCCATTTTCGCATGGACGTATCTTAAAAACGAAATGCGATAAAAACCTGCGGTTGAAATTTTTGAAATCTTGAGGCCCTAATTGAATTATAACCAGATTTTCAAAGAAAAATTTTTTTTTGAAAATTTTAAGTTTATTTTTTTTTTGAAAATTTTAATAAATCCTAACTAGTAATTGGTTAGTGATATAAACCTACGGTTTGAATTTTTAAAATTCTTCTACATTGCATAGTCTACAAAAAAAATTGGGCTTTAATAAACCAATTATTAAGTTTTGTACGAGCAGTAATCCAAAACCCTTGAAAATGGCAAGAAATCGCAAAAATCGTAAGGGGTACCCCTTACGATATTTTCGATTTTTAAGCAAAAAACTTTTGTTTCCAATTTTATTGAAAATTGGTATAAATATGTATTTTTAGCCATAGATTTATAAAATTGGGTCCATTTTGAAGTTTGGGCAAAAGTTTTGGCATTATAGGCAAAAAACTGACCCAAATAAGCTCAAAGTCAAAAACTAGGAAAGTATGATTTTTTTAAATATTTTTTTCATAATCTTCACCCCTAAATTAGCTTAAAATTATATTTTGACAAAAATCGGAGTAAAAAATTTTTGGGCAAAATTTAAGGGATTTTTATTTTATCTATTTTTTTTTTAATTGCTATATTTATACATTTTAAGCCTAAGATCACAAATAGATGGTCACTTTTTGGTTATAACCTATAATTTTGACATTTGCGGCAAAAAAAAAAAAAAAGACAATTGCCAAAAAGGCTTAAAGCCGATGAAATGTGAGCCTGTCCCCTTTTTTAGGGTTTTGTAGGTATGACCAAAAAACCCTTATATCGTCATTTTGTCGTCTGTCTGTCTGTTTGGTAAAAATTGTAGCCAAACGGCTAAACCTAGATAGTTGAAATTTGGCATGCTTATACAACTCTTTGACCCACACATAGGATAAATAATAGAACTCCTAAAAAATATATCCACTTAAAAATATAAAAAAATATGTTCATCGAAAAAAAAAAATATTTTTTTTTAAATTCTGAATTGGGTATCAAATGAAAGCCCTTAGTGCGTGGATTAATGATCAAAATTTTATTTTTGCAAAATAAATTATTTTGACGCGTTTTTTGCCAAAATTGTGCTACAAACACTTTTTAGGGTGATGTTTTTTAGATGTTTTAGTATTTTTACTACGTGCGTGTCAAAGAGTTGTATCATCATCATCATCATCAGTCATTGACGTCCACTGCTGAACATAGGTCTCCCCTTTACATCTCCACTCCTCTCTGTCCTGTGCCACCTGAGGCTAATTACTGACTAGTCTCTTGATGTCTGCCTCGGTTTCTTGTACTGTCTCTAGGTGGCCATTCCAGTATTCTCCTGGTCCATCTACCATCATTTACTCTAGCAACATGGCCTTGTAAGTTGTATGAGCATGCCAAATTTCAACTCTCTAGGTTTAGCCATTTGGCTACAATTTTTACCGAACAGACAGACAATGGTCATACCTACAAAACCCTAAAAATACCCTCGTTTATCAGTAATTTATTATTAATTGTTAACTTTGTTTCAGGTACACCAACGATTTCATTCAATACAGGTTTCCAACGTGAAATAATTAAACCTGAAATAACTGGTGTCTTTATTGCAAAACGTGCGTTTGCAATTAGAAACTGCCTTCATAGGTTCATTAAATCTAGCGAATGGGCAAAACAAATTGGCAAAGCTGCTCGGTCCGACTTGAGGCAAAGGTTTTCAACGACCATATTTAGAAATAATCTAAATAATCTGGTAAAAGGAAATGTTAGTAGATATAATATATATATGCCAACTGATAATGTTACAAGATGTAGTTCTAGAAGTAGTGCCTCTATTATTACTGTCATGTCTAGTACCCAGACTGGAAATATTACTTTGTAAATATTTATATTTAATTTAATTTTTGAATAAATGATTTTGTTTCGAGATTTACTTTTCATTTCCAAACAAGAAATTCTATGCGGACACCTTTATTTTGGACGTTTGCCATTGCTGATAGTACTAGGCTAGAATAGTACAATATAATGAGTATTAGTATCAAAAGGATATAATACTTCAAGAGTAATATAAAAAATAAATTCGGACGTTTCGGAAACTGCTCAACAATCTGTTTCCGTCTTCAGCGATCACGAGAAGTGATAACCATTTCAGTTTTCTTCGAGTTTTTATACCGAGTATTGTAAGAGTGGGAGCAGGTTATAGGTGCGTTGCTATTGGTTGGGTGGTTGGGATCAGGTATGGGTAGGGACGGGAACACTTGCGGAGGATTAACGACCGGATTAATGAATTACCGAATTAAGACTATGAGAGCTGTTGCAATGTCTAGTTAATAGAGCCAAAGTAATTTGTTCTTGTAAAAGGCTTCTGAAAGTTGAATTGAAGAACATCCGTTCCACCTTACAGGATAATGGCTACAGTCATAAAATTATAGACCGGGAGCTCATGACATTTTTGGTCTCCGATTTCATACAGCATGCCTTTTGGAGGAGAGAATATTTACCCTGTGACAACAAAAAAGGGATGGTACTAAACCCCTGCACGTTTTCCGGTCATAGGGAAAATTGCATTTCCACTTGCACAAAATTTTTGTGTTTTTCTCTGATTTAATATTGCTTGCCCTGTTGTCAAAAGAAAGTTATAACAAATTTAAAGTCTTTTAATTATAGGCATGCTGTATGAAAACGCGGAAAATCATATTTTTTTATTACAAGATCACATGACCGTTTAAGCCCTTTGGGACCCTCCGAATCGCATGCACATATTTAAAAGACGTTAAATTTGTTATAACTTTCTTTTGACAAAAGGGCAAGTAATATTAAATCAGAGAAAAGCACAAAAATTTTGTGTTTAAGTTGAAATGCAATTTTCCCTATGACCGGAAAGCGTGCAGGGGTACGTTTTAGTACCATGCCTTTTTTGTTGTCACAGGGTAAATATTCTCTCTTCCAAAAGGCATGCTGTATGAAATCGGAGACCAAAAACTGTCATGAGCTCCCGGTCTATTATTACTGATGCTATCAATCATAAGAAAAATGACGCACCTAGAACTGACGAAGTGAGATATTTCTCTATTCCCTATTATAAAGGAGTACCTGAGAAATTTGGTAACATACTAAAGAAGCATAATATCCAAGTAGCCTTCAAATCGAGTTCGACTTTAAGATCTATCCTATCATGTACGAAACCCAAATCTGTCCTAAACAAAAACTGTGTCTACTCTATTCCCTGCCAGTGCGGAAAACAATATATTGGTGAGACTTGCAGACCTCTACATGTTAGGGTAAACGAGCATAAGAAGAAAGTTCAGCAGGGCGAAATTTACAGTTCCAAACTGGCTGAACATGCTTGGGAAAATGAACACCATTTCCAATGGAAAGATGCTAAACCCTTAATGTATGAGGAAAACAAGTTCAAAAGAAAATTGAAAGAGTCTGCTTTGATCGAAAACTCTGGAGATGCTGTCAGCCAAGCCAGCATAGAATTTCCTCATCTCTGGCTTTCCATTATTCAAAACAACCCTTCTAATCCTCAAGTCACTAATCCGGTAACAAATAACTCATTACCACACAATAATGTGACAAACAACCTTAATCCGGTCTTTAATCCTCCGCAGGTAGTCCCGTCCCTACCCATACCTGATCCCAACCACCCAACCAATAGCAACGCACAACCTGCTCCCACTCTTACAATACTCGGTATAAAAACTCAATAAAATAATGAGTGATAGAAAAAATTTGAGGTCATTTTCGGCTTGTAGGTAAATTTTCGGGGGGATACACCATGTTTTATCCAATGCACAAAAAATAAGTTCATTTTTGTTTCCTAGTGTAATTTATTTTGAACTTAGGTAATTTAATATCAAATCATTTAATTTTATGAAAAATAAACACTCTTTTAATAAAGTGTTCGTATTAATATATTACATATATCTACTTTTAAAAACACAGTACACTGTTGCTTTTTAACTAATGTGAAATCTAATAACTATAGCAAACATATTTTTTGTGGGCATTGGGGGAATTGTGAGGATTTATAAAACTGGGCAATTTTCCGTGTGAGCATTTTTCAATGTGAGAAATTTTCGTGTGAGCATTTATCACTGTGCGTTATTTTCTGTGGGCATTTTTCGCGTGAACAATCTTCTTGTACGGATTTGTGCTCTTTTTAGGGTTTTGTAGGTATGACCAAAAAACCCTTATACCGTCATTTTGTCGTCTGTCTGTCTGTCTGTCTGTCTGTCTGTCTGTCTGTCTGTCTGTCTGTTCGGTAAAAATTGTAGCCAAACGGCTAAACCTAGAGAGTTGAAATTTGGCATACTTATACAACTCCTTGACCCGCACATAGGAAAAATACTAAAACATCTAAAAAACATATCCCCCTAAAAATATAAACAAATATGTGCTCATCGAAAAAAAATATATTTTTTTATAATTCTGAGTAAGGTATCAAATGAGAGCCCTTGGTACGTTGATTAACGATCAAATTTTTATTTTTGAAAAATAAATTATTTTGAAGCGATTTTTGCCAAAATTGTGCAAAATTTTTTTGTCCCACACCCTGTAGTCCAGATGGTTTAAACTAAAAATCTGAAAAAATTCTAAGTAATGTACATTGGTGTGAACCGGAATAGTACAACAGGAATTTTTGATCAGATTATGTTTTCGGAAAATAACGCATTTTTTGTGTTTTTAACTAAAATATGTTAACTATTAACTACGTTGTGTAACATACCAGATCAGTAGCTCTCGTGGCGTGGTTGGATTTGTCGTACGCTTAATAATATAAGAAACTTGCAAACTAGGGTTCGAATCCTGTTGATTTTATTTTTTGTTTTTTTTTTGCATTTTTATTTTGTTTAAATTATTTTGTTAAAATTCTAGTTATATTTGGTAAATGTTGCATTTAATTTTTAAAAGCGTAAATTTAATAACCAGTGGGAAGTGTTGAAATTATAATTTAATTCTATGTTTGACGAAATCAAAGGGCGGGACTTATGATATAAGCAACCAATGGAAGCCATAGGTGCAATTTTCAAAATCTTAATGAACTTTGCTGTATAAAAAAAATACTGCATATATTTAGAAACTTAAATAATGGTATTAGGCATTCGAATTAAAATTCATAAAAAAATATTTTGACATAAAATTTGTTTTGGCATCCCAAATAATCATCGTTCAGTTACTAAATACCTGCAAAACCCAGAAATGTGTGAAAATTCACACTTCACATTAATTTTTTTCCTGTATCGTCTGCAAATAAATTAATATAATCAAAATTTACATTATTGGCAATATCATTAATATAAATGAGAAATAATATCGGTCCTAAACAACTTGCCTGTGGAACACCCCGATTGTTACGTAATCTAGAAAAAAATCCTACAAAGATACACCCTATATATACCAGAAAAAAATATAAAATAGATTAATTCCAGACCTGTTGTTTACTCTCGTGGAGAAAAATCATAAAATGTGACAATATCATTTTAAATCTTCATTTGACTTTAAAATTTGACTAATATAATAAAAATTCAAATTAGAAAATTTCACCAAAGAACATTTTAAAAGAAGTTTAAAATTTTTGGCAAAGAATATTATCAGCGGTAAAACATAAGAATGTTATATCGTTTCCACGATTTACTAATATCGTAAAAAGATGTTGTAAACTAAAGAAGGCCGTAAAACAAGATGTAAAACCCCAAGTTGATCATAAAATTTTACCAATAAGATTTGGATTGATGCGCTCAAAAATCTACTTCTGTTGACATAAACTTAAATGAGAAAGGGTCATTGCTAGAATTTATTTTAAACAACGTTTATTAATTATAAATAAAACACTACAGCTCTTCTTCTTTAAATTAACAAGTAAATATTTACAGAATTATACAAAATGAAATAAACTTCATTAACAATAGTATGTGTTAACCTTTATATACGAAAACAAAAACCAGAGCATAAATATTATTTTAAATGTATTATATCTGCTCGAGTTGCCTGAACCCATTCTAAAACTTATTAAAACCTATTCATATAAACCATGCTATAATTTAATTTAAACTTGTGCTGACACGTTATTGTTTTCACTTTTCGACCTTACTTACTCCTGCAAATTTACTAAAGAAGTTATTAAGTTTAAGTCTTGTTTGTTGATAAGTTTCTTGATATGTTCTTTATTTATGAAATGATATTTATGTCTACAATAATTAATTTAATTAATTCAAGTGCTACAAACTTATTTCATTGATAGAAATTAAAAATTAATTTCAGGGTCTAGGAATTTAGTAAATTCAGGTATGTGATATACCAAGTCTTGTCAAAAATACTATTATAAAAGATTAAGGCCCGGTCTTTCCACCTTCAGTTAAAGTCCCAGGTAACTATCTGACCGATAAGGTTATTTGTAACTTCATCTGCTGAATAAATGTCAATACCAGTCAGTGAATCCAATACGTCAGTCTCATTATCCGTTAGATAACTATCCGATAGATACATTTGTATAGAAAGAAGGGATGACATTTACTCAGCAGATGAAGTTACAAATAACCTTATCTGTCAGATAGTTACCTGGGACTTTATCTGAAGGTGGAAAGACCGGGCCTTAGTGATATTCCGCAAGATGTTTAGTGACATTTTAATTTAATTTTAGTACATAATGCATCTGAAACACGAATCAATTTTCGCCAATCTCCTACTCCTCCTCCATTTTACCAATTTTGCAAAATTTTGAATCAGCTCAGCCTGCAGTAATTTATTACCTCGTTTTTTACCAATTAAAAAATTGAAGTGTGAATTTTCACACATATCAGGGTTTTGCAAGTATTTCATAGGTGTAAAAAATCAACATAATACTGGATGTCTAGGTATATTTATCACATCAAAATCACGGTTGATTTTGGTTCTCAAATAACGATCTCAAATACCATTATTTAAGTTTCTAAATATGTGCAGTATTTTTTTTACATAGCAAGGTTCATTAAGATTTTGAAAATTGCGCCTATGGCTTCTATTGGTTGTTTAAATCATTAGCCCCGCCCTCTGATTTCGTATACATCAAATAGAATTAAATTATAATTTCAACACTTCCCACTGGTTCTTAAATTTACGCTTTTAAAAATTAAATGCAACATTTACCAAAATATAATTAGAATTTTGACAAAATAATTTAAACAAAAGAAAACTGCAAAAAAAAAACAAAAAAAAAATAAAATTGACAGGATTCGAACTCTAGTTTGCAAGTTACCTGTTTGGCAAATTAGAAAACCAATGACTAAACGCACATCGCTATGAGCGCTGACGTATCAACTTGGTTACATAGCGAATTAAATATTTAACATATTTTGGTTAAAAACACAAAAAATGCATTATTTTCCGAAAACATAATCTGATCAAAAATTCCTGTTGTACTATTCCAGTTCACACCAATATACATTACTTAGAATTTTTTCAGATTTTTAGTTTAAACCATCTGGGCTACAGGGTGTGGGACAAAATTTTTTTTGCACAATTTTTTGCACAATTTTGGCAAAAATCACGTCAAAATAATTTATTTTGCAAAAATAAAATTTTGATCGTTAATCGACGTACTAAGGGCTTTCATTTGATACCCTACTCAGAATTTAAATTTTTTTTTTTTTTCGATGAGCACATATTTGTTTATATTTTAGGGGGATATGTTTTTTAGATGTTTTAGTATTTTTCCTAGGTGCGGGTCAAAAAGTTGTACAAGCATGCCAAATTTCAACTCTCTAGGTTTAGCCGTTTGGCTACAATTTTTACCGAACAGACAGACAGACAGACGACAAAATGACGGTATAAGGGTTTTTTGGTCATACCTACAAAACCCTAAAAATGACAGATTCTCGGTTTATCATACGATTAGACATATATTTAGTGACTGAATATCATGTGTTGAATACAGAAACATCATTACACTACATGACAAAAAAATCCACAAAATATAACGAAGCAACACAAAAAGTTAACTGAAATTTTAAAGCCGATGCTTTCATTGATTTAAAAAATTAAACTTTAGGGGATTAAAAAGTATTTAGTTACAGTTTTAACTGTAAGCAAAAACCAGCAGTAGAATGCAAACTTTTAATAAAAACATATTTAACTATTTCATTATTAAACGTACAATGATCAGTGAATACAATACTCTAACAAAAAATGTGACAATACACTTGGATTATACGCTGGACGATCGTTACAAATTACATTTGTATAACAAAACACGTGCTCTGTGCATTCATCCATAGAACAAAAAGTATAAAATACCTACGTTCCATGTTGGTAACACTGACGCGTTTTACAATTACTCGATAATATGATATGCCAGTTTTGCCAACAAAGCCATCATATAGCTTTGAACTGTGTTGTTTTGTTTAGGATATGTCTTTGTGTATGTTCAAGTTGACTCTAGAAATATTCGTGTACCTTTGAAAACTGTTCAGTTTTCAATAAATAAACTTTATATTTAACGTTAGATCAATGTGTTTCACAACTATGGTCACCTAAGAGTTGGAATGTGTGGTATTGAAGTCTAATGAAATTTCATATAACAGTTGCTTTGTTTGTTGAAAGGCACATCTTTATATATAAAAGAGAATATTTGTGGCTATGTCCGGAAATTCTAACCCACTTCCAGATATGCTACCGTGTTGAAATTTTGCATACAGGTAGGGAATGCCTTCATCATAACTAGAAAAATCGAAAATTTCAAAAAAATGCCATCAGAAACGAGAAATTAATAATTTTGTTTTTAATTATATTGGACCATTGGAATATCTATTAAACCGTCAGTGAGAACACGCGAATTTCCCTTCAATAGTTGGTTGTACAATTATATTGGGATCGGGAGTGTTCGGTCAAAATCGTAAATGGCTCAAATATGTAGGAGTGGGGACGCATTTAATCTCCGTAGTTCGTGTGGGCAACATCGCTCTGAGTACAGTCGGTAGAAAATATAGCAATAGTAAATATGCCTTTTAAAAGTAAGTTAAATGGTCGCGGTATTACTAGCCACAGTCGCGAAATAGTTTCTTATATTTTGACTTTTATGAGGCTGGGGAACCTATTATTCCTTTCAAATCAGTTTTTGCTTGAGTGGCTGAAAAGTGTACAAAAGGATCGTACGAAAAGAAATATAGACGATTTTGATAAAGGAGTTTTCAAGAAAACTATATTAGACCTGTATACAACAGAAAAAATAGTACCTACTCTGTCTACTATTTTACCAAAATTTTAAGATTTCACGGGATATGACGGAGATCGGGAGACACTCCGATGGGAGAATTAGTATAGGCATCTTTAAAACAGTTTGTGGCCTCCAGAAATATGACATTTCGCCTTGAAAACGCTAAAGAATTATCTCACTTAAATTATTTGTGAACAAGCACATATTTATACAATGGTAGAGTACAAAAAATATATAATTAGACCGTACTAAAACTATTCGCACCAAATCTAATTTGAACCCATTCTGACATGGGCCTGGTCTAAACCGGCTACGGCTGTATTTTTTCCGGTAGCGAAGCATCGGGTACACTGCTAGTTTTTATATAAATTTAACTAGTGTTATTTCACGAGCTAAAAGGCCAGGATTCGAATATGGAAAAGAGTTATTGTTACGTGACTCCCACGAAGGTGTCAATTGTTATCACCAGCAACATTGTGAGAAATAGTTTTTATTATTGTCCATTTCTTAGTTTCGTGAGGAAGTGAATAATATACCATTCTCTAAGCAAGATGTTAATCTTAACGTCAATTTTTGACGTTATTTTTTTAACACTATTTTAAACGTAAATGCTATTCGCTAAGCATATACGAGGTATGTAAATTAAGTAACGGACTGGCAACATAGCGTTTGATCTGGTAACATTTGGAACGCAGGACTTGGAGGGGCGACAGGTGATACGCCTTCAGTACGAGTTTGAACTTGCTAGAGCAGCATTTCCCAAAGTTTGTTCCGCGGATAATATATAACTCTTGTTTCATAAAAATAGATATTAAAAAAAAAAAAAAAGATATAGTTAAAAATTAATTCAAGAAAAATACAAAAAAATATACAATAAACCAGAAAAAAAATAGCTTTCTGGTCTGATATATATGACGAATATCAACAGGGCTATTTGGTTTTTGTTACCGTTTGCAACTATGTACATGTGTGAATCTGGATTTTCAAAATACGCTGGTACAACTAAATATCTCAGCAAAGTAAATGCTGCACCAGATACGCGAATTCGATTATCCAATATTATGCCAAATTTTGAAAGGATATTAAAATCAAAAAAGCAAAAGCATGCTTCTCATTAAATGAAAAATATAAATATAAAAGCAAATCTACAGTCTGTTCCAAACGGTTAAGCGGAACTAAATGCGAATTTAGTTCTTTTAGTTTGTCACGAGAGGGACCTTGCTTGGGTTTTTCACGTTGGGATGAAAAATTATTACAAATTTTAATGACAAAAAAATAAATAAATGGGAAATTTGTATTAAGAATGCACAAAATATCAAAATATAGAAAATGACATTTTAAAATGATATTAACCTTAACCAAAAAATGTTAATTAAGTATGATTTACAAAGCTTAAACAAAACGACCGAAAAGCACGATTTAAGCGATGAAAGTAACTAGATTGCAAAATCTAGTTCCGCTTAACCGTTTGGAACAGACTGTATGTATTTTTTTTTCATTTTGTATTTAAACTTGTAAGAAAAAGGTTTCCGTAATTTTTTGAACAGCGCATAGGGGTTCCGCGACAAAATAAGTTTGGGAACCACTGTGCTAGAGTAATTTTATTGTCCGTAGCGATTTTTTTTTTGTGAAACATTTTTTTCTAGTACGTTCTAAAAATGAGTGACATTCATTTTGAGCAACGGTGTGCTATCAGGTTTTGCTTCAGAGTTGAGCAAAGTGCAACGAAAACTTTTGCAATACTTCAGCAGACCTACGGAGACAGTGTTTTATCAAGGACCCAGGTTTTTCGGTGGTTTAAGGCATTTTCAGAAAGAAGAGAGTTGATTGAAGATGAATCACGCAGCGGAAGACCTTCATCTTCAAGAACCGATGAAATTGTCGACAGAATCCGGGATCTTGTGTGGTCAGATAGTCTGTTGACAGTCAATGATCGGAGAAGAGTTGAATTTGGCTCACACTACCGTTCATTAGATTTTGACCAATAAATTGGTGATGAGAAAAATCTGCACAAAAATGGTTCCAAAAAACCTATCACAGTTAGGCCAGTAATAACATTCCTGTGGCTCCTCGGCCTCCTTATTTGCCTGACTTGAGTCCTTGTGACTTTTTCTTCTTCCCAAGATTGAAAAATCACCTCAAGGGACGTCATTTTGGGACACTCAAAAACATTCAAACGTCCATAACCAACCAGCTAAAAGCTATTCCAGTATCCGAGTTCCAGCACTGCTATGAGGATTGGAAGAACCGTCTCCAGCGTGTGTGGCTTCCCAAGGAAGTTATTTTGAGGGAGACATTATTGAATTGAAATTCTATACGAATAAAAAAAATAAAAATAAAAAAATCAGTCCAGTTACTTCATTTACACACCTCGTATGTATATATTTTTTAAGGGGTACAGTTTTCGTGTAACTGTCCGATTATACTGACAGTTTCCATTATCATTAAGATTTTTGTGATCAATTTTGAGTGTAGGTTTGTAATTAGTAATTAACAAATTGATAATGTTATTTAATTACATCGATTCGTGCTCATTGATTGTATATTGTACAGATTTATCAAAAGATAGTAGCAGAGCCTATCATAAAACTGTCAATTAATTTTGATTGACGATAACCATAGCTGTAATTTATATTTTTTCCGGTCAAAAACACAAATACGGATTTATGTACTAATATTTTTAATTTCAGCCCTCACACAACATGTCAAAGTACTAATATGTTCGATTATCACTCAGCAAACATTCAAAACATTGCTGGCACAAAAAGTTTGTGCAACGCCAGTATTAATAATATACTTCACATTTGTATTTCGCACTCCTCCTATACGAAGTATTTTACCAGAATTTTATGAGCACTCCTTATTTTTGTTATACATTTTAATTTTGATTCACTATCGTTGAATAAATTTATTCAACGAATAAAGTTGACAATATCGCATCATTCTATTGGCAGCAACGTTAATTTCTTCGTTAATAGTTTAAAACCGATGCGATATTGTCAACTTTATTTGTTAAATAAATTTATTCAACGATGGTGAAATGGCCAAATGAGTATTTATTTTGCACCTAACCATTAATTTATTATAATACTGGGTAAGTATAAGGTAAATATACATATGTTACATTTGAAATACTTGAGAGTGGGTATAATATAAGCACTGGTCCATCAGAAATAAATCTTGCAACTAATGCGATTATTTTGTACTTTACCGCTGCTGGCAATTGATACATCAATGGACCAGCTAACAGGCATGGGGACACCGGGGTACTGGCCCATTACTTTCAATGCGGGGGAGTATGTACTTTAACAGTACTGGCCCGTATAAAAATGTTTGCTGGGCAGTCTTGTATTATATTCGTTACAGTTTGGTGGGCCGATGATGGACAAGGCTTGATGATCATGATGACTAAATATATCCTTATAAATATTTTGTAACTGCACCTTTATTAGTTAAAAGGCTTTATTCGAACTGGAAAACATTCTATACTGTAAACATACCTATACTTTTAAACTCATTCTTTTCTTTTTGATTTCACAAAGCATTACTTTGAAATACATTTTACTTTTACGTTTAACTTCATTTAACAAAGAACAAAAAACAACTTGAATATTGTCACGATTGTTGTTTTTGATTGGTTTTTTGTACAAGCAGTTTTAATTGTTACAGTTTTCTTGTTTTTCTGTCAGTTATTTTAGTTAGCCACTAGTTAGTAGTTGGTCACAGTGGTTAACTTTGGAATGCGAAGAAATAGTTAAAATAGTTTTGTAGGGTTTTAAATTAGTTTGTGTATCACAGGTTGCTTTAAATTCTGTAACTGAAATTAGTTTAATTTTAATACTCAAAATTATTCTCTGGAAATGGCCTGCCCAAGCAATAAGATATCTCGAGGTGCATCTCGATAAAAGATTAAAATAAAGAAACCATATTAGGATAAAATTACAAGAAGCCCAAACGAAATAAGCGATACTCCAGAAGCGAATGAAGGCACTAATGAATGCATTAGTGCCTTCCTTTATACGCTTATCTAGGTGTTGGGATTCTATTATTTTTGTTTATATATATACCAGGTCTACAAGTATGAAATGCGGATTTTTTTAAAACACATTAAACTCAAAAGAACAGTAAAAGTTTATTTATTCAAAGTATGCTCCATTAGAAGTTATACATTTTTCCCATCAGGCAATTTATGAATACCTCGCCAGTAGAACTCTTCCCCTTTCCCCGCAAACCATTCATCTAGCCATTCTTTCACATTTTCATATGAACAAAAGTGCTGCTTGGCAAGTGCGTGACCCATCGATGCGAACAAGTGGTAATCTGAAGGGGCGAAGTCTGGTGAGTAAGCGGCATGGGGTAGCACTTCCCACTTAAGTGCCTCCAATGTGTTGCAAACTGCTTTTGCCATATGTGATGGAGTGTTATCATGAAGAAAGATTACCTTGTGCTGTCTTCTTTCGAATTCTGGTCGTTTTATGAGCAGCGAATGGTTCAATTCGATCAGTTGTTGTTGGTAGCGTTGGGTATTAACTGTTTCACCAGGATTTAACAATTCATAATAGACCACACCCTTTTGGTCCCACCAAGTACAGAGCATTGTCTTTTTGCCAAAGCGATTCGGTCTTGCAGTTGATGTGGATGGTGAGCCTGGGTTCACCCATGATTTTTTGCGTTTGGGATTTTCAAACTAAATCCATTTTTCATCGCCAGTAATGATACGATGCAAAAAGACTTTCTTTTGTATCGTGCAAGTAAAATTTCACAAGTGTTTTTGCGTTTTTCCATCTGCCTCTCATTCAATGCATGTGGAACCCATCTGCCGACTTTCTGGATCTTACCCATCTCTCGTAGGCGATTGGAAACAGCTTGTTGACTAACGCCTAACTGCTCTGCTAGTTGTTTTTGTGATTGACTATCGTCTTCCTGTAGCAATGTTTCCAATTTTGTATCTTCATATTTTTTGGAGGTTTTCCATGTTCTTTGTCTGTAAGATCTAAGTCACCACTTTTGAAACGCCGAAACTATCGTTCACACGTATCTTGCGATGGAGCATATTCACCATAAGCTTCTCGAAGCAGTCGGTATGATTCAGCAGCAGTTTATTTTCAAATGAGAACAAAACAGTAGTACTGTCCGCGAATGCTCTTTATTTGGCACAAAATTTGACATTTTTAACACAGTAAAACAAAACTATATGATCACTTTTCAAATTATAACCTATACGCATTTGACACTTAATGATAACAACAAAACGCCATATGTGTTGAAACTTTGAACTATACAGTCTGTTTGCGCGGCAAGTTTGAAAAAAATCCGCATTTCATACTTGTAGACCTGGTATATATTTAAGAATTCAATCATAAACAGAAATGAATCAAGCTTTTTTATATTGTATTCACATCTAAATTCCCAACATAATCTTCTTTCTAAGTAAATAAATTCTTGTAACATACTTTAGTTGTGCATTCCACTTACAAACAAATAAATACCGGGTGTTCCACAAGTTTATAGAGTTATAAAGTTATGTCATATCTAGCATAAACATTCACAGAACACATGTATTTACGCAATAAGGAATGTATGGAATCTTACAAAGCGAACTAAACCTAACAGGCTTACCACTTCCCTTTCTAGTTAAGTTTGAGTACTCTTGTTTTCGATTGTCCATTCACGCACGATTATACTTAACCAGTTTAGTTGGGAATGTATATCAAACATTCACAAACATCTGCCAATAGACAATAGAACAATGATAGATAGGGGAGATGGTGTTAAATAACGGAGATAGAGAATTGGAATTGGACGTAGTTTGCGAATAAGGAAATAGGTTATCTACCTAATATCCGATTCAGAGCAGATATTTGTTGTATATATTACATGTTAATGGCATGATAACTATACAGAATGAAACCACTGGATTATTTTTGGATATACAATAAAAATAAATGCGAAAAAAATTCATAGTATAGTCATATAAACTATCTTTTTTCTGTTAACTGACCGTTGCAAATTGTCGGCATAGGGAAAGACAATAAAAGAGTACTTTCGGAGGTGTGGAATGGACACAAGAGAAGCAGAGAGAAGGAAAAACGGAGGAACATATACAGACAGACTCATATGATTTCTGGATATTACCGACCTTCAAACGATACGTGTGAAAATTTCATGACATTTTGACAATAAGTTTAGTTACAGTGGTTTTAGTGACTCCAGTTTTGTAATTTTCAAAAGAATGGACAAAAAAGAATTTCTTGTGTTGATTAAACATTGTTTTTTGATGGGAAAAAATATTGTTGAAACCAAACAGTGGCTTGATAAGCGTTATAGAGACTCTGTACCAGGCTCAAATCAGCTATTACTGATTGGTATTCTTAATTTAAACGCGGTCGTACAAACACCGATGATACTGAACGCTTTGGTCGCCCAAAATCGGCAGTTGTTCCGGAAAACATAAAAAAAGTCCACAAAATAGTTTTGAAATCCGTAAAGTGAAGTTGCGTGAGATAGCTGACACCTTAAAGATATCAGAAGGTAGTGTGTTTACAATTTTACACGAAAAATTACAATTTTAGCCGTAAATTGCTTACACCGGAACAAAAACAACAACGCGTCGACGATTCTGAGCGCTGTTTGGAGCTGTTCGAGATAAAAAAGATTTCTTGCGTCGGTATGTGATAATGGATGAAACATGGATCCACTACTACACACCTGAACCCAAAAAGATCAGCTGAGTGGACAGCAGTCGGTGAAAGTCGTCCAAAGCGACCAGAAACTCAAAAGTCAGCTTGCAAGGTTATGTCATCCGTATTCTGGGACGCGCATGGTATTTTGTTTATCGACTATCTTGAGAAATGTAAAACTATCAATAGCAAATACTACATGACATTATTGGATCGATTGAGTGTAGTAATCAAGAAAAAACGGCTTAACATGCAAAAGAAAACAGTGCTCTTTCACCGAGATTTTGTCCCGTGTCACAAGTCGATGAAAACGATGGTTAAATTGAATTATTTCCGCTTCGAATTGCTTCCTCACCCACCGTACTATCAAGATCTGGCCCCTAGCGACTACTGGCTTTTTGCAGACCTCAAAAAGATGCTCCAGGGAAAGAAATTTGACTCAAATGAAGAAGTGATTGCCGAAACCGAGGCCTATTTTGAGGGCAAAGACAAATCGTTATGCAAAGAAGGCATCGAAAAATTAGACGAGCGTTGGAATGAATATATCACTCTTGAAGGAGAGTATGTTGATGAATAAAGTCGAATTTCTAAAAAAAAATGTTTTTCTTAGTTAGACTGGAGACTTATTGAGCGACGTGGTAGCTTCATAATATAAAGCAATATCATCTGCATATGAAAAAAATTGCAGTTCGATTTTACTGTAAGTAAGTCATTTATGTAAATAATAAATAACAATGGACCAATTATTGTTCCCTGTGGAATTCCGCAGGTGACCTGTTTTGTCATTTGTAAATCACTTGTTCATTCATACTAGACTTACCAAATGACTTCTGCAACATGTTTTCTTCTTGACAGCTCTTGATTTCATTTTCACGCAAAATTTAAATGACACCTTGCTCATTTTTGGCATTGAAGACAATTCCCGCCTTGTTCAAATTCTTTATATCAACGGTTAATGTTAGTAAAAAAGCGCTTGTTGATTAAAAACTGCATCTAATGGCGCGTCTACATTGAGGCAACATGGTAGCATACGATAAGTCTGCCGAGACCGTCAGACCATGTCGCATTGACAAGCTAGTGTCTACACCAACACTGGGAGCGTGCTACTCTTTATTGTTGCAAGATCTGTCAGTTTACTGAATAACTACTATTTATAAATATATACTATTATAATATACTATTTTATAACAAATTTTAATTCCATAACAAAAACATAACCTTACTTAATTATGTTTCTCATTATTTCTCATACTTATTTTATCAAAACTTATATTTACTCACTTACCTTAAATAAATTTAAATTGCTAAATAATTTTTGTTGATACAGCAACGCTTACAACACTAGTTAATTTAAAAAACAAATACTTCTATAATAACAACTATCAAATATCAAAATGGTGAACATGTAGCTTTCAGAAGTGGTAGCGTGTCGCACGAAAACTCTTTGATGTTTACCGCCAAGTAACGGGAACGCGCAACATGTCGCACGGCTCCCATCAGACCGCTGCACATTGGTAGCATGCGACATGTCGAACGGTCGCACGCCACCATGTTGCCTTGATGTAGACGCGCCATAAACTTTCTTTGCAATCATAAGCATTGATACCGGTAAATAACTGCATAAAATGTTGGTGCTACTTTCTTTTTCCACTACCTAAACGATTTCCTTAATCTCAATCATTCCATCATGTCTCTCGTACTTTGGATTCCATGATTTAACGCCATAAAGCAAGATTTCCTAAGCATTGAAATACATGCGACATTAAATTAATTGGCTAAAACTAAAAAGTGCGATATACAGTCTGCAATAGACTGAACATGTTTGGTAATTTCGTTCGTTGCTCAAACACGAATTAAACAATTAAGTGTGTATGAGACATACGAGTTGCACATGCATCTTATGAAACAGACGAGACAGTGGCGCCTCCACGGAGATGAACGGTAACAGTTCATTACCCATTGCAGTAGTAAGTCAGTACTAGTTAAATGTATACTTGAAAACAACGTTAATGCATAAACTTCAACGTAAAGTTAATTGTGCGAAACGGGAATACATTTTTTACTGGTAAATATTTAGTGGTGATACACAAACTTTCTACTTCAAGTACGGCGCTATCTTCTAAACTAATTACCCGAAACCGAGAACCGAAAACAACCATTTTTATACAATTCATTAATCTTGTTCTTCTTTAACTAAGTCTTTGCCTTTTGGATATGTTCCACAGAGATTGTCATAACTTTTTATATTATTTATCGTTAATCGAATTTAACATATTTGACACTAATTATACTTGTTTACAAAGTTTTTCCTTAACAAGGCAAAACAGGGGGTGGGTCAAAATTAAAAAAATCAGGGACTTATTCGAGAAACATAAGATCTTTCATTTCGTAGTACATAACTAGATCTGATGATTTTGGTGAGTTTAGCGGTGTAAACAGATTTTGAAGTATCCATGTGAACCAATAGTATAATATAAGTTGTTTAATTTTGTAATATGTAACTAGATCTGATGATTTTGGTGACTTTTGTGGTCTAAACGAACTTTGACGTATCCGTGTGAACCAATATTATGATGATATTATAAATGTATTGTAAATATACAACATAAAAATGAACTTTCCTTGTTAGTTACGTATTACAAAAACACAGAATACAATCTGTCAATGTACATAGATATATAAAACGTCTTATATAAATACCAGTCTCTTTAAAGACGGAGTCAAATTTATTCAGTCCGATTCGCGAAAAAATCTAGATTAGTTGAATTCTTAGATGCTCTGAGTCGACTATCTGGTGGTTTATTCGATCTGGTTTCTTTTTGATTTTCTAAGTATACATAACGTGATCCAAGAAATTGGATACAAAACTTTTTTACTATCAATTTTACGTAAAAGTCATTCTGTATGAAAACTCCCGCTTTGTCTCAAACCCCGAAAACGCTATTAACTATATTTATCTATTTATTTATTTATTTATTTATTGATATTGCAGTTGGATGGGGTTATGAAATTTTTAATCATTTCTGGTGATATTTGATCCCGCTCTTCCCTTATTCTTTGAATTAATTCTGGTTGATTTTTTCGTCGATTTGCATACACCTTATTTTTTAAATAATCCCATAAGAAGTAACCTAACGGAGTCAGATCGAATGAACGGGGTGGTCAGTGTTTTATTGCCATGTCAATATTAGAAGACCGTCCAATCCATTTTTGTTTTTTGTGGAAAATTAACATTTAGCCACTGTCTTACAGAAAGTGAAAAATGTGAGGGGGCCCTATCCAACTACAATATTAAAAATAAAATAAAATAATATATTTATAAAAAAATAGCGCTTTTGGGGGTTTGAGACAAAGCAGGAGTTTTTTTTGAAGAGGGACTTTTTTCGTAAAATTGATAATAAAAAAGTTTTTGTATCCGATTTCTTGGATCACGCTGTATATGATTTTTTAAATTAAACTTATTTTATTTAAACTTGTTAATATTATTTTCAATACATTTTAAAGTTTATTTTAAACCGTCTGTTTACTTAAAGTGTGCAACCATTCGCCTCTAAAAGTTTGTCATCAGCTACCCAGACTAACTACAAGATGCCGGATCCGTCGGTTGGTAAGAACGAATACATATCATTTAATTCACCTATAATAAAGATGAACCCTGGATAAAACTCACGAGTATTACCCGAACTGCTTTAGTCAGGAATCTCATTCCAGTTTGAGATCAGACTTTATCTGATGGAGTACTTTACCATCTATCTGAAGGAGTATTTTGCCAATATGCCGATGACACAAACCTCTTGATTAACTGTCCTAATCCACAAGACCTTCAAACGCGAGCTAATGACCAATGTTGTTAACAAAACTAAAACAACCTTTCTAAATTTTCGCAGTTTTCAAAATTCGAAAATTAGTAGCTCATTAATACGAGTTCCAAACTCATATTCTCTCCAGCAATCCAAACAACTCATATTTCTAGGACTTATAATCCATCAAAATCTTCGTTGGTCTCCGCATATTGATTATATCAATACTAAGCTATCAGGATCCTGTTATATGCTAAAGAGGCTCAGGTATTTTATTTCACCTTCATTATTAAGATCAGTTTATTTTGCGAAATTTCACACAATAGGGGATACGCATAAAATTTGTATTTCCTTAAAACTACATTATTTTGATATGTTAATGTTAGTTATGTCACCTAACAAAATAAAAATTACATTTTAATTAATATTATAGCCAAATTTTTGAATTAAAATATTGTAAATTTGAAATAAGCCGACCACGGAGCGAAGGTTGCCGAGTAAAACGACTGAGTATGACGTCAAACGATAGGGGTTTCACATCACAGATACAGCTACAACATAATCTTTACACGTGTGTGTATTGTATTGTTCGAGAGTTTTGTATTTGTTTTTAAGCAATTTTTCACGCATTTATTATTAAAATGGCAGATAAAGATTTTGTTAGGGATCAGAGTGATAATTTACCCAACATTGATGCATTTATGCTCATGGAATATATGAAAAATAATGAATGCTACAGTGCTGAGGAAATACGTGGTGTCAAAGTAATTTTTATTTTATATTCTATAACTTTATGTAAACAAACGCTGCAACTCTGTAAAATGTAAATATTTATGTAATTTATATGTCAGAATTTTACTACATTGTTTACATGAAGTTACAACACGTTAGAGGCATAATTGAAATACTGCAATATAAGTTATCTATTTTAATATAAAATTTAATTCGGTAAACATGTATAAATTGTTTTTATAGAATTAAACTTTATTTTAACTAAAATCACTCTAACTTTACATAACCTATGAAAGTTATACAAACAAATAAGTTCACAACAGACTATGTACGCCGGTAAGCTAGTAGTGTCATACGTCAGTTAGAAGGGGTATGACGTCACACGTCGTTTTCGCGCGCTACATACATTTATGATTTTTTTAAGCCTTCAAATTACAAAAAAATAAATAAAAACTGTTTTTTATGTTTATATGCAACAAGAGGAATATAATAAAAAATAAAAAAAAAATTATGCCTATCCCTTATTATAAATTATGCTATCATTCTCTGAGGGGCATCAAAAGAAGCTAATAAAATTCTCTTGCAGCAAAAAAAAAGCTATTCGAATATTAACATTTACTCCATATAGAACTTCCTGTAGAAATTTATTTAAAGATCTTAAAATATTAACAGTTCCCTCAATTTTTATATTAGAATGCGTATTATTTGTCAGAAATCATTATAGTAACTTTAATATAAACAGTGATTATCATAATCACAAAACGAGGAGTAAATCTAGCTTGAATATTGAGAGGCACCATACTACTTTGTACGAGCAAAGTCCTCGTCTTATAGCTGCAAGATTGTACAATAAGGTTCCTGATAGCATTAAAAGTACAACCAATGAGAAAATATTCAAAAACAAGTTTAATAAACATCTACTAGAATCAGTGTTTCTCAACCTTTTCTGGCATGGGACCCCCCAAAATAACTTAAATATTGTCTGCGGCCCCCCTATATATATGTTTATATATATATATATATAGGCTTACCATGATTATGAAACCCTAAACCGGAACAAGAACGGATAGGCTTACCATAACTATGAAACCCTAAACCGGGACAAGAACAGGAACTAGGGCAAAGGAAAAATTTTACCACAAAAAATTGTTTTATTATTAAGTCTTACAAAAGAAATATGCAGATGGTCTGCTGCAGCAGAAAGTTAATTATTTTATTTATTGTACCAGTACAACAAATATTTTTAAGAGCAGGTTCTAACTTATAAATTGTTGTTGCTATACCAATATAATTCAATATTCATTTAGTCAATAATCAGGATTTATGAAAATAATTTAAAAAATAGTTTTGTTTCTCTAGTTATAGCCGATAGTGTACGCATATATTGTCCATAGAAGCACATTCTACATAACAATGACTTACATTATAAAATTAACAAAAATTTCTACAAATACCTTTCCAGTCGCTCCAATTTTGGTCTGCTTGTAGTCCAAACACTAAAGTCCACAATATTACACACTATTTCAAGTATTTTCTGCACTTTTATCACTTAAAAATAACTAAAAACGTCAGAAAAAAATTAAGACGCCACTTGCAAAAATCACGTATCACTACATATCAAGATGGTTAATCCTGATAAAGCTCATCAAGGAACATAGTCATTAATAATTAATACATAAGGAACAGAATTGCTTAAAATAAATCTTTATGAGAATAAACACATATATTAATATTTTATCAATAGTATACAGGTGGTTGAAATTGAACTACCGGGCCCAATACACTATTTTTTTATTATTGAAGATGTGGTATAACGTTAAATTTGGAAGTTACTTGGTACTACATGATCTAAAATAGTTTATATTTTGTTACTTTGTTTCTTTATATAAATAGTAATACATTTTGATTGAGGATTTATTAAAATTTCAGAGTTATAGCGTTGGCGACACGGCCTATATGGTAAAATGGGAGGACAGAGGTGATAATAGGACGACTTTTGGGCTATCAATGATAATTCTGAGATCTCAGAAACGGATGAAAATTACTATTGGAAGTATAATAGAGTTATCTCTCGAATTTTATACAGGTTAATTTTTTTATTTACGGGTTCATTTGGAGGGCTAAGGTGTCCCCTCCCCGGGCATTATGACCTTCAGGCCTGGTCTTTCCACCTTCATTTAAACCACTAGGTAAATATCCGACAGATAATGTTATCTGGAACTTTATCTTCTGAATAAATGTCATTACCAAGCAGTGAATTCAATACATTAGTCTCATTATCCGTTAGATAACTATCCGATAGATACATTTGTATTGAAAGACGGAATGACATTTATTCAGCACAGAAAGTATCACATAACCTTATCTGTTAGATAGTTACCAAAGGATGACCTGAATATGGAAAGACTAGGTCTTAAAGTAACATACCAGTAGCTTACCAGTAGCATACCACTACCATCTTGTGAACATTTAGAAATTCATTATAGTACATCTATAAAATATTCGCCAATAAATATTCCATCTTTGAAACTAATCGAAATTAATTCAATTAAACATCTGGTATGTCTACAATTCCTTTATTAGTTAAATATCTGTTCAGTCAACATAGAGAGCCATTATAACATCTCAACCGACTAACAATATTCACATATAATTCCAGCTATTACTCACGTTCACATCAAACTGCTAACAACTCTTCATTGCTAATCTACGAACTTCAATTCGCCAGACATGTCCAGACCTAGCCTGACTTCGCTGTAAAGTTTCGATATCTGACATAGCAGCTAGCAGCTACTGCAAGATGTTAGATGAAGCTTGTTAGTTAAACAATGAAACATTGTTGCACATTGATGCTGTCGATATTGATTATTGATTGACGTTCTTGGTGTTATACATCAAAGGTTTGCTTTCAACATCGATGACCTAAGTGATGATTCGGTGTTTAAATCTGTTTATATAAACTTTACCAGAATTTACTTCAATGTATAGGAAATAGAACCATTCAGAAGATTGTTATCTATCTACTCTTACCATAAATATTTTCACAAAGTTTTCAATGAAATTTTACTTAACACGTTCAGCCTCAAGTGCCTTCCGGTGGGTCATCATAGACAAGAAATACCAATCAGTTTTCAAATTGACCATCTCTGGCCGTTATACAGCTCTTGCAGCTACTCATCAAGATAAATACGAAAAAATTAAAGTGTGAATTTTCACACATTGCACGATTTCGCAGGTATATAATAAGTGAAGGCGGCATGATGAATTTGTAGGACAAATTTTGCTTTGTAATAATCACGGCAAAATGAACGATATTTTAAAAATAATTTATCGTCTGTTAATCTAAGAGCTTTAAAAACTAATTTTATGTTAAAATATTTTGTTGTTAATTTTAATTCGAATACCTAATACCATTATTTAGGTTTCTAAATATGTGCAGTAATTTTTTTTTTTTTTATAGCAAGGTTCATTAATATTTTGAAAATTGCGCCTATGGCTTCTATTGGTTGTTTTAAGTGATATGCTCCACCTCTCTGATTTCGTATACATGACACATTGAATGAAAATATAATTCCAACAATTCCAACTGGTTATTAAATTTTTGCTCTTAAAAATTAAATGCAGCATTTGCCAAAATATAACGTAATAAACGTTGTGTTACTTAAATAAACGTTCTGTCCAAAAAAGCTGAGTGAAATTTTTTTTCCTACTATTATATCAATTGGACGTTTAAATTATTCTACTATAACTAGAATTTTGATAAAATAATTTACAAAAAATAAAAATGGAAAAAAGAACAAAAAATTAAATTGAGGAGCGGGAGCGAATCCTAGTTTTCTGTGTAGCAGGCGAGCAAGCTAACCATTAGACCAGGATACGCCTTCTAGTATAGTGTGTTACATAACTATAACTTTTGTACATCATCAACCAAAAAACACAAAAATGCGTTATTTTCCGAAAATATAATCTGATCAATAATTCCTGTTGTACTATTCCGGTTCACACCAATGTACATTACTTAGATTTTGAGGGGTTCCGTAACTATAATCAAATGGATTTATTCTGTTTTTTTTAAAGACTATTTGCTTGGATACAATGATTTTAGTAAATTTTGAAACTTTAAATCTGAGGGTGTTACAAATCTTAATTACCATTTTCATCATCAGTAGGTCATATTAAATCCAAAACTGCTAATTTTACTCGACAAAAAGTTAAAATTTGTTGAGTAGTGGTTATTATTTACTTCTTATATCACCTACCATTTAAATATGTACTTTGATTGTATTGTTGGATTTTATGTTTGTAAATTACTGCATTACTTTGATTTTATGTTGATAATGATTGCTAATAAATGTTTATAATAAATAAATAAGATTCAAAACAGCATATCGCTAATTATTTGATTCAATTTTTATTTATAATTTTCATTAAAAATTATATTGCATTATTTAAAAAATAAATTAGTATACCTACATTTGAAAAATATAGAAAAAAAGTTAGCTTTAAAATATTAATTTTGACCAAGATTTAATTCAATAATAAACATTTAAATTATTATTTTAAAACGGTTGACCTTAAAATTAAAAAAATGCAGCCTGCTGTGGATTTCTGTAGGATTCCTTCAACTGTAGGATTCCACAGATGTAAGAAGGTTGAAGATCACTGATATAGAGCATATAAAACAAAGGAGCATATAATGGCTATTTCGAAAAAAAAAAAAAAAACAATTAAATAGTGTTAATCATAGTACTATTTTGGTGCATAAATTACAACAAAAACAAATAATTTTTTCCACCGATATATTTATTTGGGATTTTGTTTTAAGGCTGCCATCCTCAAGTTATGCTTTGCATTAGTTTGTTTCTTACTTTTGTTTTTATTGAAAAAAGATTTGCATGAGTAGGTAGTAACGAAATTATTAAGATCGTTATTAAGATCCAGCTAGTACTGGATATGCCTCACTTTGTTAACAGCAAAACTGATTCATTATCACTAACTCAAAATCCTAATGACGTTTATGATTACTTTGCAGAACAATAAGTTTATTTTTTACTATATCTTCTTCTATATTTTTGCTAGAGAAATTGAAGAGACCTCTTTACAAAATGTCAGTTACATTCGACAAATCAAATAAAAATTATCCGTAGTTTAAATGAATAAAAAGAATTATGAGTTACTAGTTTAAATGCACGAATATTATTAAAAATAATTTCCACCCCTAGACCTAGAATTGTCACGTACCTCTTGGGTGACCCCCAAGGATGGATCCCGAATTCAGTAACTAGACCCTCTCTTAAATAATAAAAGAAACTTTTGCGTTGAATAATGTAACGAATAGATGAAAGTTTACGTCCTCCCAATTTATCTATATATATATTATAATATCGTAATGGAATGTGTTGCCGATAATCAGTTGCAGGTGAGTTTGGTGTGTGGTTAGTGTTGATAAGCTGTTTAATCAAGTACAGTGTGTGCCGCAATTTTGATCGCTATCTAAGTGATTTTGTGTTGTATGGTGGTATAGTAAATGGTATCATACTTCTGTATAGTTCACTTGTAGCTGCTGCTAAGAACACAGCCGGAGAAAAAGTTCGATTTTTTTCTGCAATAAATACCAAATAGTTATTTTTTATTAGCCACTAACAGTTCTAAAATTAGTTTAAAATTGTTAAAAAAAAGTTAATATCCTAAAATGGTAATGGAAAAGTCAAAAAAAAATCACACGTTATAACTGTAATACGTACAATATGATCGTCTAGTAAGCCTTGAGTTTCATATTTTTAAAATGTTAAGTTCTTGTGTTTTTTATCGTTTCTAAGCAATAACTTTCGTCGATTGTGATCATAATATATATTTTCAATAATTATAATACACATACAAATATAGGAGGGTCACTTTTTAAATAAGAACCGGGCAATAGTTTTACATACTAATGCCTTCTCTGATCATCTCCCAACGTTGTCAGTCAGTCTGAAGTTGCTAGCGGAGGTAGACGATATTATGCTGCAATTTACAAAGGCTATTCGGAAAGTAACCTCCGTTTGGCTATAAAAATAAAACCAGCATAGATACATAATATTTTTCTTTATTTATTATTAAATATTATATATATTTGGTAATTATTGAAAAATTACATATTTTCTTTATTTTTCCACCTAGTCGTCATTTAAATTTAAGCACTTGTCATCGAACTATCAAGTATTTCGTACAAAACAGCCCGAGAAACTTAATTTTTTCTGAGAGTTTCAAGATCGTGAACCGACGGTTCTCTCTAACATTTGGCGGGATATTCTACTTCGAGGTTATAACAAGCGAACACTCGGTAGTGCGACGCTCCCCCTTGCACAAGTGGGAAGCTCACTGCGCGCGCCGATGTAAAATGGCAGCGCTCCACCACCTACTACTCATGATACGCAACAATGGAGTTACTTTCCGAATTCCTGGTAATATGAGCTATGTCCATTACTAATCCCACCGATTGCGAATTACGCGCTGTGATTCAGTGTTTAGATGCAAAAAAACACTCGTCCTGCCGAAATTCATCAGCAACTCGTTGAAGTGTATGGAGAAGGTGTGATGAATGAAACGAATGTGCGAAAGTGGTCGTTTATTTAATGGTGGAAAAACAAACATCCCTGACGAGGAATGTTATCGCTAAAAGTTTAAATGCGAATGTCTCAACCACGCACCTTAAAGCCCGGACCTGGCGCCTTCTAATTATCACCTCTTTACAAAATTGAAGGGATTTTGAAAAGGAAAACGGATGTAAACAGATGATGTCGTCAAAGACACTGTCAGCGGTTTGCTAAATGGACTGGCGTCTGACTTCTAGACGACCCATCGTCTAGAAGTTGTCTCTATTGTCAAACTAATTCGGAAAAATGCCTCAAGCAGAACGGGGATTACGTCGAAACATAGCGAAATGTTATTGTAGAAATAAATATTTTGTAAAAACATTAGTAGTGTTTACTTTTAAACCAGAACGGTTCTTATTTAAAAAATGACCCTAGTATATATTTTTATTAATAACTTTTTTTTTCAATTAAAATATCAATTAAAGCATATCAGAATGAGAGAGATAGTAGAGGTGATTTTATTCAATGTTTCTGTTTGAATTTTAGAGCAATTAAAGAGAACGCACGGAATAAGTCATGCGAATGACCATTATCAAAATGTTTCCAGTTTCATTGAAATTTGTTTAAATTAGAGAGTCGTAATTTAAAAATCCAAAGCAATTTTTGTTAATGGTTCACTTGTTATTAACAAATTCAATTGTTTGAATAATTAATAAATTCCGATTATATTTATTTAATTGTTCCAGATAAAAGTATATAAATATAAATGAAATATTGACGAAGATAAAATGCGTCGTCATCGCGAATAAAACGAAGCATCGGAAACCAAAGTTACAAAGTGGGATATTGGTAGTTCGGTCAATCAGATAATAAACCATTATTAAAAAGTTCATATAAAGATTGCATTATCACACATTTCAGGGTTTTATATGTTTCAAATGTTTCAAAAGTGACAAAAATTGTGGGAACATATTAAAAATCATAAAAATCGATGAGGTTTCCATCTATTAACTTACAAGTGTAACTAATTACGAGATGCGCGTCTATCATACTAACTGTACAACTGTCCAGTCAGCCAAATAAGTACTGTTAGCATGGTATTGAAAAAATTTGATAACTTTCAAAAAATAATCAAATCAAAAATTCCTGTTGAACTGCTCCGGATCACATCAATGTACATTACTTTTTACCGACCGCCAACATATATAAGGGAGGTATTGTGATCATACCGATTTTGACATTTCGATGGATCTCCACGAATTGAGGTCCCTACATAAAGTTTTGATTATTTTTAGCATGATGTTTGTCAGTCTGTCTGTCTGTCTGTCTGTCTGTCTGTCTATCTGTCTGTCTGTCTGTCTGTCTGTTTATCTGTCCGTCTGTCCATCCGTCCGTCTGTCTGTGTACACTTGCAGAGCAAATTTGGCTAAAAGGATTTGTATGAAACTTCATATTTAGGCTTTTGACATCAATGGCACGAGTTGATCAACTTTTGGTAAAAATCGGTTGACTAGAAATGGGAGTTTACTCGTGTCGATTTTAAGATTTTTGCGAATATTTTATAACAGAAAAATTTTACGAAAAAATGTATTTAACAAAAGTTGCAATAAAAGCAATAATCAACAACTTTTATTTGAGATATTTTTTGACAAGCTGAAAATTTTTTGAAGCGGGCATTTGGCCTGAGCATTTTATAATGTAATCATTGATGTAACAGACGATCTTTACCACGTTATGTCGGCAGATGACGATCATTTTTATTTAATATAATATGTAAACTATTTTTTATAAAAATTTCAAGTGACTTAAAATCAATTTAGCTATAATTTCATTGTTTTAATCGATTTTTTGACAATGACAATGAAATTATAGCTAAATTGATTTTAAGCTTAGGCTAAATGCCCGCTCAGCAATTATAAGCCCTCAGCTGACGATCTTACCCCCATTGTGCAAACAGCTGATTGTTGATTTTATTATTCTTATTATATAATAAGTTCGATGTATAAGATGTTGAATTTAAAATGACTTTACATCATTTTTGTTTTATGACAGGTTTATACAAGCGACTGACGTATAATTTCCCACTACGCACGCAGCTGACTTATTTTACTATTATTATTATCACTTAAACAATAACTGTGCAAATTTTCAAGTGGCTTGAAATGACTTTAGGATATCTTTCTTTTTACAAAATATATATTTCCTCACGACCAACCCCACCACGATTCTGGCAGGTGACGCTTGTCTCGATTATTAGCCATATCTAAACTATCAATTACAAAAAAAAAATAAGCGGGTTAAAATGACCATCAAAAATGCAACGCTGCCTCCCGGACTATTAGAAGTGGGATTGGACGATGTTACAGCTGAAGAAGTGATAGAAGTTTTAGATAGCCATGAGTAACCGCTCTCCAACTGGCGTTCTAAAATAAATAATCGTAGCTTGCAACGGTGGGATAACGCTAAAAAGAAGAATAAGAAGAAACACTCTTAAGTTCTGCCATGTAGATGTTCACATACAAGATGATTCTTATTATTAAGTATTGATCCAAAATAAATTAATTGATTAGTGTCATTATTTCCTTAAATAAATTTTATCTTCCATCATGGGTCGTCCAGCAAAATACCCTGGGGTATAAATTCACACTCAATGATCCTAAATAAAAGCTTAATTTACCTAATTAGAAGCAATACATACCTGTGCAATAGGGTGGTTCATCGGAATTATCCCCACAGTCATCATTGCCGTCACAATATCTGTCGAGGCGAACACATCGGTTGTTTCGACATGGATACTCGCTGATGCGGCAAGCGGCTACTGGTTCTACCCCGGGCACTAGGAGCAGGACGACCGCCGACACGCACAAGGCTGCCGTGGCTCCGCATAGCCATAGCCAGCGACGGTCTGCGCCCATCTGCCTGAGGACATAAACGGACATATCAGTGCACTGGGTACTATGTCGATTACTATGTTACAAGTGTATACAGACACTGATACATCCATACTGGATATTAGTGTGTTGATGCGAATTAGTTCAGGGATTTAATTGAGGTTAAAAGAAAATTTGTAAACAATTAGGTCATTTGGGATTAATAAAATTCATGGCCCATGTTCATAATCTTTTACTAAACCTTAGTAGCACTACTAAGTATACTAAGCGCTACTAAAACTGTTCATAACACAGAATTATTGTTAGTAGTACTTAATAGTGTCTTAATAATATTAAAATAGTAATGTGTCCATAAACCTCAAGGTTCTTGTTTAGGAACTATATTGTACTCTGTGTACATTTTTGATATGGAGAAAGCCTTAAAACTGCGACTCTTTGCGGACGATGCTCAGCTTCATTTATCTTTTAAACCTGAAATGTTGGAAACTGCAGTTCACAATTTTGAAATAGATTTGTCTTCGCTATTAGATTTCTCGACAAACCACTGTCTAAATGCATCTAAATCAGCTATATTGCTCTTTTGCGATAAATCAAAACGTGATCTAGTAGCGCAAAATTTTAATATTATACTAAATGGATCCACACTCCCAGTAGTCGAGGAACATAAAAATCTGAGAGTCATTATGGATACTCAACTAAGGTTAAAATTAATCTGACTATTTTATTTTATTTTGTGACTTTTTAACCTAGGTATGTAAAAATCTTAATTTGTGGTTTATTGTATTATTATTTTATTTATTTATTTATTTATTTCCATTTTTTTATATTACTATATTTTTCACATTTAGTTGTAGTTCGATATTGATCAAATTTTGTAAAATTAACTTCATCTACTATTATATTGTACAAGTGTGGTATATATGTTCTATTCAACGTCTGGTGTATCTTCATTTTTCCGGTAACGCGGAGAGAGGAAAATGAACCGCCCTCTCATCCGGGTGATATTTGTTGAGTGCTTAGGCTTAATTTTATTTCGACAGGGGGTACTGACTAATTTTTATTGATAAAAATCATGCATTTTTTCCTCGAATCCGTGCCGAATCAAAGTCACCATTGATCGGCACGGACAGGTTTTATCAGACGATAATTCAAAAATATTCTTAATACAAGACGGCCGGTCCAGAATATTTACGGCGAGAATCAAAGTGTTAAATGGTAATAATGGTTCAGGATAGCTTTTTGGACGTGCGAGATAATATTTTGAGATATTAGAAAACATTTTTCAAAGAATCTGGGCCATTATTTGAGCATTTTGAGGCAAAAATATGCTTACAAGATTTCAGAAGGTGACAGCTGTCAAATTTTTTGCATTTTAAAATGGATTTAAGGAGATTTCACATTTTGAACGTGTTTCTTGACAGAAGAATACTAATTAAGGATTTAAGGTGAATTAACGATAAAGTTTAAGACATTTGCAGGGCGAATTTCCATAAAATAGTGTTAAAAATAAAAAAGATTTATAGATATTAAAAATTTCAGGGTTAATCAAAGTGTTAAGTGGTGATAATGGTTCAAGATAGCTTATTTGACGTGCGAGATAATATTTTGAGGCATCAGAAAACATTTTTCAAAGAATCTGGGCCATTATTGGAAATATGCTTACAAGATTTCAGAAGGTGACAGCTGTCAAATTTTTTGCATTTTAAAATGGGACGAGATTTCACATTTTGAACGTATTTCTTGATAGAAGAAAACTAATTAAGTATTTAAGGTGATTTAACGATAAAACTTAAGACATTTGCAGGGGGAATTTCCATAAAATAGTGTTAAAAAAAGATGAGCGACGAGTTTTATAATCAACAAGTGCGACAAAATTATATTAAAACGAGTCGCGAAGCGACGAGTTTTTACAACGTAGGGGAGAAGACCGGCGTAGCCGGGCTGAGGCCCCTAGTTAACTTTATATTGTAAAAACAAACTGTATCATAAATTATAGCTACATTTTTATTCTAGCTCTGATGAAGATTTCATAATAAATCGAAACGTTAGCGAACTTAAAATATTGTTTTAATTTTAATTTCTGACCAGTCCGAATCCCATTACTTCCTCATCATATTATATTTTACGGACGTAACCATCTAATTCAAGACTTAAATAATAAATTATCTGATATTTTGTCTCTTTTGTATGGAGTTCCACAGGGATCAATTCTAGAACCTCTCTTGTTTATTATATAATTTGGGACCAACTCCGGAGTATTTGCTGAGTGCGGGAAAACCTTCCATTCGTTCTCCATCAGTATTAGTTTCACAGCATAGCAACATGGGGCCGAGCAATGTTATCACTTTTCGGCGATTTGATGCAATTGTTGGACATTTTCGCATTAAATTAGTCAAAATTGTTGTCAATAACGTTCGGTGGTGATTGTTTCGTTTGGTTTTAACAGCTCATAATACACGACAACCTCCATATCCCACCAAATAAAAAGCATTGCTTTGTGACCGTGGAAGTTTCGCTTGGGTGTCGAAGGTTGACCAGGATCAACCCATGAATTCATATATACAATCTTGCGCTATAAAATACTCTTTTGAATGGATTGGATTTTATTCAACAATTTATAATTTTACAAATACGATATTCCATTTCAATAGAAATATCTATGTTTATTTTCTATGTTTGAAGTCAACTTAAACAAATATAACTATTACAATACACGATAGTATATTTGATATTAAATCAATAGTAAAAGCCATTGTAGAATTGCCAGTTTGTGACACTGTTTTACTTTACCTGAACGGAAAGGTAAATATCTGCAGAGAGAAAGAACGCCTGCATTTATTATTTATTTTATCCTCAACCATTACCGTGATTTCTCCACCGAATTTATTTATTCAAGAACTTCAGGTGGGGTTATATTTCCAGGAACAAAATTTCACTGACATGTACCTACATATTTACAGATTTATAATTTATAATATTTTAATTCCTTTGTTCTTATAACAATTACTATATTATTTATTTATATTTAATTAAAAGAGAATATTAAATTAATGGTTTGATACCACAAATAATTCATCAAAAGAATTATACAATAGACGGTAACCAGACAACTGGGGCCGTAAGACAATTCGGGCCGTTCACAATTGGGGCTTTTCACAACTGAGGCCATTAACAACTGGGGCGATGGACAATTCGGGCCGTACACAATTGGGGCTTTGCACAACTGGGGCGATGGACAATTCTGGCAGTTCACAATTGGGGCTTTTGACAACTGGGGCCATAACTATAAGAGTTTTCTTTTGTTTAAAATAAAAAATAATTATTTTACAAGTTGGCATAAATCAAATTACGTGTTCTTTTGAAAAAAAAAATTTAATGGTTTGATTAAGTACATTTTGGTGGGAATTAGAATAAATAAAAAAAATGTATTTTAGGGGTTAGCTTAAGTAAATTTTCGTGTTCATTTGATTAAAAAGAAATTGTATTTTAAGGGTTAGATTAAGTAAAATTTAGTGCTCTTTTGACTACATAAATAAATAATGTATTTTAAGGGTTGGCTTAAGTAAATTTAAGTGTTCTTTTGAATAAATAAATAAAAAATGTATTTAATTTTTTCTCCCTCCGCGTTACCGAAAAAATGAAGTTATATCTGAAGGTGAATCGAACATACATACGTACACTCGAAAATTACAATTAGTGAAAAAATATTTAGGCCCGGTCTTTTCACCTTCAATTAAAGTCCCAAGTAACTATATGACAGATAAGGTTATTTGTAACTTCATCTGCTGAATAAATGTCAATACCAGTCAGTGAATCCAATACGTCAGTCTCATTATCCGTTAGATAACTATCCGATAGATACATTTGTATAGAAAGAAGGGATGACATTTACTCAGCAGATGAAGTTACAAATAACCTTATCTGTCAGATAGTTACCTGGGACTTTATCTGAAGGTGGAAAGACCGGGCCTTAAAATAATAAAAACAATGCTGGTATAAATAGCTACAAATTTAAGAAAAGTAAAATCTGATGGGAGATGCAAGAAATTTTACCACAACTACATATTTTTTCTGGATAAAATTTATTTAAGATTAATATATTTGTAGAGATTTTTCGTTGTTCATCTGGTTTCTCGTTTCTAATCGTTATTTCGTTTCCTCTTAACCCCAGTCACGCAATCTTGTATCCATGTTTCCCATTATTTCTTTAATAAAATATCTCCTCTCTTTATATCTCCCATAGGAGACGAAAGTAACACAGGTATTCCGGCCTACGCCTTTTTCTGTGATATTTATAATCTACCATCTTAAATAAGAATGAATTCTTTAATAAATGGAAATTCATGAAAATATTTAATACAGTAATAAACTAAATTTATCAAGAGAAAGGAATAGTCAGAGCCGGATTTATACTTCTGGGGGCCTGAAGCTGCAGTAAATAATGGGCCTCTGTATTATAAATTATTTTTATATAATAGGCAGATAAGGAGTTAATAAAAAATGTCACTTATATTTTCCGAATTTTTTTGGTGTAATTGGTATCTTTCACAAAATAGACATACAATGAAGTTGATAATTTGCAGCTACTTACAGAATAAGAAATAAAACAATAACATTTATTTGGCTGAAATAGAATAATAGTTATTTCTGTATCTAGGGAGTAAAGTTATGGTTAATGGTGCAATTCTGTGGAAAATCTGTAAGCTTACAGACAAAACCTATAAGAAACTGTAAGAAACCCGAAAATGTAAGTAATGCCCGAGACGATCGAAGGTAGTCAAGGGTATTTTCATTTGAGGGATTAATACAGTTTACTTCCGAGATGCATAAAAAAACTTTTCTCACAACGATCGTTAGAATTTATTTAATCAATTTGCAATTTGATTTAACCCATTAATGGCCAAACTATTAAGAAAAAATATTTTTAACAAAACTTGTAATGCAAATTAATTAAAATACATCAACTTAGACAATTATTGCATTTTGAAAAAATATATATGCTTAACTCTACAGGAATATAAGGATGCGTATACGCACCCTTGGCTAATAACAATATCAAATATAAGTAAACATGTAATAAGCAAATTATTTTATTTATGAATGAAATATGAACTTATTTGGAATGAAACATTTCAAAACACTCTGGGCACAGATGTAGTTTACATTTTACACATAAATAAATGGAGTTGCTCTTACACCAACATTTTTTTTTACATTCGTTTCATGCCTCTTATTAGATGACCAATATTATCAAATCTGATGACATCTGATAAACTGTGTTTTGAAGGACGCCCATAGTTTGAATTTGTTGCTTCTCTATCAGTATCTGCATTACTCTGATACTTCATAAGAGCAACTGCTAGTCGTGACCAATTAAGAAATTTTACTATCATTTGACAACTGTACAATTAATTTTTATTTTCACTATACTTATTCTGTAAATGCATATACTGAACTACGAAAGAACACACAGTAGAAATGAACAATAGGTTAGATGGCTAAGACAAGATGAGACTTGTCGATGATGAATCACGCCTGTACATTTCACTGTTTTGGCCAAAGGTGCGTATACGCACCCTAAAATTTGAATGATGTACACAGCAACATGACAGATAAAATTTATATTTTTTCAAAATAGGATAATTCATAACAATGTTCTCATACGGTTTGACTATGTATATATTTTTTATATTACCAACCAGTATATAGAAAATGCCTGCTGTTATAAATCAGTAAAATCTTCAAAAATTGACCAATTTCAAAATATTTAAAAAATATATACTCTTTAAATAAACTGCGAAATAAAATATTCAGGAAGCTATTGTATCCTAGTAATGCTTATAAAATAATTATGCAATAAAAATAAAACAATTGCTTTCCTTAAAAAAAATAATTTCTAAAAGGTTGCGTATACGAACCTTTGGCCATTAATGGGTTAATACACTTTACTCACGAGATGCATAAAAAAACTTTTCTCAAAACGATCAGTTACAATTTATTTAATCAATTTGATATTTGATTTCTGTAGTTTTCAAACAGAAATCAGTAGACATAGGTTATTGTTTTGTTGCTAAGGAGACAGCTTGTTTATATTATAAAAAATAGAATTTGTTTATGTCACGTTAAATGAGCCAACATTGAATAAGTGTTTTAAATTTAATATAAATTGTGAAGATTTGTTAAAAAGTATTCAAATAACACTTAATGATTAAAAATGGAAATAAACAGTGATGATGGCGGTGAAAACTTTATCGGGACACCACCAGATATTGCGTCAGTTGCAATGGAGCTGAATTATTGCCTGCAAAATCAAGGAGACTTTATGAAAAGGCATATACAGATTCCAGAAAATGGTGTGTTAAGAACAGTGTAGACAATTACACAGAACTACTATTATTTTACTTTGCTTAGAAATGAACCTTCAACAAGCATAAATTCGTCAAGATAGACGAGGTAAAATTCCCACGTCAAACCACGAAGAACAAAATCCATTATTCTTTAAAATGTCGCGGGTGCGTTGCAAAGCCCAAATGGCATGACATTAAATTTCCAAAATTCATTCTCAGTAGTAAAAGCAGTTTTCTATTTAACACTGGGATGTATGCTCATCTGCTTATAGCCACTCTTCAGATCAAGAGCAGAAACCATCTTGCATTATACTTTAACGTTTCAGTAATTGGAACAGTATCTGTGCTGCTTTTGTAGGAAAACTTTTACGTATTGAACTCTTCAACCACAAAAAGCAACATTTTAAGACAATTCTATAGATTGTTACAAAACATTGAACCTTTGACTTAGTGGATATATTCTTTAGTCATTTGAGTGTCACTAATATGCAACTTGAATATTTAAATACACTTTGCAAAAGATATAATAAAAAATTTAATCTCCAGACTTATTTTTATTTACCAAGCCCGTATAAATTTTTGATTTATGATGCGAAACATTTAAATTCTATTTTTTATTAGTCTAGTTTTTATTTCGTCTCTCGTCGAAAATCACATAAGTAAATAAATATGTAAATGATGTTCGCAAAAAATATTAGCGATAAATTTTTTTATTGACTTGTCACGCTTGTTTTCATTATCTATGTCTAGTGTTTTCTCGACAAATACTAAGATTACATACATAAAATGTAAGTGAAAACTATTTTTTTACTAGAAAAATAATATTTTGATCACACATACATATATTTCTAAGACAAATCTTACAGACACCGTACTAGGGATGGGAAAAAAACATCGATGTATCGAAAACATCGATGTTTGTTTTAAAAACATCGATGTTTTTACCATCGATGGTCAGCTGGCGATAGTATCGATAAAACATCGATATCTACTACCGATGTCGATGTTTAAACTTTGAAATTCAGAAACTACCGCTAGAGGGGCCGGAATCTTAAAAATTTAATTTTTATTAAAATTAGTACACAAAATATAAGCGCCATCTATTGTGATATAACAATACTAATAGTGTTAGTTCTTATTCTTCTTAGAAGTTAGCAGAATACCAAAAAATAAGAAGAAACTTCTAATTTTTGCAAACAATGCGAACGACCAAAGACGCCAACACACTTTTTATTTTTAAGTCTTGTTGACACTTTCCCAGTTGTTATTCCTCCAATCTCTGGATTTTTGTAAGTTGTCATTAGCTATTTTTAGGGTTTTGTAGGTATGACCAAAAAACCCTTATACCGTCATTTTGTCATCTGTCTGTCTGTCTGTCTGTCTGTCTGTCTGTCTGTCTGTCTGTTCGGTAAAAATTGTAGCCAAACGGCTAAACCTAGAGAGTTGAAATTTGGCATGCTTATACAACTCTTTGACCCACACATAGGAAAAATACTAAAACATCTAAAAAACATATCCCCCTAAAAATATAAACAAAAATGTGCTCATCAAAAAAAAATATATTTTTTAAAAATTCTGAGTAGGGTATCAAACGAAAGCCCTTAGTACGTGGATTAACCATCAAAATTTTATTTTTGCAAAATAAATTATTTTGATGCGATTTTTGCCAAAATTGTGCAAAAAAAATTTTGTCCCACACCCTGTAGCCTAGATGGTTTAAACTAAAAATCTGAAAAAATTCTAAGTAATGAACATTGGTGTGAACCGGAATAGTACAACAGGAATTTTTGATCAGATTATTTTTTCGGAAAATAACGCATTTTTTGTTTTTAACTAAAATATGTTAAATATTTAATTCGCTATGTAACACTTCAGATAAGAAACTCTGGTAGCTCAGATAGTTTCGTAACGCACTTTGTAAACTGCAGTGCGAACGTTGCAGAGTTCGAATCCTGTTAATTTTATTTTTTTCAGTTTTTTTTTTTGCATTTCTATTTTGTTTAAATTATTTTGTCAAAATTCGTTATATTTTGGTAAATGTTGCATTTATTTTTTAAAAGCGTAAATTTAATAACCAGTGGGAAGTGTTGAAATTATAATTTAATTCTGTGACGAAATCAGAGGGCGGGACTTATGATATAAGCAACCAATGGAAGCCATAGGCGCAATTTTAAAAATCTTACTGAACCTTGCTGTATAAATAAAATACTGTACATATTTAGAAACTTAAATAATGGTATTAGGCATTCGAATTAAAATTCATAAAAAAATATTTTGACATAAAATTTGTTTTGGCATCCCAAATAATCATCATTCAGTTACTAAATACCTGCAAAACCCAGAAATGTGTGAAGATTCACACTTCACATAATTTTTTTATATATTGAAGTTGGCTTTTCCTGAACAAAATGATTAAAAGCTTCAAATAATCGGTAAAAGTAACTAGAATTGAAAATCTAGTTCCGCCTAAACCAAAGGAACAGACTTTATTTCAACTTAAAAAAGTATAAAAATAATTGTGTATGACAGTGTTATTTTTATGTTAAATAATATAAAATTAACATTAAGATTACTATATTAGTATTGTAATAAAATCCAATATTTTATTTTAGAAATGTAAACATAGTAAGGTCTGTTCCTTTGGTTTAGGCGGAACTAGATTTTCAATTCTAGTTACTTTTACCGATTGATTGAAGATTTTGATCATTTTGGTCAGGAAAAGCCAACTTCAATATATAAAAAAATATCTAATAACAAATTACAAAAATGAAAATTGCGGTTAGTTCCGCCTTATCGTTTCGAATAGACTGTAGGTACAAATTAGTATTATTATATTGGGTATAATAATATTAATGTGAAATTAATTACTATTAAAAAGGAATATTTCTATTTCAAAATCTAATAAATGCTTTTTGTGTATTATGTGTTACTTTCTTCGTATTTTATCTTTACATTATTAAATAAAACCTATATAATATAAATAAATAGCTTTTTTTAATATTAATAAAACATCGATGTTTCCGATACATCGATGTTTTCCTTCGATGTTTTTTCAACATCGATAGTAAGGCGTCGATGTTAACATCGATGTTAAACATCGATGTTTTGCCTTCGATATACAACCCTACTCCGTACTGGTGTTACTAGGTGTAAAGACAACTTAAAGAAGTGAGGATACATTGCTGGAAGCGCAGAATGCGACTGTGGAAAATACCAGGATTACCAACATCTACTGGTTTGTACAAACATAGGAGGTAGCTGCACCCCTGACGACCTCAATGATGCCAATGACGAAGCGCTCTTGGTAACAAGATTTTGGGAGAAGTATATATGACGTGGTATTGCGGACAAGAAATTGTGACGATGAAGAGAAATCTTTATTTTTATTTCATCTTTTTGTGTGTATAGATAATTTTTAGTTTATTGAGGCATTTATAATTAATTCCGTAAATTAAAATAGGGTATAATTATGTAAATTCATGTTCACAAAATGACTTATGAAGGCTTTGCGATGTTATGTTAATTATATTCATCCTTAAACGGATAATTAAGAATCATGTGTTTAATATTCTTAAAGCTTAACGTAGCGGGCAATGTGAACGTTGCCCTAGGTCTAGAATTAACCTAATTACTAAATACACCCTATCATTTATCATAAACATAGTTGCACTTTACAACTGGCATTATATTTCATTGTGCTTGTTGCACTGCACTGCAACACTGCATGATTACATTAAAAGGATCTAAGCACATCCTTGTTGTCTGGGATCTAGGATCTTTATGAGGGTCAGAAAAAAAGTCTTAAGAGTAGATTCAATACAAGGTGTCTCAAAAGAAATTTTATATTTATTTAGCTTATTGCGTGAACGCAACGTATCCGAGGGGTGCGGGGGTTATGTCAATCGAAAGCCTGGCTCTTGAGAATTCAGTCGCTATGGAGCGTTTCTCGGGAGCAGACCGCGCGTTATGCGTGCGAGAGTTTTACAAAAACGGTGATTCGGCGACTGTAGCGTGTAGAAAATTCTGCAGTATTCGAGGTTTTCGCCACTTAAATGATGCGCCAAGCATTCCTCTCATTCGAAATTGGGTTAAAAAGTTTGAAGAGACTGGTACAACGCTGGATAAATCAAAATCCGGGCAACCTAGGTCATCAAGAACGGTAGAAAACGTGGAGAATGTTAATCAGTCTGTTCGTGACGACCCGAACCTTTCAATTCGGAAGCGCGCAAGTGCTTTAAATGTGCATAGATCATCATTACATCGCATTATGCACAAAGACCTAAAGCTGCACCCCTACAAAATTCCATTGGTGCAAGAATTAAAGCCCCAAGATGCCAGTCAGAGGCTTAATTTCGTAAATCAGGTGATTGAGCGATTTTCAACGTTTACCAACATTTTGTTTTCGGATGAAGCTCATTTTCATCTTAATGGCCACGTAAATAAGCAGAACTTCCGCTACTGGACTGCAACGAATCCGAAACGCAAACATCAGAAACCCCTACATTCGCCTAAAGTGACCGTATGGGCTGCGATGTCGGCGCGGGGAATTATCGGCCCTTACTTTTTTGAAGACGAAAGGGGGCGTGCAGTTACAGTGAATTCAGAGCGTTATGTGGAGATGTTAGACAACTTCTTGGTACCTGAACTGCAAAACTTTCCTGGTTATAACCAAAGAACATGGTTCCAACAGGACGGAGCAACTTCACACACGTCCAATATGTCTGTGCCACGTGTTCGTGAAATTTTCTCAGGCAAATTGATCTCCCGGAGAGGTGACATAAATTGGCCTCCACGCAGTCCAGATTTAACCCCTATGGACTTTTTCCTATGGGGTTATCTTAAATCTAAAGTTTACGCCAATAAACCGACTTCACTGGCGCATTTGAAAGAAAATATCCGTCACGAAATGGCAGCCATCCCTGAGTCCACCTGCCGAGACGTCATAAGTAATTTTACTGTTCGATTAAATGAGTGCCGAGAACGCGAGGGTCTACATTTAGACGATATTATTTTTAAGAAATAAATCCCCAAAAAGTGTATTTTAATAATTAATAAACATTTTTTCTATATACGGCTTACTTTTTTTTAATCGATCCACTAAATATAAAATTTCTTTTGAGACACCTTGTACTACACGGTTTTCAAGTATCATTTTTAATTTTTTTTTTCGTAGAAATGATTTTTAGTGAAACCTGGCTTAAAAAATCAGAATATAATTACATTAGCAATATGAACTCATGATTCAAGTACATACACACCAATGCAATCCAACTAAAAGCAAAAAAATACTGATATGTGTTCTCTGTAGTGCGTATATAGGTTTTTTACTCCTTTAGATTTTCAGCGATCGTAAAAAATACAAAAACAAAAAAGAACAAAAAGAGAGATTGGTCTATCTGCAGATAGTTTTGTCTGTGGTTTCACTTAAAAGGATTCACTAACATTTCTTTTGTTTAATTTGTAATTTGGATGTGAATATATTTGAACTAGGTTTTAGGTTATTTGTTTAGTGTATTATGGAATGAATTTGTTTAATTTAGAATGGATATCATTAATCTATCAAAGATTATCGAAAATGTCTTGCATTAAAGAGTTTCTATATCACCCACAACCGATTTTAAAATCCATTTTGATATCAGTTTACAATTTAATGATATAGCCCAAAAATCTTGAACAAACTTGTTTAAACAGTAATCAATGCATTTTTTATTTTGTTTATTAACAGTCCTGAATTTCTTTCTGGTTATTAGAATACTCTATCTCCGAAAGACTAATAATAATATAATTTATTATTTGTAAAAAGTTATTGTACAAGGTGTCTCAAAAGAAATTTTATATTTAGTGGATCGATTAAAAAAAAAAGTAAGCCGTATATAGAAAAAATGTTTATTAATTATTAAAATACACTTTTTGGGGATTTATTTCTTAAAAATAATATCGTCTAAATGTAGACCCTCGCGTTCTCGGCACTCATTTAATCGAACAGTAAAATTACTTATGACGTCTCGGCAGGTGGACTCAGGGATGGCTGCCATTTCGTGACGGATATTTTCTTTTAAATGCGCCAGTGAAGTCGGTTTATTGGCGTAAACTTTAGATTTAAGATAACCCCATAGGAAAAAGTCCATATGGGTTAAATCTGGACTGCGTGGAGGCCAATTTATGTCACCTCTCTGGGAGATCAATTTGCCTGAGAAAATTTCACGAACACGTGGCAGAGACATATTGGACGTGTGTGAAGTTGCTCCGTCCTGTTGGAACCATGTTCTTTGGTTATATCCAGGAAAGTTTTGCAGTTCAGGTACCAAGAAGTTGTCTAACATCTCCACATAACGCTCTGAATTCACTGTATTTATTCTTGTGATTTAAATTTTCCATTGATCTGCATGGAACATGGAATGACAAACTATTTTCTTTTTAAAGATTGTGAAATATCGATCTCGCAGCGTTAATAAGTTCATATAACTCTTACAAATCTTTTTATTTGCTTTGCATTAAATAATCCACTAGCAAAATCCTCTATTCTCATAATTCATTAAAACTTTTTCCATCATAAATCTCACTTCAAACAATTGGTACTGAAATCCATTCCACCAGGAAAAACAAAAATTTGCTTACTATATGCGTAATTTTAATAAAATATAATTAAAACTTTATGAATAAATTTTTAACATAAAGTTATACCTTTTTACCCTTTGATTAGCTGCGCTAATTATATTTAGTAAAAAGAAAACTTCGATAATATGAAAAAGATAATTATTTTATATTCTATTGTATAATAAAATATAGTAGGCTTTGATATTAGTTGTGTTTAAAAGTTTTGTACTCGTTTTCCAAAGCTCTGATAAAATTGGAACTGGAAACATTTGAAGAGCCAGAAATCACATGGTGCTAAATCCGGAGAGTAAGGTAGATGTGGACAGACGGTACCCATTTTTGTCACTTTTGGCACGTTTTCGTCTGTTTTTGACGTCCCAAGATCTCACCATTCCGAAAAAATATATCTGTTTCTATGGTTTCGACGGTGCGGCCAGCGCTAGAGCTAAAATTTCTGAACTTGCGACACCGCGCTTGTAACACCGCGCCTACGACACCATGGTATGGGTTTTTTCAAAATAGAGCGATCCTATTGGTTGAATTTCTTGTTCCACGCTTCCAACACCAGAATGAAAATGATACATAAATCGCTCATACCACTTGTAAAGAATCTTCAGAGTCACCACATTATTACCATACACTGATTTTAACATTTCATGAGCTTTGGCACTTTTTTGCAGCTTGAAACAAAATTTAATGTTAACGCGTTGTTCGAAATCCATAACGCGCGACAGACACGGTAAACACTAACTTACTCTTCCAGCTCTGGAAGCCGACTGACAAGTCACAACTTGTTCAAACTTGACACTATATAAACAGATCAGACTATTGGACTTATTACTTCAAATGGATGTAGCGTCAACAGTTGCTGCTATTAAAAATCATTCACCGTATTTTTTTTATCACAACTCAAGCGTCGGAGTCAAAATTATTTGATGTGTGTAGCAGTACAAGATACCTGGTAATATTGAATCTTAAAAACCTTTATTAAGAAAAACCATTACGTTTTGTTAATGATGTAACTAATATTCCTGACGTCATTTCTTGTTTTCACATATCATTATAATTATGCTTAAATTATTCTATTCTTAAATTTTGTTATCACTTAATAATAACTTGGTACTTTCACCCTGAGTGTTCATGAGTCACCCTTATGAACCTTAGTATTGACAAATATTGATAATGAGTAATAGAAAATGACCAGGGTGGAAGGGGCTAATGAGAGAAAGTCTAAGGGAGTAAAGTCTTAAGTAGTCAGTCTAATGTCATATATAAAAGCTGTTCACAACATCAAAGTCTCACGAAATCAGAATAGAAGTCTCAGTCAGAAGAGGTCAGCAGAGAAGAGTACTTCAAGTTATTTTATTTTTATTCATAAAGAACAAGTGTTCCATGAGCTGATAATGCTGAGTGAGTAGACTGATCAGTTGTTAATTTATTTTATTCATTTTTAATTTTTGTACCATTATATGTCTATATTCTAATCTTTCGACTTGTAAATACATGTGTATATTTAGTGGAGTCAAGTTTATTGTTATTACGTTATCCCTTCAAACTCTGCTCTTGCTATCCTTCTTAGAATAATCTACATATACTTATTTATATATATTTTCTTTTCCTAATTTCACTCTAGTTCTCTCAGACTGTTATAATTCAATTAATTTTTATTTAGTTTTATATTCAAAGTCTTCCCCCCCCCATTAATAACTGTTAGTTTTTGGCATGTTACATGTGTATCCTTACAAAGCGAACACTAGGACACAAAGGGTTAATAAAAGATAGAATTGCATCTGAAAGCAAGGCGGACCCTGTAACACAATGAGACGTACTGTTCTGAACGAAACAAATGAAAATGGAAAGTTCTGGAATGAAGTTAAAATAGGCCCAAGAAAGGGACCAGATGGAATAGCTTCTTTAAGGACCTTTGTTCCAACAAGGAGTTATAGAAAATATTGTATTGTGTAACTAAGATATAAACAAACAGTTTAGTCTCACTAGTGCGTTAAACTAATTTTAAATCAGTGCAGTGTCAATAGAACTAAATTTATTTCCCAGCTGGTTTTAATGTCGGTGTCACCTTTAAAAATCATAAAAACAGCTTTATCACATGATCGTTAAAACTCATTTCGCGAGTTTCCATCTAAAAATATGAATTAAATTTAGTTATCTTCTCTCCCCTTTGTTAAAATACCCATTATGGTTGGTTGGAACATCTATCGCTTGAAATATTTTCTGATGGATTTGTTTAAGCGTAAATTTAATTACGATGTAGGAAAATGACAAGAGAAGAGGCATATACACCTGTAATGTAAAATATCCTGTTCATCCGATGATTAACTGTGCCTACAGCTGTCACACCTCTCTCACCATTTTAATTAAATGGCTGATTACGCTAATTATGTAGCCTAGACATTAATTCATTATTTACATTCGATGGTATTTTGAAAAAATATTAGGAAGATAATATTGGCAAAATTGTTACAACTGTTTAAGGTTTGGAAAAAACGCGGTTAGTCCTGTAAGCCAGGAATCGGTAACTATTTATTCGTTCCCCATTCAGTTTTTACCGACCGCCAACATATATAAGAGAGGTGTATTGTGATCATACCGATTTTGACATTTCGAGATTTGGATCTCCACGAATTGAGGTCCCTGCATAACGTTTGGACTATTTTTAGCACGATGTCTGTCTGTTTGTCTGTCTGTCTGTCTGTCTGTCTGTCTGTCTGTCTGTCTGTCTGTCTGTCTGTCTGTCTGTCTGTCTGTCTGTCCGTGTCACGTGCAGAGCGAATTCGGCTTAAAGGATTTTTATGAAACTTCATATTTAAGCTTTTGACATCCATGGCACGAGTTGATCAACTTTTGGTAAAAATCGAACTAGAAATGGGAGTTTACTCGTGTCGGTTTTAAGATTTTTGCGAATATTTCACAACAGAGAAATATTTCGAAAAAATTTATTCAACAAAAATTGCTATTAGGTCGTCAAGGATGAAATTTGGTTGATAACTTACAAATATAAGTAATTATTTTATTCATCAAAGTATGCACCCATATTGTCTATACACTTTTGCCATTTAAGCGGCAGGTTGTTCAGGCCGGCGGTATAAAACTCTGGCGGGCGAGGAAAAATTAATTCCTGGAAGGCCAGTTTTACAGTATTTTCGGAATTAAACTGTTTTGCTATTTATTTATTTATTTATTTATTCTGGAGAGTTGTAAATGGGACATGCCCAACACAACAACTACATTAAAATACAATATACAAAATTTAATAAAGTGTTAAACAAAGTATAAGTAAAACAAGAAAAGAAAAGTGATTGATTAACAATTAATAAAACGAAAAAATGAAAAAAAAAATACAAAAAAAGAAAATAAATGAAAATATTTAAAACATGTTTTACAATGTGACAAATTAAGATTAAAATTAAAATGAAATGCTTTAAATGAAAAATTAAGATAAACTAGGTATACAATTATGCAGGTAGTAGTAGACTATTAAAAAGTTGTCCAAATTGCGGAAGAAGTGGTAGTCAGTGGGGGCTAGGTCTGGTGAGTATGGAGGATGATGAAGAAGTTTCAACTCCAATTCCTGTAGTTTTGCCACAGTCATTTGTGCAGTGTGTAGTCTAGCGTTATCATGCAATAAGATAGGAGTCGATCTGTTGACCAATCTAAGCTGTTTTTCTTCAAGTTTTTGCATCATTTCGTCCAGTTGGTTGCAGTATATTTCTGCTGTGATCGATGAGCCAGTTTTTTTTTTTTTTGATTTTAAGTTACCTGTACGAAATTTGGCAAACCAATTGATATTGTCTGCTGCATAGTAACACTGGAGCCAAATACACTATTAATGTTTCGCGCGGTCTGCGATGCCGTAGTTACACGTAAGAACTCATACTTCATAATAGCAGAGAGGCGCGATACTCGGAAAACATGTATCATATCATCTGCTGAAGACATGTCTCGATATAACTAACATGTCTCGATAATGTAATCATTAATGAGGAGATTGACATCAAGAGTGAATGTGGAGATGACGGTGAATATGAGGAGAGTGCAACTGGGCAAGATACAGGTCAGTTAATTATTTAATATTATTGTGCTAGTTGTGAACTTCCAATACAAGCAGGCGAGATGTGTAACTTTCCAACAAAAAAAAAAGAACGGTAAAATATTAACTAGACGACCTTGACGACCTGATATAAAAGCAATAACTAACTACTTTTATTTGAGACAGTTTTTGATAAAGCAGCATTAATTAAACAAGTAATTTGTGATGGCGGTTGGTCCTGTGGTGGCAACAGCTGATTTTTTTAAAAATTATTATTAGTTTTAATTATTATTATTAGTAAACGAGTGTTCCATGTTTCTTTTGTTTTGTTTATTGGGGGTATTCTGTAATAAAATGTTTACTGTCAGTCTGGTTTTGAAGCTTGACAATTTAGTGGTACTCCTCATTGAAATCAAGTTTGCAGTTACGTGTGTAGCCGCCTTAAAAGACAAGTTGTATCCTTATTTTGGTTGATGAGATTTGTTAAATTAAATTTGTTGTTTAAGGGTGGTTCTATCGGTGGAACGACAGTTAGAGTGTAGACATTTTACTTGGAATATCTGGTTAAAAAAATGTTTCCAGTTCTAATTAACTGTCAGTTAAGTTACAAACGTTTTAGAGAACAAAATTGTTGTTTTGAACACAAACAGAAACAGTGAGCATTGTTTGTTATTTGTTATTTGCATCGAGTTGAGTATGAGCCAGTATCCATTCTCATGAGAATCAAACAGCGTGGCAGTCTCAAACAGCTTTAATAAACATCTCGTATTAGCCCTTTGAATCATTGATTTGTGGCATTTCACACCACTTGGACTTTAGGGGATGGACTTTATATACATAATTGTGGTTAGATGCGTTTATAATATAAGGAGAGTATGTTTTGTTAATGGACAGTCGAGATGGGAATTTTAATGAAGCTTGCACTTTGTGGTTTGTTGATGTAGTAATTAATACGTAAATGAATTTTACATGTTAAAATACTGCATTTGGTTGATGTTATGTCTGAAGTTGGTTTTGTATATTTTAAAGAAGATAACTACCACGCAAATACCCACACAGTTCTTTATTATAAGCTAGCAGACTACCTGTTTTTCTGATGGGATAAGTTCAATTAAGTTGATTATGACATAAACACATCGGAAAAGTCTAGGGATATAAAAAAAATATATGAAAATAAATAGCGTATGGTTTATTTTGTTCGTTTATTGTATTGTGTCAATTAAAATACTCAATAAAGAATAGTTTACAACAAAATAAGCAAAATGTTATTTATAAAAATAATTAATATTTGAAAAAAAAAAAAATGTACAGATTTAATTACAGAATTGTAAAAAATTGATGTGAAGTGTGAATTTTGACACTTTGCAGGGTTTCGCAGGTATATAATAAGTGCAGGCGGCATGCTGAGTGTGTAGGACAAATTTTGCTTTGTAGTAACCACGGCAAAATAAACGAAATCTTTTTAAAATAATTTATCGTCTGTTAATCTAAGAGCTTTAAAAACTAATTTTATGTTAAAATATTTTTTTGTTAATTTTAATTCGAAAACCTACAACCATTATTTAGGTTTCTAAATATGTGCAGTATTTTTTTTTATATAACAAGGTTTGAAAATTGCGCCTATGGCTTTCATTGGTTGTCTTAAATCATACGCTCCGCCCCTCTGGTTTCGTATAAATGACACACAGAATGAAAATATAATTCCAAAAATTCCAATTGGTTATTAACTTAACGCTCTTAAAAATTAAATTCAAAATTTGTTAAAATATAACTAGAATTTTATCAAATTAATTTAAACAAAATAAAAATGAAAAAAACAACAAAAAATAAAAATGACTCCTCAAGCAAGGAACGAACCTGTGTAGTGAATAAGAACTCTGTGTAGAGCGCGCAACGTAGCCACTAGACCACGATACGCTTAACAGTTTAACGTATTATATGAGTATAACTTTTATGCATCGTCAACCAAAAAACACAAAAAATGCGTTATTTTCTGAAAAACAATCCGATCAAAAATTCCTGTTGTGCTATTCCGGTTCACACCAATGTACATTAACTAGAATTTTTTCAGATTTTTAGTTTATACCATCTGGGCTACAGGGTGTGGGACAAATTTTTTTTTTTGCACTATTTTGGGAAAAATCGCATTTAAATAATTTATTTTGCAAAAATTAAATTTTGATCGTTAATCCACGTACTAAGGGTTTTCATTTGATAACCTATTCAGAATTAAAAAAAAATCTCAATGAGCACATATTTGTTTATGTTTTTAGAGGGATATGTTTTTTAGATGTTTTAGTATTTTTCCTATGTGCGGGTCAAAGAGTTGTATAAGCATGCCAAATTTCAACTCTCTAAGTTTAGCTGTTTGGCTACAATTTTTACCGAACATACAGACAGCCAGATAGACAGACAGACAGGCGACAAAATGACGGTATAAGAATGACAAAAAAAAAAAAAAATGCCAATAGAGAGTATGACCTCCACGTTGGTTGATCACAGCCTTACATCTGCGCTTTATGGACAAAATAACACTATCGATGTCTTCTTGAGGTAACTGTGCCCATTCTTCTCATAGAAGCTCTCTGTATCTAAAATTTCCCACCCAGTTTCCCTGTAACGCGTCCATAACCGACTGATGACACTTTGAGGAACTACTGTCAGTTGGGCTACATCAACTTGCCAAGTTCAACCCCCTGACCCCCCCCCCACTTGGATGTGCGCCTGACAATTTGTAATAGACCAAACTTTGAAATATCTAAAGAAAGCGAGATAAAAACTGATATTTTTCTAACTCTTGACAATTTAATTAATTCGTTATTTTTCTGCGGTGTTTTTTCACACATCTAAATTTAAAATTTTGGGAGAGTGAATTGATTATCAAACATTTCGAATTTAATCATTCTGATGCGAGTTGTTTTTCCTTCTATTTCTGAAATTTAAATGTCTATCGTTCGAATGTTTTCGTATCGGAAAATTTATCAAAGCCTGAATATAATCACCAGGTAAACACGCATCTAAAAAGTTAAAAATTCTTGTTTGATTTATCTCTAAGATTAATTCTGATTGTGAGAGAATTTATGACACTTTTCTTAATGTAGATGATAAATCAGATACATACATACAACTCTTAAAGAGGTTTATGATAATTAAAGAAATTATTATTGTTATTTATTAACATATTCGTTATTTATATCACAAAGCAGATAAATATAAATTCATCACTTATCACTTAAAAATGTTCTTTTGTACGATTTTCTAGTATGGAGTTTACCAGAACAGTCTTTCTGAAGACTCCAATAGTAGTAGGCTATCATGTGGCTATCTTATATTCCTTGATATCTATCTGCCATAGTTTTATGTCCTTATGGAATCTTTCCCCCGGTTCTTCACTAAAATCACCTAGGTTTTCTGGTAAGTGGTCATAATACAACTGAGAATATTAAAGTTGGAAAGCATATTTTCCACTAATTCTCTGCCTTATGATTTCCAAGAAAATTACTACTTGAATAAATGAACACCAAGAATTAGATTCAATCTCGTTCATTGATGCGGTTGGATTGTGGATCTTCAGTAGGTTGCCTTATCTGAGGACCATCAAATATTCTGGCTTTCAGTTTTTCAGAGTTAATCCCAGGAAATTTACGTGTCAAGTAGCCTACACAAAGTCCATCTCGATTTAAAGCCTTCAAAAATTCCTACATAAGCCCAAACTTGATATGCAAGGGTAGAAATATAATTTTTTCTCTCGCATTCAAAGGTTCGTTGACAACGTTTTGTTTTTCTTGAATTATGACATTTCTTAATGAAAATCACCCAATTTCTGTTAACCCAGTGTTGATCCTTAGCTCTGCTGTCCCAAAGACATAAAAAACAAGGATATTTTGTATATCCACTTTGCTGTCCAAGGAGGAAGTTTACCGTTTTTAGATAAAAAACTAAAATCAATTAGTCTGTATCTCAAAAACTAGAGCTGCTACGAAAAGGAGGCAGATATTTTTGGAATCAGCTTTACTTTTAGCAGATACTTTTCCGGCATCAATATAAAAAAAATATTTTGTTGGGCAGTGATAATCTGTTATTATATTTTTGACCTATGGCTTTAATTTATCTCGTTAAATCTTCCTTCTATATGAATTTAAAGAAAATAAACCACAAGTATAATTAAAACCAGAATTCTCTCTCCGTATTAATTGAAGATATTTTTATTTCACCAGAAAAACAACGATGCTGCATGAGTTCATACATGGCTGTAAATAATGAGACCAAATATCCCAATTCCAACCAAAAACAACCAGATATGGTTATAGCCAACTTCATTAACTAGTACCATGTACAACTCTTGTCCATTACACTGGGTCGCGTTTTAATTATTGAACTGAGCGAGAGAACATTCAGAGAACTGTCAGTACATTCTGTACTCAACTACTGCTGATAATTGGCTATGATTTTAGATTATTTAAGTGGAAATTTCTATTGCATTTTTTGTTAAAGGAAAATTGGATTTTTTATGTTGGTATCTATCTAAAACACTCATTATTTTTACGTTTTTGTAAGGGTTTTTTTTAATAAAAATATATGTGCATAGGATTTTAATTTTTATGTTCAAAGCGGAATGTGTTTTCATGGGTATTACTTCATTTGGAAAATTCTGCTACTTCAGAAATATTATGAATTTTAAACAGAATGATGTCTTTTAAATACAACACTTTACAAATTATCTGCGCTTATGGCTGTAAAATACACCTTGCATCAAAAAAAGGCTCATGTTGATTGGTGTAAGGGAATGCTAAAAAAATTCAACCTAAGCACTGCAAAATCCGTATACAACATCATTACAGATGACGAAACTTGGATTTATTCATATGAACCGGAAACTAAGCAATAGTTCACTGTTTGGGTTTCCAAGATGAACCGAAACCCACTAGAGTTGTTAAACGAAGCACTTTCAAGAAAAAGATCGCTTGTTTCTTCGGTTGTACTGAACATGTCGCAACCATTTCTTTAGAGGATTGGAGAATGATTCATGTTGACTGGTACACAACAATTTATTTGCCGGAAGTCATAGATAAAATCAGGAAGAACAACCAAAAACGTCGCATCATTCTTATCATGACAATGCAAACTCCCAGACAGCACGTCAAACAATTGATTAATTGAAAGAGAAAAACGAATTAATTGCTCATTGCCCGTGTTCACCCAATTTATTCCCTTTTTGTTTGTTCCCTTATGTCAAACAAAAATGAGTGGACAGCGATTTTCATCACCTCAAGAAGCTGTTGAAGACTTTGAAGGCCATGTTTTTGAGATACCAACTTCAGAGTGGAAAAAATGTTTCGAGAATTGGTTTGAACGCATGCATAAGTGTATAAATCTTAAAGGCGAATATGCTGAAAAGCAATAAAACAGTTTGTTCCAAACAGTTTTTTTTTCTTTCTTAGTTTTTGTAAAAACTTGCCCATATACGAGGGCATATTGAAAACTAATGCCTTCATAGCCATAACTTTTATAATGACGGGCCAGACCGTGTCAAAAGTGGTTTGCCATTTACCTTAAATATCTGTACAAAAGTCCTCCTAGCGGAGATTCTCAGCAACGCGTTTGCGCATGACAGTTCAAAACATGGCGGCCGGCATGGATGTGCGGTTAAAATAACGAGCTATCATTGAATTTCTTACTGCGGAGGGTGTAGCACCCATTGATATCCATCGAAGGTTAAGTGCCGTCTACCGTAAGGCGTGTGTTGATGTGAGTACTATTAGAAGGTGGGTAAGGACTGTGAAAGATGCAAGTCCTGCTGAAACGGATGTCCAGGATCGGGCACGCAGTGGCTGACCAGTGTCTGCATGTGGTGAAAGGCAGGTGGCTCTGCTGCCCATATCTTGCGCCTTGTGACCTTTTTCTCTTTCCAAAACTTAAGGAACATCTCAAGGGCAAGCGTTTCTTCGGAGGCAGAGGTGATAGCGGAGATGCTGAAATAGTGCCGTGGGAAGTCTTCAGACTTTTTCCATGCGGACTTGAAAAACTCGTACCACGTTGGCGTCAATGTATTACTGTCAATGGCGATTATGTGGAAAAGTGAATATATCAGTGCTTAGAGGACAGTTTATACTATTATTTCACATTTATATGTAAACCATATATCAATTACTAATAAAGTTATAGCCATGGAGGCATTAGTTTTCAATATGCCCTCGTAATGACCTATAAAAGTAACCAAAATAACCAGTCCTTACAAAAGTGAAAACAATATACAGAGTGATTATTTAATGGCGAGACGACGTCACCGAATTTTACGTGCCTCCTAGCAGAATACTATGACTATAATAACCTTGAAGAAAATTTGTTTATTAAGAAAAAAAAGATTATGCGAATGCGCGCATAATTGCCTGCTACGATGTGTATGAAACGGCAAATTATTAAAACTTCCAGTGACGTCGTCTCGCCATTAAATAATCAATCCGTATGTGTGATGATTGAATATGTTTATTATAAAGATTATAAAATAATATCGTCAATAGAAGTTCTTGAAAAATAAAATATAGCAACACTTATTCTAATTTATCTGTAACCCCTCTTGAAAGAAGTATACAAATTACTAAAACAGCCGTGTTTTCTTTCAAGATTTCACGCCTACTTCAACAGTTTCCTTCAACTGTGATTCTATATGTGTTGACTGGCGTCTTTCTAAATGCCTTTACTTCATTCTAGAGTGTTTCAAGAGATGTCCCACCGAGTAGTTCACACATATCACACCAGGTGTCACTAGCATGCGTGTGCTGACGTAGATGCTTCACTGGATGTAAGAATCTTGGCAATTTCTTTAATGGTTCTTGGCACTGGCATTCTTTAAGATCATTTTCCGGAAAGCATTCGAAGGAGTTGGTTGATGTGAGTCCGAGAGGTGGGGTTAATGGTACCTTATTTTCGTTTATTGATTTCTTTATGTCTTTTAATAGCACTAGTATTCCCGTTAACATTTTATTCGGTTATAAAGAAATCTGATCGCTTTTATTTGAGAATTCTTTGTTATGATGCGCCTTTGTTAGGATTCTCAGATATTTACGAAATTTAGTCATTTAATACGATTTCATTTACTTCATCAAAAATAAATTAAATTTCCCTCAGCGCTGAACAACAACAATAAAATGTTATTGTTTTATATTATGACATTGTTTTCAAAAACACAAAATGTCAAGTATTTCTGGTGCTCCACGTTGGGCACCAGCTATGACGTAAATTTCGGCCAAATTCTTATGAAATGGCGCTGATTTTTTCACTCGGTTGGATTAAGGCGAGTATATATAAGTTAGGGAGAATGACGAGTGGTTTTATGCGACTTTTCGGAAAATTAAAGATTAAAGATATGCATATTTAAAAATTGTTGAATAAATAATATTTAAAAACAAGGATAAATAACACTGCCAACAAAATAATTTTTTTATCTTGGTGCCGGAAAAGTAAGAACTAATTTTGGATATTTTTGATGTGCTGATTCCAAAAATACTTGACTCTTTTTCGTAGCAGTTCTAGTTTTTGAGATACAGCCTAATTGATTTTAGTTTTTTATCTAAAAACGGTAAACTTCCTCCTTGGATTGCAAAGTGGATATACAAAATATCCTTGTTTTTTATGTCTTTGGGACAGCAGAGCTAAGGATCAGCACTGGGTTAACAGAAATTGGGTGATTTCTATTAAGAAATGTCATAATTCAAGAAAAACAAAACGTTGTCAACGAATCTTTGGTTGCGGAGACAAAATTATATTTCCACCCTTGCATATCAAGTTTGGGCTTATGTAGCAATTTTTGAAGGTTTTAAATCGAGATGGACTTTGTGCAGGCTACTTGACACGTAAATTTCCTGGGATTAACTTTGAAAAACTGAAAGCCAGAATATTTGATGGTCCTCAGATAAGGCAACCTACTGAAGATCCACAATCCAATCCAATCAATGAACAAGATTGAATCTAATTCTTAGTGTTCATTTATTCAAGTTGTACAAAATTTTCTTGGAAATCATAAGGCAGAGAATTAGTGGAAAATATGCTTTCCAACTTTAATATTCTCGGTTGTATTATGACCGCTTACCAGAAAACCTTAAGTGAATTTAGTGAAGAACCGGGGGAAAGATTCCATCAGGACATAAAACTATGGAAGATAGATATCAAGGAACGTAAGATAGTCACATGGTGGCCTATTACTGTTGGAGTCTTCAGAAAGACTGTTCTGGTAAACTCCATGCTAGAAAGTCGTACAAAAGAACATTTTTAAGTGATAAGTGATTAATGTATATTTATCTACTTTATGAAATAAATACCTTACTTTGTCTCTTTTGTGTTTGTAACTGGCAGTTGGAGCAAATAGTAACAGTAATAACGTGAAAAATACACAAGTTAAGAAATAAGATATTTTATTGTAAAAGAGGCCATTATAGCGTATCACAAAAACTAGATGTGATAGACCAAATCTGACGGCTATTTTGGATTTTATGCCCAAAAATTACCTAGAGACAGTTAAAAACTCGCAGGCACCAAAATGTCTGTTGGGCTGCGTAATATTTCTGTATTTCTAATATTCAACAAATATGTAATATTTTAAAAATATTTTAAACTTATTTTTTAATAATCTAAATTTGTTATGCATTTCATTTAAATCTGTGCCGCAATTTGCATTTGCATATTTTCAGTAATTTTAATCTTGGTTAGTGATATTCTCGGTCTGATGATTTTTCAACGCCAACCGAGGCAACACTATCGATTGGTAACGAGTACTTCCGGTTTTGATGGAACAAACAGATTTTATTGTTTGATTATATAATTAATATTTGCATGACATGTTTAACGATATTAATGGTTAGACCTACATCAAATTTTATCAGATAACGTTGTCTAAACATTTCAGTTTACTCTGTAATGGATTTGGCCAATAAAAAGTTTATTTGAAATATATATATATATATATATATATCGCTATATTATCGTTGCGGAGCGCAAAATTATTTAACTAACTAACTCATTAAAATAGACTTGCAGTGTTATATCTAGAGTCCGGCAAAAATATGCAACGGTTCTTTTGCCATAGACGTGCTATTTTAAACTTTATTTTGAACGAATAATTCTGTAATAATTTTTAACTTCTTTTTACTTATAAAGCGCCCTTTCTGATATTAGCATACTATGGTATATATAGACTGTATTGGGTATATAAGCTGTTCACTTTTGTTGGAACAAACTAGATTTGGTTATTTTGGTTACTTTTATAGTGTATTACTGACTTTAAATGTCAATTAAAAATATTCCTTACACTGTAAAACCGACTTTAGGTTTCTAGGTTATGGTCATTATAATTAAGATATCATTTTTCATTATGACAAATGTCAAATGGATCGACATTTTAAAAAAGTGACTTTTTTAATACCAATATGACATACAATTTCAAAGATGGAAACTATTCAAAACTAAATTTCCCCTTAGTTTGTTCTTACTAAAGTGTAACGCTTATACCAGGTTCTTTTCTCAAAGCCTATTTGACATAGGAGATTGGTAAAAAAGGTAGTGCCATTAAGAGTATCCTTATATAAAGAATTATGTCCAAATTTACCATTACCACCAAATCCTGTTGTGACACGTTGGGGAACTTGGCGTGAAGCGGCGTTTTTTTATGTTAACAATTTTGAAGTTATTTTTTTTTTTATCTAACGCCGAATGCTCAAAGCATTATAATTTCAAAAAATATTATACAAAAACCAAATATTTATGATGAGTTAAAGTTCATAAAGACTAATTTTGAATTTCTCCCTTCAACCATAGTAAAATTAGAAAAACAAAACCGGCCGTTGTCAGAATCTTTAAATATTATTTATTGGACAGTAAACAAACTGAAATCTGTTCCCGGCGAGTTTGGTTTGCACTTGTCTGCAAAAATTGATAGTATATTTAATAAAAATCCTGACCTACAAGTATTACTACAATTTTCTATCAATTTATTATCAAATCAGGATATATTTAATAAATATAAAGAAATATATACTTTTTATAATTATGCACCAATAACAAGTTTTGATGTAGAGAGGTCTTTTTCTTTTTTCAAGGAAGTATATACATCGAAAAGAACTAATTTTTCTGATGAAAATTTAGAAAAATACTTAATGATTTCTTTAAATAATTAATTTCATAAATATTATTATTAATTATTATTATTAATGAGAAAAGAAAAAATAAACTCACTACAACATACACCAAGTCAAAAAATTTCTTACTATTATTATTATTGATACTAAAATTGCATTTATTTTGCTTGTGTATTAATAATAAATAATATCGTTTATAAACTTTTTCATTTTTCAATTTTTTACTATTTGGAAATAAATACTAACAAAAAAACAAAAGAATAAAACACTTGTACCGCAATGAATTCTTTTCTTAATGACGACACCTCATTATTTTGGGATTATATCCGAGATTATTCCAGCCACTCCTTTGCCATTGGTCATATTTTGATAAGATATTAAATGCCGCTTTTTATCGAAAAACATCTAACTAAAGTACCGTTGCATATTTTTGCCGGACTCTAGTTATATCTAATTTTCATTTGAGTAATATAAGCAGCTTTATATATTTAATTATTTATGGTCATAGATAAATAAATTACTATGGTTAACTAGTTTTTGCTAGTTATGCCACAAGGGAATTTTCTGTGTCCATATGTTTGATATTTTCTCGTTTTGTTCTTACCTCAGTGTTGTTCGCTCGCTGCTGTACCAAAGTGGGATGATGTATGAAAGATTTAGGTCGCGCTGGGGTTGTCGAGCCAAGCGGAGTTCTGTCAGGGTCGTCGACTATCGATCCAAATGAAGGATGTGGAGATGAAAGCAGGTTTTTATACAGAGGATAATCAACGATAATTTTAAATTTGCGATATTTTTACTTTGATAAAGGTCAGGGAAATTATTATTCTTTAATTTTTACTCTTTTTTTTTGTTTTAATTAGAGTAGAAAAGTGAGATTAATTGGTTTAATTTTCTTTTTAGTTTAATTTAGTAAAAGTTTCCAGGATTTCAGATTAAATTAGTGTGATTTATGAGGATGTTTCTATCATTGAACACTTTATAACTCCATTGCAGAGTAATGACATATGGAGCAGCGGCGTAGACAACAAAATTAATATGAATAAAATATTTTCATTGGGAATGGAGTATTAGAAAACGTGTCGTGGAGTCACAAAATAACTATAGGAAAATCGGCGAAACAGTGCAGTTGCGTCACTTGAAACGTCACAAAAAAATGTGACGTCAGGTTTAGTACGTTTACATTCATCTATTTAACGAATGTAATATTTGTACGCTGTCTCTTGTATCTAAATGAAATGAAAATATAAGAATAAGAACAGAATAGATACAAAACTATTCTAATAGGCAAAATAGTCCTACAAAGGAATGATGTGATCCAAAAATATGATCAAAGAAAATAAAATAAAAATAAGTTGAATATAACCTAAAATGCAGTACACATAAAATCAAAGAAGAAAATCTATAAGAAAATATACAACCAAACACAAAACTGCTAAATAAAAAACGAACTAAATAAAAACGGTTTTTAGAAATTACTTTAAGTTAGATATTTGAACACAAGTCAGTATCGAAACACAACAGACGTATTATTAAATGACAAATGTAAACATCGTTTTATTCAGGGATACCAATACAAATGTTCCTATATTAAATTTGTATATTAAATATGACTTCAAAAGGTATGTTTTAATAAAATAAAAGAGTAAGGAGCAATATTAGTCTATTATTCACATGCAAAAAAAATCGATTTAGTTATTTTTTCGACACTAAGTTTGTCATTAAAGTTATGACGCAAAATGGCAAACTGCGCTGTTTCAGCGACTGAGCTATACAATAACTTTAAATAAATATCTACAAAATAATGAGGAGAGTAGATTTGTAAAAGAATGGGCATAAAATTGCAGAAAATACTGTGCGATCGATAAATAAAATAATCAAAGAAAGCCTTGAATGAAAATCTTTGATTTAACTATAAAACTATTCTCAGGAGCGCAACCAGAAACACTTGGTTTTTACATACGTTATAAGTGAAAAACCTCCCCCTTCCCAAGAGCTCAAAAAACATTTGGTTGTTACGTGTTTTTGTCAAAATACAAGTGAGGATTTTTTTAGATCACCATATATTTTAGAAGTGAGGATCTACTTTTTTTTAAGTCATCACTTGTATTTTAGAAGTGAGGACCGTTTTTTCTAGGTCATCACTTGTAGTTTAGTGAAAACATTTTTAATAATTTAAATAAGACTACCCCTTCCGCAACTTTCTGGGTACGCACCTGAATAAACTTACTTTTAATTATCTTGGATAATTCTCTAAATGACTTGCATCAATTCTGTTCTAGGTTGTGCAAAAACAATTTTGTATTGTGTGCCACAAGGCACTGTATTAGGACCCTTATTAGTCTTAATTTATGTAAATAAGTAAGACTGTTGGCCGAGGTAACAAGCATATCAGCTAGTCCACATATTTGTTTTGGAATGTTCAAAATCGAGCCTTTTATGGATAAATGTATCATCCGCAAACATGACTGTGTTAGACAGTGTATGTGAGGGAAGATCATTAATAATATTAAAAGTAAAGGGCCCAAAACTGAACCCTGCCCAACTCCCATGTTAATTTCCTAGTTGTCTTTTTGATGGGATGACTTCAAAAAATACCTCCGAAGATGATGGTACTTTATAAATAAGTGATCTAAGTTAATTGAAAATATACCTGTAAGGAAACGAAATTATTTTATTAGATCACCTCTATCCATTCTGTTTTCTAGAGTGATCTGCTGTAGATTATTCAGCCTTGCTTTATATGGGACATCCAACATTTTGGGTTAACAAAGTTTTTTTGGATCGTAGTTGGACGCTTTCCAATAGCTTTAGTCTTTCTTCAGATCTCGACTGGAAATTCTTGTACTAGATCACCTCTTTTCAGTCTGTTTTCTACAGTTTCATATGGAACATCCAACAATTCTGGGATAGTAGAGTTTTGTGGCTCGTCGTTGGACGCTTTCCAATTGCTTAATATATTTCTTCAGATGTGGATTCCATAACGAAAAAACGAATTATAAGCGTAAGCTAACTTACATGGTGTAAATTTTCTTGTTAAGTGACCGCAACGGATGCAATAAAGCTTTTAGAACTGTCATCTTGTTGTCTGTCTCAAAAACTTGAATATTTAAATTTGAGTAGACCAACTTAAGTCACTGACAATGATGAGTCCCCGGATCTATTTGCTCATCCGTAGGAACAAATAAAATGGGGTAATTTTGTATTGGCATACTCTTCCTCGTTATAGAAGCAAAATTTTGTCGCTACGCCTCTGATAATCGCTAAATTGCCAGTTTATCCAACTCAATTTAAAAGTAAAATTAAAAGTTCAGGGAATTTTTTATGTGTAACATTCACTTCAGCATTCGAGTTTACGTCATTACGTGTTTATAGAATTAAATTATTCACCTGCTGCTCCTTCGTCACTTCGTGATGCTTCACCCTAAGTCAAACCCAAATAATAATTGAATTAAGATTTTTATGTGCATCCCTTGAACAGAACTCGAAACAGGAATATTAACCCCTGACGCCAAATTTCCACTCAATTCACTTGGTAAGTCTCTTTGGCCAACACAGTACAATAAACATCAACACACCCCATATATCACAGCAATGCCAAGTACAAGAGCTAGATAATATCCTTGTAAACACATAACAATCTCACTTAGTTCAGACACACACCCAATTCTAGTAGTTCATAGTTCCTGCAATAGATGGTGCCTAACGTCAATGATAAGGGTGTTCATCTACTGTTTAACAGCAGTCGACGTTTATTCAACGTCTTCCTTTAACAATTGATGTCCGAGTTTATCTGGCGTGCGAGTGATACTCGGGAACTGAGAATGCTTTCATCAATTGTAGGAAACAGACCGTGCGAAAGGGTTGATACTCTACTCAGGATTTCGTAACGGGAGATGAAGTGGGTATATACACCAAGACATTGGATGAATAAGGGAAATATTGAGGTCAAGTTGAAATTATTGAGTCGAAAGTATATCTACCTACAAACAACGATACAATTCCCCAACATATCCCAGATATTGCGAGCTTATTTCTAAAATAAACTTCTACGAGGGAAATTGTTCTTTATTATATTATTTTTACTGTACTTTTGTTTTATTGGATAACATTGTCATGTTTCTCGATTTATTTTAAAGTTTTTATTACGTGAAAGTTGAAAGACTTAAACAAATAGTGTAACAATAAATAGTTGTTAAAAATAAATAAAGAAATTGAGTGTTACTATGTTTACTATAAAGCAACTACAGAGTTTATCCAAAACACCAGCATGACATTAATATGACATTATCTTTACCAAATACTATAATTTGAATCTTTTGGCTATTTTCAAGTTTGATTAAAAGTATCAACTATTCAATATATTATAGTCTAATTTTGAACTAGGAGGAGTAAATTTAAAAGACGTTTCATCATCATCATTATCATTTATCAACCATTGACGTCTACTGTTTAATATGAGCTTCCTCTTTGCATCTCAAGTCCTCCCGGTCCTGTGTCATCTGTAGACAATTTCCGGTCAGTCTTTTAATATCATACGTTAAACGGGTAGGAGGTCTGCTTCAGTTTCTAGTACTGTCTCTAGGTCGCCATTCCAGTATTTTCTTGGTTCATCTACCATCAATGTCTCTAACAAGGTCATTTGCCCACTGACACGAAATACGTGAAATTTTTCCAGTTATGTCGCAAACTTTTGCTTGCTGTCTGAGCCACAAATTTGTTTTTGATCCATTGGTGTAATGCCAATCATCGATATTTCTATTGATCTTTGAGCGACTCGTAGTTTTTCCGCAGATTTTCGCGTGGGTGTTAGAGTCTCAACACTGTAGGCGAAGACTGGTAAGACACATTATCAAATACCTTTCTCTTGAAGCAGATGGGGAGAACACTTTTTAAAATTTGCCTTAGGTTTTTAAAGACCGCTCATCCCAAACCAATTCTTCTATTAATCTCTATGGTTTGATTGTCTCGGCCGATAGTGATTTCGTGTCCCTGGTATTTGTAGTGAGACACTTGATCAATGAGTCTACCCAAAATTGACATTCAGCACTAAATCTGTCATTATTCTGGTCTTATTTATGTTAATTTAGAGTCATATCTCCTCGGATTCACTATTTAATTCTTCCATCATTTGGTCCATTTCTCCTAAGTCATCAGTAATTAAAAGTATATCGTCAGCGAAACGTGGTGTAAACTCCATTAATGTTTAAACCACGATTTCTCCAATTTATTTTTCCAAAAAAAAAAAAAAACGCTCTCCAACGTTGTATTAAATAGTATAGGAAATAAAGGGTCTCCTTGGCGTACACCTGGCTCGATAAAAAACAATCTATATCTCTCTTAATTATTATAAACTCAAAAGTTATATTAACACTATAATAAATTATCAGAAAAGTTACTAGATTACTATTTGCGGAAAATTTTAATTTAGACACAATCAACGTCAATAATTGAATACTGAAATGTTTAGGCAAATTTATATTTTTTACCATTAAAATAAAATTTAATTTATTAAATAACAAATTAAAGAATGACAAAACAAATATAAATTTTTATTGTAATTATTTTATTCAAATACGGAAAACAATTTGTAAAAATTGGTAATACTTCTTTTGACATTTCCATGACAAATTTTGGTGTACCTCAGGGATCGATTATGGGGCCACTTCTATTCACAATAAAGCAATTCTTTTGCTGACGATACAACCATCATTGCAGGCTCTTACTCGGTAAGCATTGTAATTTCGGAAAGCAATCCTATTGTGGATGATGTTAAATTATTGTTTACCTCCAAGAAAACACAATTTAATACCAACGAAACACATTTATTAATATGTACAAGACCAAATATTTATAAAAACATATATTATACGTAAGCGACATCAATAGTAAACTCTGTAGGACGATTTATTTACTAAGAAATTTTGTGAATTTAGTTTTCTATACTATCTTTTTAAAAGCGAATTATCTTTATTTCAGTCTCTACTTATGCGTTACACATAGCACTAACTAATACTGTAAAAAAATTATGAACTCGATGCCAGCAAGTGTACAATTGTTATTATAAGTATCATACTAATATTATTGTCAAATTTTTAGTTTAAAGGCAATTTTAAACTATCTTGTTTAAATCTAAGAATAAAACTTTAACCCTTAAATTAAGAAATAAATCTTATATAATCCTCTTATCCTACTCCTTTATAAAATATTAATTTTACTGATATATTACCAAGTTTGTTATAAAAAAATTTGATATGAATGGAAGATATGCCGAAAGAAAAATTGCATACAATTTCACATGCTATGTAAACATAAATATTGTGCGCTCATAAAAAATTAAATATTCATTATTATTTTTAGAAGACTTTGATTAAGTGGTGTACAAATAAAGTTGATGATAACGACAGCCCCAAAATAAAAACCATAAATATATTACTATCAGATATGAACATATAAAGAACGACTGAAATAAAAGGATAACAATAACATGTACACGATTTTTGTTGCGTTGAATATTTTGTAGTATGTTGTTATATAAAATGCAACCGCTATAGTTGAAACGAATCCTTTGTTTACAATTTGGTCATTCTTGAATTGTACAAGATACGCTTGAATTCTTTATAAATAAATAATAAACTATTAAAAAAGTTTTTGAAAGCATTAAAAATATTCTTTTCCATTCCGTATCTGTATGTTTTTTCCCCTTGAACCTTCAGTTCTCGCAGTTCACCCGCGATGATGAACCAGTTACGAGTACGCCGGTGCTTCTGCCGATGATTTTACTTGCAAATGTTTAGTAAATATGCGGTTTTGGAAGGTGCGACCGAGACTCCCCACGAATATCTTAAAGGTGACGTGAAGTGGCAAGATAGAACGTCGACACCTTATAAAATTTAAATATATTGCCACTAGTTTGAGAGAGAAAAGGTTATTAGAGGCGAATTTGTTTTAGGAAACATTTCCTTTGTTGTCTGTTTCATTAGTTTTACTTATACATACATGCGTAAAGTTTTGAACTCTGAACACACCTAATAAACGAAAATGAACGAATTAAAATAAAGAACTTCAACGATAATAAATACCAATCTACGTTAATATTCAATGGACAGCCAAAATGTATGATGATAAAATTAGTTAATTTTAATGAATGTGACAGTTAAAATACGTTATTAGTTATAGTTTCAATATTACAGTAACTGGTTCTGGCGACATACCTAAAATTTCTGGACCTGGTGACAAAAAATCTGCCGTTTCAAAAATGTGCAGATTCAATCTGTACCCCTTTATTGCATATTTTTAATAATTCATTATCTACAGGCGCTTTTCCAGATCTGGTTTTTAAATCTGGTAGCAAAAAAGATAACGACAACTATCGGCCCCAGTATTTCCAGTATTCAGTTAACCTTTTGATGTTTGTGTAGAAGAAAGACTAACATTTTTAGTTAAATATATTCCTAATGAGCAACAAAGATTGTTTTAAAGGAAGAACGGTCCTTAAAAATCTTTTGTCTTTTGTGCAGTTTGTAGGCGAGAGTCTGAATCGCAGAGAATAAGTATCTACAACTTACACCAATATTTCGAAGGCCTTTGACAAAGTTTATTATCCTTTACTTGTTGTAAAATTTGACAATTTTGGCTTCTCTGGTAATTTATTGCAATGGTTAAAATCTTATATTACTTATCATTCTTAGTTTGTTGCATTTAAAATGTTTATATCTTAAATAGTTGGAATTACTCCTGGAGCTCCACAAGGTTCCTCTCTTGGCCCTCTACTTTTTTCAATATTTCTTTATGAAATGGGAAATTGTTTCAAATCCTCTAATTTTCCTTTAAATGCTGACGAACTTATTATTTTTTATTTAATTTAGTAGAATTGTCTCTGAATATTGTCTCTCCATTCTTTAGCTGGATATGACGCTAAGGTAGCTACGAAATTACTTGTTACATTTTTAGCTGATCGACTGAATACTGTAAATATGTCTTTAAGTCCTGACTGTCTTAACTGAACTTTTCTAAAACTTTTCTTAACCTTACGAGTCATAACTCTTTTAGTCATAACTGAATCATGCTGAGAGACTTACATTCGTCAACTGGAAAATATCATTTCACACCACCTTGAACAAAATGGACATTTTGTTGTATCTTTAAACTCATGATAATTTATTAATAATAATTCAAGTAAGTATCTCTTTAGAAAATAACACAAAACTAATGTTTATTTTAAAGCCAAAGATTAATTTTTTAAGCACATATGGTCCGAATACATCTAATATTTATTTGACACTTTTCTCATCTGTTATAGAATTTACGATGCCCTTTTCATGTTAAGTTTACATAGGATTCAAGTTACAATAATAAATATAAAGTGCCCTTTTCTAAGAAAATAGATTATTTTTTATCATTTAATATTTTTGAATATTTTACTCTTATTAAATAATTAAATTGAATTTATTTATTAATTTTTATTTCTAAAACAATAGCAAAATTACTTCTCTTACATTATTCCTTTCCTATCTAAAACTGTTAATCTTACCAAATAGATTGATTAATTTTATTTTTGAAATAATAAAAAAATGACATCATAGTACAAAAGATATTATTTAACAGAATGAATTATAAATTTAATAAACAAATATATTATAAATCTTACGAAGAAAATTTAAAATTCTATAATATTAATAGACTTACAAAACTCTACAAATACATAATTTCATAAAAATTACAATATTATTTTAAGATTTGTAGTCCATTGCTATCAGTTTATATACTATGCATTAGTTATAGTGTCTATAAATTAAATAAGCTGAAAAAATTCTCATTTCAGGGTCAATAAATGCGAAATGCGTGTAGCTATTTGAAACTCGCATACCAGAACCGACAGAGGTTATTAGAAGCCACAATTATGTTCGTAAATGCGAGGGTCCAGCGCGGTGTGAATGCCACAAATCAAAGGTTTACTGGGTTTCTACGACTTGTTTATTTGACCTATATCTTGTTTTACGTCATTTTGCGGATTCTTCCTTCACATAAACACAAAATTAAAATATGATATATTCATCATATGATCCAACTGACATTTATTTTGAGAAATTGTATATTTATAGCAATAAAGGAAAATTAAAGTATTTTAAAATTATTTATAAAATAATTTAGATGATTGTTTCACATACTAGAGTCTTTCAGTAGATCTTTCGTTTTCCAGAACCTCAACTGCCTTCCCCTGTACGATAGTCTGACCAATATATACAATTTATAGATCTCCTCAAGTCACTGCAAGTATTTCAAAATGTATTCATTTAAATATTATGTTCATATCATCAGTAAGTGTAATATATTAATGTATTGTGAACCAAATGACCATAGTTGGGCGCCAAATGACCACCATTGAGTGCTAAATGGCTACTGTTGGGTACCAAATGACCTTCGTTGGACGCCAAATGACCATAGTTGGGCGACAAATGACCACTGTTAAGCGCTAAATGACCACAGTTGGGCGCCAAATGACCTCCGTTGGGCGCCAAATGACCACCGTTGGACGCCATATGACCACCGTTGAGCGCTAAGTGACCTCAGTTGGGCACCAAATGAGCAACGTTGGGTGTAATATCAATGCCCATCCCTGATCATCTGGCGTAAAATGTGTTAAGAATTAAATGTCATTATTTGCACTGACAGATATGTTTATTCGAAATTGGCATAAACCAATCCAATGGTTTTGCCTACGGTTGCCCAAAACACCCAAGAAAATGAGACGTTGAATATTAAAAAGCTCATCATCCGAAGATTAGGCTCTGATGGATTCGTTGTTCGATGATATCAGATAGTGAATTACCAAACAAGAACGACATATGTAATATCTGTGGTGAATTTGGCGGAATATAATGAATATCACAGGACCAAATATTTCTGTTCCATTTTAAAAATAAATTTCGCCACTGAATATTTAAATCTACGCCGAAATATTGGGTTAAGATTCTATTGGCATTGACACATGTCAAAAATATTAAAATTCAACGTAGCAGCGCATGCGCGAGCAGTAAATATAACCTATCTACAAGGTTAGTTAGCACCTCGCGTTAACAAATATTGTATTAACGCTTACCTTAACAAACGCTCTTACAGAATAACATTTTTGGATACAGGCGTTTGAAATGGTGTTAAAATAAAAATATTAACCTAATGCTAATTTTAACGCATTTCTTACAGAATACGCTTGTGTGTTATCTGTCAATGTATAGTGGCGTCAAACATCGGAATTAATTAATAACCTTTCCATTAACATTTATTCCTTTTGTATCTTTACTTAATGCTTTCTCACAATCTGCCTCCGAAGAAAGATTGAACAGCCACAGAGATAAACAATTTTACACGGAACTTTTACTGCCTTCTTGAAGGGTTTTCTAAATCCTCCTTAATTTCTTTAAAAATAAACAATAAACCAACTTCAAATTAATTTTTAAGAATCGTGCTTATCATATTTCCATTAAGATAAAATAATTAATTTAAAACCATCAACTTGACCTGAATTTTCTCGGGCTCTCAATTCCATCCGTAAGTCGATAGGGCGTTGGGGCGTTGAGAGGGTATAAGGGGGACAGGGTATCCAGTATCCACTCACTCTAACTGATTCCCCAAATCAGCCGTCAACCCTTTTCCACGCTCGGTTTCCTACAATTGATGAAAGCGCTCTCGATGCCAGATAAATTTGGACAAGCATTGTCGGTAGGGATACTATTTGAAATAAGATATTTGTATTGCTTCTTCAAGAAAATTAGATATGGGTGTTTCTGAAAATACCTATTTAACGTTGCGTATAACTCCCAGAGATCCCCCCCCCCCGAGATTAAAAGTTTCTTATACAAAACTAAATATAACAAAATAAAAAATCATTATAGTTGAAGGTAATGGGATTCGGACCAGTCAGAAAATAAAAACAAATTTATTAACTTCGCTAACGTTTCGATTTTATTTAAATCTTCATCAGAGCTACAAAGATATATAGAAAAATAGAATTATTAAATTGGTAAGTTTATATGTATAAAATTATGATAGTGTTTACCTTCAACTATAATTACTAACTTACGGACGTAACTCATCTAATCAAAATAAAAAATCTATGCAGTTTGCACCAAATTATTATATACAATAGACCTGTTAAGTGTTTTTTAAAAATTATTTTTGTTTTATGGTTATTAAGTAGTTTTTTATACACATTGGCATATGTAATTTTAATATAATATAATTATAAATAATTTTATACTTCATTCACAATATCATAATTTACTTGCGGTGTAAGGTTATTGGGTACAATAATGCCCGATGGCGGCGCTACGAGCTCTGTGAACAGCTGATTGAAACGAGTAATGTGAAAGTTGTCCATATTTGTTTACATGTTAAATCATCGATTTGCAATGGATAATAAACAGCTATCCTTACTAAATCATTTTAATTTTTTAAGTGCAACACCTTCTTCTAGGTGTGTAGTTGAAGGATAAGAGTTGTTAAACGCCGGACATCTTATGTTGTGCGCAATTTTGGACAAAAATGATGAGCATGTCGACATATGTGGGTTATGTTTACAAACAAGCAGTTTGAGATCACCACCTCACGAAGTCACTGGGAAATTAAAATTTAGTAATGATGTTGAAATTTTAAATATGGCCTGCACATGTAAAGCAGGAAGTACATGCAAACACATTTCAGCTGTTCTATTATTTTGTACCAGGTGGTTAACAAACCAAAATGAAAGAAGCCTAGATCAGGGCATTGATTGATTGTAATATTTGATGTTTCTTTTTTTTTTTGTGTGGTTTCTGTTGGTTTTTCATTTTGTTCCAGAGACAATATATTGTGTATGGAAATATTAACCAGCACATTTAAAATGCCTGTGATCTACTTTTAAAAAACCTGTCTTACAATAGTATGAACCGCAACCTCTGTTAGAAACTCCTTGCCTAAATAAATTGATTAAAAACAAAAGCAGGCACTGAAGGTTCAGTGAAAATGTATTAGAAGAGCTGCGTATAGAATTTGAGACCGCTTGCCCTAATTCTGCATTAAAATTACACGGGTAGATATTTAATTATGTTCGAGAAGGATTTTTATAATTTAGTGTTTGTTTTTTATTTAATTTGTTTAATAAATACTAATTTGTTATTATCTCTTCCACAACACCAAATTTCTTAACAATTCACAAATTGTTTCTCGTTTGGAAAATAGTGGAAGTAAATATTTTTATTACTTCCTTTTCTAGAGTGACAGCCAAACACACAGCAATTTGTGTTATAATAACTCATTATAACATAAAATAATATAAAAAAGAATAATAATTGCTATCAAAAGTTAATATAACAAACAAACTGCAACACTAACGTGTGAAAGCAATACAAACTACACGAGAAAACACATGCAAACCAGATGTAAACAACTATTAGTCGTTTCGCCTAGTTCAGTTTTAGTCCGCTTGGCGTCACTTCATAGCGCTGTTGAGCCCAATAGTCGAGTTACTTATTTTCTGGTGTTGTTCTCCATACTTCTTTCCATCGTGTTCTGTCCTTTGTATATTTTCTTATCTACTCCCACTTTACGCCTCACTTGCAGCTTCTTTTGTTTCTTGGTGCCAGGTTTTTCCCGGTCTTCCTGGTCTAACTTTCTTCACAATTATTGCTTCAAAAACTCTTTTTACTATTTTGTCTTCACTCATTCGGCGTATATGTCCCAGCCATCTTAGCTGTCCTTCTTCTATTATAGTCTCTATTGGTTTTGTGTCTAGTTTTTCTCTAAGGCCCGGTTTTTCCACCTTCAGATAAAGTTCCAGGTAACTATCTGACAGATAAGGTTATTTGTAACTTCATCTGCTGAGTAAATGTCAGCCCTTCTTTCTATACAAATGTATCTATTGGATAGTTATCTAACGGATAATGAGACTGACGTATTGAATTCACTGACTGGTATTGACATTTATTCAGCAGATGAAGTTACAAATAACCTTATCTGTCAGATAGTTACCTGGAACTTTATCTGAAGGTGGAAAGACCGGGCCTTAATATTTCATTTCTTATTCTGTCCAATTTTATTTTACCTTCGATTTTCCTTAAAATCATAATTATAAATTAAAATTAGTACTGCGGTTGAAATTTTGAGCTTCTTCGTAGTTTATTTAGTCTAGAAAAAATTGGGCCTTAATAGTTTAATTCTTTTGAAATTGGCAATTTTTTTAAAGGCATAATTTACATTATTTGTGAAATTTGTGAATTAAAAAAAATCACAGATCAAAAACGGTTAGAGAAAACGTCCTGAGGTTAGAATTTTTGGATTCCTCGTAGTTTATTTAGTCTAGAAAAAATTTGAGGCCGCATTCGTTTTCCGTATTTTAAAATTATGACAAATTTTATATGGCGTAATTTAAATTAATTTTCATCTTCGCATTGACATATCTCAAAAACGAAATGCGATAAAAACCAGCGGTTGAAATTTTTGAAATTCTGAGGTCCTAATTGACTTCTAAAAACATTTTGAAACAAAACATTTTTTTGAAAAATTTTTTTTTAATAAATTTTGAAAATTTTGATAAATCCTAACTAAAAAATGGTTAGGGATAAAAATCTGCGGTTTGAAGTTTTTAAATTCTAATATATTGTTTAGTTTATAAAAAAAAGTGCTTAATTAAACCAATTATTAAGTTTTGTGTGGGCAGTAATCCAAAACCCTTGAAAATGGCCTAAAATCGAAATAATCGTAAGGGGTATACCTTAAAAATATTGCGTTTTTTAAGCAAAAAATTTTTGTCTCCGATTTTATTGAAAATTGGTACAAATATGTATTTTTGGTCATAGATCAATAAAATTTGGTCCATTTTGAAGTTTGGGTAAAATTTTTGGATTTATGGGCAAAAAACTGACCCAAATCGGCTCTAACTCAAAAACTCGAAAAGCAAGAATTTTTCTAATATTTTTTTCATAATCCTCACCCCAAAATTAGCTTAAAACAATATTTTACCTAAAATCAGAGTCAAAAAATATTTGGTCAAAATTTCAGGGATTGTTTTTTAAATTTATTTATTTAATTATTTTTTGTAAATTGGTGTATTTATATATTTTTGGACTTAGATCACAAATATATGGTCAATTTTGAGTTACGGTCTAGAATTTTGATATTTGCGGCAAAAAAGTAAAAGAAACACAGTCCACAAAAAGGCCCAGAGCAGAGGAAATGTGAGCCAGCTTCTTTTTTAAACTATCTTAGTAAGTACCCGTATAAATTTCTAACTTAGTAGGTACCATTTTATAAATTTCCATAATATTTCTTCAATGATGCCAAAGATGTATTAAGAATTAAAAATAGAACACCGTCAGTTAAAAAAGAGTTAATTTCTTATAAAATGTCTTTAAAAAGCTTTAATCTCACTACATCAAACAGTAATCATAAAATTTCCTTCACCTCTTCCCATCTTTCATTTTAAAATCGTGAGAAATGAAACGCAAATCCTACAGTTTTTTTACCTCAGTTACACGAACATTCAAACCGGTAGGAAACAGAAGCAGTTCTAGGCGTGGCAAGGTGTCAACCGAACTGTAATTGCATCCTTACAATCCAGCTGGCAATTAATTTTAACAAGATAAAACAATTACAATTTTTCAAAACGCCTTCACGAAGAGATAAACAAAGAAACAAGAAAGAACAAGTTGGTAAATCATGGTAAACGAGAAGATGATAAGAATGTTCTTCTTATTATTCTTTGAATGGATCTACGACAAAGTACGATACAAATAGCCCTTAGGAAAAGATAAGAGGAATTTATGTCAATCGTATTAGAAGGGTTAAAAGAGATGGGGTTTAATTACTAAATTGATTGAAAGATGGAGGATGTTGTTAAATTTATTTCAAAATAAGACAAGTGAAGCTTGGATTTGTTTAATTAATTACACCTCAGTGAAGAAATTTTACATTAAATACAAATTAATCAGGAAACATCTTATATAGGCTAACTCATAAGCAAGGGTGAACTGGCCATATAATTGTTCGGGACAATAACTGAGCTGAACCGAAAGAGAAAGCCATTTTCAGACAACTAAGGAAATATTTTCACTCAACTAAATTGGGGAAGGAGGGACAAATTTGGAAACTTTTATTCAGTATTTTTTTCAAAGTTTTTAGATATTTATGACCGATCGATGCATTGATAGTAATACATTTCTTTAAAATTCAGTATATTTTAAGGCTATATTGATTGAAAAACCTGTGGTTGCAAGCGTTGTATCTGCTGTTTGAACCCTAAGTAAGAACACAACCGTGGACTCATGCTTATGTCAAATATTTTGTTTAAAAATATTTATACAATTTTATTTTTACAAATTTTATTTCGAAACCTCTTGCTCATAACCCAGTTCTCCATGCTTGTATAAATAATACCTTTTCAATGGTCCAAATAATGGACTGTTCCTCAAGGTTCAATTTTCGACCCGTGGCTTTTTATTAGGTTGTTAAGGATGAAATTTGTAGAAAAAAAGGCAAAGTTGGTTGATAACTTACAAATATAAGGAATTATTTTATTCATCAAAGTATGCACCCATATTGTCTATACACTTTTGCCGTTTAAGCGGCAGGTTGTTCAGGCCGGTGGTATAAAACCCTGGTGGACGATAGTCAATGAATTCCTGGAAGGCCAGTTTTACAGCATTGTTGGAATTAAACTGTTTTCCTATTAAAAAGTTGTCCAAATTGCGGAAGAAGTGGTAGTCAGTAGGGGCTAGGTCTGGTGTCATAATTCTTTGGACTATAGTTTTATTAATCGTGGATTTTCTCCTTTTTGTAAATTTTCATCATTTTACAAGTTAACCAAAAAATAACAAAACACACCTTTTAAAATTATTTAATTTTGTTGATCTTGTATGCACGTTTTAGATGATACAAAAAACATTTTAGATTATACTAATAATTTTATTTCATGTATTTAACAAAGAAGTCTTCAATTATATGATGTTCCTGTTGAGGGTACATCCAGGTTCTGCTACCTAGGAAGCATCATCACGGAACAAGGAGGCAGATGCGAAGATATTGCTGCCAGAGTTCAGAAAGCAAAGCTGGCCTTTACTATGCTGAGCACATTCTGGTCATCTATACATATCAGCAGAAAGACAAAACTTCGAGTATTTAACACCAACGTTAAGTCTGGCTGGTTAATGAAGCGTTAACCAGTAAGCTACAAATTTTTATCAACAAATGTCTACGAAGGATAATGGGAATCCATTGGTCTGACATAGTCAACAACAAAGATCTTTGGCAGAAAATAGGGTAAACAGAAATAAGACGGGAAATACAGTTGCGAAAGTGGAAGTGGATGGGACATATACTCAGACGAGTGACAGACAACATCACGAGACGAGCGTTCGAATGGAACCCTCAAGGAAAACGAAAGGTCGCAAGACCCAAGCTCACATGGAGGCAAACAGTGGACAGAGAAATTAGAGATATGGGAAAGACCTGGGGCGAAATTCAGACCTTAGCCCAGAACCGGACAAGATGGCGATGTTTTGTAGAAGCTCTTTGATCCTCTTGAGGAGTTGTAGGAACCAATATATATAACAAAGAAGAAAACACTGATACCAATATCTCAATTTTGATCTTTGTGTGACAAATTACCTTTTGAATGTTACCGCCTCATCTATGTACCTTATGTTCTAACGTGTATTTACCGGTATTTTTGTGACATAGCGTGTTCTATACATATTAAATCCACATATTATTACTGTTCCAACAATCAAATATTTACGCGTTCAGTGAATGTCGGAATAATTTACCCGAGGAGTTAATTTTGTAAATCAGGCTGTACAATTCATTTGTAAACATACACTGTCGGAACATGACTTAAGCAAATGTTAATATATTGGTGTTGACATAACCCGGTACTAATATTGTTATTGTATGTATTTATTATTAGCCTCTTATACATTATACATAACAACGAACAGACCAGGATATCTTTTGAGTCTTAACTTAATCATACGTAAAAATTGAGATTTATTTGAATATCACATGAAACAGTATTATATTTTCATACAAACAACACAGAGATTTAGTGACGATTTTTAGGATTCCGTAAGTCATCAACATCAGCATTCGATTGTGCAGCCTGTTTCAATACTGAAACGAGCCCTAATATGTTACTTTAATAATCGTACTATTTATTATAAAACTAGGTAGCGAGCCTGTGATTTAATAAATAGCCTGTTTTCAGTTTGAAATGAGATTCCTGACTAAAGGAGTTCGGGTACTAGGCGTGAGTGTTATCCAGGGTTCATCATTACGATATGTGAATTAATTGATATGTATTAGTGTACTTACTAATCGACTGATCAGGGATCTTGTAATTAGTTTTTTCACATTTGACTGACAGAAAAATCTTCTGGCAGACAGAATCTAAACTGGTAAATAAGACATGTCTGAACGTTGTTGTGTGTTTTTAAACATATTAAAAGTAGATTAGAGCTTAATTTGGATCTCTAAATAGACAGATCGTTGTTATATTCGTTGTTACATTTAAGGAAAATGATTTGCTTGCATTATCTGCCAATCTTGGGTCTATCCATTGGAAAATCTATACAAAATCCTTAACAAAAACAAATTGTGAAGGCGTATGCGTGTCTTACACGATGAATATTATCCGTAACATTACACGAACATAGTTTAATATTAAATATTCACTTTGATCTTATAATCCAACTAAAATATACACGTAGACATTACATAGGAAGCTGGAGGCAACATTAATTATATAGAATTAGACTTACAACGCGCGCGCGTTAATACGTTAGCGAACGTTTCATCTCTCATAACTCAGCTTACTGTCTATTACTATTATGTTTTATTGAACGTAGCTGTATCGGTTACAACAGAATGGTTACACCGTTACAGATATGCGACAGTGCTTACAGCATCATATTGTTAAAGTAGTATATATTTGTTTCACAGCCTAGCACTACAACCTGTCTGCTTATGATAGAAAGCATTATCTAAACTTAGAGATTTATAAGGCATTCGAATCTTTCACGAATCATATGCGGATATACGTAAAAAAATGACGAATGAATTTTTTCACGTTTATTGGATACATTTGTTCTGTGTTAATCTATCATGAGATTACTGGTGCTAGAAATAAATATCGTACATTTGTGGTTGATAAGTAACAAAATAAATCATTCAATACACCTATAAAACTCACTCCTAGCAGTCGAAATTCTAATTTCGAAATCTCATTTTAGTATGAAATTATCATTTTACATACAGGTTTTGACTTTGACTACAAAATTATCTTTGGATACTGGTTTGCGGTGTACAGCCAACTTCCGTCCAGCAGAAAGGCTATCAATAGTGTGGTGACGCTACATTGGAGGCTGGGTTGAACGTTAAATCATCATAGAAATTAAATAGTAAACATTTCGATATGTTTTACCACAAGCAGATTGGCATCAATAACGTCAACAGATTTTACATTAACGGTGAAGTCTTAGAAGATGTGGAAGAATTCTGTTACCTCGGTAGTGCAATAACGAGAGATGGAGGGACTACAAGGGACGTGAACAACAGAATACTAAAGCTCAACAAGCATTCGGCTTGTTGAAAGAAATCTGGGAATCCAATAAGATCTTTCGTAACACTAAGGTACGCATATTTAAAACCAATGTAAAATCAGTTCTGATGTATGACTGCGAAACTTGGAAAGTCACTAAAGAAATTACCCATAAACTCCAAGTTTTTATTAACAGATGTCTGCGCAGAATTTTTCGCATTAATTGTTCAGATCATATTTCCATGACTCATCTTTGCAAATCGACAGAAACACAAAAGCACAAAAACTTAACCACTTGGAAATTCAGGCAAGAAAGTGGAACTGGATTGGGCATACGCTTTGGAAGGCAGTAAATGACATCTCTAGAATGGCATTAGAGTGAAACCCTTAAGGAAGCCGTCGTAGAGGTCGACCTGTATCCACATAGAGGAGAACGATACACAAAGAACTTGATGCTCACGCAACTACCTGGCGCCAGGTGAAGAGGCTTGCTCTTTACAGACCCCGATGGCACGAGTTTGCAAAGGCCCTTTGCTCCAGCGAGGAGATCTAGGACAATATATATATATATATATATATATATATATATATATATATCAAAGCGAGGTCTGTTCAAAAAGTATCGCGAATTTTTAATTTCCGCGGGTTACGTATATTCGATTTTCGATTTTTTTGTGGCGTTATGTTGGTACTCATGTCTCTTACTTATGCCGACAAGTTCGGCCATTTTGAATGTTCAATTAATTTTTGACAGTTGCTTTGCTTGCACGTGTTTTGGCTCGTCTTCAATTTTTGCCTATACCAAAAAATGGATCAAAGAATTTGTATCAAATTTTGTGTGAAAAACAAAATTAAGTGCGGGGACGCATTCCGAATGTTGACTGTGGCATATGGTGAAGCTACCTTGGACCGACGCAACGTTTATCGGTGGTAGAAAATGTTCTCAGAGGGCCGAGAAGATTTGAACGACGAAGAGCGTGCCGGACGCCCGAGCACGTCAACAACAGATGAAAACATTGATGAAGTGAAGAAAATAGTATTGGTCAATCATCGAATCACCGTTACAGAAGTTGCTGAGGACCTAAACATATCGATTGGCTCGTGCCATTCGATTTTTACCAATGATTTAGGCTTGAGACGGGTCGCACATCACACATCGTTGCTTGTGCGCGAATTTTTGGCCAAAAACCACACACTAATAATGCCGCAGCCACCGTATTCCTCAGATCTGGCCCCCTGTGACTTTTTCTTGTTCCCGAAACTGAAGAGTCCCATGAAAGGACGACGCTACGCTACGAGTGAGGAGATAAAGACGGCATCGAAGGAGGAGCTGAACATGATCACAAAAAATGATTTTTTCAAGTGCTTCGATGATTGGAAAAAACGTTGGCACAAGAGTATAATATCTGGTGGGGATTACTTTGAAGGAAACAAAATAGATATTCATGAATACATAAATAATTTTTGAAAAAACACAAAATTCGCGATACTTTTTGAACAGACCTCGTATATTACAGGCCTGCAATATTTTATGGTAGTGGCCTAATTAAAAATCTTCAGTAACAGTGGCTAGCTACACAGTCGCATCAGATCTTCTTCTATACTATTACTTGCTAGATCTTTCATCCACTGATCTCTTGAATGATTCATTATAAATTTAAAATAAACAGAATAGATTCCCATGCTTAATTATTCTACAATTTCCAACAACAACAATTACTTGTTAAAAAGCTTTTGTCCGTTGTTTATTGGTAAATGTATAGTGCGGTGTAGTCAGTCAGTTATCCCATGTCTCTTGTGTAACAGTAATGAAGGACGGGCGACGTTTCAGTAACGAGCTTGCAACATCGCTGATTAACGGTTTCTGTCTCTCCACATTCTATCTACAAACTCTTCGCGCAAAAGCGTTAATTGTGAATTGCGCCACAAAGAATAACTATGATTTTCAATGTTTTCATACACGGTTGAAAGTTTTATTTTTATAATAGCATGAATAGATTTTTTGAAGGTGATTAAATGAAAATTTGTGAAATGATTTTATGTTATTTGTAATTATTATTTTGAATTGCCCGCAGTTAATGAATCGTAATGAATAAATTAATAGAGCAACTATATTTAATGTTGTCTAACACATAAAATTGTTAATGTACAATTTGTGTATTTGTGTTGCAAATTTATTTATTTACTTAATAAGTGTGCACGGGATAAATTATCTACTTTACATATATTTCCAGGAAACTGGTGTTCAAAACTTTTTTTTTAGTTTTGGAAAAAGATTTGCACCAGTCTTGGAAATTAGTAGGATGAATAAGTCTTGAGGTGTACCATTGAAAACAATGGTGTTTTAAGGTTACGATTACGACCTTGTCGAAAAATACTGTAGCCTTGAAACGGACAGCGAGCTTTGAAGATTGAGTTACTCGAAAGTTTTAGAAATATATGGAACGTTTTAAGGTTTAATATTAAACACGTGAAGCGACCGAAAGGGCAGTACTATTCAGAGAAAGAAACTAAGGACATTTAGTAGTGTACAATACGGTCCTGTCAAAGAATAGCCTTGAAACGGAGGGCGAACTTTGAATATTGAGATGATACCTGAAAGTTCTAGAAATATAAAGAACGTTTTAAGGTCCACTATATAAAACGTGCGGCCTACGACCAAAAGAGCAGTAGTATTCAGTGAAGCTCAGCCAGTAATTAAGAAAATTAAGTCGTGCCGGTCTCATTCAAGCAATTGAGTCAGTTCAGAGGGAATAGTCAAATCAGTTCCACGTATTCAACCATGTGTTAAACTCAAGTGGACATACTGAGATAATCTGCGAGTGGTTACGAATATGAAGTCTCCGTATTCACTAGCTAGTTGTAATGATTCTTAGGATGTACTTAACGATTGTTGAGTTACTAGAATTCAGTAAGATGAATGATTTAGTTAATACAGGTACTCGGATTAGTCTGGATTTGGTTTAGATGAGGATATACCTGGAAAAGTTAACTGTGGATTAACTGTGTTATAAATGTATTGTCTAGTGATATTTATCGCTTGTGTTGTCTATTAATTAGTGTATAAGTTCAATATTTAAGTAGTTTAATGAAGATTTAAAATTACAACCAAACTTGTCTTCTAATTAAGTGAACTCAGGTAACAGTATGAACTCTTTTATAAATTTTACAATTTATTTCTACCTCGTATATCAATTTACTTTTTTCAAAACAAAAATGTTTCTCTTTATTTATTCAGTATTGTTTTTATCTCGTGGCACTTTAACGTAAAAATATCGTATGCAGTTAATCCAGATTATTGTGTTTTGCTTGTGCAATATTATTGTGTTTTGTCTGCAGCATACGTTTTGTTATTTGATATTAGATAGCGCTGCGGGTATCATGATACATAGGCACTATACAAGTATTTGAATTCACGCTTAACAGCTCACAAGAATGTGTGAAATGTCAAGATATCGACAAATATTGTCTGTTTTCTTACAAATAAATGTTGGTATTTTCACATGATGAAAATTTTAGTTATTTCTATAGTTTTCTAAGACTGTAACAGTGAATTTTCAACAAGTAACTTACCAGTTAGTTATAACTATTTAGTGTAACTGTTGTGGTTATGAAGGAAATGACTCACCTGAAAATAAAAATATTATTAGTAACTGTCCTGTTAATAAAATCAGAGGGTATTAATCTATTTACCATTCAGGCAGTTAGAGTGAGTTTCCAATGAGATCTGGCTAGTGATGTTATTGTATATGAACTAAATCGGTTGAAAGGTATACCGATAGCAACAAAGTTGTTTTCTTTTTTAGGGTTTTGTAGGTATGACCAAAAAACCCTTATACCGTCATTTTGTGGTCTGTCTGTCTGTCCGGTAAAAATTGTAGCCAAACGGCTAAACCAAGAGAGTTGAAATTTGGCATGCTTATACAACTCTTTGACCCGCACATAGGAAAAATACTAAAACATCTAAAAAACATACCCCCCTAAAAATATAAACAAATATGTGCTCATCGAAAACAAAAATATTTTTTTTAAATTTTGAGTAGGGTATCAAATGAAAGCCCTTAGTACGTGGATTAACGATCAAATTTTTATTTTTGCAAAATAAATTATTTTGATGCGATATTTGCCAAAATTATGCAAAAAAATTTTTGTCCCACACCCTGTAGCCCAGATGGTTTAAACTAAAAATCTAAAAAAATTCTAAGTAATGTATATTGGTGTGAACCGAAATAGTACAACAGGAATTTTTGATCAGATTGTTTTCAAATATTTTGAAAAGCAATAAAACAGTTCAAAATTTTTTTTTCTTCTTAGTTTTCGTAAAAACTTAAAATATAGCCTTTATACGTCTTACGCCATTTATGCTGAAGATGTAAGGGCTATTGTTTTGAACATTATGGTATAGGGTGATGGTTTTTCCTAAATTAATGGTTAAAATAAAGTTGGCAGCAGCTATTGCCACAACAACAGCGACAGTAACAATTACTGTAATAGAGTATTAGCATTTGAAAGAAATGGAAAGTAGAAAAAAAACAATCTAGCTAAAGAATAGAATTTCTTTTATTCTGAAATGTCTAGACTCCAAATTGTCACCTTTTTCATATATATAGAGCAGAATATATATTTTTTGTACTCCAATAATTCATTCTAAATCACATAACCCATTATTTACTTTTCATTCGACATACCAAAAACCATATAATACTTTTTTCAGTTTATTCTCTGTGTAATCCACTTGAAACCGCCAGTATCTGTCCTTTTCACTATGAATCAAATAAAATATGACTTATTTCACAGCCATTACTTCCTTGAAGAGTTTCACAAGGTCACTGTGTCTGACATCACTGGTCAAGCCAACTGAACAAATGTCAAAAAGCAACTTCTATTCTTCCCAGTCATTACACAAGAGTAGCCATCATAAGCTATGAAAGTTCACTCACTCGACCAAAGATACTTATAGGACAATATTCTCGCCAATTTAACTATACTCATTTTAGTTTATATATCAGAAGTGAAAGTTTAAGAATTTGTCAGTTGGAAAGGTTTTAACACTAGATTTACGGACTTGATTTTATACCTCATTTTTACTGAAATCCGTCAGATTGACGGGTAGATTAAAATGCAGTTTTTCGTAATAAACTTTGTTCATTTTAGTTTAAATCAATAGAGTTTTATTGACAGAGGTTTTTTCATTACATTTTATGCACACGCATTCCATTTTGTACATTATTTACATCAGATTCGATGTCAGGTACACTCTAAAAAAAGTAGTGTTACTTCATTGGACACTAAAATTAGAACTTATAACAGTAGGAGCTTATACAAGGTGTCTCAAAAGAAATTTTATATTTATTTAGCTTACTGCGTGAACGCAACGTATCCGAGGGGCGCGGGGGTTATGTCAATCGGTATCCTGGCTCTTGGGAATCCAGTCGCTATGGAGCGTTTTTCGGGAGCAGATCGCGCGATATGCGTGCGAGAGTTTTACAAAAACGGTGATTCGGCGACTGTAGCGCGTAGAAAATTCTGCAGTATTCGAGGTTTTCGCCACTTAAATGATGCGCCAAGCATTCCTCTCATTCGACATTAGGTTAAAAAGTTTGAAGAGACTGGTACAACGCTGGATAAATCAAAATCCGGGCGACCTAGGTCATCAAGAACGGTAGAAAATGTGGAGAATGTTAATCAGTCTGTTTGTGACGACCCGAACCTTTCAATTCGGAAGCGCGCAAGTGCTTTAAATGTGCATAGATCATCATTACATCGCATTATGCACAAAGAACTAAAGCTGCACCCCTACAAAATTCATTGGTGCAAGAATTAAAGCCCCAAGATGCCAGTCAGAGGCTTAATTTCGTAAATCAGGTGATTGAGCGATTTTCAACGTTTACCAATATTTTGTTTTCGGATGAAGCTCATTTTCATCTTAATGGCCACGTAAATAAGCAGAACTGCCGATACTGGAGTGCAACGAATCCGAAACGCAAACATCAGAAACCCCTACATTCGCCTAAAGTGACCGTATGGGCTGCGATGTCGGCGCGAGGAATTATCGGCCCTTACTTTTTTGAAGACGAAAGGGGGCGTGCAGTTACAGTGAATTCAGAGCGTTATGTGGAGATGTTAGACAACTTCTTGGTACCTGAACAGCAAAACTTTCCTGGCTATAACCAAAGAACATGGTTCCAACAGGACGGAGCAACTTCACACACGTCCAATATGTCTCTGCCACGTGTTCGTGAAATTTTCTCAGGCAAATTGATCTCCCGGAGAGGTGACATAAATTGGCCTCCACGCAGGCCAGATTTAACCCCTATGGACTTTTTCCTATGGGGTTATCTTAAATCTAAAGTTTACGCCAATAAACCGACTTCACTGGCGCATTTGAAAGAAAATATCCGTCACGAAATGGCAGCCATCCCTGAGTCCACCTGCCGAGACGTCATAAGTAATTTTACTGTTCGATTAAATGAGTGCCGAGAACGCGAGGGTCTACATTTAGACGATATTATTTTTAAGAAATAAATCCCCAAAAAGTGTATTTTAATAATTAATAAACATTTTTTCTATATACGGCTTCTTTTTTTTTTAATTGAGCCACTAAATATAAAATTTCTTGTGAGACACCTTGTATTAGGTCTGGGAAAGGGTTCGTGGCGTTTTTGTCAATAGACGGCGCCAATTGCAAATAACTCAGGAAACACAGATCGCAGCGACACCACTAAGTGCTCGTTGGAAAGGTGACAGTTTGAGCGTTGCTTTGAGTGTCTAAACATCAAAATTTGTGCAGTTGTTGGAAAGTTGTTTGCGTTTGAAAATGGAGAAAAATAATGAAAAATGACACTATATTTTGCAATATTATTACGACAAAGGGAAGAACGCTGCGCAAGACTGTGAAAAAAATGTGCTGTGTACGGTGAAGGTACTTTATCAAAACCTGCTGCGCGGAAATGGTTCGCTCGCTTTCGTTCTGGTAATTTTAATGTGAATGATGATTCAGGCTCTGGTCGTCCAATCAGTGAAAAAGCTGATAAAATTCTTGAAAAAGTCCAGCAAGATATACTTATCAGCAGTGTAGATATTGGTACGGAGCTAGGCATTCACCACAAAACTGTTTTGAACCATTTATGGAAAGCTGGTTACAAAAAGAAGCTCGATAAATGGGTTCCTCATGAGTTGAGCGCGAAAAACATGATAGACCGAATTAACATCTGCGATGCGCTGCTGAAACGCAATGAAATCGAACCATTTCTGAAACGTGTCATAACCGGTGATGAAAAATGGATCATGTACGACAATCGGAAGCGTAAAAGATCGTGAACAAGGAATGGTGAGCCGTCACAAGCGTTCGCAATTCGAGTTGACGCCAAACAAGGTGATGCTGTGTGTGTGGTGGGACTGGAAGGGAATCATCCACCATGAGCTACTTCAAGTTGGTCAGACGATTGATTCTCAACTCTACTGTGGACAACTAGAAAGATTACGCCAGGCAATTTGAAAGAGAACGGCCCGAATTGAATAATAGGAAAGGTGTTGACATCATGACAACGCAAGACCATACACTTCTTTGATAACCGTCAAAAATTGCGAGAGCTTGGTTGGCAAATTTTGTTCCACCAAGGACTATCCACCGTATAGTCCAGACATAGCACCCTCTGACTATCACCTATTCCGATCTCTGCAGAATTCTCTCAATGGAATTAAGCTGGTTTCAAAAGAAGCCTGTGAAAACCACTTGATTCAGTTTTTCAACCAGAAACCACAGAGTTCTTTACCGATGGCATCATGGCTCTACCCGAAAAATAGTGAAACGTTGTCGATAATAATGGAGCATATTTGGTTTAAATGTATTCATTTTCACACTATAACCAAACCAGTTGAATTTTATTAAAAAAACGCCACGAACTTTTTCCCAGAACGATATATTGGCATAGAAGAGTTTCGTCCTATCAGCCAATACATTTTTCTATATTTTAGACCCATTTCCTCTCTTTTCTTTTTGATGTAAGCTTTCCATTGCAGCTTGACGATGCCAAGCTATTAATTATAAAGTCATTACAGTCAAGATATTTGGAATGGAACCCATATAGATTCTTTTAGTTTCATTCGCCATTTTTTTGTCCAGTTATATATTTGTAGATATCCTGTCGATTCCTCATTGTTGTTGCCTACTGCTAAGTGTTATCAGACAAAGTAGCTAATGTGTTTCTCATTTGGGAAGGTCGCTGATGTACAGTAGGTATAGGATCGGCCCTAGCAAACTTCCCTGAGGAACTCCCGCTTTAATTTCTATAAGTTAAGAGTAAGCATCATCCTGTGGTTGATTATTAATAACATTTTTTAATCCAATATTTCTAAATGTCGCCCTTATATATACCCTACAGAAAACTCCCCTCCTTCGGGATTTTCCTTCATTTTAATATTCTAAAATAAATGTCACAGAATAAATTTATTATTAAATATAGCCTGTCAATATTTTAACTGATATTTAAGTAATTTACAGGAAAATTACGGTTGAAGGATAACAAATATTCTTGTTATTTTCTCATTTAATGTAAATAAGCATGATTTAACATTTGAGATAGGTTAAAATTGTATGATAATTTTGTATTAAATAAAGTGGTTAAGACCTTAACCCCTAGGCGTAAATAATACCGCAATTTCAGACATACCACCCAGACAAATACTTTAGTCACAGTAAATCTTTTAAATCGTTTAATCCAAACATTTTTTAAATAATACAGCCATTAATCTCTTGTCTGGCTTTTGGCTTTAAAATCTAATTGACATTACATCTTTAGGCTACACTAGGCAGTTCTGTCTCCCTACAGTGTAAAATTATACCTTCCAACTACATACAAGGTGTCTCAAAAGAAATTTTATATTTAGTGGATCGATTAAAAAAAAAGTAAGCCGTATATAGAAAAAATGTTTATTAATTATTAAAATACACTTTTTGGGGATTTATTTCTTAAAAATAATATCGTCTAAATGTAGACCCTCGCGTTCTCGGCACTCATTTAATCGAACAGTAAAATTACTTATGACGTCTCGGCAGGTGGACTCAGGGATGGCTGCCATTTCGTGACGGATATTTTCTTTCAAATGCGCCAGTGAAGTCAGTTTATTGGCGTAAACTTTAGATTTAAGATAACCCCATAGGAAAAAGTCCATAGGGGTTAAATCTGGACTGCGTGGAGGCCAATTTATGTCACCTCTCCGGGAGATCAATTTGCCTGAGAAAATTTCACGAACACGTGGCAGAGACATATTGGACGTGTGTGAAGTTGCTCCGTCCTGTTGGAACCATGTTCTTTGGTTATAGCAAGGAAAGTTTTGCAGTTCAGGTACCAAGAAGTTGTCTAACATCTCCACATAACGCTCTGAATTCACTGTAACTGCACGCCCCCTTTCGTCTTCAAAAAAGTAAGGGCCGATAATTCCTCGCGCCGACATCGCAGCCCATACGGTCACTTTAGGCGAACGTAGGGGTTTCTGATGTTTGCGTTTCGGATTCGTTGCACTCCAGTAGCGGCAGTTCTGCTTATTTACGTGGCCATTAAGATGAAAATGAGCTACATCCGAAAACAAAATGTTGGTAAACGTTGAAAATCGCTCAATCACCTGATTTACGAAATTAAGCCTCTGACTGGCATCTTGGGGCTTTAATTCTTGCACCAATTGAATTTTGTAGGGGTGCAGCTTTAGGTCTTTGTTCATAATGCGATGTAATGATGATCTATGCACATTTAAAGCACTTGCGCGCTTCCGAATTGAAAGGTTCGGGTCGTCACGAACAGACTGATTAACATTCTCCACGTTTTCTACCGTTCTTGATGACCTAAGTCGCCCGGATTTTGATTTATCCAGCGTTGTACCAGTCTCTACAAACTTTTTAACCCAATGTCAAATGAGAGGAATGCTTGGCGCATCATTTAAGTGGCGAAAACCTCGAATACTGCAGAATTTTCTACGCGCTACAGTCGCCGAATCACCGTTTTTGTAAAACTCTCGCACGCATATCGCGCGGTCTGCTCCCGAGAAACGCTCCATAGCGGCTGAATTCCCAAGAGCCAGGATACCGATTGACATAACCCCCGCGCCCCTCGGATACGTTGCGTTCACGCAGTAAGCTAAATAAATATAAAATTTCTTTTGAGACACCTTGTATAATTCTTTATTTTCGGCAAATTTTTTATTTCATTCGACAATTCATCTTCCCTTTTCATTCATAACTATGATTTTCTCCTTACGTATTTTTGTCACTTCTTGGCTGCTTTGATATTTTTATTTCGATCTCTAAACGGTATCAGCACAGAACGTTATTGCAGTATTCTCAATATTGGACGTTTCCGATTTGTCCCATCGGGATCTCTCTGTATCTACATTGATTTATTGTTTCATATCTTTTGAATGGCAAATTCCTTCTGTTTTCTTTCCCCACCTCGGTCATTTAAATCCTGTTCTCGACAGCTCGTACCGCTTTTTTTTTTCGAATTGGATGTTATGGATACGGAGATTGGTTTGAAGATTTTGTTGTTGAATTATAAGGGATGTTGACAATGTTATATATGTCACACTGGGGTTGATTTGAAAGGAATTGAGCAGTTCGGATGAAGACCTGCAGAAAGGTGTGAAATGGATTACGGTATATTTTATAAAATATATATTTTATTGGAAATTTTATAGAGGAGGGGAATAAGAAGTTTTATTTGCTTTGCATTTACTACAAATAGGGGAGATGTGGGGACGGTGGCACAATTGGTACAGTAGAACATTTGAAATATCTTTGAAATATAGAATATTTTCATGTCTGTTTGGGTATATATAGGCCCCTCTGGTACTGAGAAATTATACTATCCACATTTTGAGTCTATAAATTTAAGTCCTGCCATTTATGATGAAAATTTTGATTTGAGGTTGACAAACTAAAGTTTTTCGTAACAGGAAAATTTTTATTTGAACGAGACACAACTAAATTAATAAGAAATTTTGTATTACATGTTGTAAATTGTCTGAAGTGTAAAGTAATTACTAATGTTCTAAACTATATCATTTATTATATTTGATAAAATGTTCGTGAAAATAGGGTTAGGCTAACAGTGGCACACGTGTTATGTGGATACAGTGTTACAGTGAGCCACTGTACCCACGTATGTGGGTACGAGTTAGAAGAATAATTCCAAGCTGCGCAAAATAAAAAATTAGAAAATTGAAAGATATTCTTGTAAGTTCAGACACATCTGATACTGATGTCAATATTGATGAGAATTCAAACTCAGATGATAATGTTGACTCTTAATGTGATACAGATTCGACAGACTACGTAAACAAGGATATTAAAGTAAGGCAATATGCCTTAATATTTGAAGGATACGGAAAGAATAAAATGAAGAGCCACTCTATAGGGGAAATCATAGAAATAACGACTGACGATATTGATGTAACATATTTCTGACGGCTGACTCTACTCTTTAAATTTATTAAAACAAATGAAAATTACACATTAAAAATCAGAGCTGATAAAAATTTTACCTTCTCCTGCTCTGTCTGGTAGCACAAAACACCGTTTAGACGTTTTGATTTTTACAGTAAATTTAATGAAATATAATTAACATTAAAATAAAAACTATCAAAACTTACTGCTTCCCAGGAACTTACCAAAGTTTATTTTTTTATATTAATAATAAATTTACATTTATATATTTATATACATTATTAAATTACTTAGTAGTTTTTTCTAAAAAATTTGATTTTTTTACAATATTATTAATTTTTCAGTACCTTTCAGATGATTTGATAAATTGAAGTTTCAATACAAATGATTGATACATACACAGAGTTTTTAGATACCTATTATATTTACTGTTCCACTGTATCCCTAATGCTGTTTCACTGTACCCTCACGTATAGCCCGTATAGCGTAAACACTTGTGAAATTTTGCTTGCACGATACAAAAGAAAGTCTTTTTTGCATCGTATCATTACTGGCGATGAAAAATGGATTTATTTTGAAAATCCCAAACGCAAAAAATCATGGGTGAACCCAGGCTCAACATCCACATCAACTGCAAGACCGAATCGCTTTGGCAAAAAGACAATGCTCTGTACTTGGTAGGACCAAAAGGGTGTGGTCTATTATGAATTGTTAAAACCTGGTGAAACAGGTAATACCCAACGCTACCAACAACAACTGATCGAATTGAATCATTCGCTGCTCATAAAACGACCAGGATACGAAAGAAGACAAGGTAATCTTTCTTCACGATAACGCTCCATCACATAAGGCAAAAGCAGTTTGCAACACATTGGAGGCACTCAAGTGGGAACTGCTACCCCATGCCGCTTACTCACCAGACTTGGCCCCTTCAGATTACCACTTGTTCGCATCGATGGGTCACGCACTTGCCGAGCAGCACTTTTGTTCATATGAAAATGTGAAAGAATGGCTAGAATGGTTTGCGGGGAAAGGGGAAGAGTTCTACTGGCGAGGTATTCACAAATTGCCTGAAAGATGGGAAAAATGTATAACTTCTAATGGAGCATACTTTGAATAAATAAACTTTTACTGTTCTTTTGAGTTTAATGTGTTTTATTTTTTTAAAAAATCCGCATTTCATACTTGTAGATCTGGTACTACGGTCTTATTACGGAAATATATAGAGTAATATATTATTTAATTTTGTGGAATATCATCTTGTGTTTTTATTTTATTTATATTAGAATTTCTTATTAGTTTTATGCGTCGAATTATGCATGGAATCAAGTCTAGACACCCTCTGTTGACCAAAATATGCAACTACTCTCAGGTATTTAGTTGTAAAATATATATGGGCGTTGGAATGTAGTTCACGAGGTCATACTCGTGAGGATCGATAATACGAGATAAACTTTCAGAGTATTAAATTGTGACAATGTTACAAATTTTAAATACTCTGCAACATTTTGAATGAATTAGTTTCTTTTCAACATAATTAAAGTAATAAATAATTTAATGTCTACTAATTACAATTGTAACAAAATTCCTCCATTTCTAGGGTCTCCACTGCTAGAAAATACTTGTTTATTAACAGAACAAAATATAGTGTTTGTGTGAATGAAGTTGAATTTTAATTAAATTACTTACATATACACATTGAAAATCTTCTGTTCTACATAATTAAGCCAGAAGTAAAATATTTCATTATAATATATCTCCATAATAAAACCCCAATAAAAGAATATAAGGCATTCCATTCTTCTTAACATTGTACATCTTTTTAACTATTAATTTCATCATTCCCCGCTTATAAACACGATGAAACTCGTCACAACTTTATTTTTGGAGAGCATAAAAAATAAAGTTCCAACCGCGTTGAGTTATGGTCTCAATTTAACGTTGGAACTCAAGTACTGAAGTTCAAAATTTCCAAGTAAAAAAAACTTAACTGGACTGAAAAGCGAGTTAAAAATTTATTCTGTCATAAAGAACACAGCAGGATCGAGAACAGTATTGTATTATAAGAGATAAGATGTAGCATTACTTCTCAAAGACCATTGGACACGAATAATTTATCACTACGAAATGTCTTGAATAGTTTTTAATAAAATAAAATTAAATATATTAGCTCAAATGTTCAAGTAAACTCAATATAAAAAGTAGATTAGATTAGTTTGTTCGGTTAGCTATGATTTAAGCCAAGAATGGCAAAATATAGATATTGATTCAATCATATATGGATGAGGATTCTTATCTACATCATATATGATACCCCAGATTTAGCAAAAATAATAGTCTTATTTTTGTATATCGCTCAAGCATTTGTTAAAGTTTGGTTCGAAGTATTAAATTGCGAATTACTACATTTAATATACAATTAATAAATAAACTAGCAGACTTCTTGCCAACAACGTTGGCAAACTGATATCGAATAAAAATCAATATAAGCAGGAATCAATTATTCAAATTTACATGATTCTGCGTATATTAACAAAACAAAAACGTTTTTTGATTATACCTAGGAAATCCTGGAAAGCTGGACCTAGGAAAACTGTTTAATGCGTGTCGTTTAAAAATTAGTATCGGGTCATATGCTGGACATCAATGGTATAGCTGTTTCTGATTATACCTAGGAAATCCTAAAAAGCCGCTCAATGCGTGCCATTTAAATTAGTATCGGACCGGACACGGCCCGCGGACATAACATCAATTGTCACAACATTCTTTGATCAAGCCAAGGTATGTACTGACTTGAGAGCTCTGATAAGCCAGCCGCTTTGTCAGGGTACGTCGTTCCCACCACTCAGTTCGTGACCAACCGCATACCACAAGACACGCTAGCACCCAGGAATTAAGCGTTACGTTAAGAAAGAAATTTGGGCTTTTATATATATAATAAATCACTCGGTTAGTTTCACAAATATAAGTTTAATGCTACTCTATACGTATTTCGGCAGTGACGCCATCTTCAGCACTCCTGTAGATGGCGTCACACTGCCGAAATACGTATAGAGTAACATTAAACTTATATTTGTGAAACTAACCAAGTGCTTTATTTATTTATTAATTTAATATTAACTATGTCAATTAATCTCCTCTGTCAATTATTTCATTTAAATTTACCATCGTACATAACCTCAATTCTGTTTTCATTTTTGTAAGAAGGAACATTTTCAGTAAAAATTAATTATGAAACATCCTCCTTATCGTTATCAAGGCAGGAGTCCCACAAGCAAGTATATTAGGCCCAGTTCTTTACGATATAAAGATTCTTTCAAATTGAATTATTCTTATTGAATGGAAAAATGTTTTTATTGATTATAAAAGTAGAAAGTATGACATTTATACGCCAACCGAGCACCACTTGACCTTAACAGTGGGTCACTCTTTTATCAAAAATTTCAATAACATCTAGGAATAATTGCGGCAATATCTCGCTAATAATACGAATAATTTCAGCTAAAATCAGGAATTATTTTGGGATTACTTTTATAGACCTGTTCTTTCACGAAGCTCCAGAGAAAGAAGTCCAACGGTGTCAAATCTCAACGGCCAATCTTGACCAAGTGACATCACAGTTTCTCGAGATTACGCGACCTCACTATTCACGAATTGTTTGAGAAAGTAGCGACTTCCTGCTGAAACCATATGTCGTTCAGGTTAATATTCAGTTAATATACAGCCTCATTCACAGATACGGCGTTACCATCGTCATTTCCGAAAAAATACGGACCAATAACACTACCAAACTAAAATGCGCACCATACAGTGGCTTTTTGTGGATGCATTAGCTTCTCTTGAATCTTTCGTGAGCTTTATTTTTTAACCAGCAATAAACAATATAATAAAAGGGATTTAGCCTCCTCTATAAATCGCCTCCATGTATTTGGCGCCCAACGTGGGGCACCAATTGTCAACGAAGCGAATGCTCTTGAATTTTTCCTTGAAGGTGTTTCATAACCCTTGTTTGGTAACCTAGTATACGACTGCTAGAGGTCATCACCTATGACCTGTGCCGGAAAACAGTGGAAATCTACGCAAAATAGCTTCTACGGATTTCTACCCTCGCATCACTTAATACTTTGAAGTATGTGAAAATACATGACGAATATTGTTTTCATAAAATTGGCAATGTAATGTAATGAATAATATTTATTTTCCGTTATCAGCAGTAACTGATTTTATTTAAAATTTCCCAGTTTACCCACAAACATAAACACGATAAAACCAACCTATGTATATTCCCAAATCGAAAATACATTTTTTGTTTCCAATTTTCCAATACATTTACTACAAACGCACAAATATATATAATACAGGTGATGGAAAATGGAAAACGCAAGCTCTATTTAAAATTTACATGAAATTAACTGGAATTGATATTGACAGTACATCCACGGTTTTTGTATCGGAAATTGTTGAACAGGTATGTACCAGTGCAATGCATTTGTTGTACACGATCGACAAACATGACAAGGGAATACCCGTATTCACTTGTGACCTGGACAATTACTGGCTAGGTCACTATGGTTAAATTGGTGCGAATATATGCCGCAACTTCCTGCATTTTGGATGAGAAAACAAATAGTGCATCACTGGAAAAAAGTTGGTGTAAATAAATTTCTAGGGAATTTATATCGATAAGTTACTCCTTTCAAACAAACTAGCAAGAGAGTGTTGCAAATTATAACCAATTTTTAGGATTCCTTAAGTATAACGAAGAACCCTGGTACAAATTGTTGCTAAATAGCTTGAACAAGAGAGCTAAAATTTACTATGCATATTCATTTTTTTACCCACACATAGAAACAATACTTCTTTTTAAAACAAATTAAGTGGGGCATAAAAAATAATATACAGAAGACGAAAGTCTATTAAAAAATTGTGTAGACACAATTTTGCCCAAAATAACGTAGGAATTTTTATTCAATTTGAAAATTTTCAAGCTGCAGTTATTTTTCAAAAAAAAAAAAAGGTTATTATTTAATTATTTTATAACTAGGTTATTACCCGTCAACAATGACGGATTTATAATATAAAAATTTCAATTGTTTGTATGTGTATTTGGTTTTATTTTTTAACGTATCTTAATTTCGTCGCCGGTCAGCGAATCACGGGACAGGATATCACCAGTTAGCCAATCCAGAGAACTTTAGGAAAAAATTACGTCATAATGTTATCGACAGTACATACAGACACTTGCTAATTATATAGTTAGATTATTTATTCATAAACTTTTTAAGATGGGAAAACGATTTATAAGACATGGGAAAAAATCCTTTCTAAAATTTTTTCTCCAATCGTTCCTATGATGGGCTTTTTCTTTTCTAGTTCACTTATACTCCTTGCGTTTTTTTTTTTTGATCCTTCTGCCGAGCAAAGTTTTGAACTTCGCTTTCTTTTGACAATTAATACCAAAGTATCTATCTTACTGGCAACTTCATCAACTCCATCTATCCTTTGAACCAGGATGTGAGAGTTGAAGGGTAGAACTGTTTTGGATGCCGCGACATATTGGTATTAGTATTAAAGGTAATTAAACGGCTGATGTAGCTACAAAACCCACCTCCTACAGATGATTGATGTGAGTTTCATATTTCCAGATGACGTAAAGAATCATCGGAAAAACGAGTGATGTTATGGAACTGTGTATTGCCGGCAAAAGGAATGGTTTGTATATACAAGAAATAAATTAAGTCCCAAAACGACCCTTGTGGAACTCCATATTTGATTTTCTTGTGTTCTTGGCGTTTCATTTTTAGAAATTGCGAACTGACATCTATTAGATAAATAAGTATCTATGAGTTTTGTGCTCTCATGATCTAATTTGTAGAAACGTAGTTTATTTAATAACGTATCATGCAAAACGCAATCAAAGGCTTGGGTAAGGTCGAGAAAGCTGCCTGAACAGTATAATCTCTTTTCGTAACAGGCGTCAGTAATAGATTTGTTTGTTCTGAAACCATATTGTTGTGTATAAAGTAGTTTGTCTCCAAATGTGTTATTATTTAATTTTTTAATATTTTCTCATATTTTTTGGAAATAACAAGTAATAGGGAAATAGGACAAAAGTTGTTCATATCTTCTGAATTATGGATATAAGGCTGAATATTAAATGAATATTGTAAATAATTTCTACTACAATTTTTTTGTCGATAAGTACGATTTCTTATTCGAGTTATGTTCTCGTTGACTTTAAAGTTCAATTTTTTCTCTTTATTTAGTTTAACAGTTTCAATCAACAGAAAGGTTTATTAGAATTACTTTGAGAAATCCAAACTTGCTGCCGTACATTTGCCAAAGAAGTTTATCCAGACGTCTGGGTCGGATTTCGCTGACCAATCGAAATTAGACCTTAACTTTAAAGTACATAGTGAAATAGTTAGGTAATATATTATTTTGTTTTAAAGTTTATTTTCTAAATTTCTTTAAAGAGATTGCTTTATTTGTCTTACGACTAGTCGTTCGATCCAAAGAGCTTATATTACATGTTACATTACTTTTAAAGAATTACTACAAATATAAAATAAATTGGGTATTTTATAAAATATGTTGTTGGTTATAAGTTAAATTGTAACAAAAATTCTAACAATTACTAAAGTCTTAAGATATAATAAATATAAAACCAAAGATATATTTGGCATTGAAAGAATAATCTGGCCTTTTCAAAATACAGGTCTAAAACATATATTTTAGGAGGATATGTTTTTTAGATGTTTTAATATTTTTCCTATGTGCGGGTGAAAGCGTTGTATAAGCATGCCAAATTTCAACTCTCTAGATTTAGCCGTTTGGTTACAATTTTTACCGAACAGACAGACAGACAGACAGACGACAGAATGACGGTATAAAGGTTTTTTGGTAATACCTACAAAAACCTAAAAATTGAGCTAATACTTGCTTATTTACGTTGTTAACTTTAAAAACTGCCAGCGTCCTACCATTATAAGCAATAATTGCATTAAAGCAATTATATAATTTTAGTAGTGTAACCAAATCTTTTTAAAACTGTCCAAAGGGCTTCGCGGGGTACTGAATGAAAAGCTTTGGTGGTCTATAAAACAGGTATAAATTGATATATGTACGAGGGATGTTTCCAAAGTTCTGGGAATTTAGCTATAATTTTTATTATTTTGTTAATTTTCGTCAATATTACAATGTAGTTTTTCAACATAATCTCCATTTAACTGTATACATTTATCCCAACGATAAACTATTTTTTTTAAGCCGTCGTTAAAGAACTTTTTCAGTGTCTCCTATTGAGTTTCTGTTCTGGTCCCAACAGCCTAGGCACCCAGCGCAGCGAAACCTTGCTAACTCCCAAACAATCATGCAAGGTGTCATGAACTTGTCGTGTACCTATCCCTAGGCGCACACTAATTTGACGAATAGTCATTCGCCTGTCCTCTTTCAGTAGGTCTTCGACGGCAGTAATGTTTCTTTCATTTACCAACGTGCTTTGGTGCCCACTGCGTGGATCGTCTTCTAGTAATGTTCTACTGGTTTTAAAACGATCGATCCACCGATAAACAGTACTTTTGGATTCTGCAGACTCACCAAATACTCCTTGCAGACGCTGAATAATTTCTGATGTTTTCACACCTTCTTTCCACAAAAAGAAAATTATTGCTCTTTGAGATTTTGCTGCGTTTTCCATGGTTACAAAAACAGTGCTATGAAAACGCGTCTATATCAATCGAATACCTAAATCAGACTGAACAATATTGCACTAGATTGTTGCATAAACATGTCAAGACTTGTCTGGCACCAATAACATTGCCTATAAGTTCTGCGTAATTTAATTATAGCACAATTCCCAGAATTTAGGAAACATCCCTCGTATGTTCCAATTTAGATTAGTAATACTCAAACTGTATTAAACAAAATATAAAATTTAATAAGAAATTTTGTATTAAAATTCTTATCCAAACCAAAACCGTTTAATATTGTTTGAAAAATTCATATGTATACCTTCTAGCATCGCTTATCTCTGTATTGAATATTTTGAAAGTAAAATATTCCACGTGTGTAAATGTAACACCTTTAAACACGAGTTCTTATTACAAGTAACAGCACGTAAGCAGCAAGTAAACCAAGAGGGAGTCACAAGCTTTCTTAATACAAGTATTCAAGTCGACAAACAAGACCGCAAGGGAGAGACCTGCACTCGTATCTGGGTTAGACCACATCTACTGCTACCTCCAATATAATTAACCTGTTCAATATTCAGCGAAATGGGGCGAAATATAGGTTATTCAGGGCCCTTTATTAGAGGTTACCCGACAAGCTTTAGTTTAATATTATAATTGAATCTTTGGTTGCATATAGTAGCAAATAAAATATTCTCTACCTAGAATATTAAGCCGTTGATACAAAAAGAAAATTCAAATATGCTTATATGAAATTCTGAATGATATTATCTAGATCCTTTGAGACGTTTGATACAAGTAATCGAAAATATTAATCTTTTTGAAACCAAACTCACTTATAAAGTACGTAGCTACACAGCAAGTTCTATCTAACTATAGTACATGACACATACCGAAACATGGACTTTAATGAAGATCGATACTTTACACCAGTCATGCATCTACAAATTTCTGCAAGCATCGCGGTCCACCAGTTATTTATTAATATACGTAAACATTTTCTGCGTGTCTCCTGTTCATTCAATCGAACTTTATATCACGACATACTTCTGCTCTTCGGCTTTATACTTCTTCTGGAGATATAAATATGGATTTAACACAATACCTTTCTTACTTTACGCCCCTACTGATAAAGTAGAAGTGGTGGAAAATTCCTGATGTACTTATTGAAATTATGAATTTTCTACAACTAAGCTTCTAGAAATTAAGTTGGGCATCGTCCTGCTAGATTTCGAGATAAAAGACATTCTTGTCATTGAATTGTCCAGCTGAAAAGAAAATCACTTTCAAAGAAGAAAAGGAGAGAACCAAGTACTTGACCTCTTGTCCGAGCTAAGAAAGATGAACCTGGGATATTCTGCGAAATTGTCCTGATTTATGGTTAACTGGGTGACTTTAAAGCTGCTTTCAAAAGAGAAATCGAGAACATTCCCGTCTGTAGACCATGTGCCACCTCTCAGGTCTGCAGAATACAAAAAGCAGTCCAGCACGGATCGTTTCGCATTGTGCGGACGCGGTATTTGGTGGTAGTCGTTCATGGAGCTTAGGAAGTAGCCAGGGATAAAGCTTCCTGGACCTTCTCTATAGAGGTTAGAGGTTGAGCATTTCATCTGTACCGAAAAGGTTGCGTGCAAACCTAGACAGTACTAGCGGGACTACGAACCTTTTTTTAATACGAGGGATGTTTCCTAAATTCTGGGAATTGTGCTATAATTAAATTACGCAGAACTTATAGGCAATGTTATTGGTGCCAGACAAGTCTTGACATGTTTATGCAACTATCTAGTGCAATATTATTCAGTCTGATTTAGGTGTTCGACTGATATAGACGCGTTTTCATAGCACTGTTTTTGTAACCATGGAAGACGCAGCAAAATCCCAAAGAGCAATAATTTTCTTTTTGTGGAAAGAAGGTGTGAAAACATCAGAAATTATTCAGCGTCTGCAAGGAGTATTTGGTGAGTCTGCAGAATCCAAAAGTACTGTTTATCGGTGGATCGATCGTTTTAAAACCGGTAGAACATCACTAGAAGACGATCCACGCAGTGGGCGCCCAAGCACGTCGGTAAATGAAAGAAACATTACTGCCGTCGAAGACCTACTGAAAGAGGACAGGCGAATGACTATTCGTCAAATTATTGTGCGCCTAGGGATAAGTACACGACAAGTTCAAGACATCTTGCATGATTGGTCAGTATTACGTTCATTTTTACACAAAAAGGCACCTATAGCCTGTTGAGAACAGCTAAGCCGAACCTGTAATTTGTATAAATATATTTTACACAAATTATTTGACATAAGCAGGAGTGGAACTCACACCCATACCCTTGCTTAGAAGTCAAACATCAGGTACAAACGATTTAACGCTATAGACTTGCTAAAGTAAGTACCACGCTGATACTGACGATAAAATGAAAGTATTACACGAACAAGAATAGGCAGGTGATTTGAACAGAAGAATTAAAAAAGGAACAAAACTTAATCCAAATCGTATTTTTTTTGCATATATTTCTCTAAAAATACTTGTATCCGTAAGACTATTGGACGCAGTCGTATTTTAAAAATTTCACACTATCTGTTTCAATGAAAAATTATAAATGAAAGAAAAAATAATGCAATTAAAATAATTTATAACCTCCATTTTCGTATTTCCAAACCATGTAACTTACATTCAGAATGATTGTGGTTAGAGCAATAACTCTTACAACATAGCTTAACTTCTGCAAAGATTCTTCTACACAAATCACCTATTATGAGCTGAAGCATACACCAACAAAATTTATTAATACCAACCCAAATTTTACACATCCGAAAGATAAACTAAAGTTTTCAAACTTAAAAAAATCATTACTAAATTTTGTTCAGCATGGAAAATATACATTTTGAAATACTTTTTGTTAGTAGCTCGCTGTTATATTGTTACAATTATGGTATAATTGTATTCTAATGTCCCAATTCCTTGAGCGGCCTTTAGGCTGTGTAGGTCAAGGTTGCTGGATCTACGTATATACCAAGAAATTTTACGCATGCTTCATTTTCATAAATGTGCTTTCTACAGCTGATGAGCATATTTTGAGTTTTGTAATCGTTGATAGAGAGCTTATTAGATATAAACCAGAGCTTAGCTTCCTCGAAACAATGACCAGTATCATTTAATAGCTGATCATAGTCTGATGACCTCAAAACAAAATTAGAGTCATCTGCATATAAAATAGATTTGGAATTTGTGGAAATTGATGAAGGCAGATCATTTATGTATATAATAAACAAGAGAAGTCCTAGAATTGATCCCTGTGGAACTCCATACAAAAGAGACAAACTTTCAGATAATTTATTATTAAATTTAACATATTGAATTCTATTTAAAAGATATGATTCTAAAAGGGAGCAACTTTCAGGTGTGAAACCATATAATGAGAGTTTTTCCAGTAATATACTGGAACATACGCAATCAAAAGCTTTAGTTAACCCTTTACCGCATAGTGTGCCATATGTGGCACATTCCGATTTTTATTTTTTATTTTACTTTTAAAACTGAATCAAACAGTTACTTCATGAATGTTCATATATGCCACATACACAGCAATGGATCCTGCAGTATCTCAAGTAATGAGCTGCAATAGATTTGAGGATATCAAGCGGAATTTGTATTTCAACGATAACTCTGAATTTATTGAGAAAAGACAACTAGAAGATACGACCTTTTCTTTCAAATTTCGATGGCGACTGCTTTTAATCCCTAATGAAGAACACCTAGCAATTGACGACAAAATAATACGGAATCATTTTCTTTTGTAACATAATGTAGAATCATAATGTTCCATGTATGGCACAAACCCTAAATTATTATTTTTTCATAAAAATAATAATTAATATTTTAAATATATTTTTTTAATTATTTTTTCTATCAATAAGAACCAACTCCTAATGCTCATGAATTATTTCAGCCAAAAATAAAAATTCATCCAGTAAAGTGTTAAATCATCCAGTAATCATAAAATTATGCCATACAGAATTCACCATTTTCTAAAGCAACAGAAACTTCATTCAGAAAATGTAAAATTGCGTCTACTGTTGATTCGTTTGATCTGCAATGAAATATAAAGATTTGATTTAAAATTTCTGTGGGTTGTAACAAGCTAATACAAATATCATTATTTTATTTAATAACAATACTTAACGAAACCGTAACACAGTAGAGTCCGTGGACTGCATATTTCGATTTCTCATGACCTGTACATAACAAAATCTCCTACAATAATTTATGACGCATAACTGGTCATTATTTTCAACTTATATTAAATTTTAGATTTGACCGACATAAATAAACCCTTTATTTCTCCAATTTATGATAATGTACACAGATTGCCTGTAAAATGGCGCACGATAGTATAAATTCAATGAATACATAAAGAGTTATAAAAGTTTATGCTGAAAATAAAAATTTTACTAGCACTTAATAACACCAAGATTAATCCAGTGGATAGAAAAACCATAAACATAGTGTTTAAGAATAATAATTCTAGAATGACTAAAAGAATTATGGAGCCCTAAAAATTAATATTAATTTTTTAATATTCGGTTTTAGTAGCACACGCAGTTGATGAAGTAGTAGCATTCAATATTACGAACACATTGTTATCGCTCTCTGTTATACCGACATAAATATTATATTCAGTGTTTTGTTTATTGTTACTTGAAAAGATCTGATACTTAATAGAACAAGTGACCGGCATTTTTCCCGATTCCCTTAAAGTTGCTCGTGTACTTCCAGTTCATAAAAAAGGTGACCTAAACGATCTTAATAATTTTCGCCCAATCTTTTTTCTACCCAGTCTTTCAAAAATATTTGAAAAGGTACTAAAAAATCAAATGATTACTCACCTAGAGAATTTCAATTTATTATCTAATAAACAATTTGGATTCAGATCTGGCAAATCTACCACAAGCGCAATTCTACAATTCATGAATTACCGACTGCTTCGATAAAGGTGTTTATTGCTCTGGTAGCTTTCTTGATCTTCCTTAGCTAAGCTCTTCGTAGCTTTCTTAGTAAGGCGTTCGACTGTGTATCCCATAAGATTCTAATAAAAAAACTCCAATTCTACAAGTTTTCTCCGGATAGCATTAAACTCATTCAGTCATACCTTTTCAACAAAAACAATTCGTGAATTCTAACAACGATACTTCCAAGATGCTAGAAATTAACCATGGAGTACCTCAGGGGTCAGTTCTGGGTCCGATTTTGTTTCTAATCTTCATAAATGATTTGCCTTTTTTTAATACTGACCTGGATAGGCACGACACGAGAAATAAGAACGAAATTCGTCCAACCTATACTAAACTGGATAGGTCTAGATATAGTGCAACAGTTCTATTACATCACTTATTGATGACCGAAATTTTGCCATGTCGTAAGTGTAATAAGTTGACCATGAACAACAACAAGACTAAGAACATGGTATTCTCGACTAGAAACTTACAGGAGATAAACAACCCAGTTTCGGTAACATTTCTAGGACTTGTTATTGACTGTAAGCTAACCTGGGACCTCCAAATAAACAAATTAGCCAAGAAAGTATGTACTAATATCTATTGTCTATTTAACCTTAAATGGTGTGCATCTCTGGCAGTGATGAAAACATACTACTTCGCGTCCATCCAATCTCAGTTAACATATGCCCTTTTGATCTGGGGTCACTCACCTCATACAGTTCGTCTATTCTCGCTTCAACGTAGAGCAATTTATATTTTAGCCAATTTAAGATACAGATCGGACTGTAAACGTAGTTTTGTTGAATTAAAAATCTTAACCCTACCTTCCTTATACATCCTTCATTGTATTCTGTACGTCCGTGAAAATCTTAGTTCTCACCTCATTCCTCGATCCACAGGCACGACACGAGAAATAACAACCTCTCTAATTTTAATTCGATGGTTATCAAGAAATTTTTTTCTTAACTTCCACCACTTTTTTTCCGTTGATTGAAGTGCTGGGTTTCCCAACTCTATCATTATCTTCAATTGATTCACGGCCATCTTAAAACCCTTTGTACCATTTGTAAATCGTTCGTTCATTCATACGCGTCTCACCAAATGACTTCTACAACATTTCCACTACTTTACAGCACTTGATTTAATGTTTAACTCAAAATTTAATGCGTATTCTTTGATCCTTCATTTCAAAAATAATAAATCGTCGGATATACAGAAACACAACTGCTCTAATTAGGTGTCAAATCCAAAATACACATCCAATATGACTGCCAATTAAGAGAGTCGTCAAAAACAGGTTAACCAACATGACAACAAAAAAGTTTATCTGTTCGACAAGAAATAACACTACCAACTATACTATTAAATTCTATTAAGCATCCAGATTCCTACGTTGAAATTTAGTATTGTTAAGTATAAGTATCGATTTTAAAAATGTTTGTCAAAATTTTAATGATGTTTGTAGAACATGGAAGGAAATCGTACTGGGGAATTTTGTTGGTGATTTATATTTAATTTGCTAATGATTTTCCGATAAACTCTAATCGGTTTAACGGTTTTAACTAAGCTCAGTTGTGTACTGCAAATATAGTCCTCTGTCAATATTGTACAGGCATGCGTTAGATAAAATGTTACTATTTAATTACTCGTGTGGTCCATCAGTATTACATTGATTTTAATTTTAAATTCAAAATAAAACCACACTCATATATTGAAACATAGAGATAACACGGTAGAATGCATATTTACGTTGGAAAACCAAAATATAATAATGTTTCTAATTTTGTTTCTTTATCTGAATTCTCACAAATGTTGACTGCAAAGTACCCTTTAAAATCCCCAAAAAACCGCCATCCCTTCCAAAGAAATTCTAGAGACGGGTGGTTTGTGAAAATTTGTCTTTGTCTGGGCTGACTAACCGATTTGTTACATTAGTGTTCGAAGGACCAAATGTTGAAAAAACCCCGAAGAACCCGATTTGAAAACTTGCAACATATAGTTAAGATGACCTTGACCAAAGTTTACAAAAAGAAAACATGTGTACCAACTTGTAATTACAAAATATTGTCTTTGCTTTAATTATAGTCGAGAAAGCAGTTTATAAATCACAATAAAAATAATTTTTTCTTTCTTTTTTGTTTTTATTTGAAAAATGATCGCTTTTTATAAATATAATTGCAGTGTCCTATATACAATAAAACTTTCTCGTACCGGAAACAAGGAAATGAAAATAAATTTCATCGATGAAAGGAAAAGTAAGATATAAAATAGAATTAATTACAAAATGGTCGTTAGTTTCAACCGCTGTTACTAAGTATGGTTACCGATTGAACTTTGGGATGTTCCCTAAAAGCATAAAACCAATTTAAGGGTTGAGAAGAGACGTCCCTTGTTCACTTATTGTCGTCCATGTCCGGAGACTCGGGTACGGTAATCCGTTCTGAAGTCGGAGTTCCGGACATGGGCGGACACGCTGAATTATTGGGAGAACAGTTATTGCGTCCTTCAACAAGGAAAGTTATGTGTTTGTTTATTGTGTTAGGATGTCTCTACGTTTATTGGTATGTTTATAATTATTGGGTTGTTGAAAAGTTCATCCGAGTTTTAATAGGTGGTAAAGTAATTTCGCTCCGGTTCCAAATAATACAGAACGAAGTAATGGCTATACTTAGAAATAGTTTACAAAGAACATGGAATTGTAAACTATTGGATTCTTTCATTTTGAAATACTACTTTGATGTATCCATGGGAACCAATACCATTTATTTATTTATTTTCATATGGTATATTTCGATTACTTAGATTTTACATACAAGTTACAAAGGTAATATGCTAATTGTTACATTAAATATTCATGTCAAGTATAAATTATCTTCCAAATAGGACACAATGCTTTGTTGTAAATGGTTATCAATGTGATGTAAAAATAACCACTTCCGGTGTGCCACAGGGAACCATCTTGGCCCTCTTCTATTTATCATTTTTATTAATGACATCTTATCTTGTTTTCATTACTGTAACTTTCTTCTCTTTGCTGACGATCTAAAAATCTTTCTACAAATTTTATCTCTTCAACATTGTTTTCAAATTCAATCTGATTTAAATAGACTATCTATGTTTCTAAATATCAATAAATTTAATGTACATATTTCTAAATGTTCTAAAATATACAAGAAACAGAAGTATAATTGATTTCAACTACAATTTAAACGGTGATATTAGTTGTAAACGGTTATCAATCTGATGTAAAAAAAAATCACTTCCGGTGTGCCACAGGGAACCACCTTGGCCCACTTCTATTTATCATTTTTATTAATGACATCTTATCTTGTTTTCAATACTGTAACTTCCTGCAAGTTTCAATTGTTAAAGATCTAGGTGTAAATTTTGATACTAAATTGATATTTGACATACATATCGACTATATTATCAAAAAATCATATAAAATGCTTGTTATATCTAGAATCGGAAAAGACTTTAAATCCTATAAAACACTCCTATCTCTTTATTTTTCTTTAGTAAGAAGTCAGTTGGAATTTTGTACCGTATGTTGGTCTCCTCAATATCTTGTGTATATTAAACGAATTGAGAATATTCAAAAAAGATTTTTTAAAATATTAAATTTTAGATTTCAAAATGTGTAACTCAATCTGTTATCTTTAGAAAACAGAAGAATACTGCATGATTTAAGTTTTTGTTTTAAAATTTTGAACAATATTATTGATTGTAAATCTTCTAACTAAATTTAACTTCAAAATCCCAATTTACAATACTAGAATTAGTGAACATTTATCTTTGCCTTTTAGTAAAACTAATTCTGCCTATAATTCACCAATTAATCGCATTTCTTTACATGTAAATAGTTTAACTGAATATGATAACTTTCCTGATATTTTTTCCACCAGTTTTATTACCTTTAAGAAAAATATCATTAGTATACTACAAAAATGTAACTAAAACTTAAATAATATTCTGTATTATCTATGTTATAATTATTCTACTGATAATTTAATTTAGTTTTTTTTTTTTTTTTTTGATTCTGTGTAAATAACTTTGTATGTAAATTACTTTAGAACCACATTTTTATTGGACTTGTGCCAGTTTTGTGGCCAGAATTAAATAAATAAATAAATAAATAAATAAATGTCTAAGGCCCGGTTTTTCCACCTTCAGATAAAGTACCAGGTAACTATATGACAGATAAGGTTATTTGTAACTTCATCTGCTGAGTAAATGTCATCCCTTCTTTCTATACAAATGTATCTATCGGATAGTTATCTAACGGATAATGAGACTGACGTATTGGATTTACTGACTGGTATTGACATTTATTCAGCAGATGAAGTTACAAATAACCTTATCTGTCAGATAGTTACCTGGAACTTTATCTGAAGGTGGAAAGACCGGGCCTAAATGTATAAAACCATATAAAAGTTCAATTTTTAAATCACCCGTTTAAAAGGTTAGCAGTCATTTGGTTGGGCATTTAATGAGAATTCTTTAATATGAATTTAGTATTTGTCATTGTTTGACAGTTTTCAAAATACACATAATATATATGTTACCTTTTTTATTTTCTTTTATCTCATAAAATAGTATTCCACTATGATTCTAGTGGGAAGTGCAAACCTATGACATTTCTAAAATTCGGAAATGTGAGAATGTAAAGTGAATGAACGTCGCTGAAATGGCTTCACCAAAACCAGGGGGAATAAATGAATATGTTTGAGCGTTATTCCGTCCGGAAGCAATAGAACGAAGCGGACGTGTATGTATGTATGTATGTGAAGAGGTATTTTGACTGAAAGACGTCTGTCACTATATTATCTTATACGGTGTAAAGATATAGAAAACACAAAAACAATGGAAAAGAACGGTTAAGAAACATCGTTTTCTTTCTTCCTAGCCACTGATTGGCCATACTTGGTCGTGCTATAAATACTATTAGAACTTTGCAGAGACATGTTAGGAGAATTTATTTTTCTGCATGAAAATAACAACACGTTTTGTAGGACTGTTTATATTTATATTCTACCACAGTAAACATAGTTTAAAAATTATCAAATTAATAATCATGGAACAACGATATAGATAACACAGCCCAACAGACATTTTGGTGCCTACGAGTTTTTAACTGTCTCTCGGTAATTTTTGGGCACATAATCCAAAATAGCCGTCAGATTTGGTCTATCAGATCTAGTTTTTGAACGCTATATTGGCCTCTTTTACAATAAAATATTTTATTTCTTAACTTGTGTATTTTTCACGTTATTACTGTCACTATTTGTTCCAACTGCCAGTTACAAACACAAAAGAGACAAAGGTATTTATTTCAGAAAGTAGATAAATATACATTCATCATTTATCACTTTAAAATGTTCTTTTGTACGACTTTCTAGCATGGAGTTTACCAGAACAGTCTTTCTGAAGACTCCAACAGTAGTAGGCCATCATGTGGCTATCTTATCTTCCTTAATATCTATCTTCCATAGTTTTATGTCCTGATGGAATCTTTCCCCTGGTTCTTCACTAAAATCACTAGGTTTTCTGGTAAGTGGTCATAATACAACCGAGAATATTAAAGTTGGAAAGCATATTTTCCACTAAATCTCTGCCTTGTGATTTCCAAGAAAATTTTGTACTATTTGAATATATGAACACCTTAATAGAATTAGATTCAAGCTCATTGATGCGGTTGGATTGGATTGTGAATCTTCAGTAGGTTGCCTTATATAAGGACCATCAAATATTCTGGATTTCAGTTTTTCAGAGTTAATCCCAGAAAATTTACGTGTTAAGTAGCCTACAAAAAGTCCATCTCGATTTAAAGCCTTCAAAAATTGCTACATAAGCCCAAACTTGATATGCAAGGGTGGAAATATAATTTTCTCTCTCGCAGCTAAAGGTTCGTTGACAACGTTGAAACCTTGCAATATATATATATATAAAAAAATACTAAAAAAACCTAAATAATGGTATTAGGCATTCGAATTAAAATTAACAAAAAACATATTTTAACATAAAATTTGTTTTGGCATCCCAAATAATCATAATTCACTTACTAAATACCTGCAAAACCCTGAAATGTGTGAAAATTCACACTTCACATCAATTTTTGCTTTTATAAATATGAAAATTGTCTTATAAAATTATACGCTTAATATTTATTACACTTAAAATTAAAAATCTTGTTTCCGTTATTTTGGTAAAGCAAGTAAGTGAAGATAAATGAAAAAAGAGGGACAGTATGAAGAATATCATCTTGAAAAATTGAGATTGGTAAGGAGAAACCACTATTTCCCTTTTCTATGCAGCTTAATCCACTGACAAAATAACCCTGATGATAAGAACCAACATTAAGGCCCGGTCTTTCCACCTTCAGATAAAGTTCCAGGTAACTATCTGACAGATAAGGATATTTGTAACTGCATCTGCTGAATAAATGTCAATACCAGTCAGTGAATTCAATACGTCAGTCTCATTATCCGTTAGATAACTATCTGATAGATACATTTGTATAGAAAGAAGGGGTGACATTTACTCAGCAGATGAAGTTAAAAATAACCTTATCTCTCAGATAGTTACCTGGAACTTTATCTGAAGGTGGAAAAACCGGGCCTAAGTAAAAAACAATAGCAGAAGTCTGAAAAATCTACTTCGATCGCCAACATCCAATAGGATAGCAACGTAAAAAGAATTATTAAAAAGGGTTCACAACTGTTTTAGCCTTTATATGTAAGTTATGGTGCATCTAGTAGGCCGAAAGGTACAAATACTTGTGATAAAAACCGTAAAAAGGTATTCCAAAATGATTTTTAACCCTCCATAAGCATTTGCTTTAACAGTTCTCTACCATCTTGCTTAGAAATATTGTTATGTTGAACCTTAGCGCTTGTATAGTCTGATTTATTCATTATTTACAACCATATTAACACAAACCCCTTTAAAATCTATTGCCAACCCTGGGATTTCACAATCCACTGTTCCACTTTGCAATAAAACAATTCACACCAGTTTTCCCCGGTGGAAAACTAATTTAAAATCCACAGGCTTCTACCAATAACTTCCTTTAACACATGTGAAAAATCTATAGTAACTAGGACCAAATCTATTAAAATAGTTAATATAGTTGCAATGGTGGTACTATTTTAAATGTCAAAGAGAGGAAATGAAAGTAGGTTAAACTCAGGTATATATGGTTAGAACCTGTTACAACCACACTTTATTACGGTATAAACCTTTAACTTTGTGAACTTGTACTTTATTTGTTTGGATCGCTGTATGCCGTTCTGTCGAGAACAGAAAATCTGTCCATACTGTTAAATAAAGTTATGACGATCTATAAAATAAACAGTTTGGTTATTTAACTAAACTTTTCGATCAATAAAAACATATTAGTTAATGAATTAAGTTGATGAAATAAGTTTTGACGAATTCCTTTTAACATTAAAAATGTATTTATAGAATCATAAGATATTTAGGGCACATTTTTTTTTTTTTTTTATTGAATATAATTTTATTTACAACTAGCTCTTTTATAAGGCTAACCAGCAAATTTGTTGTACATATTATTTGTCATGCATGAAGTACTCACCCATTAGTGAGTCTTCTTACAATATATATAAAATATGTTATTATATTATAAAGTTGCATACATATAACTATTTACAATTAATTTAGATTTTAATCAAAAATTAGATCTAAAGGTTTTCTTCTTTGAAGTCTTCTTGTTTCATCCTCGTTATTCAGGAGATTTAATGCTAGATCATTGGGATGGTAATTTAATCGATTGATATGCCTAGTTGCAAATTTCCTTACTTCATCTTTAACTGTGGTGATTTTTAAATCTCTGTGTAGAGTTTCGTTGGTAACATACCAAGGGGCATTAGCTATTAAACGTAGTGCTTTATTTTGAAATCTTTGGATTATGTTTATATTTGAATTTTTTGCACAGCCCCAAAGCTGTATACCATATGTCCATACAGGCTTTAAAACTATTTTATAAACTAATAATTTGTTATATAGACTTAATTTAGATTTATATCCTAGTAACCAGTACATGCTTTTAATTTTAATATTTAACTGTTTTCTTTTCATTGTTAAATGCTTCTTCCATGTTAACCTCTTGTCCAAATGGATACCTAGGTATTTAGCCTCGTCCATTGTTGGTATTAATTTATTATTGATGGTTACTTCTTGACAAGTTATTCGTCTATTTGTAAATGTAACGTGTGTCGACTTACTTTCATTTATTTTCATTCGCCATTTGTCAGTCCACTTTTGTACATCATCTAAAGTTTTTTTGTAGATTATTGGTGGCCACAGTTGGATCCTCATGGGATGACAATATGGCTGTGTCGTCGGCAAAGGTTGCCATGAAAGTCGTTTCGTTATTAGGAATATCCGCCGTGTAAATTTGATATAATGTTGGACCAAGTACGCTACCCTGGGGTACCCCAGCTTCTAAAAGAAATTTAGTGGATAGTTCGTCTTTAAATCTGACCTGGAAGTATCTATTGGCAAGATAAGATTTGAACAAATGATAATACTGATCAGGTAGACATTTTTTTATTTTATATAAGAGACCCGTATGATTTAGGGTACATGACACATTTTTATTTTGACAAATTGATGTAGAAAAAAAAACTGTATTTTTACTTAGACTTTTACTACTTCTCAACATAATCCCCACGAATATTAATACACTTATCCCAACGATGAACTAGTTTTTTTTATACCTGGTGCAAAGAAATCTTTGTCTTGTTGTTTGAGCCTGTTTCCCACAAATTCTTTGACTTGTTGTCGCTGAACTTTTTTCTACGTAATGCCTCCTTGAGTGGACCAAACAAATGAAAATCAGGAGCCAAATCTGGATCATAAGGAGGATGAGGTAGTATGTCCCAACCCATTTTTTCAATGGTTTGTTGGGTCAACTTGGCAGTATGACGGCTAGCATTGTTGTGGAGCAATATCACCTTTTCTTTGAAATCCGCGACGTTTTTCTCTCATTGAACTCACTTTGAACATCAGCATGTCTCAGAAGTAGGTATTGTTTATTGTACGCTAATCTTCCGAATCACAAAAGGCGACACCTCGGGCATCCCAAAAGACTTTTCTCGCTGATGCTTGTGTTCTGAATTTCTTTCGGACAGACGAGCTGGTGTTGTTCCATTCCATGCTTTGTCTTTTGGATTCTGGTTCAAAATGGTGAACCCAAGTTTCATCACACGTTAAAATCTTGTTTAGAAAAGGGTCACCTTCCCTTTCACAGCGTTATTTCAAGTCTGTACACACTTTAAGTCTTGTTTGCTTGTGTTGTTGCGTTTTCTGTTTTTCCACCTTGCACTTGTTTTGCTGTACTTGTCAATGATAACGTGATGAACTGTACCAACACTTACTGCAACTTTTTGCTATATCTTCAACATTAAAGGATTCCACACACCAAAGCGGCCGCGGTGGCGGCCACGGTAGCGATACGGCAGCGGCCTAACGCAACCTATACAATACAATGAGACCACGCACATACAAGCGTTCCGTTATCTGAGAACGCCACGGAATGCAGCGTTCAGTCTAGCGATCACCAAACACTGGCGGCCGAACTCGACAAGTTGCGTTAGGCCGCGCGATATTAATTGTTTATATACCACAGAGTGAATATATTTAAGAAAATAATGTCGAAAATAAATAATTTAACAGAAAAAATCATAGATCAGTAAAGGATCATTTAATTTTGTATGACTTAGCACATCCTGATTACAAGAATATTAGGAAAACAAATAAAGTGTGGAACGAAATAGGAAAAGTTTTGGAAATTGATAGTAAAGTCTGTTCCAAACGGTTAGGCGGAACTAGATTTTGCAATCTAGTTACTTTCATCGTTTAAATCATGCTTTTCAGCCGTTTTGTTTAAGCTTTGTAAATCATACTTGCAACAAACATTTTTTGGTTAAGGTTAATATCATTTTAAAATGTCATTTTCTTTATATTTTGATTTTTTGTGTCATTCTTAATACAAATTTCCCATTTATTTATTTTTTGTCATTAAAATATATAAGAAAATTAATTTAAGTTTGACATATGTCATTCGTTTCCATGGTTTCATTGTTGGAATTTTAAATTTTGACATTCCAACGTGAAAAATTAAATAACCCAAGCGAGGTCCCTTTTCCAACCTAAAAGAACGAAATTCCCATTTAGTTCCGCCTAACCGTTTGAAACAGACTGTAAGTAGATTATTATTTTTCCTCTACATACAATTAATTATTCTATTGTATTCTCGCAATCAATATTATCATACAACTATATACCGTGATTCACTAACTGATCGCTACCGCTACCGCCACTCCCACCGCGTTAGTGTGAGGAGACCTGATCGCTAGTCGTATCGCTACCGCGGCCGCTTTGGTGTGTGGAATCCTTAATACGTCGGTCTTTAGACATAAGCTGATGTAAAATTGTCGCACAAGATTGTCTACAACTTCAGACTGACTAACAACATTGGCAAATGATCAAAGAAGACATTAGTTGGTAAAACAACTTCGGAAACGATATGATGCGCAAGCGATTCTTATTTAAAATGACACTCGTATCAATCAACTTAGATTCCAGTAAACTTTACTTTAATTGCAGCGATTAATTTAAACTTAGCACAACTACACCATAACTGGCAACATACAACTATTATTAAGTTATGGTTATGTATAAATCAACTTTCTGAATAAAAATAACTTACTGTCAGATTGTGCGGTTTAGACGAAAATTATCCACGACAAAAGCAGCTGTTAATCTGCTAATACAATACACGGAAAATCAAGAAAACGGTTACTATACTGTAGCCACTTATTGTGACCAAGCAAAAGCATTCGACTGTGTCATCTATATTATGCAATAAATTATATTATTATGGCATTAGAGATGTTGCTAAAAAACATTAACTAGTTTTTTGTGAGAAAGAAGTTTGTATAAATAACACTTTTTAAACGGTCCACATGGACTTTGGAGTTCCTCAAGGTTCAATTTTGAGCCCGTTGCTTTTTATATATACAATAACGACTTACCAGCAAACAAGAGTTATGAGTTCCACAAAAAAATCTCGACAATCGGCTCTGAAAGGAGCACTGGCAATTATTCTTACAACATTTCGTTGTAATGCAAAAATTCTGTTTGCTGCAGGTGAATGTCTCCAGATTATTAACCCATAGGTTAAGTTGGACTGAAAGAGGGAGAAATAGGCATTCAATACAGTATCTGAGCTGACTTCATGCTTCAGATTCCTTATTAGAAACACAGTTGAGCGTAGTTTGCGGCTATGGTAGTATCTTCTGTATTAAAGGAGCAGATCAAAATGAGACCATAATAAAAACTTACAAAGATTCATTTATATGGTTCGCCGCCAACAAATTGAGTCTCCATAAAGAAAAGACACATGATCTAATATTCAGACAAAAGAAAATTTTCTAGAAATTCTGAATATTACGCCCGTACTAAAACCAATTTTCTAGGAATTATATTTGACGTCAGACTATCCATTCCTAGCTACGTAGAACTTCTTTTGTTCCCCGCATACTGAAAATTTTCATCATCCGGGTACGATTTTTTTCAAATATCTGCTATATTTAAAGCTTTTTTGTTTGTTGATATATAACAGCAATGAAAAAATATAAAAATACGTTTGAAATGACAGTAGCTTTGCGTAACAGAGCGTAAATTCTTATTTGTAAGTCAAGAGACGCCCTCTCGATTCCGCACGTACAGAATTATGATTGGAGAGTAGGGTGTAGGGTCAGCCGCCAGAAAATTAAACTTTAGTGTTCCTACGCACGGATGGGAATAAGGAAGTGCTAGGATGCAGGATATACTTTCACCCAACTGACGGAAACACATAAAAAATAGTTAGGTCTCTAGTTCCACCCGATGTATTATGACTTATATATGGTAGTTGGTTGAAAATTTGTGATATGTAACCTTTTTAGACCAATGCTAAACTGTTAATATTTAAAAAGATGCATGTTGGTCTGAGTACGAATTTTATGTTTTTGTTTGGGGAAATTTTATTTCTGTGTTCCAATTTAAAAAATATCTCGTAATTTATCTACAAGGTGTGTAAATTAAGTATCCGGACTGGTAACATAGCGTTTGATCTGGCAACATTTGAGATGCGAGACTTAGAGGGGCGGCAGGTGAACATGTGATAGGCTGTCAGTACGAGTTTGAACACTCTAGAGTAATTCCGCTTTCCGTGGCGATTTTTTTCGTAAAACTATTTTTTCTAGTGCGTTCTAAAAATGAGTACATAGCGTGTCATCTGGCAACATTTGGGACGCGGGACTTGGAAAGGCGGTAGGTGAACATGATAAACACCTTCACTACGAGTTTGAACTCGTTAGAGTAATTTTGTTGTCCGTAGCGATTTTTTTTGTGAACCAGTTTTTTCTAGTGCGTTCTATAAATGAGTGACATTCATTTAGAGCAACGGTGTGCTATCAGGTTTTACTTCAGACTTGGGAACACTGCAAACTTTTGCAAAACTTCAGCAGGCCTACGGAGACAGTGTTTTGTCAAGGACCCAGGTTTTTTGGTGGTTTAAGGAATTTTCAGAAAGAAGAGAGTTGATTGACGATGAATCACGCAGCGGAAGGCTTTCATCTTCAAGAACCGATGAAAATGTCAACAGAATCCGGGATCTTGTGCGTTCAGATCATCTGTTGACAGTCAGAATGATCTAGGAAGAGTTGAATTTGACTCACACTACCGTTCATCAGATTTTGACCAATGAATAGGGATGAGAAAAATCTGCGCAAATATGGTTCCAAAGATTGTGTAAAATTTTGAAATTTTTGTAATAAAATTTAAATTTTCAAAAAATTATATCTCAATAACGGTAAAAGACAGGGACTTCTGGTTTCAATTTTTGAGTTCTTCAGGTCCATTTTAGTCTAGAAAAAAATTGGGGCCTTAATAACCCTTGAAAATGGCAAAATATCGAAAAAATTGTAAGGGGTACCCCTTTGAAAAAAATCGCAAATTTTTACAAAAAAAATATTTCGGATTTTGCTCAAAATTGATACACTTTGGGCCGTAGATCACAAAAATAACGTTCATTTTGGATTTTGGCCAACTGTGTTTGAGTAAATAGGAAAAAAGTACCTAAAATTGACTATAACTCAAAAACTAAGGCCTCTTTATTTTTTCAAATATTTTTTTATTAATCTTCACCCCAAAATTACCTAACGGCCATATTTTGGACTGTATAAGGTAAACTTGTTTTTTTTTTTCCAAAAAAAATAATAATAAAAAAAATATGTATATATATTTCAAAAACTAAAAAAGATAGGGACCTGCGGTTGGAATTTTTGAAGTTATAAGGTCTGAAATATGGTAAAAGCACATTTTAAAACATATCCTAAACAAAAAAAATTTTTGCAAAAATTTTGTAATTTTTGTAATAAAATTTAAATTTTCAAAAAATTATATCTCAGTAACGGCAAAAGATAGGGACCTCTGGTTTAAGTTTTTGAGTTCCTCATGTCCATTTTAGTCTAGAAAAAAATTGGGGCCTTAATAACCAAACTAATACAAAAAGCATGTATCATTAAACAAAACCCTTGAAAATGGCAAAAAATCGAAAAAATAGTAAGGGGTACCCCTTTGAAAAAAAATCGCGAATTTTTACAAAAAAAAATATTTCGGATTTTGATCAAAATTGATACACTTTGGGCCGTAAATCACAAAAATAAGGATCATTTTGGATTTTGGCAAACTGTTTTTGAGTAAATCGGAAAAAAGCACCTAAAATTGACTATAACTCAAAAACTAAGGCCTCTAGATTTTTTTAAATATCTTTTTATTAATCCTTACCCCAAAATTACCTAACGGTATTATGTTTTCAAAGCTTGCTACGTTCAACTTTGTAAAACTTATGTTGATTATTATTTTGTAAATAAATGGTCGCCATTTTGAAATGGTTAACATAAAAATATGATTTTTTGGTGTCATTGTAAAGTTAATTTAATGTACTTTTAGGAAAAAAATATAAAATTATCGATTCCCTATGCTAGATCAAAAGTTGACATCATTTCCGGTGAAACGGGAAGTGCCTCAGAATTCTTATAGTAACCTTTAGATGGGCCTTTTTGTCTAGTTTAACTTTTGTTCTGAAGATTTTTTATATCTTTACAAATCGGTCGATAATTAAAAGCAAATTTAGTCAAATATTTAAAAAGATTTATTTACTTGCTAACTAGTTTCGGTTCTATCTGAACCATTCTCAAAGCTTGCAAAGATATTTATAAAAATCAGAGTTAAAATTATAAAATTTGAAACATATTAAAATTAAGTTAACGGATAAAATTTTTCTCATTATCTTCTACAGGTTGCGACACATATATGTGTCGCAAGCACATATATGTGTTTGCAAGCTTTGAGAATGTTTCAGATAGAACCGAAACTAGTTAGCAAGTAAATAAATCTTTTTAAATATTTGACTAAATTTGCTTTTAATTATCGACCGAAACCCAAGAAAATACCTATATATTTATCTATAAAATACGGTCAAGAATTCTTTTATTCAATTTACAAATTAAGGAGATTTTCGAGGTGCCCCGTTTCAAACAAACACCCTGTATGTTGGCGGTCGGTAAAAATCATTTCATAACAACATTTAATATGAACTTCACCTTTAATTAATTAAATTAATTCAATACAACCTTACCTTCCCGCGTCATATGTACACGAACCTGTTTCACCTTGCATTCTAGGATAACGGTAATGAGCATGAGTCCTGTGGAAGAATAGCCTAACGTTGCTTTGTTATTATTATTGTTCGTAGAAGTTCCATAGGATGGCAGTGCGATGCTCGACACTAGACAATGGCGCTGTCGAATATACGCTATAATTTATACCGTGTACAATGTTATCACGAGGTATATAGAGCCAGTGACATTATTACTGTTCATATAAGGGAGAATATTGTTTGTAATTTTGAATATGTCGGTACTTTAGGTGTAGCTACCTTGAAAAATATGATATCTGAATTTGTTTTCCGGATTGTTTTCATTTATATTTAAATGAGAATAGTAGAGACGTTATTTCATAAATATTGCAGTTGCTATGAGATCTCTTCTGTAAATTATTAAACTATTTTAACTCGTATTACACAAAGGAAAACTTGTCTGTGTTTCAGTGACAGCGTGTGCATAGTTTTCTCAAACAGGAAAATGGTAAAGGGATCATCTGTGATTAATAATTTTGCTTATATAATACACTCATACCTCGCTTTACAGCCTAGATACGTTCCGGAAAAGTTGGACGCAAAGCGAAAAGCCGTATAACGAATCAATTCCGAATTCTCAAAACCAAGATCATTTGCTAGGTTCAATATGGTTTGTCGAAGTTGAGAAATAGAATCAACTTAAGGATCATTAGTTTTTATTCTTTCTGGCCATATTTCTTTCACATTTATTATTTTTTTGGCCGTTTAACGAAACATTTTGGGCCGTATATCGAAAAAGTGCCATAATTAAAGAAGGCCGTTATAGTGAAAAGCCGTATAAAGAGCGGCTGTATTGCAAGGTATGAGTGTATACTACCTGGCGTAAACGTTAAACCTTCTCTCTTTGCCTCTCTGCTTTCCCTTGTCTATCTACATACTGTCTATAGAGTGAGGTATTTAATTTGTTTTTTTTTTTAAATAAAAATTATGTACCTATATTGGGTTGATGCAAAAGTTCGTCCCGTTTTTAACGCTAGATGGCATTTCAATGCAATAAGTATTATTGACTTTACACGTGTTAAGTTTTGAGGTCATTTGATAGAAAAAATTTCAGTGAGAATTTAAAAAAAAAGATTTCTGAAGCAATAAAATGGCAGAAAATAAGGAGAATTTTGGACATACAGTGGTGTCTTGACTTACGAGTTTAATTCGTTCCGTGACGGAGCTCGTAACTCAAATTACTCGTATGTCAAATCAATTTTCCCCATTGGAATGAATTGAAAAGCCATTAATACGTTCCAGGCCCTCAAAACACACCGCAATTTTTTTGTTACATGTTTTTAGATAAGAAAATTTTGTTTATAAATAAGAAATATTGTATAAAAATTTTTACTTCTATCTTACTACCATCAATTACCATCTGAAAAAATGTATTGGTCAAATGATCCAAATTTAGTTTTTTTTTTCTTTATAGTTAAACAGAGTTTTGTGTGAAATAAAACTAAAATTGTGCTACATAAACATATTAAAAAAATCGTATTATTTAACAATGTCATACGGTAAGTCCCGTTGTCGTCATATGACGACACCATCCTGAGGCAAATTTTAACTTTCGCATCCATAGGGGCGAAAGTTAAAATTTGCCAAAATATCAATTACTTAATTTTTTTATGTGACATAAACGTAAAAAAAACAAAAATAAAATAAAATATATATACTTGGGATTTAATGGGTTAATACCCATCTAACAGCCAGCCAAAGAACTACACCCTAAAGACCTGCAGTGGTGGCTTCGTCATAGCCTCTTTTAATAGCAAATATTTTTTGTTTATTTATTGAGTGAACTATATTTTTTGTGTTGAAATAAATTTATAAGACAAATGCTATGTACGCTTGTCTAGTAATATTTGCAGTGTTTCATAAAGAATTCACTAAATAAAAATTCTTGAAAGGCAGTAGGTACATGCACTGTATTTATATTCATATTAACATTCTAGTTGTTCCACATTTCCAACTTATTTCAGTTATACTTATTTATTTTTTACATATTTTGTGCGTGGAATGAAAATAAAAAGAACACATAAATAATACCTTCTTTTCCCTTTATAAATATTCTACTAGTGCATGTTTTACCCTTCACACGAATAAATAGTCTAACATGTTCACTAAATATGTTTCTGCATTTTGATAAAATTTATAAAATCTCTTTGAGGTAGGACGGAATATGAATAACTTTAAGAAAATATATGTTACGTAAAAATGTAAGGAAATAATTAAATACTTTGCATAGAACGCTATTGACAACACTAGTTTCTTTGCTTCTCGATCTTCGGCAATATAATTATCCTCTGTCCCATGTAGAACAATAAATACAATTTTGCTCTAAAAAGCTATGTTTAATATGTTCTAGAAACTTATTCAATGGTGTCGTGACCAGGAAAACATGACTGATGGTATGAAACAGCAACTAATTTAAAGAAAAAAGAACAAGCAGTACAGGTAGCAACCTTTATGATCATAATAGGACCTGAAGCAGTAGTTATTTATAATAAATTGAACCTCAAAGAAGCAGACCTAAATAATATAGGTAATAAAGAAAAAGGTCGAAGAATATTTTCTCGTCAAAATTAATGTTAACCTATACATATTTAGGTGTGTAAATTAAGTAACCGGACTGATTTTTTATTTATTTTTATTTTTTTTTTTATTTGATGAGAATGACAATTCAATATTGCCTCCATCAATATAACTTCCTTGGGAGCCACACAGCGCTGGAGACGGTTCTTCCAATCCTCATAGCAGTTCTGGAACTCGGATACTGGAATACCTTTTAGCTGGTCGATTACGGACGTTTCAATGTTTTCGAGTATCCCAAAATGACGTCCCTTGAGGTGATTTTTCAATCTTGGGAAGAGGAAAAAATCACAAGGACTCAAAGACTTGTTCATTTTTGCTTTTTTGGGCCTTGGAGAGCTTGAAGCGTGCCATTCCATGCTCTGGCGCTTTGTTTCCGGGTCGTACTCAAACACCCAAGTCACCAGTAATGACACGTTCCAGAAAATGGGTATCATTTTCAATCGATTCCAAAAAGTCAAGGCAACTTTGGCTCCAGATGTCCTTTTGGTCCTTTGAAAGGTTTTTTGGAACCATTTTGAGCAGATTTTTCTCATCCCCAATTTATTGGCCAAAATATGATGAACGGTCAAATACAACTCTTCCCCGATAATCCTGACTGTCAACCGACGATCTGAATGCACAAGATTCCGGATTCTGTCGACATTTTCATCGGTTCTTGAAGATGAAGGCCTTTCGCTGCCTGATTCTTCTTCAATCAACCCTTCTGAAAATTCCTTAAACCACCAAAAAAACTGGGTCCTTGATAAAACACTCCGTAGACCTGCTCAAGTTTTGCAAAAGTTTCCGTTGCACTGTGCCCAAATCTGAAGCAAAACCTGATAGCACACCGTTGCTCGAAATGAATGTCACTCATTTATAGAACGCACTAGAAAAAACTGGTTCACAAAAAAAATCGCTACGGACAATAAAATTACTCTAACGAGTTCAAACTCGTACTTCCAAGTCCCGCGTCTCAAATGTTGCCAGATGAAACGCTATGTTGCCAGTCCGGTTACTTAATTTACATACCTCGTATCATGATACACTTGATGATTTTCTTAATCTTGTGGTACTCATTAAACTGTAGACCATGATGGTTGGTATCTTGGGCTTTTCGTAGCATCATCTCCAGCACGAGGTTAAACAGCAAAGGTGAGGTGGTATCTCCTTGTTTGACTCCAGTATGAGTTTCAAAAGGTTTCCTACTTTCAGTCTGATTATGGATCCCAACACACACACCATTGTCTTCTTGTTAATTAATAAAGAGAGCGCTATAGCGAAATTCTCAGTGTTCTAAACCGTGCTATACAAGATATTGATGTGTAATTTATGTTTCATAAGTGAGGTTAAAAGAACGTATTGTTTTAACAAGTACTGCCAACATCGTAAAAGATAAACAGAAGGGTCACTGTTGCCAAACAGCAAATATTTTATGTTACATAGAAGATCAAACATGAGCTTTAGGCATTTTGACAGTAAATTTTTATTACAGAACTATCCCTAAAAACAAAATGCTGCGGGTTACGTTCTTGTAAAAATATTTGTTTAACCGTACCTTTGACAGGGAATGATGCAGAAACATTTAAATTTTTATTTGTTGACGTTTGTTTAAGTTTGAAAGTGATTAACTTTTTATTATATTTTAAATGAAATACCTATCCCTTGCTTTCGTTTTAAATAATAAATAAACAAAAAATATATTAGTTCATATATGAGTTTCCGTTTTTTAAATTTATTTTATTTGCTTTGTACTGAACTTTTGAAAAACTAATTTAACATACTTTTACATGAGTGTTATGAGAGCTAAATTTCTTGGCTTTATCCTGGATGATAAACTTAATTGGAAGCTGTAAATGATATTACCATTTAATATTTATTTACATTTATTTATATTCATATGCCGACCATTGTAGCGTAGTGGTAACACATGCGCTCTGCGTTGCTAAGGTCTCGGGTTTGAATCCTATTGCTCCATTCACAAAGACAATCCCAGGTGAAAAATTCAAAAAAATTGGAGTGTTCAAGAAAAGCCGTGCAAATTACCATCAAAAGGTTCCAAGAGATTGTTACTTATGAAAACAACCCAAAAAACCGAAAAAAAAGTGCAACCACTTCTAGGTGTGATCGTTTTGTAAGAGAAGTGCTCTTCGTAAACGCTCAATATCGTCAAAAGAACTGGCCGTTGATCTATGGGAGTATAGAGTTGAAGTTTCTTCTAGAATCATTAGAAGACGTCTAGTGGAATCTAATTTGCATAGAAAAAGAGCTCGCCGAAAACAACTGTTGACCGAGCGACACAAAAAACTTTGCCTTGAGTGGGTCAAAAGACATTTAAATTGGACACCTGGTGAATGAGCAAAAATCATTTGATCTGATGAGTCCAATGCAGAAGTAAGCATTGTTGTAGTTAAATGGACTTACGAATTTAACAGAAAAATAAATTTCTAAGCAATTATTGCACTAGCAATATAAAATTTAAATTACTATAAATTTACGAAATTAAGGTTTATTTTTTCTTTTGTGAATCAACTTTTTGACAACCTGGAGCCATCTTTGTAAGACCTAGGCCGGGTGAAGCTTTTCATCCAGACAGCATCATCCCTACGGTCAAATTTGGTGGAGGTAGCATCATGATCTGGAGGTGCATGTCCGCCAGTGCTTAGGCGAAATCTTTTTGTGCGAGGGACGCATTATTCTGTTATATTATCATGCTTAATGAAGTTTTGGAGCCATCAATATTAAAAGTATTTGATGAAGACAATCCAGAATATGTTTTTCAACAAAATAATGCCCCCTGTCACAAAGCCAAAGCAATAAATAAATGGTTTTCCAAAAACAATATGCCACTTTTTGCATGGCCCCCCAGTCACTAGATTTATCGCAAATTGAAAATTTATGGTCGATTCTGATAAACAAGGTGTCTCCTTACAAATGTAAATCAAAAGAAGAATTGAAGAAAATTATTGTGGAACCATTTGTTCAATGTACAATCCGATGTACGTAAAAAACTTGTGGACAGTATGCCTAAAAGGATACGTGTGGTAATAAAAGCACGAAGAGGTACCACAATATATTAATAATTTTGATTAAAGTTGACATTAAAAATTGTATGTATTATTTTATTTACCATTTTTCCTGTAATCATCTTAAAATTCAATAAAACGTAGATCCATACATTTGTCCAAGGCTGTATATATCCAAATTATAAAGTGTTTATAATGCCATATTTTGTATTAATTATATTATCAAAATTAATTTAAGATAACATTAGAGGCTTTTTATTAATTAAGACGGGAATGTAATTTGACACGGAATTTACATTAAAAATTCTTATTTTAGTTTCAAGTATACCCGAGGGTTGTTAGAGTCCTGTATCACTTATTTATTTCTCTTAAATTTGAGGCAATATTTACATTTCATTATCAACATAATAAATATAACGATGTTGAATTAATGTAGACAATCCCAATGAATTATTTAAAAATGAGTTCATTAGCTCTGTTAATGTTTGCTCAAATTAAATATATGTTTATATATATCGTCATACATCCATCGTTTCCAGAACGTAGTGTTTTATACCCAGTAAATATACTTTAGTAATTTTTCTATAAAACCAGGCACAAAGCAATGGACTGGATGAAATGAAGTATCGTTGCTGGTGGTCGACAATCATCCAAAAAGCACTGGTTCTTCGAGTTGGCCAGCCGAACATCTAGCCGGTGCGGGCGCACCATTTTACCAATCGTTGTCCCCTCATTTGGTCCTTCGAGCCGGATGTCAGCCATAGGATGGCTGTGTCCATTGTCCAAACACTATTAGTGGTAGGAACCGTAAACGGTGGGGCCTCCTCATGAAGAGCAAAGGAGCCAAGGCCCTACCATAGCAAAATTATGGCAACACCATCACAAATTAATTATTCAAAAGTTTTTATTTTGTTTAAAAATACCGATAAATACAAATAAACATGTACGCGTTTAAATACGGAGCGCTGGTGTTTCCTCGCATTTGAAGCGACGAAGCACGTTTTGTATTTATTTAGGCAGGCGAGCCAAATCGAAACTGCCTCCGTTTTCTCACAGTTGACCTCCGCGGAGAGTCGGAGAAGAGCGGGTGGTCAGATCATGCGCAAGAAACACACTACAGCGGAGCCAACTGTATCTTTGTGCGTTAGTTTGAGTTACGTCTGCATATAGAAAGCGTCGCGTAGTGTTTTTTACTTTGTCGTGTCGTGTGTGTGTTTTGTTTTGTGTTATTATTAGAAATGAACAGTATCAGTAACCTTTTAAAATAAAAACATTTTCTTCGTATTCTATTGAGGAAAAACTCGAAATAAAACAAATGGGACCGCTACCAGATTTGGACATTTCAAAAACTCATCGTACTTTCTAAGGAATTAGTAGTCACTATAATGTTAGTGTCATCAGCAAATAATACACATTTATTATTTACAGCGGATGGAAAGTCGTTCACGTATATAATAAATAGTAACGCTGCAAGAATAGACCCTTGTGGAACACCTATCTCGAGTGGAAGATAAGTCGACTTGGAATTCTTTACAGAGACGAATTGGATTCTGTTGCTAAGGAAGAATTCTATCAAAGAAAAGCTTTCGTCAAATCCGTATTTTTTTACGAAGCACAATCAAACGCTTTAGATAGATCAAAAAAGTTTGATAGGCAAACATTTTTTTCCATGCTATCGGTAGCTTCGGATATGAGATGTAATATAGCGTCGCATGTAGATCTTTTCGTACGATAGCCGAACTGCGAATCATTAAACAGACTATGTTCTTCAAAATGTGAAATTATTTGAATGCACATAACTTTTTCTAAAACTTTAGAAAATACGGGTAGAAGAGATATTGGTCGATAATTATTAGGTTCGCGTTTATCGCCTTTCTTGTGCAGTGGAATCATTTTTGCAATTTTTAATGCGTCGGGAAACGTATTGCTTCTAATACAGCAGTTCATTACCTTAGTGATACCCTTTTCACACTAGATCTTTAAGATCGGATGTTTAAGTGAATGGATCTTTAAACGCTAATGTGAAACCGTACGGCCTCGTCTAGATACGACCGATGTTTAAGACAGAGATCTGCGTCTTAAACTTCGCCCGCATTGCCAACTTAATTCCCATTATAAAAAAATACTCCTTGAATTTGTGCTTCTCTTCTTTTATCTATGTTCAGCTGTTATCATTTTATATATCGAGGTTATGAGAAGATTATTTGCGTTATTATTTAAATAAATATAAAAAATAAACTTCTCCTAACCTCGATATACAAAATAATGACAGAATAAATTCAAACGATATGAAATTATGTTGGCAATACATACTAGCTTTACATGGAGATTTCTTCTTCAAATTAAACATCAAGTGTGAAAGCAAACCGATATTAAACATCGATGAAGTTTAAGTTCAATCGTCTTAAAGATCTAGTGTGAAAAGGGTATGAGCAGAAGGATAATGGTGTCCTTGATTGTTTTTAAGAGATCTACAGTAATACCGTAGGTGTCTTTATATTTGCCGTTTTTGAGCGAGTCTGTTATATCTCTAACTGTATTGAAAGACACTTCATAAAAGAAAATTTTGACTCGGGAAATTGAAGATTTAAATATGCTATAGGAGATATGTCTGTTTCTGGTAGAGATTCTACTACCAAATTTAGATTCTACTACAAACTTGATTTTTAAAATTGTATTTCAGTTTGTTAGATTAGTATAAGAAACTTTGAATTTTAGAGGTTTATACGTACCGTTAAAGGACTAAAATTCCTATTTATTTCACTGTGAACTGGTCAAAATTTTAATTACGTCAACATTTTCTGGTTATAATAATCTATTCAAACAAACTAACGCGAACTATTTACGAGTATTTACGAAGCAGTTTAATTTGGTATAAAGTGCAAAAGTTCGTGATTTCAAAGAGCTTTTATGTATTCGAAAACTAAACACTGAATATTTATATAGAGTGAAAATATGATATTTACATATATATTTCCTTGTAGAGTACTAATCTGACAAATAAACATATATTTTGAATAAATACATGTAGTTTATCTTGTACAATAAACAGTGTTTATTAGCGTGTGGGTTATCCTGGGGAGAAGTGTGTGACCGCGGTTACAGTCGCCGTCAACTGAGCCGGAGCCCGTTACCCGCATGCAGGCGACATGTCCCGTGTTATTTACAACCAACGACCGAGCTTCTACCTGTGTGTTGTATATCTGTGGTTATTCTGCTTGTGATGTATCATCAGGGGTGATGCAAGGATGTACAAAATTATGCTTATTAATATATACAGGGTGTATCAAGATAGAAACAACAGGATTGCACACGAAAACGCGACGTGGGAGCAGGAAAAAAACTGATTTACCCAATGGATCAAATGGTGTATTCCGTTCAAAGGTTAAAATGAAGTATTGCTTTTAGGCAAATAGAAGCGTTGTTGCCAAATGTCCAATTTTATGGTCTGTTAATTCATTGAAACTTATACATATATATATATATATATATATATTTTTTTAAAGAATATTAAACGAGGTTTACCTGCTATGTTTTTAGAAACGACCACTAAGTGGCAATATTGAAATGTGTCATTAGTATATCCGTAAAATTTGAAATTTGTTATTGTGAAATCAGTGGCAGTTTATAATTCGATCGAGTAGATGATAGTGAGCGTTTAAAAATACACAATCTTATGAAAAAATAGATATTACTCGTGAAGGTTTTCGTTGGATGATTTTTAACGATTTTAGTAAAGGCCTAACTCAACAACAATGCATAGATTCGCTTCGTTCAACTTTTTGTAATGAAGCACTATCAGAAAAGACGGTTTACAATTGGTTTGCAGAATTTCCTCGTGGTCGTGCGTCCGTCAGTGATGAATCTTGTGAAGGTCGACCAAAATCGGCTATGATTCAAAAAAACATCGATGCTGTGCGCAAAATGATTGAAGAAGATCGGCATGTGATTTACTGTGAGATAGAGGCATCCTTTGGCATATCGCAAACTGCAATAAATTCGATTTTGCATGAACATTTAGCTGTGAAAAAGATCTGTTGCCAATAGATTCCGCATAGTTTGACCGAAGCTAAAAAAAGGCTCGTGTTGATTGGTGTAAGCCGTACACCAATTAATTCCCTTACACTGTAAGGGAATGCTAAAACAATTCAACCTAGGCACTGCAAAATCCGTATACATCATTACAGGTGACGAAACTTGGATTTATTCATATGAACCGGAAACTAAGCAACAATCCACTGTTTGGCAAGTCTGTCTTCCAAGATGAACCGAAACCCACAAAAGTTGTTCGTTTACGAAGCGCATCGAAGAAAATGATCGATTGTTTTTTCGGTTGTTCTGGACATGTCGCAACCATTCCTTTACAGCAGAGTTTCCCAAACTATTTGAGCCGCGGGGCACTTTTGACGAGAAGAATTCGTCGCTGAGCACTGTCGTTGCTATATGTATATATATATATATATATATAGCAGCACTAGTAGGTCACAGAGTACTAGTAGACGCTCCACGGTTTTCCTGAACAAAATGATCAAAAGCTTTAATCAATCGGTAAAACTATAATTGAAAATCTAGTTTCGTCTAAACCAAAGGAACAGACTTTAGTTATGTATCACAAAATGAAACATATACTACCAATTTTTAACTTTATGTAACAAATGACGTTTGATTTATTTGCGTTACTTCATATTTTGCAAATTTTTGGTAATAACATCTAATATTTGTACAAACGGAAGGTTAAAGTACCAAGTTAAACTCTACAAAACATAGTAAAAATAGTAAAAAAATCACTCAGAACCATTAAAAATTCTTTAGTTGAATCCAGACAGTAAAAATCTACGCAAACACTCTCATATTTCAACTGTAAATTTTTTATATAATCCTTAAAAAATAAGAGTTATGACCTCGATTGCAGTTCAGTCTCCCACTGCTTTCAAATTTAATTATATCTTCACCAACTCTTACAGTCTCTTACGTTCATTTAAGCTTACGTAACATACATAGAATATAAATCAAGGGACAAGAGGTTTTGGCGTATTAAATTTACCATCTTTTATTCGGATGGTATAAAAGAAATATTCTGTGTTAACGAAGCACTGCTCTAGACGTGTTTGGAGTAAAAAATATGCTGACCAAAACGAATAAGCGGAGATTGCAGATAAATTTTACTTTATTAAAAAGCTATTTCGTACTAAAGTTTAATAAAAAATGCTAGGAGTGTGAATTCTTACACATTTGAGTATTTCATAGGTATAATTTGGCTGTAAGGTGGCAAAATGATGCGTTGTCTTGCTTGAAAGAAAAAATGTTTTTGAAACAAACTGTTTTATTGCTTTTCAAAATATTACCCTTTAAGATTTATACAGTTTTGCATGCGTTCAAACCAATTCTCGAAATATATTTCCACTCTGAAGTTGGTATCTCATAACCATGGTTTTCGAATAGACCGGGAGCTCATGACATTTTTGGTCTCCGATTTCATACAGCATGCCTTTTGGAGGAGAGAATATTTACCCTGTGATAACAAAAAAGGGATGGTACTAAATCCCTGCACGCTTTCCGGTCATAGGGAAAATTGCTTTTCCACTTGCACAAATTTTTTGTGTTTTTCTCTGATTTAATATTGCTTGCCCTTTTGTCAAAAGAAAGTTATAACAAATTTAAAGTCATTTAATTATAGGCATGCTGTATGAAAACGCGGAAAATCATATTTTTTTATTACAAGATCACATGACCGTTTGAGCCCTTTGGGACCCTCCGAATCGCATGCATATATTTAAAAGACTTTAAATTTGTTATAACTTAATTTGACAAAAGGGCAAGCAATATTAAATCAGAGAAAAGCACACAAATTTTGTGTTTAAGTGGAAATGCAATTTTCCCAATGACCGGAAAGCGTGCAGGGGTTAAGTACCACCCTTTTTTTGTTGTCACAGGGTAAATATTCTCTCCTCCAAAAGGCATGCTGTATGAAATCGGAGACAAAAAACTGTCATGAGCTCCCGGTCTAGAAGGTTTCAACAGCTTTTTGGAGTGATGAAAATCCTGTCCACGCATTTTTTGTCTGCCATTGGAAATAAAAAAACTTTTTTAAGGGATAAATCAGGTGAATACGAGCAATGAAACATTAATTTGATGTTATTCTTCTTCAAATAATCAATTTGACGTGCTATGTAGGAGCTTGCATTGTCATTATGAAGATTTTGCGACGTTTTTTGTTGTTTTTCCTGATTTTGTCGATGACTTCTGGCAAACAGATTGTTGTATACCATTCAGCATTAACTGTTCTCTGATCCTCTAAAAAAGGAATGGTTGCGACATGTCCAGTACAACCGAAGAAACAAGCCATCATATTCTTGGAAGTGCTTCGTGAACGAACAACTTTTATGGGTTTCAGTTCATCTTTTAAAAACCAAACAGTGGATTGTTGCTTAGTTTCTGTTTCATATGAATAAATTCATGTTTCGTCACCTGTAACGATGTTGTATACGGATTTTGCAATACCTAGGTTGAATTTTTTTAGCATTCTCTTAGACCAATCAACACGATTCTTTTTTTAAGATTCGGTCAAATTATGCCGAATCCATCGGGAACAGATCTTTTTCACAGCTAAATGTTCATGCAAAATCGAATGTAATGCAGTCTACGATATGCCAAAGGATGCCTCTATCTCACGGTAAGTCACATGCCGATCTTCTTCAATCATTTTGCGCACAGCATCGATGTTTTATTGGATCACAACCAAATTTGGTCGAGCTTCACGAGACTCATCACTGATGGACGAACGACCACGACGAAATTCTGCAAACCAATTGTAATCAGTCTTTTCTGATGGTTCTTTATTACCGAAAGTTGAGCGAAGCGAATCAATGCATTGTTGTTGAGTTAGGCCTTTACTAAAAACGAAAACCTTCACGAGTAATATCTATTTTATCACGAAAAAACACAAAACACTCTTGGTTAAAGTTCTACAAAATTATATTTATTAAATACTTTATGTATATATTTCGGCTTGTGAGGCCATCATCAGAAGAATGATGATTATTTTATTTACTTGTTTTGAAAAAGTAGATTTTATCCCTATTGCTAAACTTGCGTTTAGAACTATTACTTTTAAGTCTCCTAGGTCTTTAGATTTGAAACATTTTACTTCAAATCTAAGATTTGCAATCTATTTAATTCACAAGACGTGAAAAAATTCATAGGATGGGACTTAGAAAACCGTTTGAAATATCCAACCCTTCTTAGAACTTTAAAAACTCTCCCTTGCCACCAAATAAAACACGCTGTGTTTTTGAAGAAGACGCCAATGGCTGCCAAACGCATAGAAATTGTTGATCGATCAACATTCAACAATTGCGCGAGCTCATGTTGCGATTGACATGGATCTTCATCGATTAGCGCCTGTAATTCCTCGTCCTCGAACTTCTTCGGCTGACCAGGATGAGGTTTGTCATTGACACTGAAATCATCAGTTTTGAAACGTCGAAACCATTCTCTGCATGATTTATTGGTGGGAGCACTTTCACCATAAGCTTCTTCGAGCATTCGATTAGCTTTAGCGGCTGATTTCTTCAAATGAAAACAGAAAATGAGAACTGCCTGGAAATGATTCTTTTCTGGCTTTAATTTCGACATTTTCGAATCAGATAAACACGATGTTATTGTTACAAGCCCAAGCGTTTATCAACTGAATATTATTGCAATATGTCAACACTAAAACATAAAGCCGGTTGCAGATATTAGAGGTTATAATATTACATAGTACTGCAATTGACCGCCAGATGGACCGAATTAATTCACACACCTTATATTTAAAATCTTTTACTTGTTTTATCCATTCCATTCCTCTAATATCGCGTCTTATATGGAAATGCTTATTTCCTTCTATAAAAGTCGAAAACATTCGGATAACTAAATGTTAAAGGTTTGCCGTTCATTTCAAGGCCACGGTATTATTTGGTAGGACCGTATTTGTTAATAATAATAATAATTTTATTGACCATAATACAAAATAAAACATTGTTTTAGTCAGTTATACAAGCAATACAATACAAACTACAAATACATGTTGATATGGAGCAAAAATAAATGGCAGTAATTATTAGGGTAGTACAATAATATATGGTGTTAATATATGGACATAAATAAATTTAAAATTTAACATTAAAAAATTCGTGTCGAGTAAAATGGGTTTCTAATTAAAAATTCTTTTACAGTTTTCTTGAAATTCATAAAACGTAGGACTTTATATACCTCTGGCAGAATATTGAAAAATTTTATGCTGTAATAATTAGAGGCATTGCGTGATTTATTTAAACGTAAAAAGTTTGGATATATATGGTCTTTATTTCTAGTAGCATACGAGTGCATTCTATAGCTAGATGGCCATATATTTCTATTTTTATAGGCATACACACTGATAAATATAGAGGGAAGGTAATGTCATTATTTCTAATTCTTTAAATGCATTCTTACAGTCAGCTCTGTAGTTAATTTATGCTAAAATTCGAATAGCACGTCGTTGAAGGGAAAAAATTCTATTAGCTGAAGCAGAATGCCCCAAGCTAGAAGAGCATAAGAAATATGTGAATAAGACATAATATGATACTAACATTATTTCTTTTGAGACAGTATTGACCAGATTGCGAAAAAGAAATATAGTTTTGCAGATTTTTTTGGCAAGAATCTCTACGTGCTGATCCCATTTAAGTGCAAGGTCAGCATTAACACCCAGAAGCAACAGAAGAAGGATTTGAAAAATTATAGTTTTTACAACTAATTAAAATATTTTGAGTTTTCGAATTATTGAGAGATAAAGAAACCAGTCATTTGCTTTTTCAATGATTATATTATTTTCATTTATTAAATTTAATTATAGTGAGTGAGAGATTATGGTGGTATCATCTGCATATAAAATACAATCATTTTTAATGCAATTGGAGAAATCTTTTACGTAGATTAGAAATAGAAGTGGTCTTAAAATGGATCCTTGTGGAATACATCGTTCAACATATACTATTATAACTAAAATTATGCCCACAAATGCTGTCAACTTGATTTTGGAACAATGAAATATTATTCTAAATGTCGCACAGCTTAAATAAAACCCATGTAAGTCGAACATTTTGTCTTTTGTTATATTTTCATAAACGATTCTTATTCGCTGACGTATAAGTATGCAATATTTCAAATACCGTGTCGTCAGATATATATCAAGATTTATAAAGTCATTTCCAATACTTTTCTTCGTTTTTGTTCCGCATTTACATCCTTGTTTCCTTCCTCAATCATCAATTACCTTCTTTCGTAGTATTATTGTTTGAGTAGAAAATCCTTCTGTTTAAAATATGATTATTTTTCTGCACTCTTTAAATTGAGTATTGATTTTGTTCGTAGCATAATTTCTTACTCGTCGTCAGCTGTTACATTTGATAACTGATTTATTCATGATTTTTTTACCATTTGAAAATTAGTTTCCGTCTGAAAACGCACAATTTTAATTTGCTTTTCCTCTTTTCTGAGCATCAACGTTAGGCATCTTATAACTTATTTATCTCTTGTGCTGAAACGAATGCAATTTTACTAAAATAGAATAATGAGAAATAAAATAGCATCTGACTACGCCATTTTCTACTTTCTTTGTTCACTTTTGTTTATAAGCTTCCGGATTGGTTTGTTTTTAATTCTCTTGTTTTGTTTAAGTTGGTCTGAATATTTTATAAAGTTCAAACAGATTTCTTTAATATAAATTTGAAACTAGCGGCTGGTTCACCAGGGCAACAGCGCTGTAGCCCCTTCAGAATTAAATTAATATTAGCATTAAAAACATTTATGAATATTTTTGTTTGTTCTTTTCTTTCTTTATTTAATTTTCCATTAAAAACTACTGTAATAGCAGTCCACTTCTTACATTTAAAGTTGCATTCAAAGCTCTTACATAAGTTGACTACAAACTATCCATTGTGTAAATAAAGTAGATAGTTTTAACGTTTAACGAAAGCGTTTACAGCTCTGAAAATTAACCCATTAATGGCCAAGCTATAAAGAAAAAATATTTTTCACTAAACTTGTAATGCAAATTAATTAAAATACATCAACTTAGACAATTATTGCATTTTGAAAAAATATATATGCGTAACTCTACAGGAATATAAGGATGCGTATACGCACCCTTGGCAAATAGCAATATCAAATATAAGTAAACATGTAATAAGCAAATTATTTTATTTATGTATGAAATATGAACTTATTTGGAATGAAACATTTCAAAACACTCTGAATATGGAAATAAATGGAGTTGGCATCGCTCTTACACAAACTGCATTTTTTTTAGATTCGTTTCGTGCCTCTTATCAGATGACCAATATTATCAAATCTGATGACATCTGATAAACTGTTTTTTGAAGAATGCCCATAGTTTGAATTTGTTGCTTCTCTATCAGTATCTGCATTACTCTGATACTTCATAAGAGCAACTGCTAGTCGTGACCAAATAAGAAATTTTACTATCATTTGACAGCTGTACAACTAATTTTTATTTTCACTATAATTATGCAATAAAAATAAAACAATTGCTTTACACAAAAAAAAAAAATCTAAAAGGTTGCGTATACGAACCTTTGCCCATTAATGGATTAATGTCTAACGAATGTTGTGACATCTATATTTTTTCAAACCAACTACAATGAAAAAAAAAAAAAAAAAAATTGATGTGAATTGTGATTTTCACACATTCGCAGGTATATAATAAATGAAGGCGGCATGCTGAGTATGTAGGACAAATTTTGTATTGTAGTAATCACGACAAAATGATATTTTTAAAATAATTTATCGTCTGTTAATCTAAGAGCTTTAAAAACAAATTTTATGTTAAAATATTTTTTTGTTAATTTTATTTCGAATACCTAATACCATTATTTAGGTTTGTAAATATGTGCAGTATATTTTTTAATATAGCAAGGTTTACTAAGATTTTGAAAATTGCGCCTATAAGTCATATGCTCCGCCCCCTCTGGATTCCAAAAGTCCAACTGGTTATTAAATTGCTCTTAAAAATTAAATGCAATATTTGCAAAATATAACTAGAAATTTGACAATATAATTTAAACAAAATAAAAATGAAAAAAAAAACAAAAAATAAAATTGTGTCCTCTGCCCGGGAGCGAACCCTAGTTTGCTGCGTATCAGCTAACGATTAGACCAGGATACGCCTTCTAGTATAGTGTATATAATCTAGTATATACTATAACTTTTGTATATCGTCAACCAAAAAACACAAATTTATTTTGAAATGAGAAAAAAATTAAAATCACATATTTCCTATCAGTAATTTTTTACTAGTGATCAAAAATGTTCGTGACATTACACGAATTCCACTTCAATTAGGGCTAAAATTTGATTGAAAGGAACATCCTCTTAACAAGAACATAGCTGCGTATCTATAAGACTAACATTAGTCTTATAGATACGCAGCTCATACGTCAGCACATATGGCTAACATAATACATACGTTATTTAGTACAAATTTATTCCGTAAAATAAACCGTTTTTGTGACGTCACGGTCATTTTTGAACAGCCTGCTGACTGATTAACATGCACTGTTTGTTTGGTAAAACATATGGTATTTTCATTTTTCAGTGTTTGCTAGCTGTATCTAGATACAAACATTTTTGGCATGTATCTGCATCTAGATACAATTTTTAAAGGTATCTGTATCTAGATGTTTTTTTTAAATGTATCTATTACTTCACTGATGGGAGGTATAAGTTTATTCCTATGTTAATTTTTATATTCCGTATGAATCTAATTTTTTTAAGCTAGACTAGTAATAACTATTCTTATAGTCTTCTTTTCTGTGTGTATCTTCTTTAATATACATGAATTTGTTTCTCCCTGTTTCTTTAGTTATCTCTCTCATTTTTGTCTCATTTCTCTTTTCATTTGCCTTTTGTACACTCATAGTTACTCACATATTTATACATACACGTTTTGTATTCTTGCTAATATTTTAAAAGGTTTTTTGCAGAAGCCACTATCTACAGGATGTTCTAGAACATTTTACTAATTCTTTTTTTAAACATTACTGTGGTTCTGTTTTCGCTCAAAATGAATTTATTCTCTCATATACACATTTTAGCGTCGTTTAAAAAATAACGAGATTTATTAACATTTGAGTTTATGTTTTCAAAACACATTCTATTACAACTAATAATATAAATAAAACATAATGAATTTTTAATGTATTATGTGATGTATCGCTATGTTATCTTTACAGTTTGTTTATCTTAATAAAAATGAGCCCTTAAGGACAAAAAAGAAAGGATTTTGTCGCTAGATTGGTACAGAAAGGCAACTAAATTGTTTCGTTAATTATGTTAGTAACTTGGAGCTTAGTCGGCTATCGTCAACCAGTGCTCCTACATGGGGCAGAAGGCTCTTTTGTGAGGTGCTAAGGTAACTCTCATGACACAATGGTTAAGTAAAATGCAGACTTTAATTCAAAGCACCATTATTCTTAAGTCATATAGAACCATAGCAGCCAGCTGGTGAACTTGGGTATTTTAAGGCTTGATCCGCTCGCGAGTTTTGAAAACAAACTATATGAAAGGCCCTTCAAAGTATCATTAAATACAATTAAATTCTTTAAAAATTGATGTGAAGTGTGAATTTTCACACATTTCAGGGTTTTGCAGGTATTTAGTAAGTGAATGATGATTATTTGGGATGCCAAAACAAATTTTATATTAAAATATTTTTTTGTCAATTTTAATTCGAACACCTTATACCATTATTTAGGTTTCTAAATATGTGCAGTTTTTTTTTTTTATATATATATATATATATATAGCAAGGTTCATTAAGAATTTTAAAAATTGCGCCTATGGCTTTCATTGGTTGTTATAAGTTCCACCCCGCTGATTTCGTGTACATTGAAACAGAATTAAATTATAATTTAAACAATTTCCACTAGTTATTAAATTTATGCTTTTAAAATTTAAATGCAACAATTGCCAAAATATAACTAGAATTATGAAAAAATAATTTAAACAATATAAAAATTTTAAAAAAAAAACAAAAAATAATATTGTCTTTTCTCGCAGGGTTCGATCCCTTTCGGATCGAGTTACTTGGGTGAAACTCCAGCTTTAAAACCACTACACCAGCATACACGTTCCACTGTAGCGTGTTACAAAGCTATAATTTGTGTACATTATTATCAAAAAATCACAAAAAATGCGTTTTTTTCTAAACACGTAATCTGATCAAAAATTCCTGTTGTACTATTCCGGTTCACACCAATGTACATTACTTAGAATTTTTTCAAATTTTTAGTTTAAACCTACAGGGTGTGGGACAAAAAATTTTTTGCACAATTTTGGCAAAAATCGCTTCAAAATAATTTATTTTGCAAAAATAAAAATTTGATCGTTAATCCACGTACCAAGGGCTTTCATTTGATACTCATTTGTTTATATTTTTAGGAGGATATGTTTTTTAGATGTTTTAGTATTTTCCTATATGCGGGTCAAAGAGTTGTATAAGCGTGCCAAATTTCAACTCTCTAGGTTTAGCCGTTTGGCTACAATTTTTACCGAACAGACAGACAGACAGACAGACAGACAGACAGACAGACAGACAGACAGACAGACAGAGAGACAGACAGGCAGACAGACAGGCAGACAGACAGACAGACAGACAGACAGACAGACAGACAGACAGACAGACGACAAAATGACGGTATAAGGGTTTTTTGGTCATACCTACAAAACCCTAAAAATCAATAAGCCAACCATGAATTTTCAATCATCTTTGTTAACTGTGCCCCTTTTCATAGTTGTCACATTTTTTTGGTGTATATATTTTATGTAAATAATTTTCAGAAAACTTTTTAGAAAAATTAAGTTTTTAAAAAACTTGATAAAGTGCAAAAATACAGCAATCCGTGCAGGAGAAAACATAGTTGCACCATAAATCTACAAAGTAACGTTTCTTTAAAGTTAAACGTAAAATATCTTTACTTTCTATCACAAGCAATCTTGTGCCAGTTCACTGTTACACCGAGTTAGCTATTTTTAACAAAACAAAAATAAAATAGCAGTATTTTTCATTTTATTTTCAATATAAAAACTAACAATCTTGCGGTGTCCTGTATTTCACTTGTTACAATTTTACAGTGTTAAAAAGAAATATAAGTTTAGAGCGAATGGTCTACGAAACCCTTTCAAAAACATGCTTTGTAAGGATTTCTACTTTACGAGCTCGTTCAATATTTTATTTTCTGCAAAATGTACAGCAAACACAACAAGGATTTAACCTTATTCAGGTTAAATTTGAAACATAAATGAGTCCTTCCTGCTTTCAACAAATAATACAAAATATACTTGATCGAGCCAGAAAATGACAGAGCAAAGGTAAACATTGTTTATCTTATAAAATTTACTGAATTTACATATTTTTTCACAATACAAAGAAGACTTTTGCGCTCTTTTGGGAAAACAAAACTGACATTTGCCAAGGACTATTACTTTACGCTTTAAAGTGGTGGTTCCTCATGAAGAGCCAAGAAACAATAGCTCTACCATTGCAAAATTATGGCAACACCATCACAAATTAATCATTAAAAGCTTTAATTTTCCTTGAAAGAGATTTTTATGCGTTATGCGTGCGAGATTTTTACACGTTATGCGTGCGAGAGTTTTACAAAAACGGTGATTCGGCGACTGTAGCGCGTAGAAAATTCTGCAGTATTCGAGGTTTTCGCCACTTAAATGATGCACCAAGCATTCCTCTCATTCGACATTGGGTTAAAAAGTTTGAAGAGACTGGTACAACGCTGGATAAATCAAAATCCGGGCGACCTAGGTCATCAAGAACGGTAGAAAACGTGGAGAATGTTAATCAGTCTGTTCGTGACGACCCGAACCTTTCAATTCGGAAGCGCGCAAGTGCTTTAAATGTGCATAGATCATCATTACATCGCATTATGCACAAAGACCTAAAGCTGCACCCCTACAAAATTCAATTGGTGCAATAATTAAAGCCCCAAGATGCCAGTCAGAGGCTTAATTTCGTAAATCAGGTGATTGAGCGATTTTCAACGTTTACCAACATTTTGTTTTCGGATGAAGCTCATTTTCATCTTAATGGCCACGTACATAAGCAGAACTGCCGCTACTGGAGTGCAACGAATCCGAAACGCAAACATCAGAAACCCCTACATTCGCCTAAAGTGACCGTATGGGCTGCGATGTCGGCGCGAGGAATTATCGGCCCTTACTTTTTTGAAGACGAAAGGGGGCGTGCAGTTACAGTGAATTCAGAGCGTTATGTGGAGATGTTAGACAACTTCTTGGTACCTGAACTGCAAAACTTTCCTGGCTATAACCAAAGAACATGGTTCCAACAGGACGGAGCAACTTCACACACGTCCAATATGTCTCTGCCACGTGTTCGTGAAATTTTCTCAGGCAAATTGATCTCCCGGAGAGGTGACATAAATTGGCCTCCACGCAGTCCAGATATAACCCCTATGGACTTTTTCCTATGGGGTTATCTTAAATCTAAAGTTTACGCCAATAAATCGACTTCACTGGCGCATTTGAAAGAAAATATCCGTCACGAAATGGCAGCCATCCCTGAGTCCACCAGCCGAGCGTCATAAGTAATTTTACTGTTCGATTAAATGAGTACCGAGAACGCGAGGGTCTACATTTAGACGATATTATTTTTAAGAAATAAATCCCCAAAAAGTGTATTTTAATAATTAATAAACATTTTTTCTATATACGGCTTACTTTTTTTTTAATCGATCCACTAAATATAAAATTTCTTTTGAGACACCTATATTTAATATGTGTAATGAAATTAATTATCTTTTATTAAAGTAGTTTTTCCTTTACTAGACAATAAGAAAACAATAAAATAAAATTTTAACAGATTTTTTCAGGTTGTAAAAACACCGTTTGTGACATTAAACCCTCCCCTTTTTTTCTTTATTTATTGCTAAGAAAAGGGTCATTTTACGTTTGTGTCAGGTCACCTCTTGTCCCAACAAACATAACTCACATGAAGATGTTTGTCCTATGTACTCTTGACCAAATTCCTTAGTTTATATCTCTGATATCAGAGATGGCAGTACTATAACAGTTTTCCAGATGGAAGTCTTGTCTTATACTGCGTAGGTTTTACAGAAGTGACATTTTATGACGATGGGATAAAAGGCGATTTAAGAGGAATGATGTTTGGCAGTGGTTTGTTCCTTCTAACTTGATAAAACAGAAATAAAAAGTTCTATAACTGTACCAGGTAACATAAAATTACTATTTTTATGGTCATCTTTCAAGAATGGGGATTTGAAAGTTTTTTATGGTCGTTTTACTGATTGTTTTATATGATTACAGACTTTAGTAAACCAGTGAAAATAAAAGTGATTTGGTTTAGTCAATCGATAATTTATATCAGGAGTTTTGTGGAGAGGGCCAATTAAAATTTCTTAAATAAAATGCGGTCCGGACAACTTGGATGCAACTGAGCTCTTAGCTTAATAATAATGGTGATATTATTAATAAAAATAATAATTTTAAGTATCGGATATTATTTAGTTATACAGTGAAATCATTAATTCCTGAGCGTTATGTAATACTTGACAGAAACATTTATCAAACTTATTTCCAAGAACATGTACACAAGAACATGTAAAACAAATTGTTTATAATAAGAAAACAAATCTTTTATTTGCATGCATTTTTCATTTAGATGACTATTTTAGGAGTTAAAGCTAAACTTTTGAAATATCTCCCTTATTATTGACAACAGCAAAAACGTATATTACAAAATTTGTTTATACAGTGAATTTATTTTTTAATGCAATATGTACTATGTCATTACCATGGATACAGTGTTTGACAGCAATATAACTTGTGTTCATTTTCATTTGCAACATAGACAATTAGTGTGTATAATTTTGCTCATTGCTGATTTAAAAATTAATCAACAAGTATACAGATGAAGAAAAAATAATGATGGTAACTTGGTATAACTCCCAAATGAGTTTAAGAGAAGTTTCTGCTGTATTTAGTGCAACTTATCCAGATCGGCCAATACCAAATCCCTCTACAATTTCAAGACTAGTTAATAAATTTCATCGCGAAGGTCTTAAGTCAAAACATAATAAAAAAAGAACAACATCCCACGTGCTTACAGAAGAGAAGCAGTTGGAAATATTATTACAAGTGGAAGAAAACAATCAAAATACTTTAACATCAATTGCACAAACCGTTGGTGTCAATATTAGATCTGTTTTTAACTTCTTAAAAAAAGAAAAGTTTCGATCACACAAATTTCAAAATCATCAAGAATTGTTAGAAAGGGACGCAGCAGTACGTATGGATTTTTGTTTTGAAATGTTTGAAACAATTAATGTTTACTCTAAATGGTGAAGTGCACAGACAAAATTTTAGGTACTGGAGTCGAGAAAATTTACATTTGTTTCATTTCTCCCGAACTCAAAGGCCGCAAAAATTAAATGTTTGGGCAGGGATAATAGGAACCAATATTATAGGGCCTTTTTTATTGACGGTAACCTTAATGCCAAATATCTAGCCCATATATTAGCTGCCTCGCGAAACCTGGATATTAATAGACAAGTATGGTTTCAACATGATGGTGCGCAAGTCCATTATTCTAGAATAGTTTAAGAATATTTACATAGAACTTTCCCAAATAACTGGATTGGAAGAGGAGAGTCGATGAATTGGCCAGCGAGATCTCCGGATTTGGCACCCAATGATTTTTTTTATTGGGGATATTTAAAGGCCAAAGTATATAATGGAGAACTTAGGGATGTTGCTGAACTGCAAAACAAAATTGTTCAAGCATCCAACAATATACCTCAAGAGCAATTACTGAATGTTTTGAATCATTTTTATGATCGCATTTTGTATGCAAGTAAACGGAGAAACTTTTGAACATTTATTATAAGTTTTTATTAGTTATTTATTTATTATTGTTTTTTATTTGTATTTTCAATAAAATATTTTGATTTTGCAATAAATATGGTTTTTTCTATGTTGCAAATGAAAATGAACACGATTTATATTGCTGTCAAAAACTGTATCCTTGGTAATGACATAGTACATGTTGCATTAAAAAATAAATTCACTGTATGACAAAATTTGTTTATAATAAAAAAACAAATCCTTTATTTGTATGCAATTTTTCATTTAGATGACTATTTCAGGAGTTACGGGGACACCCTTAAGCTAAGCCTTTGAAATTTCTCTATATTCTTTCTTTATATACTTTTTCATTTGGTTGAATATTTGGAGAGTTAAAGGGGTACACCCTAAAACTAAAATATTGAAATGTCTCAATTGTTATTTACAGTACATCAAAAATTTTATTAAGAAAACTTTTATTTTTTCATTCAATGAAAATAAGATTGTTTGGTAAGAGTAACTTTTAGCTGGCTATACTACGTCCACTTTTGCTCTGTTTGCACTGCTTCTATGTTTCATGTTGTTTAGGGGGCAAGGAGACGGTTACTTATAAGGTTGAAATATCTAACTTATCATTTATTTAACATGAAAAATGAATATGAGAAAAGAAACTATTCCTCTCTGTTCAACATAATTTTTAATAAGTATATATGTATATATTTAGGGAACTATGAGACTTACCTATAAACGAAGTATCTCACTTATTATTTACTTAACATTAAAACAAAACAGTAATTTATAATGAAGACACGAATGTTTTGTGTTCTGCTTGAAACTGAAATATCTCACTTATCATTTATGTTGCAGCACAAATATACATCACAAAAATTGAACGAAACACGGGTACTCCAGCTAGAAATACTAACATATATCTTAGCGTTAGGTAAAATGACCACAATTGTTTAAATAAAACACTAATTCACATATTAGATAGTTTATTATTCGTGTTCACACGTGTAATACAAGATGGGAACTGATTAGCTTATCAAATTAAGAGTAAATAATCTATCAATTAACGTTAATGAGTTATAGGTGTGATAAAATTTAATTTAAAAAATCCTAGCGTTTTTTCTTCATTTGCTGTGTATTCGAATTTACATTAAATTAAGAAATGTATTTTAATAAAATTACCTATATCTGTTTTTTTTTTTTATCTTTTCGGTCTAATATTTGGTTTCTATACGTTTCAGATGATTATAAAAATTGTAAATTAAAACAAAGCACAACTCAAAAACGGTTAAAGACAGCAACCTCCGGATAAAATTTTCAGATTCTCCGTAGTTTATATAGTCTACAAATAATTTGGGGACATTTTTTTTTAATGGCTAAACATACATTATTTGTGAAAATTGTGAATTAAAAAAAGCAGAACTCAAAAATGGTTTAAGACAGTGACCTGCCGTTATTATTTGGATTCTTCGTATTTTATTTAGTCTAGATATAATTTAAATTATTTGTGAAAATGGTAAATTTAAAAAATAGCACAAATCAAAAGAATTTTTTGGATTATTCGAAATTTGTTTAGTCTAGAACAAATTGGGGCTTTAATCGTTTAATGCATTTTGAGATTATGACATTTTTTTTTAAAGGCATTATTTATATTATTTGTGAAAATTGTGAAATAAAAAAAAAAAAAAAAAAAAAAAAAAAAAAAAACTCAGAAACAGTTAGATAAAACGACCTAATGTTTGAATTTTTGAATGCCTCGTAGTTTATTTATTAGACTAGAAACAATTTGAGGCCTTATTCGTTTAGCGTATTTTAAAATTATGGCAAATTTTAATATGGCGTGATTTATAGAAATTTTCGTCTTCGAAATTTCTCAAAAACGAAATGCGATAAAGACCTGCGGTTGAAAATTTTAAAATCTTGAGGTCATAATTGATTTGTACCCAGTAAACATTTTGATACGGGCCAGTACTGGTAAAGCACATACTCCCCGGCATTGAAAGTAATAGGCCAGTACCCCGGTGTCCCCGTGGCCGTTACTGGCCCATTGATGTATCAGTTGCCGGCCCAGCAACGGTAAAGTGCAAAATAATCGCATTAGTTGCAAGATTTATTTCTGATGGTTTTAAGTAAAAAGTATGAGTGAAGAAGAGTGCTTATAAAATGCTGGTAAAGTACTTCGTATAGGCGGAATGCGAAATACAAATGTGAAGTACATTATTAATACTGGCGTTGCACTTACTTTTGGTGCCAGTAATTTACCAGCATAAAATCAGTTTGCCGGCATTCGGCCGTTAGTTGAATGTTTGCTGGGTAACCATATTTTGAAACAAAATTGGAAGATTTTTCACTTTTTTTATTTATTTTTTTTTGAAAATTTTGATAAATTCTAACTAAATAATGGTTAGGGATAGAAATCTGGGGTTTGAATTTTTAAAATTCTCCTATATTGGTTAGTCTAAAAAAAAATTATGGCTATAATAAACCAATTATTAAGTTTTTTATAGGCAATAATCCAAAACCCTTGAAAAAGGCAAAAAATCGAAAAAATCGTAAGGGTTAGACCTTAAAAAAATCTAGATTTTTAAGCAAAAAATGTTTGTTTCCGATTTTATTGAAAATTGGTACAAGTATGTATTTTTGGTCATAGATTAACAAAATTTGGTCCATTTTGAAGTTTGGGCTAAAGTTTCGGAATTTTGCAAAAAACTGACCCAAATCGGCTCTAACTCAAAACTAGCTCATCGACCAACCAACTTCTTCTCAGGTACAGTTCCTTTGTGGAATATTAAGAACTAAAATGACGAGCAATGAAAATAAGTGGTTCAATTAATATTTTGAAATATATAAAACCTAACCTTAAATGGTAAGCTTTCTGAGAAATTTGCAATATATTAAAATACATTTACAAAAATATGTACGTAAAAAACGGAATTCAATTTCTTTTTATGATTAAATATCTCTTGATGATATTTATTCTAAAGTTGGTATTACCGAGTCGACAGCCTGTTCCAGTTTTATCTCCTTTAATTTACTTTTTTTGAAATGCTACTCCGTTTTCTTTTATCGAGCTTCAAAACAAAGAGGAATATTTCCCAATAAAATTATGAATTCTTTACGTTCTTACGTTAAAAGCCTTCTTTTTCTTTGAATGATAATTATTGTAAGATATACGCATGTGCAAAACTCGGAATAAATTCAAATAACAATATTATGCTTTCATTAAAAAAATTATTAAGGAGAATGAATAACGTATAAACAGTGTTGTAATAGATACATTTGAAAATATATCTAGATACAGATACAGATACTTGAGGAAAAATGTATCTAGATGCAGATACAGATACAAATTTTAAAAAGTATCTAGATACAGATACATTTTTTTTACAATGTATCTAGATACTTCAAGATACTTTTAAGATACTTTCGGAAAAATGAAAACACCACAAAAAAAAGAAATAACTAGAGCAAGGAATATATTTGTTCACAATAAAAAATAAGTTATGCACTATTATTACTCTTAAAATAAACACAAATAGCCTTTGAAGCTGTGTGTCAGAAATATTAACTAACTATATACTTATGTAATCTTTAAAAAAATCACTTTTTTATTCCAATTTCAGCGGATATCTCGAACATTTTTTGTTCGCTAATAAATTACTGATTATTAAATGAGTATTTAGGATGACAAAAATAAAACAACCATTTTATTTATTATATTTTTCTTTATTTAATTCACATTTATAAAATTAATTCTTATTCTTAGATTAGATAATTACTTAATGGTTGTTTTACTTAACCGTTGTTAATAAAATTATTTAATTTTTTTTTATTTATTATTTTTTTAAATTTATTCAGAGCTGGAAATACAATTACACTTTATTAAAATTTTATAGATAAAAATAAATTAAATAAATAAATAAATTATAAGTTTGAGAATTATGATAAAATACAAGTTCTATATATAATTAATTAAATTTTGGAAAACATCTTTTTATTTTTTTACTGTTTTTTTAAATAAAAAATAAAAAATAATTAAAAAATAAAAGAATGTTTAGTTAATTAACCAAAATTTAATTAATTGAAAAAAATTAGGGCTTTAATCGTTCAACACGTTTTGAGATTATGACAATTTTTTTAATGGCATAATTTACATAATTTGTGAAAATTGTGAATTTCAAAAAATCATAACTCAAATACGGTTTGAGAAAACGACCTGAGGTTAGAATTTTTAGATTCCTCGTAGTTTATTTAGTCTAGAAAAAATTTGAGGCCTTATTCGTGTTGCGAATTTTAAAATTATGACAATTTTTAATATGGCGTGATTTATAGAAATTTTCATATTCGCATGGACGTATCTCAAAAACGAAATGCGTTAAAGACTTGCGGTTGAAAATTTTGAAACCTTGAGGTCCTAATTGACTTGTAACCAAATTTTGAAAAAAAAATTTTTTTGAAAATTTTCTATTTTTTTTTTTATTTTTTGAAAATTTTAATAAATCCTAACTAAAAAATGGTTAGAGATAAAAATCTGCGGTTTGAATTTTTAAATTTCTCCTACATTGTATAGTCTAGAAAAAAATTTGGAGTTAAATAAACTAGTCATTAAGTTTTGTACGGGCAGTAATGCAAAACCCTTGAAAATGGCCAAAAATCGAAAAAATCGTAAGGGGTAGACCTTAAAAAAACGCGATTTTCAAGCAAAAAAAAATTCTCTCCGATTTTATTGAAAATTGGTATAAATATGTATTTTTGGTCATAGATCAATAAAATTTGGTCCATTTTGAAGTTTGGGCCAAAGTTTTGGAATTATAGGCAAAAAAACTGACGAATTTTTTAAATATTTTTTTCGTAAATGTCACCCCAAAATTAGCTAAAAACTATATTTTGGTTAAAATCAGAGCCAAACAAATTTTGATCAAAATTTCAATATTTTAGGGGATCTTTTTTTTTTTTTTGTTTAATTTTGTTGGAATATTGTTATACATATGCATTTTTAGATTTTCAAGCAAAATCCTTTTTTCTCCAGTTTTATTGAAATATGATAGATATGAATTTTTGATCATAGATCAATAAAATTTGGTCCATTTTGAAGATTGGACAAAAGCTTTGAAAATATAGGCTAAAAACTGACCCAAAGTAGTTCTAACTAAAAAATTGATGTGAAGTGTGAATATTCACACATTTCAGGGTTTCGCAGGTATATAATAACTGAAGGCGGTATGCTGAGTGTGTAGGACAAATTTTACTTTGTAGTAATCACGGCGTTATTTTCCGAAAACATAATCTGATCAAAAATTCCGGTTGTACTATTTCGGTTCACACCAATATACATTACTTAGAATTTTTTTAGATTTTTAGTTTAAACCATCTGGGCTACAGGGTGTGGGACAAAAATTTTTTTGCACAATTTTGGAAAAAATCGCGTCTAAATAATTTATTTAGCAAAAATAAAAATTTGATCGTTAATCCACGTACTAAGGGCTTTCATTTGATACCCTACTCAGAATTTAAAAAAAATATTTTTGTTTTCGATGAGCACATATTTGTTTATATTTTTAGGGGGGTATGTTTTTTAGATGTTTTAGTATTTTTCCTATGTGCGAGTCAAAGAGTTGTATAAGCATGCCAAATTTCAACTCTCTAGGTTTAGCTACAAAACCCTAAAAACTGGAAAAACATGAATTTTTTAAATATTTTTTTTATAATCCTCACCCTAAAATTAGCTTAAAATTACATTTTGGCTAAAATCGGAGTCATAATATTTGTGGCCAAAACTAAAAAATTTTACAAAAAAAAAAAAAAAAATTTTGGTGGAATATTGATATGCTTATACATTTATAGGCTTAGATCATAAATATATGGTCACTTTTGAGTTACGGTCCAAAATTTCGATATTTTCCTCGGCTCTGCCTCGGCCATCAAATTCAGATGCGGACAAAAAAGATCCACTTTTTGGCCATGGTACACAACTATTATTTTTATGCATTTTTTATTGATTCCCCAATATTTTTGTTAATGTTCGTTGAGAGTTAACCTCACTTATATTTTGACCACACCATTGTCAGTCGCCAATTTTCTCTTTGTAGAAAAGTTCATTCGTAACTTGTGTGGCATGACAATTAATCTAACAAACGACCCAAACGCTGAAATATATAATTACTCTGACAATTTTCCACCCTCAAGTATTTACATATAAAACTCTCAAACGTATGTACACCAGTACATCACAAAAAGGTCTGAAATGAATGGAATATAAAATGAAATATTCCATTAAAACATTTGCATAGACCATAGACTCTCGTTCGCTCTTTGTAAACTTTCATTCTTTGTTAAGAAAACGGTATTCTCATTTCTATCATTTTCAACATAGAATATTCACTAAAAAACATCTAAAGATAACATTCTTTGATGAAACTGAGAAATGGTGAAGGAGAAAGAAACAAAGCTATTAAAGACCATTAGGAAGAATAATTAACCATTTTAGTTACAATATAAACTATTTAAGTATTCACAGTATTGAAGATAGCTAGAGAACAATGCAGGGTAATGGGGTAGTCACAATGTTAAATACTCGAGAAGAATTGACCTGATGTTACTTGATTCTTATCTTGTTTAGAGCGATATTGCACCGATTTTTTATAGGTTTTTAACATCCTACTTATAACATTTTATATCTTTAGTATTGTTTATTATTCTTGCAGAAACTACAAAAGCCATTTAAAACTTATTTAAAATACCAGGTCTACAAGTATGAAATGCGGATTTTTTTTTTTTTTTAAATAAAACACATTAAACTCAAAAGAACAGTAAAAGTTTATTTATTCAAAGTATGCTCCATTAGAAGTTATACATTTTCCCCATCTTTCAGGCAATTTGTGAAAACCTCGCCAGTAGAACTCTTCCCCATTCCCCGCAAACCATTCATCTAGCCATTCTTTCACATTTTCATATGAACAAAAGTGCTGCTCGACAAGTGCATTACCCATTGATGCGAACAAGTGGTAATCTGAAGGGGCCAAGTCTGGCGAAGAAGCGGCATGGGGTAGCACTTCCTACTTGAGTACCTCCAATGTGTTGCAAACTGCTTTTGCCTTATGTGATGGAGCGTTATCGCGAAGAAAGATTACCTTGTGCTGTCTTCTTTCGTATTCTGGTCGTTTTATGAGTAGCGAATGGTTCAATTCGATCAGTTGTTGTTGGTAGCGTTGGGTATTAACTGTTTCACCAGGTTTTAACAATTCATAATAGACCACACCCTTTTGGTCCCACCAAGTACAGAGCATTGTCTTTTTGCCAAAGCGATTCGGTCTTGCAGTTGATGTGGATGGTGAGCCTGGGTTCACCCATGATTTTTTGCGATTGGGATTTTCAAAATAAAACCATTTTTCATCGCCAGTAATGATACGATGCAAAAAAGACTTTCTTTTGTATCGTGCAAGCAAAATTTCACAAGTGTTTTTGCGTTTTTCCATCTACCTCTCATTCAATGCATGTGGAACTCATCTGCCGACTTCCTGGATCTTACCCATCTCTCGTAAGCGATTGGAAACAGCTTGTTGACTAACACCTAACTGCTCTGCTAGTTATTTTTGTGATTGACTTATAGTCTTCCTGTAGCAATGTTTCCAATTTTGTATCTTCATATTTTTTTGGAGGTTTTCCATGTTTTTTGTCTGTAAGATCAAAATCACCACTTTTGAAACGCCGAAACCATCGTTTACACGTATCTTGCGATGGAGCATATTCACCATAAGCTTCTCGAAGCAGTCGGTATGATTCAGCAGCAGTTTTTTTTCAAATGATAACAAAACAGTAGTACTGTCCGCGAATGCTCTTTATTTGGCATAAAATTTGACTTTTCTAACACAGTACAACAAAACTATAATATCACTTTTCAAATTATGACCTATACGCATTTGACACTTAATGATAAGTTAACAAAACGCCATATGTGTTGAAACTTTGAACTATACACTTTGTTTGCGCGGCAAGTTTGAAAAAAATCTGTATTTCATACTTGTAGACCTGGTATAAAAGGGAACCCTCGTATTAACACATAAGAAATAATATTAATCTTTTATAAAACAGTCAATTTTTAAGAATAATCGGATCAATAATAATTTAAATATCCTCTAAAGTGTTTCGCATGAATAATTTAAGAGATAATAAAATCCTTTGTAAAGTTCCATAAAAGTTGAGTCTTTTTATTGAAGTAGGTCACAACGAGGTTGAATAGAATTTTAATATCCTACATACTGCATTTTACTTGCTTCACATATTATCTTATTCATTCATTTTCTTACCACATGCACTTTATCATAAAAGCCTGTAATATTTAGATTTATTACTATTACAGAATCTCATAAAACAGGCAATGACTCTGTCATCATGTTTCCATATAGTGCATCTTTTACCGATCATACCATATATACAGTGGGTGGCCAAATTATTAGGGACAGTGCAGATTTTCTGTAATTTTCAAATGAATTTAATGAGGAAATAAGTGGCTTTGGGTCTCGTATTTATTTTTATTCATTAGAGTGCTTTATTTAGAATATAAAACGATATAATTGCTTATTAATAATCATTTATTTTTGTATAAAAAGTGTTAATTTAACAAATTAAGTAAAATCTTAATATTTTGTAATGCCACCCTTTGCTGCGATTGCGGCTTCCAGGCGTTTGGGTATGCTTTCTATGCAGAGTTTTGCGTTGTGTCGGAGATTGGGGTTGTGATGCCACTCTCTGATAAGGGTTTCTATAAATTGCCGCTTGGTGGTGATGATTTCTTTGGCGATCTCCCGCTTTTTAAAATAATAATGATACCAGCAACAAGAATATAGAAGAAAAATGATTTAAAAACAATTTATTTTCTCACAAAATGCATTTAAACTTGAAAATTACAGGGGAGGTGTGCTGTCCCTAATAATTTGGCCACCTACTGTATATAATAATAATAGTTATTGTAGAATAACTATAATTGTTCAATAATTATATAATAATATTGTGGGAGCAGTAATTTCAGAAATTAAATGTCATTGTTAATCAACAAGGAGCGGACAAATTTAGGGTATAATTCTATTTTACTAATTAGCCAGTAGCGTACTAAATAATCTATATAAAATTACTTTTCCATACTATCTCCAATCAAGATGACAAGAGTGTGTTTGTCGCGATGCATAAGCAGAGATGGCAACGATTAATCGAATGATTGAAATAATCGATTATTTTGTTTCTGTTAATCGATTAACCATATGATATTTTTGGTTTCGATAAATTAATAATTAATCGATTAATTTATTATTTATCGACTACTTTCTTTTATTTACAAGAAATTACTTAACCCTTATAGGATTATCGGTTTATATATGAACCGCGGTTTGTATACTCTACTGGCCGAGCGGTTTATATATTCATTATATTCATTTATTTATTGACCATATTACAAAAAATTTTGTTTACAGTCAGTCATTTACAACAAATTAGAATACATATTTAACACAAATATAAAATAGAGAATCATAATACAGAATACAGAATAATTGAGAGCATAATTAAAAATAAAGAAAATAATATAGCTAATGATATAGATATTGATATTAAATCGGCCTCAGGCCTCGGTAATTCCACGGATGAGCAGTGGAAACTCATCAATGGAGTACAGTGGATTATGTGTTAATAGATTTTTTATATATAGTTTGTATTTGCTAGTGGATAGTGACGTGATACTTGCTGGTAACAAGTTGTAAAATTGTATTCCATAGTAGTTCACGCCACATCTGGCTTTATCAATCCTGTGATAGATTGGAATGATCTTATTTCTATTTCTTGTCTGATAGTGATGCCTTTGCTCAAAAGTTGCGAACTTCTCTTTATTGTTATGAATATATACTAGACATGCAAATATGTAACTACAGGGTAACGTCATTATTTTCAATATTTTGAAGGACTCTCTACAGTCGGCTCTGTAACAAACATGGTTTATAATTCTGACTGCCCGTCTCTGTAGTGCAAAAAGTCTTTCGCCTGCAGTTGAATGTCCCCATGCCAGCAAACCATATGAGATGTGACTATGAAACAGGGAGTGGTAAGCTGTCATTACTATATCCTCAGAGACACAGTTCACAAGGTTCCTAAGTAGAAAAACTGTTTTACACAACTTTTGAGCAGTGCAATTGACATGTTGCTCCCAATTGAGTTTAGGGTCAATGTGTATACCTAGAAATTTCACTGCGGCAGGATTTTCAAAGTTAAAAGTTTTTAGTGAAATTACAAGGTTTTCAGTTTTCGTGTTGTTAAGCGTAAGCTTGTTTGCTGAAAACCAAGTCTTGGCCAACTCAAGCTGGCCATTGCCATTATCAATCAAGTCAGCAAATGTAGAGGAACTTGTAGTTATGGTAGTGTCGTCAGCATATAGGACACAATTTTCTTGGATATGGTTCGGGAAATCATTGATAAATATAATGAATAGGAGTGGCCCAAGAATTGACCCCTGAGGCACACCGCATTCAATATTTCTTGATTTTGAATTGACATTATTCACATATACATATTGTCGCCTATTTGATAAGTAAGACTTTATTAGATTGTAGCTTGGTACACTGAAACCGTATTTTGATATTTTTTCCAACAGTATATATTTTATATATGAACCGCGGTTTGTATACTCTGCTGGCTGAGCGGTTTATATATGAACCACTGTTTTTGTTTATTCTTTCTAAGCGCTACCGTCATTAGTAGAGAACGGATATTTCATTTTAGAAAATAAAGTTTAATCTTGAGCCATAGGCGTAGATATTAAAAGTAGAATTTTATCTTATAATTGGGCAGTTTTATATTGTCACTTGACGGGACAGCTTGTTATAGTTTCTAAAACCACGTAAAATTTGTATCGTTTTTATTGAATACCCATATAATGGAAAACAGGCGAGAAAATGGATTTGAAGAAGTGATAGCAGAAGACGATTCAGACGAACTGTTGGATGAAGAAATTGGTTCCATATTATCGATCCCACAAGTGGAAAGTGAAGAAGAAACTGAACAAGAAGAAGTGGAGGTCCAGTTTCGGCCTAGAAGACCGGGAGATTCTGGCAATATTTTAGATTTTACACCACCACGTACTGGAATAAACCAAACAGCGGCCCCTAATATAACTGCCGATTCGTCGCCCTTTACCGTTTTTTCACTGTTTTTCGAAGAAGTTTTCTCCATATTATTACGAGAAACCAATAGATACGGCCATAAATTTTATGCAAGTAATGACGAACCAGGCCCTTCAGTTGAACCTCCCTTAATCAAATGCTTGCATTTTATCGCACGCGTTCAATTTTAATTCCGGCCGGCAGCGAGTACTAGGTTAATTAAATTTAGTACGTTAAGGGTTAATGGTATTGCTGAACAACAGGTCCGTTGATGATTCTACTTCTTTTCAATAAAGTCCCTAGATTACTAGGCCTTCAGAATACTCGTTCTCTGCACAATATATAGAAATAGTTTGCGTCCAGTCAGTTCAAATACTCCTGATCGAAACGCTCAAAACGTCTTCCAACTCAATAATTTGAGAGAAAATCCTATCAAGTTACAGGTCTTCTGGATACAAGCCCTTGTTGCTTTGATTTTCTTTGGACAGTTTGTGATGAAATTACTAAATTCCAAGTTTCGTCACCTGTAACGATGTTGTATACTGATTTTGTGCCTAGGTTGAATTTTTTTAACATTCTCTTACACTAATCAACACGAGCCTTTTTTGAATTATGCGGAATCCATCGGGGACAGATCTTTTTCACAGCTAAATGTTCATGCAAAATCGAATGTATTGCAGTCTACGATGCCAAAGGATGCCTCTATCTCACGGTAAGTCACATGCCGATCTTCTTCAATCATTTTGCGCACATCGATGTTTTTTTGAATTATAACCGATTTTGGACGACCTTCACGAGATTCATCACTGACGGACGCACGACCACGACGAAATTCTGCAAACCAATTGTAATTGTGCTTTATTACCAAAAGTTGAACGAAGGGAATCTATGCATTGTTGTTGAGTTAGGCCTTTACTGAAATCGTAAAAATTTTCCAACGAAAACTTTCACGAGTAACATCTATTTGTCCACAAAATTGTTTTTTTTAAACACTTAGGCCCGGTCTTTCTACCTTCAGATAAAGTTCCAGGTAACTATCTGACAGATAAGGTTATTTATAACTTCATCTGCTGAATTAATGTCAATACCAGTCAGTGAATCCACTACGATAGTCTCATTATCCGTTAGATAACTATCCGATAGATACATTTGTATAGAAAGAAGGGATGACATTTATTCAGCAGATGAAGTTATAAATAACCTTATCTGTCAGATAGTTACCTGGAACTTTATCTGAAGGTGGAAAGACCGGGCCTCAGTGTCACAAACCACTCAGTCAATTTATAAGCTGCCACTGATTTCACAATAACAAATGCCAAATTTTACGAATTTAGTAATAACACATTTCAATATTGCCATCTAGTGGTCGTTTGTAAAAACATAAAAGGTAACCCTCATGCATGCGTATATACAAAAAGAAACTAATTTATATATTATAGATAATGAATATATTGCGTTCATTATTATTATAGAAAAATTAAATATTTTTCGTTTTTTTTTTTTTTTTGGAGTTACGCAAACTTGCATCCAAAGCAAAAGCTGTCACTGAATTATTTCCGATTTTAACATACCATCCTTATTTCATCGTTTTTAAAATAAATTCTACTTCAATGAATTTTCTGAACATGATTAAAAAAAGTATATTCCACTTTATGTTTTTGCAAGCTTTAGTTTTAGATTAAATATGCTTCAAACAAATTTTTGCAACTACAAATATTAAATTTTATAGTGCAAATGTTAATATTTATTTGAATTTTATTTAGTTAAAGCAATGAAATTATTAATTATAATTTTATTCTTCATTTTATATGCGTATATTGCATTTAATATGCTTGATTTTATTAAGAGGTTTTCATTTAGATGATTCTGTTACAAATTTAGGTAATTATTCAGAAAAATTAGAAGCTTGATGTCATAAAAATTCATCCAGAGAATTTCGTGATTCCAACTTTGTCTTGAATATTATCTAGAAATTCATAAACATTTAAGTGCTCTATAAAATATTACACCTACGTAAACAAATTATGTATAAAACACATCACAATTAGTAAAATTAATATTTATAATAATAACCATAAAACAAAATCAAATATTTGCAAAACGTTTATTGCTCTCATCAACAGCGATAGTAAACCAAAGTAATTTTTATCATGAAGGGGGGTTCGGGGGTACTGAACGTGACTACTGAGAAATTCATTAGATGTGTAGACACGTATAAACCACGGCCGCATTTTCACCCCCAACTAAGTAAATATAGACTGTATTCACTCACCAGTTCCACCAGATATTTTCTAATTTCACTCAGACGCTTAAGAGACTGCTTTATTGCAACTGCGTCAATTGCTATAACTATATTTGACTTTGTATTTACGAATTATTAATTATATTTAATTCTAGACAGTCAGATAGTTATACAAGGTGTCTCAAAAGAAATTTTATATTTATTTAGCTTACTGCGTGAACGCAACGTATCCGAGGGGCGCGGGAGTTATGTCAATCGGTAGCCTGGCTCTTGGGAATTTAGTCGCATGGAGCGTTTCTCGGGAGCAGACCGCGCGTTATGCGTGCGAGAGTTTTACAAAAACGGTGATTCGGCGACTGTAGCGCGTAGAAAAATCTGCAGTATTCGAGGTTTTCGCCACTTAAATGATGCGCCAAGCATTCCTCTCATTCGACATTGGGTTAAAAAGTTTGTAGAGACTGGTACAACGCTGGATAAATCAAAATCCGGGCGACCTAGGTCATCAAGAACGGTAGAAAACGTGGAGAATGTTAATCAGTCTGTTCGTGACGACCCGAACTTTTCAATTGAAAGCGCGCAAGTGCTTTAAATGTGCATAGATCATCATTACATCGCATTATGCACAAAGACCTAAAGCTGCACCCCTACAAAATTCAATTGGTGCAAGAATTAAAACCGCCAAGATGCCAGTCAGAGGCTTAATTTCGTTAATCAGGTGATTGAGCGATTTTCAACGTTTACCAACATTTTGTTTTCGGATGAAACTCATTTTCATCTTAATGGCCACGTAAATAAGCAGAACTGCCGCTACTGGAGTGCAACGAATCCGAAACGCAAACATCAGAAACCCCTACATTCGCCTAAAGTGACCGTATGGGCTACGATGTCGGCGCAAGGAATTATCGGCTCTTACTTTTTTAAGACGAAAGGGGGCGTGCAGTTACAGTGAATTCAGAGCGTTATGTGGAGATGTTAGACAACTTCTTGGTACCTGAACTGCATAACTTTCCTGGCTATAACCAAAGAACATGGTTCCAACAGGACGGAGCAACTTCACACACGTCCAATATGTCTTTGCCACGTGTTCGTGAAATTTTCTCAGGCAAATTGATCTCCCGGAGAGGTGACATAAATTGGCCTCCACGCAGTCCAGATTTAACCCCTATGGACTTTTTTCTATGGGGTTATCTTAAATCTAAAGTTTACGCCAATAAACCGACTTCACTGGCGCATTTGAAAGAAAATATCTGTCACGAAATGGCAGCCATCCCTGAGTCCACCTGCCGAGACGTCATAAGTAATTTTACTGTTTGATTAAATGAGTGCCGAGAACGCGAGGGTCTACATTTAGACGATATTATTTTTAAGAAATAAATCCCCAAAAAGTGTATTTTAATAATTAATAAACATTTTTTCTATATACGGCTTACTTTTTTTTTAATCGATCCACTAAATATGAAATTTCTTTTGAGACACCTTGTACTAACAAACAATTGCATTGTTCCAAACAATACATTCGTTTGTTTCGTATTGTGACGTAACTGTACTGATTGGCCGACGCTAGTATAGTCCCATAGCAGTCTCACCAAGCCATAGTTTTCACTACCGTACTACTACTTTATATTGGGCACGGGCCATTCGGAAGTTTCAGGTCAACAATTCCCATGGTGACTTAATCCGAATTGGGAGTGGTGATAAATTTATGTTTTGCTGTTTTATTTTTAATTTCTAATGAAGACGAGGTGATAAGGATGAATACAAATATCCATGCTCTGACCAGGATTCAAACCCGACACCTTATCACAAGAGACAGTGTCGCTACCTCTGCGCTATCGAGATCGACTTTGCCATCTTGGATTTGTTTTCCATCAAACCATCCACCTGATAATATTGTTCTGAAAAAATAGAACAAAGTATAAAATATTTAGCTGTTCCATTTTCATTATAGTCGTAGTGACTATTGGTTAGAAAAGGAAACCAAAATAAAGTATCAATGTAGTGGGAATAATGGACTTACAGTATAAATATAATCGGATTGACTTTACGTTTATTGCAAAATTTAATCATCTGTAATAGATACAGTACATGGACGGACAATATTGGTTTTACTGGCCTGTCGTTTAATTAGATTTTCTTTTACAATATTTCATGCTCCTCTTCAAAATTTATGTTGCAGCATGATGTTTATGATATGCGGAACAAGTTTCTACATTTTTAACCCACATTTTTCATATTTCATATTAGTATGTAAGTAAATTAAATTGGCATGTCGTCGGCTGAAAATAATAAGGTTGTATGTCGAAGTGTATTACATTTGAGAAAACAAGCTTCAAAAATTTTGACATGGAAAAAACCAATATAAGGTTACAATACAAGGAAGAAATTTTTTTAATAACTATATATTGATATGTTATTGTCATTAACGCATTATTTTGAAAAAAAAAATAAATTGAAAAATACCATTTTAACAATTTGAAAAATGAACATACAACTTTGTGATTAAGAAAAACACGAAACTTAGTACCTTAACGTTACATACAGCTTTGTAGTTCAAAGTAATATCGGGGGGAAATTCAGTTTATAGGTAAACCTTCAGTTTTCAGGTTGCTGAAAATTGTTAAAAATGTACCAGAAAAGGTAAAAGAAATGTTAGTCACGTATTAAATTTTTATTTGATTAAATAACACAAATTAAACAATATGCTTGCAAAATAATAACAAATTAAACATTAATCTTACTGAATGTGAACTGAAACTGAAACATTCGAAATAAAAAAAAATTAAACGAAATAAATTGTATTTTTATTATTTTCTTGAGATTTACTTTCCTGGCAATATTGTTTCATAAGATTTATCCATAGTAGGCATCCAATCCAGCATAGATTTTAAAGCGATTACCTTGTTTTCTGGTAACGGATTTTTATTTGTAGAAACCTTAATGTCTCTAAATATATTTAACAAGTCTTCAAGACCTTGTTTTATTCTTTTTAATATTTTTTGTAACCCAGGTGCGCGAAAAAGATGGTTTATACTTAACATAAAAGATGTTGTATGACAAACATACAACCATAAATTATGAATTAGAAAAAAAAAAACAATTAAAATACAAGGGTGTATGTTTTAACATACAACTATATTTTGTAAGTTTTTTATTTTTTAAGACATACAACTATGGTTTTCTGCTTTTTTCTCCGACACCGGTAATGCTATCTTATGGAAATTATTGGAACAAGTAGGTTACGTGACATACAACTCTATAGTATTGAAAAGTGCATTTGACAAAAAATGTCACATACAACCTTATTATTTTTAGCCGACGATGTGTCTGTTAAAATGGAAAAGATCTCAAAGGCGGCTTGCATGGGATTGTCATAGTCTTTCATACAACTCTTTTGATGTGTTGTAGGCCTTCGGTTTCACCTCGTGCTTCTTACTTCCGCACCTATCATAAAGTTTACTTAATCATCCTATGAAGAAATATATTCATGCATTATAAAACCCATTTCTTAGAAATCTTTAATAGATTTCTTTGGAACATTACCTCAGCGTGTATATTTATAAAATATAAACCACAACGGATTTGACAAAGTATAATCTGGGTGGACATTTGATTTTAGACATTCAATTCATTTTCGTTATATTTTTATTGTAAATCATGAGTTTCCACGCCATCAACATAACGTAAATAATGTAAGAAAAGACTCCTTTAACAATAAATGGCATCAAATTTCCTGTAAAACAACAAATGCATCCCCATTTTTCTAGCTTGCAGCGTCTAGTTATTTCACCGCAAGGACATAGGGGAAAGTAGGGTAAAGCTGCATTCAGACCTCAGTAAATTAATACTCTGTGCGTTGTGGATAGTTTTTAAACGAGTGCAATTGGTATGATCGGACAAGCTCGTACTATATCGCTCAACAGTAGTATAGCAACGACAAAGCACGAGCATGTCCGATCATACCAAATGACCTCGTTTAAAAATTATCCATAGCGTACAACATGTTGATTTACAGAGGTGTGAATGCAGCTTAAGTTTTACTACTTGTTCAATCGTACCAACTCGTTTTTAGCTAACTCTAGTCCAGGGATTCTCAACGGGGTACAGGTGGAACTCTTGGAGGTCTATGGAAGTTTAAAAAGGGTCTATAGTATTCTAGGGGTCTATCAGGGGTCTATTCTTAAACTAATGCGCATTCAGAGTTGGGCAAGAGCTAGCCACGGTTCCTAAACTTAAAAAAAAATTATGCGAAAGTAATGATGAACTTTATAATAATTTACTTCATCATACAGAAGTTCGTTGGTTGTCGAAAGGCAATTGTTTGCACCGTTTCACTGAAATCTTTAATTTTGTAATTGAGTTCATTTTGGAAATTGATAAATCTACGGCAACAAAATTAATTGAATCAAAAAAGTATATATTTAATTTAGCAGACATATTTGGGTTATATTTGGGTTTCGCTCCAAAATTGATTGGATTATTTCCACTTTAAATCGAAATGCTTTTCGATACTTTGAATATTTGATGCAACTTTCTGTTGTTGAAAAAGATATGATTAATGTTGATGACATTCAAATCTACACTGACCACTTGAAACAATAGGGGATAGGCATGATTTTTTTTTTATTTTTTATTATATTCCTCTTGTTAAATATAAACATAAAAAACAGTTTTTATTTATTTTTTTTGTAATTTGAAGGCTTAAAAAAATCATAAATGTATGTAGCGCGCGAAAACGACGTGTGACGTCATACCCCTTCTAACTGACGTATGACACTACTAGCTTACCGGCGTACATAGTCTGTTCTGAACTTATTTGTTTGTATAACTTTCATAGGTTATGTAAAGTTAAAGTGATTTTAGTTAAAATAAAGTTTAATTCTATAAAAACAATTTATACATGTTTACCGAATTAAATTTTATATTAAAATAGATAACTTATATTGCAGTATTTCAATTATGCCTCTAACGTTTTGTAACTTCATGTAAACAATGTAGTAAAATTCTGACATCTAAATTACATAAATATTTACATTTTACAGAGTTGCAGCGTTTGTTTACATAAAGTTATAGAATATAAAATAAAAAATACTTTGACACCACGTATTTCCTCAGCACTGTAGCATTAATTATTTTTCATATATTCCATGAGCATAAATGCATCAATGTTGGGTAAATTATCACTCTGAGCCCTAACAAAATCTTTATCTGCCATTTTAATAATAAATGCGTGAAAAATTGCTTAAAAACAAATACAAAACTCTCGAACAATACAATACACACACGTGTAAAGATTATGTTGTAGCTGTATCTGTGATGTGAAACCCCTATCGTTTGACGTCATACTCAGTCGTTTTACTCGGCAACCTTCGCTCCGTGGTCGGCTTATTTCAAATTTACAATATTTTAATTCAAAAATTTGGCTATAATATTAATTAAAATGTAATTTTTGTTTTGTTAGGGGACGTAACTAACATTAACATATCAAAATAATGTAGTTTTAAGGAAATACAAATTTTATGCGTATCCCCTATTAAAAGAAGATATCAATGCCCGTTATAAAGAGTTTACTCGTGTCGATTTTAAGATTTTTGCGAATATTTAGCAACAGAAAAATATTTATATATTTCGAAAAAATTTATTAAACAGAAGTTGCTTTAAATGCAATAACTAACAACTTTATTTGAGACATTTTTTGATAAAACGAAAAATTGTTTGAAAAAAAAAAAACAATTAAAAGTGGAGACAAGTACCCCTTCTTGCCCTTATTGCGGAAGCCCATGATACATCTTTATGCCTATGCCATGCACTTGTGCTATGGGTCTATTTTAAACCTGGATTTACATTGCATTATATGTGAAATAAAATCAACTTTTAGACAAAACAGCTGTAAGAAACCATTCAATTATTTTTGAGTACTCTATATACATTGTAAACAAGAAAGTTCAAAATTGATTTCTGTCGGAAAACGGAAGCTTTTCCAACTCCTAGAATTACATAAATATTTGACGAGTTGTCCCGCGGGTACTAGCAGGGCTGTCCCAAGTACTACACCTCTGTAAACGAGGTTTACGAGCGTTTTACAAGTAAGACGTGCTCACGTGCACATACGAAGGACTGGTTATGTTTAGGGCTTTCGCAGGTCTCATCTCTGCTGTGGTAGTGTGAACCTTTGTGGGACGAGGGGTGTCCGTAAGGAATTTTCGGAATTGCTACACTCGTAAAATACAATACTAGCAAACTCGGTTTCATGGATCGAGTATGAAGGTTTCTGGTTTAACACAATACTGAATTGTAATAAATTTTACACCACATATAATCTTTAAGCAATCTCTTAAATATGTTTTGTTGTTTATTCTAAACTTGCTGTCCCGCCCGGATTCTATTGCCGGGTTTACATTGGAAGAGTAACAGAGCTAGTTACTAGCGCAAGTACTAGGCGCTTTACTCTACTATCTTATTTTCAGGATAGTAGGTGTTCATACACAATTGACATACTTATCTTATTTTCTGGATAGTAAGTGTCAAAACACATTTGACATCTTCACTGTGATTTTGTTGTGAAATTATCTTTTTGCAAAAAATAGTTTATGAATATGAATATACATCGTCGCCGACTTGATGCCATTAAAAAAATGGTATTTTGTATTACATCATTTCAAATTATATTACTCTAAAAATTATGTAAAACTAGTTATAACGTCTTTAGCTAAGCTACGGCTATAATATTAAGAATAGATTGATAACAATTATGTACGTGTCAAATATAAATATTACTCACGTTTACAAAACTCTTATAGACGGTGTTACAGCAACAGCATAATACAAAAAAGAAAAAATAGTGAAAAAAATAAGTGAAAACTTTGGCACACCAAAAATGTTGGATTGGAGATGCGAACACTTCAAAAGAAATATTTGCAATGACTGAATAATTACACAATTCGTAAAATGTCCCATATTTCCATGTTTTCTAAGAATTTTGGTTAACCCCACCTCCGAGCCCTTGTTCCAAAATTAAAAAAAGTTTAAAATGTATTTTCGGCAAAGATTAAAGCATTAGACCTATTTATGGTTTAATCCCTTTTGAAAATGACCATAAAATTTTACAACAAGTCCTGTCTATATTGTGTTTTGCATAAAATTATTAACAAATGTGAAGAATGAATTTACACACATTTTAGGTTTTCAATTATTAAGGTTTTTTAGTGTTTCGTAAGTATGACCACCGAAAAACCCTTATAAGAAAAATAAATGTATATTAAATAATTTTTTTTAATAAAAATAAATATTTTTAAAAGAGTTTGAAAAGGTTGAAATACCATATATCACATGGTATTGTTAAATTGAAAAGAAATCATCAAATAATACATCAATGTTACAAAATTTATGTAAACAAATAATAACTTACCTGATATGGGTTGTTTTCTATTTGTTATGACAGGTTACCACTTGGCGCCAATTTCATATGTATCAATTTTGTGTGCTAGTGGACAAGATAGTAGCTAGTAAATACGTCGACGAGCTAGCTGCTATCCTAGCCCAACTACTGGCAGCTAGTACTCTACTAGTCTACTCTACTAGGGATAGTGACTAGTAGCTAGTTACTTGCGCTAGTTACTACCTCTGCTACTTTACCAATGTAAACCCGGCATATTGGTGGCAATTCGTTATTATTGACCCGTCGTTATTATTGAAAGTGTACCTACTTTGGGTTTTGAAATAATAGATACTTTTTTACTTACATTCTCTACCACTTATCTAGGTGTTTGAATCCTACACAGGTCAAAAAATTAATTTTTTTTTGCTGACTTAGATCTGATACTTGTTTTTAACTAATTTTGGGGTGCTGATTTCAAAAATGTTTTACAGTTTCTGCCTATTACGTCAAATTTTTGTTCTATCGTATTTTGCCGTTCTGATATACGTCTACTTTAATTTCAACTTCGTTCTTGTTGTCCAATATATTTCGTAGGAACGCCTAACATTCAGGTACTTGTTATAGACCTTTTTACAACGGCGGGGGTTGCAAGGCCAAGGGTAAGGTACTTAGTATGACCACTGCATCTACTCTATAATGGAAATGCATTTCAATTCTAATTGGCCATTCTGTGCTTCTAAAGGAAGCATACGAAACAATTAAAAATGTGATGGAACTAATTAAATAAAACGAACATAAGTGGATCATCTGTGTAGATCTTAAAATGGTAAACTTTTTACTTGGCCAACAAGGTGGATTCACAAAATATCCATGTTTCTTGTGTTTGTGGGACAGCAGAGCGAGAGATAAGTATTGGACTCAGAAAAATTGGCCGGTGAGAATAGATTTAAATGTTGGAGACCCAAACATAATACACGAACCTTTGGTGGAGCAAACAAAAATCATTTTCCCCCCTCTTCATATTAAACTGGGTCTAATGAAGCAGTTTGTAAAAGCGTTGAACAAAGATGGTGACTGTTTCAAATATATATCTGAAACATTTCAAAGTCTCAGTAATGAGAAGCTAAAAGCTGGCATTTTTGACGGACCACAAATTAGAAAATTAGTGAATGATCCACATTTCACTGTACCTATGGATGATATGGAGAAGAATGCATGGCAGTCTTTCGTGGGGCTCATCAAAAATTTTCTTGGGAATAAAAAAGCCAAAAACTATGTGGAGGTCGTTGAAAATTTGATTGAAAATTATCATCATCTGGGGTGAAACATGAGCGTGAAACTTAATTTTTTAAACAGTCATCTTGACAAATTTCCTGTCAATCTTGGAGATGTTAGTGATGAACAGGGTGAACGTTTCCATCAGGATTTAAGAGATGGAGAGACGATATCAAGGAAGGTGGGATACTCACATGATGGCTGACTACTGTTGGAGTATTAAAAGAGTCTTATCGGGAATGGTGCACTCCAGAAGATCTTACAAACGACTATTTAATCCGTAAATTATTTTGTATTTTTATTTTAACACTCCAATGCATTAAAATGTAATTAAAACTGTTCTCATCTTCTTTTTTTCACTATAAATAAAATTTTAAGTATATTTTCTAATTATTTAGTCCTTATTGTTCGCCAAATTTGTACCAATTACAGTATCGACGTCTAAAATTAAACGATAGAAGCATTATTTGGCCGAAAATATGTATTTGTTGTAGAGCAAAAATCTGATGTGATACGCAAAAACTGATGTGATATTTGAGTTCAACAGCACCAAATTAGTAAGAAACAAGTCTTAGATGTAAGTCAGCAAAAATTTTACTGACCAGTGTTATTATTATAGTTAGATTCTTGTTTATGTGTGAAGTCTTGCACCTTATTTTAATGTGTTTCTAGTTATTGACTGTGATATTCGATGGTAATTGGCCCCTTACAACCCCTTACCATCACTCTTAGTCTGTTCAAATTTTCGAACAGACTTTTTATATTATTTATTTGTGTTTGTCAGTGCAAGATTTCTTTTATTGAGGATGCGTATTTTTAATGATTTTATCTATTTATTTATTGTCTAATATATTGTTTTTAATATATAGTCTAGTCATTTAAATGGGCTGCGTTAGGCGCAAATAGCCTTTGTTGCTGTGCGCCAAATTTTAACTAACTAACTAACTTAGATTCTTGTTTAGACAAAATATATGTACTACAGTAATTCCAAACTTTTTTTAACTCGCGAATCCCTCTTAAATAATATTTGTTTTCACAAATCCTCCCTCTGAAATCGTACTGGGTTTACCATAGAGACTCTTCTGTAAGAGGATCGCTGCAATAACAACTAAGACAACTGAACAGTGAATTGATCTGCGTCCTCTAATAGCAGCAAATCGATGTTGCGTCATCCTTCTCCACGACAATACCGGGCCCCATTTTGCCAAAGAGTTCAAGAATGTGCTATTAGATATGGGATAGGAAGTCCCACCATTCCAACCACCCCATCCAACTGGGCTACGTTTTTTTTTTCAAAGCCTCAGTATTTCTCCGCTTTTCTGTGCAGCGGTTTTACCACATTTTTTTTTTGACGTACAAAATTATTTCCTACCAAATTCGTAGAAGATTTCTGCTTTAACTCTTTTTCAATTTTTATTGAGGAAATTCTATTCTTATACAAATAGAAACACTATGCAAATAAAATCCAGTAAGGTAAAATTATTTTAAATATCTTTTGTAAAATAAAATAATATTACTCGCAATATCATGAATTTTTATAAACAATTTTCTAAGTGCATTTTTATTTACTTTCTAAGTAGTTTATTTTGCATACTTATTGCAAACAAACAAATATGAAACAAAATTTCAAATAAATAAACTTGTATTCTTACGGAAACAAAGTAAAGAATTGTAGAGAGAACCGCATAATTTTAATGTCATGTGATACAGAGTCATTCATTTTTCATTAGGATTAAAGACATTAAGCAAGTAAAAATACTTTTGCCATATACCATGTGCCTACGGATTTCTCTATAAAATGGTTTAGTACTGCAATAAAGGAATATTTATGTTATATACTCGTATCTGCAGAAATTTTTAGTACATATTATTAGGTACAGAAAAGAAAGATAACAAAGCCCAACAAAAAATTTCTTTGGCATAAGACAGAGTTGGAGAAAAAAAATGCGAACATGGCACTAGCACATGTATGGGGTAACACAGAAAATTCAAAAACACCTTCAAATATAGAATGTTACTCTTTGACAGACTAATAGTCCCAATTATGCTGTACGGAAGCGAAATATGGGGCTGGAAAGAGATGGAATCTTTCCCCCGGTTCTTCACTAAAATCACCTAGGTTTTCTGGTAAGTGGTCATAATACAACCGAGAATATTAAAGTTGGAAAGTATATTTTCCACTAATTCTCTGCCTTATGATTTCCAAGAAAATTTTGTACTACTTGAATAAATGAACACCAAGAATTAGATTCAATCTCGTTCATTGATGCGGTTGGATTGGATTGTGGATCTTCAGTAGGTTGCCTTATCTGAGGACCATCAAATATTCTGGCTTTCAGTTTTTCAGAGTTAATCCCAGGAAATTAACGTGTCAAGTAGCCTACATAAATTCCATTTCGATTTAAAGCCTTCAAAAATTGCTACATAAGCCCAAACTTGATATGCAAAGGTGGAAATTTAATTTTCTCTCTTGCAACCAAAGGTTCGTTGACAATGTTTTGTTTTTCTTGAATTATGACATTAATGGAAATCACCCAATTTCTGTTAACCCATTGCTGATCCTTAGCTCTGCTGTCCGAAATACATAAAAAACAAGGATATTTGTATATCCAGTTTGCTGTCCAAGGAGGAAGTTTATCGTTTTTAGATAAAAAACTAAAATCATTTAGTCTGTTTCTCAAAAAGAGCTGCTACGAAAAAGAGTCAGGTATTTTTGGAATCAGCACAACAAAAATATCCAAAATCAGTTCTTACTTTTCCGGCAGATAAAAAAATTATTTTGTTGGGCAGTGTTTCATTTTTTCGTTGTATTTTTTTGGAATTGCGCAAACCTGCAGCCAAAGTATTAACCCCACTGTAGATGACGTATCTATTTTAGAAAATTCATGAAAGAACATTTTAATCCAGACCCTTCGTGTCGACATCTATCTGTGTAAATATTTGGTAAGCAATTGTACCTTATAGTATCGAAAAACAAAAGAACCTATAAAAATAGCATTTGATTTCGTTGAATCCTTACCTAATCAACGTTTTAATTAAACCTTCGTTCCACCTAATATTACAACCAAACTTTATCTCTTCAATAAAATTCGGAATCCTGGGAAATCGTAGGATGTGTACGGTTGAAAGGACGCTGAATAAACGAACCAATAAAACAAACTCAATGAGAACGACAAACACACGTAGTGTTTCCGGTCGACCACTCGTATGCCATACGCATTATTTCATTTCCGCAATGCCTGCCGCACGCGTGTATACAGAACGTCCGCTAAACGACATGGCTTTTCATTGTTCAACGTGAATTGCCTTCACGTTATATACTAGAATTCCACAATACGCTTCAAGCTAGAACTTTTTATTATTATGTTCTGTCTACATCCAACTGTATTTTCAATGTGCCAGATGACTTATATATTTTATTGGTTTGTTTTGTTTCATAAAAAGAGTTTATTGTTTTTTATTACACCAAAATATCTTCAATTATATTTAAAATATAACACAGCTAAGCAAAATCATCTAAATTTTATTTTACTTTACAATTTCGAAAGGAATATAGATCCAGATTTCTTTAATTTCTAACATATTTTCACGTAGGTGGTTTGATGAAAATGATACTGGTTTTAACAATATAATCGTACATATATAATTAGCTACCGTGTGTTAGTGATTTTGTAACACTGTGACGTCATTTTTCCTAAGGTTCTCGTGATTGGCTAACTGGGAAACAGGGTGTTCCCAGTTTGACTTGATTGACAGGTATTTTGCAGATTTATTCTCTAAGAATCTACAAATATAATTATATGCATAAATGTCTAGAGTTTCGTAGGCATAAACAAGAGACTCCTATATCCTTTGACCGATATAAACAATATTTTGCAGATTTATTCTCTGAGAATCTACGAATATAATTACATAAATAAATGTCTAGGGTTTCGTAGGCATAAACAAGAGACAGTGATGGGCGTTTACACGTAAACTTTAATTGTTTACGTTTACGTGTAAACTTATGTAAACAATTAGTAAACTTGTCAACAATGTAAACAATGTAAACTTTGTAAACTGTCAAATAATGAGGTTAGTTTTAGTTATTTAATACGAATAATAGGAAGTTAATGAACAAGTATATTCAGTTCAAAACAATAAATTTATTAAAAAAATGGTGGGAAGAAACCGAAGGAATAGTTCTGAAGAACTAGGTTTTGTTTTAGTTAAAGGAAATTAAAGAAAATATAGGGCGTTATGCAAAATTTGCAATGAATCTTTTCGTTATTAAAAAATATAGGCCAATTTTCTTTAAGGTGAAATTTAATGTATTTTGTTAATAAAATTATTAGACTGAATTTTTTAAAGAAAAAAGTTTTTTATTTTTCATATTTATATTTACTACTTTGTATGTAACACCTGTATAATGATGCAAATTCGATTTTTATTAATATGTATATTGGCTTGTCCTAATTTTATATACTTACTTTTTCATTAAAATTTTATTGTTTATAAAAATGTATTGATAGTGAGGTTCTGTAATTCAAAACAATTGCGCATGTGTAAATCATTGTTTACATTGTTTACGTTGTTTACAAGAATTTTTGTGTTTACTTTACATCATTGTTTACGCGTCAACAATGAGGTAACTTACATCATGTAACTTACGCGCCCATCACTGACAAGAGACTGTAGATACTCCTGTTTCCTTTGACCGATATGAACAATATTTTGCAGATTTATTTTCTAAGAAACTGCGGATAAAATTTTATATATAAATGTTTTGGGTTTCGTAGGCATAAACGAGAAAGTCTAGACAAGCCTATATCCTTTAACCGATATGAACAATATTTTGCAGATTTATTCTCTAAGTATCTATGAATATAATTACATATAGAAATGTCTAGGGTTTCGTAGGCATAAATGAACGTCTCAAATTATTTTTAGTTTTAGCAATATAAATGTAATGTACTAAGTAAAAATGAATCGTTTTCTCATCTTAAAAAGTTAATGAAAATAATCTAACTATATAATTAGCAAGTGTCTGTATGTAGTGTCGGTAACATTATGACGTCAATTTTTCTAAAGTTCTCATGATTGGCTAACTGGAGACACCCTGTTTTTTGATTGGCTGACAGGTGACGCCCTCTCTCGTGATTAGCTAACTGGTGATATCCTGTCCCATGATTCGCAAACTGGCGACGAAATTAGGATACGTTAAAAAATAAAACCAAATACACCTACAAACAATTGAAATTTTTATATTATAAATCCGTCATTGTTGACGGGTAATAACCTAGTTTATTAAATAATTATCAAATTTACAGTGTTATTGTAAAATTGACTTCGTCCATGGGAGTTGGGGAAGTCTTCAGTCCACCCCGTGTTGGCCGGAATCGGTTTAGACTTATTTCTGACGTGGGAGTTGCCTGTCAGGGCGGGTTTATGTTCCTCAGCAATATTATTGATGCACCGCTTTCAAAGTAATAGCTTTATGAGGTAATCTTGATGAGTAGAAAGTTTAATAATTCGACTGGATAGTAAATGGCATCTTGCTCAACTACAACCGTGTCGACAGACATTTTAGTAGGGGAGAGAGATTCAAGCTGACCCAAGATTACTTTTCTAGTAAAAATGGTCGTATGGTGGAACTATTGAACCCATTTTAATAAAACATCCTAAAACTTGACCAGATGATATAACTACAGAAAAAAATTAATAAATCAGATCATCATAATCTCTTGCTTCTCTTTTATGTTAAATGATTTTAAGCAACTAGAGATCTAGAAAGAAAGACTGATACAATGACAAAATAAATATATTTACAGTAATAATTTTAGCAACACGGTAAATAGGTGCTGAAAAATTTCAATTGTAAAATTTGTACGATAAAGTAAGATAATCATAGATTCCATATTTTCCAATATATTATCCATCAACGCGACTAAAGCTCCCTCAGGTCATATCTTAGATTAAAGTCTTGTTAATTTTCTAATCTTAATTAAAATTACAAATTTTCCGTCTGGAAGAAGTCAACATTTTTTGTTGGGGATTTTATTATGTTATATAATTTTGTTGACGAGATTCCTGTTAACTATTGATTTGATTTTGAATTTAACTTAAAGCGTAATAAAATTTTAATTTCTGAATTTTTTGTTCAAATTAATTATCTATAAAGTAATTTATGATTTAATCTTGAATGTTAAATTTATAAAATAATAGCTTAATATATTTTATAATCATTAAATAATTAATAATTTTTACTATGACTACCCTCTCTCTCTCGCTCTCTCTCTCCTCTCACTCCTCTCTCTCCTCTCTCTCTTTCTCTTTCTCTTTTTTTGTCACTACAGAACATTTTTTTAACTTTGTGAACTAAATGCAAGTCTAGTTAGTTTAAAATTTATTTCTGATTTTTAGGGTTTTGTAGGTATGACCAAAAAACCCTTATACCGTCATTTTGTCGTCTGTCTGTCTGTCTGTCTGTCTGTTCGGTAAAAATTGTAGCCAAACGGCTAAACCTAGAGAGTTGAAAATTGGCATGCTTGTACAACTTTTTGACCCGCATATAGGAAAAATACTAAAACATCTAAAAAACATATCCCCCTAAAAATATAAACAAATATGTGCCCATCGAAAAAAAAAAATATTTTTTTTAAATTCTGAGTAGGGTATCAAATGAAAGCCCTTAGTACGTGGATCAAAATTTAATTTTTGCAAAATAAATTATTTTGAGGCGATTTTTGCCAAAATTGTGCAAAAATTTTTTTGTCCCACACCCTGTAGCCTAGATGGTTGAAACTAAAAATGTGAAAAAATTCTAAGTAATGTATATTGGTGTGAACCGGAATAGTACAACAGGAATTTCAGATTATGTTTTCGGAAAATAACGCATTTTTTGTGTTTTTTGGTTGACGATGCATACATGTTATACTCTTCTAACACACTAAGTTGATAAGCGTTTGGTGGTCTAGTGGCTCAGTTGCTAGACAACCAGACAGGATCGTTATTCACTACAACAGGTTCGTTCCTGGCTTGTGGAGTCAATTTTATTTTTTGTTTTTTTTTTTTCATATTTATTATGTTTAAATTAATTTGTTAAAATTCTAGTTATATTTTAGCACATTTTGAATTTAATTTTCAAGAGCGTAAATTTAATAACCAATTGGAATTATATTTTCATTCTGTGTCATTTATACGAAGCCAGAGGGGCGGAGCGTATGATTTAAGACAACCAATGAAAGCCATAGGCCCAATTTTCAAAATTTTAATGAACCTTGTTATATAAAAAAATACTGCACTTATTTAGAAACCTAAGTAATGATATTAGGTATTCGAATTAAAATTAACAAAAAAATATTTTAACATTAAATTTGTTTTTAAAGCTCTGAGATTAACAGACGATAAATTATTTTAAAAAGATCGTTCATTTTGCCGTGGTTACTACAAAGCAAAATTTGTCCTACACACTCAGCATGCCGCCTTCACTTATTATATACCTGCGGAACCCTGCAATGTGTGAAAATTCACACTTCACATCAATTTTTAAGTTGATATTTTAACACAGGACTAACTACGATATTCATCTTGTCTTTAAATGACTAAGTCCACCCCCTGATCGTAAGAGCAATTGAGTTTAAGTTACCACAGACTTACCCTCTAAAAGTGAATATCGATATACCCGTAGGCATCCCGCATTACGTCACGAACGATCTTTTTGTAACGTTTTTGAGGTTATCTTCCACTTGGTATTAAGATTTTTAGCGTATAATTTATTGACAGTGGGTGGAATCGAAATTTCTCCCGGGTAGAATTATATTGCGTTCTCGGAAATAGCTTGCATTTTAAGGATCACCCTGGATAACACGCTCCAGGATATGATCAGAGGAGATAATTTTGTTGGAAAAATTGACTGGATGATGTTATGTGAATGATAGATGGATGAGAATATATATGGAGGGCAATTTTTGAAGAGGAAAATGAAGGATTTCCTCATTCGAAAATATAACATTTTAACGTTTCAACTTTATTTTGTATAGTAAAATATTTTTATCAAGTTGATGCAACAGTAATCCGAATTTTTGGTAACTATTTTTGAAATGGTCATTAGAAAATAGGTTTAATATTTATTAAATTACAATAAATCGTAGAAGGTTCTACGGGCTACTGACATAAATAATGCGACTAAATACAATTGATCATACAGCAGAATTATCTCTTTACGCTCTCATTTTGAAAATCGGTGCACCAATAATACTGCTGTACTTAAACCCACCAAAATTATGTAATGGGATACTGACAGGTGGACAATTTAAGAGATGATTATTAATAAGTATATGGTACATAATAAAGCCAAAGGCTTGTGTGTTCATACAGGTTGATACAAAAAAATTCTAAAACATACAGAAATATATACAGAAATATTTAGAACATACAGAATATAAATACAGAAATATTTAGAACATACAGAATATAAAAATAAGATCATATAAGTAGATAGCAAAAAGATTAACAGCAACAAATGAAAACAAAAATATAACTTTTGAGAATTTGGACAACTTCTGCAGGTAGATAATTTCAAGATACAAACACTCGGTTGGTCAGAAAATTAGCAATCACGTTCTTTTTGTATTTTTCATGGTTTAGTTTGTACCTGTGGCCACGAATTCGTGCGTTAGTATTCAAATTCATTAACGAAGCTGAAGCAGTTGGTAAATAATTATTAAGTCACCACGGGTGCGACGAACTTCAAGAGACGGTAGTCCTAGTTTGCGTAGTCTTGCTTCATATGATAAAGAAGTGGATGGGATTTTAGTGAAACGTCTCTGCGCACTCTCCAGTAGTCTCGTAGCCTTGAGAAGGTTGGGTGACCATACTGACGCACTAAATTCGAGTAGTGGTCGTACGTACATGGTTAAAAGTTTGACAAGAAGTGAAGGAGTTAAATGGAAACTATTCCTGATGAGGTAAATTATTCTATTAGCTTCCTTTATTACCTCTTCTACGTGTTTAGACCAACTAAATCGTCACATACAGTTACTCTCAGATCAACATGTTCGCACTCCTTGCTCAATGTTTGCCCATCAATAAAATAGTCGAAGCACGGGTTATTGTACCCCATATGTAGAATCGCAGATTTACCGTCATTGATGGGAATTATTCAATTAACTGACCAAGTGGCAATACATTTCAGATCATCCTGAAGAGTGTTACCGTCCGTTATAGGAGAGTTGAAAAGTTTTAAGTCGTCAGCAAAAAGTCAGCAAAAGATTATGTAGTAAAGTCAACCATTATGGTTGGTTATGGTACAAGCGAAAAGGTGGTAAAACCTAGAAAACTGATATTTCTTTTAATTTTATCATTTCAATTCAAGCGCCTCCAATTTTCTGTTTAGATTTGTTTTGCGATGACTATTAATAAGTCACAAAGTCAAACCCTGAAGCTAGCTGGCGTTGATTTGCTGAGTCCATGCTTCTCGCATAGGCTATTAAATCTAGCGTGTTTCCATGTCAGTTCTAGCCACAATCTTTACCTGTTCCGATAACAATGAAGTCATATAACATAGACTGAGAGCATGTGCTTTGTGTAGCCAACAACACCTCCAGAGACGAAGTTGACTATTATTAGACGATTTATTATTACTTCAATAGATTGCAGAAAAAAAATGCAAGAAATAAATATAAATTAGGTCTGCTATACTCTCAGTTGCAAATATTCTTTTCGTCTCCACGTGGTTTTGGATTCAAACCATTGAATGCTAAAGTATAGTCTATAGTATATGACGTCCATGACGGGCATACTTGTAGCAGTGGAAGCATTTGTGTAAACTCTATTAGTTTGTATTGTTCTTATATGATAAGAGTGAAAAAATGACACGTTATGGTACAATTTTTACTTTTTTTAACTCTGACGATAAACAGGCATTTTATGCACTTAAACAAGTGAAATATGGTAGTTTTTTAACAGAAGTAGAAAATATATTTAACAAAAATTGATGTGAAGTGTGAATTTTCACACATTTCAGGGTTTCGCAGGTATTTATTAACTGTGTGATGATTATTTGGGATGCCAAAACAAATTTAATGTCAAAATATTTTTTTATGAATTTTAATTCGAATGCCTAATACCATTATTTAAGTTTCTAAATATGTGCAGTTTTTTTTTTTTCATAGCAAGGTTCATTAATATTTTGAAAATTGCGCCTATGGCTTCCATTGGTTGCTTAAATCATAAGCCTCGCCCTCTGATACCTTCAAATATAGAATTAAATTATAATTTCAACACTTCCCACTGGTTATTAAATTTACGCTTTTTAAAATTAAATGCAACGTTTACCAAAATATAACTAGAATTTTGACAAAATAATTTAAACAAAATAAAAATGCAAAAAAAAAACTGAAAAAATAAAAATTGACGGGATTCGAACACAATTTCTTACAGTAGTTTCAACTCACTAAGCGAGAACGCTACCACTGTGCTATACAGGATCACTCATTTACTATGTTAAATAGCGGATTAAATATATTACATATTTTACTTCAAAACACAAAAAATGCGTTATTTTCCGAAAACATAATTTGATCAAAAATTCCTGTTGTACTATTCCGGTTCACACCAATGTACATTACTGAGAATTTTTTCAGATTTTTAGTTTAAACCATCTGGGCTACAGGGTGTGGGACAAAATTTTTTTTGTACAATTTTGGCAAAAATCGCCCAAAATAATTTATTTTGCAAAAATAAAATTTTGATCGTTAATCCACGTACCAAGGGCTTTCATTTGATACCCTACACAGAATTGTAAAAAAATATTTTTTTTTTTTCGATTAGCATATATTTGTTTATATTTTTAGGGGGATATGTTTTTAGATGTTTTAGTATTTTTCCTATGTGCGGGTCAAAGAGTTGTATAAGCATGCCAAATTTCAACTCTCTAGGTTTAGCTGTTTGGCTACAATTTTTACCGAACAGACAGACAGACAGACAGACAAACAGACAGACAGACAGACGACAAAATGACGGTATAAAGGTTTTTTGGTCATACCTACAAAACCCTAAAAACCATATGAAGTACGTATGCATCAATTAGTAATCTATATTTCTTTTGGATAATTTTACTTTTAACATTTCTTATCTCCTCGCTGCACTCCTTACTTTATTGTATAGAACCATTAATAAATAATTATATTAAAATTATAAACCCTTATTCATTTGAGCTAAAACTTTGAAATAAACATGATTTATAATTACGTATTCGATTATTTTCGTCTTTTATCTTACGGGCAACTTCTTACCAGTCTCTCGTAAATTAAATTTTAAACACAATCTTACAAATTAAGTATTTGTAGTTACATTTATTACTCAACAATAATTTACATCAGTTTAATGTAAGTCTTCTGGGAGTAATACACAGTCTGTTAGTCTGCTTATTAAATTTGTTGTACAGATTTGCACAGTAATATCTAATGTGTGTAGGTTAGAATATGACACACGTTCACATGTGTGGAATATGAAAATGAGTAAGTTGGGAGCAAATCTGACAGATGGAGTTAAGAACAGAATTTGAATTAAGACGATATTCTTGAAAATTTTACGAGAGAAGTTTTAGTCTTGGATATTTTATTATTATTTTAGTTATAAATTTGAAACAAAGTTGGAAATTCAGATGTTTTTAGGACTGTTTAATTTATGGCAGCGATAATAAATTGACCTATTTAAGATTTATAAGATTAGCATAAGGAACCGATATTTTGAGATTAAACTTTAGGTACATTTTCGGATATTTTATAAAAGTAATAGTCCGCCTGGTTTAATTCGGAGACATATCATGATAATTGTCCATACAAAATACAAACTAATAATTAGATGTCGGGATAGAAGACAATACTAGATAGATAGATATTTTTATTATTAAATTTATATACTACATTTTATCTTACAACAATTAACTTATACTTAATAATAATTGTAATTTTCGCCTTTCGGCTTAAAATCTACTCTCCTTCTCCTCTAGTTAATATCTTCGTTGACTCCTTTCCTTAATTTCCTCCCTTCTGTTTTTCACTTCTTTCATCCATTCATATCCCTTTCCTGTTTCATCCAAAATTTCCTTTCTCGTTTCCGTTCTGTGTCGTATTTCTTCACATTCTTCCAACAAATGTTCCATTGTCTCCTTACCTTCCCTGCACATTCTACATGTTCTTTCTTCCTCTTTCATCCAAAAATTATTGTCCCTCTCCTCATTTCCACATCTAAATCTCGCTATCACTTTTTTCTTCTCTCTACTGCTTTTTTCTGTCAGATACTGTGGTTTTCTCACCGTCCAGGTCTTTTCATATTTGTTGTTTTACCTTGACTCTTATTTTTGTATCTTGCTCCGTTTGTTGTATGTCGGTCATTCGCTCTGTTACTTCGTGCCCCAATTCTTCTCTATTCATTCTTTTTAGTCTTACTGCTGTTGTTGAGTAGCCACAATATTCGTACATTTCCTTCGTTTCCTTTTCCCATCTTGATAGTGGCTTTCCTTGTTGATTCCGTTTTTCCATTTCCCTCCAGCATTCATAAAGAATTTCTTTTTCCGGGTGTTTAATTATATTCTCTTCATATTTTATGGCTTTTTTGACTGCCTCTATTTTCATTTTCTTCATTTTCGTCTCTTCCAGTATAATGTATGTTGGTGTATTCGTGTCTACTCCCAACATCCATTTTAAGTATTTTATTTGTACTTTTTCTATATGTTCTCGTTCCGCCCATCCCATCGGAGGAGTTTGTTGGTTGATGTATGGTGTGTGACGTGTGAAATAGGTGCTGCAAATATTATTATCGTTTATTGAGTGAAAATCTAAAAATTAAAATTTATAAGTAATTAGGAAAGATATGTAAGTGTATTATCCTTTCTTACAAATTATTTTATATAGCTAAGTCGCTAAAATTACTTTAAAATTAGAAGACAATACTATAAACATGTGAAAGGCCAGGATTAAACTGAACAGGATTACTTATCTGAGAGAATATATAAACAATATTTTTAGTTTGATCATTGGGCGTTAGCAGGTAAAGGTTGTTGCTAGATCTCTTATGTAAACACATTACATATAATAGCCTATGCGAGAAGCATGGACTCAGCAAATCAAGGCCAGCTAGCTTCAGGGACTCTGTGGCTTATTAATAGGCATCGCAAAACTAATCTAAACAGGAAATTGAAGGCGCTTGAATTGAAATGATAAAATTACAAGAAACATCGGTTTTCTAGGGTTTACCACCTTTTTGCCTATACCATAACCAATCATATATCATAACCAGTTATAGTGATTGACTTTACTACATAATCTATCGTTGACTTTTTGCTGACGACTTAAAACTTTTAAACTCTCCTATAACGGACGGTAACACTCTTCAGGATGATCTGAAATGTGTTGTCACTTGGTCAGCTAATTGGATGATTCCCATCAATGACGGTAAATCTACGATTCTACATATGGGGCACAATAACCCATGCCTTGACTATTTTATTAATGGGCAAATATTGAGCAAGTCTTAACTTATTTGAAAATCGTTAAAAGAAATTAAAATAAGTATTTAGACATGAATTTATATAAAAATAGGCATTTTTGAGGCGTTGACTTAGAAAATAAGCTACAACAGGTATTATAGTTCAATTTAGGCGACATAAGATAAAATAGGCATTTTAGGCATTATAAAACATACATCAAAAGTCATGTTGCATTGCAATATTGATTTCTATCATAACTTCCCTGAAATATTTACTCAAGAATAAAAAAGTCATTTTCCCAAGAATTCGTTACTTCTCAAGTTACTTAGAGAATAATTGGTAGTGTCTGGACCTGGATGAAATACTTGGATTGACAAAGGTGAAGTAGTAAAAATATTAATTTAAAATGAATAAACCAGCAGAATTCAGGTCGTGGTAATAAAAGAGTAAATAGAAAAAAACAGTAGAGGTAAATACGAATAATAACATAGAAAGCCCTCAAAAGATTACGAGAGAAGGAAATTATAATCCCACAAGTAGAGAAAACGTAAACAAATAAACAATTTAATAGACTAGCAAACCACTCAACGACAAAAACAACAAACAAAAACTATAAGTGAGGAGAGAAAATGCAGCATGCAGCAATGAAATGCGTCGCCAACAGCGTTCTACGTTACTCGCCTATGAATCAAACGACTGCAGCGACATTGCGGTCGTTACTGACAATGCACACGCGATACATAGAGCTTTCTAGAAGACGATCATGTTCTGGATCACGGCAGGGTAGTGTCAGCAACGCCATTGTTCTGATAAACAAACAGTGGTTTTGTGCACAAAACCATGCCAACGTCAAAGCTAGATAGAAGTGTTTTGTAGACATGACAAGAGATTGTTATCGTTTAAGATCTTGTTGGGCAAATTGTTACGTCACTTTTTATTTATTTAAACTCCTACTTCGCAAAACTCTTCTACCATAACTCCCAATTGGCTTTTAGTTTTTCTTACAGAATATTTAAACTTTTTAAGATATATTCTGTAGTTCTGAAACTGACATTTATGTTATGGTCAACATTATTTCTATATTTTAAAATGTGATGTCACGAATATTTTTAGTTGTCGTTAAGCACAGTGTTTCCCAAACTTTTTCAGACTAATGTCTCCTTGTAAAGCATATATTACATCAGTTAAATTTCATTTCATGGGACATTGAAAGCCTGATATAATAGAAATACTTGTGTAAGGACAGTAGTGTAGTTTGCGAGTAGCATACGGGAACTCAGAATTTTTTAGGGATACTTTGGGTCGATTGTATGGTGATCTATACGATCCTAACATAAAAATATATTACAATTGAAACTTTTCAAATATTTTTGCATATAACACTTCACTCAATAAGTCTCCGGTCTGAAATATGGCAACACTGTTGACAGACCCATATGATTTCTGGTACCAACCTTCAAACGAAACGTGTGAAAATTTCATGACATTTTCTGATAATTAGTTTAGAGGTTACAGTGGGTTTAGTGACTCCAGTTTTGTAATTTTCAAAAGAATGGATAAAAAAGAATTTTTTGTGTTGATTAAACATTGTTTTTTGATGGGAAAAATATTGTTGAAGCCAAACAGTGGCTTGATAAGCATTATAGAGACTCTGTACCAGGCAAATCAACTATTACTGATTGGTATGCTGAATTTAAATTAATTAATTACTTTTAATTTTTACTTGCCAGACCTTAATATATAAGGGGCAAGTATTGTAATCGCTAAAATTTTCGATGTCGAGATTTTGACTGATGACCACGTTTCATGGTCCAGGAAATCCAAAAAAGCTATTTTCGAAGTGCCGTCCGTATGTGTGTGTGTGTGTCTGTGTGTGTGTGTGTGTCTGTGTGTGTGTGTGTGTGTGTGTCTGTGTGTGTGTATACACGATAACTCAAAAACGGTTTAACTTAAAGAGTTCGTTCTGGTCCTAAAAAATTCTCCTAATAATTGGGACGAACCCTATAGTTTTTTATTAAAATCCGAAACCGGAAACGGAAGTAATTAAACCTTAAAATTTTAAAAAATTCGTAACTAGTAAACCAAGCCTTGGACAAAAAATTGTATAAGACATAATTTGATGTATTTTTGAAGATTTACCTAAATCTTCTTTTAAATTAAAAAAAATATATGTATTTTTTTTTATTATTATTTTGTTTTTTTATGGGAAGGCAAGTCTAGCGGAGGTCTCCCTTTGCCACTGGTTTTAATTTTAGGAGCATTGGACAGAATGTATCACTCTTGATGAAAAAAAAAAATTCTTAGTTAGACCAGAGATTATTGAGTGACGTGGTATTTTGTGTCAAAAACTTAACTTAATTCTACACCTACTTTGATTGAACGTAGTATAACTCTTTAAATTAAATTGCAAGTGTAGAATAACTCAGATAGATTACGAAATGGCTCGTTCATCCAGTAAATACCAAAATATATCATTAAATTCAACTACCATAATGTTGAACCTTAGATAAAACTTACGCCTAGTAATTATATTTCTGATTTAGTAATCTCATTTAAGTATGAAACTATCACTTTACATATTGGTTTTGACTTGAACCACAAACTTGTTTCTGAATACTGATTTCCGGTTTACAGACCTTTTTCGTCCGGCACGAAAGCTGACAATTGTGTGGTGATACCACAGTAGAAGCTGGAATGGAAGTTTAATCATCATAGTTATAGAAATTAAGTGGGTACACATTTCGATATGATTAAGATCTACCACAGGTTCTCTACTTATTCAATGATAGCGGAATGAAACAAAATATTGGCAACAGAGGCTCAGTAAACGTTCCTTATTAAAACTTAATAAATTGTTTCATTTAAGAACATATTACCAATATCCGAGTTTCACCAAATTTACTTGTCAATGTATTTGTGTTTATTGTAAAGTGTATTGAAACAAAATATAAAATCAAAATAAAATATTGTCAACCTCTATCCGACAATCCAATGATTTCTAGGTTTATCTCTGGGCGCTGTCTGTGGCCTACATCTTCAGAAGTGCTGACTTAGAAATAAAAGAAATCTGCCATAAAGCATTAAAACAGAGATTTACCAATGACAATATATATCTGTGGATAGATGGATACAAAAATAGATGTTGCTGTTTTTTTTTCCTTCTATTACTCCGCGTATCTAGGATGAGTGATGAGCTTTTTTAATATCTATAGTAATACTGTGGGAGGAAAGAATTATTACTGTAGTTTTCTAAAACCAGAGATTAAGACATTGTAATATATTACTTCATTTGAGCCGTATTAATTATGTTAAATAATCATTGTTAAAACACGATATATATAGGCTGTACCAGATAATAGAAAAATAGAATCCATAAATTACAACACGTAACTTCAAAATTATTAAGTTTCAATGTTCAAAATGACTTTTGAAGTTATTACCTTATAAATTTGAACACTGAAATACCCTTGGACCATTTTAAACTTTCATTCCAGGAAATGTTATCAGAACCCTTATATAAACATCAGTTTCTTTGAAGACGGAGTCAAATTCGGTCCGGTACGCGAAAAGATCTAGAATTGTTGAATTCTTAAAGACTCTGAGTCAATTATCTGGTGGTCTATTCGATCCTGTTTTCTTTTATTTTATTAAATTGTTATACCGTGTGTGCAACGAAACACGGAACATCACAGTTTAACATGGGATTTTCGATAAGTTTGGAAATTGGCTCTCCTGTACATTTTATGGCAAAAATTCATACCATAGAATGTCTGTAGTACTAGATATTTAAAAAATAAATTATGAAGTTTTCGTCAAAATACTGATAGATATTCACCTCTAAAAAATTAAGTGATCAGCTACCTAGACTAACTACAAAATGCTTGTTCCGTCGGTTGGTTGGTACTAATATATATTATTTAATTCACCTATAATTAGAAATAATAATGATGAGCCCTGGATAAACCCCACGCCTAGTACCCGAGCTAGCTACCTAGTTGATAAAAATAGTACGTTAAGTAACGTACCAGTAGCTCGGTACACCGTAAATCGATAATGTAGCTCAAAATAAAGAAGTGTGGAATAAGACGAAACAAGCCTGCATCCAGCAGTGGATGAATACAGGCTTAAGAAGATGATGAAGAATAGTGGTCCCAATTATACGAAATTTACTTCATTTGACATAAAATCTCATTTAAATTTTATTAAAAGTTTTCTCAATCTCATAAATGACATCGTTGGTAAAAGTTATCGATATAAATATGTAAATGGATGATGCACTATATTGCAATTTCACTGTCAAATATTAAACTTGTATCTTTTTAGTGAACGGAAAGTTATAATATATCAAATTGAATTATTTATTGAGGTCGAAGCGGCTCTTGTTGCTTGTATAGAAGCTCTTGTGTCCCGATGATCTACAAAGATACTATATTTCTTCTCTGTGGCAGAATTCATTTAAATTTCTCATTTCCTCCGAAAGTAAATAAATAACAAGAGTTTATTTTTAAAAGTATGCAATGAGATATTATACCGATAGTTTCAGGTTGTGTTTTGATTTGATTTGAACTTTTAAAACACATTTAATATATTGTTTTCAATGCATTGTGAAGCCAGCATAATAAAGAGTGACCCAATTTGGACTATAGGATTTGTTTTTTGAATAAAATACAACATATTGGAAAAATCCAAATTTTATTGTTATTAGCGTACAGATTTGGTAATTATTTATGAAATATGATGTCGGCCAAATGCCCCACACGACTCCGCTGACATGATACCATTCTTTTAGCGAAGTTTTCCGAAATCGTTTCCAATAAATGCGGTTCGATTTCAACAATTGCACGTCTGATGTTCTCTTTTAGTTCTGGAATCGTAGCAGACTTGTTGACATAGACCCTTTCTTTCAAATAGCCCGGAGAAAAAAGACTAATGGGGTTAGATCGCAAGACCTCGCTGGCCAATTGATGTCGCCCCTCTAAGAGACAACATGACCAGGAAATTTGGTTTGAAGTAAATTGAGTGTTTCACGTGCTGTGTGACATGTGGCTCCATCCTGTTGAAACCACATGCCATTTAAGTTCAAATCATTGGTTTTATTGAAAAAAATGTTGTGTAGCATCTCCCGATAGCGTACACCATTGACAGTAACAGCGTTACCAGTTTCGTCCTCAAAAAAGTACGGGCCAATGATTCCTCCAGCCCATAATGAACACCAAACAGTGCAATTTTGTGGATGCATTGGTTTTTCTTGAATAGCATGTGAATTTTCATTACCCCAGATGCGACAGTTTTGGCGATTAACAAACCCATTAAAAAAAAATGAGCTTCATCGCTCCATATGATTTTTTTGCAAAAATCAGCATCAACTTCTGTGTTTTCTAAAACCCAGTTCACAAATGTACGGCGTTTCTGGTGGTCCGCTATTTTCAGTTCTTGCGTCAGTTGAATTTTATACGCCTTTAAATGACACCTTGTTAAAAGTAGAAATAAGTTTCTGACATTAAAAAAAAAACTTATTTATCAATATATTTCTTATTAATTTAATGAAGACTTAATTACGAAACAAATGCAGAAAAAATCGCTGGAATTGTTTAATTTAAATTTTATTGTGACAATGTTTTTCAAGTTATTTAAATTTTGTTTATAAAATTAAATGGAAGCTCTTAGTACTTAAATAAGCTAAATTTATTAAAAAAACAATAAAAATTTTTTTGTTTTGTGTGTGCATGAAATATGACTGTCACTGTTTCATATTTCTGAAGATAGCTTCATAGACCGAAATACGTATCAAATAAACTTTTTTTTTTTCTTTGAAACTAACCGAGTGTTTTATTATTTTTTCCTGTTATTCAATATGTATCAACGAGAGCCTAAAACTAAATCTATCGATGTTATTAAATGAAATAAAATTAACTTAACGGTTTTCTTTTAAAGGTAAATTTGATTGCAACAAACGTAGAACGAATTAATAATTATTGATAATATTGAAACTATTTACACGTTGTCCTGGAAATAAGGAAATGGTGTATAAATGTGAGTTTATCGCGTATTATGCGGTGGAATGATTTTTTTTACATTTGTAGGCTATACGGAGCAAATTTATTTATATTGTGCTTTAAAGCTCAGATTAATAAACTTCGGCAAATTTTGCGTTGTTTTCGCAGAGCGCAAGAGTTACTTTGTATGGTGATTGTAGAAAAAAAAAAAGATTATCATAAATCTGTTGATTTTGAATTTATAATAGAAAAAACATTACTAGATATCATCATTCTGTTGGCTTCTTAAATTTATTAAATACCTACAAAACCCTGAAATGTGTGAAATTTCATACTTTACATCAATTTTATTATTTTTATGAACCTTTTTCAGATTTATCCTTTATTTTCCTAATAAAATATTGTCCTTATAATTATAATACTTTTTTTAAATTCGTTTTTCTACCCTACAATATTCAATAAAATAAAACCACTATAGCAAAACAAAGTTTTTTCAATTTCTACCTATACGTCGTTATGTGAGCATACGTCTAGTGCCCCAGAGGGCGAATGGTGAACCGAGCGAGCTGGTCTAGAAAGAATTCCGCTAGCATTCGAGCAGGAGTACTGGCGATGCAATGACGAAGGAAAACGTGATCGTGTATCTTTGTTTTTATTGGGGTCACATCGTCAACAGCTGGTCAAGGGGGCGGGGGGTTGATATAATGGAATGGGTCACTGGACACTACCACTGCAGCTTTTACTTACATGTGTGTTTTTTGATCAGATTTTTATTTTCGCTGATTGAGTTTATATTAATGTTTTCTCTATTCTTCTGAGATATTTTATCAGATACGGACTAGATAGGACATGAAACTGCATAAGATTGAATACAGAGGTACATAGAATTAAATAAAAATTTACGTGAAGTGTGAATTTCAGTGAATGATGATTATTAGAAGGCCAAACGATGAATGCCTGTCACTCATAATAACTACAAGTGTTGGTTTTAAATCCTTTAAATCAACAGGCACGACAAGAAGGTTGCAGTTAGATTTTTTCTACCGTGTATCATATATCTCTAATACCATAATCTATTATATCTTAACGCATTTTTTTTTTGTTTAATTGCAAAAATGTCATTCAAATCCCGACCTAGCAACACTGCGGGCGATCTTTTGTCACGCAAGAGTATAACGCCTCCAGAGACATTGTTTATATTGCGACTATATGAAAAACTAACAGATTCTCTACTATAGTCCGTTCAAAGGTGAATATGCAGTACAGGATATATGGAGTAGTTCTTTTTCATACTCTCTAATGGAGTTATACAATGATGCTATCCATGTCTTGCTTGTCGACGTTGCCAGCTCTACAACGTGCTGATCTGTGAATACGCAGTATTCTACAAATGGTCATTTGTTTTTGTTGAGTGTTATTTTGAGTTTTATAAGAGTTGATTTGTAAATCATACGAGTTTTTCATATTATTATAATTGACACATTTGACACTATTACAACATTTGGCAACACCGCTCCCATTTGCCATAAGAGCTATACTGCATTCTCACTTTTGAACGGACTATAGAATAGAATCCCAGCAACCGGCCGGTTATTTATTTATTTTCCTAGTCAATATTTGTAAAATAAATTTACGTACCTCTGCTCTACCCATAACAAAATATATCCATGTATATACAAATATATTTTTTTAATTTTAGCTAAGATACTAAGCAAATCTTAATATTTGGCAAAATTTAGTCAAAATGAAATGTATTTCAAAAATCAATTACCGTTCATTAATCTGCACTTAAAGAGCTTCCATTTAATATCCCCACAATAAAATTTAAATTATTATTATAATTTTTTTTTTCAATAACACAAAAACTGTAATATTTTCCAAAAATACAATCGGAAAAAAATTCCTGACGTACGTTCCCTGTTCATAGCAATATAAATTGCTTAGAATTTTTTCAGAATTTTAATTTAACCCCTTAGCGTTAAATTAAAATTAGGGGTATTTAAAAGGTGTGACACTGATTTTTTAGTACTTTTTAGGGTTTTGTAGGTATGACCAAAAAACCCTTATACCGTCATTTTGTCGTCTGTCTGTCTGTCTGTCTGTCTGTCTGTCTGTCTGTGTGTCTGTCTGTCTGTCTGTCTGTCTGTCTGTCTGTCTGTCTGTCTGTCTGTCTGTCTGTCTGTCTGTTCGGTAAAAATTGTAGCCAAACGGCTAAACCTAGAGAGTTGAAATTTGGCTTGCTTATACAACTCTTTGACCCGCACATAGGAAAAATACTAAAACATCTAAAAAACATACCCCCCTAAAAATATAAACAAATTCTAAGTAATGTATATTGGTGTGAACCGAAATAGTACAACAGGAATTTTTGATCAGATTATGTTTTCGGAAAATAACGCATTTTTTGTGGTTTTTGGTTCACAAAGTACAAAAGTTATACCAATGTAAGACAGACACATTCAAGGCGTGCGATGGCGTAATGCGTTAGAGCACTGCTGGAAAACGAAGGGTTTCGAGTTCGAGTACGGAGTGAATTTTATTTTTTCTGTTTTTTTTTTTTGCATTTTTATTATGTTGAAATTATTTTGTCAAAATTCTAGTTATATTTTGACAAATGTTGTATTTAATTTTGAGAGCGTAAATTTAATAACCAGTCTTATTATATGATTAACAGACGATAAATTATTTTTAAAATATCGTTCATTTTGCCGTGATTACTACAAAGTAAAATTTGTCCTATACACTCAGCATACCGCCTTCACTTATTATATACCTGCGAAACCCTGAAATGTGTGAATATTCACACTTCACATCAATTTTTTTAGAAAAAAATCGCATTAAAATAAAAAACTATTTCCCGTTCCTTTATCTACGTATTAAGAGCTTTCTTTTGATACCACAAAATAAATATTAAAAAAATATATTTTTTTCGATGACACAAAAAAATCTATATTTTGCGAAAAACCAATTTGAATCAAAATTTTCTCTTGAACTATTCCGGTTCCCATCAATGTACATTATTGAACTTTTTTTCAGATTTTTAGTTCAACCCCTCTGGGAGATATGTATTCCAAAAAAATCAATATTTTGCGAAAAACCAAATTGATCAAAATTTCCTGTTGAACTATTCCGGTTCCCATCAAGGTACTTTATGGAGATTTTTTCAGATTTTTAGTTCAGCCCCTCTGGGAGATAGGGTGGGGGACAAAAGTTTTTTGCCATTATATTGACAAATACCACATATTTTTTTTTTAATAGAAATTTGTTCTAAATCTATCTTGTTCTAGAAATTTTCCGATTGCCCCTAGAATCTTGGAATGTATGAACAAGTTGGCAAAGATTGTCCAGGTGCTTTAATTAATAAATTAAACATGATTAAATTTCAATTTATGCATAATTTTATCGCTGTCATTTCCAATGTTTTATTAAATATCTAATTTCCTTAATTAATAAATTTAATACCCAGCAATTAATTTCTAAATTAAACTAAATTTTAATTGTTTAAACCGTAGCCAATCCTCTGAAGAACAATACAATCCCAGTAACTTATAAATCCAGTTTATTTGTTTCAAACTACACTAGTTGAAACAGTGCTTTATAGTCCACATGAGATATGTTCACTATCTTTACTAGTTATCTCAATTTTCAAGAGATGGCTCTCAACTTCAAGAAGGTACTTTTAAAATCCGATCTGTAAGATAAAGGGTTTGTTTATGTAAACAAATTTACGGTAGCTTAGGTTGTTCACCTCATTTTTTTCTTCCAAGCAAGAAATCAATCTTCTTTTTAAAGTGATTTTTGCATTTAGATTATCTCTTAGGATTGAAGTTTTTTGAGGTTTAAGAATACAAAAGGAGTTTTTAAAATTCTAATTGAATTTAGAATTACTTCGGTTTAATTTAATAGTTCAGTTCATTGAATATTATTTAAAATAGATCTAGATAAATATAATTTTCCTTTTGAGATTATTTAAGTGGTTCAATATTTAGTTTTATAATTTAATAATTGTTTGAATAAATTCTGTATTATCGGTAATCGTTGAAATAAGATGATTTAACGAAAAATAAACCAAGATTCTTGTTATTTTAAACGGAATAAAAAGAGGATAAATTTGGGAAGTAGAAAAATTGCATCAGAATTAAGAAATTTAAATAATTTCTCGATCTATAGTGCGTTCAAAGGTGAGTTTGCAGTACAGGGCATATGGAGTAGTACTTTTTCATACTCTCTAATGGGTTTACACAATGACACTATCCTTTTCTTGCTTGTCGACGTTCCAGCTCTAAAACGCGCTGATCTGTGAAGACGCAATATTCTACAAATGGCCATTTGTTTTCGTTGAGTGTTATTTTGAGTTTTATAAGAGTTGATTTTTGTAAATCATACGAGTTTTTCATATTATTATAATTGACACATTTGACACTTTTACAACATTTGGCAACACCGCTCCCATTTTCCATAAGAGCTATACTGCAAACTCACCTTCGAACGCACTATAGTTAGTTGCGTTATATGTGGGAAAAAATAACATAACACAGCTCAACAGACATTTCGGTGCCTGCGAGTTTTTAACTGTCTCTAGGTAATTTTTGGGCACAAAATCCAAAATAGCCGTCAGATTTGGTCTATCAGATCTAGATTTTGAGATACGCTATAGTAGCCTCTTTTACTATAAAATATCATATGTCTTAACTTGTGTATTTTTCACGTTATTACTGTTACTATTTGCTCCAACTGCCAGTTACAAACACAAAAGAGACAAAGTAAGGTATTTATTTCCCAAAGTAGATAAATATACATTCATCACTTACCACTTAAAAATGTTCTTTTGTACGACTTTCTAGCATGGAGTTTACCAGAACAGTCTTTCTGAAGACTCCAACAGTAGGGCCATCATGTGGTTATCTTATCTTCCTTGATATCTATCTTCCATAGTATTATGTCCTGATGGAATCTTTCCCCCGATTCTTCACTAAAATCACCTAGGTTCATAAGTGGTCATAATACAACCGAGAATATTAAAGTTGGAAAGCATATTTTCCACTAATTCTCTGCCTTATGATTTTCAAGAAAATTTTGTACTTCTTGAATAAATGAACACCAAGAATTAGATTCAATCTCGTTCATTGATGCGGTTGGATTAGATTGTGGATCTTCAGTAGGTTGCCTTATCTGAGGACCATCAAATATTCTGACTTTCAGTTTTTCAGAGTAAATCCCAGGAAATTTACGTGTCAAGTAGCATACACAAGTAGCCTAAAATTTGTTTTGGCATCCCAAATAATCATCATTCACTTACTACATACCTGCGAAACCCTGAAACGTATGTAAATTCACACTTCACATTTATTTTTTAATACTTTTGGTTGTGGTAGATTACGGTGCAAATTCTTTCCAATTTATTCTTTAATTTCTTTGTTGACGAACACTTGAATTTCTGGTGGAATTTTGTTAGTTGTCTGCTATATTTGATTAACTTAACAATTGACTTGTTTACAATATATATTAGAATACAGTAATACCTCGCTTAACGTTACCTCCGTTAACAATACCTCGCTATAACGTCATTTCTGGGCGACAGTAGGACTCAATTTAGAAGAAGAATCGGAACTTGCTAATGAAATCCAGAATGAACTTGTTGAAATGGCACACCAATTACATTTCAATGAAGTTGACGCTGATGATATTCAACAATTCCTATAGGATGACAACGACAATCCGCTAACAAATGAAGAATTGCAAGAACTGACAGAAGAAAATTTTGTAAGAGAATATGCCAATTCTGACATTGATATGGAAGAGCCGCCGGTTAAAGTTTTAACAACAAAAATATTGTCCGATTGCCTGAGTCAAGTGTCTCATTCGGTAGATATTTTGTCCGAAAATGATCCAGATTTTTCACGAAGTTGTGCTGTAAAAAGAAATGTATTAAATTCTTTAACATGTTACAGTGAGCTATTACGAGAAAAGAAGAGACAAGCAACGCAATCGACCCTTGATTCATTCTAGTCAAAAAATTAAAATGTCCCAACTTTATTTACGTATAACCGCTAATTTTGTAATACATACATGCATACTAATTTAAACTTTAAATTTTGTAAAGAAAAGCTGTTTTCAGTTGTTCCTATCTATTAATTAAAAAATTTAAAATAAATGTATTAAATAATGTATTTTTTTTTCAATTTAGTAACCTATCCCTATCCTTCGCGTGTTATTTCTTCCTCCGTTAACGTTGATTCGGTTAACGTAGTGTTCTTGAGGAACGCATCCCTAATGTTAAACGAGGTATTACTGTATATGGAAACAAAGCCCATCATATGAAAATGTTTTGTTACCAAAAAACAAAATCCACAGCCAACTGTTTAAAAAAACTGTTTTGTTGCATAGCAAATTGCTCAATAACGTTTTGAAAACATTAAATAGTAAAATAAATATCAACGATCTGGTAAATAAAAAAAAAAATACTGAATTAAACGATAACGTTTGGATATTCACCATATAAAATCAATTTGTTTTTACTGGATCATTTACCAATTGATAGTTAAAAAATAAATAAAAAATATTATCACTGAATTTCGCTCATCATTCATTTAACTGGACACGTTCAACATTTTGCAATACCAAGATATTTTTCAGTAAAAACATCAATACAAAAAAGTTGACATAAATGCCAAAACATTTACCTTTAGAGAAATGAAAAGATTGATTTTCTTTGCGAAGTAAATGAAAAACTGATGAAAACTTATTGAAAAGCTCTGAATGGAAATATTAGAGAGGTTTATTAAAAAACGGTTCATCAAATCTATAGGTCAGATTTCATTTAAAATTTATTAATAAATGTTTAATAAAAAAGGGCCATGTTCATAATCTTTTACTAAATATTGCGATTAAGCGTTACTTGTTAAAATAAGCAAGTGGGATACTATCGTTAGTAGTGTTCATAATCACAATATTAAAATATTTTAACTAATATCGATGTAAATTTGACAACGTTGCTGTTGGCATTAGAAAAAGATAGACATATGCACTGTTTAACATGTTAAAAGAGATGGAAGGCGTGTTACTAGCTTGTATTATCGGTTATCTTACAATTTGCATCACAAATAACCTGTGAAAAAATATAATAAATTATCTTATTTTCATACATTTTGGAAATAAATTTACCTGTACATTTAATGAATGGAAACCTTTACGACATACATATGCATCACGATAAGGTCCACCTGGGTTTTTGATTTTTATGTGCGTCCCATCAATAGCACCAACTATATTAGGCATTTGAGCAATGTCATAAAATTTTCGTTTTACAGTTTCTAGTTCTGCAGGAAATAATATAAATTGTGGTCGTTTTCTGGCTAAGGCAAAACTAACACATTTTATAATTCGCGAGACAGTTGGTCTGCTGACTCCATATAAATCAGCTACAATAAGCATTGTTATGTTAAAAGAATTCTGAATAAAAACATAATGGTAACTAATTATTCATGTTATTAACTACTTACCTATATCTTGTTGATATGAACCTTTCGCAAAATAACGTAAAGCAATACATATTTGGAGTTCAATAAAAATACTTCCACCTTTTGATACCGGTTTTATATCGTCATGTAAGATTTCAATTAATGTTCGAACTCTGTCTTTTGAAAATCTATAATTTTTTTTGAAATCTTCTTTACTTAATATTTCCAATACATTTTTTCTTTAACTATAAAATTTTCTTGGCAATTGTGCCCGTAATTCACGAATTTCACGAACATCACGCAAATCTCTCATATACATGATTAAAGTCAATCAGTATTATGAACACAATTGCTATTTTAATGTATTTAATACAGCCTCTCCGCACTTCTAAATCTGTACTACTAAATTACAATTTACTAAGCACTACTAACAATAATTCTGTATTATGAACACCCATTTTTAGTAACGGTTAGTATATTTGTCTTAGTAGTGCTACTAAGATTTAGTAAAACATTATGAACGTGGCCCAAAGTTTGAACATGTAGAACATGCAGATACCGGTTTGCAACGATTCGATTTCTGATGCTTTGTTCATACGGCAGGTTTAATTCGTGATTTCACACACGCTATCAGACGCTCTTCTGATGTTCTCTCTCTCTCCTTTCTCACAGCGTCGCGACGCCTAGTTCTATTATCTGAACTGAATTTATTTGAATGATTTCAAAATACAGGAGGACTTTCATTTATCGAACTTCCGTACATCGAAATTCTCTGTATATCGAAATAGACTTTAGTCAACATAATAATATTTATTTGTGTTTCTTGTGTTCCTCGAGCGGCCTTTAAGCCGTGTAGGTCAAGGTTGCTGACGTACGGTTTTGGGAATTAAAAAATGTGCAGAGTGTTGCGTGTTTGTCAACATAAGTTTTGAACTACATTCTAATTAGAGATGGGTCGTTCATGAACGAACCGGCTCACTGAGCTGACTCAGTACCCAACCGAAGTGACACGGTTCACCAAATTGAAATGAGCCGGCTCACGGCTCACTGTATAGTTTCAATTTTCAAGGATACGATTGGTCGGGCGATTGTGAGCAGTGACCGGAGTGATCCGAATCTGGATCGATGTCATGTTGAACTGTCATGCGAGAACTCGGCGTGTAATGTATTATCATAAAGTGTATTATTTATTGTCATCAATTTGTAGGGCAGTTTATTTGAAACTAATAGGCTTAGTCTGTATTTTCTTACAACCATACTATATAAAAATATTAAAAATATTGCCCAAATTTCAGATGTCCGATTTATAAGGGCAATAAACATCGCCATTAACTTAACACATCTGGTTTAAAATACAGTAGCTACATAAAGGGAATTGTTTGTTACAAAAATGTTAGATAAGAACCGGGGCTAAGCGACGTTCTACCTACGAGCGAACGACCGACAACTGACCGGGTTAAGCGACGTTCTACCTACGAGCGAACGACCGACAACTGACCGGGTTAAGCGACGTTCTACCTACGAGCGAGCGACCGACAACTGACCGGGTCTAAGAAAGAGCCGGCTCTAAGCGACGTCTACCTACAAACGAACGACCGACAACTGACCGGGTTAAGCGACGTTCTACCTACGAGCGAACGACCGACAACTGACCGGGTCTAAGAAAGAGCCGGGTCTAAGAAAGAGCCGGCTCTAAGCGACGTCTACCTACAAGCGAACGACCGACAACTGACCGGCTCTAAGCGACGTTCTACCTACGAACTAACGACCGACCTGTGTCTCGAAAACATGTTTACTTAACCGGATCACTGAGCCGGATCAATGAACCGGTTCAACAAACTGAACGACCTCCACTGATCCGGTTCTGCAAACTGAGCCGAAATTCCCATCTCTAATTCTAATTTGTTGATAAACATTATTAAATTGTGATGACTATGGTCTTTAATTGCTGCCAACAATTACACAAATGAATAATGTTTCCAAAAAAATTGAGTAGGACCTGACGTCATAGTGTCCTGGATAACAGTTATAAAATGGTCTTAGGGAATGGAGTCGTGGTTAGTCATTCTTGGAAGTCAAGCAGTAGTCATTCTTGTGAGAACGCTGCACAAGAACCAGCCCAGTAAAGACATTTCTGTGGCTTCTCAGCCTCCTTATTTACCTGACTTTAGTCCTTGTGACTTTAATCTTCAAGAACTGATGAAAACGTCGACAGATTCTGGGATTTAGTGCGTTCAGATCGTCGGTTGACAGTCAGAATAATCGGGGAAGAGTTGAATTTGACTCACACTACCGTTAATCAGATTTTGACCAATGAATTGGGGATGAGAAAATCACACAGCAATTTCAATAAACGAGTTTTTGGTCAGTAAAAACATTCCTGTGGCTTCTCAGCCTCCTTATTCACCTGACTTGAGTCCTTGTGACTTATTCCTCTTCCCAAGATTGAAAAATCACCTCAAGGGACGTCATTTTGGGACACTCGAAAACATTCAAACGTCCGTAACCGAACAGCTGAAAACTATTCCAGTATCCGAGTTTCAGCACTGCTATGAGGATCCGAAGAACCGTCTCCAGCGCTGTTTGACTTCCCAAGGAAGTCATTTTGAGGGAGACAATATTGAATTATAATTCAATATTGTCAAATAAATCAGTTTCTTAATTTGCACACTTTGTAGCCTCCAATTTAATAATATATAGGTGTTTGCATGATTACGTTTGCGTTATTTTTGAGTATGCCAACAAAAAATGTCGCCATTCTCTGAGCTATTGAGTACCTCAGTAAAACCGAGTAATATATCCAGCAATATATTCTGTATTGACAATATATTAACTGAATTTATATCCCAGTGAGTAAAAACAAAATGTTTTCAAAAATCTCGTAGTAGAAATTGTTTCTCAATTACTTATGCTCCAACTCTGATATGATATATGTGATAACTTTATATATCTTGTTTATCGTTAAGATTTATGGTTTAAGATGTTCGTCATTTGGATTATCTTGCTTTGGTCTGCTATAAGAGTAGGTGGCTTGTTTAAGTTTTTAGGTCAAAAGGACAAATATATGTGACTTTGGAAGTTTTTCTAGATTAATCTCATTTTGTGTTTGAAAGTCAAGTTGATCAAACAGAATCAGCTTGTCTTTTAGCTTGTTTTTAATTCTAGATATTGTATGAAAAGGATTTGTAATCCTGGAACCAGTTATATAAGTATATATGTTAGGATAATAAGTTGTTTTATTTTTGCAACTGTCAATCTTTCCGTCATTTTACCTTTTTATATTTTATGTATGGAACAACAAAAACTGGCCAAAATTAGTTGTAGGTGTACGGATCCCACTTCTGATGATATAAGCTTTCTAGCGTATGTAATAATATCAATTAAAACACAGAGAATCAAGCACAAACGGGCATTTATTACAACGTCTATTTACAATCTGTCACATATATGTCATTATGTTATGGTTGCTAACGTAACACATTACAAAGGACGTCCAAGAACTAGTCCTGATCCTAACATATATTTATATTTATTTATTTATTTTTGAACTATTTATTTGTAAACCCTGTGTTATATTAGGTGTACAAATGAATAATCCAAATTATTTTATGCAGTTAAGAAATTAATTTTAGAATCAATTGATTTTCCCGCTCTTTTTCGGTTATATAGTGTTGACATATAGTTATTAAAAATTAGAGTTGGTATGCCTGAAAGCCTAACATAACCTTCAAAAGTATTCAGTTCAGTACAGTCGAAATTGGCAACAGATAAGGTGCATATCCGACACTGTATTCTTTACGAATTCCAACAAGGAAAAAATGCTGCAAGAGCGTGCGAATTGATTTGTTCCTTTCTCGGCGAAGGTGTTGTATCGTACGATATGTCGCATTTTGGTTTAAGCGGTTTAAAAGCGGTGATTTCTGTCTGAACGGCAAACAATGCCCTGGAGGCCCTCAAAAGTGCGACAACGATGATTTGGAGAAGCTGCTCGCTGAAAATTCGGCTCAATCTCAAAAAGGGCTTGCAGAACAGTTGGGAGTAACGCAGCAAACGATTTCCAAACGCCTACATGAGACGGGAAAGATCCAGAAAGAAGGATAATGGGTTCCGCATGAACTCACTGAAACCATGAAAAATCAACGAGCGACAGCGTGTCTTTTTCTTCTCAATAAACAGCGTCGAAAGTATTTCTTGTGGAAAATCGTTACGGACGATGAGAAACGGATACTCTATGACAATCCAAAACGCAGAAAGTCATGGGTAAATCCTGGCGAATCATCAAAATCGGTTGCAAAACCTAATCGCTTCGGAAAGAAGGTTCTTCTTTGCATTTGGTGGAATACCAAGGGCGTGCTTTATTATGAGTTGTTGGAACCGGGTAAAACAGTTACTGCACTGCTACCAACGTCAATTAATCTGCTTTAGTCAAGAATTGGAACGAAAATGCCCGTATACTGGCAAAGGAGAACTTCCAGTGAAACTGTTGCATGACAACGTCAAGCCGCACATTGATTCCAACACAAAAGACTCCATAATGAGGTTTGGCTGGGACGTCTTGCAGCACCCGGAGTATTCACCAGACTTTGCTGCATTCGATTACCACTTCTTCCGGTCGCTGCAACACGCCTTGTCCGATATGCACTTCCAATCAGTGGATGAGATCCGAAAATGGCTTGACGACTTTATCGTGTCCAAAGACGTAACATTTTTCCGAGATGGAATTCATCAGCTGCCTGAAAGATGGCTTAAAGTTATAGAAAGCAAGGGCGAATACTTTGATTGAACAATTTAATTTACTTTCTTTTAAAATAAACCTTGATTATAGCTGAAAAATTGGATTATATATTTGTACATCTAATAAATATTCCAAAATTTTGCTGTAATATTTCATTGATTCTATATTCTGCTAATAAAGCAAATTCTGCATTTTGAGTTATTATTTATAAATCGTCATTAAAAAGTGTGTCGTTCATTGTATCAAATATTTATTTAAAATATTCTCTTTTGTAACATAAACCGAATGATTGAATATCAGTATTTAAAACTGAAAATAAATAATACTCAAATTTTCTCTCGTTATTTTATTTGTGAACATAAATAATTGGGAATATGTGATTGGGCAAACGTGTATATTTTTCCGGTTTTTATTACGAACAATAAATATATCACGACCAATGTTTATCACGAAAATTCTGTGCAAATCGAAATAGTTGTGTTATAATAAATATTTTTAATTTGTAAAAATAGCATTTTATTTTGATCAACGTGTCAAATAATAATTTAAATATATACAAATAAAAATTTCGCAGATTTTAAAAATAATTCATGTATAATAAAATTTTCACACATTTCAGGCTTCGCAGGTATTTATTAAGTGAATGATGATTATTTGGGATGCCAAAACAAATTTTATGTTAAATTTTGTTTGTTTGTTAATTTTAATTCGAATGCCTTATACCATTATTTAGGTTTCTAAATATGTGCAGTATTTTTTATTATTTTTTTTTATTCATAGTTTATTAATTTTTAATAGTTAAGAGTTTAATAGTTTTATTAATATTTTATTAATAATCAAGGTTCATTAAGATTTTGAAAATTGCGCCTATGGCTTCCATTGGTTGTTTTAAGTCATAACCCCGCCCCTCAGGTTACGTGTATTTAATTTTAACAATTTCCTCTGGTTATTAAATTTACGCTTTTAAAAATTAAATGCAACACTTGCCCAAATAACTTGAAAAAATGACTTAAACAAAATAAAAATGCAAAAAAAAACAGAAAAGATAAAAATGTCTCGAGAGCGGATAGAACTTTAGTTTGCAAATTAGAACGCGAGCATGCTAGCCATTACACTATCAAAGCATACTGGTTCAGTGTGTTAGATATGTTATTAAATATTTTACGTGGTCAAGCAAAAAACATAAAAAATGCGTTATAATCAGAAAACATAATACTGGTCAACAAACAAAAAAAAATTGAATATTTATTTTAGTATAATATTTTCTGATTTTTTATATCGAAAAATAACTAAAACCTTCGTTTATTTTTGAAAAACTTTGCTTTTTTACATTTTACAACTATCAATATATATTTGTTTATTTTTATGACCATATAAAGAGAAGCGCGATATATTAAGTAAGGGTGGGGACGAGCGGGTGGAAATCAAGTGTCATTTCACTTACGTGGTTCATAGTCGGTTGCAGCGATACAACGCATTTTGCGTAGCGGCAGATCCAAAAATGGCTTCAAGAATTTGTAAACACGAGGTAGATTCATTCTGCTATATTTGTGGCGAATTTATCAAAACAAGAGAATGGTTGGATTTTTGATAGGAATGCATCCCATCAGAAATCCAACCATCTTAAAATCCCCTATCACTGGCCAGGTGTACTCATCATACTTTAAACTCTCAAGCACTATTTTCACACCTAAATTTCGTAATTTGCTTTGAGCATTACGGAATGAGCCAAAGGAAGAGAAGGAAATTTATTTCCATTGTGAAGAAGGACAGCTTTTAAACTTTTTGTAGAACTGTCTATGAAAAGACGCCAGTCAGAAGGAATGAGATTCCGACCGCCTTGCATAGGCGGTTATACTAAATATCCTTGCTACCTTTATTTTTGTCGGACCACAAATAAAATAATGGCCAGTGACAAATTTTCACAGATACTCAATACTCATGAATGGAAAGCATAGGACAGCCTGAAAGCAGTGGTTCATGGTTTTCTCGGAAACAACAGAGCAGACAATTACAAGGAGCTTATTACAACTATGCTTGATAAATTTAGACTCATGGGTTGCAGAATGTCCCTTAAAGTGCATATGTTACATGCTCACTTGGACCAATTTAAAGATAACATGGAAGCCTATTCGGAAGAACAAGGTGAACGTTTTCATCAAGACGTGATGGACTTTGAACGTCGTTATCAAGGGCAATACAATGAGCGTATGATGGGGGACTATATTTGGGGGCCAATACGAGAAAGTCCATATAATCACAGAAGAAATACGAAAAATAATCATTTCTAAACTTTTTTATATATACTGTTACAGTAGTTGTTTGTTTCGAATAGTTTTCTTGTAAATGAAACTGATTCAAATTCATAACAAAAGTTTGTATTATTTTAACATAAAATAAATGTCTGAAAAAAGGGAGGTTCGTATATAAAATAATTGCATTTAATAGAATACAGATGCTACTTGTATCCTGCAATTTCAATATAATTTTAATTCTTCAATCAATAACTAACTTCGGTAATAATATTATAAATAATTACATCGAAACGGTGCAGTGACACAAGTCACAAATACAATTCATCCAGTAATAGAAATCGTGTTTGGCAATTTAATTTCCATTTAACTGACGGAAGTAGTTATCTCCAAATTGATGCTGTGTCGAGCATAACATGAACCAGATCTATCCATCAGAATTACAGACGGACTCATTGCAATATGCTCCACTGCAGGAGTTCTTCGTGCTCCCTGCTCCCTCGACATCACTCCCCCTAGGTCCCACAAAGGATCAGACCGACGCCCCGTCGAGGTACTTTGTATATCCGTACGCATCTCGACGATCTGCGTCTCTCACAGTAATTCGCAGTGATTTAGGGGCCAATAGAAAGCCATTTATTTTACGTTCTGGGGATGTAATGCTCTAATGCCCGGTTGCAAGAATCAGGATCAAATGGCTTGATATCCGATCAACGTTGATTTGGATCAAATCGTGTATCAAACTATTGCAAGAATACAAATTACCTCTTGATCGCGGAACAAATCACGGATTAAATTGATACCCAAAAATACACGGATCAAGCCGAGAATCAAGCCGTACCGCCATTTTATGTTAAATATTTTGACGTATGACAGATTTCGTTTTAAAACATTTTTATTATCGTTTACCCCTTTTTCAATCATTTTTATACGGTAATACAAGCACTGAGAATATTTATTGGAGATATGGACAGAGTAAGTTTTGTTTTAGTTAATAAAAAGTTACAAGTTACAAAAATTAACCTAATAAAATAACAGTTTTAGAATTTATTTAATTATTTATTAATTAAATATTTTTATAACAGGCATAAAATAAAAACATAAATCATTCGTTTATATTTATTCCAGTTCACGTCCTCATCCTCGTCCTCTTCTAACACCAGTTCCGATTCAAGCTCAAGCGATTCTAGCGATGAACAATTAGATATTGTACATACACCACGAAGAAGGATAATAGAACAGCGAGTAGATCCATTTGAAAAATATGATGAAGAAAATTTCCGTCTAAGATTTAGGTTCTCTAAAACTACAGTTATTTATATCTTATCATTGATAGAACATAGAATTCAGCCGAAAAGCAACCAAGGTATGCCTCTATCGCCAAGGTTAAGGTTATTAATAGCTTTGCGGTTTTATGCAACAGGGCCCAAAAAGAGCTAGTTACGGCCCTGAGTTTAGATACAGGAATAGGAAAATTAAGTAAAATTTAACCTTAGATTTAAAGATTTTATAACTTACTTGTATCGATATAATCACTTGAGTAACCAGCTGTACTGTCGTAGATATTTTTTAAGGGCTTAAATTGTTGCCCCAACATTCCTGTTATTCTTTCTTCAACGGTAGAAAGACTGGGTGTAAATGACCCACCACATGTTTTATACAGCTCAACCAGTATTTTTGAAAAAAATAAAATCAGAACAAAGAAATGTTTAATTAATCCTATATTTTATCATACCTTGTCATCATGTAATTGTTGTCTTGCAGGTTGCTTTAAATTTTTATAAACAAGCTGAATTTGTGCCACCGTTCTTTCATTACCCGATACAGCATTTTTTAAAATCTGGTTGACCCATCTGTCTTTTTGTTTTCTACAATATCTTTATATTTGTCGACAATATTCAATAAGTCTCTTTTCTCTTGTTCGTTAAAATTTATCCCCCGTTTAAATGAAACTTGTTTTGCCATTTCTCTAAAACTAATATTTAAAAAAGTATCTAAAAATGTCTGTAAAAATATGTATAAATAATGTATAAGAAAATGTAGAAAATGTATAAAAAATAAAATAATATAATATAAAGAGAAGAAAATCTATTTAAGTATAAAGTAATGGAATAAACAATCTATTAAACTACACTAATCTATAAAATAATGGAAAAAACTAATTTAATTTTAATTAAGCAACTAACAGGCAATACTAATCTAATACAAAATATGAAGAACTATATCTATATAAACTAAAATACAATATTAATAACTAAAAGGAAAGAAACAAACTAAATTATTGTAGTGTAACAAAACTAATGATAGTAAATAAATAAACTAATAAACTTATTTTTAAACTAATAAACTAATATTTAAACTAATAAACTTATTTTTAAACTAATATTTAAACTAATAAACTTGTTTTTAAACTAATAAACTAATATTTAAACTAATAAACTTATTTTTAAACTAATATTTAAACTAATAAACATATTTTTAAACTAATAACAAATATTTAAACTAATAACAAACTAATTATGTGTAATATTGCAAGTATACGTCGCTATAACAATATGACAGATCGAATACAATTTTAGGTTAGAATAGTTCATTCACAATTACTTGACCCAGTAAAAACTATGAAATGCACGATTAAGTCACAAAGTACAGTATCAACTGATCTTGCATTCAAACAATGGTGTTAAAATTTAATCTGGTATCAACGGTGATTCGAGATCAGTTGATATGAGACTTGATCTCCATTCTTGCAACCGGGCATAACTGATTTAGGAATAAACGATTTTTTCTATAATTTTGTTGATATAACCAAAATAAACCCATACCGTGATCTGTTTTTATTTATATCTGTTTAGAAGACGTCTGTCTCTCTGTACGGTTGATAATGCGAAGTGTTTTTTAGTTGACGATATACAAAAGCTATAGTTATGTAACACACTATACTAGAAGGCGTATCCTGGCCTAATGTACGACTTTCTAGCATGGAGTTAACCAGAACAATCTTTCTGAAGACTCCAACAGTAGTAGGCCATCATGTGGCTATCTTATCTTCCTTGATATCCATCTTCCATAGTTTTACGTCCTGATGAAATCTTTCCCCCGGTTCTTCACTAAAATCACCTAGGTTTTCTGGTAATTGGTCATGATACAACCGAGAATATTAAAGTTGGAAAGCATATTTTCCACTACATCTCTGCCTTATGATTTCTAAGAAAATTTTGTACTGCTTGAATAAATGAACACCAAGAATTAGATTCAATCTCGTTCATTGATGCGGTTGGATTGGATTGTGGATTTTCAGTAGGTTGCCTTATCTGAGGACCATCAAATATTCTGGCTTTCAGTTTTTCAGAGTTAATCCCAGGAAATTTGCGTGTCAAGTAGCCTACACAAAGTCCATCTCGATTTAAAGACTTCAAAAATTGCTACATAAGCCCAAACTTGATATGCAAGGGTGGAAATATAATTATATCTCTCGCAACCGAAGTTTCGTTGACAACGTTTTGTTTTTAATTATGACATTTCTTAATGGAAATCACCCAATTTCTGCTAACCCAGTGCTGATCCTTAGCTCTGCTGTCCCAATGACATAAAAAACAAGGATATTTTGTATATCCACTTTGCTGTCCAAGGAGGAAGTTTACCGTTTTTAGATAAAAAACTAAAATCAATTAGTCTGTATCTCAAAAACTAGAGCTGCTACGAAAAAGAGTCAGATATTTTTGGAATCAGCACATCAAAAATATCCAAAATCAGTTCTTACTTTTCCGGCACCAAGATAAAAAAATTATTTTTTTGGGCAGTTCGCTGGTATATAGCGAAACCCTGCAATTCACACTTAACATCATTTTTTTAATATTTTACTCTAATTAAATGATTATACTGAATTTTTTTATGATATTTTATTTCTCAAACAATACCAAAATTACCTTCTTAACATCACGTACGTCTTACAATTCATATCTTCCATTATATATTTCATGTACTCTACTCAAGTCTAATAGCCTTTGTATTAGAGTATCAAGTCACCAGAATATCCAATAACACTTCCAATAAGACATTGCCTTCCAAATTTGAAGTTATCCAAACATTCTTGCATGGTATTTACTTGTAAAATTGAAAATTCAATGAAATGCTTTCTTTAAGAATACTAAACGGAGAATTTCTTTATAGTGTTCGTAAAGACGTGACAGCTTTTCCTATATACGTATCAACGCGTTGAGAATAACAAGAAAACGATGCAATAGTTATTTTAGAAGTTTAGTTGTTTTTCTTCTTCCATTCAACATAATGGAAAACGGCGTGCATATAACTTCAGAGAATGCGGTAACAAAATGTTAAACGTAAAACCATCTTGTCTTCTTGCTAAATAGCTGACTATTAAACTTTGGAAATATACCGAGGAAGGAGTTTATACGCTATTAAATTATATATATAAAACTATTTTATTTATTAACATTTGCTTAACGCTTTCTTTAGTGTTGTATAAAATCTGAAGACATTTATTTAAAAGCATTCTGTTTTAGTGTTTATATATAACTTACTCAGGAAAATAATAGAATTAAGTGTGAATTTTCATACCTTTCATTCTTTCGAAGATATCTAGAATGTAAGTAGCCATTGCCAAAAGAAAGCTGGATTTCTGAATGCGTACAACAATAATATCGTCCGCTACATATATAATATGATCTTACCGATTTTGACATTTCGATAGATTTCCACGAATTGAGGTATCTAGTTAACGTTTTGATTATTTTTAGCTTGATATCTGTCCGTCTATGTTCGAGCAAGTCGCGCGAATTATTCATATTTAATAGACCGGGAGCTCATGACAGTTTTTGGTCTCCGATTTCATACAGCATGCCTTTTGGAGGAGAGAATATTTACCTTGTGACAACAAAAAAGGGATGGTACTAAATAGAGATGGGAATTTCGGCTCAGTTTGCGGAACCGGATTAGTGGAGGTCGTTCAGTTTGTTGAGCCGGTTCATTTATCCGGCTCAGTGATCCGGTTAAGTAAACATGTTTCCGAGACACAGGTCGGTCGGTCGTTCGGTCGTAGGTAGAACGTCGCTTAGAGCCGGATCTTGCTTAGAGCCGGATCTTGCTTAGACCCGGTCAGTTGTCGGTCGTTCGGTCGTAGGTAGAACGTCGCTCAGAGCCCCAGCTCTTGTTTAGACCCGGTCAGTTGTCGGTTGTTCGCTCGTAGGTAGAACGTCGCTTAGCCCCGGTTCTTATCTAACATTTTTGAAACAAACAATTCACTTTATATAGCTACTGTATTTTAAACCAAATGTGTTAAGTTTATGGCGATGTTTATTGCCCTTATAAATGGGATTTAGGCAATATTTTTATATAGTATGGTTGTAAGAAAATACAGACTAAGCCTATTAGTTTCAAATAAACTGCCCTACAAATTGATGACAATAAATAATACACTTTATGATAATACATTACAGCCGAGTTCTCGCAAAGTTCAACATGACATCGATCCAGATCCGGATCACTCCGGTCACTGTTCACAATCGCCCGACCAATCGTATCCTTGAAACTTGAAACTATACAGTGAGCCGTGAGCCGAATCATTTCAATTTGGTGAACCGTGTCACTTCGGTCAGTGTACTGAGCCGGCTCAGTGCGCCGGTTCGTTCATGAACGACCCATCTCTAGTACTAAACTCCTGCACGCCTTCCGGTCATAGGGAAAACTGCATTTCCACTTAAACACAACATTTTTGTGCTTTTCTCTGATTTAGTATTGCTTGCCCTTTTGTCAAAAGAAAGTTATAACAAATTTAAAGTCTTTTAAATATATGCATGCGATTCGGAGGGTCCCAAAGGGCTCAAACGGTCATGTGATCTTGTAATAAAAAAATATGATTTTTCGCGTTTTCATACAGCATGTCTATAATTAAAAGACTTATTAAATTTGTTATAACTTTCTTTTGACAAAAGGGCAAGCAATATTAAATCAGAGAAAAACACAAAAATTTTGTGCAAGTGGAAATGCAATTTTCCCTATGACCGGAAAGCGTGCAGGGGTTTAGTACCATCCCTTTTTTGTTGTCACAGGGTAAATATTCTCTCCTCCAAAAGGCATGCTGTATGAAATCGGAGACCAAAAATGTCATGAGCTCCCGGTCTATAAGTAGGAAGGTTCTCAGTCCAACATCATTTTTAGTTTAGTCACCAAATAACATTCGAGCCATCTGTGTTGTGTTAATTTTTGTACTCAGTTCTGCCTGTACGCCATCGCCATTCAGGTAACTTGCACTGTTGCAGTTCACGAATATATGTTATATACATTCGTCTCGTGTCTTATTGTATTTAAGTCGCTTATTTCGGTCAGCGCATCATTTGAGCTTTTTATATCGTACTTCTTTAATCAGAGGTAGAATTAATCTTGTTCACCTCAATTCGTTTATTCTGCTTTGTTGTCGTGAAAGCCTTTTACGCGTTCACATTCGTGTGTGTTAGTACATTTCGGGAGTATACGGTGTGGACTTGTGAAATCGATAGTGGCTGTGTGTCCAAACTCTCCATTCCAGACCTGGTGTATTACAACTTGCGAGCGGATCAGGTTTGAAACCTTAGAAAGGTCCGCTGGTCGGTTGCTATGATTCTTTATGACAGGAATAAGGGTGTTTGAATCAAAATTCGCATTTAACTTAATCTACGTTTAATGTTTCCAACGAAAGATTGAAATTAAAGAATACACTAGAACTTAAAATTAAATGATGATTACGAAATCCAATGAGAGACACTCAAAACATCACAATCGCCTACACATCACAACACTCCGTGTTAAAATCCGTTATAGAGTTTCGTTTACATCACTTAAACTGTTTCAATAATGCCAGGCTACTTCTGGTTAACCCACTAAGCGGTACCAGGTTCCTCAACTAAAACATTTGGGAGGTACATCCGATTACGATGAAGGTTTACTCACGACTCTTTTGTTTGTCACAAGATTTCCCCAGCCCTTTTCTTAAAACTAATAATTTGATCCCGGAACCCCATTATTTTGTCGTTATAAAAATAATCATCTCTCCAATTAACCACAAAACCTTTAAACTTACCTTGAAGGCTCATATTTCCATTCCCAATAATTCATAAACCCAAATAATTAATTTTGACTCTAAGTCCATAACACTGAAAATATATGATCGCATATCAACATCTGTATAAACATTTGGCCATGTACTTAAGATAAATAGTTTTAAATAAATCATATAATATATGATCCTAAATTGTACCCCTGTCTTTCAACATTTAACTACAAAAATACCGCTGATAACTCAACTAATCTCTGAGGAAGTTTATCTTAAAATAGATTAGTTTTTATATTTAAATAAATTGAATATTTTTAACTGATTAATTTTATTTTTTATAATAATGAAATTTTATTTCTAAAATGACAGCTTCCACAAGCTGTAGAATCAGAGAAGAAGATGAAGAAGAATTTAAATATCCGTTGTTAGTTTCTAACAACAGTTTAGGTAACAGTTTCTCTTTTTCATTGTAAAAACATTGCTTAGTACTGAATCAATTACAGTATTACAAGCGTCCACACTAAACAAATAGCTTTTCTCCAGCCCCTAAATCAATGAGATTTACTGGGGAAAAACGAAAGTAACTGTCTACTGTCCAGTGTTCACCCAGTGTAATATTTGTTTACATTAGCTCGTGATAATTGTGATAAATGGTCTGTATATTAGCACAATCCAAACTTCAATGTAAATGTGTAGGATTTCTTATTACTAATCTTTTTGAAACTTAAAAGGTCACTAACATTGAACGTTAAAATGGTCGTAACAATTTAACAATTACGTCAATGCAGTTTGCAATTTGGTCATCAGTTTAAGGGCATTCCTCTGTTGCAAACTCTAAAATGTCACCACAGTAATTTAACAGTATGACAAAGCTATCTAACCAGCAGATCACGTGCAATGATAAATGTGTTCCGAGACGAAAATCGCCAGTCGGTTCACTAACTTCATTGTATTCTGCTCTTATCGAAAATCCAGTAGCGTAGGAAGAGTGTTATTTTTATAAATATACCCTTTTTCAACAATATAGATATTTTATATAGAGGATATAATAGAGGTATGTGCTTAAATCTTTTGAAATCATATTAATATAATAGAAGTCAACAAGTGTATAACAACTCACTAAGTAAAAGCCAGTCGTAAACTGCTTGAATCTTTTCTGGTAGACCGAAAGCAATACGTGTGGGCAAACAACTTTCAGACAAAGGAACAAACCATTCTTTTTGGAGTTGCACAAGGCTCAATTTTGGGTCCATTGTTGTTTTTGGTCTACATAAATGGCTTACCAGCTTATATAAAAAATGCCAAAACTATACGCAGATGATACTACACTACTAAATCAGTATCTATCGTTTCATGAAATAACAACCAACAACACATTAGTAAAAAACGATGCGAATGGTTTTTAGCGAATAGATTAAGCTGAATGAGACGAAAACCAAACATTTATTATTTTCCCTACGGAAAGTGTCAAATGACATTAGCCAAGACCCTGTTACATTTTTGGGCGTTACAATTGGCGTTAATCTCAGCTGGGAAACTCATATTAGACAAATCGCCCAGAAATTATGCAGATCGGTATGCTGTATAAGAAACTTAAAATCCAATGTGTCTCGAAATGTTCTATTAACTACTTATTACGCGCTGTTCGAATCCCATATCACGTATGCATTGCTGGCTTGGGGATATTCTCCTATACCCAGCGAATTTTACGCATACCCAGCGATGAGTTGTTAGAATTATTTGTGATCTAAAGTATAGACAGGAGTGTCGAAAATATTTTAACATTTTAGGAGTGATGACATTCCCGTGCCTGTACATCTTCCACTGCCTGATTTATATGCACATAAATAAAAATAAGTTCAATAGCCAACAAGAACTCCATAGATATGAGACAAGGGGTAAACACTTAATACGGCCGATTTACACCAGACTCAGTAGTACCAGATATTCGGTTAATTATTACTCAACCAAATTTTATAATATCTTCCCAGAAAATAAGTGCTTGCGTCTCAGCTCTTTCCGATATACTTTAAAATCGTTTTTCAAGGAAAATCCATTGTATTCTTTTGAAGAATTTTTGGATAGCGTTTTTAATAACTTATGTTAAAATGATATGTACACATATAATTTTATTTAAACTATAATATAATATTTTTTTCAATTATACTTATGCGGACGTGTGTAAAAAATGTAAAAATTTCAAATATAAATAAATATTATATATTAAGTACGAAGGAATGCTATCACGTGGTGTACCACAGGGATCCTTATTAGATCCAATTTTATTCTTACTTTCTATGAACGATTTAGCTACTAATCAATGCAAGTATAGTTCTCTTTTCAGACGATACAACTATTAAAATTATCTAAAAATATTATGATGATACACTTGCTGACATTAAAACAACAATGGCAGCAAAGGATTAGTTTACTGCGAACGAACTTACTTTGAATTGAGGGTAAAACTATGAAAATGATATATTTTTCAGTCCAATTACAAATTGTGAGACTAATAATCCCCAAATAAATTTGTCCAGCAATCCGGTTGATGGAAAAAAAAGATTCGATACGATACTAGGTCAAATGTACTGATATTAGTAAAGTATTGGAATCTTAATATCGATAAATCGCGATATCGAATGAAAAATATCGGTACTGGTATCGGTATCAGTATTGGAACATATCCAGGTCCAGGTATTCGATTAACTAAATCACTCAGTCATCGTACAGAATTCCACTAACTCAGTATCTAAACTTGAGTTCAATAACTTGTCTAAATCTACGTTGATGTTGAATGCATGAAATTGACTTATTGACGATCTTGACTGTTCCGATCGACTAATTGTTCTTAATGTTTCGCTGAGCTACTATCTGAATAACACTACCCTTTTGGTTACAGGTCGCGTGTCTTATAAGCGGACCTTTATACGTTCCATAGATTTTTAGAACTTTCTGGTAACTCAATGTTCAAAGTTTCTATTTCCAGATTACTGTATTCTTTGACAGGACCGTATTCGTAACAATATTAACACGGTGCCGCTGTGGGTATTTTAGAAATATTTAAAAAGAATAAAGAGTTTTTAGAAAAGTTTTGTTCACATTTGACTGTCGGTCATATTTTGCAGAGAATATTAATTTTTCATCTAAATTCTCAAATATAAAAAGGCGGGTGTCCGAAGTGACCACGTCACTGGTGTCCAGCCTTATCATCTTTCCACAGTAGCACAACTTGAAAACTATACCTCAAACTGACAACCCTATTATGAACAGCTATTACTCACTTGACAAATTTTGATGCATATTTTTGAGTTTCTTTTTTATACTTTTTAAAATGTGATTTATATGACAAAAGATGACCATTTTCTTTAAATTTATTATTTTAAGGATATAATTTTTATAAATTGTTAGCTATTTCTTATCCTTGAGTTACTTTTCTTGTATTTTCAAATGTGTGGACAGATGTGATTTATATATTAGAATTAATAAAAATTTTAAAATTGTGATTTATTTTTTAAAATATGTTTCTATGCTTTAAAAATAAGATTGGTTATTATTAATTTATTTTTATTGATTTCGTTAGCTGTGTATGCTCAGCTGTTTTTGCGTGAATCTCGAACAAACAGACAGACAGTTCAATATGTTTCGATGTTTTAGTATAGTATAGATTTTTTTGTTAAAGCCTGAAACAAAATTATAATAAAATAAATAAATTAATAAAATAAAATAACTATAATAATATTCCATGAAAAGACCGACGAGACCAAATCGTACTGGTGGGAATGAGACTAGGACATACTATGTTAACTCACAAGTACGTATTCGAGAAAGAAGATGCCAGCACATGTGACAACTGCCATATTAGGCTAACAGTGGAACATATCCTAATCACATATCCTAAATACGATCAGCAACATAACTAATATCAGCCCATCATACATAATACTGGAAGAAACCGACAAAGACAAGCTAAGAATCGACACTGGAAAGAGGGCAACAAAATTTGAACAAAGGAGCAGAATAAGTAGTAACGAAAATGCATATCAGAAAGAGATAAGAAACTGGAGACTAACTAGTGAAAGGAAAGGAAAAACTATTTCGAAAGAAATGGATATAGTCTGCAGGAAAAAGCAAGAAAGGAGCAACAAGGCGAAGACGTCATAACTTTAGTAACTGACAGAGACAGAGACATACAAAAACAAGACCAACAAAATAGAATCGACAAGTCGAGGTACAACGCAAACTACAGGAAGATTAAAACTCTAGGCCAACCAAGATACCTAATGACACACGGGAAGTATAAAAAATAATTGCAAGATTTCGCTGCGGAAACGAAGAGAACACCAATAATTTCTGGTGGGAAGAGACAAGGAAATTGTGTAGGATGTGCGGAGAAGCATAAGAAAATATAGAACATGAAATGCAAGGAGATGAAAGTGGAAACGAGAAACAGAGAACAGCTATTGGATGACGAAGGAGGAGAAGTAGAGTGGATGAAGGTTATAAAAAGGAAAGAGCTAACCAACAATAAACAAAGGACCTGAAGAAAAAAAAAAAAAATGATTTATTTACATTTTGATTTTTATTTACTGTATAAGAAATGATAATATGTATTGAATATTTATATTAATTAATTAATTCAAATGGGTAATTCTATGTAATCTATTCGAAGCCGTAAGACAGGAATAAAATCTTTTAATTAAATACAATCAGCAAAGCCAGAAAAATAAGATCGCACCAATCCTTAAAGAAGCACTTTCACCGGACAGAAAAACCGAAAATTCCACCATTGGCTTCCTAAAAGACATCAACATGTATAGCAAAATATAAACAAAATACCATAAATATATTAGACCTGTAAGGCCCGGTATTTCCACCTCCAGATAAAGTTCCAGGTAACTATCTGACAGATAAGGTTATTTGTAACTTCATCTGCTGAATAAATGTCAATACCAGTCAGTGAATCCAATACGTCAGTGTCATTATACGTTAGATAACTATCCAATAGATACATTTGTATAGAAAGAAGAGATGACATTTACTCAGCAGATGAAGTTACAAATAACCTTATCTGTCAGATAGTTACCTGGAACTTTATCTGAAGGTGGAAAAACCGGGCCTAAACAATGTATTATGTAACCTTATAAGTAACAATATGTAACCTGAGTACTCTGGTGCTAATAACCTAGCTGTTGATGCACCTAAAATAATAAATAAAAAAATAAATTAAATAAAATAAACCTCAAATGGAAAGGTGATTCTTAACGCTCGCCTGTGGCTGGCCCTAGGAATTTTCCACTCACATCGAATTTTCTCATTCCAACTTTGTTACAGAATATACTATTACCTATTACTACAAAAAATCAAACTATACCATTTCCCAGAAAGATCGAATCCATTCGCAAGTTCTTCAGGATTCAATAGGGAGTTATGGTTATCTGGGGCATATTTTAACCATTTTTCTTGCCATGTTTATTTTCCATCGAAGTCAGTAGATATGCATAATTATCATAGATGCAGGCGAAACCAAAATAAATAAAAAATTTAATAATACTCATTAGCATTTTAAAAATCATCATTATATATATATATATATATATATATATATATATATATATATATATATATATATATATATATATATATATATATATATATATATATATATATATATATAATGATGATATTTTCCACATAGTCTATAAAAAAATTATAACATGCATCACAAGATATTTGCTTGACAGTGTAAACTTAATTTACGTAAATAACGTATAGGTATATTTATGTTGTTTGCAGTTCAAGCGTCCAATCGCACATGGGAATCAACTGCTGTTAAAACTAGAAGGTATGCAGAATTCACCATCGAATTTATCATTCCTAATACCAACGCAAATGAAAGACAAACAAAGATTCGTTATTACAGTTCCAAAAATACACATAAAATCTTTGTCTATTTTTACAAATTTGTTTGGATTAAACAATATTAAACTGAATGTTTCTATACTGCTATTTTTAAACGAAGCAGCATAACATAGCTACTCCAAAGAAGGCTACAAGATTTATTCCAGTGTTTATCAACCTTTTTACTCGTAGTCCACTTCTAAATTTTATTTACCCCTTGAATATAATACAGCAATAAAAATTTTCATAAGCGGCCATCAATGAAGTTTTAAAACGGCTAAAAACGGAATCAAAGATGTCAACAGTATTGAGGTCGCTGCAACAAATGGAATTGTACAGGCGGCAGATTCTGTCAATAGTTACATCCCTCCCGTAGTTGGTCATTTGTTGGGTCACGAGGAATGTATCTTGGTTTCTAGTAGAGCGTGCAGGAACTCGTAGTAGAATATTTTCTAAGGGTTCTGGTGATGGTATCACACCATTTATAATTTTGTAGAGTAGACATAACCCATTGATGACACGCCTCTTTCTTAATGTGTCGCTTCCTACTAATTGTCTTCTCTGGTCGCGAGGTAACAAAGTGTAGTTGATTTCCACTTTGTGGAGAAATATTTTAATAAATTTGTCCTGTACATTCTCTAGGCGATAGCAGTGCGTGGACTGGTATGGGCTCCATACCACACTAGGATACTCGAGGTGGCTTTTGATTAGGGAAAAATAAAGCGTTTTGACAGCAGTGAAGTTCGTGAATTCCATGGTAGTCCTCCTAACGAAGCCTAACATCCTCGCTGCTTTTTTACACACAGAATCAATATGTTTTTCAAAAGAAAGGTTGCTAGTGAAGATGACTCCCAGATCTCGCACTTCATCTACTTGTTTGAGTGGGACTCCGTTAACCACATAGCTGAACGATGAGGGGTTACGTTTTTTCGAAAAGCATATCGAAGAGCATCTATATTCACAAAGAGGCAATTACTTTTACACCATGCTGCTACGATATCCAGATCATTTTGCAAGCTGTGAGAATCTGCGAATGATTTGACTGCAGAATAAAGTTTCAAGTCATCAGCAAACAATAGATGTCTACTATGTAAGATTCCTACACTGATGTCGTTGATGAACAAGGTGAAAAGCACTGGTCCTAGGTGCGAGCCTTGTGGAACACCTGTCACCAGTTGCTAATTGTAACGTGCTGGGCTCGTCCTTGTAGATAAGACTTAAGCCACAGTGACAGGGGAGGCTGGATTCCATATGCTTTCAGTTTGGGTAAAAGGACGTCATGATTAATTCGATCAAATACCTTTCGGAAATCCGTGTATATGGCGTGTACTTCTATATTTTGAATGTTTTTAATTACATTTTAAAATCCAGAACACAATCTTGTGAGAAAAACCAAGCTCGCGTTAAACTATCTGCATAATCTATGCATATATCATCCTAAATAACAAGCAAAATGAAAGGCAAACAAAGACAATAAAGCTAACCCTATCTCACAAAACATTAGTTCCATACCAAAAGAAACTACTGTCCAGAAAACAAACGGTAGCAAAGTATAACAAATGAAACAAACGTTCCAAGTACGTCACAAACTATTTGCAGTGGCAGGTCATCAGTGAAATGTCCGGTTGGATCATTTGTTTCAAAGTCAGCAAGGAACTCAGTCGGACGGACTAGAGCAATGCAGAAAACGGCTATCTAGGGGTGACAGAACTGGTTCTTTGTGTTTTACCTCTTTGTTTAACTCTGTACGATTATCCCGAGTGGATTTAACTGTCACATCGTCTAACTGAAATGCACTGCACGCTGTTTGATAGTGTTTTTATTAATTCTTTACAATTCTACATTATGATGTTGTAAAAACTTATGTTTTTGTTAAATTCTCACTGTGATTTCAATTGTTTCTTTCATGTATCATTGTTCATTGTTTTTGTGAGTACTTAATTATTTTAGGATACCATGTATGTTACAGGCAGTGGGCGTATAAACCACAAAGGAAATATACAAAGTTACAATATTCATTTCATTGTTTCATTTATCAGAGCTGGTTTTAATAAATTTTGGGAATGGGACTGTCTATGAAGGATGCATAATAAATTTTAAGCCTCAAAATGAAAGATTCGTTTTTAAAAAACAATAATCAATTATCGTCCAATATCTTTATTGCCAATATTTTCCAAAATTTTTGAAAAGGTACTTTTTAACCAAATAATGGCATATTTTGAATCAAATTTACTTTTCAATAAATCTCAATTCGGATTTCGCTCTCACAGATCTACTGTTGATGCTATTTTATCATATATAAATAAAGTTACAGAAAGTCTTGAAGCTGGTGAATTTTGTCTTTCAACATTTTTAGACCTACGTAAAGCTTTTGACTGTGTCTCGGATAGCATACTAATAGAAAAATTAAAAGTATATAACTTTGATCCATGTAGTTGTTCACTTATTAAATCATATCTGAACAATCGAAAACAATTTATTATTTTTAATAATAAATCTTCGAAGTCGCTGAATGTTGAACGAGGTATTCCACAAGGATCTATTTTAGGACCACTTCTATTTCTAATCTACGTAAACGATTTCTCTGATTGCATTGAAAATGATTGTATTTTATATGCAGATGATACAACCATAATCTCTCACTCACTATCATTAAATTTAATAAATGAAAACAATATAATCATTGAAAAAGCAAATGACTGGTTTCTTTCGAACGAATTATCTCTCAATAATTCGAAAACTCAAAACCTCTTAATTAGTTGTAAAAACCATAATTTTTCAAATCCTGCTTCTGTTGCTTTTCTGGGTGTTTATGTTGACCCTGCACTTAAGTGGGATCAGCACGTAGAGATTCTTGCCAAAAAAATCTGCAAAACTATATTTCTTTTTCGCAATCTGGTCAATACTGTCTCAAAAGAAATAATGTTAATATCATATTATGCCCTATTTCAGTCACATATTTCTTATGCTCTTCTAGCTTGGGGACATTCTGCTTCAGCTAATAGAATTTTTTCCCTTCAACGACGTGCTATTCGAATTTTAGCAAAAATTAACTATAGAGCTGACTGTAAGAATGCATTTAAGGAATTAGAAATAATGACATTACCTTCCCTCTATATTTATCAGTGTGTATTGTATGCATATAAAAATAGAAATATATGGCCATCTGGTGACAGAATGCACTCGTATGCTACTAGGAATAAAGACCATATATATCCAAACTTTTTACGTTTAACTAAATCACGCAATGCCTCTAATTATTACAGCATAAAATTTTTCAATATTCTGCCAGAGGAATATAAACTCCTGCGTTTTCTGAATTTCAAGAAAACTGTAAAAGAATTTTTAATTAGAAACCCATTTTACACTGATGAATTTTTGAATGTTAAATTTTAAATTTATTTATGTACTGTCCCTTATTAGTACAGGAAATGAAGCTAAAAAAATGGCAAAACCTCGCAATTTTTTCGTCCAGCATCGATTTGGATAAACATTTGGAATTAGGCTCATTTCACCCTCTAGTTCATTTTCTACATTGTGCCGTTGTACGCTTCTTGTTTTTTAAGGGTGAAAACTACCCCTAATTGTAAAAAATTATAAAATAACATTTTAAACCTTAATATGGGTAAAATTTGGTTTGGATTAGCTAAATATGGATCGTTTTATGCTTTAGAATACAATTTCGTAATGTTTCAACCCTTATAAATCAACCCCTGTTGGATTAAAAAATGATTTCATCTTGTATCGATTTGCACCAAAATTTGAAATTAGGTTCGTCTCACCCTCTACTTCAAATTTTATATCATGCTCATGGGCACTGTTTATTTTTTAAGGGTGAAAACTACCCCTAATTGTCAAAAATTATAAAATAACGTTGTAAACCTTAAGATGGGTAAAATTTGGTTTGGATTAGTTGAATAATGATTATTTCATGCTTTGGAATACAATTTTTAATGTTTCAACCCTTAAAAAAACCCACCCTTGTTAGAGCTTGATATAAAAAAAAATCGCTCCGAACAGTGCTATTCGAATGATTCGAAAAAAAATTTATTGGTTTTTTAAACATAGCTCCTTTATTTTTAGTGATAGAAAGTTTTTTCAAAAACCATTTTGTAGGGCTTTTCAAGAGCTATAAGACTATGTAAATTAAAGTCCTTAAGATCCCTTAGTTTTTAAATGGGGTGAGTTTGAAGGGCTCGAATAAGGTGGTGTTCGCTTGTAAATAGAGGTTTTAAACGGCTATATCTCGCCAAATATTCACTGTACAGAAAATATATGCAGAGGGAAATTTAAGTCATTAAAAAAATCTACAATTTAGTGCTCTATCATTTTTTTCGTATCTCCAGTAATTTCGGAGATATTTTGAAGAAAAGGGTGAAAAAGACGAAATCGCAAAAAATCGTTTTTTCTTTAAACTCCAATTTTTCTAAAATTAGGCATTTTAAATTGGTCAAACTTCTTGGGTGTACTGAAAATACATATATGAAGAGAACCACAGAAGGGTGAGGATCAATTTTAATTAGGGGGGTAAATAGGGGGTTGTTTTCACTGATTTTTTCGTAGAAAAAAGTAGGTACCGACCTTATTTTGATCATAAATCGCTTAATTTTTATGCTAGAGACTTTTTTTTTCTTTTGTTTGAAAGCTCTAATCAAATACTTTAAAAAAGATTCAATGAGTTTTCCTCGAAATATGCAAATTTTTCCTATTATTTGACTTTGAATCTTTCAAATTATGCATTTGGCGAAAAAAAGTTAACCATTAACATGCCGTATCTCGGTTCGTATTGGTCGTAGAAAAATAATAAAAAAAGGATTTTGTTTGTTTTTTTAAAAACTACAATTTTGTTTTCAACAGTTTTTTTGATAAAATGCATATTTTTCGAGTTATTCGCAAAAAACTTTTTAAAAACATCGATTTTTTCGTCGAAAAACTGTTACTTTCAACCATGAATAACTCAAAAAATATTAGTTTTACAAAGAAAACGTAAAGAACATTTTTTTCTTAGAATTACTTTTCCCATCGATTCCTATAGTTAAAATGTAGTAAAAAATTTCCACCCCCGAGATGGGGTGGCAACCACCCCCAAGGTTTTAGCGTACACCGGCATGATGTAGAAAATGATCCTTGGGCTATTCCCTACCTTCTGTGAAAATTTCACGTACATCCATGCTGGACGAAAAAATTGCGAGCCAAAATGCTTCATTTCCTGTACTATATTTTTGCTCCTTATTAACATGTATTTGTACTTTGTATTGTATTGCTTGACTGACTAAAACAATGTTTTATTTTGTATTATGGTCAATAAATTATTATTGTAGGGTTTTGGCGGAACACGAAAAGACCCTTATAAAGTATGCAACTATCTCTCTGTGGGTACGGTAGAAATTGTAGCCAAACGAATGAACATAGAAAGTTGAAATTTTATATGATTTGGAGTCATTCCATTGATCATTTGACGTTATTTCACTGATGACTTTAGAAAAAACAAAAATTTCTCTCACCAGCAATGTCATTTGTGAGCGAGATCAAGAAATTTTTGGTTAGTCCTTATATATGTCAAAGTAAAATACTAATATATCAATTTCCACAAAAATCCCCTTTTCTATTGTTCCTTCTCATGATATTTCCAAACCTAAATATACTAACATCCTTCGTTTGCCGCAAATATTTGAAGCGTGTAATATACCCTTAGAATGTTAGAAATGCATCCATCCCTTATGAGATATATGTGTAACCTGACCTGACGCACATTTAGCAACATTAGGTTGGAAGCCATTGTAAGCTAAGCCCTTCTGAGAGCGGTCACTTTCCATTATATTTCTCTCTTTAATTCTGGGAATGGAAGTGGTCATAAGAGTTACAATAAAGAATGAACTATCAGCTTTAAAAATGATTTTTTTTCAATTATGCAGGGCTGTAATTAACAGAGGCAAACTTCTAGAACTTATAAAGAGAATAATAACTACTAATTTTGGATAGAGAACTATCCCAGCAAACATTTTTATACGGGCCAGTATTGTTAAAGCACATACTCCCCGGCATTGAAAGTAATAGGCTAGTATCCCGATGTCCCCGTGGCCGTTAGCTGGCTCATTGGTGTATCAATTGCCGGTCCAGCAGCGGTAAAGTACAAAATAATCGCATTAGTTGCAAGATTTATTTCTGACGGACCAGTGCTTATATTTTACAAAACATTTTACTTTTGTTTTATTTTATTTTATTTTTTTTATCAAACAACATATCAACAAAAATAAGGAGTGCTCATAAAATGCTGGTAAAGTACTTTGTATAGGAAGAGTGCGAAGACAATTGGACAATTTTTAGACAGTGGAAAATTTTTCGTAATGAAAATTCCATGCCTGAACAGGAATTGAACCCGAGACTTTTAGCAACACAGGGCACGAGTGTTACCGCTACGCTGCGCCGGTCGGTTTATATAGCATATATCTTATAATAAAGAAGTTATCAAAAGCTTAAACAGTTCCAAAAAAACATCCTCCACAATTCATCAATTTGCACTAATTTGAAACTCAAGGATAATAATCAGTTAAATAATGTTGGTCGATTCATTATTACAACTTATATAACCATTTATGGGAGTTAACTGAAATACAAATTTCAAAGCAGCCATATAGTTAGTTATAGCCACATAACGCATACTAAATGTTGTTTGTGTAATAATTTAAACTTCAGATGTACCACTGAACTCCATATAATTAATTTAATTCTCTAAAATCCCTTTATATAACAGTATTAAAAGAGTTTTAGCAAACCGAAAATCCACTACTAAGTTTTCTTTAGAAAGAAATTCTCAATGAAAAAAATTAGCTGTGGCCACCACAGGACCGACCGCCATCATAAAGTACTTATATAAAATAGATTCTAGCAGCAGAGTAGAAATAACTTGGCCTAATATTTTCTAACAGAGATATTATTTATCATGACCATGGAAACGTTACATATAAGTATGAAAAACTAGGTTTTTTTAAATATTTTTTTATTAATCCTCACCCCAAAATTACCTAACGGCCATATTTTGGACTGCATTAGGAAAACTTTTTTTTTTCAAAAAAAAAAATAAAAAAATAAAAAAAATATGTATATATATTTCAAAAACTAAAAAAGATAGGGACCTGCGGTTGGAATTTTTGAAGTTCTAAGGTCTGAAATATGGTAAAGGCACATTTTAAAACATATCCTAAACAAAAAAAATTTTTGTAAAATTTTGAAATTTTTGTAATAAAATTAAATTTTTCGAAAAATTATATCTCAATAACGGTAAAAGATAGGGACCTCTGGTTTAAATTTTTGAGTTCCTCAGGTCCATTGTAGTCTAGAAAAAAATTGGGGCCTTAATAACCAAACTTATACAAAAAGCATGTATCATTAAACAAAACCCTTGAAAATGGCAAAAAATCGAAATAATCGTAAGGGGTACCCCTTTGAAAAAAAATCTCGAATTTGTACACAAAAAATATTTCGGATTTTGCTCAAAATTGATACACTTTGGGCCGTAGATCACAAAAATAAGGTTCATTTTGGATTTTGGCTAACTGTTTTTGAGTAAATTGGAAAAATGTACCTAAAATTGACTAACTCAAAAACTAAGGCCTCTTGATTTTTTTAAATATTTTTTCATTAATCCTCATCCCTAAATTACCTAACGGTCATATTTTGGACTGTATTAGGAAAACTTTTTTTTTTCAAAAAAAAAAATAAAAAAAATATGTATATATATTTCAAAAACTAAAAAAGATAGGGACCTGTGATTGGAATTTTTGAAGTTCTAAGGTCTGAAATATGGTAAAGGCACATTTGAAAACATATTCTAAACAAAAAAATTTTTGTAAAATTTTAAATTTTTGTAATAAAATTTAATTTTTCAAAAAATTATATCTCAATAACAGTAAAAGATAGGGACTTCTGGTTTAAATTTTTGAGTTCCTCATGTCTATTTTACTCTAGAAAAAAATTGGGGCCTTAATAACCAAACTTATACAAAAAGCATATATCATTAAACAAAACCCTTGAAAATGGCAAAAAATCGAAATAATCGTAAGGGGTACCTTTGAAAAAAAAATCGAATTTGTACAAAAAAAAAAAATTTCGGATTTTGCTCAAAATTGATACACTTTGGGCCGTAGATCACAAAAATAAGGTTCATTTTGGATTTTGGCTAACTGTTTTTGAGTAAATCGGAAAAAAGTACCTGAAATTGACTATAACTCAAAAACTAAGGCGTTTTGATTTTTTTAAATATTTTTTTATTAATCCTCACCCCAAAATTACTTAACGGCCATATTTTGGACTGTAAGAAACCTTTTTTTTTCAAAAAAAATTTGCGGTTTGAATTTTTGAAGTTCTAAGGTCTGAAATATGGTAAAAACACATTTTAAAACATATCATAAACAAAAAAATTAATCTCTGTAACAGTAAAAGATAGGGACCTCTGGTTTAAATTTTTGAGTTCCTCATGTCCGTTTTAGTTTATGGGTGTCCATATGCTATAGGCTCTATCCATTGGAGGGAAACAACAACACACACACATATATATTATAAACATTTTTATTAATCTTAATGTGATGTACACTATATTAAAAAATCATTTTAAATAAAATTATTCATAGTTGCTCTATAACCGTATTGACTGTACCATGAAACTTTCATTATTTTCCAACCTCCCTCCTGTGGGCTGTCTCCATGGAGACGAAGTCCTTCCAAATGCTCCAGGGCATATCTGTGATTATAGAAATGGAAGAATTCTCCATTCAAATAAATTTTGAATCCAAAATAATCTACTTCAATTGCAACAGAAAATCTATTTCTAATATTGTTGTCTCGTTTAACAACAGTATCATTGTAGGATGCATCACTGAAGTCTACATGACAGGCTGCGTTCAATGTAATGTCATCACGCCTAAAAAATAATACAAGGTAACCATGGAAAAATTATGACGGAAAATCATGGAAACATGGCGAAACGAGGTCAAAAGTTGAAATTTGAAAAAAAAGTACTATATTAGTAAGTATATTATTATATCAGTTGAAGCAACAACTACATTTCAACTGAGTTCAAAATATTGACCAACTTTGCCGCGCTCTAGCAACGAAACTGATCACCTCAACTGTAATATTTTTTTAACTGGATTCTTAAATGTATATTTACAAAACTTTATAAAACTTTCTTAGGCCAAGGAAAAACCATTGTTGACGTCTAAGCAAAAGAAAAACAGGTTGAAATGGGCAAGAGAACATAAAATATGGAATTGTGAAAAGTGGAACAGCGTGCGATGGAGCGATGAGTCTAGGTTTGAAGTCTGTTTAGGGAACAACCGGAGCAGAGTTATTCGTCAGAAACATAAAGCATATCATCCCGATTGCTTGAAAAGGAAGGTGAAATTTCCAGCATCTGTCATGGTGTGGGGTTCAATGTCTGCAAGAGGTGTAGGAAAACTTCACTTTATCGATGGCATTGTTAACACAGCCAAATATTTAAGTATTTTAGAGGAGTCTCTGTTGCCAACTATGGAACATGCATTAATCTCTGGGGAGGATTTTATTTTTCAACAAGATGGATCCGCTTGCCACACGTCAAAAAAATCTTTGAAATGTTTCCGTGATCATTCTATTCCACTATTAGAGTGGGTTTCAAGAAGCCCAGACTTACCCCCCATCGAGACATTTTGGCACGAAATGAAAAAACGATTGCGTATAACACCGGCTAGAACAATTCCAGAATTAAGTCTAAATCTTCAAGAAATATGGGATAATTTTACTCCTCGACAATGCCAAGACCTTTTAGATACTATGCCTAGAAGAATTAATGCCATTATAAAAATGACAGGTGACGTTACCCAGTGGTGACTTCTGAAATAGGTTTCCAAGTTAACGGCTTTCCAATGGAAATATTATTTTTTTCTTATTAATTTACTTTAATAGTTGTAAATATTAAGCGTAAATCTCTAAAATGTTTAATTGAAAATAAAATATTACCTAGATTTCATAAGCTATTCGCATTCTGTTAATTGAACACCAATAAGTAAAAATTTCGTAGCTGGGCCAACTGATAGTGGACAGGGCTCGTATATACGTTTGTTGTTTAATAAATGATTTTCATACCTGAATGTTAAGTGAAGTGGTACCTTGCCTGTTCCTTCAAGCATAATATTAATATTTTCAGCATAGGTAATTTCTCCAGTAATAACAACCCAATCACCAACTGTCAGGTGTGCTGTATTAGTTGGAGAAAATGAATAAAATTCTGGCACTTCCAAACCATTTGATTCATAATTGTATCTAGTAACGTCTTGATCACTAAAATGTACGACCCATAATGGTTCTTGGGAGCATAAATTCATCCTGCTTCTGGTACTAACTTGGACACGAGCAGCAGTTTTTATATCAATGGGAAAGAATTCTACTTCTTCGCCATATTCATACACTCTAAATCCACCATTCTCAGTAGAAATAGTAATAACGAATTCATCACCAGCCTTGGCATTGCTGTATAAAAAAATAATTAGCAAAATAAAAAATAAAAGTTCTTTCAACAGTGTGATTTCAAGGGTTTTGTAGATATGACCAACAAAAAACCCTTATAACGTCACTCATGTGTCTGTCTGTACGGTATAAATTATAGCCAAACGGCTGAACAAAGAAAGTTGAAATTTGGTGTGCTTATACAACTCTTTGACCCTCATATAGGAAAAATACTGAGAGTTCAAAGAACACATCACAAGATCAATATAAACAAATATGTATTTAATGGAAAATTAAATATTTTTTTGAAATTTTCAATGGGGTATCAAATAACATCTCTTAATGAGTGGACAAAAAAATTTAAAAAATATTTCTGAAAATATTTTTTTTTTATAATCAAAAATATGTAAAAATACTTTTGTCCCTCACCCTATTTCCTAGAGGGATTGATTTAAAAATCTGTAAAAATCTCGATAACGTACATTGATTGACCAGAATAATTCAACAAGAATTTTTGATCAAATTTGTTTTTCGAAAAATATCGATAATTTTTGTCATGAATTGAGGTCAAAAACACAAAATATTTCCCAAAAAATAAATCTGATTGAAAATCCCTCTCGTGCGTTTCCGGTTTAGATAAATGTAAATTATTTAATTTTTTTCTGATTCTTAGTTTAACTCGTTTGAGTTAAAGGGTATGGAACAGTAATTTTTTAAACATATTATGGAAAAAATCGTCCTAAAATAAAAAAAAAATCAGCTGTTGCCACCACAGGACCGACCGCTATCACAAAATACTTGTATAAAATACATTCTAGCAGCAGAATAGAAATAACTTGCCTGATATTTTCTAACAGAGATATTAATTATCATGACCATGGAAACGTTACATATAAGTATGAAAAAAAGATACTTAGAAAAAATTTCGAAAAATTTTTCAAAATTTTTTCATTTTATCAAAAAATATCTCAAATAAAAGTTTTTAGATATTGCTTTTATAGCAACTTTTGTTAAATAATTTTTTTCGAAATATTTTTCTGTTATGAAATATTCGCAAAAATCTTAAAATCGACACGAGTAAACTCCTATTTCTAGACAACCGATTTTTACCAAAAGTTAATCAACTCGTGCCATTGATGTCAAAAACTTATATGAAGTTTCATAAAAATCCTTTAAGCCGAATTTGTTCTGCACGTGTACACAGACAGACGGACGGACAGAGAGACAGACGGACAGACGGACCGACGAACAGACGGACAGACGAACAGACAGGCCGACAGACATCATGCTAAAAATAGTCAAAACGTTATGTAGGGACCTCAATTCGTGGAGATCCATCGAAATCTCGAAATGTCAAAATCGGTATGATCACAATATCTTCCTTATACCGGGTGAATTATTTAAGGAGCAACATACATGTTTCACATAAAATGTTAATGAAGTGAGTTATTTCATTTGCAGCATAACAAATTATGAAAGCAAGCTCATATCTATGGCAACAGATATGCAATGGTGATTAGATATAAAAGTTATTTGACATGATAATGTTCCTAGACAGCTAAAAAATAGTAAATAAGAAACCATAAATGAATTTTTATTAGTTTGTTTATATTTACAAAAATAATAATGTCCTTAGTAGCTAAGTCCAAAAAATATTTTAAAAAATAATATTTTGTCTTTTCTATGGATACGATAAGCATTTGTTTTATGGCTATGTTGCTTTTTAAATAACTCACTTCATTAACATTATATGAATGTTGCTCTTTAAATAATTCACCCGGTATATGTTGGCAGTCGGTAAAAAGAAAATGTATTTATTTTATTGTTTAATTGAAATCCGAATTCACCACAAAATTGATTCACATATGAACCAATTATATTAGTAAGTTTTTGACAAGTTAATAATTAAAAACTATATTTTAAAAATGAACCTATAAATTATTTTTATACTTACGTATAGTAACGATATAAAATATTTCCATTGAAGTCTAATACTTGGACATTTTCAAAATCATTATTGTAACCAAATGCTGTAAACGTAGTGCCAACTTCATTACCATTTACGTAATTGTAGCCATCTTCACCTGTGCCCAAATATATACCAGAAATATCCGAGTAAATAACTTCGGACTGAATCAGTGTTACACTGATCAAAGATAATACAAGAATTTGTTTAAACATTTTACTAAATGACAAACCTATGATTACTGACACCTGAAGAGTTATCTATTATTTATATACCCAATAATTCTAAGATAAAAATATAAAGATTATTTTTTATCTAATTTAATACATTGTTCAGCTAATCCATGTTTTGATTGGAGGCATTTAAAACGTGATAAAAAATCAATATTTTTTTGTTTATTTAATTTTGTTTTTCTTCCTGCTTTAGTCACGTAGGTGACTTACTAAGGTCACTCCAGTTGCCAAGTATTTTTTTTAAATTTTATATTACTTGCTAATCAATTTGATAAATAATCTTATGAATTAATCTAGTCGGAATTTAAACAATATGTTCAAATTTTTAAGTAGACCTTAGAATACGATTATTTAATAATAATAATAATAATAATAATAAATATATTTTATTTAGCCAAGTATCTAAATATATAAAAAAAATCATGCATATTGCCTTAATTATATTAACATAAATAATAGATATTAATAATATTAGTATTAATAATAGATAATGGAAAATAAAATTATTTAATCTGAGGCTTTAAGGCTCTAAGGCTGTTTGTAGACTGCCTTTTTACCGACCGCCAACATATATAAGGGAGGTATTGTGATCATACCAATTTTGACGTTTCGAGATTTCGATGGATCTCCACGAATTGAGGTCCCTACATAACGTTTTGACTATTTCTAGCATGATGTCTGTCGGTCTGTCTGTCTGTCCATCTGTCCATCTGTCTGTCCGTCTGTCTGTGTACACGTGCAGAGCAATTCGGTTGAAAGGATTTTTATGAAACTTCATATTTAAGTTTCTGCCATCAATGACACGAGTTGATTAACTTTTGGTAAAAATCGGTTGACTAAAAATGGGAGTTTACTCGTGTCGATTTTAAGATTTTTGCGAATATTTCACAACAGAAAAATATCTCGAAAAAATTTATTAAACTAAAGTTGCTATAAAAGCAATAATTAATAACTTTTATTTGAGATGTTTTTTGATAAAACGAAAAATTTCGAATAATTTCTGTAAAATTTTTCGAAATTTTTCTCATATTTATATGTAACGTTTCCATGGTCATGATAAATAATATCTCTGTTAGAAAATATTAGGTCAAGTTATTTCTACTCTACTGCTAGAATGTAATTTATATAAGTACTGTATGATGGCGGTCGGTCCTGTAGTGGCCACAGCTGATTTTTTAGTTAGTATTTATCAAAATTTTCAAAAATTTTATTTGTTTCAAAATATGGTTATAAGTCAATTAGGACCCCAATATCTGAATAATTGCAACCGCAGGTCTTTATCACATTACATTTTTGAAATATGTCCATACGAAGATGAATATTTCTATAAATCACGCCATATTAAAATTTGTCATAATTTTAAAATACGGAGAACGAATGAGGACTCATATTTTTTCTAGACTAAATAAACTACAATGAATCCAAAAATTCTAACCTCAGGTAGTTTTCTTTTACCATTTTTTTTTTTATTCACAATTTTCATAAATTATGTAAATTGTGCCATTAAAAAAATGCCATATTCTCAAAAGCATTAAACGACTAAAGCCCCATTTATTTATTTTTTCAGATTAAATCAACTATGAAGAACTAAACCAAAAGTTTTAGTTGGAGGTCGACATCTCTTAGCGTTTTTAAGTTTTGCTTTTTTTTAATTCACAATTTTCACAAATAATATAAATTATGCCATTAAAAAAATTGCCATAATCTCAACGCATTAAACGATTAAAACCCCAAATTAAATACAAATTGTTTTAATAGATTATTTTTGAAGTTTTCTTAAAAATGTTTAACATCTTAAAACCAATTTTTAAGATAAGATTATTTGTTTTTTTAATGATTTGAAGTAAAAGATACGATCCATATATATAATTATAAGAATTGTAAAATACTTTCCTCTGAATATAACAAAAAAACATGGGTAATTTTGGGGATTGATAAAACGATTAGCACGAAAATGTTGTTTAACTGACTTAATAACTGATAATATTTATAAGTTTTGATCAATATCTATAATTATGTCCATAAATATCTATGAGCACAAATTCATATAAGTTCGCTCGTTCTTTTTAGGGTTTTGTAGGTATGACCAAAAAACCCTTATACCGTCATTTTGTCGTCTGTCTGTCTGTCTGTCTGTTCGGTAAAAATTGTAGCCAAACGGCTAAACCTAGAGAGTTGAAATTTGGCATGCTTATACAACTCTTTGACCCGCATATAGGAAAAATACTAAAACATCTAAAAAACATATCCCCCTAAAAATATAAACAAATATGTGCTCATCGAAAAAAAAATATATTTTTTTAAAATTCTGAGTAGGGTATCAAATGAAAGCCTTTGGTACGTGGATTAACGATCAAATTTTTATTTTTGCTAAATAAATTATTTTGAAGTGATTTTTGCCAAAATTGTGCAAAAACATTTTGTTCCACACCCTGTAGCCCAGATGGTTTAAACTAAAAATCTGAAAAAATTCTAAGTAATGTACGTTGGTGTGAACCGGAATAGTACAACAGGAATTTTTGATCAGATTATGTTTTTGGAAAAAAAGCATTTTTTGTGTTTTTTTTTTGCTAATAATGTTGAAAACTTATAGTTATATAACACGCTAAACAGTAACGTGTATCTTGGTGCAGTGGCTAAGATACTGGCATTCTGCCCAAGAAAATGAGTTCGAATCCTACGAGAGGAGACAATATTATTTTTTATTTTTTTTTTTTGCATTTTTATATTGTTTAAATTATTTTTTCAAAATTCTAGTTATATTTAGGCAACTTTTGCATTTAATTTTTAAAAGCGTAAATTTAATAACCAGTGAAAATTGTTGAATTTATAATTTAATTCTATATTTGAATGTACACGAAATCAAAGCGGAGGAGCTATGACTAAAAACAACCAATGGAAGCCATAGGCGCAATTTTTAAAATCTTAATGAACCTTGATATATAAAAAAAAAACTGCACATCTTTAGAAACTTAAATAATGGTAATAGGCATTCGAATTAAAATTCATAAAAAAATATTTTGACATAAAATTTGTTTTGGCATCCCAAATAATCATCATTCACTTACTAAATACCTGCAAAACCCTGAAATGTGTGAAACTTCACACTTCACATCAATATTTTTTAAAGATTTTTACTTGACATTTGTAGAATAATTGAAGAAGTATTTTATATACGAATGCAATATGTGTCCAACTGTAAATACATAATGCTGTTCATACTGCAATTGTAAAATAGTGAAGCGCATGCGTGCTTTTCCCAAGACCTCTGCTCTTGGGAAATATCACTGTTCAACAAATTTAATTTTTTTTTGCTGACTTAGATCTGATACTTGTTTTTAACTAATTTTGGGGTGTTGATTTCAAAAATGTTAACAGTTTCTGCCTATCACGTCAAATTTTTATTCTATCGTATTTTGACTTTTTCACCTTTTCACGTTCTGATATACGTCTACTTTAATTTCAACTTCGTTCTTGTTGTCCAATATATTTCGTAGGAACGCCTTATATGCAGGTACTTGTTATAGACCTTTTCACAACGGCGGGGGTTGCAAGGTCAAGGGTAAGGTACTTAGTATAACCGCTGCATCCATTAAATGTCCAGGTTTGTAGTTGTTGTTCAATAAGTTTCCCAGAAAAGGCTTAGTTGCAAGTACCTGACAGCAACCTTTTTGCAATGGCGGGAAAGAGAAACAGTATCAGGGGTAAGGTACTTAGCAGCCTACATCCTTAAATGGTCAGTTTTTCATTCAAATCGAACGTCAATGATATGAAGAAGAATGCATGGCAGTCGTGAGTTTCGTGACGCTCATCAAAAATTTTCTTGGAAATAAAAAAGCCAAAACCTATATTGAGATTTGATTGAAAATTATCATCATCTGGGGTGCAACATGAGCGTGAAACTTCATTTTTTAAACAGTCATCTTAACAAATTTCCTCTCAATCTTGGAGATGTTAGTGATGAACAGGGTGAACGTTTCCATCAGGATTTAAAAGAGATGGAGAGACGTTATCAAGGAATGTGGGATACTTACATGATGGCTGACTACTGTTGGAGTATTAAAAGAGACTTATCGTGAATGGTACACTCCAGAAGATCTTACAAACGACCATTTAATCCTTAAATTATTTTGTATTTTTATTTTAACACTCCAATGCATTAAAATGTAATTAAAACTATTCGCATTTTACTTATGTAACTATAAATAAAATTTTAAGAATATTTTCTAATTATTTAGTCCTTATTGTTCGCCAAATTTGTACCAATTACAGTATCAATGTTTAAAATTAAACGATAGAAGCATTATTTGGCCGAAAATATGTATTTGTTGAATAGCAAAAATCTGATGTGATACGCAAAAACTGATGTGATATTTGAGTTCAGCAGCACCAAATTAGTAAGAAACAAGTCTTAGATGTAAGTCAGCAAAAATTGTGTTGACCAGTGTAATCTTTAGTATATTTCATTTGATTTGATTGACATATTTGACACCCTTGTTCCCAGCAGTTATTAACAACAATAATTTAGAAACACAAGGCAGTAGCAATCGGAGCAAACCAGCAATTTTTCATTTTACTTTAATGAACTTTATCATAGTAATCTTTATCACAATTCCAACAGTATAATCGATTCATAAATAATATCTATAAAACTTATGCACATTGAATCAGATTTTCTGCAACATATATTTTGTAAAATGTTCCAGTTTTAATCAACAAAAAGCCCTGGTGGAATTTTCTTTACGGGTTCGCTGGTTCCTCGCCTCGCCTGCTCGTGGTCGTATAAATCCTCTAAATCTGTTCCGGCTTTAAGATATGGATTCAAAACAAAGATATTTTCATTCTGTTGTTCGTTTGTGGTTCGTTCATTTTTACTAGTTTTTGATTTTACCTAGTTTTTATTCATCATTTAGTTTGCCGTATGATAGAAATTCATAATATGCTTTACTTTATAATATAAATAACCAAATACTCCCCTCACCTAATATCGAACCCAGTGGTTCTTAACCAGGAGTGCGGGCACCCCCCAGATTAAAGTTTTAAATTATCTAACGTCTTGAATTTTTATCAAGAATTACCGGCCGAGTTTGGTCATTCATATCAGCGTCACTAGGTGACAACTTATACAGTTGTGGCGAACTAATTAAGAACGATCTTGTGATATGCATGTATTTATATATTTTGATTGGTTAAAAGGGCGCCGTACATATTTTTTTCCATATGACTCCAATCGATTAACCTTCGTTTCATCGCTCCAAAGGATATGCTTCCATTGGGAAATAGTCCAATCTTTATGTTCCTTGGCAAAAGCTAGCCTGTCCCTGTTTTTTTATGAAAGTAGTGGCTTCTTTCTTACAGCTCTTTCAAATAGTTGGTTCTCATTCAATCTTTCTCTGATAGAACGAGCTGATAGTGCATTAGGTTCTTCAGGAAATATATCATTTTGCATTTCTTTGGAGCTAAGAAAGGGATTAGTTTTTGCTAATCGAACTATTCGTCGATCCACCGCTTCTGAAGTTTTTCGAGGTCGTCGACGTCTAGCTACATTTTATGTGGTGTGATGTTTATTAAAATGTTGCACCGCGTTATAAACCATAGTTTTAGAAAATTTTAATTTATTTGCAATTACTCCATAAGACATATTTTCATTTATATGCAGTTTTACTATGGCATCCCTCATGCCTGGTGCGCTATTTTTTTTTCTACCCATAATTAAAAAAAAAAAAAAACAACCTACAACACAAAAAGCGAAATTGATTTTACCACTATAACCCTTGTATTAATAATTCTTACCAGTGTTTTATTTATTGACACAGCTCAGACTTCACAAAATAATGTTTTGCAATGTCGTTCCTAATTATATCGCCAATTGAAACATGCACATGTACGCTTGAACTGAACTAAACAAATTTTACCACCGAAGATTTTTGGATGATGCAATATTCACTTTGGGGTATAGTATAAGGCATATAAAAATTAGTACATATTTGGCGATTTATTGACTATAGTTAAAACTAGAGAACATTGTCTGTAATTTCACCTGCCGTTCTTAATTAATTCGCCACAACTGTATATGTGAATTTAAAATTGGTTGGAAATATTTAAAATATTTTGGTAAAAATTACAAATTAATACATTCAATAGTTTGCACCTTTGAAATTGTATGTCATATTGGTATTAAAACATGGTAAAAAATTTCACTTAAAATGTCATTCCATTTGACATATGTCATAAAGATAAATGATATCATAGTTATAATGATCACAACCAACAAATCTGAAGGTTTTACAGCGTAAGGAATATTTTGAAATGACAAATTTACATTTAAAAGTCATTACTACACTATAAAAGTAACCAAAACAACCAGATCTGGTTTGAATTTACAAAAGTGAACGCAATATATTAAAGCGGGCAAACAATTAAATTTTACTGTGTAATAGTTTCTCACGATTTATTTCAAACTGATTTGAGATATAGTGTAAGTACGTTTTTTCCGTGAGTATTTTTCCCTGTGTGCTTTTTTCCGTGTGTGTATTTTTTCATGTGCGCTTTTTTCCGTGTGCGTATTAATCCGTGTGCATTGTTTTCGTGTGCGTATTTTTATATTATATAAGTAATTGGAAATTTATTTTAATAAATAGTTTTTAAATTTAACGTATCAAATTATTTTTAGTTTTAACATTATAAAGGTAATGCACTGAGTGAAAATGAATCGTTTTCCCTAAATGAATCTTAAAACGTTAATAAATAAATAATTCGGAATAATACTCATTATTTGTCCAGTTTTTAATAATGGGCGAAGAGTTGATTTAATTCGAATTGGATGAAGTTAGGCGTATGGCTAGAGAAAGAAATCAGAGGTGTCGAGTAAGTTCCACATTAAGAGAATGATTTGTTTGCCAACCCAGTTGTGTAACGGGTGCAGTAGTATTTACAAATATTTTTCTTTCTGTTAACTACAATACAGTCACATGCCCTGATGTTAAAGGATGTTTTTATTAATATTGCAAATTCTTTACGGCACTGGACAACGGAACGTTTGCAATTTTAATATTGTGTTGAGATGGAAGACTTTACGCTCAGGAATTCAGATAAATATTGATGTCATAGGACGCGGTATGCATATTTTAATACAAATAAACAAAATACTAAAATCAAGATTAAATATTTTAAGCCTAGTGAGACATTGCTAAACTATCCTACATTATAACTTTGGACAATTATCCTTACCGGTCAATACTGCAATCAGCTTAAGGACCGACTAAGGACCTATTTCTTTGCACTATCAACACTTATTTGTAAACGTTGGAGTCTTAGCTCTTACCACTAACACTTGTTACTACAAACTTAAATCATAAAATTTACCGTTTTCGAGAAAACATATTTCATGAAAGACATAAAATAAAATTCAACACTGTTCAAACTAGGTACGTTTCAATAGGAAATTTTTGAAAACACGCAATTTCCTCGTATGTTACAACGATTTGCTTAGAAATAATCTCTTTAAAATATATTCATCCATTTCTAGAGCCGTATATCAGTATGAAGTAAAGAAACTATTCTTAAAGTATTGAACTTTCTTTGAAAAGTGTTGAAAGATAGGAGAAAGAAATGTAAAAAAAGCATTTTTCTATCAGTACAATAGTGTTCAGTGAATACTAGTGCAAAGATCTTACTCAACCTATTTCTATTTCCATCGTTCCTCTATCTCAACTATCGATCTTTTTGTTAAACTTCACTCGGTGATATTGCTACTATCTTGGATGAATCTATTTTATTTGTATCTTTAAATTTAACAGCAAAAACTTTATAAAATCAATTGTCTGCTTCTTGTTGTCCACATAAAATACAAGAATCTCTTTATCTTTCCTTTCAATCATACTCTGAAACTTATTTTAATTAAATCTTGTTTTCAACGGAATTCATTTGACAAATTAACTAACAAACATTTTGATAATATTTGAAATTGATTAATAATAATATTCGACAGTAATAATATACGACAAAATGACGGTATAAGGGTTTTTTGGTCATACTTACAAAACCCTAAAAACGGGACGAACTTTTGCATCAACCCAATAAATGTCAGAAGAAGTCTAGGTTTATACTCCTCTCGTAAGATTATTATTGCATGAATTAGGTGTATTAGAAACAGAATAAAATTGGAATTAAATAAATTGATAATAGCTGAAGTGAATATTTGTTCTTAAAATTCTGAAAATTCTTCAGAAATAATCTAATCAAAGCGCAAATCTGATCCATGTTTTTGTAAATGTTGAACGAAGGAAAAAATGAGTTTTAAAGTTTAAATTACTTTTCTTAAGTTTAAATTTATTTCGATGAACATTGTTTAGACTACCTACTTTCTAAAAATCAATGCCGACATCAAGATTATAAAGAAAAATATGAAATATTTTCAGTTCACTAATACAAAATTTTGCACAATAATAATAATAATATTTATAAATCCTTTAAGTACAGGACTGCATGTAGGATATGTCAGTACATTAATTTATAATTTGATACAGATTTTGATTAGTAAAACAAGTTATACAATTGATAAAACAATAAAAACATACATTAAACTACCCAAAATCAATGTTCCTCATTGGCATGACTACACCAGTCCTTACGAGATTTTAAGAATTCATTAATTGAGTATACACAATGCTCTATAAGAAATACCTTAATCTTCCGCTTGAATACAGCAAACTGCGTTTCATTTCTGATATGGAATGGCAGTGAATTAAATAATTTAATACCAACAGTTTTTGGTAATTTTTGTCAGTTCCAGCATGTTTGCTGGAGTTCTGAAACAATCTTTTCCTCCAGTGTTATATGAATGCTGGTTCAAATGGCGAGCAAAGTATATTTGATTTTTAAATACATAGACCAGCAACTCGAAGATGTAAATACCAGGAACTGATAATAATTTGTATTTTACAAAAAGAGGTCGGCAGGACTCAGTGCGTCTTTTGTTTGCTATAGAACGTATTACTCTTTTCTGGGAAATAAATATGTCATCTGCCAAAGTTGATGATCCCCAGAAGCATATTCCATACTTAAGCCTACTTTAAAATTGTGCATAATAAAATTTAATAATGGTCTCATAACCTACAATATTTTTTAAATTTTTTATTTGAAAGTGAGCTGAATTTAATGATTTTAGTAGTTTTTTACAGTGGGCTTTCCAACTTAATTACCTAAAGGGCTAAAAAATTGTTTCATTTTCTGATTTTAGATATTCATTATTTATTTTAATATTTAAATTGATTTGACTATTACTTTGCAAAGTTCTAAAGATCATATAGTTAGTTTTGGAGGAATTTAAGTATAATTTAAAAACAGGAACGGTGTGCTATCAGGTTTTGATTCAGACTTGGGCACAGTGCAACAGAAACTTTTGCAAAACTTCAGCAGGCCTACGGAGACAGTTTTGTCAAGGACCAAGGTTTTTTGGTAGTTTAAGGCATTTTCAGAAGGAAGAGAGTTGATTGAAGATGAATCACGCAGCGGAAGGCCTTCATCTTCAAGAACCGATGAAAATGTCGATAGAATCCGGGATCTTGTGCGTTCAGATCGTTGGTTGACAGTCAGAATGATCGGGGAAGATTTGAATTTGCACTACAGTTCATCAGATTTTGACTAATGAATTGGGTATGAGAAAAATCTGCGCAAAAATGGTTCCAAAAAACCTGTAAAAACCCAGTAAAAATATTCCTGTGGCTCCTCAGCCTCATTATTCACCTGACTTCAGTTCTTGTGACTTTTTACTCTTCCCAAGATTGAAAAATCACCTCAAGGGACGTCATTTTGGGACACTCGAAAACATTCAAACGTCCAAAACCGACCAGCTGAAAACTATTCCAGTATCCGAGTTCCAGCACTGGTATGAGGATTGCAAGAACCGTCTCCAGTGCTGTGTGGCTTCCCAAAGAAGTTATTTTGAGGGAGACAATATTGAATGTAATTCTATTCGAATAAAAAAAAATAAAAAATTACATTAGTCCGGTTACTTAATTAACACACCTCGTATGATGTATCAGTACACACGATACGCGGAACTAGACAAATTTAAACATTTGACGTGCCGTCTATAGATGCCTTAATCTGTGTCTTGGAAACAAATCCAAGCAATCCATACGAGCTAAACGAGAAAGCTTCATATTGTATTTTAACTGATCGTATAAAAATATTGCTGTTGAATCAGAAATTTGCTTTCAACCAACATGTGACAATATTTATATATATATATATATATATATATATATTTTTTTTTAATTAATTTTAAATCTGATAAACGTATATACAATTTTGGTGTATAATAGTGACCTTTTCCGATATTTTAACATTTAATCCTGTATAAAAATTAATCCGTAGTTGAAAGATTTAAATCCAAATCCATTAACAAGTAACATTGAACAAATCTATCGAATTTCACGGAACTGAAAGACTGGTCGTTGTCCATTTATTGAAAATATTCAACCATGATTCTGCAGTGAATTCGTCAACAGGCTTTAAATAATTGAAACGAGATAGTCGAAAGGATTAAAATGTGTGTCGTATTGCGGTTACCATGGAAACGTTTTCGGATGTTTGCAAGGAATTAGGCCGGAAATATGATGTGTTCGTGGAACATCGACTTATCTCGATGAATACCCCAGTATGTTTTGTTCTGTTATGAATTAATAATGTATGTTATTTGTCATTTTCCAGATTTTATACAAGTCTTTATAGTTTATTTAACACATAAAACAATACTCGGATTCAAAGTTAATTGTATAAAAGTAATGATATCATAAGAATCCTTCCAGAAGATCTTTTGTTAAAAAATTACCAGATATTTGTTATGTTTATTTAAAGGCTCATTTACATTTAGATACAAGTATGAGGACTTGTATGAGATACAAGTCAAATTGACTTGTCGCGATACATCACCTCATACATGAGCTCATACAATTTGTATAATTTGTCAAATCCATTGACATTTGCTCATACTTTCTGTATGAGCAGACTTTTCCATATACTTGACTTGTCTCATACAAGTCAAGTATATGGAAAAGACAACCTGGCAACCTGGGGGAAAGTTAGGTTATGTTTTAAAAGATATCTCACATTTGATTATTTTCAATAGTTTTGTTTTTTTTTTACAAGTTAAATATGTCTTTGTGGAATAAGGATAAAATTCTGTTATTAATTGAGAAAATCGTAACTCGTAATATCTGGGATGTAAAGTCGAAGGGGTATAAAGATTTTAACAAAAGAAAAGATATTTATGATAACATTTCTGAGGAGTTAAGTTGCATGGCTAAAGATGTATAGACTAAATGGCACTACATAAAAGTCAGTATAGTCGAGAGCTATCTAAAGTAGAAATCCTAGGTGCGTACATCAGTGATGCAAATGAGTCACCAGTTGCCAAGAACCGCAATGTAACAGCCAGTTGATCTGCAGGTGATATAGTTTCTAGAATCACTTGTATCACTTTTAGTAATTAATGGAGCCACCAACGTGAGGATTCTTTCAAAATCAGTGACACTAATTCTTACATAATTTCTGAAGCATGAACCATATTCTAAAGTCAGTTCATTAATCAACATTGAGTAGGCCCCATGGGTTTCTCGTCGAGATAAAAAATATCGCTGCCACCTTCTACGCTTTCTTTTTCGTGATTTTGACAGAAGTAATTCACATGTACTTAAATACAAAAAAGTCTCCTCGTCATCACTAGACATTTTTTGCGAGTGTATGCGTGTATGTAAATGTAAACAGAGCACAAAAATGACATGATTTTCGACTTGTATGTTGACTTGTATGATCATACTTGTATGAGCTCATACTTGTATCTCATACTAAATGTAAAGGAGCCTTAATATTAACTAAACTTTGTTAAAAACAACTTACACCAACGTCTTGATCAACATGAAGTTCCATTCTAGTAAGTTTAAAGTCATCTCACCTGAAACAAAAATAATATATAAATATGAGGTTAGAACAAATTTTTTTCGAACATTATTATCCTCAGCAATATTTTTCCAAAGAAGCGTATGGTGCTTCACGGCGATTTCGTGGTTGTCATTTGGATATTAATAAAAACAGCGAGCAGAAATTGGCAAACTTTCAGTGACAAAGAGCCAAATCTATATTGAAAACAAAAACTATAACATAGAAGAGCCGCTAAAAATATATGCTATATTTAAGAAAAAAACGTAAAAATTGTTAATAATATATAATGTATAAATAAATTAATATTTACTTATACATTTACTTTGTGATACCTATTGCACTTGCCAGTATATTACAATATAATAATTTTTTTATTGGGACGATTGCTACTTGCATAGTGTTCGATAAGACTTCAATATTTGGTAAATATTCAGTAATGTTTAACTTAAGGCAGCACTCAAGTTTCAAGTTAGTAAGATTACTTCTTAACTGACTATTAATTTCATATGTGAAAAGACTTGTTCACAGTAATGTGTGGATCCGAAAATTGTCAGTAGTCCAAAAGAATAATTTTTTAAATGATTGAACGATTCTGGAAGATGATTCCAAGCTTCGAAAACAACTTTATCTACATCTTGAAGATTGCGAATTTCGGTCCACTTATGCTGGATAAAATGAACTTTTCTCTTTCTAAACTTTCCAGTTCAGAATTAAGTTTTAAGAATATATTATTCCATAAATCTTTGGATTTCAAATCCAATAATTGAAGTTCAAATTGTACCTGATTAATCAATGGGAATGGTGATAAATGTAATTGCAGCATATCTGCTTCAATTGGTTTTTGTCAAAAAAGCTAGTGTAGCTTTATATTTTCTGACTCTTTAAATCTTTCTCCAAAAGCTTCTTGCATGTTAACAACAGTTTGTGCAAAAAAAATTGCATTAATAACGTTGTTATTGTCCTTATGTTTTTGAAAATTAATAAAATGTAAAAATGTTTCTGCACGTATATCATTTATCAGAAATTACTTCTTCTAAAAGGATATATGCAGCAACTCGGAGAATTGCCAGGCGTGAATTTCACCGTAAAACATCCTGAACAATACAAAACCTGTATAGTACAGGCAGAAATTTGGAAATTAAAAAATAAATTATATTAAAATAAAAACCAGCAAATTTTCAAAGAGCCAGATGTGGCTCCGGAGTCGCAGGGTACGATCCCTGCCCTAGATGATAGAGAAGATCAGGAACTGCAAGTTGTTGTCAAGAAACTGCAGTCAGCATGATATATATAAATATTTCTGTAACTTTAACAAGTGCTGCATTTAAGAACCGTTTTACCTGGTAACATTATATTTTGTGAGTATGTCAAACTCACACAACGTTTTTATTAAAATATAGTATAAATTTTAAACTTCCATTTAAAATACTGTCTCTTATATGAATATCTTTATTATGTCCTTTTTCTGGGAAATTCTCGTTCGACACGCACCCGTGCTCGTTCTCTTAAATTGCTTCAGCCTCATCATTCCTTTGAACAGAGACTTCAAAAAATGAAAATGTCTGCCTTGGTTATGCCGCTTGCCGTGTCTCACTAAGAACATGCAGGTATTTACATATCTGATTGCCTCCAGTTAAATATTCTCGTCGAGACGCTTTACGTATTCTGTTCTTTATTTTCAAAGCGCGCACTGTGATTTCAAAATGAACGTTTTGCACATCGACACGTGGAATGGAGGCGTCAATTAATTATACTTGTTTAATACTGTTCAGTAGCGTACGAAATGGGGCAAGGGTTTAAATTATTAACATTTGAAACAATATATACGAGCCCAGTTCCACAGTAATTCGGTTGGTCAGTAATTTTAGTCAAGATACATTTTTAATTCAACTTGCGTTTAAATCTTTAGACTTCATAGAATCGCACAGAAAAGTTACGGCTAGCCTTTTCTGATTTTACTGGCATTAACGTGAAAGAAGTCTAATTTATAATCATGTTTCCTATATCTATTCTTATTTTGTATATCTGATTCCGCATATGTTCAGTGTTTGGGTCAAAACTCGTGAACGGTTCGAGTCTAAAAATCCCCAAGTTCACCAGCTGGTTGCTATGTTTCTCTATGGGCTAGGAATTAGGATATTTTCAATTGAAGTCTGCATTTTACTTAACCTATGTTTATTGGCAGTTAAGAAATTAACTTTAAAATACATTGTTACACAAAATATGCCAATGTGCATAGAAACTGGTTAATATTCACAAAAAAAAACACATTCTGCAGATCTATTGTTTGTTCACATTTGAAGTAAAAAAGTTACATAACGTATTTTGATAATCGCTGTTCAAAACAAAAAAATGCTTTGCTCATTGAAATTTCCTCATTAAATGGCAATTTTTATCTAATTTATCCAACCTTGTAGTTCTTATAATTGTCGAGATAGCAATAGTTGATAAATATACACCATTTTGTAGCAATTAGTTAGTAAAACGTGTAGAACTAAATTATATTTTCTAAACACCACCTGCCAGACAAAACAAGCGTCTTTTCCGCTGAAACCTTCGCAATTCTCCAGGCGACGAATTCCATCAAATATCACCAGTCTTTTCAGAAATTCATCATCCAGATCGACTCACTCAGTACAATAAATGAAATGAAAAAGATGTACACTACAAATATCTACAGCCAACAAATTCAAGACAACATCCATGAGAGTATTAGCCAAGGGAAGGATATTGTTCTAGTCTGGGTCTCCTCACACCAAAATATACGTGGCAACGAGCGCGCAGACCAACTAGCAAAAGAAGCGGTTCAAGAAGAAACAGCCATCCCAATACCAACGTGCGACTTAAAAAGCTACTATAAGAGTAAAATATTAGATTCATGGAATACATCACAACCCAAGATCCTAAACCCAGACAGCGGAATCACTAGGAAACAACAAATCATCCTCACCAGAATCAAAATTGGATACACCCTACTCATACACCAATAACTATTCCATGGAGGAAGCCACCACCCTTGTGCCCATCGTGTAACACACAGATCACCATTAAACAAATACTGTTAGAATGTACACAATAAACACAAGCTTCCACTAAACTTCCAAGAAATTATCCAACATGAACATGAAAACAACATTATAAATTTTCTAAAAGACACAGATCCAGTCAACAAAATATAAAACATTAACACCTACAAATGTATATGCATATAAGTATTATAATAATCTTAATTGTACCTGCTCTATATCTTTAAATTGTAAATATTGTAAAACATTCCTACCTGGGTGTTAATAGCTAATAGCTGAAGCACCCATAAATAAACTTTAATTAAATATATATATACGTATAAAAGGTTATTCCGTTCCAAATTATAAGATATTAAAGTTATTGGGAATAGCGATGGAGTAAAGTAAACTCAAAAGTTACATTAAAGTACTACTTTTTACTACTAAAAGTAGTAAAAAAGTTAAAATTCACTCTAGAACCTGAAAATGAAAGAAAAGCAGTTCCATTCCTGCACACATGGGTTATTCGTGGACCGGAAAATAGGATAATGTTCGATTACTATTCAAAACCGACTAACTCAGGCAAGTATTTAAATTTCCACAGTTACCATCCTATAAAATATAAAGTAGCTTCAATAAAAACAATGGCAAGTAGAGTAAGAAAAATTTCACACCCATCTTTTCTCCAAAACAATTTGAAAAACCTAGCTGACGATTTCTATAAGAATTCATACCCTAGAAATCCCGTCCAGAGAGCTATTATATTTAACAGCCACACTGAACCAGCAATAAACAGTCCTAGAAATGTAGAACAATCTAGTAGCAAGTATTTCTCTATTCCATATATTCAAGAAGTGACTCCTATCTTCAAGAATATATTTAGAGAACATAACATTATACTCGCCGAGAAATCATTAAGGACTGTAGGACAGCTTTTCTCATCTCTTAAGGACAAGAGGCATATTAAAAACAAAAGGGATGTAATATACAAAGTAGAATGTCAGTGTAACTTACCTTACGTCGGTCAAACCTCTCAATGTTTAGGCCACCGAATTACGCAGCATAAGTCGGACGCTAAATGCAAACCGAATTATTGCGCTTTAAGCAAACATATTTCCACTACGTCGCATGTACCAAACTTCGATAACACAGAGATATTGGCTACTGAAAGTAATACCTACAAAAGGACCTTCATGGAAATGTGTTATATTAATAGATATAAAAATAACCTAAACGCAAAAACAGACATACAAGGCCTTAGCGCAATTTATAAATATCTGTTGCATATTTCGGAAGAGAACATAGGAAGTACGGGATTTGAGTTGTTTACCAACGTAGCATAGACACGGGAAAAAACAATGTACTACATTACCTACTAATTTGCTTATGTTGACAAGAAGGATTTCGGCCAAATTCCAATAGAAGAATAAGAAGAAGGACTACAGTTTTAAATTTTATTTATTACAATCAATTATAATGCGCTAATCTTTATTCAACCGTTTTTATTTTATTTTATTGTCTGAGCTGTGATATTGTGATTTATATTATGTTTTACGAAGTCTATTTTCTAGTCATTAGTTTAATGTGTAATATCAGAGGAGACTCTTAGCTTTTACTTTGTAAGTTTTAAAATAATCATTGTAAGAATATTGTACTTATTTAAATAAATTTTCAGCTCCTGAAGAAGGTCTAAAAAGTTAGACCGAAATATCGGCTTTAGTAACTTTTGAGTTTACTTTACTCCACCGCTATTCCCAATAACTTTTATATCTTTTATATATATATATATATATATATAAAGTATAGGTTTCTTGACGATTGGTATATAAATAAAACAATATTCTCTTGGTATTCGTCAGTTTATATTGTCAATAAAATAAAATAAAATAAAATGAAACGTTTCGTGTACATCCAATTTACACATCATCAGTCTAAAAAAATAAATATAATACATTACAATCATTGAAACAATTCATAATTATTTGAACAGAGAATTATACAAACAAGGTAGCATTCCAAAATCAGAAAATAGAGACAAACTTACCAATTTCTTAAAAAATAAATGCTAATTGCATATGTCATGTTAATAAAATGAAACACATGATTCCTCTACGATGGTTTGTACAGGTATGAAAAAACTAGACAAGATACGTCATCTGGCTGGTGGTGCCAATATAGGAGAGATCACAACCTTTGCAAGGTATTTGATATACAACATTCGAATTTTCTAGCAACGCACACAAATACCTTGCAAAGGTTGTGATCTCTCCTATATTGGCACCACCAGCCAGATTTTGAGGAAAAGGCTAACCCAACATCGCTCTGACACAAGGCTAAAACCCAATAGCACTGCGTTAGCAATCCATACCAATAATACCGGTCATGTATTTAATTATGAAGGAGTAAGCATACTTGATAAGGAAAAAAATTTGGACAAAAGACTCATCTCCGAGATGCTCCACATTCAAACAGCTAAAAATCAAGTTGTCAATAAAAAAACGGACACGAATGAGCTGAACACAGCCTAACAAATTTTATTATAAAAATATTACATTGTTTTATAATCACTGACATGGATTTGACTTGCAATTGTCTTATCTCTGTAGGTCAATGCACTCAATCAGCTGGTGACGTATCTTGTCTAGTTTTTTCATACCTGTACAAACCATCGTAGAGGAATCATGTGTTTCATTTTATTAACATGACATATGCAATTAGCATTTATTTTTTAAGAAATTGGTAAGTTTGTCTCTATTTTCTGATTTTGGAATGCTACCTTGTTTGTATAATTCTCTGTTCAAATAATTATGAATTGTTTCAATGATTGTAATGTATTATATTTATTTTTTAGACTGATGATGTGTAAATTGGATGTACACGAAACGTTTCATTTTATTTTATTTTATTTTATTGACAATATAAACTGACGAATACCAAGAGAATATTGTTTTATATATATATATATATATATATATATATATATATATATATATTTTAAGCCTACTTTTGGTCAAAGACAATCTCTTTAATAACAATCCATATACATATTTCAGACTTGATTCCTGAGACCTAAATCGCAGTGATGCAAACTAAAAGTTAGGTCAAGTTTTCCTGAGTTTACAAAATTTATTCCTACCATATAGGGGACAATTTCATCGGTCCCTTCTAACGTTATCTAAAGGTTCGAAGTTAAAGGATATAAAAATAAAAAATAATGACTACGTTTCTCTTGAAAGTTGAACTGACTTGTTGGAGAAGAGCTACCGTTTACGCAACAAATTATACTTCAAGTTTAAACTTTTTATGCGAGAGAACAGCTAACAACTCGTCTGTGCTTCTGAGCAGAGGATAAAGACATCTACATAAGCGCACTCAACAATAAAAATGTCAAACTTTTTAGAATCATATACGATTATATCTGACATTTATATTTATATTTTATTTAATAACAACAGTTTAGAGAAAGAATCATTTTCCACTATTTAAGTCGAGAAATTTAGAAGAAAAAGAATTTATTATTATTTTTGGGTCTTTGGAAAAACAAAGCTGGTAAATACAATTTGATCAAGAAAAGAAATCGCCTAGAAATTCATTGAATAAAAAATTGGCAATGTCACTGTCCAGTATCATTTTATTATTATTGACATTGGCAGATTTTGAGGTTATAAAGGGTGATCCAAATTGGACTCCGGGATTTGAATTGCGCATCATTTTCGTTCAATGAATGTTGGAAGTTTGTATTTTTACAGTTGGTATCTAAACAAATTGCAAATTCATCAAGGCGCAGTATACTGTGCAACAACGCATAAATATCTTGCAAGTTTATTATGAAAACAGGCGATCAGTTACGATTACGCGAAGAAAACTTCGACTACTTTTTGGACGGAATAATGTTCCAACTGAGCGTGCAATTCGTGAACTACTGCAAAAATTTAAAACAAGTGGTATGCTTATTGATACACCAAGAGTTCGCTATCAACGCATAAGTCCGTTCAGTTGAAAATATTGCTCGTAATAGTGTGCAAGAAGAACCAAGCACGTCAATCCGTAAACGTTCACAGCAATTGAATCTTTCATATAGCAGTACTCAACGAATTTAAAAGACCAGCATTTAAAGGCGTATAAAATTCAACTGACGCAAGAACTGAAAGCATCGGACCACCAGAAACGCCGTACATTTGTGAACTGGGTTTTAGAAAACACAGATATTGATACTGATTTTTGCAAAAAAAATCATATGGAGCGATGAAGCTCATTTTCTTTTGAATGGGTTTGTTAATCGCCAAAATTGTCGCATCTGGGGTAGTGAAAATCCACATGATGTTAAAGAAAAACCAATGCATCCACAGAAACCTGTTTGGTGTGCATTATGGGCTGGAGGAATCATTGGCCCGTACTGTTTTGAGGACGAAGCTGGTAACGCTGTTACTGTCAATGGTGTACGCTATCGGGAGATGCTAAACATTTTTTTCTCAATGAAAACAACGATTTGTACTTAAATGACATGTGGTTTCAACAGGATGGAGCCACATGTCACACAGCACGTGAAACACTCACTTCAAACCAAATTTCCTGGTCATGTTGTCTCTCAGAGGAGCAACATCAATTGGCGAGGTCTTGCGATCTAATTCCATTAGACTTTTTTCTCTGGGGCTATTTGAAGGAAATGGTCTATGTAAACAAGCCTGCTACGATTCCAGAACTAAAAGAGAACATCAGACGTGCAATTGCTGAAATCGAACGTCATTTATTGGAAACGATTACGGAAAACTTCGCTAAAAGAATGGTATCATGTCAGCGGAGTCGTGGAGGGCATTTGACCGACATCATATTTCATAAATAATTGCCAAGTCTGTACTCTAATAACAATAAAATTCGGATTTTTCCAATATGTTGTGTTTTATTCAAAAAACAAATCCTAGAGTCCAAATTGGATCACCCTTTATATCACAAGCTCGCTACCTAGTGGACAATAAATCGGTAGGTTAAAAGTAACGTACCGGGCTCGCTACATATTTAAGTAATATTCATGCTTCATAAAAACCTTTGAAATTTCTTTAAAAAAATCCCTTTGAAGTATCATTTCTATGGTACATAACCTTAAAAATAAATAAGACAAAATAATGCTATTAGTTTTTGTATCCTACTTTAAAATTCAAGAACTACTCTGTCCGGTAATGTTTATGAAATGCGTGCTTTAAATTTGGAATGAACGAAAAGACCATTTCATTTTTATGGTCGATTAAATGAACTGTGGTTTTTTGTTGTTTAAAACGTCTTTTTGTTTACAAAGTTATCGATGTACAAATCGTTACAGTTGCTTTAGTTGTAGGATGCTGTTAAAAAACTTGAAGTTATAAAACGATAAAAAAAGACTGAAGATAGATACAATGATGTTATGGTATTTTGTCCGGAAAATTGCTCGTAAACTGTAAATGGCGTCAAATTTCTTATATAAATTACATTTTCTAACGTTAAAATTCACTGCAAGTTGCTTATTACATATTTATACCCAGGGTCGGCCCGAGAAAAAACAGGGCCCGGTTCAAAACGTTCGTGCGGGGTCTTCGTCTTCTTCTAAAAAAAAAAAAAAACACATTCAAAATATTTGTATTTCGCAATATTGCACTTATTATTTGAACATATTAGTTTACACACTAATAATTTATGAATAATTACACCGGTCAACAGGAATTTAAGTTTGGGTTCTGCATATCTGATTTTTATTTCTTCGACATTATTAATTAAAGAAAAAATAGTTTTACCCGAAAAAGTTTGCTTTTGTAGCTATCAGAATGAAATTACGGATTTTAAGAAAATTTCCCTTTTTTCAGACGTTTATTGTATGTAAAAATAATACAATATTGTATGTAACTTTTGTTATGAATTTGAATCAGTTTTATTTTCAAGAAAACCATTCGAAACAAACAACTACTGTAACAGAATATATAAAAAAGTTTAGAAATGATTATTTTTCGTATTTCTTCTGTGATTGTATGGACTTTCTCGTATTATCCCCCAAATATAGTCCCCCAACATACTCTCATTGTATTGCCCCTGATAACGACGTTCAAAGTCCATCACGTCTTGAAGAAAACGTTCACCTTGTTCTTCCGAATAGGCTCCCATGTTATCTTTAAATTGGTCCAAGTACGCATGTAACACATGCACTTTAAGGGACATTCTGCAACCCATGAGTTTAAAGTTATCAAGCATAGTTGCAATAAGCTCTTTGTAATTGTCTGCTCTGTTGTTTCCGAGAAAACCATGAACCACTGCTTTCATGCTCTTCTTTCATGAGTATTGAGTATCTGTGAAAATTCGTCACTGGCAATTATTTTCTTTATTTGTGGTCCGACAAAAATGAAGGTAGCAAGGATGTTTAGTATAACCGCCTATGCAAGGCGGTCGGAATCTCATGCATTCCTTCTGACTGGCGTCTTTTCATAGACAGTTCTACAAAAAGTTTAAAAGCTATCCTTCTTCACAATGGAAATAAATTTCCATCTCTTCCTTTGGCTCATTCCGTAATGCTCAAAGAAAATTACGAAAGTGTGAAAATGGTGCTCGAGAGTTTGAAGTATGATGAGTATACCTGGCCAGTGATAGGGGATTTTAAGATGGTTGGATTTCTGATGGTATGCATTCCCATCAGAAATCCAACCATTTTCTTGTTTTGATAAACTCGCCGCAAATATATCAGGATGAGTCTACCTCGTGTTTACAACTTTTTGAGTTGTATCGCAACAAAATGAGTTGTATCGCTGCAATGCGCATGCGCATACCGACAATGAACGACGTAAGTTAAATGCCACTTGCTTTCCACCCGCTCGTCCCCACCCTTACTTAATATAACGCGCTTCTCCTTATATACTCATAAAAATAAATAAATATATATTGATCGTTGTAAAATGTACAAAAGCAAAGTTTTTCAAAAATAAACGAAGGTTTTAGTTATTTTTCGATATAAAGAATCAGAAAATAGTCAAAATAAAGACTCAAAAAAAATATATTTTTTTTTGTTGACTTGTGTTCAACAAATTAATATTTAACAAAATAACATAAATATCTAAAAAGATCTATAAATACCTATTTCATAACGACCACTGCCCATAGAAAACCAATTTTTATGAAATCTCATTCTGAAAGCAGTACTGAAATCATTACGCGACCCAGATGACCATAGAAAGTTTTAGACCGTATGCAAAAGTGCCTTATTGAGATGCGGATATAATTTCAAACTGTTTAATCGGTATGAAGAAAAAAGTTTTGTGCCAAGATCTAACAAATTAACATGGATTTTTGGAAGAGTTTTTTTAATTCCACTCTGCATTTTTCTTTATAAATTATTCCAAAATTATTTAGATTCAAAATAAGCGTCCTTGTATATTTATTTCGTACATATGCATATGTAAAAATACATATTTCAAATTAGGATAAAATATAAAAATCCCATCTCCGTCAGATTTCTCCAGAATTTTTTAAAATTTAAATTTCAAATAAAGAAGAGTGCATGTGGTTGGCAATTCATCCTGTACGTTCTTGTAAATGTGGTTTAACTGATAAAAAATTCAGTATGTTTTATATTTTATTTAGGTGTGTCGCATTTGAAAAATAAATAAGGATTGAACCTCCATGTCTTATTTTACACTTTATAAACTTAATTTTAAATGTTTTAAACAGTTTTAACTCGAAGCGCGTTAAAGACGAAATATTTTATGTAAACAAAGTGTTGAAACAAATAAAATGTTTAAAAGAAAAACAATATTTTTAATTAAAAAAAGTTCAAAATGTCTTTCTGCAAGATTGGTGTTGTTTTTAGGCTTTTGTAGGTATGACCAAAAAACCCTTATACCGTCATTTTGTCGTCTGTCTGTCTGTTTGTTTTTCTGTCTGTCTGTCTATCTGTCTGTCTGTCTGTCTGTCTGTCTGACTGTTCGATAAAAATTGTAGCCAAACGGCTAAACCTAGAGAGTTGAAATTTGACATGCTTATACAACTCTTTGACCCGCATATATAAAAATACCAAAACATCTAAAAAACATATGCCCCTAAAAATATAAACAAATATGTGCTCATCGAAAAAAAAAAATTTTTTTTAAATTCTGAGCAGGGTATCAAAGCCCTTAGTACGTGGATTAACGATCAAAATTTTATTTTTCCAAAATAAATTATCTGAGGCAATTTTAGCCAAAATGTGCAAAAAATTTTTTGTCCCACACCCTGTAGCCCAGATGGTTTAAACTAAAAATCTGAAAAAATTCTAAGTAATGTACATTTGTGTGAACCGGAATAGTATAACAGGTATTTTTGATCAGATTATGTTTTCGGAAAATAACGCATTTTTTGTGTTTTTTGCTTGACCATGTAAAATATTTAATGATATTATGTAGTACAATAAAGAGAGCACTTCGATGGTGTAATGCTTAGAATACTGGCTTTCTAATTTGCAAACTCGAGTTCAATCCGGCCTCGAGGCAATTTCATTTTTTCTGTTTTTTTTTTGCATTATTTTGTTAAAATTATTTTTTCAAATTTCTAGTTATATTTGGGCAAATGTTGCATTTAATTTTTAAAAGCGTAAATTTAATAACCAGTGGAAATTGAATACTCTTGGACTTACAACCAAGTAACTTATATATAATACAATGGATACAAGTAAAAAAATAAAATATATAAAATATATGTTATGTCATGTGTTATAATCATATTATCTGTATCATATTAGTGCCTAAATATATTACTGCTATACTGCTATTTATATTCCTATAAATACACGTAATCAGAAGGGCGGAGCTTATGACTAAAACAACCAATGGAAGCCGCAATTTTCAAAATCTTATTGAACCTTGCTACATAAAAAAATACTGCACATACTTAGAAACATACATAATGGTATTAGGCATTCGAATTAAAATTAACAAAAAAAAGTAATTTAACATAAAATTTGTTTTGGCGTCCCAAATAATCATTATTCACTTACAAAATACCTGCGAAATCCTGAAATGTGTGAAAATTCACACTTCACATCAATTTTTTTATTAATATTGTATCAAACGAACGTCGTCAAAAGCATTTAATACGTTAAAATATATATTTAACTTCAATTCCACAATTTATTAAATTTTAATCGAACATTTTGTTTCATTTTTATTTTCATCATAACTCCAGATTCAGCGAATTAATAACAAAGCTCGTTATTATATTTTCAATAGCAGTTATTATTTGCATGTATGATTAAACAATTCAATTGTTTTAACAATTCAGTTTGTACAAGTTTAATAAAATTCAGATGAAAAACAGAATGGAAAAAACTTTTTAGTCCAAATTAAACTTCAAATTAGCTAAAACTTTCATGGAACTGGCACATTCTGTCTAGACAAGATGGAATTTACCACGAGTAGAATATTAAAGAGCTAAGTAATGGTTGCCAAAATTCATATATTTCTGAAAATTTCTCATTGTTTTTCTTGTAGTTTACCTCTCACAAATATAAATGGCAAGAACTTAATTACGGTAATTTTACCTTTGTTTAGCAACAAAATATTCTGTCAGAGATGTTTCATGAGATTTGTTTCAAGGTCATCAAAAATATTTAAACGCACAAATTTACTACGGATGTTATTTTTATAACGCGTGTTGTACTTCTGCGTTTCACTAAAAGTGATATAATAAGTTTTTGCGTATAAACAACAGACACAAATAAATAAATAGTGAATGCAATGACATCAAATTGAGCTTCACAAAAAGATCTCGACAATCCGCTCTAAAAGGAGCAATGGCAATTCTTACAACTTTACGTTGTAAGCTGAAAATTCTATTGGCTGCAGTGAAAGTCCTCAGATTATTAACACATAGGTTAGGTGGGACTGAAATAGGGAGAAATAGGCTTTTAATGCAACATCTATGCTGACTTCATGCTTCAGATTCCTTATTAGATACACAGTCGATCGCAGTTTACGACTAAGTACATCCACGTGCTGATCCCTACAAAGGTAAGGATCAACGTGAATACCAAAAAATTTAACGAAAGGGGGATTGGCAATATCATGTTTTCTAGTGCTCAGTAGCAAGCCTGGGTTTAATCTGTATTTAAAATTAGTTTATTGCTAGAAAACCAAAAGTTTGCACTGTTCACCAAAGAAACATTTCCCGTAATAAGGAAATCTAGATCATGGTTGCAATTTAGTAATGTTGTATCGTCAGCGTAAAGGATTGATTTAGATGTCATAGTGAGAGGCAAATCGTTAACATATATCAGGAATAGTAGCGGTCCGAGAACTGAACCTTGTGGAATACCAAAATGCAAAGGAAGATACTCAGAAATGCTACTTTTAAATTGGGTAAACTGTTTTCGGTTAGATAAGTATAATTTAAGCATTAGTTGGTAAAGCAACTACGGGTAAAAAATGACCGGTATTAAAACTTCTATAAAATCTCTTTAGCTAGTTTATTGCTAGAAAACCAAAAGTTTGCACTGTTCACCAAAGAAACATTTCCCGTAATAAGGGAATCTAGATCATGGTTGCAATTTAGTAATGTTGTATCGTCAGCGTAAAGGATTGATTTAGATGTCATAGTGAGAGGCAAGGTGTTAACATATATCTGGAATAGTAGTGGTCCGAGAACTGAACCTTGTGGAACACTAAAAAGCAAAGGAAGATACTCAGAAACGCTACTTTTAAATTGGATAAACTGTTTTCGGTTAGATAAGTATGATCTAAGCATTAGTTGGTAAAGCAACTACGAGTAAAAAATGACCGGTATTAAAACTTCTTTAAAATCTCTTTAGCTAGTTTATTGCTAGAAAACCAAAAGTTTGCACTGTTCACCAAAGAAACATTTCCCGTAATAAGGGAATCTAGATCATGGTTGCAATATAGTAATGTTGTATCGTCAGCGTAAAGGATTGATTAGATGTCATAGTGAGAGGCAAGGCGTTAACATATATCTGGAATAGTAGCGGTCCGAGAACGGAACCTTGTGGAATACCAAAATGCAAAGGAAGATACTCAGAAACGCTACTTTTAAATTGGATAAACTGTTATATAAGTATGAGTTAAGGATTAGTTGGTAAAGCGACTACGGGTAAAAAATGACCCGTATTAAAACTTATCTCTTTAACATTAACTTTCTATTTAGTAAGATTTAACCAATATTGGTGAGCATTCAAGTTAACTATATCTAGTTGTTTGTGTAATTTATCATTTGGATATCTGAGATGGCTTCAATACCACGCTGAGATTTTGGTATTTGATTTGAATAGCATACGTGGCATGAACAACTATCCAAACTTGTTAGCGAGTGAAATATGACCAGTGGATTGAGGTTAATCGTATAATATTGGGTCATTCGATTACGTTCATATTATTGTTTAATGCGCTGTTTTGCTGTTTAATCCGCATTTCATATAATGGCAATATAGAAAAAATAAAATTGGAAATCAGTCTATAACAGTGTTTCCCAACCGCCGTCCGCGAGATTTTTTTGCAGGTCCGCGACATTTTTTGCCGATTCGCAGAATTATTTTAGTTTGAAAAATTTATGTTAATTTATAAAATTCAATAATAATTACTTTCCACAATAAACCATACATATATCAAAAACATGATGTTAGTGGTACATTTTATTACCTTTAGTCTTGGCAAAAAATCGTTAAAAAGAATCGTTGTAATGAAAAATATAAAATTTTTGCGATACACATTACATTCTAAACTTGGCGGTCCGTTAGGGCCGGATTTAGGGTTAGGGGGGCCTGAAGCGCAAAAGAAAAGTGGGCCCCAAATTTTCTTGACATTAAAAAAAAAACTCACTTCCCAAATCTAAGTGAAGAGCAAAAAAAAAGTCATCACCTCTCAAATCCAAATGAAGAGCAAAAGAAAAAAAAGGTCCTCCCCTCCCAAATCTAAATATGTATGTAAGTAAAGAGCAAAAAAAGTCCTCACCTCCCAAATCCAAGTGAAGAGCAAAAAAAAGGTCCTCACCTCTCAAATCCAAATGAAGAGCAAAAAAAGGTCCTCACCTCTCAAATCCAAATGAAGAGAGCAAACAAAAGGTCCTCACCTCTCAAATACAAGTGAAAAGCAAAAAAATAAAATAAAAGGTTCTCACCTCTCAAATCCAAATGAGGAACAAAAAAAACAAAGGTCCTCCCCTCTCAAATCCAAATGAAAAGCAAAAAAAAGGTCCTCACCTCCCAAATCTAAGTGAAGAGCAAAAAAAAGGTCGTCATCTCCTCAAATACAAGGCAAAAAATTATGTAAGTTGGTTAGAGGTGGGCCCCTCAGGCTTGAATGGGCCGGAAAAGGCTGCTTATCCCGCTTCCGCTAGAATCCGGGCCTGTGGTCCGCGAATTTTTTCTAGGTCGCTTGCCGGTCCACCATGAAAAAAAAAGGTTGGGAAACGCTGGTCTATAACCCCCGTAAGTTAAAACTTTTACTAGGAAATTGCCTTGATAAAATATCTAGATATACATATTTGGAATTTAAATAAACTGAAAAAATTGCAATTTAATTTATATAGGACAAATTAGGATTATTTTATTCAAAATAGGGAACAATCTATTGGGAATAAATAAATATTAGATAGTATTAATTCAATATCTGTCTGTTATGTGAATATAAATTTGTGATATCTAATATCTTTGAACATTATTTCAGATTTAATTTTCGTGGATGTAATAAATATGTCTTTTCCTCCATCATATCATATAACATTGACCCATCTTCATCGGAAATTAATCTCGAAAATATCACTTCTGCCAAAAACACTTCAAACGTTAAATGGTTATTATCACCCTGCCACTCAAAAACATATTAAAAAATAATCGAAAGCTTTAATAAATGTGAGTTGAACGATGGAACGATGACATAGATCGACTTATAACCAATCAAATTACCAATATCATTGATACTAAAATTTCATTTACAATCACGCAATAAGGAAAGTGTTTTAATGTCACCGTTAAAATTCGATGCGAAATAAATATACATGGTTAAAGAACTATGCATACTTTAGCAAAGGAAATAAAAGAATTTGCAAATAATTCAGAAATGTAGCATTAAAAAATCAGCTGTGGCCACCACAGGACCGACCACTATCACAAAGTACTTGTATAAAATACATTCTAGCAACAGAGTAGAAATAACTTGGCCTAATATTTTTTAACAGAGATATTATTAATCATAGCCATGGAAACGTTACATATATGTTAATATGAAAAAATAGATACTTGGAAAAAATTTCGAAAAATATTTCAAATTTTTTTGTTACATCAAAACATGTCTCATATAAAAGTTGTTAGTTATTGGTTTTATAACAACTTTTGTTTAATACATTTTTTCGAAATATTTTTCTGTTAAATATTTGCAAAAAATTTAAAATCGACACGAGTAAACTCCCATTTCTAGTCAACCAATTTTTACCAAAAGTTGATCAACTCGTGCCATTGATGCCAAAAGCTTAATTATGAAGTTTCGTAAAAATCCTTTTAGCCGAATTTGCTCTGTACGTGTACACAGACAGACGGCCGGACAGACAGACGGACAGACAGACATACAGACAGACGGACGGACAGACAGACAGATAGACCGACAGACTCATGCTAAAAATTGTCAAAACGTTATGTAAGGACCTCAATTCGTGGAGATACATCGAAATCTCGAAATGTCAAAATCGGTATGATCATAATACCTCCCTTATATATGTTGGCAGTCATATTTTTTATTATGCGATATTTTGCGCTGCAAGTTATCGCATCAGCGCAGTAACTTGTAGATTTTGGTTTGCACACGCTGGTCTATTGATCACGTGTATATTTTTTACATTTAAAATTAGTAATTGTGAATTTTTATATTTAATATTAATAATTCTGTTATTATTTTTTTAATATTACATTTTAGTACTGTATTTTAGTGATACACACATTGAGTTGAGAAACATGTACCGCATTGTTTGTCGCTTGGCTAGGATTTTCAGAGACATCGTGGGTTTCTTGGTTTGGATTTTCCAAGTGTTTACTTGTGGGCCTAAGATTTTACCCGTCTACACCCCAGCTAGGGCTAACCATTCCCTTGTGTTAGTCTCCTAGAGCAGCCCCTAGGAACAGAAGAGTCTTTATTCCCTTTTTTCCCTTCCATTTACTCAAGGTTGTTCGTGTCTTCCCTAGTTAGCTCAAGCTCAACTTGGTGCGTCTTCGTGTCACATCACTGTATCTACCTATATTCCAGCCTTCTGCTGGTGGTCCATCGAAGTCCCCGCCACTAAGACCATTTGTGTGACTGTCTGGCCACCCTACCCTACTTAGGCTAGGAGAAGGCGCCACGTATATAACGTTAAATTTTGTCGAACAGATTGATTTCTTTCAGCATCTTGATGTTTATTTCGTTGATTTTTCATAATATTTCATCTGGGTCTGCTAGTAGTTGGTTCACACTTCTTTTCATATGGTACTTTCATTTAATATTTTTAATCTAAATAAAGATAATAAGTGAAAATTTTGGAGCTTACAGAAATGACCGTAATTCGCAGCTGTAAAAAACATATATTTTTAATTTAAAAATATTTATTTGATAATCAACCAAATAATGTATGAGATTTTGTAATTTCTCTAAATTGCTTTTACTTGAGGTGTCTGTCAAACACCCAATCCTTTTCTTTGTTGAAGAGATCCTGTAAAACACATGCCAAAATACTTTCCTTTAATCTGAAGTCATGATTAGTTATCACTGGCTTTGAGAATTGCGTCCTTATTGCGTTCTATATCTTACCAAATCAATCTAGTAATCGTTTCAGATTCCCGTTGAAGATCTTTCAAATTCGGAAACGTTATTTCTACCGTTAGATGGCAGCTACGTTCAGTTGCCGTGATATCAATTCATGGAGACTTAATTTAGCCACTAGGATGAAGGGATTGAGAAGGAAGGGGAGTAAATACTGGGAAATGGGAATAGGCATATGTGGAATTACCTGAGTAGGATTTGTAAGGAGGAAAGATCAAAAGGAAGAAATCTACAAAAAATTACAGAAATCTGTTTAGATTATGAAATCGTGTGTATACACAATGGGGCTAAAATATTTCATCCTGTATACTCAGATATTTTTGTTGTTTATAAAGAAATTTTAAATATTTCTTTGCATGTTAAAATGGAACGCGATATGTTTTTTTTTTCTCGATGTATTCTTTTACACTACTTTGATTTGAAAAAAAAGTGCAGCTGAAGCTTATTGACGGCTTGTGAAAATTTATGGTGAATGTGCTCTTACGGACATTAGAAATATTAAAAGTCTGTATAACGATAGCAAGAATTATGTTAGAACACGAAATGAAGTATCGAAACCTTTTATAACTGAAAACGGACTCAGACAAGGATGCGTACTCAGTCTGCTACTGTTCTTACTGGTACTAGACGACGCCATAAAAGAAGTAAGACAAAATTTTAAAGAATACTCTGTGGGCTACTGGAAAATGGAAAATGTGAAAGTAGCAGAACTTTGCTATGCGGATGACATGGTTATAATAGCAAGGAACGAAGACGTACTACAAAACAATTTGAACCAATACAATAAAGAATTGAAGAAAATAAATATGAAAATTAGCACACAAAAGACAAAAACAATGGTAATAAGCAGGACAAAATTGCAACACAAAATAAAAATAGATGACAAAATAATAGAACAGGTAGGAAAATTAAAATACCAAGGCACAGTTTTCTCGGAAGATGGAAAAATAGATGAAGAAATTATGGAAAGAGTAGGCGCAGCAGGAAGAATGTTCAACAGCATCAAGCAACGTTCCTAACTATAAAAGAAATACCAACCAACATCAAGGTAGAGATCTTCAAAATAATGACAGTACCGATTTTGAAATACGCCTCAGAATCCTGGACCACTGTCGCTTCCAAAACAAGAAGCTCCGAAATGAGATTTAATAAAGAAATTGAAGGTAAAACAAAATTGGACAGAATAATAAATGAAGTATTTAGAGAAAAACTAGACACAAAACTAGTAGAGACTATAATAGAAGAAAGACAGCTAAGATGGCTGGGACATATACACAGAATGAGTGAAGGCAAAATAGTAAAAAGAGTTTTTGAAGCAAGAACAGTGAAGAAAAACCAGGAAGACCGAGAAAAACCTGGCACCAAGTAACAAAAGAAGCTAACGAAGAGAAGCTTAAAATGGGAGGAGATAAGAAAATATACAAAGGACAGAACACGATGGAAAGCAGTATGGAGCACAACACCAGAAAATAAATAACTCAACTACAGCCTTACATCGCAAGGTAGAAAGGCTTCAGGATTATGTAAGTAAGTGGAGAAGTCCCACCGCACGATTCATCTCGTGGATAGTTAAATGCTGTCGCTCCATTATTAAAAAAGGATGCCACTACTTAAAAACACTGCAATTATTAATATAAACGTTTTAAATCGAATTAAAATGAAACATGTGTACTGAATAAAATTAGTGAAATTTGTATTTATTTTGTCTTCTTGGTTATTTTTTTTTTTTTACTTGTTTGCCGTAGCCAACTTCTCATAATTGCCAACTTTAATTGAAATGCAACATTAAATGTACAATAAACAATATATTTTCATATTTTTTTCAATATCCCTAGACTTTTCCGATATGTTTAAATATAAAAATAAATAAATTTGAGAACAAAAAAGCATAAAGGTTTTAAGTAAAACACTTTAAAGTTGAGACTCCAAACTACTTTGAGCTACACAAAACTATATAATCTCTCATCGATCAGTTGGAAGACGATAATTGGAGACAGGTTAAAAAATTCCTGAGAATACCTGACACTTTATAGGACAAGAAGGAGGAGTTATGTGAGATGTGGGTCTGTAAGAAAGTCTTACTGACTGTGCGCAAGAAGATTTAAGGATTCAACATACCAAAGCGGGCGCGGTAGCGATACGACTAGCGATCAGGTCTCCTCACACTAACGCGGTGGGAGTGGCGGTAGCGGTAGCGATCAATTAGTGAATCACGGTATATAGTTGTATGATAATATTGATTGCGAGAATACAATAGAATAATTAATTGTATGTAGAGGAAAAATAATAATCTACTTACAGTCTGTTTCAAACGGTTAGGCGGAACTAAATGGGAATTTCGTTCTTTTAGGTTGGAAAAGGGACCTTGCTTGGGATATTTGTATTAAGAATGACACAAAAAATCAAAATATAAAGAAAATGACATTTTAAAATGATATTAACCTTAACCAAAAAATGTTTGTTGCAAGTATGATTTACAAAGCTTAAACAAAACGGCTGAAAAGCATTATTTAAACGATGAAAGTAACTAGATTGCAAAATCTAGTTCCGCCTAACCGTTTGGAACAGACTTTACTATCAATTTCCAAAACTTTTCCTATTTCATTCCACACTTTATTTGTTTTCCTAATATTCTTGTAATCAAGATGTGCTAAGTCATACAAAATTAAATGATCCTTTACTGATCTATGATTTTTTTTTGTTAAATTATCTATTTTCGACATTATTTTCTTAAATATATTCACTCTGTGGTATATAAACAATGAATATCGCGCGGCCTAACGCAACTTGTCGAGTTCGGCCGCCAGTGTTTGGTGATCGCTAGACTGAACGCTGCATTCGGTGGCGTTCTCAGATAGCGAAACGCTTGTATGTGCGTGGTCTCATTGTATTGTATAGGTTGCGTTAGGCCGCTGCCGTATCGCTACCGCGGCCGCCACTACGGCCGCTTTGGTGTGTGAAATCCTTTAGCAGTTGTATAAATATTCTTCAGTTTCCACTGTATAAAATCAACTTATTAAGTCATAACTTAAATTTAGAATTTAATATAAAAAGTTTATTTAGTTAGATGTATAATATGGAGGAAAATATGAAGCAAGGCAAGCAAGAAAACATAAAACAGTATAACATCAGAAGTCTACTGACCTGTAAAAGCCATCAACAACCTACGTTCCTTAAATATTAACAAACACATTACCCACAAAATCTACGAAACTCATTTAATCCTAAATATATATTCACAGTTTACATCCAGGCCCAGTTTACAGAGTTTCACGTTACGAGAAATTTGTTTGTATACCATTTTCACAATAAATACACATAAATATACACAAATATGACGTTGAGAAACATAAAAGAAACATGGAATTGGGAAATGCTTGCAAAAAGTAAATAAGGAAATGATTTGCACAAGATGATTACGTTTAGATTGTATCGTTATATCAGTCGTGCTAGTTTACATTTCCTGACGAGCAGGACGCTCTTCCGAGGATCTGAGAATATCCGAGGGTCGACGCGGGGTTTCAGACCAATCCTGTGCCAGAACAAGAATATAAGGACAGGATAAACGTCACTGCCAACAGATGAAGACTTTTGTAAATAAATTAAACTGAAATATTGCACCACAAGTAAATATTTCGAATATTTGAAGATTAAGTCATCAGAAGGTTTTTTAACTGATATAGAGATTTAATTCCTTATACCTTAGGTAATAATAGTAAGGTAATAATAATAATAAATTTATTTCGTGCCTTTCAGCTTTGAAAGATTTGGTTTACATACAAGGTGTCTCAAAAGAAATTTTATATTTAGTGGATAGATTAAAAAAAAAGTAAGCCGTATATAGAAAAAATGTTCATTAATTATTAAAATACACTTTTTGGGGATTTATTTCTTAAAAATAATATCGTCTAAATGTAGACCCTCGCGTTCTCGGCACTTATTTAATCGAACAGTAAAATTACTTATGACGTCTCGGCAGGTGGACTCAGGAATGGCTGCCATTTCGTGACGGATATTTTCTTTCAAATGCGCCAGTGAAGTCGGTTTATTGGCGTAAACTTAAGATTTAAGATAACCCCATAGGAAAAAGTCCATAGGGGTTAAATCTGGACTGCGTGGAGGCCAATTTATGTCACCTCTCCGGGAGATCAATTTGCCTGAGAAAATTTCACGAACACGTGACAGAGACATATTGGACGTGTGTGAAGTTGCTCCGTCCTGTTGGAACCATGTTCTTTGGTTATAGCCAGGAAAGTTTTGCAGTTCAGGTACCAAGAAGTTGTCTAACATCTCCACATAACGCTCTGAATTCACTGTAACTGCACGCCCCCTTTCGTCTTCAAAAAAGTAAGGGCCGATAATTCCTCGCGCCGACATCGCAGCCCATACGGTCACTTAAGGCGAATGTAGGGGTTTCTGATATTTGCGTTTCGGATTCGTTGCACTCCATTAGCGGCAGTTCTGCTTATTTACGTGGCCATTAAGATGAAAATGAGCTTCATCCGAAAACAAAATGTTGGTAAACGTTGAAAATCGCTCAATCACCTGATTTACGAAATTAAGCCTCTGACTGACTTAATTCTTGCACCAATTGAATTTTGTAGGGGTGCAGCTTTAGGTCTTTGTGCATAATGCGATGTAATGATGATCTATTCACATTTAAAGCACTTGCGCGCTTCCGAATTGAAAGGTTCGGGTCGTCACGAACAGACTGATTAACATTCTCCACGTTTTCTACCGTTCTTGATGACTTAGGTCGCCCGGATTTTGATTTATTCAGCGTTGTACCAGTCTCTTCAAACTTTTTAACCCAATGTCGAATGAGAGGAATGCTTGGCGCATCATTTAAGTGGCGAAAATCTCGAATACTGCAGAATTTTCTACGCGCTGCAGTCGCCGAATCACCGTTTTTGTAAAACTCTCGCACGCATAACGCGCGGTCTGCTCCCGAGAAACGCTCCATAGCAACTGAATTCCCAAGAGCCAGGCTACCGATTGACCTGCGCCCCTCGGATACGTTGCGTTAAAGCAGTAAACTAAATAAATATAAAATTTCTTTTGAGACACCTTGTACTATAACATTTATATATACTATTGTATGATACATAATAATTCATTTTGTTCTACTTTCCAAGACTACTTGCATTCAGGCTAGGCCTCTCCCCGAGTCGTCTAGTAGGTCATCTGTTTTTCGTGGTTCTGTCTGCATTCCTTCACAGTTTCTTAGGTGGTCTATTGTTTTTTGTACTTTTCTGCAGATTCTACATATTTCCGTTTCTTCCATCCAATAACAATTTGCCCTCTCCTCGTTGCCACATCTAAATCTTTAGATTACCTTCTGGTTCCTAGTTCCTTCTTCCAAGTATCTGGGTCAAGTATAAGAATACATAAATTCTCTACAGTTCAAAGAATCATACTATGACCAAATTCAACCTCTTCTTCCTAGAAAGCGTTGATTTTCTTCTCAATAAAGCAGATCTTTTATATCCACTTTTATCCGGTTTAGATTTAATCACACCTTCTCTCCATATCATCTGCATATAATTAATATGGTTTTGTCTACTTTCTGTCCGTGTGATAATTTGTCTGTCAGCGATTCGAACCATTTATTGTTCGAATAATTACAGGTTTTTAGAAACCTGTAATGTATTTACTTATATCTAAAGCCAGCAAATAAAAGGGGAAAAAAACTAGATACCGTGTAAAAAGATATGGAAAACTAAACCGGTAAAAGGAGCAGAGGAAGACCATCAAAGATCTGGGATGACTGCTGAGGAAAAATAATTATAAAGAAAAATGTTACAAGAACCAAAGTTCATGGCTTTGGTTCTTGTAACATTTTGGCACTAGACAGGTAAAACTGGAACAGATTTACCAAAAAATTTAAAACAGGCAGTTACTTAGTAAATGAATAATAATTTTCAGGTTTTTACCTGAAATTCTTTTAATCTTCCCATTAAACCAATTGTGTTGAACTTTTAAATGTATGATTTGAGTGTGTATTCAAATTTTGAAAAAATATTTTTTTAGTTTGAACAAATAAAACGTAGCGAGTATCAAGGGCGAATGAGGCAAAAGTTGAATATTTAACGAGAGTGCTTGTCAAATACTCTGTTCTTTTTCTTTGTTTTCCTTCCCTACTTCTTTGTTTTAGTTTACAAAAGCTCCTCGCAATAGTTAGTAGGTACTTGAATTTTTCATTAACTCAAATAGCTTTTCAAAGATTCCGATTCAGAATTTCAAATAAACGTTCACAGATGTCAGCAGGAAACTAGGGAGACTATTCTACTAACAAAACTATTCACTTAATTCTGGTTACATTATCAGTCGTTTTAACACGACTATTGTCATGTTAATTTTAACAGTGGAACTTCGTTTAAATGTTTATTTGTGTCAATTTTAAATCTTCTTTTATGTGGCATCTGAACTAATGGCATTAAACAGAAATAGCTGCAATGGAATATTTTAATGAATATTGCAGATTTCTACTCTGATGGTAATGAAGACATATAGGGTGCGGCAGCATAATTTGCTGATTTGAAGAAAAAAATTTTGTCCCACACCCTTTAGCCCAGATGGTTTAAACTAAAAATCTGAAAAAATTCGAAGTAATGTACATTGGTATGAACCGGAATAGTACAACAGGAATTTTTGATCAGATTATGTTTCCGGAAAATAATGCATTTTTTGTGTTTTTAACCAAAATATGTTAAATATTAAGTGCTCATAGCGATGTGCGTTTCGTCATTGGTTTTCTAATTTGCCAAACAGGTAACTTGCAAACTAGAGTTCGAATCCTGTCAATTTAATTTTTTTTTGTTTTTTTCTTGCAGTTTTCTTTTGTTTAAATTATTTTGTCCAAATTCTAGTTATATTTTGGTAAATGTTGCATTTAATTTTTAAAAGCGTAAATTTAATAACCAGTGGGAAGTGTTGAAATTATAATTTAATTCTATGCTTGATGTATACGAAATCAGAAGGCGGGGCTAATGATAAGCAACCAGTAGAAGCCATAGGCGCAATTTTCAAAATTTTAATGAACCTTGCTATGCAAAAAAAAATACTGCACATATTTAGAAACTTAAATAATGGTATTAGGCATTCGAATTAAACTTCATAAAAAAATATTTTGACATAAAATTTGTTTTGGCATCTCAAATAATCATCATTCAGTTACTAAATACCTGCAAAACCCTGTAATGTGTGAAAATTCACACTTCACATCAATTTTTATTTATTTTTTAACATTGGAAATATAAGTTTATAATGTTTTAAAAATTGTATTCGGCAAGTGGCGCCCCCCATTAGCGATACACTGATTTGCTAAAATTCTGAAGTGTCGGTCGACTCTTTCCAGCTTAGCCATTCGCATGCTGGTTATTGCTTAGCGAATATTGTCCTTCAGTTGAGCTACCCTCGTTTTTAAGTCAGTTTTGACATTTAATTGAGTTTAAACTTTATTTTTCATTAATGCCCGATTGCTAACGTCAGAGTTAAATGCTTTAAACTCAGATTATCACTAACCCGAGTAAAAATTACAAAAAAATGCGTTGCTAATGTGCAAGTTATGGTTGGTTTATATACGGAACAAGAATAAGGAATAGGAAATAAGAATAGTATACAAGATGTTAAAACATGGCTGTGCCGCATATCGGTTTATGTAGGACTCAAATGGACTCAAATCTGGATAAGACTGAATTCTTATCGTCTCCTTCTCATTTGCGTCATGTTGATTTAAATATTTTTCTGCATATCCAATATAAATATGCTTTAGTAAATCTATAACATGTGTCAAAATTCAATCTGTTCGTCAGCGAATTGTTAAAATCGCATCTCGCGAGGTGTGTGCATATATGGATGATTGCAATTCCGATTGCGATCTTAATTAAACGTCTTCCTCATCTCGAAGTTTGCAGTGGTACATGCACAAGTTTGCAGTGGAAATCATTACTGGTGAATTCACTGACAATAAAGATTAGACACTGTTGATTGTGCCCACTGAATATAGTGGTTACAATATCATTCGCCTTATTGTCGCTAAGATACGGCATTAATTAATACTATAATTAAAGTGTTTCTAATTGTTTCCAACTATACAATAATATAATACGGAAGAGCGTATATTTTCAACAATTTCAAGATCTCACTTATTAACAATGCCAACTGATAGGACCGTACTTTTGTTAACACCTTCCCGAACAGACCAAATTCTATGCGAGGTTAAAAAATATCATTTCACTTTATTTTAATACATCCTAAATTTTTTAACTCAATTACAGAGTGACTTACAAGAAAATTATTTTCATTGTATATTTTTCATAAAAAAAAGGATGACTACATATGAAACGTATTTATACCTGGATTATGAATACGGACACTTCCCCGTAATTATGTGTGATATACTGGAACAACAATGTTGAAAGTATGTATCTTTAATAGTAAAATGTGACTGCGGCATGCTTCTACGGTAAAAGTTGTTTAGGACTGCATATGCAGTTATGTCCGCAAAAGTGTTAAATACATTTTTGTTGATAAGCGCTTATAGTAACTGAAATACATCGTGTCTCAAAAGAAATTTTATATTTAGTGGATCGATTAAAAAAAAGTAAGCCGTATATAGAAAAAATGTTTATTAATTATTAAAATAAACTTTTTGGGGATTTATTTCTTAAAAATAATATCGTCTAAATGTAGACCCTCGCGTTCTCGGCACTCATTTAATCGAACAGTAAAATTACTTATGACGTCTCGGCAGGTGGACTCAGGGATGGCTGCCATTTTGTGACGGATATTTTTTTTCAAGCGCCAGTGAAGTCGGTTTATTGGCGTAAACTTTAGATTTAAGATAACCCCATAGGAAAAAGTCCATAGGGGTTAAATCTGGACTGCGTGGAAGCCAATTTATGTCACCTCTCCGGGAGATCAATTTGCCTGAGAAAATTTCACGAACACGTGGCAGAGACATATTGGACGTGTGTGAAGTTGCTCCGTCCTGTTGGAACCATGTTCTTTGGTTATAGCCAGGAAAGTTTTGCAGTTCAGGTACCAAGAAGTTGTCTAACATCTCCACATAACGCTCTGAATTCACTGTAACTGCACGCCCCCTTTCGTCTTCAAAAAAGTAAGGGCCGATAATTCTTCGCGCCGACATCGCAGCCCATACGGTCACTTTAGGCGAATGTAGGTGTTTCTGATGTTTGCGTTTCGGATTCGTTGCACTCCAGTAGCGGCAGTTCTGCTTATTTACATGGCCATTAAGATGAAAATGAGCTTCATCCGAAAACAAAATGTTGGTAAACGTGGAAAATCGCTCAATCACCTGATTTACGAAATTAAGCCTCTGACTGGCATCTTGGGGCTTTAATTCTTGCACCAATTGAATTTTGTAGGGGTGCAGCTTTAGGTCTTTGTGCATAATGCGATGTAATGATGATCTATGCACATTTAAAGCACTTGCGTGCCTCCGAATTGAAAGGTTCGGGTCGTCACGAACAGACTGATTAACATTCTCCACGTTTTCTACCGTTCTTGATGACCTAGGTCGCCCGGATTTTGATTTATCCAGCGTTGTACCAGTCTCTTCAAACTTTTTAACCCAATGTCGGATGAGAGGAATGCTTGGCGCATCATTTAAGTGGCGAAAACCTCGAATACTGCAGAATTTTCTACGCGCTACAGTCGCCGAATCACCGTTTTTGTAAAACTCTCGCACGCATAACTCGCGGTCTATCCCGCGAAACGCTCCATAGCTACTGAATTCCCAAGAGCCAGGCTACCGATTGACATAACCCCCGCGCCCCTCGGATACGTTGCGTTCACGCAGTAAGCTAAATAAATATAAAATTTCTTTTGAGACACCTTGTACTTCTATGCTTTAATTGCAACAGGCATCTTCGGTCTAGGCTTATTAACTATTAGTTACATAGTTTACAACTTGGGAACACTAAGCCGAAGAGTTACGTGTTAACTATGTTGGATTTAAGTTTCCATCACTAAATCCACTTTCGTTGTGTGAAATGAACCAAAAATATAGGTCAAAACTTGTATCTCATTCGTTACTATACAAAATTAAGACAAGCAAAATAAATAACTTAATTACATAACTCCACCCACCAATTTCCCATAACACAGAGCAAGATTACATATTGTAGAGTTTTTCTGTCAGAGTTGTTGGAAAAAGAAAACCCGTATATTTTTTGTGGACGTATTCGAAGGATGAAAGTAAAGGAGACAGCGATATAATTGTCTGCCTCATCGATCAAAGGACCAGTCGCTATTTTGAAATATGGCACGCAATCTACAACGCGTTCCGTGTTTCATCTTTGGAATAATTTATCTGTTACAGTGACACCAAAACTGAGTTCGATATATAATGGGTGTTTTTTTTAGAGGTATAGAACTTTAAATTGCAATAAAACAACGATGGATTATTCGATTGACATGAATTTTTTTTTATTCGAAAGATAATCTTGTGGCATTACATTTTAAATATGATTTCTGGCATATGACCGCCACGGCTGGCTCGGATGTAGTCCAATCTGGACGTCCAATTTTCGATGACTTTTTCCAACATTTGTGGCCGTATATCGGCAATAACACGGCGAATGTTGTCTTCCAAATGGTCAAGCGTTTGTGGCTTATCCGCATAGACCAATGACTTTACATAGCCCCACAGAAAGTAGTCCAGCGGTGTTAAATCACAAGATCTTGGAGGCCAATTCACAGGTCCAAAACGTGAAATTAGGCGGTCACCAAACGTGTCTTTCAATAAATCGATTGTGGCACGAGCTGTGTGACATGTTGCGCCGTCTTGTTGGTATGATTTAATGTAATGCCACAAGATTATCTTTCGAATAAAAAAAAATTCATGTCAATCGAATAATCCATCGTTGTTTTATTGCAATTTAAAGTTCTATACCTCTAAAAAAAACACCCGTTACAATTCAATAAATGTAATATGAACACAGGGTAAAAGTAAAATCGGTAACACACACTAAAAAATTTATGTGAAGTGTGAATTTTCACACATTTCAGGGTTTTGGAGGTGTTTGATAAGTGTAAGTAGCCAACAGAATGCTAGGAGGACAATATTTTTTCTATAATCACATCAAAATCAGTAATTTTTGATGAACATTTTCATTCATTGTTTGAGTACTAAGAGCTTTTATTTAATTTTTTTAAACTAAATTTAGAGGGGAGTAATTAGTGTTTCTGATTTCTCGACATTTTTCTTTTCTCGAAAAATGAAATTTAGACTTATTTTCTCGAAAATTCTCGAGAATTCTCGAAAAAAATAATTATTAGATTATATATCTTTTTTTAATATTGAAAATATTGTAGAGGATAAAAACATGTTAAAATTATAGTCAATTTTAAAGTACTAAATTATTCATTTAAATAACATTAGAACAAATGGATAACGGGGCTTTAAAAATGATTATGAAAACGGCACGTAATTGCCTATTAATTGAAAATACATATGTATAGAGATATTTTCAAAAAATTAACAAATTAATAATAATAGTAATAATTATTTTATTTAACTTGTAGGTAATCTTTTACATAACAGTTTTAAACTGAACAAAAAATTAAATGTAATTGATTATTGAATTAGATGGTTACTAATTGTTACTAATCTTACTAATTAGTAACTGATTATAATAAAAAATACACTAAATAAAAATAAAATATTGTAACAATAAATGCTAATTAACTAAATATTATAAATCGCTTCTTATCTGTTGCCACAGTTGCGTTGCGGAAGACAGAAGACAAATTTTATCAAAACTAAATTATTATCAGTGACTTACTAAACATTATATTGTTTTAAAATAGTTTTTATATTCGTTTAACGTGGCGTCGAGAAAATTTTACATTTCTCGAGAAATAAAAAATGAGAATTATAACTTTTTCTCGAGAAATTCTCGAGAAGAAACACTAGGAGTAATTCTAAATTACGCAGCAAACGCTGCAAAAAACCCTACAAATATACATACAAATACAAGCAACCAAAAACTTCTAGAGAAAACTCCTCTTCAAAAATATATCTGCTAATTAACCCAACATTGTAACATTACCATTCCCAAAATAGTAAAAATGTAAATCCTAATAAATCCCCACCATGGACGCTACTCTCTCCGCAGATTGACCTAACCCTAACAAAATATCCTAAACCCCACACCAATCCAGAAATATACCAGCAAGATTACCACTAAATATGAAATTAATACCTCAACGCAATAGAAATGTATGCGGATCAAATATAGATGAACTAATGGGATCAGCAACTATAATAGGCGATAAAACCTATAGATACCATCTGCCCAACCAGTGAAGCATCTATACAGCAGAGGCATTTAGCATACAGAAGGCGACAGAACACATAAAAACATACCACCACCACCAAAGAACAACACAAACACTGCACAATATACACCGACTCACTTAGTGTACTATAATCGTATCAACAGACCTACCCTAAAAATCCTCACATTAAAAAAGGACAAGAAAACATACACGATGTCATTAAAAACTACAAAAATACAGTCACTTTTCTGTAGATTCCAATCCACATATGCATAAAGAGGAATGAAAATGCGGACGAAAATGCAAGACAAGCAATACAAGATAAAGAACTCAAAATATCAACACAACCCGAAGAACAAAAGAATATAATTAAAAAGAATCAAAGTAGATGGAACAAATATTGGATCAACACAAATATTACCAACAAATTAAGAAACATAAAAGAAAATACCCAAAATTGGACATGGAAGAAGGAAAGACCAGGTAACACTAACAAAACTCAGAATAGGGCAAACCCTATTAGTACACATCTATAAAAAAATACAACAATAGACATGCGACACTTACGACACACCACTCGAACACAGCATACTACACTGCACAAAATACTAACAAGAAAAACTAAGAAACAACATCCCATACACAATGAAACAAGCCCTCGAAAACGACACAAATACCACAACAAACATACTCAACTATATCACACAAGTAAATCTAAACATCTGAAATATATTTATAAACTATCTATGTAAAATAAAATAAATATTGAAGAAATCTATGTAAACACAGACGCTAATAGCCACAGTAGCTGAAGTGTCTTAAAATTTAAAAAAAAAACTTATAGCCCATCTTGTACAAATTCTACATTACTTAATTTTCATCCGCATTATAAATTAAGATTGCCATAACATTATTACAACAGCCTCTGTTTTAGAAACACTGGTATATGAAACGAGGGAAAAGACACATGGAAAACCCTAACTTTTATATTCGTTCAAGGTTTGGATTATGATTAATTGCGGTAACATGAAATTGTGACAAAAATATTTTGTATTCTTTACACTGTCACAATTTATCTTTAACTTTACAGCAACATTTAAATTTTTGGAAACAAAAAAATACATGTTTTCGTTTGTTTAACAGTTGCTTTGGGAAAACATGAAAATATTATGAAGATAATTGTGTTACGGGTTAAAATAATGAAATTGTAGGAAAATAATGAATTCAAAGTTGCAAATTAAATTGTTTGAGTTGGTAATACTTTTTAATTTGTAATGACAGTGCTGGAAACAACTTTAATTATTATTTATGTTAAATCAGTTATAGCTGAAGTTGAGAATATTTAAAATTAAAATAAATATAAAAGTAGAAACTAATATAATTTTTTAGCAATTATTCAATCAATCAATGTCAAGATTTGTGAACATTACATATAGTGTTCCTCAAGGGTCTCATTTGAGACTATTACCATTTCTGATTTTTGTAAACTACATCACAAACTATATTTAAAAATATGACATTTAAAACTGATGTATTTTGAGCAGATTGGCCAACATAAAGAAAATTTGAGATACAAGCAGGTAACATTTAAAAAATAAATAACTATAGAGTTCCGCACGAAGCTAACAAATGGATAATATAAAATTTCATTTTTATCATCATTGGCGCGACAGCCCGAGGTGAGCCTAAGCCTTCTGTTTGCAGGTTTCATGGCCATGTTTTTAATCTATGTACATTCAGGAGTAATCTGGTAGCATTATCACTCTTACCTATTAGAACTGCCATGTATTATTAAAAGCCAACCTTCGCAGCCATGTGTAATATTTCAAAAGATAAATCAGATTTTTTCATTGTTTCGTCCATTTAACCATCCCTTGTCCATTAAGGGGGGGGGTCTACATTTTAAGCATATTTTTGTGAATTTTTTTCATATCTATGGTTAAATTTTTTCATTTTCAAACTAAGTACATATATAAAGTAAGTTTTGAAGAAGATACAAAAAAAAATTTGTAGGCAAAATATGGCGAAATGAGCCAGGTGTGGCAAATCTTCTCAGAAAAAATTAGATTTTACGGTGACCAGCATAACTCGTCACTGGATCATCTGAAATCAAAAATACAAAAAGATTTTGTTAGTTTATGAGTTTGCCGAGGTAATGACGTTGAGTTTTTATTTTTAAAATGATTTTTCAGTTTTTAGCGTTACTTAGAAGACAAAAATAATTAATTCCCCCTAAAAAATACCTAAAAATTAGTATATTTGTGATTGTTAAATAAAAAAAAAAAACATGAAAACAAATATCTCACCGTCGTTACCTCGGCAAACTCATAAACTAACAAAATCTTTTTGGATTTTTGATTTCAGATGATCCAGTGACGAGTTATGCTGGTCACCGCAAAATCTATTTTTTCCCGGATTCTGAGAAGATTTGCCAGAGCTGGCTCATTTCGCCATATTTTGCCTTCAAAATTTTTTTGTATCTTCTTCAAAACATACTTTATATATGTATATAGTTTGATAATGAATAAATTTAACCATAGATTTGAAAAAAAAAATCATAAAAATATGCTTAAAATGTGGTTATCAGACCCTACCCCCCTTAAGTTCATATGAAACGTGATTTTTTCAAAATAAATAATCGATTTTTCGCATTTTTGCTTATTAATACCAGGGGAAGTCAGTAATTTGGTCAAAAAGTGATGTTGGAAAGCTGAAAACAGCAGTGAGCTATTTCCAAAAGTGTCACTAGGTGGCAGCACAATCCAGCTTGATAATACTTAAGTGACAGTTGCCGTGTGCGTGCGCAGGCAGAGTTAAAATGGCGATCGTGCTCGAAGAGTATACTGCGGAAGAGCAACGTGCTGTTGTGCGTTTTTTGTGAGCAAAAGGACTTCCTGCAAAGGATATCCATAAGGAAATATATCCTGTTGACAGTGAAGAGTGTTTTTTGCGTAAAGCAGTAAACAACTGGGTCGAAAAATTCTCTCAAGGGCACTTAAAAGTTATTGAACACCGAACTGGGCGTTCAGATGGCGAATGATGCAACAATTCGATGGGCGGACGAGTTGGTTCGAACTAACAGACGGGTTACAATAGCATAGCAACTGCAATAGGATGTTCTCATGGTTTGGTCTACAAAGAAGCATCTTGGCATCAAACGTTTCGCGGGTGATAACGATGTTGAACGAGAGGTACGTATTTGACTGAGACTGCAGCCCAAAGACTTTTATACAGCAGGCATTGGGGCATTGTTAAAGCGATGGGATAAGTGTATTAACCTTTTCGCTGCTCCAACCGTATATACTCGTAAATAAAAGTGTGGCCCGATACGCTCCGAGCGAGTTAACTCGCGCCGTGTTTTAAATTGTTCCCTGCTCAACACGACTATTTTCGCTGGGTACCCCAACCAGTTCAAGTACCTACGAGCACGTTGCGTTGGTATACGTTGCTGTGCCGTTCAATTCAGTTAGATAGGGTCTTACATTCGGTATATCTATTTATTTATATCGATTTAATAAAATCTTTTTGATTGTATTCTTGTATTCATTCACTCACATTACATTTTTTTCTAACATTAGTCATATACCATCATTCATCCTTACATGTCATAAAAACTTACACAAAAAGTTCACGCCAACTGCTCTACACGAATAAACTCGCAATCACCGAAATATGTGCGCACAGCGAGCACGAAATCTCAAAGCGTATGGCGCAGTGAAAGGGTTAATGTTGGTGGCGATTTTGTTGAAAAATAAAACTTGTTTTCAGCAGTATTTCTTTGAGTATTTTTTTAATAGTCTTTTGTGACTTAATTACTGACATTCCCACGAATTTTAATAATATGTATGAATTCAATGTTTAGGACAGTAGTTCGATTAGGTTCCAAACTTGGTGTATTATAATGTATTTTGCAATTATCTCAAAATTGCACTGTGGAAAAACGCATTTTGAATATTACTTCCTCATATGTGACCGTCGATAAACATTATTAAATATTTTCTTGCACAAAAACTCTTATTCTTTCAATAATCCATCAACTTCCTTCATTTTTCTCACATGTATCAAACTAATCAACTAATATACATCATTCTTTCTCGATTATTCATTTTTGAAAATACGTTATTATGAAAGATGATCTGTCAACATCAAAGGTAAGATATGCGTGTTAGCAATGGGGTTTCTTTATAACAACAATTTAACAGCAATGTCTTTCGCTATCTTCGCAGAATTAATGGACAAGCCAGAACATGCCGATACCTGGATACGTGAGAGAGATGGAACGATACCAGTATATATGAGGGAATGAAACACACTATAAAAGTGTGTGTGGTGATAAGAAATGTATTTATTTCTGCAAAAGGTTAAATCAGTTGATCTGCAAATATATTGAGAGGAAAAAATAAATTTGTTTAAGTGCTAGCGCATTTTATACAGGCTAGGATTAAACATTTTTAGAGAAATACGTTGCATTCAAGAGCTACCTTGGTGCATCATCATTACATCTGGTGTCCCTCAAGGGTCTGATTTGGGACCATTACTCTTTCTACTTTTTGTAAACGATATCATGAACTATATTTCAAATGCTTATTCTTTAGTTGGAACATACATACGAATTTATATATTAGTATAATTAAATCAAAACCTTTAAATTGTACTAGCTCATTTGTATTGTATACTATGTTCAATTTGATGTCCATAAGCACTGTAGCACTTCCCAAAGTCGTGGAATTAGCTACCTAGACATTTGAGAATATTAAAAACCAAGTCAAGCCATCAAAATATATCAATTTATGTCAAGGTTTGTGAATATTACATCTGGTGTTCCTTAAGGGTCACATTATGGTCCGTTACTCTTTCCGATTTTTGTAAAGGACAACAGAAACTATATTTTTTTTTTTTTTTTTTTTTTTAGAATTTATTTAATTTATTTATTTAATTTACTTATACAACAAAAGTATAATATATACAAATATATGGCATAAAGTCACAAAAGATACAAGGTATCCTGTGGTGACAAAAATATATTTAAAATTTGCATTTATCATATGTACACACATGTTTTAAAAGAAGAAAGAGAATTTTTTATATATATTGTAGTATTGTTACAAAAAAAAAAAAAAAGGAAAAAATGCAAATAGATTATTATAATTAATAGATTACTAACAACTATTCAGTATATTGCACAAAGAAGCATTAGATACATTAGTTAACCAAATTTTAATTTTTTTAATGAAAAGTTTGGTACTGAATTGAAATAAATGATTTTTTAAATCTACTGGTAATTTATTATACAATTTTGGTAGAATAGCAGTAAAATTTTGAGTCCCTATGGTTTTATTAAATTTATTTAAGTTGGATAGTTTATTAGATTTATTTCTGGTTTCATAATTATGTGAGGGTAATTGTATGTGGTGTTCAAAGTATTTTTTTTCTCTATGCAAGCATTTAGCTACAGCAAGAAAATATAACCTCGGTATATCAAAAACATTAGCATCAGTATATAGTTGTTCTGTTGGATATCTGTGTGGTTTTTTTAAGTATATCTTTAAGATTAATTTTTGAGTTATTTTTAAATTGTGTATTACTGTTTTGGTTGCACCACCCCATGCCAAAATTCCATAACTTAACAATGATTGAACTAATCCGTAATATATAATTTGTAGTGTTTTTTTGTTTAGGCAATATCTAAGATTTTTAAATAAGAATATAAATTTTCGTAGACGATTATTTAAATAGTGAGTGTGTAATTTCCAGGACATGTTACTGTCAAATATAACACCTAAATATTTCACTGAATATTGAATTAAAATTTTATCACAGCAGTTACAATAGTTAGATTGACAGTGGTTACGGTGTAATAAAAAATCTTTATCCGGCGGTAATTTGTCTTTTCGACAAGTGAAAGGCACTATGACTGTTTTTTTAGTATTTAAAGAAAGTAAGTTTAAATCTAGCCACTGTTTTATTAAAGATAGGTTCTTAGACAAGTTATTAAAGATATCGTCCCAAGTATTACCTTGAGCATAATAAATAGTATCATCTGCATATGATATTAATGTCCCTTCAACCCCTAGATATAAGAGATCATTAATATAGATGATAAATAATAAAGGGCCGAGGACAGTACCTTGCGGAATTCCACAGGTGACTGTTCCCGGAGAACTTAAATTACCATCTATTGCAGTAAACTGTAATCTGACGCACAAATAGCTTTTCAATAACTGAAGTATAATACCGCGAAAGCCATATGTCTCAAGCTTTTGGAGTAAACGACGATGATTCACAGTGTCGAAAGCTTTTGCAAGGTCTAGAAAAACTGCTGCTGAAAGTTTAGATTCATCTAAATTTTTGTAAATTGCGGACGACAAGGTGGTAATTGCATTTTCAGTCGAGACATTCGTGCGGAAACCATATTGTTGCTTAGAGAGAATGTTATTTGGACCTGATTTATGTAATACTTTAATTAGTGCTATTTTAAATAATTTTGGAAAATAGCCTTCAGTAATACATCTATTAAATATTTTAGTTAGGGGGTTACTTATTATTGTTTTCACCTGTTTTAATATTTTACTTGGAATGCCATCATATCCGTTAGTGCAACTATTCTTTAGCATGTCTATTGCTGCTATAACATCACTGTCAATTATTGGTGGGAAAAAGAAACAATTATCAATTGGGTCTATTTTATTTTGAAAAGTAGTGCGTGGTATATTAGCTTCCATTTGTTTGGCAATATCCAAAAAATATGTATTAAAGTGATTGGCAATACTACATTTATCAGTTAAAATTTTATTATTTGAATCTAAAATATGATTAATTTCTTGATGTTTTTTATGTAAGTTAACAGCCTCTTTAGAAATATACCAGATTTTTCTACTATCATTGCCGGCCGCGATCAGTTTGTTTTTGTAAAAATCTGATTTTGCCTGTTTGATCACATTATTTAGTTTATTTCTGTATCGGTTAAAGTTAGTTTTTAATTCAATATTATCAGGGTTCAATTTAAATTGTTTATATAATAAATCACGTGATTTAATAGAATTGATAATACCAACAGTTATCCAACTTTTTCTTTTTTTTGTTATTTTTTTATTAGAAGTACTTAAATGAATATTTTTATTAATTGTATGAATAAATTTTTCAAGCACAAGATCTAAATTGTCATCCTCCATGATATAGCTATAATTTTCTTCCCGTGTTAAACTTTCAAGTTTATTATAATTAATAATTTTATTGATATTTTTACCACATATTTTTTTTGTATGATTAGTCACCGAAGAAAATGGAAGTTGTATTTTTAATATAACCGGGAAATGATCGGATATTTTACTATGCAAAATAATCGGAATAATATTTTCATTTAGAATTTTACCCCTGATTAGAAAATGATCTATGCAAGAACGTGAACCTTCCTGCACTCTAGTAAAGCCATTTATGCATGATCTGAAACCGAATTCTGAAAATAAATTGAAATAATCGTTACTGTCAGTTTTGTCAGTTAAAATATCAATATTTGTGTCACCACAGAATACTTCAAATTCATTTTTACAATAAATATTATAATAAGTCCTTAAACTATGCAAAAATTCATGCACATTAATATCATGAGATCTATAGACTGCTGTTACTGCAATGCTTTTTGCATTAATAGTGATTATTGTTCTAATAAATTTTACTTGATCGATTGCAATTATGTCATATTTATATTTCAAATTATTTTTAATATACATAATAACCCCGTCTGCTTTGTTTACAGTGCTTTCATTGTAAACAATATCATAACCTTTCATAGAAAAATAATCAATATTGTTACAATTCCAAGTTTCGCATAAGATAATTACATCAAATTGTTTATTAAAGAAATCCATATACACTTCTAAAGGCTGAAAATTATGATTCATACTTCTGATATTTGTTTGAAACAATGTTATGTTATTTGATAAATTATTTTTACTAATTTGACACAAATAATTTTTACATTTTTGCAGAGAATCACAGATTATAGGTAAAATAAAATTAGAATTAAAGTCATCATCAGATGACTCTTGAATTTCATTAATATTTGAATTAGCCATCTCGGAAATATAATAATAACAAAGAGAAAGACTAACAGTAAAAAAAATGAGACAAAAAAAAATACCTAAGAAATATACTGACTAACAGGTCCCAACTTGGTTTGAATGTCATCTTCACTGGTAATTCTTATCACAGGGGCATTTTCTGTTTTTCGCACAAATAATCTTCCATATTTGAACCATACATATTTGTAGTTTAGTTCATATGCATGTATCTTGGTGAGTCTTAGCAGATTTTTATTAGTGTTAGTGAGGTGTTCGGAGATATATATTTTCTGTCCTAAATCCAAAGCTGGAATGTTATTATTTGACGTCACTAGCACTCTTTTCTTAACTAAAATATCCCTTTTGGTACGTGTAGTCAGGCGAGCAACAATCGACGGTAATTTGTGTTGGTTCGTTGTACGAACTCGGTGAGCCACATCGACGTCTTCTAAATTGAGATTTACCTCTAATTCCTTAGCAATTTTCAAAACCATGTCCTTACAATCTTCATCGGGTTTTGGAGGAACGCCAAAAATTTCGATATTATGGTTTCGACTGTACTGTTGTAGTTCTTCGACTTGATGTTTTAATTGTTTAATTTCAATTTTTTTTTCATTGTTGGATTCAATTAATTGTGTAGTTTTATTATTCATTGCTATCATTTCCTTTTTGTTGTTTTCAAATTCCTGTATTATTATATCATACTTTTCAGAAACGAAATTGATTGCTTTTTGAAGTTCAGCGATATCATTTTTTAACGTGGATAAATCATTAAGTTTAAAATAGATATCATTTAATTTTCTTTCTAATTTAGCGTAATCAGAATCTGGTGAATTGTTATTAGGATTACTGTTCTGATGTAACAGCAATTCTTTCTTATTCCTAGTGGTTACTCCTGCCGCACATTTAGAACAGCGCCAACCGTTGTTCTTCTTGATGGCCTTTCTGTAGCTGGATTCCGGTATTGAGCACTCGAAGTGATAATAATTATCACATTCAATGCATACAGCAAATTGCAAGTTGTCAATGACATTTTTGCATTTACCACAGCTATATATTGGCATTTTAGTTATTGTATTATTAATAGTTTGAGGGGCGCTGACACTGGATTTTCCTGCTGGAACCTGAGCTAACTTATCAGAGAACTGCAGTTGAATGCTTTATATTGAATTTTTTATTTTCAAAGCACAATTTTAAATTGTTTTAAATAAATTAGCACAGTTATTTATAAAGTATAATTATTAGTACACAAAGAACAAACCGGACTTGAACTACGCACAGATATAACTTTAAAAATATTTCACTATAAACTGTGGGAGACAATTGCAATTAATTAGAGGGACAGTAAAACACGTGTGCACTGTATGAATACTTGAACTCGAACGAACGAATTTTAAATGATAATTATTTAGTTTTAATAGAACATAACCAAGTGTTATATCTGGCTCTACATTGGGCGCCAAAATCCTATAAAAATATTTATCTTACCATTGTTTATAGTTTATTAAATTTTTAATCCATTATTTGGAACCCTCAATATAACAAGTATGTAAATAAAATGGAATATATTCAACTAAAGGCTTCAAAATATTTTTACTGTAAAATTCACACTCCTTGTAAAAATTATTAATCTGCCTGTGTTAATACTCTAAAACCCACTAAAAAATCATTGTGTTCTGGTGGATATGCTCTTTCTTTAGAAGATTATTAACATCACTGAAAATAGTGATCTGCTAAAACTTTTTGGTTTTCATATTACCTCATATCAAACCCATAACTAAACATTATTTCACCTAAACAATTTTAATACTAATTCTTTCTATTCCTAATCTTATTTTCTTTTTGCTAAATTCGTCCATTACCTTACAATTTAAATTATCTTCTTTTTGTAATACACAAACGAAAAACTGTTGCTCTGCTGTCGGCTAGCGGCCTAGGCGGCGCATAGCTTGCAAACATATTGGATTGTTGTTTCTAAACTCTGATACATTTGATGGTCATCTGTAAAACACAAACTGAATACAAGCAGTAGCTAGCGACATAACTGCCGCTAGCCCTGGCTTCAAATAATAGGCAAAAGAGTATCAACACACTGGTTCATATTTTTAATACGAAACTATTTACATAGTATAATATGGTACCAGTTCTATCTAATTAAAAAACTTTACTTTAGTCTGTTGCAGTTCTAATAAATGGTAAAGCTGAGAGAAAGAAGATATTCAATAATTTTACTTAAAGTCAAGTTTTCTTTATTTTTGTACCGTCTGATAGATTGCGTTTAATTGATTTTACTTATTACTTTTATTTACAACTCTAGGAATTAAAAACAAGTCCGTCCCTATTATTGCTTAAAGGTTTCGAGATAAATGTTGATTTTCAATTTTGTTCTTTACACATCGAATTTCTATTCTTTCTTTTTCTTTGTTCTTTAAGTTAATGCGTTGAATATATCTTTGTTGCTTTGTTTCAAATAGATTATTTTGGTTACGTATAAAGAAGAACATATATTGTTGTTGCTATATATGTAACTCTAGGAAAATTTAATCTTACTTTTTTATTTCAGTAAACTACGTATTTGTGTGTAATTGAAATTCCTATAAGGCAAATTGTTTCTTTTTCAGATCAGAGCCATCTTTTGTTATTTCAATACATATTTTTATGATCAACAGCTAGGTGAACAGCTTTTATATACTGAGACTAGACTGACTACAGACTAAGACTTCAGGCCCTTAGACTTTCTCTCATTAGTCCCTTCCACCCTGTCACTTTCTATTACCCGTCATCAATATTTGTTAATACTAAGGTTCACGATAACAAATTTTAAGAATAATAAATTTTAATTAATAATAAATTTTAATTCTTAAACGTTATTATCATATTTATTTAAGTATAATTATAATGATTTGCGAAAACAAGAAATGACATCAGGAACATTACAGTTACATAATTAACAAAACGTAATGGTTTTTATTAATAAGTGTTTTTAAGATATATCAATATTTCCAGGTAGCTTGTACTGCTACAGAATCGACCACCAAAATATCGAACTGACCAAAAAGCTACCAATTATAATACTTTTTTTTATAATACTTGAAAAGGCGAACTATTATGGCTTATGGTACGAGTACTAAGGCAATTCACCAAGACAATTCTATTTTTTAGTGTTGAAAATTCCATGCCTAAACAGGATTCGAATCGGAGACCTTAGCAACGTAGGGCATCACTACGCTACGCCGGTCAGCATTCTGATGAATATAAAATCAAAAACAATAACCTATTTGAACAGTTAAAATTAAAACATTTAACACATTTTTCATTGCTTGTTTTATTATTCTTATTCTTCTGAATATTCATTCGCAAAAATCAACAATACTCAACCAACTAAATTTAATAAGACCTAAAATGTAGTAACCCAATTTAAAAGCATGACATGTAAGTTTATGTGGGCAGTATGAAGCCACTAGAAGCGAGGCGTGAAACGGTGAAACTCAATAAACAAGCCAGCACTGTGTAGCCAGTTCCGAGTTCGTATTTCCCGCGATATTTATAGTCTAGAACAGACGGTCGACATACGTATTGCTACCTACACTACCACTGGCTCACAGACCAATTTGCCGCTGAGCAATATCTACCGAAATATGTTGTTTTAGTTTACACCCAGTGTTCAATGGCGTACATTGGATTCTGACACATACTACAATGACACATGCTACAACTTGTGTGTCTATACAAAAAAATGAAAACAAATAAAAAGTTTTAAGGGAAAATCAATAAAATAGCTTCCCAAATGGATAACTCAATATCTACACATGGAAATTTCTGTCGATAGTTACTTATTTAACTAATAATCAACAAATAGAGAGACAAAACTATAGTCCAAAGCATTTTGACATATTGAGCAGAGAACTGGGTTATGAACAAGATGATTTGAAGTAAAATCTCGGCTACGGAAATACTGGAGAAGGTGTTGCATGGTCACAAGGATGGGTGGGATCAGAAATCCTACCGACTGCGCCAGTTTAATAAAGAAATTTAACTTGCATGTTACAAATATTTATTAATACATCCGTTAACATAAGTAAGTTGTTAGAGAAGTTTTCTAAACTAAAATTTAGAATCTTTCATGTTAATGAATTGCAAAATAGAAAATTGTAAAAATAGTCCTAAATTTATTTTACAATTTTTATGTAATCTTTGCCCACTATGTGTTATGCCGGTCTTAACCCATTGGGCGGAAATCCTAACACTGACTTAATATTCTACTACAAAGCTGCAAGTAAACCAAAGAGTCCTTGAACGAGCTATGCTAGGTACCGTGCGATCATTATTTCTTGCCAGTTACATAAAAGTGAGTATAATAAACAACGAGTTTAAAAATATCAAAACTGTATTGTAATTCTCAGCTGAAAATCCCAATTTAACAAAGAACCAATCAGATTACTTCGTTTGCCCGAACTCACCCGAGGAACAACGAAAATATGTGTTGCTAACATAATACCTGTTATCAACTCATTGGCGTGTTGAGAAAAATAGTGTTCATTTAATAATCAATTCATATAAGGTCATAAAAATAGAATGTACGCGTATGTGTACATGTCCTTGGAAATAAGTTTGATAACTAAATGTTTCTGTCAAGTATTACATAACGGTCAAGATTTGATGATCGCTCTGTATAACAATGAGAAATAAAATAAAATTAACCGACATCCTTGAAAAATCAGTTATTGTGAAATGGAAAGAAGTCATCTAGCTAAAAGAACAGATGACAGATGGTCTATTTCCGATACTGTGGTTCTATTTCCGATAGTCGGAAATATAATTATTTATTGTGTCTGGTGTTCTTTCGACTGCATATGTTCATTTGGCATCTCCAAGAATTCTTCAGCATCTGGGTACCCAGAGAATCATCTATCCATCAGCACAAAGGTTAGTAACATATGTCTGTTGGATAAACGCTTAGACACTGTAGTCAAACGTCCGTCGTGTCTACGATAGCTCTGTGTGGTGCGCTTGAAATTCCACACCAGTTATCGGTTTGCCTAGAGCCGCTACAATGGTATTAACTTGTTAATGAAAATGTTTAAAAATAAGGAACATTATTTATTGATCTACTCTTTTTGAAATCCTTCTTTTCAGGCTGATGGTGATATATAATTTTTACCACGAACTACTCTCAAAATCTCATGTGTGAACCACATATGTACGTCGCTGGTTTGTAGTTCGCCAAGGTTCATGTAATCAACACTGTCTGTCGGTTTGTCTCTCTGTTACTCGTTCCTCTAACAAATGGGGGAGAAATACGTTTATCTTTTGTATTATATGAGGGTTTATTTTAGTTACTGTTTAGGGGTGTTTGAATGTGAATTAAGATATTATTGAGGTGAACTGTTATTTGTTTAAATTAGCGACATGAAGTTTGTCTCTCTAATTTTAAGATAGATGGTTTCCTACCAAAACTAGTTAGTAACTAAATCAGATAAAATTAGGGTATTGTAACAATGGAAAACATTGTGAGACTAAATTGTAGTGATATTCAAAAAGATAAAAGAATATGGCTCAACATTTTGGTGAAGCAAGAAAAAATGTCTGGAATATGGTGTATGTAATACAATTCTAAAAGCACAATATCACAACAAACACAAATAATAATACAATCCAATAAGTTTTGGGAGTTTTGGGAGCGGTAACTAAAACTGTGATTCCAATCGGAATTTTTGAATAACACTTTAAGCGGATGAGAACCCATTCGACAACCACAATAGCACATGTTAACCATTTGAGTACTGTCTATTGTTATTCCTAAATGTTTAATAGACTTTACAGAATGCAAGGAGATTTTATTGCTCTTTTTTAATAAATCAAAATTATCTTGATAACTGGATATATAAAAATGAATAAAAAATGTTTTGCCAATGTTTAAAAATAAATTATTTGCTCGAAACCAATTGTCAACTAAATTGAGATCTTTGTTTGTTTCATTAATCAAAGTTTGAGCATTACATGCGTTATTTATGATTGCAGAAACGTCGGCATACATATATATTTTAGAGTTATTATAGATAGATGGAAGTTTGTTCACGTATAAAATAAATAAAAGGCGTCCCAAAATAGAGCCCTGTGGTACGCCAGCATTGATAACTTTTTCGGTAGATACATTTTGTCCTATTTTTACAATCTGTTTTCTCTCTAACAAGTAAGATTGCAATAAGCTTAACACGTAACCTTGTACTGAATACCTACTCTTAAGCTTTTCTTTCTATTCCCGTATATAATACCTATGAATATAACTGCAAAATAAGGAGTTCAATTGTTATATAAACTTTCATATTAGTTAATAAATCAGACATATTAACAATTTGCAAGTTTTCTAGTTTTCTATTCAGTCTGCTTTCAGTTAACGGTATTAAAGTAAGGACCTTTTCCTCACATTCACGAACAGCGCTGCAAGTCAAACTCTATAAAATATTCAAAAGTTTATGCCTGAAAACTTTCCATAAAGTGCATGTTTGATATCATTAAATCACTTACAGACGTTCTCATTTTATAGAGAAGTCGTATTCGAAAAACGAGCTATAAACTTTCTTTCAATAGATTTACTATATTTTCATATGATGTAAGGAGTTTTAAGGAAGTTTCGTGTTAGATTTAGAATAGATCAAATCACATTAAAGTTATAGTGTGACATTCTGTTCTAGTCTGTCTAGAATTCAATTCTATGAGCCAGATACTCTTGAACAATGCATATGTGTCTGATGGCTCATGTTAAACGGATGACGGCTTGACGCAGATTATTTTACTATTCGTGTTTGAGCACCGTATTCTGGGTCAGATTTACGAGAATATCTCTCTGGAAACTCTCAGTACATTTAAAGCTTTTAAAATGAATGAAAATACAAGGTGTCTCAAAAGAAATTTTATATTTAGTGGATCGATTAAAAAAAAAAGTAAGCCGTATATAGAAAAAATGTTTATTAATTATTAAAATACATTTTTTGGGGATTTATTTCTTAAAAATAATATCGTCTAAATGTAGACCCTCGCGTTCTCGGCACTCATTTAATCGAACAGTAAAATTACTTAAGACGTCTCGGCAGGTGGACTCAGGAATGGCTGCCATTTCGTGACGGATATTTTCTTTCAAATGCGCCAGTGAAGTCGGTTTATTGGCGTAAACTTTAGATTTAAGATAACCCCATAGGAAAAAGTCCATAAGGGTTAAATCTGGACTGCGTGGAGGCCAATTTATGTCACCTCTCCGGGAGATCAATTTGCCTGAGAAAATTTCACGAACACGTGGCAGAGACATATTGGACGTGTGTGAAGTTGCTCCGTCCTGTTGGAACCATGTTCTTTGGTTATGGCCAGGAAAGTTTTGCAGTTCAGGTACCAAGAAGTTGTCTAACATCTCCACATAACGCTCTGAATTCACTGTAACTGCACGCCCCCTTTCGTCTTTAAAAAAGTAAGGGCCGATAATTTCTCGCGCCAACATCGCAGCCCATACGGTCACTTTAGGCGAATGTAGGGGTTTCTGATGTTTGCGTTTCGGATTCGTTGCACTCCAGTAGCGGCAGTTCTGCTTATTTACGTGGCCATTAAGATGAAAATGAGCTTCATCCGAAAACAAAATGTTGGTAAACGTTGAAAATCGCTCAATCACCTGATTTACGAAATTAAGCCTCTAACTGGCATCTTGGGGCTTTAATTCTTGCACCAATTGAATTTTGTAGAGGTGCAGCTTTAGGTCTTTGTGCATAATGCGATTTAATGATGATCTATGCACATTTAAAGCACTTGCGCGCTTCCGAATTGAAAGGTTCGGGTCGTCACTAACAGACTGATTAACATTCTCCACGTTTTCTACCGTTCTTGATGACCTAGGTCGCCCGGATTTTGATTTATCCAGTGTTGTACCAGTCTCTTCAAACTTTTTAACCCAATGTCGAATGAGAGGAATGCTTGGCGCATCATTTAAGTGGCGAAAACCTCGAATACTGCAGAATTTTCTACGCGCTACAGTCGCCGAATCACCGTTTTTGTAAAACTCTCGCACGCATAACGCGCGGTCGGCTCCCGAGAAACGCTCCATAGCGACTGAATTCCCAAGAGCCAGGCTACCGATTGACATAACCCCCGCGCCCCTCGGATACGTTGCGTTCATGCAGTAAGCTATATAAATATAAAATTTCTTTTGAGACACCTTGTATAATATTTATTCGTAAGTGAGTTTTAATATGTAAGTAAAATATTTGGAGAAAAATTTGAGGAAAATCTTTAGACAGACTCTATCAGTCCCTGAGTTCAGTAGGCCACCTCTTCTATTCAATCTTTTCCTTTTATCTTTTATAATCATTATCCTTCAGCCGTTTGATCCACTGCTGGATATAGACCTCCCTTAAACATTTTCAGTTTTCTCTCAGTTCAGTGAGTGGACGATCTTCTTCGGCTACGTCTATCTTCCCATAGTTTTCACTCGAGAATATGCTTGATCCATCTGTCATCTACTGTTCTAGCTGGATGCCCCACCCATTTCTATTTCATGTTAGCTACTTTTATTAGGATGGTTAGTCTCGTCTGTTGACGAATTTCAGCATTTGGTATTTTATCCCTCAGCGTTATACTCGTCTCATGGCCCTTTGTGTTACTTGCTTTCATAGTTTACCAAATGATGCCCATCCTTGTGATATTCTGCAGTAAATTTCGCACGTTTGTCTTTTTCAATTCATATTTAGTGCCCAAGATACTTGTAAGCATCAATCTGTTCAATGTTGGCATCGTCGATTTTCAGTGTTTCGCACAATACAAGGTTTGTCATCATTTTAAGTTTCTGTTTGTTTATTTTGAATCCTACATTTTTAGCTGCCTCATTCAGTTCTTGCAGCATTAGGGATGCACCCTGAACGGAATAGCCACAAGACCAATATCATCAGCGAATTTCAGGTTATAAGCATAATACTATTAATCTGAATACCTTTTTTCCCAGGATAAACTTTTAAACCGGGAAATTGAATCTCCTTGCCTTACTTCTTGTCCAATTTTGATTTGTTTTCATCTACCATGAAGTACAATACTAGCTGTTGCTTTAGAGTTGATGTATTTTATTATCTGGTTGTAGCGATAATGTATTCGGAAAACATTCAGGTCCGGTTTCTGAAAGCTTAGCCAAGTTTAACCATTTGGCTAAACTCGGTTATAATATAACAATCTCATATGTAACCACAGCAACCATATTCTGACCCTTTGGTTATAGATAACTAAGCTTTCAGAAACCGGTCCTAAATGTTTCTAGAACTGACCACAGTTCAACTTTTAAAATACTTTTAATCGTCTATCTCCTGTGAGATCTATCATCGGACTGAAAAATATACAACCATCCTTTTTAGATACTGTTTTCTGAGAGCTGATATGAAAAATATTTAACAACTAATATGCTATAGTGGCGTAACTGCCACCTGGGCAGACCGGGTATGTCCTTGGCACCGGTGTTGAGTATTAACATTTTTAATATAAATATGTATAACACAAGGATATATTTGTAATATGAGATATTTTCAACATGCATCAATGCAAATGATTAAAGGCTATAGCGGGATAAGATAGTGAAAACTGCACCGCTACAGAATTCCATTTTTATTTGACCATTCGAAAGTACTTGGTCGAAAACCCCATCAAAAAAATTTTCAGCCCCCGAAACCCACTAGGGTGTTCTCTATGCGAAAAACAACGTTTTTACGACTTTTATTTTTCCTGGGCGCTTCTTTCATCCAAAAAATCTGAAAAAATTCACAGACGTGTGTTTCAGCACTACAAATAACCATGATTTTTTTCAGAATTTTTCGACTGAAACTAAGCTCAGGAAAAATCTTTGAAATTTTCAACGATTTTTTAGGTTATGTAAATAATGTTTGGCCAACTTTTAAGTACATACATTTTGTGTATTTTTTCCCCTCTTTCGAATGGCGGTGTTAGAATTGTCAGTTTCACGCCGGAACAAGATCAAAAATCGAAAAAACTGTTTTTTTTTTTACTTTTTCCCATTTTTTTCGCACATAACCTCAAAAAAACAATGGAGAAATGATTTTTCACACTTTTTTTTGGTACTGTCAAGTTCCAAAATTCAAAAACCATGAAAAATCATTTTGCCGTTGATTTTTGAGGTTATGTGCTAAAAAAATGGGGAAAATGTTGGAAAAAAACGTTTTTATCGTAATTATGCGTACACTGTGATTCAAAAATGGTGGTTTTTGAATTTTGGAACTTGACAGTACCAAAAAAAAGTGTGAAAAATCATTTCTCCATTGTTTTTTTGAGGTTATGTGCGAAAAAAATGGGAAAAAAGTAAAAAAAAAACAGTTTTTTCGATTTTTGATCTTGTTCCGGCGTGAAACTGACAATTCTAACACCGCCATTCGAAAGAGGGGAAAAAAATACACAAAATGTATGTACTTAAAAGTTGGCCAAACATTATTTACATAACCTAAAAAATCGTTGAAAATTTCAAAGATTTTTCCTGAGCTTAGTTTCAGTCGAAAAATTCTGAAAAAAATCATGGTTATTTGTAGTGCTGAAACACACGTCTGTGAATTTTTTCAGATTTTTTGGATGAAAGAAGCGCCCAGGAAAAATAAAAGTCGAAAAAACGTTGTTTTTCGCATAGAAACACCCTAGTGGGTTTCGGGGGCTGAAATTTTTTTTGAGGGGGTTTTCGACCAAGTACTTTCGAATGGTCAAATAAAAATGGAATTCTGGAGCGGTGCAGTTTTCACTATCTTATCCCGCTATAGCCTTTGTTCATACTTCTTGGTGCCGTCCTCCAGTAAAGCATTGGGCGCCATAAGGCTTCTAGTTATGAGCACTTTCTTCTTTAATATCTTACTCCTTTTCACTATATTGAGTTACCGTTCACTATTTTATGGATAGTTTCTCTCCGTCATTTTATTTTCTTTCACTTTCCTTAGTTTTCACCTGTCCCCAAATCAAACTTTCTTCTTTATGTTCTTTCCTAACACTCCTTTTCCAAGTCCCACTTTGATCATTCACTTTGCCAAATAGGTTGAGAAACAATGATGTAAATCATAAGATGCTTATAATTGCTATTGAATAATTATCCAAATCAGTGTTGTGATAACTTGGCAATCATTATGCATTCTGATACAAATACATTTGCAATAAATGTCAATATGACGTGGTAGACAACTCAAACAACAACTGAACAACTATGCATTTTCAATTGGAATTCATCCATACGTGCATAAATAGCAATTCAACATTCTCACTGCTATGTTTGGTTGCAAATAGACTATGCAGTGGATATGTTAACATAACAAGGCAACGATATATACTCAGCAAGTTTGATAAATAAATTGCTTGGTAAATGTTTGATACAAATAAAAATTCATCTGGAAAAAGTTCTTTATTTCAGTTTTTTTGTTGCACAAGATCTTGGAAAGAGGACCTGGTAGTTAGTCTTGATATGGGTATACAGTCTCATCGAGTCTGGAGATTAATAAGATATATCTGTTTATTTAAAACTGATTTGAGATATACTGTAGGTACGCTTTTTTCCGTGTGCGCTTTTTTTCGTGTGCGCCTTTTTCCGTATGCGTATTTATCCGTGTGTGTATTTTTCAGTGAGCGCTTTTTTCTGTGTGCCCTTTTTTTGTGTATGTATTTTTCCTTGCGCGCTTTTTTTTATGGTGCGCCTTTTCCCGCATGCGTATTTATCCGAGAGTGTATTTATCCGTGTACGCTTTTTTCCGTGTGTGCATTTTTCTGTATGCACTTTTTTCCATGTGCGCTTTTTTTCGTGTGCGCCTTTTTCCGTGTGCGTATTTATCCGTGTGCGCTTTTTTCCGTGTGTGCATTTTTCTGTGTGCACTTTTTTCTGTGTGCACTTTTTTCTGTGTGCGCTTTTTTTGTATATGTATTTTTCCATGTGCGCTTTTTTTCGTGTGCGCCTTTTTCCGTGTGCGTATTTATCCGTGTGCGCTTTTTTCCGTGTGTGCATTTTTCTGTGTGCACTTTTTTCTGTGTGCGCTTTTTTTGTATATATATTTTTCCATGTGCGCTTTTTTTCGTGTGCGCCTTTTTCCGTGTGCGTATTTATCCGTGTGCGCTTTTTTCCGTGTGTGCATTTTTCTGTGTGCACTTTTTTCTGTGTGCGCTTTTTTTTATATGTATTTTTCCGTGTGCACATTTTTTCGTGTGCGCCTTTTTCCGTGTGCGTATTTATCCGTGTGCGCTTTTTTCCGTGTGCGCATTTTTAAATTATATAAGTAATTAAAAAACTTTAAATTTAACGTCTCAAATCATTTTTAGTTTTAACAATATAAATGTAATACACTGAGTAAAAATAAATCATTTTCCCATCTTAAAAAGTTTATGAATAAATAATTCGGAACAATACTTATTATTTCACTAGTTTTTAATAATGGGCCTTCAAAAATTGCTACATTAGCCCAAACTTGATATGCAAGGGTGGAAATATAATTTTCTCTTTCGCAACCAAAGGTTCGTTAACAACGTTTTCTTTTTCTTGAATTATGACATTTCTTAATGGAAATCACCCAATTTCTGCTAAACCAGTGCTGATCCTTAGCTCTGCACTCCCAAAGACATAAAAAACAAGGATATTTTGTATATCCACTTTGCTGTCCAAGGAGGAAGTTTACCGTTTTTAGATAAAAAACTAAAATCAATTAGTCTGTATCTCGAAAATTAGAGCTGCTACGAAAAAGAGTCAGGTATTTTTGGAATCAGCACATCAAAAATATCCAAAATCAGTTCTTACTCTTCCGGCACCAAGATAAAATTTTATTTTGTTGGGCAGTATTATACATTTTATTGACACTAAATTGAAAATTATATAACAACCTAGATACGTTTTGAATTGGACTGAATATAAATAAAAAAATTGATGTGAAGTGTGAATATTCACACATTTCAGGGTTTCGCAGGTATATAATAAGTGAAGGCGGTATGCTGAGTGTGTAGGACAAATTTTACTTTGTAGTAATCACGGCAAAATGAACGATATTTTTAAAATAATTTATCGTCTGTTAATCATATAATAAGACTGGTTATTAAATTTACGCTCTTAAAAATTAAATACAACATTTGTCAAAATATAACTAGAATTTTGACAAAATAATTTCAACATAATAAAAATGCAAAAAAAAACTGAAAAAATAAAATTCACTCCGTACTCGAACTCGAAATCCTTCGTTTCCCAGCCAGTTTAAGAGTGCCCTAACGCATGTCGCCATCGCACGCCATGCATGTGAGTGTCTTACATTGGTATAACTTTTGTACTTTGTGAACTAAAAACCACAAAAAATGCGTTATTTTCCAAAAACATAATCTGATCAAAAATTCCTGTTGTACTATTTCGGTTCACACCAATATACATTACTTAGAATTTTTTTAGATTTTTAGTTTAAACCATCTGGGTTACAGGGTGTGGGACAAAATTTTTTTTGCACATTTTTGGCAAAAATCGCATCAAAATAATTTATTTTGCAAAAATAAAAATTTGATCGTTAATCCACGTACTAAGGGCTTTCATTTGATATCCTACTCAGAATTTTAAAAAAATATTTTTTTTTTCGATGAGCACATATTTGTTTATATTTTTAGGGGGATATGTTTTTTAGATGTTTTAGTATTTTTCCTATGTGCGGGTCAAAGAGTTGTATAAGCATGCCAAATTTCAACTCTCTAGGTTTAGCCGTTTGGCTACAATTTTTACCGAACAGACAGACAGACAGACAGACAGACAGACAGACGACAAAATGACGGTATAAGGGTTTTTTGGTCATACCTACAAAACCCTAAAAATAATAGTTAATGTTGAATAAAATGTTGAATAAAATAATAAAAGTTAAGTTCAATGGAGTAGAATTTCTAAGTATGTTCAGTTTCTCAAAGAAGCAATTCTTTAGGCAATGATCTCTTTCAAAAAATACGTAACAGCCTTGTTGAGTTTTATGAATTATTTTGATAAAATGGTTTGTAGAGTCTCTTATCTAGTCTAGATTACATGTAAAATGCATCTTCGTAAATATAGTAAACTAACGAGATGGATGAAATTCAATTTGTGGTTTTAGAGATATTTCCTTAGAGATATAATGTCATCATCCACAACAAGCTTTGTACGCATTATAACTAAATTATGTGTATGTTTATAAATAAAGTAGTAAGTCGCTTACTTTATGGAAAATATAAAGGAAATTCTTAGAAAAATTTTTAGTGAATGTAGCGTAAAACATTTTTATTCTATACCTTTGGCATTATATTTACCACCAGAAAGTTCGATGGAAATATGAATGGATGGATGGAAATTGATATACCATATTTCAAGAATTGAGGACGATAATATTGCTAAAAGGACACTAGACTGGATGTGGGGGCAATGAAAAAACTCGGTTACCAATAATTGTCAGGTTGGACGTAATTAATCCATTAATGGCCAAAGGTTCGTATACGCAACCTTTTAGAAATTATTTGTTGTTAAGGAAAGCAACTGTTTTATTTTTATTGCATAATTATTTTACAAGCATTACTAGGATACAATAGCTTCGTAAATATTTTATTTCGCAGTTTATTTAAAGAGTATATTTTTTTAAATATTTTGAAATTGGTCAATTTTTGAAGATTTTACTGATTTATAAAAGCAGGCATTTTTTATACACTTGTTGGTAATATAAAAAATATATATTGTCAAACCGTATGAGAACATTGTTATGAATTATCCTATTTTGAAAAAATATAAATTTTATCTGTCATGTTGCTGTGTACATCATTCAAATTTATGGGGTGCGCATACGCATCTTTGGCCAAATCAGTGAAATGTACAGGCGTGATTCAACATCGACAAGTCTCATCTTGTCTTAGCCATCTAACCTATTATGCATTTCTACTATGTGTTCTTTCATAGTTCAGTATATGTATTTACAGAATAAGTATAGTGTAAATAAAAATTAGTTGTACAGTTGTCAAATGATAGTAAAATTTCTTAATTGGTCACGACTAGCAGTTGCTCTTATGAAGTATCAGAGTAATGCAGATACTGATAGAGAAGCAACAAATTCAAACTATGGGCGTCCTTCAAAAAACAGTTTATCAGATGTCATCAGATTTGATAATGTTGGTCATTTGATAATAGGTATGGAACGAATGTAAAAAAAAATGCAGTTTGTGTAAGAGCAACTCTATTTATTTATGTGTAAAATGTAAAGTACATCTGTGCCCAGAGTGTTTTGAAATGTTTCATTCCAAATAAGTTCATATTTCATTTATAAATAAAATAATTTGCTTATTACATGTTTACTTATATTTGATATTGTTATTAGCCAAGGGTGCGTATACGCATCCTTCTATTCCTGTAGAGTACTATAGCACCCCTGACCTCGACTGCTGAGAAAAGCACTTCAATAAAACATGTTCTTGCAAGTCCCGGGAAAAAAATTTAGTCGCAAAATGGGATCCGTAAAACCGTACCTTAAGTCATCTTAATAGCACCAATTTCCAAAACCCTTGCAAAAGTTTCTTTCGAAAACACCATACTTCCTGGACTATGTGTCAAGTCATCTTCCAACAAGTAATAATCTAATTTACCCGATCAATATAATCCTTGAATCTTACTTCTTTGGGGAGAATAATATAATTCTTGAGATCTTAAGGTTAAATTCATTTTCTAAAACATTTAATTTAGTGCATTGAGGTTCATTCATCCGGATCCTTTGTTGCATTAGGTCAAAAGTGTTCACCCTTTCTGTGTTTTCTATCGCACCTCTCCATTAATTTCACGCTTCCCCAAGTTCTCTCGTTCAATCAAATTCACCACCTTTGTTACCAATCAGCATTTCAACAATGTTTTTGTCATAGTATTCGTGTTAGATTTACCATTTTTTTCAATTTTAATTGTTTGACTCAGTGGCGTGGAGTCCAGGGCAGCAGGGTAAGCTCTGCTGCCCAATCATTTAAATGTGAATAAGTGTTTAAGTGTAAATATCATTAAAATATGTATCTGTATGTATCTGTATTACAACAATTTTAATAAGTACATGTAGTTATTATCATGACATTATTTAGTTTATTATATTGTGGCTAGCAGAGTATTTTCTGTGTACCTACTCCCTTCAGGAAAATCTGAACCAATTAACTCAACTAGCCTAGTTAACTCGAGATTAATAGCTATAAAACAAAAACCTTGCGAATAAACACCAACAATACAAAACAGATAAAAATTGGCAAGGAATCTATTGATGATGTAGATAAGTTTTGCTACCTTGGCAGTATAATTACCAAAGATGGAGGAGCAATGCTGGATATTGAGCAACACTTGAACGCCAAGCAAGCTTTCGCTATGTTAAATTCTCTTTGGAGATCCAATTATATCTCAAGAAACACTTCCAAATTGCCTTTGTGAACAGATGTCTCCGTAGAGTTATCCGAATGTTCTGAAAGAATATCTAACGCAGAGCTATTGCAACGAACAAACCAAACAGATTTCCAGAAGGAAATAAAATTGCGCAAGTGGAAATGAATAGGACATGTGCTGAGGAGAAAGCCGACTAACGTGCCTAGAATGGCCTTGGATTGGAATCCGCAAGGCACACGCAAAACCGGAAGGCCAAAAACAACCTGGAGATGAACCATTATTCAAAAAGCGAGGAATTATGGAAAATCGTAGCTTGAAATTAAACATTTTGCGGTCAATAGAATATGGCTCCTCATAGGAACCAACGCAACATATATACAACCCTACTGCCTAGGTAATTGCCTCCCCTACTGTTAATGGTAAGGTCCTAGTATCTAAAGGAACGCTATATTAATATACATAAATGGAAAAATAGATTTGAGGATACAGAGCATATAAAATAATACGACGAATTCATGGAGTTTTTCCGGAAGTGAAAGAAGGTTGTTCCTTCTATTGTCTGTGTGATATTCGGCACTAAATGCGAAACAAAGAATGTTAAAAGAATTTGGTTATTTTTAAAAGTTATTTTTTCGAAATTCTAAAACAGAACTACCTAATTTTAAAACATCATTGGCCCAATTTATCTGACATCCAAAATATCTCTAAAGTTACTTTAAAGACACTTTATTTAATGGGGCAAAGTTTAAAGTTTCATCTGCAATATCACTTGACTTCCACTTAAAATAATAACAAATAACTACCAAGTTTCCATCTCAGTTTGTAAGTGGTTGGTTCAGAATCAAAGTTTAAAATCTGGATAAAATTCAAGAGACATACAATCAGATTAAGGGATTTTATGCGGCATTTACTAGGGTAAACGTGATCGTTTTCAGATCGTATGAATTTACATGGTAACTTTTTCACTACAGTTTAATTGTGGATATAGAATCACAATGGGTTACAAAAATTTTAATTGGAGATTTATGGATTTTAAAAAGATTTTAAATAAGTTTTAAGACCAAATTTGGAAATAAATATATAAAAACTATTTTACAAGTTTTGTTAAATGTAAAGGAAAGTGAAAAAGTTTCCCGATAAACACGCAACAAAATATCTATTACGATTTACTATCGAAAAAAAATCTAAAAAAGACATCTAAAACCGTGTGATCGAATCGTAAAATTATGTGCTTATGTTTCTAGTTTTATCTACAAGATAAAGTAAAAACTTGCTAGAAAATTTATGTCCTAAAATGACTCTGATAAAAATGATATTTTATCGGTTTCAAGAGTTCCAGATGAACGTTTCTCTAGAGACAGAAAAAACTTTTATACCTCAAGGGCCTAATAAAAATGTGCAAAGTATCAAGCACATTGAACATAAATACGAATAAAAGAAGTAACATAAATGCAGAGAGATTACTGACCAAAGCAATTAAAATATGAATTGAGAGGAGAATATATATAACCGGCAAGGTTCTATTTCAAAGAGAGTTATTAAAAAAAAGTACTCTTTGAAACCAAATCAAATCTACAAGAATTAAAAATTCATATCTGAGGCTTTTTAAATTTACATCGACTACATGGAAAATAGTGTTAAACAGTGGTAGCTCGTTGATACTAGAATTGGTGGGCAGTAGGTATTAGAGCGATTGATCCAGATATCTGGCCAGGTGTTAAATTGCTCTATTATGGCATTCGTGGCAATACACTAGATCTGCTGACAAACTTCCTGTCTAACAGGCAGCGACAGGTCCGGTATAAAAATACCCTTTCCTCACCCAGATTCGTAAATATAGGAATAGGACAAGGATCTATACTTGGACCGTTCCTTTTCATATCATATTAATGATTTGCCTGAAAATATGGCGGCCACAACAATACTGTTTGCCGATGTATCATCTTTCATCGACGACGGTGTTGACTGTGAGGCTGCCCAGCAGGCAGCCAGTACTACACAAAAGCTTTACAGTGGTTCTCCAGTAATGGCCTTGGTCTAAATCGTGACAAGACCAAAACAGTCACTTTCAGTATGAATAGACAGCTTAGCAATAATGCACTCTACCAGGATACCACTGTGAAGTTTCTTGGGTTCCAGCTGGATGATAAGCTTAGCTGGGCAGACCACATTGGCTACATTTCCAATAAATTAAACAACACAGTATACTTGATTAAATAATTAAAATATAATGTGTCCGATGAGATCATTAGAATGATTTACTTCTCCCACTTCCAATCAATAATTAATTATGGAATTATGTTATGGGGTAGCGCATCTTGTTCTACTCGAATCTTTAAAATACAGAAACGTATTGTCAGAATAATGTCTGGTGCAAAACCCTATGCCCATTGTAAGGAATTATTTAAACAGTTCCCATTCTAACAGTTCCATCCTGATTTTATCAGGTTACCTGATTTTGTCACACACTCAGGTCACACTCCTTTCATTAACACCTGGTCATATGTCGGCAACATCAAAGAATGCCGTACTGATAAGAAAATTCCCACGGTCTACAAAAAGTTCCCAGGCTCGATCGACCAACTGAGCCCAAAACGTGTTTTATACAGGTTATATCAGACCGCGTTATATGTTAGCAACCGACTATAATCTATAGATGCCTTTTTGTGTACGTTGAAAAATGGACGTAATACTGACCATATTACTACTGAATGTACACAGCTGAAAATATGGTCACGATACTTGGAAACAGGACGCCCAGTCTCAACTCAGGCTGTCGCGCCAAAAATGATATCAAATCATCTTTACGTTATTTTTTCTCGATAATGTGATGTGTGACCATTGGGAAAATATTTGATTACCAAGGTCTATTGAAAAAATCGAATGGTAGCTCTTAAGTTTTCCGAATCAAACCGGAAGTACAAGATATCAAAGATTTTATTTTTATGGTTATATACGTCAAACGATATTGAGAAGTCTTTATCGAATATTAATGACTTTGAAGTAAAATATTTTTGTTTATAAGTGTTTAAAGTGCCTTCCATTTTCGTTTAACCATTTTCTCATCCTTGTTAAAATGTGGTATAGATAAGAATACTTACATATTCATACAATATGTGACATATGAGATTGGTGACCTCACCTGAAAAAGACAGAAACAAAAATTAATGTTTAATCATATATATCATAATAATATATTATTATATGAGTTTTATAAGACGATTTATTGTCAAACGAGTTGTTTGAAGTACGATGAGCGCAACGAAGAGTGCTCTAAAGAAATAAGTGTGATAATACGTCGCATAAAACGATCATAATATACTATTTTTTGTATTTTGAATCACTTATTTTATAGAAATTTTAAAATTTCATTTATAAAAAATATCGGAATACAATCTAGGGATTTTTGTGGAATGCGGTCACCATAGCAACAATGTATATTAAAACAATTTATATGATAACACAACACAACAAATGCAAACCAAAAAACTCCCTTTTTTGAATTTTCTTAATAATAATATTATAAAACTAGGTTATTACCCGTCAACAATGACAGATTTATAATATAAAAATTTCAATTGTTTTTAATTGTATTTGGTTTTACTTTTTAACGTATCTTAATTTCAAATTATTATTAATTTCGGTCAGCGAATCTCGGGACAGGATATCACCAGTTAGCCAATCACGGGAGATGGTGTCACCTGTCAGTCAATCAAGAAACATGGTGTCCCCAGCTAGCCAATCACGAGAACCTTAAGAAAAATTGACGTCACAATGACACTGGCTAATTAAAATAATTATCTGACATGGAAATACTTACAAAGTGTATTAAATAAACATTTTAAAATATTTGAGGTTATCAATGACACGCCGTAGACGAGTAGTACTGCCAATCTCTCAAAATAAAAAGTCACCAAAAACAGTTTAACAACAGCTTCTATTGTTAAACTGTTTTCAGTGTAACAATAATATTATTAGAAAGTAATTTAACGTCCAAATTTTTTTGAATATAGGTAGAAGTGGAAAATAATTTCACTCAGCTTTTTGGACAAGAAGCGTTTATTTTAACAAAACACAACGTTTCGCCAACAACATTGTTGGCTTCTTCAGGTGCTATAACAATAACATCATGATAGAACACAATTATGTACAATTAATAACAAAATTTACCTATGTTTTTATTTATGTTAGTTAAACGTAGTCATAACAGACTGTACATCAATCATCTCCAAGGATGGTGAAATTGCAGAAAACATAGATATTATGTGTATTTGAAGATAACAGACCATAGGAAAAACCAGGAGTAAATTTATATTAAATTTAGAAATATAGTGATCAAAAAATTAGAAACTATTGTTTGAATTTAACAATTTTTGGATGTAGGGATCCATAAGGGTTTTTTGGGGTTTGGACTTGATATACCGTTTGAGGTACCTTTATCTCATTACTTTGTACGTACCACTATTTTGAGAGATTGGTACGTCGAATTGTATGATTGCTCCAGATCTCAATTAATTCATTCTGGTTCTTTCCACTTAGTTGGTAGTAGTGAAAATTTCATGATTGCGGGGGTTATCGTTGCGTTATGTTGTACAGGGTGGGACACTGTCAACTCTGTCGATTTGTGCGTACCAAGTAGTTTGGGGGGATAGTGTCGCAGCCTGTCATAATGATGCAGCGATAAAACTTGTTATCATTATATTTATTATATAAGTTAATATTGGACAATTATATAGTTTATTTGTCTCAGTTGCACTGTTAAATTCAAACAATAGTTTCTAATTTTTTGATCACTATATTTCTAAATTTAATTTAAATTTACTCCTGGTTTTTCCTATGGTCTGTTATCTTCAAGTACACATAATATCTATGTATTCTGCAATTTCACCATCCTTGGAGATGATTGATGTACAGTCTGTTATGACTACGTTTAACTAACATAGGTAAATTTTGTTATTAATTGTACAATATTGTTTTCAATCATGATGTTATTGTTATAGCACCTGAAGAAGCCAACAATGTTGTTGGCGAAACGTTGTGTTTTGTTAAAATAAACGCTTCTTGTCCAAAAAGCTGAGTGAAATTATTTTCCACTTCTACCTATATTCAATGATATTATTGTGAACGCAAAGTATAAAAATATGTAGTTACCGTCTTTTTAACAGGATGTAAATTTGATAACTAAAGTCCACCCAAAGAATCGAATGGCAGTATTGAAATTTTCCTGAACAAATCGTTAGCACATCAAGGACTTTGATTTTTTAAATGGTAACGTATGTCCGAGTTGAATATCTTTGGACAGAGCTTTTAAAAAGAACAACTTTTACTTAGCATTTTATCAATATCTTTAAATAATAAAAAATGTATTGTCTATAACGACTTGAAAGTAAAATGTTTTTAATTGCAAGTGTTCAACGTGCCTTCTATTTTGATTTAAACACTTTCGCGTTTTTATTCTTGAGATATTTGTAGCTCGGGATATAATAAAAAAATAAATAAATATCTTCCATTTACAAGCTCTTCTTAGTAAGACTTGAAAGTTAAATATTTTTATTTAATATTATTTTTTATTATTATGCACCAAGCAACAGAGAGCTCAAGAGTAAGAATATGAAAGAGGACTAATGAAAAAACATTTTAAGCAAACATGTTTGTAAATCAAATCAATTATTTTTACCAAAATTTATTCTGATTACAAAATTTCATTAATCGCAAATGTGTCTTACCCTCTTTTCATTAGGCACAAAATAAATTTTATTCCGTTGTTTCATGACAAATTTGTAAAGCAAATGTGATGAAGCATCCATTGCAGTAAATACCAAGCGGACATTTTACGTTTAACAAATGTGGAGAGGTTCTTCATATGTCCACTCTCTCTCGTACAAGAATGTAGGACTACAAGTGATAAATGATAGTGGAATATTGTTAAGTTTCTCACTTAAACTGAAAATTAGAGATACGGAACTTTTGGAAATGAAACGTTTGTTGATTTCAAATGATATTCTCTGGCGGATTAAACAATTATAATGGCAAATTTACACGTAATGTTTGTAATATGATATTTAAACTGTTATATATTGTACAGATTAGTCAACATTAAAAAAAAAAAACTTAACAAAATTGTTCTTTAAGTAAATGTTTTTATAAAATTTTCCTGTCCGTGTTTTAGAAGCAGAAGCAGACACATTCTGAGTTTTTGAAATGTCCAAATCTGGTATCAGTCTTTCCAGTTGTTTTAGTTCAAGTTTTTCCTCGAGAGAATACGAAGAAAATGTTTTTTCAATAGGTCACTGATCATTTCTAATAGTAACACAAAACACACACACGATACGACACAGTAAAAAAAATGATGTCAAGTGTGAATTTTCACACATTTCAGGGTTTTGCAGGTATTTAATAACTGAATGATGATTATTTGGGATGCCAAAACAAATTTTATGTCAAAATATTTTTTTATGAATTTTAATTCGAATGCCTAATACCATTATTTAAGTTTCTAAATATGTGCAGTATTTTTTTTTACATAGCAATGTTCATTAAGATTTTGAAAATTGCGCTTATGGCTTCTATTGGTTGCTTAAATCATTATCCCCGCCCTCTGATTTCGTATACATCAAACAGAATTAAATTATAATTTCAACACTTCCCACTGGTTATTAAATTTACGCTTTTAAAAATTAAATGCAACATTAACCAAAATATAACTAGAATTTTTACAAAATAATTTAAATAAAAGAAAACTGCAAAAAAAAAACATAAAAATTAAAATGGACAGGATTCGAACTCTAGTTTGCAAGTTAACTGTTTATCAAATTAGAAAACCAATGACTAAACGCACATCGCTATGAGCGCTGACGTATCAACTTGGTTACATAGCGAATTAAATATTTAACATATTTTGGTTAAAAACACAAAAAATGCATTATTTTCCGAAAACATAATCTGATCAAAAATTCCTGTTGTGCTATTCCGGTTCACACCAATATACATTACTTAGAATTTTTTCACATTTTTAGTTTAAACCATCTGGGCTACAGGGTGTGGGACAAAAAATTTTTTTTGCACAATTTTGGCAAAAATCGCGTCAGAATAATTTATTTTTCAAAAATAAAATTTTGATCGTTAATCCACGTACTAAGGGCTTTCATTTGATACCCTACTCAGAATTTAAAAAAAATAGACAGACAGACAGACAGACAGACAGACAGACGACAAAATGACGGTATAAGGGTTTTTTGGTCATACCTACAAAACCCTAAAAACACTATAATACGCGATACTTTCTATATACAACCGTAACTCTAGCAAACATACAGCTGGATCGCCTTAATGTAATTCTACTGCATGAACTAACCACCCATTCTATCCGTCAGTGTGCAAACCTCTTTAGTTCACAGGGTCACCCCCTTTTTGAAGATTCCAGGTTTAAGATATCTCCCATCATCCTAAGGTGCCCAGGAAACAAATCATATAAAATATGATAGTAAATTGTACCCATGTCTTTCAACTCTAAACTAAAAAATACTGTCGTTGATAATTCAACTAATATCTGAGGATGTTTAATCTTAAAATAGATTAGTTTTTATATTTAATTAATTTGAACATTTTCAACTAATTGAATTTTTTAGTGTTTATTAGTTTAGTTATTTTTTTTAGTTTAAGTAATTATGAAATTTTATTTCTGAAATTACCGCTCCCACAATTTTATAACTAGTTTTAAGATTTTTATGCAAACGGTCATAAATATATTTAAAAAATGTTTTCATTTTCACACCCACGAAAAACAATATTATTTAAGTTTTTGTTTGCATAAAGCAAAAATAAAAACAATTCTTATTATTCCTTTACCATTATCCAACATGTGTAGAAATCCTTTGATTACCACCCTGTAAAACAAAAGCTCTTTAATGTGTTTTACATAACACTCATTGAAATTATTCAACAATTTGTAAAACTGTTTCATAAGAGGATTTATTCTTTTTTATATAAAAGCCTTTGTTGTAGTTCCACTTGCCATATTTTCAAACAATTTCAACCTCAATCTGTAGAGAAATTCATAGAATCCTTAGCGAGACACACGTCACAACAAGTTTCATATACGTTACGTTAGCCGGTTGTCCTCAATACAGCTACAAACTCTGTATCACAGATCGTATATGACACACTGAAACAGGACATAAAAGAGACACACACACAGAAGGATTAGAATAGAGTTCAATGTCCTGAGAATATGGGAGGAGAAAGAATGAATAATTAAGGGAATGTAAAAGACAACCAGTTTTATATAACGTTCAAATATACAGGATGATCGAAAAAACAAATGAAGTAACGAACTTGGAGATCTTTCTTATTAATCCTCTGGTAAATACGACAAAATTTATCAAATGAAGCACGGGAGATATTTGTTGGATTAAAAATATGTATTTTTTTCATCATAACAATGTTATTTTTACATAAGTACTAAAGATGTCAATACCATCCGAAATTAGGCGCTTTTTTACCGGTATTTCAATACTGGTATTCCGGTACTGATACCAAAATTTTATTAATTTATTTATTTAATTATTTATTTAACCAATAAGTATACAGATTTGTACAGTAATGCACAAGTCCAGTTACATAGTACTGGGAAACAAATACAATACAATTATTATAACAATAATATAGAAATACTAATAATATAGAAGAATAAAACACAATATAAGCAAACATGCTATAAAATACAATATAACTAGTCCAATTTATTTTTAAACTAAAAAAAATTTCTATAATTGTCGTAAAAGATATCTACATCTCTATCAGAGACTTGCTTGTTTACTAGACTTAGCATTTTGTTCAGTGGTGACATAGATTCTGAAATTTTGAAAAAGTGATCATTTTTAATTCTCAATCTTACGTCTGGGATTCGAATACAATCGATTCCGCTTAATTGGGACACATCGGGACTTAGGCATTTTGGCCCAATTAAGCGAATTTCACATAAAATTAAACTATGCATATTTTTCTTTCAATAATTTTATTTTATAAACTCTTGGACAAAACTATAAATTACATATAACCAAAAAATATAAACTTTTAAGAAAAAATAATAATATATTCCAAAATAAAATAATAAATAAGTACATACAATTTAATTCAATGCAAAAATGCGTCAAGTGTAGTCTGTCTTTTGTTTTTGTAACATTTCACTTCTACAAAATCAGCACAGGTATTCAGTACGGATATAGGGCTCCCTTCATTTCCTTCCTGCATAAAATAACGCTGTAATATTAAATTCTTTGTACATTTTTTTGAGAATATGTGTAACATAATATGTACTGTGATCTTAACTGTCCCAATTAAGCGAAATGTTGTCCCAATTAAACATGTAAATTTACTGTTGGTTCCTTGGTTTGGTTTCTGTTCTTTGAGATTTGTCCCAAATAAGCAACTGCCCCAATTAAGCGGTGGCCCAATTAAGCGGAATCGTCTGTATTTAAATTTTGAAGAAGTTCTGAGGCATCTAGTTTATTATTAAATAATTTAAACGCGAAATTCAGTGTGGATGTCGCGTCTCCATTCTGTTTGAAATTTCTTGCTATTATTGAGAGCTAGGTTTTTTAACTGGTTTGCATAAGAGATTCAAAGATATGTTCCGTTAATTTCAGGGTCAGATTTCTTAGAAATCTCTTTTGTACTTTTTATATTTGATTTTTGTGGTACATTGTTTTTGGGCTCCAGATTGTATTCGTGTACTTTAATTTAGTTCGAACTAGTGCACAGTACAGTAAAGTTGTAGATATATTAAAACTACCACTGTTTCTTAGTATAAATCCTAAAGATTTTAGGGCACTATTCACTATATTGTCTATGTGGTCACTGAAATTAAAATCGTGTCTAAATAGTACACCTAAGTATTTCACTTTACTATCTCTAAGCAGCACTATATTTTCAATATGGTAATCGTGGGTTATTTTGTTTATATTGCGTGTAAAGGATATTACTTTGTATTTGTTGATATTCTTTTTAAGTTTTTTTTTTTTTTTTTTCTCACCAGTTCACTACACTATTTAAGTCTTTGCAACAGCAGGCAGTCCTCCGACTTGTTGATTACACGAAACAGCTTAAGATCGTCTGCATAAAGAAGTGACTCACTGGTTTCCTATTTCCACAGGTAAAACGGTAATGAGTAGGAGGAACAGAAAGGGGCCTAGAATTGTTCCTTGGGGTACGCCAGATGTAGGGAAAAATAAATTCAATTCCGTTTCACTGACTCTAACATTCCTTCTTCTTTGTGTTAGATCAGACTGGAAAAGACTGACTACTTCTGGGCTGAAACCAAAGGCACTCATTTTGTCGAGCAGGATTTTGTGACTTACTTTGTCAAAGACTTTAGCGAAATCGATATAAATGCAGTCAACTTGAGATTTTGATTCTATTGATGTGGCTATGTAGTGTGAGAAAGTTATAAGATTTGTTTCAGTTGACTTCATTCTGATGAACCCATGTTGATTCGGAGATATTTTGCTACGAAAATGATGATATAGCTTCTCATGAAGCGTTCTTTCGTACACTTTGGAAAATGTAGATAAAATTTTAGCGAAATGTCTTCTACAAAAACCATGACATGAATGTCAGTATTTCTTACGTCCTTCTAGAAGTTTTTTTCGTACTTTCCGGTGACCTGTAGGACACTAACAAAGTGGCTTATAATAATAATTTAATAATAATAATAATTTTATTTAGTGCTTGTACAAGTTTTCACACGTTTACACCAGTCAAAGATCATACATAATTATTAGAAATATAAATTGAAATATAAATTATAAAATTACAATACAATTGCCAGATGGGTAATTAAACAGAGAAGGATTTTTAGTATTTGCTCCAATCAATGCTGTAGTACTCAACAGTGCTGTACAGACAGTTTTCAAGAAAAACCTCTCTAAGTTTTTTCTTGAAGGTCCTGTTATTAACATTTCTGACAGCAGAAGGCAAATAATTGAAGAAACATGCAGCCGAGTAAAGACCGTTTTTTGACTTCTCAAGTCTTATTTTAGGGAGATGAATATTGTCTTTAGAGCGGACATAATAAGAATGACTTGAGGAAACGGTGACAAACTGGGCTGCGTTTTATTTTACATACACCAGGCAAATATATACAAATAGGCTGTACACTGACATTATTCTACATTTTTTAAAAAGTTCCCGGCAGTGGGTTCTGGAGGGGACATTATTCATAATTATAAGAGCTCTTTTTTGGATTATGAAAATGCGGTTGATCGATGAGCTTACTCCCCAATGGACTATACCGTAAGACAAACGAGACTGGAAAGCGGCAAAATAAAAAATACGTAGTCTCGAAAGAGACCGAAGTTTTGAGCCTCACAAAAGTGAAGATAGATTTCTTCAGGGAGATGGCTAAATTGCTGATGTGCTGGTGCCAACTGAGTTGACCGTCTATATATATTCCTAGGAATTTAATAGGATCACCGTACTCAAAGACTTCGTCGGTGTTGCGGTTTAGGGAAAAGATAATTTGCTGGGTCTTGCTGGCATTAAGAGTTAATTTGTTTGTAGTAAACCAGTTTTTTACTTTCCCTAGGGCAGTTTCTGAAATGTCGAGTAAGTCTTTTACTGATGTATTACTTGTTAATATTGTGGTATCGTCCGCATAAAGTATTACATCCGCGAAGTTATCGAAAAAGATATTTGGAAGGTCGTTAATAAAAACGATGAAGAAGAGAGGTCCTAATATTCCGCCCTGACAAACTCCGTAATCAACATTTCTCGTTGATGATTCGGTGTCGTTGAACGAGACAAATTGTGACCTGTTAGAAAAATAAGATTTAAGAAGCTCGTATGCAGTACCACGTATGCCATAACATTCAAGCTTGTCCAGCAGGATTTTGTGAGGGACACAATCGAAAGCCTTAGAAAGGTCACATAATGTGGCCTGTGATATATTATTATATTAACAGTTTGAATACTGCTATTTTAACACAGTTTAAATACCACTAGTCTAGCTGTTGTCTCGTTGAATTAACATAATCTTGTTAATACCTGTTCATCTTCAATTGTATTTATCACAAGTTTTACACCTGCTAACAAATAAAACTAAACACAGTAACTGACCTCTGGATCAAGTAATTCAATTATGAATAACGGTAGAACAGTGTATTCTCTCTGTAATCTGTTTATCACTATACACGACCGTAATTAAAGTGAATGGGTAATTTCTTGGTAGCCATTTCGCCTGAACTGAAGTTAATCCTTCAAGGAGAAACCAGAGAGCAACCTAGAACTCTAGGATACTTGTTCACTTGTTACGAAACGCTTGTTCACAAGCTACTTCTGTCACAACCTTACTAAATGCTTCTCGTTAGAACATTTCAACTTGTGATTTATGATATAATTATTGAAGACTGATTTATTTAACGAATATTGGGAAAATTAATTTTACTAGAATTGAAGAGTCTTGTGTTTATGAAAATATGTGGGAAAATAAACCATCTTGTTGCAGAATGCAAAAGGATACAGGATGACTGGGAGCTCATGACATTTTTGGTCTCCGATTTCATACAGCATGCCTTTTGGAGGAGAGAATATGTACCCTGTGACAACAAAAAAGGGATGGTACTAAACCCCTGCACGCTTTCCGGTCATAGGGTAAATTGCATTTCCACTTGCACAAAATTTTGGTGTTTTTCTCTGATTTAATATTGCTTGCCCTTTTGTCAAAAGAAAGTTATAACAAATTTAAAGTCTTTTAATTATAGGCATGCTGTATGAAAACGCGGAAAATCATATTTTTTTATTACAAGATCACATGACCGTTTGAGCCCTTTGGGACCCTCCGAATCGCATGCATATATTTAAAAGGGCTCAAACGGTCATGTGATCTTGTAATAAAAAAATATGATTTTCCGCGTTTTCATACAGCATGCCTATAATTAAAAGACTTTAAATTTGTTATAACTTTCTTTTGACAAAAGGGCATGCAATATTAAATCAGAGAAAAGCACAAAAATTTTGTGTTTAAGTGGAAATGCAATTTTCCCTATGACCGGAAAGCGTGCAGGGGTTTAGTACCATCCCTTTTTTGTTGTCACAGGGTAAATATTCTCTCCTCCAAAAGGCATGCTGTATGAAATCGGAGACCAAAAACTGTCATGAGCTCCCGGTCTATAATTCGTGTATGGCTGATAGAAAACAATATGTGGTAGTATATGGGTTTACATAAAAAAATATAAAAAATACATCTGGTGTGCCTCAAGGACCACACTTGGGTCCTTTAATTTTTAACATCTTTATTAATGACATATCTCAATGTTTTATTTGGGTTTTGTCAGGTCTTGACAAGCGTCCACTTACCGCAAACTTCAACAACCTTTTGAGCCACGTCATACTAGAGACTAGTGGAGTTAAACACACACGGCTGCATCCCAAACCCTGGCGATATACAGATGTGGAAATTCCACCAGATTCAGTGCCCGTACAATGCACGAGCAACACTGCTTTCTACATCCAGCAGATCAAAGAGTTGGCAGAAGATCTGCAGACGGGAATGGACTCGATTTCCCTTCGATAGGAAGCTTTCATATCACCCAAAACACCAGCTAACAGAACTACAAGTTTAATTATTAACTTTAAAGGACCGTTGTATTTTGTCGGACATGAAAATGCTGTTTAAAATCCTTAACAGGTTGATAAGTTGTAATGATATAGTTACTTTATTCAGTTACAATGTTCCAGTCTACAATACTCGTGCTTTACCTCTACTCAATATACCCTTTGCAAACACTAATTCATATCAAAATTCTCCCGTTATTCGTCTCTGTTGTACCTATAATAATCTTTTTCCTGGCATTGATATTGTTAGTACTAATATTAATGTATTCATGAATTTGTGTAGAATAAAAATACAAAATTAATTTTAGGAAAATTGAAAAAAAAAAATATGTTATCACAGATATTTGTACTAAAACCAATTATGTATTAAGATATACTAATTATAATTGTAAATTGTGTAGAATTTTTTTTTTGTATTTTCTTAGTGAACATTTTACTGGGCTAGTCCTGTTTATGTTCCAAATAAATAAATAAATAAATAAATAAATAAATAAATAAATAAATAAAAATAAATAAATATTCCCTGGATAAAGCTTTCTAAGCTCGAACAAGAGATCCGTATACTTGGAACGTTTTTTCCTTCTCAAGAGAGATATTCTTCTCAGCTGGACTTGAGAATTCGATCACTAACATCTGTTTGGTCTCGATATTCAAAAGGGTTATGTCCGGCTTAGTGAAACCACTGTCTTACCGCTGTCTGTAACCTCGAGATGGGGAAGGAGTAATTCCAATAAAAATGGCACTTGGAATTTTCCACCATCGATTCTATGTCAGAAGAAACGTACGATATAACCGGTATTTGGTTAATAAATAAGTGCATAAAATAACAGTGCTACTTTTGTATTCCATGGCCAATCTGTTATTTTATTCTTAATAATTTTAGTACGACTCTCGTAATACTCACTAAATTATTTGTTAGATGATTGCTGTCTTTTGAGACTTGAACGGATGTTATTTTGTCTTTAAGATTCATTTTATCAATTTTTTTTTTATCTGCTACATATGTCAAATCCTCTATAGGCTGTTTTCCATTTCCTGCGTTATGGGAGTCCCACAAGGTGAAGTATTCGTGTAGTGGAGCTAAATATCAACCTGACTACCAGTTCCCCAAAAACATAGAGTATTTAAATTGTTTATTAGTTTACTATCTACTTTAAAATATTCCCAGATTGTTTCAATGTAATAAATATCCACTTATAAATGTACTTAGTATCTTATTTTTATTTCCAACTCGACATTTTTCCTGATGAGAAAATATTTATCTCTTGAGATTTAAACTTGCCAATTTCTTTAATATTTTCTATTTGTAACAATTCTGAACAAGTTGAGTTAGGATAAGAACAATATTGAACAATGTTTTGTTTTGTTTCCAAGAAAAATTGCATTTTGTAACAATATTTTTAAAAGTACAGTGGAAAAGAAAGGAAATACACACCATGAAACTTAACCGAACGTTCATGCATCGATTGTTTGTACAGCAGAAACTCATTAATCCGGATTAAAGAGAGGGATAAATAGTCCAAATTAATGAAAGTCCGGATTAACTAAGATAACTTAAAAGATTAGTAAAAAGTATATTAAAACCAGTTTACTACATATTTGTTTCTATTTTTCCCGCCATGTATTTTTTGAATTCTTAGTTTTTCTATATGTGGGTCAAAGAGTTGTACAAGGCCAAATTTCAACTTTCTAGACCCAGTCGTTTGGCTAAACTTTCTACCGCACAAACAGACAGAGAAACAAACACATGAGGGACGTTATAAAGGTTTGTTGATCATACCTAGAAAACCTTAATAAAAAAGAGATTGAAAAATATTATACATAAAATAAATTAAAATTTAATACTACGAAATAATTTTCACCGTAAGATAAGCATAATATGGGGACAAAAATCACCGGTACTCATATCCCACCGCAGCCACCAGTTGTAACAGAAGAAAATTAGAGGTAACTATTAATTAAATATCAAAAAAACTAAATTTTACCAATTGTAATGATAATATTTTATAAGTAATAAATTAAAGTAAGGACAGTTCAATTTATGAACTAATAAGTTAAAAAAGTTGACCTTTAATTTATTGTGTGTTAAGTACTTTAATATGATCAATAAATTAATCAATTTTTTAACCAATTTATTGCACTTCTTCTCTTATTTTTTTTTTCTGCCATTAAAAATTATATAAACATATCTTAACGACGACTTAATCCTAACTAGAAAATGGAAAATGTTATGTATTATTTCCGCAAACGTTTAATTATTTGCCGCTTTTATTGTTTTATTGCCACTTAGCCTAACAAATTCCTCTCTTTAATCATAACTAAATCTTGTCAAAAGATGCAGACAACAAGATTTAAATTGAAAAACCACCCTCATCGCTAATGGCTACTGGTCACCCCACTTAAATATGGGTGTATTTGACGATAGATTGTGATTTTTGAATAACATATCAATACACAGATACGTATGACTCATTTATATAGGCCTCAAATCTCATTTAATTATACGGATTGCGTAATACGGCAACGATATTTTTTCGGCTTTCTCCTTGGTGCAATGAAATGGTTAAAAGCCGCTTTGGAAAAATGGATACGGATAACCACTAAAGATAAGTCGCCAATACAATATAAGATATCTTGTAGCGGCTCTAGGCAAACCGCTAACTGGTGTGGAATTTTAAGCACACTACACGGAGCTATTGTAGACACGACGGACGTTTGACTACAATGTCTAAGCGTTTATTCAGCAGACATATGTTACTAACCGTTGTGCTGATGGATAGATGATTCTCTGGGTACCCAGATGCTGAAGAATTCTTGGAGATGCCAAATGAACATATGCAATCGAAAGAACACCAGACATAATAAATAATTATATTTCCGACTATCAGAAATAGAGCCACAGCGGTTTTGTACACCCGCACAACGTAATACTGATTTTTACTGTCAAAAAAAATAATTAATTTTTTATTTTTATAAAACAAAAACAAAATGCCAACACCTGCTACGATTCTTAATACAAAAAATCAAGACAAAACATACCTATTTCAGTATTTGATGAAGGTTCCGTAAATTTTACGCATATTCATCATGACTGGTTGAATTCTGGAAAATGTATTCTAGAAATTAATGATTTTTATATAAAAAATTGAAAATGTTGGAAGAGAAAAAAAATTCACAAATTTTGATTGACATGTATGTAATTAAATAATGTGTACATATGTTGACACATGATTTTTTTTCAAAAATTATATGATGTTTTTTGTATCAAAAGAAAAATAAACTGTGGAATGCTGAAAAAGATAATGAAATGAAAAATAATGTGCATGGTAGGTAGCATCATATGTAACACCGCATACTAATTTCTAACAAATGTCTTATTTCATTACAGCTAAATCATTATTTGTTGTCATTTTTTTAGGGTTTTGTAGGTATGACCAAAAAACCCTTATACCGTCATTTTGTCGTCTGTATGTCTGTCTGTCTGTCTGTCTGTCTGTCTGTCTGTCTGTCTGTCTGTCTGTCTGTCTGTCTGTCTGTCTGTCTGTCTGTCTGTCTGTCTGTCTGTCTCTGTAGGGTAAAAATTGTAGCCAAACGGCTCAACCTAGAGAGTTGAAATTTGGCATGCTTATACAACTCTTTGACCCGCACATAGGAAAAATACTAAAACATCTAAAAAACATACCCCCCTAAAAATATAAACAAATATGTGCTCATCGAAAACAAAAATATTTTTTTTAAATTCTGAGTAGGGTATCAAATGAAAGCCCTTAGTACGTGGATTAACGATCAAATTTTTATTTTTGCAAAATAAATTATTTTGATGCGATTTTTGCCAAAAATGTGCAAAAAAAATTTTGTCCCACACCCTGTAGCCCAGATGGTTTAAACTAAACATCTAAAAAAATTCTAAGTAATGTATATTGGTATGAACCGAAATAGTACAACAGGAATTTTTGATCAGATTATGTTTTTGGAAAATAACGCATTTTTTGTGGTTTTTGGTTCACAAAGTACAAAAGTTATACCAATGTAAGACACTCACATGCATGGCGTGCGATGGCGACATGCGTTAGAGCACTCTTAAACTGGCTGGAAAACGAAGGGTTTCGAGTTCGAGTACGGAGTGAATTTAATTTTTTCTGTTTTTGTTTTTTGCATTTTTATTATGTTGAAATTATTTTGTCAAAATTCTAGTTATATTTTGACAAATGTTGTATTTAATTTTTAAGAGCGTAAATTTAATAACCAGTCTTATTATATGATTAACAGACGATAAATTATTTTAAAAATATCGTTCATTTTGCCGTGATTACTACAAAGTAAAATTTGTCCTACATACTCAGCATACCGCCTTCACTTATTATATACCTGCGAAACCCTGAAATGTGTGAATATTCACACTTCACATCAATTTTTTATTTATTTTAATTTATTGAAATAAAATATGGAACCTTCTGTCCGAAAACAGCGTATGTAAATTTAACACACGATCGATTTTGTTCCTTAATTTATTATTTACTTTATGGCACAAATCCGAATTGAGTTGGAGTAAAAATAGAACATTTCAAAAATTCATGTAACAGCTGTATTTTTCTTTTTATTTACTTTTGTATTTAATTTGATATATAGCCTGCAAAATTCTCTTTTTCAAAACAAAAATAACATAAATTATTGCTTTGTAACATCCTGAATTATTTTTATATTAAAAAAAATTGTGAAAAAAATAAAAAATATTTTGAATGATAAACGAACTAAAATAAAAATAATAATTAGGTGAAAAATATATTAAAAAGCAACAGTTTGAATTATTTCCCCAAAAGAACAGTTAGTTAAAAATTTCAAATACCAACAATTGGTATTTGCGCCTAACACATCCCATTTAAATGACTAGAATATATAATAACAAGAATAAATAAAACAATAAAAAAATAGATAAAACCTTATACTAAGGCCCGGTTTTTCCACCTTCAGATAAAGTCCCAGGTAACTATCTGACAGATAAGGTTATTTGTAACTTCATCTGCTGAGTAAATGTCATCCCTTCTTTCTATACAAATGTATCTATCGGATAGTTATCTAACGGATAATGAGACTGACGTATTGGATTCACTGACTGGTATTGACATTTATTCAGAAGACGAAGTTACAAATAATCTTATCTGTCAGATAGTTACCTGGAACTTTATCTGAAGGTGGAAAGACCGGGCCTTAATAAAATAAATTTAGCACGGACAAACACAAATAAAATAAAATAAAATAAAAGTCGAAAAACAAAACAGTCGCAGGGTAATGCTAAGAGGCTGCAATGAAACCAGATACCTACAGGTATCAATGACCAAAATAAATAACTCAATTAATAAAATAAGTTGCAAAACTTCACACATAAAACAAGTTTGATTCCCACAGGAAGAATATCAGTCTGTCAATGAGTACCTCGTCATCACCTAAAGCAACTGACAGGTCATAGCACAGACTTAACCTCTCCCCGACATCCTCGAATGCACGCAGTGTTAAAACTGCAACATAGACAACTTTGTGTTACACGTCTCACAAATAGGAGATTCTTCTCCTCGAGGAGATATTCTCGGGTCCATCAACAGTGCCCTGTTCGAAGGCGTGTGATAGTGATTTCTTCCCTGCGGTTCCTCCTACAGGAATAACCCCATGGTTTAACGTCTCTCTTAATCTCTCCTCAACTTCAAATTTTACATGCTGTTCTAATAATGTTACCATGTTAACATAGATGTTACAGATAACGTCATCTAGAAATGAAACTCCTATCAATCATAGGTCTGTGGGAGGCGACTTTTTTGTGTCTCATTTTTTGCAACAAATTAAAATAATCTCCCTGTTGCCTTCTGTTTCTATGTATATATGGGACGTACCCACCATCGCTTTTCTTCATATCGCAAAGTCTAAATATGCACAAAAAAAGAGCTAGACATCTCCTTCGATTTGACGACATATTTAATGAAATTGAATAACCGTTTACTCCAAACACTTGTATAAACCTTTAGGTTAGATTTGGGTTAGATACAAATGTTGTCAAAACCGAAAACGCGCACTTATTACGCCTCCAACCCCACCATGAAATTCGAACTTGTAAATATAACACCACGCCTCTCACCCCTGTCGCGCCTTTGACACTACCATGAAAATGATACATTAATGTCTCGCTACAGATCTCACCATTCCGAAAAAATATAGCTGTTTCTATGGTTTCGACGGTGCGGCCAGCGCTAGAGTTGAAATTTCTGAACTTGCGACACTGCGCTTGTAACACCGCGCCTACAACACCATGGTATGGGTTTTTTCAAAATAGAGCGATCCTATTGGTTGAATTTCTTGTTCCACGCTTCTAACACCAGAATGAAAATGATCCATAAGACGCACCTCAATTTTTCTACTAATTTTTGTCTACATAAAAAGGTCTTATGGTTCGAAAAATACGGTAATTTTATTTGATTCTGTTTATATTTGGTTGATAATACTTTTAGGCCCGGTCTTTCCACCTTCAGATAAAGTTCCAGGTAACTGTCTGACAGATAAAGTTATTTATAACTTCATCTGCTGAATAAATGTCAATACCAGTCAGTGAATCCAATACGTCAGTCTCATTATCCGTTAGATAACTATCCGATAGATACATTTGTATAGAAAGAAGGGATGACATTTACTCAGCAGATGAAGTTATAAATATCCTTATCTGTCAGATAGTTACCTGGAACTTTATCTGAAGGTGGAAAGACCGGGCCTTAGACTTTTTGTATTTTTAGTTTATTATTTACTAACTTGTCTATTGACTTTTAATAAAATTAACTGATGAAAAGTAATGCAACAAAATATTAAAATTTATATTTAACATTAAATGTGGAAAATAAAATAATGAACTCATAAATATTTTAGTTCGAAAATGTAAATTATCCCCCAAAAAACAGCCTAATATAATTTACCTCGATGACAGAGATTTACGATTGAAAATATGAACCCCAGAAATTTATGCAGAAAAAATATTTTCCAATCAGAGAAATGGAATGAAATTAACATATTAAATATGTGTGTCAAACCAAAAACGAACATTCTAAGTCACTATTTACACAGTATCAGAAATAACAATTCAAATTAGCATGTGATATTTTTGTTTATGGGACGATAAATCTTCAAAGTAAAACCAGAGTATTCTATTCTTATAATATTTTATCCAACTATATAAATTGTGGTACTTTCTTTCTATTCATTTTTTTCTTACCACATCGTCAATCTTTATACTTTGTGCTTTACATTTTTATCACATACACGTATGTTTTTCGCGCTAAGAATATATGTGGAACATTTAGAGAAAATGGTGAAAAACAAAAAAATAACAATATTTTATCTGCATAACCAACCAGTTCTTACAAGTTTGCGGAAAAATATTGCAGTTATCTTTCTATACTTCCATAATAGTTTGTAGCTAGGTTTTTAAATCTAGTATCTTAATGGGTGATTTGAATACTAACATACTACAGAATTACGCCACTTTAGGGCAGTGTTTTCCAACCGGTGTATCGTAGGAATGGGGAAAAAACATCGATGTATCGAAAACATCGATGTTTGTACCATCGATGGTCAGCTGGCGATAGTATCGATAAAATATCGAAGTCTACTACCGATGTCGATGTTTAAACTTTGAAATTCAGAAACTACCGCTAGAGGCGCTGGAATCTTAAAAATTTAATTTTTATTAAAATGAATACACAATATATAAGCGCCATTGTGATATAACAATACTAATAGTGTTCGTTCTTATTCTTCTTAGCAGTTATCAGAATACGAAAAAATATGACGAAACTTCTTATTTTTGCAAACAATGCGAACGACCAACGATGCCAACAAACTTTTTCTTTTTGAGTCTTGTTGACACTTTCCCAGTTGTTATTCCTCCAATCCCTGGATTTTTGTAAGTTGTCATTAGCTATTTTTTTATATATTGAAGTTGGATTTTCCGGAACAAAATGATCAAAAGCTTCAATTAATCGGTAAAAGACTTTATTAAAACTTAAAAAAGTATAAAAATAATTGTGTATGACAGTGTTATTTTTATGTTAAATAATATAAAATTAACATTAAGATTACTATATTAGTATTGTAATAAAATCCAATATTTCATTTTAGAAATGTAAAAATAGTAAGGTCTGTTCCTTTGGTTTAGGCGGAACTAGATTTTCAATTCTAGTTACTTTTACCGATTGATTGAAGCTTTTGATCATTTTGTTCAGGAAAAGTCAACTTCAATATATAAAAAAATATCTAATGACAAATTACAAAAATGAAAATTGCTGTTAGTTCCACCTAATCGTTTGGAATAGACTGTTGGTACAAATTAGGATTATTATATTGGCTATAATAATATTAATGTGAAATTAATTACTATTAAAAAGGAATATTTCTATTTCAAAATCTAATAAATGCTTTTTGTGTATTATTTGTTACTTTTTTCGTATTTTATCTTTACATTATTAAATAAAACCTATATAATATAAATAAATAGTCTTTTTAATATTAATAAAACATCGATGTTTCCGATACATCGATGTTTTTCTTTCAATGTTTTTTCAACATCGATAGTAAGCGCCAATGTTAACATCGATGTTAAACATCGATGTTTTGTCTTCGATGTATAACCCTAGTGTATCGCCACATTTTGTTGTGTCACAACTCAATAGAAAGTGTGTCGGGAAATTTATGGTTTAATGGGAAGCATAACCATATATTTCTTATGTTTCTTACACAAAACTGACAATGTATAGGTCGGTACGAGGGTTGTCTCTTATATTTCGGGATTGCGCTAAACTAGTGCTGCCATCTGGCAACTGATACTTCTATCGTAAAGTTTGACATTTTTGACAATTTTTACGTTATGACATACGAGTGCTATTGGTGTTGTTTACAGTAACTTAAAAAAAATTATCTCAGCTAAAAATGGAATTAAATCGTGAACATTTTCGAACGATTATTTTTTACAACTTTCGACGTGGATTAACCCAAGAACAGTGCATCGATGAACTTAATTCGAATTTTGGCGATGAAGCACCATCAAGGACTACTGTTTATCGATGGTTTGCCGACTTCAATCGTGGTTGTAGTTCGCTTAAGGACGAATTTCGTGAAGGTCGTCCAAAATTGGTTGTTGTTTCGGAAAACATTGATGCTGTGCGTGAACTGATACTGCAAGATCGTCATGTGACTTATTGTGAGATTGAGGTATCCTTGGACATTAGTTGGATTAGCATACATTCACTATTGCATGAACATTTGGCTGTCACAAAGATTTTTTACGTTGGATCTCACATATTTTGACAATCGGAGTGGAAAATTCCTCAACCGGAGTTGAAAAAGTGCTTCGAAAATTGGTTCAAACGCATGAAAAAGTGTATTGATCTTCATTGAGAATATATTGAATATTTTTTTGATAACTATTTTTTTTTTTAAGAACTTTTGTTGATCAATAATTGTTTTTGATCTCAAATCCCCAAATATAAAAGGCATCCTTCGTATATTAATAAAATTTATATAACAAAAATTGTTTATGATAAGATAATAAATCTTTTATTTTTATAAATTTTTTCATTTAGATAAATAGTTGGGGAGTAAAGGAGGTCGCCCCAACCTAACTTTTGAAATACCTGAAAATCTAAAAAAAAACTATTTAGTTGTTTCTGTGTATTTTTTGTGCTTTTGTTATTTTTTATGTTTATTTTTAAATAAATAGATGCAATTTAGAAATAAAAATAATGTCTCAAAAGGACATTTCGTTTATCCTTGGATTAATACCAGGACTTTGTTGTAAGATTTATTCCTGAAAAGAGGCAAAATTTAAACCGCTAAACTTTTGGGTAAGTGGTGGGGCAATTAGTTCACTAATGCAATTGAGAATAGACTGTAAAGTGCAGTCTTGATTAAAAGATTCTTTAAGTAAATAAATGATGATTAAATATTTTTTTCTTATTCTGTTAAAAAAAAAACTATTATATTTCACTGGTTTAAGTGCATAAAATGCATGTTTATGGTGAGAGTTAAAAAAAGTAAAAAGCATGAAAAAAAGTTCCATAACGTATAATTTTTTCACTCTTGTCATAAGTACAATACAAACTAATAGGGTTTATACAAACACTTCCACGGATGCTTATCGATACAGTCCGAAGAAGAATCAGAAAGTGCTTTAAAAACAATTAAAATCAATTTGCAATTTTCTGTCTTAAATACTGTGAAATAAACGAGGCCTGTTCAAAAAGTATCGCGAATTTTGAATTTCCGCGGGTTACGTATATTCGATTTTCGTTTTTTTTTTGTGGCGTTATGTTGGTATTCATGTCTCTCAGTTATGCCGACAAGTTCGGCCATTTTGAATGTTCAGTTAATTTTTGACAGTTGCTTTGCTTGGACGTGTTTTGGCTCGTCTTCGATTTTTGCCTATACCGAAAAATGGATAAAAAAATCTGTATCAAATTTTGTGTGAAAAACAAAATTAAGTGCGCGGACGCATTCCGCATGTTGACTGTGGCATATGGTAAATCTACCTTGAACCGAAGCAACGTTTATCGGTGGTACAAAATGTTCTCAGAGGGCCGAGAAGATGTGAACGACGAAGAGCGTGCCGGACGCCCGAGCACGTCAACAACAGACGAAAACATTGATGAAGTGAAGAAAATAGTATTGGCCAATCGTCGAATCACCTTAGAGAAGTTGTCGAGGACCTAAACATATCGATTGGCTCGTGCCATTCGATTTTTACCAATGATTTGGGCATGAGACGGGCCCACACATCGTTGCTTGTGCGCGAATTTTTGGCCAAAAACAGCACACTAATAATTCCGGACCACCGTATTCCCCAGATCTGGCCCCCTGTGACTTTTTCTTGTTCCGAAACTGAAGAGGCCCATGAAAGGACGACGCTACGCTACGAGTGAGGAGATAAAGACGGCATCGAAGGAGGAGCTGAACAAGATCACAAAAAATAATTTTTTCAAGTGCTTCGAGGATTGGAAAAAACGTTGGCACAAGTGTTTAATATCTGGTGGGGATTACTTTGAAGGGGACAAAATAGATATTTTTATTTTATTTTATTTATTAGGCCAATCCAACAGGACAAGATGTCCCAATTACAGGTTTGGCACTACATACTACACAAAATTACAAAAACAAAAAAATCATCTGTAGTATAAACTTATTGAAAATTAGGCTAGAATCTTATTAAAATTACATAAAGAAATTACATAAAGAATTGATGTATAATTAAATCAAATTTGCAATTTGCTTTTTAAAACTTACAAGTGACGTGCTGAATATGTCTGGAAAACCAGGAAGATCAGAGTAAAAGTTATGCAAAATAGATACTCTATTCATACTAGAGTTTAAATAATAGTTAGTCCGAGTTGGTGCCACAGAAAAAAGTTCAAAATTTCTAATTGAGTAGTTAGGTGCCCTTAACGAGATTTTGTGAACTAGAACAATCTACCAAACCATTCATAATCTTGTACAAGAATACTAGATCCGTTGTTTTACGTCGTTTTTCAAGTTGCTGTAAATTAACATTGAAAGTAGGAAATTTTCTATTCATGAAATAAATAAATTTATTTTGTACAGCTTGAATTCTGTTAAGATAAACAAAATACTGGGGGGACCAACAAATGGTTGCAAATTCAAGCTGACTTCTAACCAGCGTTTTATAGAGTGTCATAACAGACAGAGGATTCTGAAAACAGCGGCATGAACGTATAAGAAAACCTAACATTTTGTATGCTTTTTTGACTACAGTATCAATATGCACATCAATTATTAACTTGCTGTCCAGAATGACACCAAGATCTCTAATATTGTCAACAGTGCTAATGACTGTACCCCCTATATGATAATTGACATCAAAAAAGCTTCGATTCCTTCCAAATTTAATCTTATGACATTTTTTTAGGTTTAAAGTTAAATTATTATCTAGACAATATTGATAGAGTCTATCGAGATCAGATTGAAGTTTATGACAATCATCGGTATGTCTAATCGGTTAAAAAAATTTCATGTCGTCCGCATAAAATAAATATTTGCAGAACTTAAAACATTTTATTATATCATTAATAAACAAATTGAATAACAATGGGGCCAAGTGTGAACCTTGTGGAACACCGGAAGTGCAATGTATCCACTCAGAACTGAAGCCATTAACGACAACAGATTGCAGTCTATTTGTTAAATATGATGAAAATCATCTTAAAAGATTTCCGTGGACACCACAATTTTGAAGTTTTCGCATAAGTATTAGATCAGCGGTTCTCAAACTTTTTGAGCTGCGGAGCCCTCCAAAGGCATACAAATTTCCACGGAACCCCACTGGTTCACTAATTATGTGTATGTGCCACTCGACGATACCTAACATCGAAGAGTAGATATTTTTATATATATAAATAAAAAGAAAGAATTAAATTATTTGTACTTCAATAAAATCATTTATTTATCAGAAAATAATTGCAAAATATTATAAAAAACAACCATTTTTAGTGGGATGCATGGGCTTGTTTCCTATTTTTACATAATTCTTTTATGTATGGCTTTATACAGGACAGTTGAATCCTCATATCAGCTTCTGCAGCGAGTCTATTGCGGTATTTGGTTTTTGTTGCAGCATACGAAGAAAATCCAGATTCGCACAGAGAAGTCGTAGCGAAAGGAAGAAGTATTTTAACAGCTTTCATTGATAAATCTGCATATTCTTCTCTCAAAGTGCACCAAAATTCTGGCAAAGATAGTTTTTCAAATATGGCCTGTAGTGAGGAATCTGAGATCATGTCAATGAAAATTTCGTACTCCTTAGCTGTGAATGTTTCTGGCTTTTTCTGAACTATGAATGGGTTTCTAATCCATGTATAATTTTTAAGCTTTTCATTTGGAAAATATTGTTTGACCGAGTTTAGAATATCTTCCAAATGTTGACAAATTTCATCACACAACATAATAAGGTCACTTGCATCAATGTCTCCATTAATTTCATCGCAGAAATCTTTAAGTATTGTGAAGCTATCTAGCTCACGAGAGCAATCATCAGTTCGATTTCAACAGTCAAACTCAACTAGTCTTTCTGGACCGGAGCATTTTGCGTTGCAACAAAAACTCAAATCGTAAAAACTAACTGAACAATTGAAGAATTTACTTACTGTTTTTATCGAATAGGCGAGTGCACTATATTGAGTTAATCGTTACAGATTTTTTTAGTTCATTAATTAAATAAATCTAAACTTTTCAGAGCAACAAATTAACTTTATGTAAATTAATAATAATTATAATTTTTTGTTAATATATATTCATTTTTAGCGGATTTATATTTATAATTCACGGTGTCCTTTGAGGTAGCTCGCGGAACCCCAGGGCTCCGCGGAGCACACTTTGAGAACCGCTGTATTAGATGATCTATTTTATCAAATATATATTCATGAATAAATAAATAATTTTTGAAAAAACACAAAATTTGCGATACTTTTTGAACAGACCTCGTATATGTTTGACTTCCTTTAATACTTTTAATTAAAAAGAATATTTTTAATTCAAATTCTTAATTTGGTTTAAGAAAAACACTTTTGTCATTTGTGTACTATTTATCATGCATATAGTTGCAAAGAAGCATACAGCGTTGCTACGCGATGGTTCTAGCATTGAAACCGGTGAAGGGACTCTGAGGAAACTCATGTATATGCATGATATTCACAATGTTAACTTAATAATGCGTATCAACTCTAATGAGTATGGAGTTAATTAGTGTATTGTTGATAATATTACATTTTAAATTAGGGACACAATGCATTTGTTTTATAACCTATGTAAATTATTGTAGACAAAGAATATTTGATAGGGTTGGATGTGAAATTTAAAACAAAAGACTGGAGAAAATGGTGATTGAGTTATAGTAATTGCCTTTTATAGAAAATTTTAACTCTAATAGATTGTAATTTTGTTTGAGTTTAAGTAATTATTTTATGTGAAAAGGTGATACTGAATTATTTAAGGAAATCGACCGTTTTATCACCAACTTCGAAACACAGTCTTGGTTTTAGGCGAAAAATGGGTAGAGAAAAGGATATTATGTATATGGAATGTGACCGGGAACTGTTTAAGTATTGCTAACTTTCTTTTTCTAAGAGATACGAAGGCGGTTCAATGAGAAAAGATTGTATTCCACAAATAAGAATATTAAGGCCCGGTTTTTCCACCTTCAGATAAAGTTCCAGGTAACTATCTGACAGATAAGGTTATTTGTAACTTCATCTGCTGAGTAAATGTCATCCCTTCTTTCTATACAAATGTATCTATCGGATAGTTATCTAACAGATAATGAGACTGACGTATTGGATTTACTGACTGGTATTGACATTTATTCAGCAGATGAAGTTACAAATAACCTTATCTGTCAGATAGTTACCTGGAACTTTATCTGAAGGTGGAAAGACCGGGCCTAAATTATGAAAATAATTGACCATCAAATAAATAAGTTATATTATGAGGAAGTGTGAATTGATAAGAATTGTGAATTTTCACACATTTCAGGGTTTCGCAGGTATTTAGTAAGTGAATTTGGGATGCCAAAACAAATTTTATGTTAAAATATTTTTTTTGTTCATTTTAACTCGAATGCCTAATACTATTATTTAGGTTTCTAAATATGTGCAGATTTTTTTTTAATATATAGCTTAGTTCATTAAGATTTTGATAATTGCGCATGGCTTCCATTGGTTGTTTTAAGTCATAACTACGCCCCTCTGATTTCGTGTATTCAATTTCAACAATTTCCACTGGTTATTAAATTTACGCTTTTAAAAATTAAATGCAACATTTGCACAAATATAACTAGAGTTTTGAAAAATAATTTAAGGGGGGGTATGGTCAGAGCAGCACATTTTATACCCATTTACAAGATTTTTTTTTAGAAAACTGTTAATAGTAACTTGATTGGGATAATACCTACAGTAAAGAACAACCTTTGAAGAGCATCCAAAAAAAAATTTATTGAAAAATATCGAAAATTAAGCTCGTGACATGAATTTGAAATTTTCGTTCAGGACAAAGAGTTGATTTGCGGTGAGATACATAACTAATGACTGGATCATCTAAAACAAAAAAACCAAAAATATTTCGTTAGTTTATGAGTTTCTTGAGGTAACGCTGTCGAGTTTTTTTCAAATATCTAGATTATTTAATTTTTGGTATAAGTTTGAAGTCAAAAAAACGAAAAAAACGGAATTTTTTTTTCGAAATTTCTGTTTTCAGTTGTAAAAAATTCCATAAAAAAAAAAGCAAGAAAAAAAAATATCTCGACAGCGTTACCTCAAGAAACTCATAAACTAACGAAATATTTTTGGTTTTTTTGTTTTAGATGATCCAGTCATTAGTTATGTGTCTCACCGCAAATCAACTCTTTGTCCTGAACGAAAATTTCAAATTCATGTCACGAGCTTAATTTTCAATAAATTTTTTTTTGGATACTCTTCAAAGTTTGTTCTTTACTGTAGGTATTATCCCAATCAAGTTACTATTAACAGTTTACTAAAAAAAAATCTTGAAAAAGGGTATAAAATGTGCTGCTCTGACCATACCCCCCCCCCTTAAACAAAATAAAAATGCAAAAAAGAAATATAAAATTGCTTTGAGAGCGGGGTGAACTTTAGTTCGCAAATTAGAACGCGAGCTCACTGGTTCACTGTCTTAGATAAGTTATTAAATATTTTACGTGGTCAAGCAAAATACACAAAATATGCGTTATTTCCCGAAAACATAATCTAATAAAAAATTCCTGTTGTACTATTCCGGTTCACACAAATGTACTTTACTTAGAATTTTTTCATATTTTTAGTGTAAACAATCTGAGATACAGGGTGTGGGAAAAAATTTTTTTGGCACAATTTTGGCAAAAAACGCTTCTAAATAATTTATTTTGCATAAATAAAACTTTGATCGTTAATCCACGTACTTAGCTTTCATTTGATACGCTACTCAGAATTAAAAAAAAAAAAAAAATTTCGATGAGCAGATATTTGTTTATATTTTTAGGGGGATATTTTTTTTAGATGTTTTGGTATTTTTCCTATGTGCGAGTCAAAGATTTGTATAAGCATGCCAAATTTCAAATCTCTAGGTTTAGCCGTTTGGCTACAATTTTTACCGAACAGACAGAATAAGCATGCCAAATTTCAACTCTCCCGTTTGGCTACAATTTTTACCAAACAGACAGACAGACAGACAGACGACAAAATGACGGTTTAAGAGTTTTTTGGTCATACCTACAAAACCCTAAAAAGTAGATCTCAAATACAGAAAGGTTGAACAGCCCTGAAATATACCATTGAAAAATCCCGTATCTATAACGTGGCTAGAACAGACTATTTGGCCAATCTCGTTGTTCTTACTTCATGGCAAACAATCCAATATTCTTGTTATAAAGTTGGGATGCATGAGGCGCAATAGTCATCATTGCTGAGTGCCGAACCTTTTAAAGAGAGTAAAAAGAGTTTTATTTAAAAGTTATTAAAATCGACAGTTCATTAAATCAAACCTTTGAAGTCTATTTACCCTCTTTATATTCAAATGCAAAATGGTTAATTAAGTGTTGCCAATATTCTCCAAAATGTTCCTAAAGATACCTAGGGCCGGTTTCTAGAAGCTCAGTAAACTATAAGCTAATGGTAAACTACGGTTGCCTTAGTAAACTGTTGCAGGAACAAAAAACAATCCAAAGTTAACCATAAGTCAACTATGCATAGTTTACTTCGCATTTGACGTGAGTTCAACCAAGGCTTCCTTGGTTAAGTGTTGCACAAACGTTGGTCACGACTTGAACTCTAGTCAAACAATTGAATTTTTCTGACTATACCTTGATCACAGTTTAACTGCGATATACGTCAATATTCGGTTTTTGCATAAATTTTATTTTCATAATTTTTGGGCTAAATAAGAGAAAAAAATAATTTAAATAAGAAGACGGTAAATTAAATTCTTAATTTGTGTTTTAAAATGAAAATGCACCTAACTATTATTAATGAATGTGACTTTAATATAACATAACCTACAAAATTTCCTTATAAATTCAAAATCAATTTTTAATTTGATATTTCAATAACGTTATAATATAATTGTAAAAGAAATATTAAATACATGAATAATTTATATATATTTATTTTGTACCACTGTAAATAAATATTAAATACATATATAATCATTATATATTTACATATTTTGATTATTCGTACATAATTCTAGGTTTCTATTATTATTTTTTCCTTATCCTATTCGAGCAATAGAAAAATTTCAACTTCCAGCCTATGTTCTTTGCCCTCAATAGAAGATATGGAATAAGATTCTTCAGACGGCGAAAAAAGGCTTTAGTGAAGTACTAATTTTATATCATACAAGTACTCGGAACAACAGATTATGCACATTATAATAATGTTGATTATGCACCAAGTCAGTCACTTGGTGCACTTATCAACAATTTTTCCTGACACTACCTTTGAATACACATACAAGAGTAGAGAAAATTTCTAATAGGGCCCATGTTGCAACAGGAATGGCAATTAATATTGACCGTGTCCTAACGACAATTATATCTTGTGCCGTTTTACATAATTTTTGTATACAACAGCATGATACGATATAAATTCCTGTAGAACTATTGCAGAGCGATGAACCAAACATTTGAGAGGGTAATGATACCAATGTGGCTGTACGTAGTGCATTAATCCAAACAGTTATTGGTGTACCCTAAAAAAATTAATACAATATAATGTAATAATTAAAACAAAACCACTTTATTATTTTGTATAGTTTAATTTTTTTTATTAATTCTAATTCAATTTATATTTAAGTCATAATTGTATAGCATTCTTGCTTTATTTTTCTCTATTAGCGCAGCCTGGTATTTACTCTTATAATAAACTTTTATAATGTGTTATTATTATTATTTTTTTAAATTATGTTTCTTGCTTGTCTTTTTTTTTGTTAGGATTGGAAGGTTCAGAATTAGCTTCTTGTTGCATTTCAGGTTCTGGTTCTGGTTCAACTTGATAAAAAATATGAACTAAAGCCACTTCTGAATCAGTTAGGTAGGCAGGAGGTGGTGGTAAAATATATAGGCTAAAATACAGTTATCGACATATTTTCAATAATTTGTTGTTTCCATCGGTATCGACACTATATCAGTACTACACCGAAAACTGTTTTTTTCAAGAAACCAGCTCCTAAACAGATACTGAAGAGCGTACATTTAATTCACAAATGTTCCTTTTAGTTTGTTTATTATTTTTTTTAAATTAAAATACAAATATTTAATTTGTTTTGTATCTCTTCACGCAACTTGAGTTAAATTCATCTGTAATCTGGTACCAAATTTTCTTTTTTTGAATTGTTCAATTATCACATTTTTGTCTTCAGTAATATGGGAATATCTGAAAAATGATAAATACAAATTTTAGGTTATGTTTTAAGAATAATTTAAAAATATTTATATTTCAAAAGAAATAAAAATATATGTATACTTACTTACCGAAAATATCTAGAAAAATGTTTTTATCGGTGTTGGTAAAGTTTGGTGTTCGTGAATTCATTTTTTTAGTTCATTTTAAAACGTTTTAATTTTGACAGCTGATTACTGTCACGTGAAGTACAGTTCACATTAGCAAAAAATATCTGTGCATAGTAAACCAATTGTTCCACTGACCAAGCTTTAAAAAATGTTTATGCAACGCAAAATAAAACTGACCATCAGTCAGACTTGACCATTAGTCAGTCGTTACCATAGTTAACTGACTTTTCAGAAACCGGCCCCTAGTGTTCTAGAGGTTGCATGGTCTGAGACATTTAAACAGAGTTAGTTAATGTTGACCACATCATTAGGAAAGTTTCGTGAATAAGGAAGTGAAACTATTCTTTAACAGTTACCACATCTTACACTCGCTAACTAAAGTGTAGTCATTAAGTCAGAGTTTCCAACTTTACACTTTATCTTGTGTTCATTACCTTTATTTTATGATCCCCCTGTCTTTAACACTAGTTATTTTTATCATCATTGAAGTATCTTCAGCCTTTAAATGAAGACATTAAAACTGAAGTGCATTAATAAAAAAATGTATAAAGATTTTTAGATGACTGGACACTGAACTAATTATTTATTATAACTGAACAATTTTACACAATTTTTACAGAATTACTTTTACGGTATATTAACAACGAAAACCAAAACACTATCAAATTCTTTATTTAAACCACATTTGCTATTCATTATGCTTCATCTTTGGACAGTACTTGACTCAAACACAGTTAGATCACAACTGATTAATTTCAATTAGTAAATTCTTAATTCATGTCTAATTAACAGGGCTCGGATGTTTTTAGGCAAATCTGCACTAACGACATTATTAATGAGATGTTCATAGACGTAGAAAAATTCACATCATAATATCAATAAATTGGTACTCGTTATCTAAAAACATTCCTGTCTTATTAATACAAATGCTACTATATATGTTTTTCCATAATGTGCATTGTTTAATGCAATATCATTGTGAGATGTTATCATTGTTAAGAAATGTTATTAAAAAAAAAAAAAATAATAATTTAAACGTCAAATACATTGAAACCTGTAATATTTTGAACAGTTATTTAATCTGTATAAACTTTGCAAGTCCTGCCAACTATTTATTTTTCTTCTGAACCGTGAACAAAGCTGAACAATAATTCTTATAGGTATTTAGATTTAGAGCATATACTTTCAAACAGTTCTTGATTCTATCTACTAATATTAACTTTTTTACAATAATAATAATTATAGCATTTTTAAAATATATTTCTTTCTGAAAGAAAAATTTGTAGACATTTTTCTTATTATTGCTATTTATATTTTTATAATTATGAAAGTGGTCTAAGTCATATATTTATTGTTGCGAGATATTTAATGATTTGCATTTGAATAAATTAAAAAAATATTTTTATACTACGCAACATTTTAATTTAGTATTTTATTAGTCTTGAATAATGGAAATTTATTATAAATATGAAATTTTGTGTGAATTTCGTACGAAAATGCTGTTTTTGAAGTTTGAATTGACTTAGACCATTTTCAAAATTAACTGAATGTCCTATAAATGACTTAAAGCAATAAAAAACTACAAGTTTTATTAGAAACAATAACTTTAAGGGGGGGGGGGTATGGTCAGAAAATCGTTTTTTTTTTTTTAATCGATTGTATAGTGACTCAGGAGTGTCCATACAAAATTTCAGGTCGATCCGAGCAAAATTAACGAAGTTATCGGCTTAACAATACAAATAACTCAAATTCATATTTTCGCGCAAATCGCGTGTTATAGCGTTCCTTTCAGAACGCTGATTTATTATCCGCGCGCAGCTCTCATATACGTAATAGTAGAGTCTTCCCACTCTATCCACACACCTGTATGTGCTATATTTGTGTAAAAACACTTATATATGTGACTTGTAGTAGTATACATTCATTTCATCGAGCAGTTACGGTACACGTGTTTCGTAATTTTTTGAAGAATTTTATTTTTCAAGTCGGTGAGACATGTAACTCGAAAACTACTCGACCGATCTTTCTGAAATTTTGCACACTATTTCTATAGGCAATTTACTAGGTAACGCTGTCGAGATATATTTTTTTTTGCTTTCTTTTTTTTTATGGAATTTTTTACAACTGAAAACAGAAATTTCGAAAAAAAAATTTCCGTTTTTTTCGTTTTTTTGACTTCAAACTTATACCAAAAATTAAATAATCTAGATATTTGAAAAAACTCGATAGCGTTACCTCAAGAAACTCATAAACTAACGAAATATTTTTGGTTTTTTCGTTTTAGATGATCCAGTCATTAGTTATGTGTCTCACCGCAAATCAACTCTTTATCCTGAACGAAAATTTCAAATTCATGACACGAGCTTAATTTTCGATATTTTTCAATAAAAATTTTTTTGGATACTCTTCAAAGGTTGTTCTTTACTGTCGGTATTATCCCAATCAAGTTACTATTAACAGTTCTCTAAAAAAAAATCTTGAAAATGGGTATAAAATGTGCTGCTCTGACCATACCCCCCCCTTAATGAAATAATTCATGAACATTTATTAATTATTTTTAAAAAGTAATCCATTTTTATGATTTTAAGCTTTTATCATTATGATTTTGTAAGATTCTTAAATTGTTCCTGAAAAACTGGAGGGATATATGGTAGTAAACACATAATATCTTTATGTTTTTCTTTCGTTACTGGTCTAGAGGTGGTGTATAATGTAATTTAATGAAGTAATTTAATATTTCCGTATACTTTTGGTCTTCCTCTGTTAGGTGAAAGATCCAAAACGTGGAATTTAGAATCATCTAAAGAAATTTTATAGTGCACTTATAAGGTTCATTTTTCAAGAATCTCATCCATTGAATTTGAAACCAAGAGACATATTCGCCCGCGGTTTTTTTTTCTTCTTCTTGTCGTTGACTCTTCCAGTGGTTTCGTTGAAATAAAATCCGGCTGCGACATTCGTTTTACCGAAAATCTATTTCTACACTTTTCTATCAATACATAATAATGCTCAGGGTTGTATAAGTAATTAGTTTTTTATTTTCATTTCTATCAACCCGAAATCACGGTTATTCGACAGAAAAGAATGACCAGATACCAAAAATTTGTCGTCTATCGTTTCAATATTATTATTATTTGACTTAAGCCCGGTCTTTTCACCTTCAGATAAAGTTCCAGGTAACTATCTGACAGATAAGGTTATTTGTAACTTCATCTGCTGAATAAATGTCAATACCAGTCAGTGAATCCAATACGTCAGTCTCATTATCCGTTAGATAACTATCCGATAGATACGTTTGTATAGAAAGAAGGGATGACATTTACTCAGCAGATGAAGTTACAAATAAGCTTATCTGTCAGATAGTTACCTGGAACTTTATCTGAAGGTGGAAAAACCGGGCCTTAGACCACTTTCATAATTAACACTAAATGAATTTCATATAATGTTGAAATTACAACCACTACCTAATGGTTCATTTTTGACAATATCGTGAATATTACATTGGATTAATTTAGTTTAAAATAATGTGATGTGAAATAACTGATAAACTCATTTTTTTTGAAATTTTTACTTGGACCACTATCATTACTATGGGCTCAAATGAGTATTTAACAAAACATTCTATTATTTTATACTAATTTTGGTTCATATTGTTTTTTAAATACTGTTTATTTGTTTAAATATATTCATCAGTCATCACATATGCATTCATAGCATTGTATAGAGGGAACAAATTATGAACTATTAATATTATTTAATGTAATTATAATTTAAACGTGTTCGTGATAAATTTGTAGTCATCAAAATATATATTCCCGGTACCTATTGTCAAAGTGCACCGGTGCATAATGTGCGAACATAATTGCATTAGTAGAGGTTTAACGCCCCAGTATCTCACACAACTTTCTGCTAACTGCCTAAAGATTTGACAGGCAGACCGTGAAATACAATTCACTGCACATATCACTGTAACGCCGTTTTTATTCAGCTATATAAGAATAATATAAATAATAATAATAGCCTGTATTATAACATATAATTTCGTTCTTATATTATATTTGCAACGTCATTACTATTCTGTTAATATTGGGTTGTTACATAAGTCCTTTCGATTTTTTTTTCACCTTTTATTCAATAAAATATACATTCTAAAAAAAATTTTTATCATCAAATGTACTGTCCATTATTTTCTATCACTTTGGACAAACGCTCAGGGAATTTTATAATGCCATCTCTCCAGAAGGTTCCGTCTTTGCTCTCGAAAAACCTCGAGGTGAATTTTGATATCGTCCACAGATGCGAAATTTTTTCCGTTAAGGGAATTTTGTAGAAAGCCTCGGAAGTAGTTCCAAAGATAGAAAAAGGTCACCACCCAGCTTCAGTGATGGTTTGGTGAGGCGTTTCCTATGATGGCGTAACTGACCTTCAATTTTGTGAAAAAGGGGTAAAAACATCAGTTAGAGTCTACCAACAAACGGTCCTGGAAGATGTTGTGAAATCCCTCAATCATACTCTCTTTCAAGATCATTCATGGACATTCCAGCAGAATTCTGCTCCAGGCCATAAGGCTAAAATAACCCAAACGTGGCTTTTAAACAATGTTCCCGATTTTATCGGCGTAGAAGATTGGCCCGCTGCAAGTCCAGATTTTAATCCTTTAGATTACAAGCTATGGACCGTTTTAGAGGACATGGTTTGCCACAAACGATAGCCAAATATTGAATCTCTGAAACAGGCTTTAGCTCGAGCTGTAGCCAATTTTCCCATGGAAGTCGTACGTGCGGCTATCGATGATTGGCTTGTACGACTAAAGGCCTGCATTAAAGCCAAAGGTGGTCATTTTGAATAATTTTACCAATTATGAATAACTTATGTATAAGTGCAAATGTCAATAAAATTTGGTAAAAAACTTAATTGTAGTTTTCATTTTATTTCATAAAATATTTCTAACAGTATTTATGTCCCTACTAGGTATTTAGTGAGTTTATTATAATTGTAGCTCCTGAGGAACCAGTGTTCCATTGATCTAACTTAGAACTTTCTAGAAATAAAACATAGCTGCCCAAAAAATCTGAATGAATCTTTATTTGCCCAATTAACTAGACTGGACGTTAATCTTTCATAATAATAATAATATTACCTTTCCTTTTTAAATATAAAATTTTTTGGTTTGTTGGCATTAAATAAAAATTCGTTATTAAAATGCATACTACAAAAACTTTATGACAAAATAACTAAAGTGCCTGAGGTGAGCGGCCATCATGAATTTACAAAAAATCTTTCAAGAAATATTTAAATTGGGGATAAAAACTGAACACATGGTCGATATATTTCTGTTTTATCATGTTTCCAGTATCTTCAGGCAATGTATTTTTACTCTGTTTTTAAATATTCTACTCTCCTTGCAGAACCTTTTTATTTTCTCCCATGAATATTTTCTTTTCCAATATTGTCTTGCTGTCACCAATTCACTATAGAATATTTGATTTGGATTGTCCTGCAATTACTTATAAAGTTAATGGTAAACGGTTTTGGTTTTGCGAAGAACTTGTATTGTACTGTGATTGTACCTTTAATTTGGTTATAATAAATTTAATTGAATCTGTTATACAAGGTGTCTCAAAAGAAATTTTATATTTAGTGGATCGATTAAAAAAAAAGTAAGCCGTATATAGAAAAAATGTTTATTAATTATTAAAATACACTTTTTGGGGATTAATTTCTTAAAAATAATATCGTCTAAATGTAGACCCTCGCGTTCTCGGCACTCATTTAATCGAACAGTAAAATTACTTATGACGTCTCGGCAAGTGGACTCAGGGATGGCTGCCATTTCTTGACGGATATTTTCTTTCAAATGCGCCAGTGAAGTCGGTTTATTGGCGTAAACTTTAGATTTAAGATAACCCCATAGGAAAAAGTCCATAGGGGTTAAATCTGGACTGCGTGGAGGCCAATTTATGTCACCTCTCCGGGAGATCAATTTGCCTGAGAAAATTTCACGAACACGTGGCAGAGACATATTGGACGTGTGTGATGTTGCTACGTCCTGTAGGAACCATGTTCTTTGGTTATAGCCAGGAAAGTTTTGCAGTTCAGGTACCAAGAAGTTGTCTAACATCTCCACATAACGCTCTGAATTCACTGTAACTGCACGCCCCCTTTCGTCATCAAAAAAGTAAGGGCCGATAATTCCTCGCGCCGACATCGCAGCCCATACGGTCACTTTAGGCGAATGTAGGGGTTTCTGATGTTTGCGTTTCGGATTCGTTGCACTCCAGTAGCGGCAGTTCTGCTTATTTATGTGGCCATTAAGATGAAAATGAGCTTCATCCGAAAACAAAATGTTGGTAAACGTTGAAAATCGCTCAATCACCTGATTTACGAAATTAAGCCTCTGACTGGCATCTTGGGGCTTTAATTCTTGCACCAATTGAATTTTGTAGGGGTGCAGCTTTAGGTCTTTGTGCATAATGCGATGTAATGATGATCTATGCACATTTAAAGCACTTGCGCGCTTCCGAATTGAAAGGTTCGGGTCGTCACGAACAGACTGATTAATATTCTCCACGTTTTCTACCGTTCTTGATGACCTAGGTCGCCCGGATTTTGATTTATCCAGCGTTGTACCAGTCTCTTCAAACTTTTTAACCCAATGTCGAATGAGAGGAATGCTTGGCGCATCATTTAAGTGGCGAAAACCTCGAATACTGCAGAATTTTCTACGCGCTACAGTCGCCGAATCACCGTTTTTGTAAAACTCTCGCCCGCATAACGCGCGGTCTGCTCCCGAGAAACGCTCCATAGCGACTGAATTCCCAACAGCCAGGCTACCGATTGACATAACCCCCGCGCCCCTCGGAAACGTTGCGTTCACGCAGTAAGCTAAATAAATATAAAATTTCTTTTGAGACACCTTGTATTAAAAATTTAGGTATTTAGTTAAAAGGTTGGTGTTTAAATGGTGATAAAATGGCTGTGATTTTCTTGAAAGGTTGAGAAAATGAAAAGAAAATGTACGAACCATTATGTGTAGGAAGAAAGTGAATGTAGAAAAGTGTGTACACAAAAGCCGAAGTCAATTAAGAGTTGGTTAATGGTTAAAATAAAGGATAATGGAATGTATAATTACAATATACACAGTCCTTTCTATATCCATTTACTTTTTATCTAAATTTTATGATTTAGATAATACGATTTTTGTCAGCTTTCTCTCTCTCTCTCTCTCTCTCTCTCTCTCTCTTCTTAGGCACTCAAAGTCAGGTGTATGCAAGCTTTGTTTTGTTTCCCAGATCTTCTTAAACATCTGTATTTCACCTCATAGACCGGAAGCTCATGACATTTTTGGTCTCCGATTTCATACAGCATGCCTTTTGGAGGAGAGAATATTTACCCTGTGACAACAAAAAAGGGATGGTACTAAACCCCTGCACGCTTTCCGGTCATAGGCAAAATTGCATTTCCACTTGCACAAAAATATTGTGTTTTTCTCTGATTTAATATTGCTTGCCCTTTTGTCAAAAGAAAGTTAAAACAAATTTAAAGTCTATTAATTATAGGCATGCGGTTCGCAGGGTTCCAAAGGTCTCAAACGGTCACGTGATCTTGTGATAAAAAAATATGATTTTCCGCGTTTTCATACAGCATGCCGAAGAAAAGAATTAAAGTTTGTGTCATAAAAACTCTATAAAAATATTGGCATGCAGCCCTCGTTGGCCCAAGGGTGGAAAATTTCGGAAAATATTTGTGAAAATTTTAATAGGATTTTACGTGATCTTAAACAACACCAAATAAAGTAAAATGTTAATTTTATAGTGTAAAATGTTCAAAATTTGGACACGAAGCATAACATTCTAAACAACAAACATAAATACATTGCTCTTTATATATTAGATATCACTTATGTGACATCTCAACAACCACTCACGAATATATGTATTAGAGAATATTGTCAACTGACAATAACTGAAGCGGCTCTAGTGAGATTTTGAGAAACTGAAGGTTGTAGGATAGTCGAGTTTGTGACAAGCATGGGAATATGTTCTTAGAAGGGGAAAGACAGTAAAAGACCATTTTAGAGTGTGTTCCCGTGTGTTTCAATAAATATCACATGAAGATACCATTGAACCTGTCAAAAATATCCTACCAAAGTCAGCCATGATGTGAATGCAGTAGCGCCTCTATCGGTAGTGTCAGATGCCAATAAGAGGGTATTAGCTTTCGTCACTATTTTTGTTATACGCGGACACCACTCGAAATTACTGTTCATAGTAATACCCTTCATTGATGTACTGTCATAGTGCGGCACAATGGAGTACGTTAACCATAGATTATTCTTTCCTAAATGCAAAGACAGCAACATTTAGTTGTGTTCAGTAATAGGAACCAATCTTCAGGCCAGGCAGTGATCTCATTAAGGTTTTGCTGAATTGAAGGCCACTGGCTTATATCTTCATAAATCTCAAGGTCATAACATTTGATGACTGCTTTCTAAATTAGTGATTAAATCAGCAACCGAAATTAAAAATAGTATTAGACCAATCATTGTGCCTTGAGGAACACCACTAATTACGGGAAATGGCGTTCAAAGTTCAGATTTTACTCTGAACCTAAGAAATCTGTTACTCAAAAACGCCCCGATCCAGCTAAGTATGCTATCGCCTATACCAAATTACTAAAATTTATGTGGTATCACACCGTAACTCCCAAATGTTTAACTTTACCGGAGAGCACTATAATCGTTCTTGATAAGAGATTGTTAAAGGAAAACATTGTGTTGTGCCTCACATAATCTTTTATTAGTGCATAGTGATTGTTACTTAATAAACTTAACTAATTGTTTTTATATAATAAAAATTGCTTACTAAATACAGAGCCGCAGTAAGGGAGGGGGCGACGGCCCCTAGCGCTAAGGAAAAGGGCACCGACGAACTTGACTAAGGGGCGCCCCATTGCGAAGGTGAGGACCTTTTTTTTGCTCATCACTTGGATTTTGGGAGGTGAGGACCTTTTTTTTGCTCATCACTTGGATTTTGGAAAGTGAGGAACACCTTTTTTTTGCCAAAGGCGCCAAAACCAAGTTTTGCCCCTTGCGCAAGTTTTCCTTACTACGGCTCTGACTAAATATTTGAAATACTTCTTAATACAAAATGTTCTGGTTAAATTATTTTCTAAAATGGAACGATTTTAAATCTCTTTGAGTTAAAATGCTGGCGATTAGTTGCTAAATGTAATTGTTAGGAGTTGCAAAGTGCAATCTTGACTTTGACAGACAGCTTCTTTTCAAAATACGGTGTTTTAAGTTTGTTTTAGCGATTAATACAATATCGCAATCTGTACGCCTTTCTTGAACGTTCCATTGTTAGTTGAGGCACTATGGTCCCTGTTCTTTTGGTATTTATGCGGGGTTTACGTAATCCGTGGATTATTGTGGATTACACTGTGGTTATACGCGTTTGTCACCAGACAAAGAATCTATTACGGTTTTATGTGAGTGCTTGAAGATTTTTTTTCTTCCTGTGACTATAAGACAAATAGCTAGCGAGTTTTTTTTTTTGGAATAATGGTTTGTAATGCTACAAATTTTCTGAAAGAATAATGGATATGGTTATTTTCTGAAAGTGTTTTAAGGGTTCTTTTTAAATGGATTTTATTTGATAAGTTCGGTTTATGGCTTTTGTTCAAACCACAGTTAGATGGTAAAATATTTCTAACAAATCATGTTGAGTGTTAATAAGATAGAGTGACCAGACGTACTGATTTATTCAGGACGTTACTGATTTAAAGTCTGTGTACTGATTTAAATTTTGTACTGATTTGTAGCTTGCTGGTCTCCAAGTGATTTTCTGAATTTCTGCTAGAAATCTCTCTCTCTAAAAATTTATTTGTACCTCTGAAAATATGTAAAGACTCTCTCTTTCAAAATTTATGTAAAGTTTGGAGTGGCAGCTCGTGCAAACCTCTAATGGAGATGCTGCAACCAGAAATATTTTGAAAATTATCTATTTTTCATTCGTTCATCCCCACCTGTCTTATACAATACTGGTGTGGGATCACGCTCCTCAAGCGAACAGAGTGTTTGCTCTGCAACGTAGCTCTATGTGTCATTAGCGTGATCGGCTACAAAGAAGACTGTAAACAACAATATATTTCGCTTAACATATTCCTGTATATACAGGGTATTTGTTTGAAACTTTGTAAAACTTATGTTGATTATTATTTTGTAAATAAATGGCGCCATTTTGAAATAGTTAACATAAAAATATGATTTTTTGGTGTCATTGTAAAGCTAATTTAATGTACTTTTAGGAAAAAAATATAAAATTATCGATTCGAAACATGAGTGACATTCATTTCGAGCAACGGTGTGCTAACAGGTTTTGCTTAAGACTTGGGCACAGTACAACGGAAACTTATGCAAAACTTCAGCAGGCCTATGGAGAGTTTTGTCAAGGACTTATGTTTTTTGGTGGTTTAAGGCATTTTCAGAAGGAAGAGAGTTGATTTGAAGATGAATTACGCAGTGGAAGGCCTACATATTCAAAAACCAATGAAAACGACAGAATCCGGGATATTGTGCGTTCAGATCATCGGTTGACAGTCAGAATGATCGGGGAAGAGTTAATTTGACTCACACTACCGTTCATCAGATTTTGACCAATTTATTGGTCACAGCAATTTCAATAAACAAGTTTTTGGCCAGTAAAAGCATTCCTGTGGCTCCTCAGCAGTCTTATTCGTCTGACTTGAGTCCTTGTGACTATTTTCTCTTCCCAAGATTGAAAAATCATAAATCATAAAAAAAGCAGAATTACTTTTATCTACTCAATCCTATCCAAGGCTTATCTTTCAAAAATAAAATACTCCGGCTAAAGTGGGTTTTACACAATTCAATTTGTTGATCAATTAATTGAAAAAGTTGGCCTTCAATTAATTGATGTGTGTAAAGTGTAAAAATTTCGTCAATTAATTGATCAATTAATTGACAAAAAATTTGATTTATTTTGAAAATAGAACAAGTTCTATTTTTCGTCAATTTTTCATCAATTTTTAGGGAATTCTAGGTATATTTTTATCTGTTAAGATATTGCCAACTGTTTAGTTGTAGCATAACCTCGAAATATATTATTTGTGTTTCGTTTTCAAATCTAACATAACCTGAAACGTTCTAATTTATCATCATCCAGGTTATTTATTTTGTTTTTGTTCACAGCTCGTAATTTTGTGAAGATTTTTTCAATATTTTCATTTTGATAAAAATGTCAACATGTTTTACAGTTGGTAATGTAAAAATTTTCAAAAAAATTGATAAATAAATTGATATGTGTAAAGTGATGTTTTTTTTTCAAGGTTACCAATAAATTTTTCAATTAATTGACAAAAAAACTTGATCAATTTATTGATCAATTAATTGAACTATGTAAAACTAACTTTATATCTGTGGTTGTCAGTCTTAGATTGAAATAAGTATTTTGCATCGTCTGTACAACCTAGTTTCAGAATAGATTTGTTGTTTTGTCTGGTCCATCTGTTCTTTCCAAACTTTAGTTATAGATTGAAGTAAAGGGTCAGAGAAATAAAATGTCAGCATTTTCAAACAGTTTTAAAGGTGCGACCTATTTTATTTTCCAATTTAAACTTAAATATTCAAAGGGTTTTGACCATTCAGCTACATATGTGAGATAGGAAACAGATTTTTCATTATTTAAAATGTCATGTTGACGTTTTGTGATTTCGATATATAACAATTTAGATTATATTTGTGATATGGATGTAAAAATTTATTGCAATATTTGCAATTTTAATTAAATTCGATTTTAATTATGACAGTATCAGATAAAATTTTGAAAATATTACTAGTTAAAAAGATATTGAGAACATTTTTAATAAAAAATAAATATTTTTTATTTTAAAATTAAAATTGCAAAATACAAGAGACAAAATTATTTTTAAAATATTAATTTACCGGAGCTCGTTAATTTAAATACGGAGTCAACATTCATTCACCACTCGAGCTTCCAACAAGTTTCTGCTCCATCGTTTAATGCGAAGACTGTGCAACAGTGGCTGAAAAGTAATGTACCGGATTTCTTTCCTTCTGCTGTCCATCTAGCATCTAGCACGTCAGTCTTCAACCTTCAATTTATTGTAAGGCAAGGAATATATGAATCTATAATATGTACTTTAGTATTACTAAAGGAAATAAAAGGTCTATTCTTCTTCTTCGAGTGCCATCCCCGCTTCGAAGGTCACTAGCATAGGAATCTTAACCTTTGATGCTACAGTTCTAAAAAGATCTATGCTACAGATTCTGAACCAGTCTCTCAAGTTAAGCAACCAGGATATTCGTCTCCTTCCTGCTGATCTATTGCCATTTATTTCTCTTCCATTATTAACTGTAATAAATGGTTTTTGTTCAGATATTCCGCTTTTTTAAATTGGAACATTAATTCTAGTTTTGTTCTTATCTTGGTAATGTTATTGTATAATTCATTCCTATGGAGTTTAATTTATATAATAAACTTCCAAACTCTTCTTTTGTGTCAGCCAAAAGAACTGAATCATCTGCGTATGTTGCTGATATGTACCATTTAATTGAATCCTCATCTTCATTATCAGTAACCTCTGAGAATATGGCTTCTGAATAAATATTAAACAGCAAGGTAGACATGATAGATCCTTGTGGTACACCTCTTGAAATTTCTATTTCTTCAGTTGGTCCACCTTTTGCTAAAAATAAAATCCGGAGTTCCTCAAGGATCAATTTTAGGACCTTTTTTTCTACTTTACATCAATGACCTCCCCAATGTATTAAAATATTCTAAAACTATTATATTCGCCGATGACACTACCATTTTAAATGCTACCTTTATTACAAACACATCAATATCAGTCTCCCAATTAGAATTGACACAAACAAAATTTAAAAACTAAAATTAATTAGTCTGTATCTCAAAAACTAGAGCTGCTACGAGAAAGAGTCAGGTATTTTTGGAATCAGCACATCAAAAATATCCAAAATCAGTTCTTACTTTTCCGGCACCAAGATTAAAAAAATTATTTTGTTGAGCAGTGTTATCATTGACGGAAATAAAGATATTATTGTTATTATAGATTGGGTATAAGACTTATTTCACAATTGATTTTGCTCGTAGCGCGAAGTATTTCGATGAGTTATAAAGACCTACAATTATTTTGTTATAGGAATTGTTCAAAATGAAAGTTTTAAGGATTCCACACACCAAAGCGGCCGCGGTGGCGGCCACGGTGGCGATAATGCAGCGGCCTAACGCAACCTATACAATACAATGAGACCACGCACATACAAGCGTTCCGCTATCTGAGAACACCACCGACTGCAGCGTTCAGTCTAGCGATCACCAAACACTGGCGGCCAAACTCGACAAGTTGCGTTAGGCCGCGCGATATTCATTGTTTATATACCACAGAGTGAATATAATTAAGAAAATAATGTCGAAAATAGATAATTTAACAGAAAAAATCATAGATCAGTAAAGGATCATTTAATTTTATATGACTTAGCACATCCTGATTACAAGAATATTAGGAAAATAAATAAAGTGTGGGACGAAATAGGAAAAGTTTTGGAAATTGATAGTAAAGTCTGTTCCAAACGATTAGGCGGAACTAGATTTTGCAATCTAGTTACTTTCATCGTTTAAATAATGCTTTTCAGCCGTTTTGTTTAAGCTTTGTAAATCATACTTGCAACAAACATTTTTTGGTTAAGGTTAATATCATTTTAAAATGTCATTTTCTTTATATTTTGATTTTTTGTGTCATTCTTAATACAAATATCCCATTTATTTATTTTTTGTCATTAAAATATGTAAGAAAATTAATTTAAGTTTGACATACGTCATTCGTTTCCATGGTTTCATTGTTGGAATTTTAAATTTTGACATTCCAACGTGAAAAATGAAATAACCCAAGCAAGGTCCCTTTTCGTGACAACCTAAAAGAACGAAATTCCCATTTAGTTCCGCCTAACCGTTTGAAACAGACTGTAAGTAGATTATTATTTTTCCTCTACATACAATTAATTATTCTATTGTATTCTCGCAATCAATATTATCATACAACTACATACCGTGATTCACTAACTGATCGCTACCGCTACCGCCACTCCCACCGCGTTAGTGTGAGGAGACCTGATCGCTAGTCGTATCGCTACCGTGGCCGCTACCATGGCCGCCACCGCGGCCGCTTTGATGTGTGGAATCCTTTAAGCTCATTTTTGACCACTTTCTAATATGTATTTATGAGTCCATATTTTTATTGTATGAATTATTGTTTCCCACATTACTAATGATCTATCTGTCTCATTGTTTTGGTTTTGATAATGTTTTTGCCTCATTTATTTTAATTATATTTTTAACATTTCGAGAATTCCCTTTATAGTGATTTGTTCGTCCCTGGCGTGAAGGGAAACACGAAAAACAATAAAGGGTGAAACAGGATAGAAGAGTGAAAGCTTAACAAAAAACGTGACATCACTTTGACGAATCTAATACCAGATAAGATCTTATTTGTACAATAAAACATTTCCAAAAACGGAGAACATTCCTGTTTAAATTTATCTGATTTCTTCGATACACACTCTTATTTGTAACAGATTTAAAGACGCTTCAAGCCTTTTTGTTCGCATTTGGATTATTTCATCATTTATTTCGTATTTATTCTTATCCCTAAAAGAATTGAATAAACATTTATTTTACTTTTATGAATTGTATTATTTTATATAAAGGGATCTTATATTCATCCAGTCGTAAGCGTTTCTCAATACAAATATCTTAGAATAGAGGTAGGAAAATGGAATCGATGTTGAATAATATTATATTTTTAGGGTTTTGTAGATATGACCAAAAAACCATTATACCGTCATTTTGTCGTCTGTCTGTGTGTCTGTACGGTAAAAATTGTAGCCAAACGGCTAAACGAGTTGAAAGTTGGTATGCTTATACAACTCTTTAACCCGCACATAGGAAAAATACTAAAACATCTAAAAAACATATCCCCCTAAAAATATAAATAAATATCTGCTAATCGAAAAAAAATTATTTTTTTTTTAAATTCTGAGTAGGGTATCAAATGAAAGCTCTTACTACGTGGATTAACGATCAAAATTTTATTTTTGCAAAACATATTATGTTGACGTGGTTTTTACCAAAATTGTGCAAAAAAAAATTGTCCCACACCCTGTAGCCCAGATGGTTTAAAGTAAAACTCTGAAAAAATTTTAAGTAATGTACATTTGTATGAATCGGAATAGTACAACAGGAATTTTTGATCAGATTATTTTTTCGGAAAATAACGCATTTTTTGTGTTTTTTGCTTGACTACGTAAAATATTTAATAACTTATCTAACACACTGAACCCATATGCTTTGGTAGTGTAATGGCTAGCATGCTCACGTTCTAATTTGAAAACTAAATTTCGCTCCGCTCTTGAGGCAAATTTATTTTTTATTTTTTTTCCATTTTGATTTTGTTTAAATTATTTTTTCAAAATTCTAGTTATATTTGGGCAAATGATGCATTTAATTTTTAAAAGCGTAAATTTAATAACCAGCGTAAATTGTTGAAATAGAGTACACGAAATCAGAGGGGCGGTGTTATGACTTAAAACAACCAATGGAAGCCATAGGCGCAATTTTCAAAATCTTAATGAACCTTGCTATATAAAAAAATACTGCACATATTTAGAAACCTAAATAATGATTAGGCATTCGAATTAAAATTAACAAAAAAAATATTTTAACATAAAATTTGTTTTGGCATCCCAAATAATCATCAATTACTTACTAAATACCTGCAAAACCCTGAAATGTGTGAAAATTCGCACTTCACATCAATTTGAACTTGAATATTCACAAGAAAAAATAAAATTGCCTCGAGAGTGGACCGAACTTTAGTTTGCAAATTAGAACGCGAGCATGCTAGCCATTACACTATCAAAGTATGCTGGTTCACTGTGTTAGATAAGTTATTAAATATTTTACGTGGTCCAGCAAAAAACACAAAAAATGCGTTATTTTCCGAAAAAATAATCTGATCAAAAATTCCTGTTGTACTATTCAGGTATACACCAATGTTCATTACTTAGATTTTTTCAGATTTTTAGATTACCTACTCTGGTTTACTAGGGTTAGGACACAAAAAAATTTGCATATTTTTAGCAAAAATCGCGTCAAAATAATTTATTTGGCAAAACTAAAATTTTGATCGTTAATCCACGTACTAAGGGCTTTCATTTGACACCGTACTCAGAATTAAAAAAAAAAAGAAAAAAATTCGATGAGTACATATTTGTTTATATTTTTAGGGAGATATGTTTTAGTATTTTTCCTATGCGCGGGTCAAATTGTTGTACAAGCATGCTAACTTTCAACTCTCTAGATTTAGCCTTTTGGCTACAATTTTTACCGAACAGACAGACAGACAGACGACAAAATATCGGTACAAGGGTTTTTTGGTCATACCTACAAAACCCTAAAAATAAAAATGTCGATAGAAAAAGAGAAATCATTTACATAAATTAAGAACAGCAGCGGCCCTAAAATGGAGCCTTGCGGTACACCACAGTTAACATAAAGAAGATCTGATATTGTGTTATTAGTTTTGCAGACAGACAGACAGACAGATAGACAAACAGACAGACAGATAGATAGATAGACAGACAGACAGACAGAAAGAGAGACGACAAAATGACGGTATAAGGGTTTTTTGGTCATACCTAGAACCCTAAAAGTCGCGTGTTTTTAATTTAAATTTTATTTTGACGAAATTTTCGCAAACTATTTTTGATAACAAGTTTAAGAAATACTGTTATAATTATAGAAAAAAAAATAAAATATATATATATAGCTACAAAAAGACAATCAATAATTAAAACCGTTTGACTTTGATCTTCATTGGTTTATCATAAACATTTAACAAAGAGTGTAAACATAAGTAGTTATTCTCTGTTAGCCCATCCAGAAACACAATTTCACTCTTTGAATAGGATTCGTTTCAGTTCGGCGAGGTATTGCTGAGCAATTTAGTGCTGTTGCCGTCGTCATAAATTATTTCATTCAATTCCTTGGTATTCTCTTGGTAATCCATCTTGAATTCGTTCTGAATACCATTATTCTCTCATCCAGTTATATCTCGTTTTCAACAAACCAAAATCTCTGTAAAATCCACCTTTCTAAAGACTTTCCTAACCCAATCTAAATAGTTTAATCTACGTATTAAAGATTATATGGTTAATGATAAAAGTGATACATTAGAGGTAAAATTAAATAAGAACAGACTGATACACCAGGAGGTTTCGCATTCGATTCCGATTGATATAATAGATATCTGTTTGTAATTATAGTTTTTTTTTCATAAAATTTATTTAGCGACGCTTCTACTACAAGATTTTTAGCGTCGGCATAAGTTTATAATAAGTTGCTTAGAAGTACATATCATTAGTTATTACATAGTCTACTTATTAAAAGTTGTTACAAACGGTGTTTTAAGTTTAAATGCTGCTGACCAGTTGGGCAGCTTTATAAAAGTTTATTATATTCGTGTTAGTTGTGGTGGTGTTCTGTAGAATGTGTATTATGTTGTGTTCGTCTCTCAAATCTATATATAAGTATTTTCGGCATTCTAATGGGTGTTTTTTTTAGAGGTATAGAACTTTAAATTGCAATAAAGCAACGATGGATTATTCGATTGACATGAATTTTTTTTTATTCGAAAGATAATCTTGTTGCATTACATTTTAAATATGATTTCTGGCATATGACCGCCACGGCTGGCTCGGATGTAGTCCAATCTGGACGTCCAATTTTCGATGACTTTTTCCAACATTTGTGGCCGTATATCGGCAATAACACGGCGAATGTTGTCTTCCAAATGGTCAAGCGTTTGTGGCTTATCCGCATAGACCAATGACTTTACATAGCCCCACAGAAAGTAGTCCAGCGGTGTTAAATCACAAGATCTTGGAGGCCAATTCACAGGTCCAAAACGTGAAATTAGGCGGTCACCAAACGTGTCTTTCAATAAATCGATTGTGGCACGAGCTATGTGACATGTTGCGCTGTCTTGTTGGTATGATTTAATGTAATGCCACAAGATTATCTTTCGAATAAAAAAAAATTCATGTCAATCGAATAATCCATCGTTGTTTTATTGCAATTTAAAGTTCTATACCTCTAAAAAAAAACACCCGTTACTAGGAGGTGTTCTATGTTGAAGATCTCACAACACTCATCGCAGATCTTTGCGTTGTCTCTTCGTAGTAGGTGCTTTAGTTAGTAGAGTTAGTTTATTTGGTTAGTTAGTTTGGTAAGCCATATTCGTAGCCTGGTGAAGATGGTTTGCGTTCTTCTATCCGTGTTCAAATTCCAGGCATGTATTAGGTTTGATGGATTTTGACTTGTTATTTATTGTTGCTATCCATTTGACTTGTATTTTTTGTGTGTTGTGAAATGATCATTTGGATGTCTTAAACTGGGGTAAATAAATTTAATGATTGTGGAGGTGTTGATTATGAAATTGTGTTTGCCTTCGTTGCCTTCGATGCCCTTATGACTTGGTACATTTAAGAGTGTTATTTTGTGTTTGTCGTGCATTATAGTGATTTGAAAATTATTCGAATCTGGTTAATATGGTAGCGACAAAAAATACAATAAAGTATCGATACAGATAATTGAGACACAGACAGTCCAATTATCCATGCGATCGAATTAACGTTGTGTAAAGTTTTTGTCTAGTTTGAATGGGATCACGCGTAGAAGCTGTGCGATTCGCAAAGCTATCGATCTGATCCGCTCTGTGTCAATATTTGTTGCAAACATAAAGAAATACGTTGAATTTGTTTGGACGTGTTCAAGATAGTTTGATGCAAGCATGGACGTTTGACGCAAAGTTTACATAACCTAAGAGAGGATTTAAATGCAAGTTAATAAATTTCTTTAATTGTTTTTTGTTATGTTTCATCAGCAGTTTAACTTCTTCAAAATTATTTGTGTATTGTACTTGTACACGTATATCAAAATAGAGGGAACAACACTTTTCTTGAAAACATGATCTGTGAGCAACTTTGGAAAAAGAAATTTATAAGCAAAATTTACTTAAAGAATCAAGATCGTAATATAATTAATTAAAGTAATCGTGACTTAATTAAAGTAATTAGTTTAAAAGTTTAATTCAACAACTCCTTTTTAAGAATCATTGCAACCGGTTAGCGATCTTGGAGGGAGGTTCATATCCAAAATCCGCTCGCGAGTTATGAGCTCATTATGTGGGAAACCTTGAGTTTAAGAGATGTATAGATACAAAGTGAATCCAAATGAACTATTATATTAATATCTTATTCAAAATTAATCATACAACCATGAATTTCATTATTTATACAAGGAAACTCCCCACAATATGTTTTTTGTCAAGAAAAAAAAAGTTGTACCTTGATAACTCTTATGTCTTCAAAAATATTTTCAATAAATTGCTTTTATAAAATCTCTTACTTCCTTCTTCCAAACTTAATATCTTCGAAACTTATCTAAGATTTTAATTCCATAAAGATAGGACATAACTTTTAAAACAACATCTCAACTATTATTCTCACTAACTTCGGTAGTTTGACCTAGAATTGTTCACAATTGGTGGACATAACCTTAACACAGCATCTTTAGATTAAAACTATAATAGTTACAGACGAAACTATTTAATTCCAACCTGCTTACTAATATCTTTAGTAGCAGTTAGACTATTAGCTTAAAACATAGCAGTTATATCGTAAGTTTTACTAAAGTTTAACCATTAACGAATTTTAAAAATAAATAATAAAAAAACATCGCAACTGTGCGGCTTTCTTAAAGTTGTTTGAATGTTTAATAGAAATATCTTTATACGTTGAAGTTATTAATAGCTAACTTTAAAAGTTTTAGCGTAACTAAAGAAAAAAACTTCAAACTTACTATATTTTCTCAAATAGTAGCTAGATAATTAATAGCTACCAAGTATTTAAAATGTTTGAAACAATTTTTAATTATGCAATAATTGTAATAAGAGTAGTGTTACAGCCCGAGGTGGACCTAGGCATTTACAATTACAATAGTAAAAGTGGAACATAACGATTATAACAGTGCCGCTGTAAGGGGGGTGGGGCGGAGGGGGCGACGGCCCCTAGCGCACTCAAGAAAAGGGCGCTACATTGCGAAGGTGAGAACCTTTTTTTGCTCATCACTTGGATTTTGGGAGGTGAGGACCTTTTTTTTGCTCATCACTTAGATTTTGGGAAGTGAGGACCACCTTTTCTTTGCCAAGGCCGCCAAAACACAGTTTTGCCCCTAGCGCAAGTTTTCCTTACTGCGGCTCTGGATTATAAAGTTAAATATATAAAACGGTAGGTATAGCAATTTTAACAACCGTTAAGCAGTGGAAAATGAATAACAATCCAGCCATCTGTTGCCAAATTCCACAACTCTCAATATATCTGCATGTCGGATTTCTGTTTACCCTGAGATAACTCCAATATTATTGATTATTAACGTATAGTGTTACTGATATAAGAAGTCTTATACGTATACCCTTACTTATATAAGAAGTCGTTGCATCTACCGGGACCCGTTATGCGGTTGAGTTTTTTCCATAGGTGTCTAGGGAGATCACAACCAGGAAGTTTCTCACATGCATTAGAAACTACAGTTCCAATATTCACTCTTGCCTCGTTCTATAAACCGTTCCAAGCTGATTTGGTATCCAAAGGTACTTTAAATTTATAGTCAATCTAAATAAGGGCTCTTGATTTTATTCGTAAGGCAGGATGAGAGAAATTGTGTATTTATTTTGATGATTTTCGTAATGTTGGTTATGTTAGTTTATAAGGAAGTAGTGTAACATGGCGGGTTCTAGCGCAGCGGTAAAAACGCAACCCGCAACATCCGCTGACAAGTTGTTACTTGGCCGCAGGAATTACTCACTATTGCGTATGTGATATGACCTTGATTGTGACTCATCACCGCGATAAGAGTGCTTTCCGTTATACAGGTCCAACAGACAGGTTATACAGCTCAAATATACAGGTAAAATAGGTCAAAAAGACCTGTTTCAAACAGACCTGCTTCAAACAGACTTGCAAAATTAATAACGTTATGTTATTGTAACAAATAAAGATAAACCTATTTTTATTTGACTATTTTAAGACTTCTGATACAAAAAATTAAGAAACAGCAGCTTTTTCAAGGTTTTGTTGATCACGTGGATCTACCACTATCTTTCAAAAATTATTTAACAAGATACATTTATCGGTAGATCAACTGTTCACCGACAGTGGTATGTATCTACTGATACAATTTTGCCTTTAGTGGCGTTTACGAAATCGTTTGTTATTAGATTAAAGAAGATTTTTACACTTTCAAAGATGTAAGGAAATAATAAATATGATTTATATTCTTTGAAACCTTGTTAAAAATATGAAAATATAACGTGTCAGGACGTAACTAAACAGATATTCATAAATGAACAAGAAGTTTTGCAAATTTCAAAATGGTCATATAGCGTGAATATGTGTACGAATTTAGGTTATAATCCTTTATGGCGTTAAAGCACGAATTCTCTCACGAACATCAATATGGTTTATAAAAATCAGCTTTATTTAAAATCAATACAAAATATATGATGTTAAGGACATTACTAACAAGTTATAATTTGAACTTGCAGAGCATTTTGTTGGTCAGTGAATGGAATATGGCTCAGGTGTGATATTTTATAATTGGACCAATTATGAGGTGAACTTGATATTATTAAATTATGAATTGCATAGTTTAGAATTATATGGATAGTAAACGTGCAAGGAAGAAACCAATACGTCAAACTACAATTTTTATCGTTGATAACCATTAATATAATTGTGTGAGGAGATAAAAATTACTGACAATGTAAAAAAAGAATAACAGAATTAAGAATAATAATCTTTATTCTTTTTTGTGTTTATTTTCAGACCATGTGCTTAAGTAGTATCCTTCATTCTATTAACTAAGGTCTCTAGAACTTTTCTGCTACTAGCCATAGAATCGTCTGCGTAACGTATGTGATTTATATCTCAACCATTGGTTCTTTTCCTTCACATCATCCATTAGTGCTTCATCAAACATGTTCTGAGAGTATACGTTGAGAAATAAAGGTCACAAAATGCATCCCTGGTGAACACCTTGTAAAATTTGAAACTACTTGTTGTATTGGTTTTAGACGCGAATACATCAGCTTCTAAGATCTTTAACTCTGAGATCTTTACCATCTACTCCGATATCCTTCAACTTATCAATAAGTTTAGCATACTTCAAAGTCAAATGCCTTTTCAAATTCTATGAAGCACGCATGAACGTCATGATTAACATCTTTACACAGTTGATAGACCGGGAGCTCATGACAGTTTTTGGTCTCCGATTTCATACAGCATGCGTTTTGGAGGAGAGAATATTTACCCTGTGACAACAAAAAAGGGATGGCACTAAACCCCTGCACGCTTTCCGGTCATAGAGAAAATTGCATTTCCACTTAAACACAAAATTTTTGTGTTTTTCTCTGATTTAATATTGCTTGCCCTTTTGTCAAAAGAAAGTTATAACAAATTTAAAGTCTTTTAAATATATGCATGCGATTCGGAGGGTCCCAAAGGGCTCAAACGGTCATGTGATCTTGTAATAAAAAAATATGATTTTCCGCGTTTTCATACAGCATGCCTATAATTAAAAGACTTTAAATTAGTTATAACTTTCTTTTGACAAAAGGGCAAGTAATATTAACTCAGAGAAAAACACAAAAATTTTGTGCAAGTGGAAATGCAATTTTCCCTATGACCGGAAAGCGTGCCGGGGTTTAGTACCATCCTTTTTTTGTTGTCACAGGGTAAATATTCTCTTCTCCAAAAGGCATGCTGTATGAAATCCGAGACCAAAAATGTCATGAGTTCCCGGTCTAAGAGTAAGCACTTGAGTACAAAATGCCTCACGTGTATCATAGCCATTCCTAGAACCAAATTGTTTTATCTATTGCCTCTTCATATCTTTCATAGATTTGGCCATGTACGATTTCTAATAAGATCATCAAAAAAAGGCTGCTGGGACTAATTGTCCAGACTTCAGAACACTTATTGGAATAGCCTTTTTTCGGCATAGCTCCGGATGTGGATTTTAGCCAGTTTTTAGGACGTATACCAGTTGTATGACTTGGAACATTTTTAAAATTACGTCAAATTTATCGTTCTCTATCAGTTTCAGTAGTTCTATTGCCACTTCGTCAGCTTCCTGGTTTTCCTTATAATTATTAATATTATTTTTAAATGGACCACTGAAAATTAGCATTACCAAAGCGTTTAAATTTATGGTCAAGGGCTCTTGATTTTATTCGTAAGACAGGATGAGAGAAAATGTGTATTTAATTTGATGATATTCGTGATGCTGGTTGTGTTCGTTTATAAGGAAGTAGTTTAACAGCGCGGGTTCTGGCACAGGGGCAAAAAACGCAACCCGCAACACCCGCTGACAAGTTGTTACTTGACCGCAGTGATGACTCACTAATACGTATGTATTTCATTATTATTTACTATATTTCCTCATATCTAATTCCTGGTATTGCATTTTACTTAAAATAAAAGTAGGATATGTACTTTTAGAATCTATTGTTAGAACTTTGAAGATAACCTTGCTTTAAATCTGGAAGTTGAATTCTTTTAAAGAGCTATTAAGTAAGTTTACAGTAGTTGCAATTAAGTCGTGCAGGTCAATAAAAAAGGTTAAATTGTAGATTTCTAAACTAGTGAACGGTGATAACTTTGAACTTGCAGTTACAGTGTCCACACGTAAAGTTTATATGTACACCATTACAAGCGTAACAGCTGCAATAACTATTATGCTCTTAGGATATGTCCGTTGCATTCGACCATTTCCAATGTTAAAAGCACTGCTTTCCTTTCTGAACCAGAACTTTGATAATTGGATTCGTACATCCCGAGATAATAGTTTAAAAGCCCGAAGCCTTCGATAAATGATTTCGAATGTTCACTATCTCAGCTTGGCATACATGGCTTCATAATAAAGGAAATTACTTTGTCTATACAAAATGATTTAATATTGAAAACGAAAATTGGATTTCCGAGATTTTATTTTAATGTTTTAAGTTTGAAATTACTTAGAAAATGAAAAAGGTCTTGAATATCCGTTTGAAATAAAATTTATCTCTAAACGCCAACAAAAATTTTATATTTATTTAGCTTACTGCGTAAACGCAACGTATCCGAGGGGCGCGGAGGTTATGTCAATCGGTAGCCTGGCTCTTGGGAATTCACTCGCTATGGAGCGTTTCTCGAGAGCAGACCGCGCGTTATTCGTGCGAGAGTTTTACAAAAACAGTGATTCGGTGACTGTAGCGCGTAGAAAATTCTGCAGTATTCGAGGTTTGCGCCACTTAAATGATGCGCCAAGCATTCCTCTCATTCGACATTGGGTTAAAAAGTTTGAAGAGACTGGTACAATGCTGGATAAATCAAAATCCGGGCGACCTAGGTCATCAAGAACGGTAGAAAACGTGGAGAATGTTAATCAGTCTGTTCGTGACGACCCGAACTTTCAATTCGGAAGCGCGCAAGTGCTTTAAATGTGCATAGATCATCATTACATCGCATTATGCACAAAGACCTAAAGCTGCACCCCTACAAAATTCAATTGGTGCAAGAATTAAAGCCCCAAGATGCCAGTCAGAGGCTTAATTTCGTAAATCAGGTGATTGAGCGATTTTCAACGTTTACCAACATTTTGTTTTCGGATAAAGCTCATTTTCATCTTAATGGCCACGTAAATAAGCAGCACTGCCGCTACTGGAGTGCAACGAATCCGAAACGCAAACATCAGAAACCCCTACATTCGCCTAAAGTGACCGTATGGGCTGCGATGTCGGCGCGAGGAGTTATCGGCCCTTACTTTTTTGAAGACGAAAGGGGGCGTGCAGTTACAGTGAATTCAGAGCGTTATGTGGAGATGTTAGACAACTTCTTGGTACCTAAACTGCAAAACTTTCCTGGCTATAACCAAAGAACATGGTTCCAACAGGACGGAGCAACTTCACACACGTCCAATATGTCTCTGCCACGTGTTCGTGAAATTTTCTCAGGCAAATTGATCTCCCGGAGAGGTGACATAAATTGGCCTCCACGCAGTCCAGATTTAACCCCTATGGACTTTTTCCTATGGGGTTATCTTAAATCTAAAGTTTACGCCAATAAACCGACTTCACTGGCGCATTTAAAAGAAAATATCCGTCACGAAATGGCAGCCATCCTTGAGTCCACCTGCCGAGACGTCATAAGTAATTTTACTGTTCGATTAAATGAGTGCCGAGAACGCGAGGGTCTACATTTAGACGATATTATTTTTAAGAAATAAATCCCCAAAAAGTGTATTTTAATAATTAATAAACATTTTTTCTATATACGGCTTACTTTTTTTTTAATCGATCCACTAAATATAAAATTTCTTTTGAGACACCTTGTAGATATATCCAAGACTATAGTCTACTAATACGGCACTGTCTACATCCGCTCCATATGCTTGCCTTAGTCTAGCGCAGCGAGACAGTTCGAGTATAAGAGTTCCGAATATGGCAATTGATGATTGGTAGAAAACGACAGAGATAGGCTTATATTATATAACATGTTTCTACGCACTCTACAATTTCTGCAATTATTATGCTTACAAACTAGAAATAATTAGAATTTTTGTAAATATTTACCTGCTTTCTGCATGAGCGAATTAAATTCTTTCTTTGGATGGCAGTGCTACTCTCTCGTATATAAAATTTATTTGTGACAATAAAAATTAACATAGAAATGTGTAAATGTAATCATGAACTAAAATAAAATAACATTTAATACACAGTAGTTGCTTAAAATGAACTAAAACAAACATATTTACATATATTTTTAAAAAATTAAAAAAAAGAAAAATATATTTAATAAGTGCTTTATATATTTTTAAATAAACAAATATTTCAAAAACGCCGTTATTAATGCAAATAATTCTATGCAGAGACATTGTTTAATTTTATTACTGTATAAATTAATGAATGTCATTCTTTGTGTAAATTTGTTCAAGCAAAAAATATACAAACATTTTATGCAAAACATGCATAACAAATATTGCACAAGTACTTTATTTTACGAGCTTTAATTTTATATTAACGTATACATTTATCTATTTACCTGGAAACACGTGGAAATATATAGTTCATTTAATTAATTTTATTACATTAAAACACAATAATTCCATTTATTTTCGCCAGAGTTTAGTTTGTTTACGAAATTATAGACGGACGTTGTCAAAAGTCTTATATTATGGTCTTTATCAAGTGGTGGAATTTTAGAAATTTTGTTTGTATCTCACGATATATTTTTTACTAAATTTCTTACGTACGGTTTCACTCACAATAAGGTTTTACTTATAGAATGCTACTTAAATAACAGAAATGTCTGTATAAATAATTAGCAGATTCGCTCCATCTTAGCTATGGAATACCGCAAGGTTCGATTTTAGGTCCATTACTATTTTACTTTAATTTAATGATTTCTCTTCTGCTATTAAAACTAAATCTATTTTATATGCTAATTTCGTTGTTTTCGCCAGAGTTTAGTTTGTTTACGAAATTAACGACGTACATTGTCAAAACTCTTATAAGGTCTTGTAGTGTAAATTTTGACTGTGTATCTCACGATATATTATTTGCTAAACTTGCCATCTACAGTTTCAATCGCAATAACTGTTTCTTTATAGAATCCTGCTTAAATAACAGAAATGTTTGTATAAATATTTGTAAAATCATTAGCAGATTCGCTCCAACTTCACTATGGAGTACCGAAAGGTACAATTTTGAGCCCATTATTATTTTCAATTTACTTTAACCATTTTGCTTCTTTTCGCCAGTGTTTAAATTTTTTTTTACAATATTAACGACGTACTTTGTCAAAACTCTTATTAGGTCTATGTTAAGTGGTGTAGTTTTAGAAATTTTGACTGTGTATCTCACAATACATTATTTTCTTAACTTGTTATCTGCGGTTTCAATCACAATAACTCTTTACTTATAGAATCCTACTTAAATATCAGAAATAGTTCCATAAATAATTAGCAGATTCACACCAAATTAGCTATGGAGTGCCGCAAGGTTCAATTTTAGGTACATTACTATTTTATTTTACTTTAACGATTTCTCTACTGCTATTAATACTAAATCTTTTTTACATACTGACGATAAAACCTTTTTAATCAGATCATCGTCGCTAGAACACTTGAAACATGTTTCAAATGATCATTTGTCTAAAGCAAACACCTGGTTTCTATCAAATATATTGTTTATAAATGAGAAAAAAATGTATGATTACTAATTTTTAAATTTGTTACTCTTTAAGAATTATTTACGAAGGTAATGATTCCTTTACGTGAAGAGTGGAAGATCCTATTAAGCATATTCTTAAAAAAATGCCTTCCATAAATCCATGAAACATAAAACCGAATCAAAATTTCAAACATTTTACAAACTAACAAACATCTTCTATATTTCAACTGTAGAATTATGATCTGAGTATTGTTTCTGAGTATTGTACCGGATAATTTAAGAGAACAAACGACCAATAAATCTTTGCTAATGCTTACAAATATTAACAATGGCTAGGATGTCGCCACCAATGATCCTGGCTGAGGGGAGGGGGTTGTACTTCCATCTCTCAACCTACTTGGACCGTTACACTAATGTTTTTATGCGGTTCTCGTTCGCTAAGTTTTTTCCTCTTTCGCGTAAACATGACAAATAAATTGAATACCTTGATCTTAGTCAGCAATAGTTTTTCTAGGAAAAACCAGATGGATTTACTTATTTCTTGCAGATTAATTTTGCTTATGATTAAACTTTTTTTTGCGGAAATAGAATTTAATCAGAATTAAAACTATTGTAAATACGATTTAATCGCCCCAGACCAGGGGCCAAGAACCAGTGACTCCAGAGCCCCATGAGGATCTTATATTTTATTTTGCAAAGAAAAATATAGAATTTAGTACAAATTATGTAATTTCTTACATTTTGTATTAGTACAAATATTGTTAATAATATAGTTAATACAAATACATATTGTTGCAGCGAGAAACGAAAATAAAAACTTTCTATTTTTGGTTTATATTTAACGTATTTTCTGGATATTACACGAGGGCTATTCGGAAAGTAATCTCTGTTTGGCTTTAAAAACAAAATCTGCATAGATACAAATATTTTATTATAACAACTTAAAACTACATGCCTTCTTTATTTTTCCACATAGTCGCCATTTAAATTTAAGCACTTGTAATAGCGTTTAACCAGCTTTGAAATTCCTTCTTCATAGAACTCTGCCGACTGGGAATGTAACCAACCTGCCACAGCGTTTTGAAGATCTTCATCATCAGCGAAGTGCTGAGACCCAAGCTCTTCATGTAGTTGAACAGGTGAAAATCACTTGGAGCCAAGTCCGGGCTATAAGGTGGATGGTCAAAAATGTCCCATCAAAACTTGCTTAAAAGGTCTCGTGTTCGCCGAGAACTATGAGGTCGAGCGTTATGCAAAAACACGACACCAGATGTCAGAAGACCACGACGTTTGTTTTGGATGGCTCTTTTTAACTTTTTCAAAGTCTCACAGTTCAAATTTGGCGGGATTTTCTATTTCGGCACTCATGTTTTGAGGTTATAACAAGAGAACACTCGACAGTACGATGCTATAGCTTGCACAGCTGGAAACTTAATGAATCACTGCACGTGCCGATGTAACAATAGTGGTACTTCACCGCCTACTACTCACGCTACGCAACAATGGACGTTACTTTCCGAATAGCCCTCGTATGTGACAATATTCTTGTGTAATTTAATGAGGCCTTACTTGTAATACTAACAACTGATGCTTCCCCAATCGGGTTAGGAGCAGTCTTATCACATCCCCATCGTCACTAATGTAAAGCTGAGAAGTCTCTCTCTCTCTCTCTCTCTCTCTCTCTCTCTCTCTCTCTCTCTCTCTCTTTCACCCTTTATACACGGGGTGAATTCAAGAATGGAATCTTTTCTACAAAATTTATTATATAATATTAATTTACATCAGAATAAAATTGTTGGTCAAAATGGCTGCTCTTGTTTTCCGTTAGAAGCTGATGTCTCGTTCTTGCCCCGGCTTCTCCAAGATCGGTCGAACCTCCCCAGGTATCTGCACGAGGCGAACACGTGGAGAAGTCCTGTAAACAACACATCTCGTCTTGGTGACTTCAACAGCTGGGCTGGTCCTTCGGTAGCGTGATACGTACTGATGACTGGTCACAAGAATGACTAATGCTTGACTACCAAGAATGACTAATGCTTGACTACCAAGAATGACTAACCACGACTCTATCCCCTAAGACCATTTTATAACTGTTAACCAGGACACTATTGACGTCAGGTCCCACCTCAATTGTTTTGGAAACATTATTCATTTGTGTAATTTTTTTAAAATGTATTTTACATCGGCCTATTTCTGCAACGAGGCTCATCGCCGATGCCAGGGGGTGAGCTCCTACACCTATATGAGGGGTGAATGATTGTGAAAATGGGAGTAATGTAAACATATTATTCTCGCCCGAATAATATCCCCAACGAAGGAGGTCCAGACTGTTCCCACCAGTCTAAACCGCACGACTCTATGCACTCGGCCACTCCGTTGGCTTGTGTAATTGTTGGCAGCAATTAAAGACCATAGTCATCAAAATTTTATTATGTTTATCGACACATTAGAATGTAGTTCAAAACTTATGTTGACAAACACGCAACACTCTGCACATTCTTTAATTCCCAAAACCGTACGTCAGCAACCTAGACCTACACGGCTTAAAGGCCGCTCAAGGAGTTGGGGCATTAGAACACAATTATACCATAATTGTGACAATATATCTATATACAGTCTGTTCCAAACGGTTAAGCGGAACTAAATGGGAAATTAGTTCTTTTAGGTTGTCACGAGAAGGGACCTTGCTTGGGTTATTTCATTTTTTACGTTGGGATGTCAAAATTTAAAATTCCAACAATGAAACCATGGAAACGAATGACATATGTCAAAATTAAATATATTTTTTAGATATTTTAATGACAAAAAAATAAATAAATGGGAAATTTGTATTAAGAATGACACAAAAAATCAAAATATAAAAAAAATGACATTTTAAAATGATATTAACCTTAACCAAAAAATGTTTATTGTAAGTATGATTTACAAAGCTTAAATAAAACGGCTGAAAGGCACGATTTAAACGATGAAAGTAACTAGATTGCAAAATCTAGTTCCGCTTAACCGTTTGGAACAGACTGTATATCTATGTGCAATTTGGGTACGACCCGTATGTAAGTATTTAATTAAATAAATAAATAAATCAATATTGATCATTCGGTATTTTATCACATTTTTTTTTAAATAAAAACATTATTTTTATTTTAGGTTACAGTACGTGTAAAATCATGCAATAGTTTTCTTTTAATTTAAAAGCTTTAAAATTTCAAATTTTAATATTTTCTTATGCGATTACATATTAAATCTGCATAGCTGTCGGATATAATGCACATGTATCACTTGCACACCCTTAAATCCGGCAGAGCTTCCTTCGAAACTGCAGAGAGAAGCAAGTTCAGCGTGTTTCAAGCTCACCCAGTGTGCATGCTCGAACGACCACTAAAATAAGATCGTACCCGAAGGACTTGGAAGGACTTTCACCTTGTTATCTCTGTTAGTCCTCTCCTCTCACGTGAAATAAGGAAGAATTATTATATCCATGGAGAATGTACATTCGTTTCTTACTAACACTTTTATCTTACGTTATATTCGCGCTAACTGTTTCCTAACGGATATCTCGCACAGATGTAAATGGATAAGAATTTGTTTTGTCAGGAGGATGATAATTGGATTTCGGTTTCTTGAAATATGGGGAATAAGTAATCGATGGATTTTGTTGAAATAAGATATCTTAACCATCTGAATTTATTGAAACATTTACAAGGAAATTACATATTTCTGTTCTATTTCATAATTTTGAAATTATCAACTGTGTAATGAATTTTTTCTTGAGGTGGTTAAAATCGCTGTCCATGCATTTTTTGTTTGATATTGGGCATCAAAAAAAGTCATTAGGGGATAAATCAGGTGAATGAGACATTAATTTGATGTTTTTCTCCTTTAAATAGTCAATTAAAAATAATCCTAGACAAGGCCCTAGACAAATCCTCTTCACTGGACGTTATTTACTTAGATTTTGCGCGGGCTTTTGTTAAGGTGTCAATCCGCAGAGTAATCGCAAAACTGGCGCATTATGGCATTCGAGGAAAACTGCTCCAATGGATTGAAGCTTTCCTTTCCGATCTATCCTTTCGGGTTCGCATTGGTGTGTTCCTGTCCGATTCCCGCCTGTACTTAGTGATGTCCCTCAGGGTTCAGTCCTTGGTCCTCTCCTATTCCTAATATATATCCTTGATCTACATGATTCCTACTTGACCTACATTAACAAACATTGTTTCCGGTTTGTTACAAAGGAATTTAGAAGTTGGCAACTCTCTGGACTAATGTTGTACCACGACATTTTCTTTATTAACAAACCATGTGGCACACAGTCAAAAGCCTTTGTTAAGTCATAGAAATTGGCCATAGTGTATGTACCAGTTTCAAATCCTGTTGTCACAAAATCTATGAAATCCAAAATAGCTGTTTTTGTAGATTTGCCACTTTTAAATTCAAACTGACTCTTGCTTAATCATTATTTTCAAAATGTTCTGCTATTTAATGAGGTTGGGAAATGAATAGTTGTTATTTTATAAAGTTTTTGTTAACCCTTATAGGACTATCGGTTTATATATGAACCGCGGTTTGTATACTCTACTGACCGAGCGGTTTATATATGAACCGTGGTTTGTATACTCTGCTGGCTGAGCGGTTTATATATGAACCACTGTTTTTGTTTATTCTTTCTAAGCGCTAGCGTCATTAGTAGAGAACGGATATGTCATTTTAGAAAATAAAGTTTAATCTTGAGCCATAGGCGTAGATACTAAAAATAGAATTTTATCTTCTAATTGGGCAGTTTTATATTGTCACTTGACGGGACAGCTTGTTATAGTTTCTAAAACCACGTAAAATTTGTATCGTTTTTATTGAATACCCTTATAATCAGGCGAGAAAATGAATTTGAAGAAGTGATAGCAGAAGACGATTCAGACGAAGAGTTGGATGAAGAAATTGGTTCCATATTATCGATTCCACAAGAGGAAAGTGAAGAAGAAACTGAACAAGAAGAAGTGGAGGTCCAGTTTCGGCCTAAAAGACCGGGAGATTCTGGCAATATTTTAGATTTTACAAAACCACGTACTGGAATAAACCAAACAGCGGCCCCTAATATAACTGCCGATTCGTCGCCCTTTACCGGTTTTTCACTGTTTTTCGAAGAAGTTTTTTCCATATTATTACGAGAAATCAATAGATACGCCCATCAATTTTATGCAAGTAATGACGAACCAGGCCCTTCAGTTGAACCTCCCTTAATCAAATGCTTGCATTTTATCGCACGCATTCAATTTTAATTCCGGCCGGCAGCGAGTACTAGGTTAATTAAATTTAGTACGTTAAGCGAGTGAACAAAATCGGCGAGTGTGTGTCTGCCACCCGAGTGTAGGTATTCGTGGAACCGCCCTTTAATAGAGTCGAACCCAAGTGTAGTTAAAAGATTGCACACTGTATGATTTGGGTTCAATTCTAGTGGAGGGTTGTCTTGTGAATGTTTGCACACGACAGATGACAGATCAGAGGCAGATGACATACGCACAGTGGCCGTCTTTACCTGCTATTGCTGGAATTTTTAAGGGGTAACAAACGAACATTCTTTTCTTAATTTCATTGAGTATTTCAATGAATATCCTCAGACCATTTTGATGAGCCTTTTCGTGTGTAAGTGAATCAACAATTGAAACATATCATTACAACTGTAATAATTGCCCCGTTTCCCTTTCCTATCTTAATTCCAGTGTAATACCCTTATACTCACAGTTGAGCTGCAAATGCGTTAAACACTGAAACACCTTACAGGAAGTCTCGTTTCCTGGACAACAGTTTTAGAACAGAATTATCTGGTGCAAAACGTACTTGTCGGACATGTAAACTAACAACGAAGCTGCTTTCACACTAGGGAATTATTAAAGTTTGCAATGCACTTGTGTCGAGATACTATCCAGATATGTTGGAACAATGCACTGTATCTGAACTAATTATATATGTAGATATCGTTGTCTGAACGCTGCAGATACTTCAGTTAAGTGTTGTGATGTTGAATTGAGGGCTGTAAAGGTATTTTGATGTGTTAATCTAAGTAGGAACTTATAAATATAATGACAACTGGTCAACTTGTGGTTGGGTATTGAGTTATAAAGTACTTTCAGCAAGTTTCAGCCACCGATGTTCCATGTACAATTAGTAACAAAAGATTTTCCTAATTAATTTTTACTTACTGAGTATAATTTTACCTTAAATGATGCAAATTACACTAAAAGCCGGTTAAAATAAAGACTTCAGTAATATTCGGGTTAACTATATATAGTTTTCCTAGTATTCCTAGTATATACTATTCCTAGTATATAGTTTTCTTAGTAACGGGTGTTTTTTTTAGAGGTATAGAACTTTAAATTGCAATAAAACAACGATGGATTATTCGATTGACATGAATTTTTTTTTATTCGAAAGATAATCTTGTGGCATTACATTAAATCATACCAACAAGACGGCGCAACATGTCACACAGCTCGTGCCACAATCGATTTATTTAAAGACACGTTTGGTGACCGCCTAATTTCACGTTTTGGACCTGTGAATTGGCCTCCAAGATCTTGTGATTTAACACCGCTGGACTACTTTCTGTGGGGCTATGTAAAGTCATTGGTCTATGCGGATAAGCCACAAACGCTTGACCATTTGGAAGACAACATTCGCCGTGTTATTGCCGATATACGGCCACAAATGTTGGAAAAAGTCATCGAAAATTGGACGTCCAGATTGGACTACATCCGAGCCAGCCGTGGCGGTCATATGCCAGAAATCATATTTAAAATGTAATGCCACAAGATTATCTTTCGAATAAAAAAAAATTCATGTCAATCGAATAATCCGTCGTTGTTTTATTGCAATTTAAAGTTCTATACCTCTAGAAAAAACACCCATTATTTAGCAATATCCCGTATTCTTCTCTAGCAATTGTTACACTGTCCAGTAGTGAATGTTGCACTTTTACACTATCTACAAAAACTATTGTGTCATCAGCGTACCGGATATTATTCTACTTCTGTAAATATTTCTTCCGAATATACATTAAACAGAAGTGGGGACAGCATATAGTCTTGTGGTACTCCTTTTCGGATCTCAGTAAGTTCTGTGTTTTGGTCTTTTATTTCAACAGCCGGTTTGTTCCAGTAGAGATTTATAAAAATTTCCATATCTTTATCATCATTTTATTTAAAATCTATATAAATAAATGTATATAAATAAAATCAGGAAACCAAGAAAATAATGAAGAAAATCAATTCAAGACCCTAGAATCGGAGTAGGTTTTGAGGAAGACATATCTCACCCAAGACTTGAAGCGATCTTCGAAGATGATCCAAATATTTAATTTAATTTATTCTTGTATTTTTAATTTTAATTTTTCTTATAGTACTTTGTATTACAAGAACGTATCTTTTCGAGTTTTTATTTAATACACATTTACATTTTTTTGTAATTTACCATGAAGACCAAGAGCTTCCAGTAATATGGTTTCTTATTCATTTTTTACTTTTCCTAGAAAATTCTCCTTTTAAGCTCTATTGGGAAAATATATTATAAAACTAATTTAAATTTTGCAAGGCTTCAGTAATATTCTGTTTAACAATATTGAATCATATTTTTTATTGATTTTTTTTTTTGTATCCACAGTGATGGCAAAAGTTTTTTACAAATCATCCTAAAATTTGTAAGAATTCAGACAATAGAAAATTACAATCTATATGTGCAACACGTAACATTAAAATATTTTTTTATAGTTCATAGTTCAAAGTGACATTTGTTCGACGTTATTGCCTAATAACTTTGACAATTCCTTGAACAATTTTAGGCCTTCGTTCCTGGAAATGCTATCAGATTTCTTATATATAGACCCGTCTCTCTGCAGACTGGGTCAGAAGTATTTGGTCTGGTTTGAGAAAACATCTAGAACGCTGAATTCTTAGAGACACTGTGTCGGCATTCTGGTGGTTTACCCGATTCTGTTAGTTTTATTTTTTCAATATTTTAATACATATATTTTAACTATCAAACTAATTGTAAATATTAAATTGTAATAAATTTTTAAACTTAAAATTAATAATCCGCATTCTTTTACTTAACGTGTGTAACTATTCACTTTTTAGAACTTAAGTGAACAGCTAAGATCCAGACTAAGATCCGGTTGGTAAGTACTAATACATATCATTTAATTCACATATCTTAATGATGAACCCTGGATAACACTCACCCCTAGTACCCGAACTCCTTTAGTCAGGAATCTCACTTCAGCTTGAGATCAAACTTTATATTATATCACAGGCTTGCTAACTAGTTGATAATAAATGGTACGATAACCGGATAACACTGCAAAACAAGCCTTGGACTGGAATCCACAGAACAAAACGCACGTTGGAAGACTCAAATTAACCTGGCGACGGTCAATAGAGAAAGAGACGAATACGTACGGAAAAAGCTGGAACCAGATTAAAGAATTAGCGCCAAACCGTACCCGATGAAAACAATTCATTGAAGCCCTTTGCTCCATATAGGAGTTATAAGACTCAATCCATATAAAAGAAAAACAGTAAAATCCAGCATGGAGAGAAATCAATATGGTGTAATTCAAACATACCTTCATTTAATATTCGAACTCTTGGTTAATGATCCGTCTCATGTTGGTCACAATTTATATGATTAAACACTGGTTGCATTTATTATCGTATAACTTAGTTTTCCTCAAACTAATTTATCTCAAAGTATTCTAAGTTCAATAATATTTGATTAAAAATAAAAAGGAACAAAAGCAATACGTCGAAATCAATTTAGTTAGTATTGAGGGAAATGCGTCAGATTCACACACGTCTTGAATAGAAAGGACGGATAGAGAAAGAACATAGAGAGAAAGAGGTAGAAACTAAGTGAGAAGGATAGATGCTGTGTATGTCATTCTATTAGATGTCCCAATCAGGCAAGCAAATTGTACCCTCGAGGTAGATCAGATATCAGTAGTTCATGACCAACTACACAGATGTCTCTATATCCTTGTATCTCACTCTTGTGCTAGATTTTCTTTATCTATCTCTTATTGTTTATCGTTTGTTGTTTCCTATAGGAAGCAAGTCGCTTCAGGAATTACGATATTTTGTTTTATTGGTGGTGTGTAGGTTTCTTTTGTTTCTGATAGTGACAACTGGTTTGATGTCAAGACACAACGGATGCTATTGTCATACTGATAATGGATGTTCTGTTACTACTGAAAGATTATCATTTACTGTGTTCTTAGACGCGTTAGAAACAATAAATATAAAACTGGGTCCCAGACAAGTGAGCCGTCCTTGTACGTCCTTGTAGTAGTTCTGTCTAATTGCCTACATTCTTCTTATCACACCATTTTCTGAAATCCGTAGATGCCTTTTCATACAATATCTTTGAATTTGCAGGCAATAATTCGGCGGTTGCCTCCATTGCAACTGACGCAATATCTGGTGGCGGCCCGATAAGTTTCTCGTCGCCATCATCACTGTTTATTTCTATTTTTTAATTATTAACAGTGATATTTGAATACATTTTAACAAATCTTCACTATATATATTAAATTTAAAACACTTATTCAATACTGGCACGTTCAACGTGATATAAACAAATTCTATTTTTCATAATATCAGGTCTGGAAAAAAGTTCGTGGCGTTTTTTCCGATAGACGGCACCAATTGCAAATAACTCAAGAAACACAGATCGCAGCGACATATCAGCAGTGTCGATATTGGTACGGAGCTAGACATTGACCACAAAACTGTTTTGAACCATTTACGGAAAGCTGGCTACAAAAAGAAGCTCGATATATGGGTTCCTCATTGAGCGCGAAAAACATGATAGACTGAATTAACATCTGCAATGCGCTGCTGAATCGGAATGAAATCTAGCCATTTCTGAACCGTGTCATAACCGGTGATGAAAAATGGATCACGTACGACAATCGGAAACGTAAAAGATTGTGGACAAGTGATGGTGAGCCGTCACAAGCATTCGCGAAGCGAGGATTGACACCGAACAAGGTGATGCTGTGTGTGTGGTGGGACTGGAAGGGAATCGTCCACCATGAGCTACTTCCAGTTGGTCAGACGATTGTTTCTCTACTGTAGACAACTAGAGAGATTACGCCAGGCAATTGAATGAGAACGGCCCAAATTGAATAATAGGAAAAGTGTCGTCTTTCATCATGCCAACGCAAGACCACACATTTCTTTGATGACCCGTCTAAAATTGCGAGAGCTTGGTTGGGAAATTTTGTTGCATCCACCGTATAGTCCAGACATAGCACCCTCTGACTATCGCCTATTCCGATCTCTGCCGAATTCTCTCAATTGAATTAAGCTGGTTTCAAAAGAAACCTTTGAAAACCACTTGATTCAGTTTTTCAACCAGAAACCACAGAGATTCTTCACTGATGGCATCATGGCTCTACCCGAAAAATGGCGAAACTTTGTCGATAATAATTGAGCATATTTGGTTTAAATAAATTCATTTTCACACTATATCAAAATCAATTGAATTTTACTAAAAAAACGCCACGAACTGATAAAAACTGTCTCCGTAGCAACATATCAATAACCTAGGGCCATTGATTTCTGTTTAAAAATTATATGAAATAAAATTTCATTGATTGAAATTAATTAAATAAATTGTACCTGATCATAGTGAGAACAATTGTGTATATATCTCGGGAGTAAAGTGCATTAATTCCTTAAATGAAAATACCCTTGACTCCCTTCGGTTGTCTCGGGCATTACTTACATACTCGGGATTAAATCATCACTTTACTCCCTAGATACATAAATAACTATTAATTAACAAACCATTATAAGCATTCCTTTGTTACTAAATAACCCAGATTAGACTGGCTTGCTATAAAACTAACAGAAAGTTTAGAATATTCAGACATAAACATGAATATATTTACAGAAACCAACATACACTTTGGTAATGTTTATAGCCAACAGTGAACATTAGTTAGAGTCTGCAATAGTAATTTGTTCTTTTTCTGCTGGACGTTGTCTATATAACTCAGTACCAGTGCATACACATAGATGTCAGTAACAGTAGCTGCAGTCACTAGGGTTAGTTTTCACGGTACAAACATCTTGTAATACGTAATGTGTTTACATTAGCGAGGGATGTTTACGCTGCAGCTATGCTAAATACTCGGTGTCGCGACAAATCGAATATTCAACAGGGACAACAGTTGAGGATGATAAGACGTTTGATTTATAAACTTGTGTACGTGTTTAATTCTGATTAATTTTAGGGATAAGGCAACTGACCGGATTTAATTACAATTTCCTCGCTATTTAATATTGGTTTTAGTGTTTAATACGGATGTCGCATGATAACAAACCATCCCTTCAACACTGTTTACGCTTTTACGCTCCGTAATGCCAACAGTGACAGTTCTTAATCAAACCAATTGACGATTGCAGACTACAAGCACAATTTAGTGGAATATCATTAAATCTAGACAAAATTGAAATAAGGGTGGTTTATTGACGTACAAATGTTGCTTTAGTATTATCGCCCCTTTATTTTTTGGCTTTTGTCAGATCTTGACAAGCGTCCACTAGTTGCAAACTTCAGCAACTTTTTGACCTACACTGAGAAACTTTAGACACTCCTATATTCTTTGACTGATATCAACAATATTTTGCAGATTTTTTCTCTAAGAATCTACGAATATAATTACATACAGAAATGTCTAGGTTCGTAGGCATAAATAAGAAACTCTAGACACTCTTTTATCCTATGATCGATATGAAAAATATTTTGCAGATTTATTTTCTTAGAATCTGCGGATAAAATAACGTATAGAAATGTCTAGGGTTCTGTAGGTATAAACAAGAAATTCTAGACACTCCTATATCCTATGATCGATGTAAAAAATATTTTGCAGATTTATTTTCTAACAATCTGCGTATAAAATAACGTATAGAAATGTCTACGGTTTCTTAGGCATAAAAAAGACACTCTAGACACTCCTATATTTTTTTACTGATATCAACATAATTTTAAAGCTTTTTTCTCTAAGAATCTACAAATATAATTACATACAGAAATGTCTAGGGTTTCGTAGGCATACACAAGAAACTCTAGATACTGCTATATCCTTTGACCGATATGAACAATATTTTGCAGATTTATTCTCTAAGAATCTGCGAATATAATTACATACATAAATTTCTAGGGCTTCGTAGGTGTGATATATTGTATTAACATAATTGTATTAACTTGACAACGGTTGCACTGGACAACAGGACAACGGTTGTTTATAAATAAATAGATCATTAATTCATTACTGTCAAACCTGGTAGTATTATTTTATAACAATCTTATAAAATACATTACATGGTGCCGAAACCAGGGATGTTGCATTATTTTTAAATAATTTAATAATTTAAAAGTTTAATGCAAAATGAATAAATCATTTGCCACTTATTTTGGCGTAAGTCCAATGATCATGGAAGGTAACCTTCATGAGAACTGGATTTTCTTTCGAAATAGATTCGAAAATTATTTAAAGGCTACAGAAAGCAATAAGAAACCAGAAGGAATGCAATGTGCCCAATTACTGCAATTTATTGGTGAAGACGGATTCCGTATTTATACTACTTTTAAATTTAAAGAAGAAGAAAAAGAGAAAATAAAGGTACTCTATAACAAGTTTGAAGCTTATTTCAAGCCAAAAACAAATCTTGCCAACGAAAGATTCAAGTTATTCTCCAGAAAGCAACAACACGGCGAAAGTGTAGAAAGATTTATAACAGATCTTCAGATTCGAGCTAAACAATGCGAATTTGGAGAAATAGAAGATAGTTTGGTGAAAACTTGCATAACACTTGGAGTCCAGAATGATCGTATGAGGCAGAGATTGTTGGAAGACGATACAATAAATCTTCAAATGGCGATAAAGACTTGCTTGACTCTGGAGAGCACGATGCAGCAGTCCGAAACAATAGGGAGTGGTGGTGCAGCAGCAGCAGTTCACAGCGATGAAGTTCACAGCATCCAAAAGACGTCTAAGTCTAAAGGCAATGCATCTCGTCACTACAAGACTGGACCAGCTTCCAAATGCTTCAGATGTGGACAATATCACAGCTATGACAAGTGCCCAGCAGCCAAAGCTAAGTGTTTTGTTTGTAATAAAGTAGGACATTTTAGTAAAATGTGTAAAACAAAACCGAAAAAAAGAATCAATTGTGTGGAGTCCGATGATGATTGTAGTAATGAATCTGATTGTGAGTATAAAGATGATGCTATGTTTGTAGGTACTATCAAATATAAAAATTTGCAAAATGATATTTGGAAAGTAGATTTGATAATTAAAAATAAAAAAATTAAATTTAAAATTGATACCGGAGCTGATTGCAATATTATACCTAAAAGTGTTCTTACTAAATTAAATTTTGACTTGAATAATTTAGAATTCTGTAAAGCTAGACTATACTCTTATACGAATAATAAAATACCAGTCATTGGTCGATGCCTTTTAAAATGTAATTATAAAAACATAAATCATAAAATTTACTTAAGATGTGATATATTGTATTAACATAATTGTATTAACTTGACAACGGTTGCACTGGACAACAGGACAACGGTTGTTTATAAATAAATAGATCATTAATTCATTACTGTCAAACCTGGTAGTATTATTTTATATCAATCTTATAAAATACATTACAGTAGGCATAAAATAACGGTTCAAATTATTTTTAGTTTTTACAATATAAATGTAATGTACTGAGTAAAAATGAATCGTTTTCCCATCTTAAAAAGTTTATGAATAAATAATCTAATTATATAACCAGCAAATGTATGTATGTATTGTCGGTAACATTATGACGTCAATTTTTCCTAAGGTTCTCGTGATTGGCTAACTGGGGACACCCTGTCTCTTGATTGGCTGACAGGTGACACCCTCTCCCGTGATTGGCTAACGGGTGATTTCCTATCCGGCGATGATATTAAGATACGTTAAAAATGATTATAAATCCGTCATTGTTGACGGGTAATTATTTAGTTTCAGTAATAATTTTTAACCGGTAAAAATCCACTTCTTCATAAAACCACGTAATATCGAATTCTAATAGTAAAGAATAATGTATGGAACCATTTTACAACATTTTAGTCTTTTTCACCAGTATAATAAAGACTAGAATCATTAATATAACTCTCTGCTAACCTAGAAAACACAAAGTTGCAAAACTTAACGTCAAATTCAAGTATAGCTAGAGGATTTAAAATGTCCATAATTGTCAAACCCAGAGCAGTTAAACTACGCCTTTACTTTGAAGAAGGGTATTAAACTCCACAAGCCAATGCAACATTAGACACCTAGATCCATCCAATAAAAACTAATCTATCTGTATTTCTCTATCCATGAACAATCTAAATTTATCTTCTTTAAATAGGACACCAACATAATTACTATACTTTCATTTACCCTTTTTGTTAAAATATTTTTTTGTCTTTTCTTTTACGTCGATAGTTCGAATAACGGGAGTAAATGGATGGTCTTAATGACGGGTCTTAACATGTTCAGCAGTGAATAGATCAGTCACAGGAAGTTATCGATGTCCTGGACTCGATTGTTAGGCCCTGTCTTGATCGGGTATTGCTAATCCTTACGAATAAGAGAGGATCATCCTATGTTAGTTACAAGGGATCTTGACACTTGATGTCCCTTTTATGGTTCTGGTTGAGATTTAGACATTCGAAACTCTTCTGACCGGAAAGATTATTTAATTTTATGCCTGATTGAACGGAATTTCAATTCTAATAAAACTACGACAGTAGATATGGATAAATTTGAAAGCTATATATTATACTAGCAGACCCCGTTGCCAACAACGTTGGCAAACTGATATCGAATAAAAATCAATATAAGCAGGAATTAATTATTAAAATTTGCATGATTCTGCGTATATTAACAAAACAAAAACGTTTCTTGATTATACCTAGGAAATCCTAAAAACCGCTTAATGCGTGTCGTTTGAAAATTAGTATCGGGCTTGATACGGCCCGCGTCCCATATGCTGGATATCAATGTTATAGCTGTTTCTGATTATACCTAAGAAATCCTAAAAACCACTTAATGCGTGTTGTTTAAAAATTAGTATTGGGCTGGATACGGCCCGCGGCCCATATACTGGACATCAATGGTATATCTGTTTCTGACTATAGCCAAGGTATAAAAAAGAGAGCAAAGTGGCGAAATTAAATAAATTAATTCCTGTTAACACGCGCATAGTGGAGCGTACTGCAGCGAGGTTATATCGTTGTTATAGTCGAGCAAGGTGACGCGTTCAAACAATTTTGATTTCTCTGCTATCATCGTTGTTGAAATAGATGTTTAAAATGGATATTGAAGCATTTACAAGTAGTTCTCATTTATAAGAGGTATTTAGTGTAGGTTCCGATTCAAATTTGTCCATTTTTTACCAATTTATGTTGATTTTTTTCCAAAATATAATCAAACGTTGAAATACTCATGCGAAAATAAGAATGAAACTTTTCTGGATGTTTGCGGAGTTGCATATAGAAATGATGAAATTCACCATGTATATGTCTACTTTTATTTATTCTGTGAACATTGCACCTTCTAGTGTGTTTATTTTTATTTTTTAGTAAATACCAAATTTTCAGGGCGTTTTATGTTAGCAAGAAATCCATTATAATTTTGTGAATTTTCTGCTCGATTTTAAACGCGTCACTACGTGTAGACACTCTTTTATAAGCGCGACATTCTTTCGCCGTTTTACTCTCCGCTTTCATCGCTGCTTTGCTCTATGCTTCACTATGTGCTTAGCCTAAGTGAGCTGCTGTTTGTCGGAGAACGTCGTTCTCACTGGTGGGGAGTGACCGACCACACACCTCAAGCCCCGCTAGAACCTAGGAACTTAGCGTTACAAACACACAGAAATTAGGGCTATTATATATATAATGGTGATAGAATATATTGATTTGTTATTTATTTTCTTACTTATTTAAAGACGGTTTCCAATTGATGTAGACGTAGAATTCTACGTCTACTTGAAAATATAAGTAATAGGAAAATGCATGCTACGATTTCCAATAAGATGTAGATGGACGTAGACGTAGAAACGTTCGCGTAGAATATTCATATTTATATTTATATTTCGTGTCTACATTTTTACGTCCGGCCAATAGAAAAGAATGATAGAAAATCACAAAACATACTCAATGTGTCGTACGTAGATAAATAGAACCAGTCAAAACTTGTTGGGTTCACGGTATTTAAATAAATGATATAAATATGTACCATGGTTAGATAACACTGCACAATACAATAATTTTTTTTTTCTTGGTGCCGGAAAAGTAAGAACTTATTTTGGATATTTTTGATGTGCTGATTCCAAAAATACCTGACTCTTTTTCGTAGCAGCTCTAGTTTTTGATATACAGACTAATTGATTTTAGTTTTTTATCTAAAAACGGTAAACTTCCTCCTTGGACGGCAAAATGGATATACAAAATATCCTTGTTTTTTATATCTTTGGGACAGAGCTACGGATCAGCACTGGGTTAACAGAAATTGGGTGATTTCCATTAAGAAATGTCATAATTCAAGAAAAACAAAACGTTGTCAACGAACCTTTGGTTGCGAGAGAGAAAATTATATTTTCACCCTTGCATATCAAGTTTGGGCTTATGTAGCAATTTTTGAAGGCTTTGAATCGAGATGGACTTTGTGTAGGTTACTTGACACGTAAATTTTTTGGGATTAACTCTGAAAATATGAAAAAAGATATATTTGATGGTCCTCAGATAAGGCAACCTATTGAAGATCCACAATCCAATCCAACCGCATCAATGAACGAGATTGAATGTAATTCCTGGTGTTCAATTATTCAAGTAGTACAAATTTTCTTGGAAATCATAAGGCAGAGAATTAGTGGAAAATATGCTTTCCAACTTTAATATTCTCGGTTGTATTATGACCACTTACCAGAAAATCTAGGTAATTTTAGTGAAGAACCGGAGGAAAGATTCCATCAGGACATAAAACTATGGAAGATAGATATCAAGGAAGATAAGATAGCCACATGATGGCCTACTACTGTTGGAGTCTTCAGAAAGACTGTTCTGGTAAACTCCATGCTAGAAAGTTCTACAAAAGAACATTTTTAAGTGATAAGTGATGAATGTATATTTATCTAATTTGTGAAATCAATACCTTACTTTGTCTATTTTGTGTTTGTAACTGGCACAAGTTAAGAAATAAAATATTTTATTGTATGTAAAGGCCAATATAGCGTATCTCAAAAACTAGATCTGATACACCAAATCTGTATCTATATATATATATATACCGAAATACCGGTATATCTCATCAAATATCGGAATATGAATACCGCGAGAAAATTATCGAAATTCCCGTATTTTGGATCTCGAGATCGTGGTTATATCCGCAGTGTCAAGTATGCATGGTTTCTTAAAACCAGTTATTTTCTATTTACAAAATAGTATTCTGAAACCTCTTAGAGTGTTATCCAGGAATTAAATTCTCAAATGTCGAATATCAAACTAGAGTGCATATTAAACATATTTGCTGTAATCCAACTAGACTGTGCTGCCACCTACATGTTTACAATTGAATTACCCAGACGTCTTGTATTTCACAGCTAACGCTTTCTCACCTGAAACAAAAGAGAGAGAGGAATTAGTGAAAATTAATCTGTTTAAACGTAGCTGTTGCCTTCTGCTTTGTTTTGAAACGAGAAATTTAAGTTCAGTCTTAAATTATGCAATTATTATATGAAAAGAAGGAAGTCAGGCCAAGTTGCATGTTGGAAATAAGATCGTAAGATTGGAACTGACCTTATTTTCTTCATTTCCTCATGTCGGAAGTTTATAGAATGCATCTATGTCTTGCGGAAAAATCGCGTTCAGATATGTCTTATGTGATTTAGTTGTGTTACATGCGCTTAAGGCTACGATTACGGTGGATACAGTAGATTACATACAAGTAATATTAGATAAGTCATTTTATAAATTGTCAATGATTCATAGCGTCCTTACAGCCAAAATTTAAAAAAATAAATATATACCGTATTTTTCGGACCATAAGACGCATCTTTTTACATAGAAAAATAGGCTTAAAATTGGGGTGCGTCTTATGGTCCAAAGGTATAGACGATTCTACGAGGTAAAATCAGAGCGCATAAAATAGAATCAACGAAAAAGATTTAAAAATAAATGAATACAGAAGCAGTCTTTTCTGGAGGCTTTACAAGTAAATTACAACACTTGGATATGACTATAAATAAAAAATAATAATAAATTATGCTGAAGAATGGAACAAGTGGATAACAAATCCAAATCACGATGTTACAACAGGACGCATGAAACGGACAATTTCAAAAGTATGTATCTGGGCAAAAAAATCTTGGGAAGCTGTAAATGAAGAGACGATTATAAAGTCTTTTATGAATTGCGGTATAAGCAACGAATTGGATGAAACCGAAGATGGATTAATTTTTAAAGAGAGTGATAATAGTTCAGACGAAAATAATATGAACAGTGACATTAATATACTAAAGATTGATATTATAAAGAGTTAAGATAAACAGAATGTTGGTACAAGTTATCGTAATAAATAAAAATTAAGAGGAATTTTACTGTTTGTATTTCTAAGTTGCCGTTGTATCTAGTATTATATATATGTAGATCGCTTTTCTAAAACTGGCAAGTTTTGTTATACATGAAGGCTGGCCTGGTAGATATAAATGCTGAACATGCTTGGGAAAATGAACACCATTTCCAATGGAAAAATGCTAAACCCTTAATGTATGAGGAAAACAAGTTCAGAAGAAAATTGAAAGAGTCTGCTTTGATCGAAAACTCTGGAGATGCTGTCAGCCAAGCTAGCATAGAATTTCTTCAACTCTGGCTTTCCATTATTCAAAACAATTCTTCTAATCCTCAAGTCACTAATCCGGTAACAAACAACTCATTACCACACAATAATGTGACAAACAAACAATCCGTTCGTTAATCCTCCACAGGTAATCCCTTCCCTACCTATACCTGATCCCAACCACCCAACCAATAGCAACGCACCTATAACCTGCTCCCACTCTTACAATACTCGGTATAAAAACTCGAAGAATATTGAAATGTTTATCACTTCTCGTGATCGCTGAAGACGGAAACAGATGAGCAGTTTCCGAAATGTCCGAATTTATTTATTTTATGTATTCATGAAGTATTATATCTTTTTGATACTAATACTCATTATATTTTACTATTCTAGCCCAGTACTATCAGCAATGGCAAACGTCCAAAATAACGGTGTCCTTCAATATTATTGATCAATAATATTGATAGTGATATTTCCTGAAACATAATTCCAATATTTAAATTTTGGAATCACAACTATGGCGCAATTCTGTGGAAAATCTATAGGCTACAGACGATCGTATCTAAGGAGTTGTTTTATGTGTTGTTATGGACAGTTTCTTATAGATTGTAAGCTTACGGATTTGCCAAAGAATTTTACCATAAATTCGTCTTATATTTTAATTGTAACCAGGTAATAAAATTATGTCATCGAACAGTCAATCTAGTGGAGAACTGGTCTGTACCTTGTTTTCATAGTTTTTCAGATAGCATTTGACTGCCTATCTCACGATGCAATTTGGAGAGCTCCACGAAAAAGAAGAATTCCACCCAAGCTCATAAAACTCATCCAGCATCCACAAAGACGTTCTCAGCAACCACATTCCTGTTGGCGCTGGCAGTAAGTAAGGATGTACTCTGTCGCCCATCCTCTTTAACATCGTCCTATATGATGTATTGAAAAGGAGTATCGGAACTGGAGATGGAATTCGCTGGACTTCAACTTCCCACTTGGCAGATTTGGAGTATGCAGATGACATTTGCCTTCTGTCTCACACATTCGACAACATGAGTGATATGCTAGATTCTGTCGTAAAGGAGGCGCAATTGGTAGGCCTCGCAATCAGCATTAAGAAGACGAAATCCATGCGATTAGGATCCACTCAACAAGACAAGTTTCGCAGTAACGATCACCTCATTGAAGACGTCGAAATTTTTACTTACCTCGGAAGCATTGTCTCATGCAAATCTGGAGGCACCGAAGAGGATGTTAAAATGAAGATAAACAAAGCTAGGCATGCTTTCAGTACGCAGAAAAATGTTTGGAACTCTTCGCAGTATGCCAAGTTCACAAAAATTAGAATATTCAATTCTAATATCATGCCGGTTCTACTATACGGCTGTGAGACTTGGAAAACCTCTAAAACCATTATTCATCGTCTTCAAGTGTTCGTCAATTCTTGCTTGCGTAGAATATTACGCATATTTTGGCCTGACGTTATTACCAACGCTCGCCTTTGGGAGAGAACTTACCAAAGCCTTATAGACATCTTGATAAAACAGCGGAAGCGGAGATGGATAGGCCATAACTTAAGGAACAAACCTTTGTCCATCAGTAAAACGGCTCTTGATTGGAACCCACAAGGGAGCCGTAGATGTGACAGACCAACGGACACTTGGCCTACGCCAATATTATTGATAGTTTATTATTGATAGTTTATTGTTAGTCTACTAACCATGAAGGAAGCCAGCGAAAGCGGCAAAACATGGAGAGAGCTAAAACATCTAGCGCAAGACAATTCCAAATGGCGGAAGTTTATTGAGGTCCTATGCTTCACATAGGAGCGACAGGAACCTTATATATAATAAAATTTTAGAGACTGGAGCAAGAGTTTTGAAATTAGTTGAATTTGGAATTAATATTTCGGACATATATTGTTTCTAACTTATGCAGGTAACATATAAATGTTCTGTTTATACCTGAAACAAGCTTTGAGTTTTATCCAGCATGCTGAACACATCTAGGTATATTCTAAACCAGAATATATAATAATAATTGTATTCAGTTGTACGAAAACTCCTAAACCCATTGTCGTGAGTGTATACAGACGTTGGGACATCGCATAATTAAACACCAAGTTCGATCTAATTAGGAGAGAGCTACGCGCCACTGCTAGTAATCAACATATACATTAGATTATGGAAATGTCGTTTATGTCGTATATGAAGCAACACACCAAACTTATCGGTGAGTGAAGTGCGGAGTAAGAGGATGAGACGTTGATGATGTCATCTATATCTAGCCATGTGTGCAGCTCAACCCTGCCTTTAACAATTAACAACACAAACAAAATATCAAAGTTTCAAGTGTGACTTTGTACTGTTGGTATCTGTTATGGAAGGTATGAGTATCTACAGGTTTACCCAACTTATATGTCAAGAGTTTATCAACGTAACTTTCATGTTTTTCACTTCAAAATAATGAATCTATGATTTTAGATATTAATTAAAAGATCTACGTGTAAATTTAGTAACCGAAATGATTTTTTAAAATTTGTTTATTCGAATAAAATTACAATTAAATTTTGTCTCCATCAAAATAACTTCCTTGGGAAGCCACACAGCGCTGGAGACCGTTCTTCCAATCCTCATAGCAGTGCTGGAACTCGGATACTGGAATATCTTTCAGCTGGTCGTTTACGGACGTTTGAATGTATTCGAGTGTCCCAAAATGACATCCCTCGAGGTGATTTTTCAATCTTGGGAAGAGGAAAAAGTCACAAGGACCCAAGTCAGGCGAATAAGGAGGCTGAAGAGCCACAGGAATATTTTTACTGGCCAAAATCTCGCTTATAAAAATTGCTGTGTGACAAAGCGCATAGTCTCATCCCCAATTCATTGATTAAAATCTGATGAACAGTAGTATGAGTCAAATTCAACTCTTTCCCGATCATTTTGACTGTCAACCGACGATCTGAACGCACAAGATACCAGATTCTGTTGACATTTTCATCGGCTCTTGAGATGAAGGCCTTCCGCTGCGTGATTCATCTTCAATCACTCTCTTCCTTCTGAAAATGCCTTAAACCACCTTAAAACCTGGGTCCTTGACAAAACACTGTCTTTGTAGGCCTGCTGAAGTTTTGCAAAAGTTTCCGTTGCACTATTCCCAAGTCTGAAGCAAAACCTGATAGCACACCGTTGCTCGAAATGAATATCACTAATTTTTAGAACGCACTAGAAAAACGAAAAAAATCGCTACGGACAACAAAATAACTCCAGCAAGTGCAAATGGAACTCGTACTGAAGTCGTATCATGTTCACCTGCCGCCCTTCCAAATGCCGCTTCCCAAATGTTTCCAGATCAAACGCTATGTTGCCAGTCCGGTTACTTAATTTACACTCCACGTACTTCTTCTTTGGGAACTGTCACTCTGGTTGATTTTTGGCCTCATTCATATAAGATCTTCATTGGTAAATCAAGATATAATATAATATATAAAACGCAAATTATGTACGTATTTTTATTTGTGTGTGATTCTATGTTATGCTTCGTGTCATGTCAGAAAACTTCGTAAAAATAACCTTCTTAGCCAAAAAGTGCTATTTACACGTTACACGTATCAGTTGACGAGGGAACGTACGGAACGTACGTCCATTGTTAAAACCCTACATAACCCTATTTAGATAAATTAAGCGCTCTTAAATTATTTTCCATAAAATAAGAATTTTTAAAATTTTTAATGTAAATATTGTTTAATCAACTTTACTTTTCTCCTGGGCAACGCCAGGTATCTCTGATAGTGCAAAATAAAGTAAAATACAAACAATAGGAAAACCAACTTATTTAACACCAGAGAGGGAAACACCAAGAAATAATTGCATGATTCTGTAGTGAAAACAAAGAAAACATCAACAACTTCTGGTTAAGAAGTGAGACGAGAAACTGTGCAAGATTTGTGGAAGGCACTGAAAAATATAGAACACCAAAGAAAATGCAAAGAGATGGAACCAGAAATGATTAACAAAGAGCATCATCCTCATCATTCTCAACATTCTCATCATCCTCATCATCCTCATCCTCCTCATCATCCTCATCTTCCTCATCTTCCTCATCATCCTCATAATAAATAATTAACTCGACTATAGCCTTACACTGCAAGGTAGAAAGGCTTCAGGATTAAGTTAGTAAGTATTTTAAAACAGCTTAAGTTTATTCATTGGTTCTTTGTAAAATACGAAGAGTATAAATTGTGTAAAGTAAAATGAATTTTGCCAATAAGATTTAACGGTCAACAAACCTTTATACCTGATATAAATTGCAAATAAACCTCTCAGTATTTGAAACTAACTGTCAACATGATTAATTCATTCCAATAACAAGCCGCTTCAAGTAATTTTACAGTATTTGTTTCACATTCACACGTTTCTGTTTTGAAAGTGATTCAAAGATAAATTAATGTATGAACTCAATTAAATATATATGTGGGTGTGTTTTTGTTCTTCTATAAACAAATGTTATGTAATTAAAATAACAATTTAGGCAGAATGGAAATATCTCAAGTTACCATCTCAAAACTGAGTGTTTTATACGATGTTAAATGTGAAACGACCATTTACTGCCAATAGCTTTATTTCAACAGTGAACCTAAAACTTTAATAAGTTTTAAACATTTAGAATTTCAATGAAAACTTTGTGAAAGTATTTATGGTAGGACGAAGCATACCTCTCTATACATTATCACTTTTCAATAATTGAATACACGGTATGTAACATAAAACCACAAATTTTATCGAGTAAGTACAGAGCTATTAATGACCGGTATTCGATATTTGATGAGAATATTTCTCCAGACCACAAATTTTGTAATATTAACATAGTTCACTCCAGCATGTTTGCCACTAACTAATGTCTGCTCGACTAAATATAGACATTCCTATTTCAATCAATCAATAGCACACCATACGAGATGTTCAAATTAACTATCTCTCCTCAGGTTAAACAAGGCACAAACGTCATCTCAAATATTCATTTCATTATTCTGAGTTGTCTTTAATTTGTGATAAGTAGTATGATGGCTTAAATGGCTGAAAGTTAGCAGTGATGGCTGGTACATATGAGCTGCAGAGTTGTAGCACCCCCAAAATTTACTTACTTAACTTACTTAAGTCTAAAGCTTTTTTACTATTTTCTGAAGTCAGGCTGGATGGAGGTAATTTTGCTATCATTCAATTAGATTAAATTATTCAAAAATATTAAATGTAGACATGTTTATTAAAGTAACTTGAGACCTATGTAAAATTAACATGAAAAGGGCATCGTAATTCTATAGTAGACTAGTGCACCCGTTGCCAACTGTGTTGGCAAACAAATCATTACCTTAATGTGGAACTTGCTCGACACCTCAGACTTCTTTCTCTAGCCATACGCCTAACTTCATCCAATTCAAATTGAATCAACTCTTCGCCCATTATTAAAAACTGGACAAATAATGAGCATTATTCCGAATTATTAATTCATTAACTTTTTAAGATGGTGCATTATATTTATAATGTTAAAACTAAAAATGATTTGAGACGTTAAATTTAAAATATATTTATTAAAATTAATTTTCCATTTTCTTATATAATATAAAAATACGCACATGGAAAAAACGCACACGGAAAAAACGAACACGGATTAATACGCACACGGAAAAAAGCTCACATGAAAAAATACACACACGGCAAAAAGGGCACACGGAAAAAAGCGTACTTACACTATATCTCAAATCAGGGGGTAGATTTACAATATCCCACTGAACACTGCGCATGCGTCACACACACGTCATTTGTTCAATATACAGAGATTCTAAACAGGTGGGACTGTGCAGAACTTTTAAAACACAATTTATTTTTAGGTGGTTTATGTAAAAAAAAAAAAAATAGTTATCAACCATAACCTAAGATAGTGCTTTTAAGGTGAATCTAACCTAAACTAAAAGGTAAATGATATTTTAATGTGATAAATAAACAGAAACCATTGTTTTAGAGCCACTGATAATTCTTGAATTATTTAGTGTAGTCGTTATGTGCTGCCATCTGTATAGAGTTTGCAGTGGGATATTGTAAATCTTGTCCTATAAATCGTAGAAATAAAAAAATAATAAAGCATTGAAAAAATAATAATAAAGAAAAAAAGTCACATTTTTCTTACTTTTATCAAAACCAAATATTTTTTTAAATAATTATTTTTCTGCTAATATTAATTTTAATCAAAAATGTCGAATATCACGGAAGGATAACGTTTTTCTGTGTTTTGTTTCGTAAAAAAACCGATCCGTGTATTTCACAACTAAATTAATAATTGTGAAGTGATTTTTTAATGAAAAACACAACTGTCATTTTTACTAATTTATTGTCAACACTCAAAACAAAAATTCACAGCACACTACTGTCCAATACATAAACAATAATTTCTTACAATTCTATCAATTTTTATAAAAAGTATTCGTAGAATATTCACTATTATTGCATCTTATAATAATTATAAAAAGTGTTCGTAGAAAATTCACTATTATTGCATCAACAATATATTTTAAACAATTTTGACATAAATAATTAACATATGCGCGCCTCTGTCGGGGAATGAAGAAACGACCGGTCGAACATACGAACCTCTATGATACGAACATACAAACAGGCGTATTATATTATAGGATAACAAAGCCATATTTTTTATAACTTTAAGGATATCCACCTTTAACTCATTTAAATTTCGCGCATTTCTCTTATTAACACATTTACATCCATATACTTTCCTTAAACCTCTTTATAATACTGTTGAAACTACTTTTATGTTCCATTTTTGTTGAGATCATAGGTCGCAAAAACGATTTGTGCCTCTACATTCATCATGTTTCATGTTTTATTTATATTCTTAAGTTCACTCTTTATTGATCTCTCTCTTCCATGTACCACAATACTTTTCTAGGTCATGCTCTTTTCGTTTCCTTCCCAGCTTTCTAATTCAACTCTAATTTGGAGATGTTGTTACTTCCATTTTCTTTTCTCGATTGCTTTCTTGGTTTCTTCTAAGAGGTTTCAGATTTTATTTAAGTATCAGATTTACAAAACGTTGTATATTAACTTTCAAGAAGATTCTATTTTCTAACAAGTAACAGTATCTTTGACTTATTGGATCAACAAGAAACATAATATATCTCATAGTGTCAAATAAAAACGAAATAAACTAAATCGGAAATTATTAAGATTTCTTTACTACACAGGCAAATCCAGATTCAACACTCGATACAAGCGCGAGATGAAAAGTTGTGCGAATGAAAATGAAACATTTTTTATATTTTAATATTTATTTCTCTACATGGACTTCCACAGAACACTTAACTACAATTCCCATCTAAAAGTTGAAGCCAAAAAGTAAAAACAAGAAAAATTGCCAGCACATCTTTTGACGTTGATGCACAAAACCTTCACACAGCAGCTTTGGCTATGGCTATTTAAGACCACCACATGATCACAAAATGGGTCCTATCTGCAACAAAGGACTGTGACTGCGAATTACTTATTCTAACCACCGAACACGTGATACGAAATTGTCTTCTTCGCGCTTTTGAGGACGATCCAGAAGATTTTTTATTTTTCGCCACGCCTGCTGGCCTTTAAAACCAACAAAATTGCCACGAAACTCAACAAGACAATGCGGATAATTTCTGGTACATTAAAATCTACTCCAAGATCTTGACTGTCAGTTCTTTTTAGCACTCACCCACCAGAGATCAGAAAACGAACAGCTGCAGCTCGAATGTGGATAAAAATTTATCTTCGGACGCGCATTCAGCAATTACCCATTCACCATTAGCTAGACCACAGATAGATAGATAGATAGATATTTTTATTATTAAATATTACGTACTACATTTTATCTTACAACAATTAACTTACACTTATAATAATTGTAATTTTCGCCTTTCGGCTTAAAATCTACCCTCCTTCTCCTCTAGTTAATATCTTCGTTGACTCCTTTCCTTAATTGACTCCCTTCTGTTTTTCACTTCTTTCATCCATTCATACCCCTTTCCTGTTTCATCCAAAATTTCCTTTCTTGTTTCCGTTCTGTGTCGTATTTCTTCACATTCTTCCAACAAATGTTCCATTGTCTCCTTACCTTCCCTGCAAATTCTACATGTTCTTTCTTCCTCTTTCATCCAAAAATTATTGTCCCTCTCCTCATTTCCACATCTAAATCTCGCTATCACTTTTTTCTTCTCTCTACTGCCTTTTTTTGTCAAATACTGTGGTTTTCTCACCGTCCAGGTCTTTTCATATTTGTTATTATTCCTTGACTCTCTAATTTTTGTATCTTGCTCCGTTTGTTGTATGTCGGTCATTCGCTCTGTTACTTCGTGCCCCAATTCTTCTCCATTCATTCTTTTTAGTCTTACCGCTGTTGTTGAGTAGCCACAATATTCGTACATTTCCTTCCTTGCCTTTTCCCATCTTGATAGTGGCTTTCCTTGTTGATTCCGTTTTTCCATTTCCCTCCAGCATTTATAAATAATTTCTTTTTCCGGGTGTTAGTTAGGGTGTTAGCTAGACCACAGGAAAAATGAGTTAGATTTTAATCCCATAGCAGTATGGACGAAGGACTGGCAAGAAAATATTCCGAAAACTGCTCTAAGAATATAGTTATTTCTATGAGTATTTATCAAGTCTATTTATCAAGTAATTAGTCAATCTAAATGAGGTAAAGTCCGTACAGTGTATCTCTTCTACATTTGTCCATTCCTTGAATTTGCAGTCGTTTGGCGCCATATCTCCAAAAAGACATCCAGCTACTAGAATCTGTCCAAAGACTAGCCACAAAAATACCCAAAGGTCTACAGCAACTATCTTATGAGGAGAGACTTCAAGCTCTCAACATTCCCAAGCTGTTACAAGACGAGCATGCGGAGACCTGATACAATTCTATCGCATCACCACCGGAAAATCAACCGACATGTCTGAACATGTCATTCTGATGAGCGTCTCCGTGGTCACGAAATGAAGCTCTCACACGAAATTTTCCATTGGCCCCAACTTCAGCACTTCCTAACCAACAGAACATTTAGCACCTGCAACTCACTCCGAGAGGAAGCAATCCTATCTCCAAATATTAACAGCTTCAAGAATCGAATCACCGTTTCTAAATTTTTACTGTATTAGAGCATAACAAGCCAAATGGCTTCTGCCCTCTCACCATGTAATAATAATAAGAATAATAATAATAATAATATTTGGATATCGAGACCAAACAGATGTTTGTAATCGAATTCTCAAGTCCAGCTGAGAAGAATATCTCTCTCAAGGAGGAGGAAAAAGAGGTCCAAGTATATGGATCTCTTGTCCGAGCTTAGA